>CM057348.1:52979211-54229211 GCA_030015575.1 Agapanthus africanus
GTAAAAAGATGGCCAACTATGTTATCCACACGGTCTACATGGCGGGTACGTGCCCTAGTGACAACCTTCGCAGCAAAAGCAAACATGGGGTCACCACATCCCAGGCCCAATCTGACTTGAATATGGCTGCCCTTTCCCAAGATCAGCCCTCTCCGCAGGATGATAAAAACACTCTTGAGGAGGCCGATAGACAGAAGGACCCCTCAGTCCATGTGGAATCAAGATCAGATAGCGAAGAAGAGCCAACTTTCCCCCCGGACTACAGAACAAGAGCTTCTCCAAGAACTTCGAAAACAACTTCGAAGCAAGGATAGGGAGATGGCTAAGCTGTATTCTAAAATTAATGACTTGACGAATGTCGTGATGCAGCTCACGGCTCAAGTTGCACGGGCGCCCTCCAATCAAGCGCAAGTCTCTACTCACGAGCCGGGTGATAACGACCCGAAGCAGCCAATGCCAATTCCTTTAGATCCAAATGTGGTCTAGTTATACGAAAGCCGGCCGCATTCTACTTCTGGGGACGCCTTGGCCTCTGATGGCAGTGTTCCACTAACATAAGACCGGATCATGGATTTGGTCACCAACAAAGTTAAAACATTGGTGGCCGAAGCTGAGGCTCAGAAAGATGTTAGCAGTAGCGGGAGGCCGTATCTCGCACAGTATGATCTCATCGAGTTTCCTAGTGGTTACATCATTACCTAATTCGGAAGATTCGACGAGACGGGAAATGCGAATCAGCATATTTCCCACTTTAAAGTATCATGCGGAAATAAAGGGGGCAATGAGGCGCTCCTTCTCCATTAGTTTGTGAACAGCCTAACCGGTGTCGCTTTCGACTGGTACGTAAGCATACCAGACGGTTTCGTCACTACTTTCGCCCAAATGGAGTCTCTATTTTGGCAAAGATTCATGAGTGTCAGCGACAAAATCTCCATTGCTGACCTTGTGAGGACCAGGCCAGAGAAAAAACGAAAGCAACACAGACTTCATAGCCCGTTGGCGCAACCCCACCGTCAAATGTGAACCGCCAATAAAGCAGGACCAATCTGTCAGCCTCCTCGTCGGGAATCTCAACAATTGGATAGCCCCATTTCTATGTACCGCGGGTCTCAAAACATTCCAAGAGCTGACCATGAAGGTCTAAATGTTGGAACACTCAAAGTAAGAGTTCTCCTCAGACCCCTAAATTAACAATAGATATTGGAGGAACCGAAAGGATGATAATCGCAAAGGCGGAAATTCCGATGATATTGAATTTTTTAGCACTTCGGTTGACCGAAATATGCAGGTGGACTCAATGCCAACCAAATTCGGAAGCCAGTGTTGGGAGGGGGAGGAAAATATCCCCTGAAAGAGAAGCTGGATAAAGTCTATTATTTCAGAAGGGACAAAGTTCACAAAATATTTGAGGACGCCCTAAGAAACGGTCTACAGTTGTTAGAATAACAAGAAGCGAATATGAACAACGACCTCAAATATTGCCCCTATCACATAGTGATAGGCCATGCTATTGAGAACTGCTTTGTTTTTAAAGATTGGGTCGAAAAACAATATAAGACAGGAGAGATTGAACTGTTTAAGGGCGTGTTAACAAAAAATCAAGCTGCAACCGCCAATTTCATACATATAAAGACCGAAACCCTTTGGGAACCTGCTGCTCTCAGTGGTCTGCCCTTCTCTGAAAAGAGCGGACGAAGGCAACAAGACAAAAGCCTAATGAGCAATATTACCAATGAAGAGGCAGTAGACGGGTACACAACCCATACGATCTATATGGTAGAGTCCAGAAGAACAAGTCCTCCTACGCCTCATAGCTATGACAATGACGTGGTTGTTGCTACCTAACACCGGCTCAGTCTAGATGATGAAGAGCCCGTTCAGATCATTAAGCAAAAGAAACCCGCGGTTCCTGCAGAATCGAGCTCTGGCTGTAAGGATGACCCGGTTATCATACCCGGAACTATAGAACAAATATTATTCCAATGGCTTCAATGGCAGTTTCAGGACAGGGACGAGAAGTTGGCCAAGATCCGTTCCAAAGTCGACGAGCTGGAATTAACGTTCGAGCACGCAAGCTAACAATCCATAAGAAGATGTAACCAACACAGAGTATTTTTATTAGGATTAACATAATCTCTTTTATCCTTATCTAATAGAATATTTCATCTTATTTAAATTAGATCTAAATTTTTATTTAAATAAAATACATATCTTAATTCTATCTATAATATCTAACTATTTAGATTTAAACTAATCTCGTCCGTTGGTATTTTAGAGTTGAGTTTTGCTAACTCTATGAAACCGTGGTTCAGAAAACTTATCTCCATTCCCAGACAGGGAATCAATATCGGCCATCATTTAGTTCTTTGCAAAATTTTCTCCTATTTTTTCCTCTGAAAATTTAGCAGAATAACAAAAATTTTGATCTTTCATTCCTGTAGTTTGCTGAAAGTTGAATGCTCCATAAGTGATCTCTCTACGCCCATCTCCCAACTTGTCTGATGCAGAGACAGCAGAGAAAGAGAGAGATATTTACATCTGGTGCGATTAAGAAAATATCATCATGATTCAAAAATTTCCAACTGAAGCTTCTATGATTGAAACTTTGCGGTGCCCATGTGTTCATATAGTACTCGTAGATTTTTTTTTTGTGCCAAAAGCGAGGGCATGAAGCCCAAATTACCAGTAGATGTTAGATGTCGATCTTAATAAATTTAATGATAGAAAAATACATATTTTATACAGATATATCGCTGTCTGTTTGGTTGGGTGGATTTGCACAAGAATTGATGAATTTTGAGGCCGTGCTTATGGAATGGATAGTTTATGTTTGGTTTGTAAATTGAGAATGAGTTGGATTTGTTTCCACTTCTGCCCAAAATGGGATTTTGGACTCCTCTCATAGACCGTGGAATTGGGAGAAGTTCGGCTCCATGTCCGAATTTGTTTATAAAAAAGGTAGGTATGGACAGCTAGGGTTACTAGTATTAGCTGCTTTCTTTCTCAAAAATCGCCGTAAAGGCGACAACATCCTATGACTTTTCCCTTCCATTCTTGCATCTTTCTTCTTATGCCGTTTCTCTCCCTCTCTCCCTCGCTCCCTCTCAAACCCAAACGATGACTTCTTGCCTACTTTTTCCTCTCGCCCACGATCTCGCCTATCTTCTTTCGCTGTTGATCTTCTTTATTCGTCTATCTACCTTCTCCGATGATCACTTCTAGACAAAACTTGTAAGGGGTTATGTTTAATCCCATATATTTATGCAATTTTCAATTTTAGAACTCACCCATAATTATAGAGATCAAATAACTACCGATAATTTATTCGATTTGCTGAAAATTATATAATAACAAATAGCACGACACGATAAAGTAAAAACAACCATAAGCATATAAGCTATATATAACATATTCTAAACACGCATGCGCCCACCAAAGGTGTTTCGATTAGAAATACCATCTCAGGTCTTTTCGGTTACCTGTGATCTCGACCAGTATGGATCCATTGGACCAAACGCTTAGTTGGGCCACCGTTTGGGCCAGAGTCCAAAGCCCAATGCATGATTGATTTTACTTGGGGATTGGTGGTAACAGAAGCAGCAAAGTGCGAGCCACGTCACTTCTTTTCATGAATTAAAATGAAAAGGAATTGCCAACCATTTAAGTCGCCATTGGTGCCGCCGGCGAGCATCACGTGGAGCATTTCTATGAAAGTTACAAAAAGTAAATTTTATACGGTAATTAATTAAGTATCGCGCGACTAATGAACAAGTGACACTTTTCTCAAGAGTCCCACTGGGGTTTAGGGTTGGGCAGCACGCCCTCGTGTTCTTCAAACTAAGCCCAACTTTTCTAACACCTAGGCTTTTATTAATTGATTGATTTAATTATAAAAGCCTAGTCTAATGATGAGTTGGTGATTCTCCGAGCCATCTGTTTTTTACCATGTGAAAGAGTTACTAATTATTACGATTACCAGGGTAGTAACTCATTGGAACTTGTAAGCAATAGGTTATGGCCTCGTGTCACTTGTCAGTTCCAGGTCCTCTGAAATTATGTACTCTTTCAGTTTTCTAACACCGGTCTTTTTTCTTCCGTATTTTCTCCCTTTCTTTTTACTTGCTTGAACTTCTTTCTTTCAAACTAAAGTCTATCTAAAATATCAAAAACCATGTTTTATTTCATTCTTCTAAAATTAATAATTTTTTATTAAAAAAGTTGCCTCAAAATATTAATTAATTTGTTTTGGGAAGGAGCCTGTTTGCTATTCTAAAATCAACGCGCTCGCGCGCGCTCTCTCGCTCGCTCTCTCTCTCTCTATATATATATGAAGCTCTAAATTTATCTTTAATTTAAATAATGATGAGAACTATTACAAGCTCAGTTATACATACATGCTCTTCTTTATAAAAGAAAAATATTAAAAAGAAACGGAGTTTGTTGTTAATTTCTTATGAAAACACTAACTTGAACATGAATTTGAACGGAATGCTTTGTGGTATATATGTGTCGGGGAGCGTGCTACTGCTATAATTACAAGAAATGTGGGGGTCAAAGAAATATAAGAGAAAGCTATTCCATCCGGTTACAAAATCAACAATACATCAACATTTTTGCCGCACCGACATCTTCTTTTTTATCAACATGTTATAGGGCAGACACACACAAAAAATTATTCGATTTTGACACTTGTTCCAGTTGCATTGGAGGGTCACAAATTTAACGGTCTACCAACAACTAAACATCTAAAACCAAATCGACGTAAAAAAGCATCAAAATCACATGAAAATTAGTGTTCATATGCTTTTAGGCCATAAATATCAAGTTAAATTGTTCCGAAGACCCAAAAAGTCGTGGAAGTTTACTTTTTAACTAATACATGAGAGAAATGCTCTCCTATATATGTCCTTGATACCCATATTTCTCCTACAACTGCAGAATTATCGTGTTATAAAAACTTAGCTACCAGATTGTATCGCTAACAACATATGAATAAACCACAAAATGAGCATAGCTTCTATGGTATAAGTTGTATATTTTTAAGCAGGGTCCAAGAAAAACAACTAACAAGCAAACATTTACTCTTTATCACGTATACGTAACAATGGGACACAAGCCAAAAATGGGATTCCTTGGCAGCAAAATACTAACTAGAGTCTAGAAGTATAAAACTAGTGGATCAAATAAAATAGAGCCACTTTTTGACGGCAGAGTCTAAGAAACTTTTAGGTCAAAGAAGAAATCTTAGATGGGAAATTACATAAATATAAAATAGAATTAAAGGTCCCAGTGTTGTTAACTATATATCCTTTTAAGGGAAAAAAAAAATGTTTCATAATCTGGTTGAGACATTAATTTTTGTATACCCAAGAACTTTTTTCCCTCAAAAATTTCAAATTCAACAATTGCAGCTATAAACTTCATATTTGCTATTGATGCAGTAAAGTCAGCATTGATATTAAATATGAGTTGAATGCTGCAAGAACTTTAAATAATAATTAATCAATTTTGTTTGAAATATTTCCATAAGATTAAAATCACAGTTAATTTCCCCAAGACCAACAATTTAAAACTTTTTTCCCCTTTCTTATGTCTGCTTGGCAAAAAGGAAGTCAAAAGAAAGTGACCAAAGGATGAGAAAGCTATCACTTTCTATTATTTATTATCGAAGAAAAGAAGAATATAACAAATTGGAAATTGCAAGTTTAATTTTCATTTTCCTAACAAATTGACATTTGGCAATACGATAACCAATCTTTCCTAAACCATGTGTGGATGTTCTGAAAATTCGCAAGTAAAATTTCCAACCTTGGTTGCATCCAATCCATCATCTGAATCAAACTTCTACCTTTTATCTTATATATATCGTTCCAAACGTTTTTCTCCGAATGGAAAATCGAAATAAATTTCTCTATAAAACCGCACATTGAATTTCTCTCTAAGATTACTATCTACTTCTTAATTTATTTATAGCTAACCACAAAGAATGGGACCACATGAAGATCCTAACCTAATTAAAACTATGTTCCTTGCTATTTGGGTCGACTTAGATTTGTGAAGTAAATCAAATAAAACCCTCATTTTTATTTTTATATTTGTGATGGAGGAGTTGGAAATAGCCTTGGCCTCCAAGTTCCAACTTTCACATCAGCATAGAGACAAGCGCAAAACACTTGTATATTTGTCTTCACTTTTACTCAATCTAGCTTCACACCTACTTAGGTTTTAAAGCCATCCCCAAAAACACTCACATGATCGACTTTCTTTTCATATATATCTTCAAATGCTCAATCTTTTAGTATACACTTGTGCTTTCTTATTTTAAGTTGTTTTAACCAAAGCAAAACATATAATAACGTAGGTGTATCAGTTAACAAAGCTAGAAAGGACAATATTTTAGGGATTAAAAGATTGGTTACATGGGTGTTGGAATTCTAGCTTTGACTTGATGTCTTAGATTCTCCTTATTAAAACCCTTGTTAGGTTCACCAGCTAGTCTACTCATTTCCTCTCTCCTTTTGGTTCTTGTTCAAACCTCAACCAACTACAAACCTAAAGTCTAGTGAAGAATTAACAAAGGCATGGTGTGTTTAAGGTTCACAAGCCTATTTCTTGGGCTTTTGCTTTCTATGGCTACCCTAGGAGACTCCATTGCTCCTACCCACAAAGGTACATATATGCATGCTCAATTGTACCTCCTATTCTTAAATTTCCAAAAGAAAGAAAGAAAGAGAGAAAATTTCATGCTAAGTAGTTGCTAATTACTATATAATCTCTTCTTTAATTTGTAGACATTGTGGCCAACAAATTAGTCGAGGCGGTTGAGGCGGGGGCGGCGATCGGGTCAAGAAAATGGCTAAAAGAAAAGAGTAGGGACATTGACGGAGATTCGATGAAGGAGGAAGAGATGAGAAGCAAAATGGAAACAGGTGCAAAATCTTATATGAATGGAGGGAAGAGGCATTTGAATTTAGAGTGTGAGTTGAGGGTCATGAATAGTAGAAGTACTAGAAGCCCCCCTACATCATCATCAAGTGGATTGATGCCATTCAGTTCTGATTACCACACCCCTAAAACTCACCCACCAAAGCACAACTAATTAGGGCAAAAATGCCCTTAATTAGCTAGCTCTCTCTTGCATATATAATGCCACTAATCCTAAATATTGTTATTTGGGCAATTTTGTTTTGGCATTGTTATATACATGTAGCTATGTGAAAAGCTGGAGGGGGTACACCTCAATTTATAGTGTATTTGTATGAAATGACTTCTGGCTTGAATGAATATTAACTTTCTTATATATCAATATGTTTCCATTATTGTGTCTTTGATTTTTTTTTTTAATTTTTCTTCTTCTTAGGTGTTACTTAATTCTCAAGTGCTCAAATCAGAGAAATTATGTCCTAATTATATGGAAAATGTGGAATTTCCTAATTATTATTTAATGAAGCTAAGAGAGGTGGAAGGATTTTTTTTCTACTTGAATGCTTGATTTTATTTTTATAATGCAGGCAAGGATGTTCATTCTACAAACTCATTTGGTTCAACGACACGAAATGATAAGGTAACCCATCTATCTCTTCAATAAATGTTAGTTTCTTCTTTCTCGTCCTTTCAACTATAAGTTGTTTGGATGGTTTTATGACGAGATAAATTAGACAGAACGGATTGAGACGACTATACGTTGTGCTAATCTAAAGTCAATTAAAAATAAAAATTGCATGAAGAGAAGGTTAATTTGGTTGAAAATTAAAGAGGGTCCTTTATAGATTCGAATGGAAAGAAAGTATTCATACATGTCGTTCTCTTAAATCTATGTTTAGGAAACTAGTGGTGCTACATTGAAGCCAACATCCTCAATGCAAAAGTTGATGAAATCACAAGGGAGATCTTTTGAGCCGGAGAAAATTTCAAATTCTCAAGAGGAGAACCTTACAAAGGCTGCAGATGAACTATACAGCTTGCTGGACAAAGACTACCATTACAAAGGTCACAAAAGACCCCCAATCAACAATCATCAACCACTGGAGAATATTGATGTTGATGACCCCTAGCTATATTAATTTTAAAAAGTTGTATCAACAAAATTTTGTTATGCCTAAGGTCATCTAATGAGTGCTAGCTAGCTTAATTAGTAGTATTTGTTTTCTTTTCCCCTCTGTTCTTTTGACTTACGAGGCATAAGTACTTTGGATGCATTCAAACAGCTTTTTCTTCCTTCTACATAAGTTTTGAGAAATTTTATATGTATGACTTCGGGCATCATTTGAGGGTGCTTGGAGGATGCAATTGGGCTTTAGGGCTGCCCATAGTAGTGTAAATATGCAAGCCATGTATGGTTACCTTTCTATTTCAAGAATATTCTTTTTTGATTTAATATAAAATAGTTATTTTATGTAAATCGAGTGGAATTTTATATAAAAGTATCTATGTTGGGTTTTTATGTATAAAGTCAATTGACCCTGTAAAAATGGAACCATTATCCAAAAGGACGGAGAGATCGATAGCAATGTCAACCAGAGAATTTGGGCTAGTTGGATGAAATGGAGGAGTGCAATGGGGATCTTGTGCTATCGTAACCTTCCGTTAAGATTGAAAGGAAAGTTTTATCGAAACGTTATTCGTTCTGACTTGTTATATGGTACGGAATACCGGACTTCTAAGAAATAGCATGCATAAAAGATGCATGTAGATGAGATGTGCATGCTTCGTGCTTCGTTGGATGTGTGGTAACACTAAAACGGATAAGGCGCGAAATGAGAATATTCGTGCAAAAGTTGGTGTAACAACTGTGGAGGAGAAGATGCGGGAAAACAGTCTAAGATGGTTTGGACATGTGCGACGCAGACCTACAGAAGCACCGGTTTAACGAATGGATATTTTCGATTTAGGCCAAGTCAAAGGTGCGAAAAAGAGACCGAAGAAAACGTGGATGGAGGTGATACAAAAATATATGGATGCCAACAGTCTTAATGAAAGAATATTGTTCAATAGGAGTGAGTGGAGGCGGAGGATTCATGTGCTCGACCCGATATGATTCTCATGTTGGTTCATATGGCCTACCCCATATGCTCGGAATAAAAGGCTCAGTTGTTGTTGTCGTATGGTATCAGAGTCTAGATAAACAGTACCTCTGAGAGAACAGTCCGCAAGCGCCAAATATAATGCATGCCTATGAGAGGTTAGCTTTACAAGTGTCCGTCCCCCAATATTTAAACATAATAAAAGAGTTAGGTTCTATTAAAAATTATTGAGACAGCGCCTCACGTGCCCCTCACAAGGGCGCCGGCATCTTAGGATTAAATCCTTTGATGACGCCGTACGTGAAGCTTATGTAGACGCCAATACGCAAAGCACAGGAGCATATAGAATTAAATTCTTAAATGGCGTCCACGTGCATGACACGTGAGTGCCAGCGCCCAACTTAAAATCAAGTAGAATTAAATTCTATATGAGGATATTTTCCTAAAAATTGGGATACTCTCTGTTAAACAGAACCATTGGATCAAAAATCCAATGGTGATAAATTATCAAATAATAGAATTAAATTCTACTCTGATGAATATTTTTCCTCAATTTTACAAACAAAAATAGATTGCTCTCTTTAAAGCAGAGAACGCTTAGATTAAAAATCCAATGGTGATTAAAAATCACCGTTTTACAGAATAAATTCTGTATATGGAAAAATATTTTTCCAATCTTGCTAAAAGCAAGAAAACATATTCTGTAAAACAGAAACATTTGGATCAAAGATCCAACCGTAGGTAAAATTTCCCAAATCAATTTTGAGACCAATTAAATCAATTGAAATCTTTCAATGAGAGATTTTCCCAAAATTAATTAACAATTTGCCTCTTCTATATAAATGACCCGAGACTTCAAGTCTCATATAGAGAAAACTCCTCATAAACTTCTGAAAAATACAGAAAGCTTTAAAAACAATCGAGAAAAAGAAAACCTGCTTTCTAAAAATTCTTAGGTAAAAAAAACCCACAGAGATCAAAATATATCCTTTACCTATCTAAGGGTTTAACTCTTTTAAAAGAACTTAGTTTTTTTTTTCTGGATCTGAGATCTACAAGATAAATCTTCCACAACTTGAGAATTTAATTCTTATCGGGAAGAACTTGTTCTTGAGAATAAAAAATTCAGCGAAGAACATGGATATAAGAACATGAAAAAGATGGAGTTTATAATACTTTAGGAACTTAGTACCTTCAAATCAAGAATTTAATTCTTAAAGAACCTGATCACAGATCCTCAAAATAGTAGTCTTGGTGATCGTTAATGGTCAAAATACCATTAACAGAAATTTAACCTCTTTTAAAATATGAACTGTCACGCCCCGCTTCCCAAAATACGGAATACGAGGGGTTGACAAGGCCAGCCATGCTCCTACGGTCGAGCAAATATCCCTCCGTAGTCACACTTCGGCTTCTAGTTTTAAGTGGTAATCAGTAATCCATGCACAGGTAATGAGAAATGCAGTAACTAAAACAAAACAAATACAAAAGAACTAACCAGATAGAGATTAAGAGAGTATAGCTCTGGGTGGCTGATCAAGATATCCGCGATGTCCTCGAGGTACGTATGGTCCTGGTCCAAGCTAGGTCCACTTCTCACTCTGAGTATGCATACTCAGGTCGTCAGAGCGACGCGATAGCAATATATATATATATATATATGGATACAAATGGTAACTCGTACAATAATAATGAATATGTAACAGTAAATCAAGAGAGTAAAGACGTGAACATGAAGTAGCCAATGAGGGTATCTAATAGAGCAGGTGAGTAGTAAAGCAGTAACATAGTAAGTCAGGTGTGTTGAATCAGTAAGCAATGCATATCAATGTCACTAACACTATCAGTCTCTAAGTTTCACTTTATAGGTCATTAAGTCTATCGTTAGTCCAAGTGTGAGAGTCAACCACTCGTGAGTATCCCCCACCCAAGGGTAGGACCCAAGGACAAGGGAACACGGGCCCGAGTCGCTCATAATAATCAGTGATATCCCTATATATCTCCATATATCTCCATATGTGCCGGCATGGGACTCCCGAGATTCTGTTGAACTCACACTCAAACCACCCCACACCCTGTGGTCTACATCAAACGCCAACCATAAACTCAAATACCAATTGGTCCATGACGAGTCTACACGAGAACTGAAGACAGGGTCTCCATCAAGCATGTACCGACTAATACCCAAGATAGATGGACTGTGTTTGGTGCCTTACCTGTGACACCCATACAAGTGCTTCCATAATTGTCCCATACCAATTATAGTCACACTTATACACGTCTCACAGACGTCGACGATGCAATAAATCAATAGGGTCCACGGATTGTGTACAAGTACGTGTCACTTTCACTTATCCATTCATGCTCAAACACTAACGTACTTGCCACAATCACCACTAATACCTAACACTGGGTAATGCACATGATCATTAGGTTACCAATACAATGACATATATATGATGTGATGAGAAAACAGTATTTAAAGCATGATTAAGATGTCATCAGATGATGTCCTACCACTTGCATAATTTTTCATAATTCATACATGCACAATTTAGCGAAACAATGAACAGGGGATAAGTAGTATGCTTGATTATCTATCCAGTAAATTTTGTTTCACGTCAATCGGGTTTCAGGATCACTAGATATGGCCATTTCATTTTAAGCGTTCCCTGCTGGAAATCCGGTTTCAGAATCGGAAGTCTGTTTCGTAACGCATTTTAATCCCAGTTGGGATCGTATTTAGGCGACGCTATAGTTGAACGATAATTAGAGCTATCAGTTATGTTTCCACCGCAATTGGTGGATCAGCAATATATTATTGAGACAAGGAGTTATGGACAGATTATGTTCGATGTGTAAAATCTGCTTCTGCAGATTTCAGCAAGACGTGTCGACATTGTAAAATGAACTAAAAATATCAACCGGTTGGGGAATCCAGTAAGACCAGTGGAGAAATAAAGATAATTCAATTCCCTACTTGACGATATAGGGTTCCGTGCATTCTCTTATATGAACAGTGATGTACAGGGGTTTGGCAACAAGGGTTATCCTGGAATTCCATTCTGGACTGCAGTCCAGAATCAAAATCCACCGCAATTATTTCTATCATAGTGTACTAAAATTCAGTGATCAATAATATTTTACAGTAGGTTAATCAGTTATCTTCGTTAAGAGCCATCGAACGCTAAAATCCGGTTTATACACAATTTATTATGAATTTTACGGTTCAGCATGCTCAGAAAATTTCAGAATTCAAAGTGATTATTGAGATCAACATTTCCAAGGTGAAACGACCGTGATTTCCCCCCAAATTACCACAGCACAACAGTATACAGTAGAAGGGTCCAAGGGTCACAAGTTCTGCTATTTAACGATAGGTTTCCATTTAGAATCTAATATCAAATACTCGTTTATATGTAAAGTGATCAAAGTTTCAATAATGCCAGGATATAAATGATTGTGTATAACAATAGTAGCATGTAAAGCAAGTGGAAATCACTTGCCTCGGTCGCTTGATATGAAAGCGACGCCGCTGCAGGGTTTGTCCCGACACACGGGACGGCGCGATGCTGGATACGGCGCGCGGCGCGAGCGCGGTACGCGGTGACCCAGTACTGGACGCGGTGGCGACGCAGGCGTAATACGGCAGTGGGCGTGGTCCTGGCTTGGTGCGTGGCACGGCGCGACACGGTGCTGGGCCTGGTGACGATGCGGGCGCGACGCGGTGCTGGGCCTGGTGATGACACGAGCGCGACATGGGACCTGGTCCGGAAGTGGGCACGACACGACACAGGCGTGGCGCGACAACTGGGCACGGTGTGGGTCTGCGGTGACACGGAGACTGGGCACAGGCGCGATACGGGAGTGGGTCTGCGGTGACACGGAGACTGGGCACGGGCACGACACGGGAGTGGGTCTGTCATACGCACGGTACGGCACGGCAGCGACGGATGTGTACGGCGTTGCGACGGATGTGGTGACGGCCTAAGGGGTCGAGGCCACAGATTTTATGGCAGCGTCGGTGACCCGAGAGGCGGCAACAACGATCAACGTAGGTGCTCGACGAAATGCCGGGGGCTCGACATAAGCTCAGGTGTGGTGGTTGAGGCTCAGTTGAGGTGAGGTGGTGGCATTGGTGATGCGAGGGGGTAGCTGGGAGGCGTTCATGCTTGGCGGTGGGGCTCGGTGTGTAGGCGGCGAAGGCGACGGGGACAACACTCGGTTTGGGCTTGAAGGAATGCGATGGAGGAGCTTGGTCAATGGAGGAAGAGTGGGGCTTGGCTGCAATGCAGAGGGGCTTGTGAGAGCTCGGCGGCGGCGGGTCCAAGGAGGAGGTCGCCGGCGAGGAGGCAGCGAGGTGTGGTGGTGGTCTCGGTGTTGATGGATGGAGGAAGTGATGATGGTTGCGGTGTTGGGTGTTTGGAGGGATGAGAAGGAGGAGAAGGGACGTTGGGGAAACTCGTCGGTGGTGTGAGGTGGCGCTGGTCGTGAGTGTTGGCAGTAGTGGTCGAGATGGGTGTGCAGGCGAGGTCGAGCAAGGAGATGGGTGCTCGGTCCAGGGATGAGTTCTGGAGAGAAGAGAGTATGGGTGTGAGAGTGAGAGGAAGCAGTGGAGTGAGAGGGGAGAGACGAGGTGGGTCTCATTTTTTTTTGTGAAGGAGGTGGTGGAGGTGAGAGCGCGCGTATGAGGTCGTGGGCGGGGAGCAGGGACGTGGGAACGAGCGCGCGTGGGGGTGAAGAGAGAGAGAGGGACGGACGAGGTCGATGGAGGCTTCGCGAGCGCGCGCGTGGGTTCGAGGGGACGTGGGGCACGAGGGGGCGGTGCGACGTGGGCAGAAGGAGGGAAAGAGCGGGAAAGAAGACGTGGGGGAAGAAGATGGAGTCGGGTCGGGTCGGGTATTGGGCACGGGTTCGGGTTAGGAACAAGAGGAGGGTTAGGGGTTTGGGCCGGGCCGGAGAAAGGAATTAAAATTAATTGGGAAGCAATTAAATGGAAATAGAGAAGTGGGCCGGGCTTGGGAATAAAATGGAAAATGAGATAGGGAGTGGGCTGAGGAGTTTAGTTAAAGGATTTAATTATTCGTTTAGGGTTGGGCTGGGTTTATAAAGGGATTTAATTAATTTGGTTTGTGGTTTTGGGCTGAAGGGGATTTATATAGTTAAACTGTTTGTTTTGGGCCGGGGTTTTAATTGGAAAGAAAAAGGAAAAGGAAAAATAAAAGGGATAAAACAGAAAGGATTTAGATTGAATTAGGGTTAGGGTTTTAAAATAAAACAAAATACTTATAAATATAAATATGAAAATTTTGTAAGTAGCATTTTATAAAAAAAATAAAATACAAATATTGATGCGCAAAAGAACCGGGTATTACATGAACAGAAAAACATGGATAAAAGAACGTGGCAAAAATGGAGTCTATAATACTATGGGAATTTAGTTCTTTCAAATTAAGAACTCAGTTCTTAAAGAATCTGATCCCAGATCCTAAAAATAATGATCTTGGTGATCGTTAATGGTCAAA
Organism: Agapanthus africanus; assembly: GCA_030015575.1. Lineage (NCBI taxonomy): Eukaryota > Viridiplantae > Streptophyta > Magnoliopsida > Asparagales > Amaryllidaceae > Agapanthus > Agapanthus africanus. The sequence goes on from CM057348.1 coordinate 52,993,760, forward strand.
ATACTATTAACAGAGATTTAAATTCTCTAAAATATATTAACAGAGATTAAATCTCCAAAAATATAGCGCCTCACGTAAAACACATGTGAGCGCCAGAGAAAATTAGTGCTTAGCACTATTGTAGCGCCTCACGTGAAAAACACGCGAGCACCCAAGGCTAAAAACTCAGTGCTTCACGTGAAAAGCACGCGGGCGCCTAAGGTTAAAAACTCAGCGCCTTACGTGAAAAGCACGCAAAAAGCACGCAAGTGCTGTAACAACCCTAAATTTTCTGTACAAAATTTTTGTAAAGTACATAAAGAAGTACCTTAGCATGAGCACAACTTAAAAGTATTTCTTGTTTAAGAACAGTAAGAAACAACTTGTAGCTCATTGGTAAAATTTTGCACTGCTGTGAAATAGCCCTTATGTTCGAATCCCCCCAGCCACATATTATTTTTAATGATTTTTTTTAAAATTTTTTGGAAGCCCAAAAATTTACACGTGCAATACACGTAAAAAAGAAAAATCACTAAAATCAAACATGTGGAAATTGATATATGAGCAGACACCAACACGTGGCAAGAATTCAGACCCCAACCCCTACCCATCGGCCGGCGAGATGAGCTAAAGGGCTGGCGCCGCCGGGCCCCCCCGTGGAGAATGCTCTCATTTTTTTTACCCTAGTCTCTTGGCTTCCCCCTTAACCTCAGTACAGTTTGTTTTTACTGAAATTAAATAGAGAATTAAAACGAGGCATTAATCCAAAATTTTAATGCTTTTTAATTCCATTCTTCAATTCTAAAAACCCTAATTTTTGCTATAAATACAACATTACACCCTGACCCTCTCCATTCTGAAATTTATGATCAAAACACTCAAATTTTTCCAAGTCAAATTAGTTGTACAAGTGGAGTTAGCCCAAGGTCATCTTCCGGTGACGACTTGGAACAAATCCGGCGACACCGCGACTCCACGAAGCTCTCAAATCCTTCCTCTACCTTCCCTCTCTCATATAATCCAGAATGTACCTTCGCTTCTCCTCTCTTCCCTATTAAAAGAGTTCTCTTCTTAAAACTTATCAGAAGCGAAGTTATTCCGACTTCTGATTCTAATTTTGTTAAAAACACAACATTTCTTAATAACCAAACATCCATATTGTTACATCCTGTTTAGTAATCTTAAAACAAATATTTAGAACAAGTTTCAATTCAAAATACAATGTTATACAACTTTTATTTCAATTTTACGGTTAAATACCACAAAATTTGCTTACGACATCATTTCATCATATTTGCTCATATTACTTTTAGAAAACTCACGAGGTAATTACCTATCTCATCACAACACTCATCATAATATGGCACGATGGATTTTGGAACCATATTTTATGGGATAAATACAATTTTACAATAAAATACCTTACACTAATAAAACCATATTCTTTAAGATTGTTTTAATTAAATTCTTTGCAATTAAGTCTTTACAACCCATTTTCGGGAACCCGATTTAGATGGTGCGGTTTATCGGACATCCTCGGAACTAGTAGAGCGAGATGCAGATCTTCTCACGGAGCATCCGATCTCGATGGAATTTTTAATACAATTTTTAAAAATAATATGATTTTCTATTTAATAAATAAATTTTATTTTTAATAATTATATATATAAATATTATCAAAACACCTATTTTATATTTATAATAAATTCCATGTTTTCTAAACACAGAAATCCCAAATTTCATGAAAATACCATCACAAATCCATACAATTCCAATTTACACTAAAATACCATATACTATTCAATCTAGGTTTATAATCATTAGAATACTTCACTTTTAAAAATTACATCCATGAAAACCCTAAATACGATAAAAAAAATACTTGAGCTTTATTTTGAAAGTTTATCAAAACTATTTTTCATAAAACCCCCTCAAGTTTATTAATTTACAATAACGACTCTAGTAAATATATGTTTAAGCGGGACCAATTCTCTTGAGCCTGTAAGTGCACGGTAGTGTCCCGGCCGTCTGTCCGAGGCCAAAATGCAGAAATGAAACTTTTTCAAAACTAGAAAACCGGCGCTACCGCGTACTATAAACCCGGATCGGACCATTAACCTACTACTAGCTAACTAAAGAAAGGGTAGAGAGCTATACCGAGCGATCCGTATCCTTCGGTCTTCGGCCACCATCCCGATCTTCTCGCGGAATCTCCGGTCTCCATCTTCTCGTCGGAAATGGCACCACATCGAGAAGTCTTTTTACGGGCTCCCGCTTCATCCGAAGCAACTCGGACACGAAGTGTGCTAGCCGACGTATCTAAGGTGTTGTAGAGAATGTTTGTGATCGCTTTGTCTCTTGCATCCATGGCATGGATGGAGGTTAGAGATGTTGCCATTGATTGAAGTAATAAGCTAGAGGAAGAAGAAGAAGAAAGAGGCTTTCTTTTCCTTTCTTTTCTTTTCTTTCATATGATGAAAAATGAGAGAGAGTGTGAGATAAATACAAGACCAAACTATAACCATGGCAGCCCCTCTCTCTCTCTTCCTCTCATATCATCACAAATCAATCCATTAATGTGACATATTTTCTAAAAAAGAGACCATGACTCATAGTATATGTCTATGTCACATTAATACATCTAATGATGATTTCTAGCTCACTAATTCCATTATCCAAACATTAATCCAAATGTTTGGTCCAACAAAAAGATCCGGCAACATCTAAAGTAAACTCGTGACGGATCACAAGGATATCCCTCACCTGTATATACATACCTGCATCCGCATTCCGACTGAATGCGAATGCGATGAGACTAAAGTAATCCAACAAATCTAATACTAGAATCCGGCTTAAACCAAAGCCCACTAGTATGATCCGTCCGATCATGGTCCGTGCAATACCGCATGTATAAGATCGAACCTTGCCATATATCATACGGCCTCTACAACGTTTCGCCCGAAACTTGAGAAACTGTCTGTGGGGGACTTTAAAGACTCGTCAATACTTTGGCTGTGGATTTAACCACTAGCACGTCAGAGGTATTAGCCGTACGTAACGGGCTACCAGGTATTGACCAAAAGGGACGTCGATGAGCGAACTCATCCTGACACCCTACTGAGCCTGTCAGTGACAATATCCGTACAGTCCGGTCCGTTCGTCTATGAGCATCGCATGTCGGGCCTAGAGGGTTGGTAAAAGTCAAACCCCCAAAAGTGGTACAAGTCGTGTCGGAGTGTAGCCCAGAACACCCTGAGATACTACTGGAATACCTACCAGTAAATCTCCTGCCTGGGCCAAGGACTTTGTGTAATGGCTCTTCTAGACACAGCGCGACCTCACCCCCAATACCGGAGAGATGAACCCCTGCCGATCCGCTCACTGCCTCCATGTGGCTCGGGACTGTACCCAACTAAAATCTGTTTGCACGACTCCTTTGAGCCGTGGTAGGGTAGTAATCAAAGCACAGTGGGAACTCACACGAGATAAATGACGATCTCAAGTCGATGAACTAACCAGTACACATGTCACCAGGGAACTGCTATCTGACGCTAGGTATAATACCAACTAGCATGTTCCCGGCGAGTCCTGTCCGGTGTACTCATAACCCAATGAGCACCTGTATACATCTTAGGTGAACCAACTGACACCAATGGCTTGTGAGACCGGCCACCGTCTCTCGTCGGGGTCTCGACTGTATACACTAGTCTATTAATGGAGTATCGATGCCCAGTCTCGAAACTCCCATGACTAGGGACCACTTTAAGGATGTGCTTATAGACCCCAGCTCCCACGTATATGATCGCCATCATACTGCTGGTAGTCAAGCAAAAATCTTAAAGGCTCTATCAATGTGTAATAGCGACCTGTAAGGTCGCCTAAAGCAGTACACGACGATAAAGATAAACCAGATAGCATACTATCATCTCGAGTAAGACTGTCCTACCGGCATAGGTCCTCCCTCAATCATTGCAATCACGTGCCAGTGATCCAATAATTGACTCTGAGGGCACTATAACCAACAATCTCCCACTTGCACTCAAGGCTAATTATTGCGATGTCGCATACTCACAGCCCGTGTGATACCGAACACCCAACTCCTCTACTAATCAGTCTCACAAAGCCCGTTTGCGAAACTATTGCATTCGAGGAATAGCCTTAGTGAGTGGATCCGCCCTGATGTTTCTTTCTATGTCTCTCTTTATCTCAAGTTCGCAGAGAAAGCCATCTCCCGAAATGAGCAATACCTGTCTTAGAATACGTCTGGATATCTGATGGGACCTAGTTCATAAATGAACTCCAAATCCAAACTTCTTAGACTGTATCGTCAACTGAACTTAATCAGTATCCTGCGCTATGCCTCCCTCAGTATCCGCTTGGACCACCTGTCCAAAATTCTGCCCCTCGTAAGAGGGAAAACTATAACTCTGACAGCCACTCTGTCATCCAGGTCACCTTGGAAGCCTGGAATGATAACCGTCCCCGGAAAGAGGCTGCCGTTATCATATCCCTAGAACATCCACTTATGTTCTAAAACCGCTTCCTAATATTTCTCCAGGATTGGATTAATATCATATTGCATCTACTGCAAAAACAACATCTAGTGTAGTACTTGACATCTCATGATTTACTCAATTGCCTAAGCAAGTGATCTGCCAATCATGCACATCCCTCTCACCTTTAGTCTGTAAGACACCTTTAGAGAGGGTGACTCCATCACCTGCAGGTACACTACCGTGCCAGGAGTCGTCCATTCTAAATACCTTTAGAATGCTGTCTAAGTACCCAGATTGGGAAACTACCCAAATCTAGATCTAAAACCATAGATCTAGTAACCAGAATGTCTGATATAATATCCATGTCCTATGTGGAGAAACTACTGTGTGACAACCAAAGTAAAACCGATCGTAGTATAGAAACTTCACTTCCTACTCTGTGTATGTCATCCAAATACCAGGACATCACACCCTACTACCTTCTTAACAGATCCATCCCCAATTCCGATAAAGTCAAACCTATGACTGTCACATCAGAAATGGATGATCTATCTCCGCTATATCTGCTTTAGTCCATAAATAAACATAAGCTACTTGTCCACTATGCTTCCGCTGCTCCCACTGACTACGACAACCCTCTGGCAGAGTTATATACACATGCACTTCTAAAGCTTGTTTAGAACGACGCTATACTCATTCTCCTGTCGGGTCTCACAGTCTGGAACAACAACAATGGCTAGTCTGGGTAAACAAGAACCTCCCTGTCACCGTTCTTGAGGCTACCGGAGTACCTCTCGGGTGCCTGAGGTTACCTACCATATCTGTGGAGTGGCCAATGGAATGTCAAGCTAGATTGAATCTTTAGGTCCTATTAAATTTTCAGTAATCGTTTGCGGTTCTGGAATCACTTCCAGTTCTACCATACTCCCACTTCTGTTTTCTGAAAAAATCCATTTTTATTAAAATTGTGGCGAGTCTAGAACAATATCACAATTGATCTTCCAGATGGTAGAAAGTCAACTTTCGTCATAGCCCGGGTCAACCCACAAACTGCCATTATAGAAACGTGCCTTGAGTTATCTAGAGTCTGGTTTTAAGCATAAGATGGACAACTCCCCGCACCTTAACATCGTTAAGATATGAACTGTTCTATATCCAATATAGAAACAGAGGCACTGATTAATTGGAACTAGATTCAAATCATGCAGCTGTCTTCAGTATATGTCAACTAAATGGAAGGAGGCCGATCAGCGTTACTCAACTTAGGAATGCATCCAGATATGAGCAACCTGAAAGAGAAACAAGTTTCTCAAAACCATTACTATCAACTGAATACCATACACAAGTATCTACATCTTCGATCACCTTGAAGAATCCCGATACTTGCAACACCTGGTTCTCTACTTTATTCATATACCTATAACTTCTCAAAACTTGGACCTTGCATTTCTACGAAACACATGTCTAAGTACTAGAGAAGTCACAAGTAAACAGAATATAGTACGAGTACCAACCCCACTGTCCTCATGGACACTGGACAATATACAATACTCTGTATAAGTACCCTGAGTCTAATAACTCATTCGCTGTGTGTCGTAGGTTGAAAACTGTACTTATGGTTAAGAAGAATTACACCGCTATTTAATGCTCCTTACCTAACCATCCACTGATATAGGTAAATGTCATAGGCATAATTTCAAAAAGTTATATCTCACTTTATAAAAATAGACGTACAGATATATCAATTTGAAATTGGTGCATTATAACGGATATTCAAAACCAAATATTTGCCGTCCGGCAAACAACCCAGGTGATTTCCTCAAATATCACCAATTACAACGAATCTCGATATAATGAGGATGATCACCCAATTCCCAATAACTTACTCCCACTCATCATCTGTAAAACCATACAGATGTGAGAAACAAACCTGATAAATACATACCCTGGAGCAAGGACTAATTGGGAAATCAGTTTTCTTTTAACAGTACACAGTGAGACTGAAACATGAATATGTTTCGAAGGGGTATCCGGGTATTCCTAGTAATTCCTCTTCCATTATCCAGATTCATAACTGTAACCATATATTTCTTTGCCATCTGTCCAAATCCCTTCATATGTCTTTAGTCATTACCTTCTGTACACCCTTTTAGGCTAAATGGTTTTCTTCCTTCCCTACCGTTCGGCACCAGCCCATGGTTTGGAAGAAGACTATCCAATAAGCATAATGAGTATACTGTCCTAATCCTAGGAGCACTCGCAACCCGAGAGAAGGTAAAGATAAAAGACAACTGAATAAACCTTATTCCTATTTCTCCTGAACCAGAATCCATCCCCGAACTGGAACAATTTCCCTCGAGTTCGTATATAACCATACAATGGAGTATCCAATAAACTGTGGATCTTCGTAGTGATACGGAGTGTTCCGGAGAAATACAAAGGTGAAGTGGGAGTGGTAATGAAATACTTGGTTTGATCGTGAATAGCAGTCGCAGTTTACTTTGCCCTCTTACTAATCCCTTTATATGTCTTTACTTAATACCTTCTGTACACCATCGTTAGGCTAATTGGTTTTCTTCATTCCCTACCGTTCGGCACCTGCCTATGGTTTGGAAGAAGACTATCCAATAAGCGTAATAGGTGTACTGTCCTAATCCTAGAAGCACTCGCAACCCGAGAGAAGGTAAAAGGAAAAGACAACTGAATAGTCCTATTCATTTTCTCCAGAACCGGAAACCATCCTCAAATCTGGAACAAGTTTCTTCGAGTTTGTATATAACCATACGATGGTTTTATCCAATGGAAGTGGACGTTCGTAATAATACGGGGTGTCCTGGAGAAAAGGGTAAGAGTAGGAGTGGCAATGAGGTATGCAACTCTGACAATCCAAAAGCCAGTGTTTAAGAAGGTTTGGATCATTTTGGTCACTGAGTCATAGTCAAGGGTCGGGCCATGGTCGCTGCCAAAGAGAGAGAGAAAAGAAACACTCTGCGTGCACTCTAACCTAGATCAGAATGGTTATCATTTTATCTAATTAGGAAACCTCTCACTGTAACCTCAAATTCTCCTCCAAACCTGAAAGAAGAATTAGTCGGGATCACCCGAGGAGTAAACCAACTCATCAGTGGGAATCGGGATCCAACTATCATCGCATGATAATGTGATGGAATCCACTCACGTTATCACACTCCAGAATGTATGCGCATATCTGGCAGGTTTCAGTTTCTTTAGAAACTCCCGATGTGATTGTTACCCCATGCTCTTATGACCTTGACTTTGGACAACAAATCATAAGTCACATGTCAAGTTCTACCCGTCATTATCCAGGTTGATTTGAACCCACCCGTACCTATCCTTGACTTTGGCCAACAAGGCAGTACGACTGTCCCAAACCAACGTATTTATCTATACTGCAGAAAAGTAACAAATAGCTACCATACACTATGCCTTGACTTTGGCCAACAAACATACCATGAATACTACGTGCTACCCGTCTGAAATGACGGAGGGCTACGAATGGTTTTTGGCGAAAAACCTTTAACGTAATGAACTTGATATCGTTGAAGGAACCGGATAGCTTTTATAAAAATATAGTGGCGAAAACCTTTGCTAAAGAGGTCACCCCCGGTGAAGAGATCTCGGCTCTTTCCCCGTAGAATGAGGTGCAGGATATTCCAACTGAATACCACGATGCAAAGCAAAAGTAATCGACTATAGTGAAGTTATTGCCCTGACGCAAACTTCTGTCCAAGGGGTCACTCCCGGTGAAGGGATCTCGGCCCTTGCCTCGTCGACTGAGGTGCCGGATATTCATAACCGAATACCACTGTGCAAAAAAAAAGAGAACGTCCTTGCAATAACAGCTTTTTGAAAAATTGTTCCAACAATATCAGAATAGGTTTGTTTAGCTTGCATTGATCCGAATCAACGCAGTCCCATCAATTGATCACACCACAAAAGAACGAAAATAATGATGTACGTATATGCCATCCGCATTCGCCACTGGGTCCCGTCATCACCCGTTAGGTTACTTAACTAACGACAGAGCGGGGACTGGACTAGCGCGGGTGTAAAACATATACAACATCTACTAGTATAAATATCAATATATAATAATCGTTCAAGGCGTGATAAAAAAGCAACATCACAGAAATGTAATAAGTATCACAGAACAATACAGATATCTGGGATCCCCGGGTTTCATAGAGCCGCTACTGAAACCCGACGTTCCCCTGGTCGTGTGGATAGCCTGTGCAATGAAATCCTAGACCCCTACGGACGCGGCAAGTTACCCGCCAAAACCTGAAGCGAGGCAGCCCCTTTCAATAAAGTGAATGGACCACCCAGCACTTCACGGAATCCGGTAACTTGGGCACCCCTCCTTGGGTCAACCTATACCCCCTACGAGTGCGGCGAATAGCCCGCCAATTCTAGAGTGAAGCCCCCTCCGTCTCAAAGCCATGAGATGCGGGCCCGTTGCCCTCTAGAACCCGGCTATCCGTGCACCCCTCCGCGGGGTAATCCTAGTACAGAAAGTAAAATAATATATACAACGGGTACATCGACCTCAGCCCGGTCGTGCCCCAAAAGAATAATATACAAACAGGCAGTGACGACGGTCCACATGTCGGACGCTCGTCCCGCAATATCAAATGTACAAATATAACCAAACTGTACTACCATTGTATCCAGGCTATCCACCATGACAAATCCGCAACATCACAGCACAACACAGAACATCAACGTGAATGTCACGTTCGCAAATCCGTCTAAAAGGGCTATAGCAGTCAGACAGGATTTACCGATCAAATGACATTTACGGTCGCAGATATAATGTAAATACTGTGAACTAACATGTTTAAAATTTTCGATTGACTAAATTTCCCGAAGTGGGCCCCAAGCACAACTGCAGCACTCAAATAAATCTGGGCCCAAAATAAAATTACCAGAAAACCCCTTTTCCAAGTCACAGAACACTGGGCAAAATTTGGTACAGTAAGGAATCTTTATGGCGGCAGAACCGCGGCCAAAACAAGGTTATGGCCGCGGTTCCACGGTGACACTGTGCAATCACTTTACCAAATTTTGTCAGATCTCCTAAAAAAACCCTGCCTGATTTTCTGCAATGCACCAAATAATTTTTTGACCACAGAAAAATTTCGACAGAAACTGTGATTTGAAAACGCGGTTTTTAGAAAATTCGTTCGATCGAACATGTAAACACGTTAGAGCAAGCTAGTATAAGTTAATGGTGTGGCTCTGATACCATGTAAGTGCACGGTAGCGCCCCGGCCGTCTATCCGAGGCCAAAATGCGGAAACGGAACTTTTTCAAAACAAGAAAACCGGCGCTACCACGTACTATAAACCCGGATCGGACCATTAACCTACTACTAGCTAACTAGAGAAAGGGTAGAGAGCTATACCGAGCGATCCGTGTCCTTCGGTCTTCGACCACCATCCCGATCTCCTCGCGGAATCTCCGGTCTCCATCTCCTCGTCGGAAAGGGCACCACATCGAGAAGTCTTTTTATGGGCTCCCACTTCATCCGAAGCAACTCGGGCACGAAGTGTGCTAGCCGACGTGTCCAAGGTGTTGTAGAGAATGTTTGTGATCACTTTATCTCTTGCATCCATGGCATGGATGGAGGTTAGAGATGTTGCCATTGATGGAAGTAATAAGCTAGAGGAAGAAGAAGAAGAAGGAGGCTTTCTTTTCCTTTTCTTTTCTTTTCTTTCATATGATGAAAAATGAGAGAGAGTGTGAGATAAATACAAGACCAAACTATAACCATGGCAGCCCCTCTCTCTCTCTTCCTCTCATATCATTACAAATCAATCCATTAATGTGACATATTTTCTAAAAAAGAGACCATGACTTATAGTATATGTCTATGTCACATTAATGCATCTAATGATGATTTCTAGCTCACTAATTCCATTATCCAAACATTACAAATGTTTGGTCCAACAAAAAGATCCGGCAACATCTAAAGTAAACTCGTGACGGATCACAAGGATACCCCTCACCTGTATATACATACCTGCATCCGCATTCCGACTGAATGCGAATGCGATGAGACTAAAGTAATCCAACAAATCTAATACTAGGATCCGGCTTAAACCAAAGCTCACTAGTATGATCCGTCCGATCATGATCCGTGAAATACCGCACGTATAAGATCGAACCCTTCCATATATCATACGGCCTCTACAACGTTTCGTCCAAAACTTGAGAAACTGTCTGTGGGGGACTCTAAAAACTCGTCAATACTTTGGCTGTGGATTTAACCACTAGCACGTCATAGGTATTAGCCGTACGTAATGGGCTACCAGGTATTGACCAAAAGGGACGTCGATGAGCGAACTCATCCTGACACCCTACTGAGCCTGTCAGTGACAATATCCGTACAGTCCGGTCCGTTCGTCTATGAGCATTGCATGTCGGGCCTAGGGGGTTGGTAAAAGTCAGACCCCCAAAAGCGGTACAAGTCGTGTCGGAGTGTAGCCCAGAATACCCTGAGATACTACTGGAATACCTACCAGTAAATCTCCTGCCTTGGCGAAGGACTTCGTGCAATGGCTCTCCTAAACACAGCGCGACCTCATCCCCAATACCGGGAGAGACGAACCCCTGCCGATCCGCTCACTGCCTCTATGTGACTCGGGACTGTACCCAACTAAAACCTGTTTGCACGACTCCTTTGAGCCGTGGTAGGGTAGTAATCAAAACACAGTGGGAACTCACACGAGACAAATGACGATCTCAGGTCGATGAACTAACCTATACACATGTCACCAGGGAACTGCTATCTGACGCTAGGTATAATACCAACTAGTATGTTCCCGGCGAGTCCTGTCCGGTGTACTCATAACCCAATGAGCACATGTATACATCTTAGGTGAACCAACTGACACCAATGGCTTGTGAGACCGGCCACCGCCCCTCGTCGAGGTCTCGACTATATACACTATTCTATTAATGGAGTATCGATGCCCAGTCTCGAAACTCCCACGACTAGGGACCACTTTAAGGATGTGCTTATAGACCCCAGCTCCCACGTATATGATCGCCATCATACTGCTGGTAGTCAAGAAAAAATCCTAAGGGCTCTATCAATGTGTAATAGCGACCTGTAAGGTCACCTAAAGCAGTACACGATGATAAAGATAAACCAGATAGCATACTATCATCTCGAGTAAGACTGTCCTACCGGTATAGGTCCTCCCTCAATTATTGCAATCACGTGCCTGTGATCCAATAATTGACTCTAAGGGCACTATATCCAACAGAGCCTTAGGGAACCGGAGAAAATGAGTGCTTGCCTATTTAAGATAGAAAACTAAAACGGAGTTATCAATGGTAATTGGCTTGAAAAATGTCACAAATCATGCCGTCCATATGCAGCAGTTACCGATAATTCCAAAACTTAATTCAGGAATCCAATTCTGTTTAAAGTGTCTGCCTCAATATGAGTCTCAGTCAAATCTGAAAACAATTTATACTTGAAAACAATTTAAATATATCTCCAATACAACATGAATCCTTATATACTGGAAATTGAAACATGAATACCAGAATACCATCTATATCAACATGACTTGAACTGACCGAACCATGGATATACATTGACTTGATCATATGATTATCCATTTACCTTCTTATCCGTTTACATGAACAATTGATATCATGGTTTCGGCAAGTTTTATATCTATAAAACAATACAATAAACATTACGGGCTTTTAAAGGGGTAGACTGCTACGGAATGTGTTAAAAGTGGCACGAGATGGTCATTAAAAGACGTAACTAAACATCCATTGCCGTTGTTCCGTGGGGTTTGACGGAGCCTTGTACTACAGGTTACCTTAGTCCACGGGATTGATGGACTCCTCTCGTAAACACTAATATCTTCTGTACCAAGCTACAAACAACTACGTTAGTATAGCGAACATAATCTTTTATATTTTACATGTTCTATTCTCTGTCTATTGTACTCTACCTCTTGGGACTTACCGAGCGATTGTTTGCTGACGACATTCCTTTTCTATTCTTTCTTTGGAATATTGTCAGAAGGACGCGATTCTATGGAGATCGAGCTCAGCTCAGAAGACTTGGAGCAGTTCATTGAGGACCTCGAGCTCTAGTTCACTTGTATACACTTTTACTTTCAGTTCATGCCATCGTTTAGGCATCGCTTTCCAGTATTGTATTTACTTTCCAGTTGTATTGTAAAGAATTTTTAATCAATAAAAAGTTGTTGTTCATTTATATCTCATGTCTTTCTTGTGTACATTTATTATATTTACGTTTAGCGTGTTTACTTTTGAGTAAATACGTCGCGGGCCTAGTCACGTCTCCTTATCCGTACACCGGGAAGCGGAGCGTGACAGGTTTTGTTGGCGGCCCATGCATGTCAGTTCTGCATGAAGTCATACCATGAAGGTCAATTCTGCATGAAGTCATACTATGCAGGGTCAGTTATGCATGGAAACCTAAGCAATATATCATAAGAATTACAAGAATCAGCAACTAAAACATTCTTTATATTTCCTATTCTTTGAATCTATCCTAACCCTATTTTTCTTATAAGGTTATGGATTCTCCGAACAACACAAGCACCAATGTGAATGGAACCACACCACCATCTCTTCCACTTACACTTACCGTAGCAGCTCCTATCAACGAGCAGACGGTATTGCTTGAGGCAATTAAGAGCCTCTTAGAGGGACAACAGCAGCAGACTACTATTTTATTGCATCGCCCAGAAGCTGAGGCACCTGGAGTGAAACAATTCCGGGCAATGCACCCTAAACAATTCTCTGGGAAAGAGAGCCATTTGGAAGCAGAGGAAAGGGCTCAGTCGATCGAAGATGACCTGGCAGCAGCACAAGTGCCAGAGATCGTTTGGGTAAGGGTTGCAAAGCTGCAACTTACAGATAATGCCCGAGTATGGTGGAAGACGGAAGAAAGCCGTCTTACCTAGCCGATCGAATGGAAGGCTTTTCACGAGATGTTCGACGCGAAGTATTTTCCCGAGACTACCCGATTTGACATGGAGCAACAATTCACCCACCTACAATAAGGCTCTATGTGGAGCAAATCTGTGGATGAATATGATGCCGAGTTCATAATATTGAGCAGGTTCGCGGCACATCTCATACCGACTGCTGAGATCAGAGCCAGACGATTTCAGCAAGGGTTGAACCAGGAGATCCAAGCTTCTCTAGCTATAGGGAATTTCCCAACCCATAACCTAGCTCTGAAGGCTGCCCGTCGATACGAGGTAGTAGTGAAGAAGAAGGGCAGAGCTCAATCTGTCGGTGTGAAGCGCCCTGCTACTCAGATAGCAGGAGGAGCCTCTTCCAGGCCACCGTTTGTACCTAGGGGACCGAAAGTAACATTTAACTGACCAAATCCAGACTTTTGCTACTACTGCAAGAGGGATGGACACCTGTTGAAGGACCGCAGGCACGCAAACGGCCTGTGCTTAGTTTGTGGCGCATCCACTAATGGAATTGGAACATGTTCTCATAGACGCAACACCGTTCCAACACACATCAATTATCCACAGCGGCCAACTATTCAGGCACCTGCACCTCATCTTGCTCTCCCAGTTCCACCTCCACGTTGACCTCCTGCACAGCCTACTCGCCAATTCCATCAGGCACTGAGGAACATGCTTCGAAGGCAGAGAAACATGCCCTAAGGACAGAGGAATGTGCCTCCAGCTAAGAGGAACGTCCCCCGGCGTCAGGCTTACACATTAGTGGCCATAGAAGCCGAGGCTATAGACCAATGTAACACTGGTAATTCCCTTTAATCTTTTCAAACCCTCGCATCATCTCATTACTTTACATGCACTATCAGTATTTCTTTTACCACCATTATCACCAAATCTTTCTTGAATCTGTTACAACTTCTTTCTATAAATTTCGAGGACGAAATTTTTTATAAGAAGGGTAGAATGTAACAACCCAAAACTTTCTGTACAAAATTTTTGTAAAGTACAGAAATGAGTACTTTAGCCTGAGCACAACTTAAAAGTATTTCTTATTTTATAACATCAAGAAACAACTTGTAGCTCATTGGTAAAGCCTTACACTGCTGTGACATAGCCCCTGTGTTCGAATCCCCCCAGCCACAGATTATTTTTAATTATTTTTCTTTTAAACTTTTTGGAATCCCAAAAGTTTATACGTGCAATACACGTAAAAATGAAAAGTCACTAAAATCAAACATGTGGAAATTAATATATGAGCAGATACCAACACGTGGCAAGAATCCAGACCCTAATCCCCACCCATCGACCGGCGAGATGAGCCAAAGGGCCGGCGCCACCTCCCCCCCGGTGGAGAATGCTCTCATTTTTTTTACCCTGGTCTCTTGGCTTTCCCCCTTAACCCCAGTACTGTTTGTTTTTCCTGAAATTAAACAGAGAATTAAAGTGAGGCATTAATCCAAAATTTTAATGCATTTTAATTTCATTCTTCAATTCTTAAAATCCTAGTTTGTCCTATAAATACAATATTACACCTTAGCCCTCTCCATTCTGAAATCTATCATCAAAACTCTCAAATTTTTCCAAGTCAAATTAGTTGTAAAAGTGGAGTTAGCCCAAGGTCATCTTCCAGCGACGACTCGGGTCAAATCTGGCAACACCGTGACTCCACGAAGCTCTCAAACCCTTCCTTTACCTCCCCTCTCTCATTTAATCCAGTAAGTACCCTCTCCTCTCCTCTCTTCCCTATTAAAAGAATTCTCTTCTCAAAACTCATCGGAAGCGGAGTTATTCCGACTTCCGATTCTAATTTTGTTAAAAACACAACTTTTCTTAATAACCAAATATCCATATTGTTACATCTTGTTTAATAATTTTAAAATATTTAGAACAAGTTTCAATTCAAAATACTACAACTTTTATTTCAATTTTACGGTTAAATACCACAAGGTTTACTTACGGCATCATTTCATCATATTTGCTCATATTACGTTTAGAAAACTCATGAGGTAATGACCCGTCTCATCATAACACTCATCATGACATAGCATGATAGTTTTTGGAACAATATTTTATGGGATAAATACAATTTTACAATAAAATACCTTAAACTAATAAAACCGTATTCTTTAAGATTGTTTTAATTAAATTCCTTGCAATTAAGCCTCTATAACCCATTTCGGGGAACCCGATTTGGATGGTGTGGGTTATCGCACATCCTCGGAACTAGTAGAGCGAGATGCAGACCTCCTCACGGACCATCTGATTTCGATGGAATTTTTAAGAATAATGTGATTTCTATTTAATAAATAAATTCTATTTTTAATAATTATATATATATATATATTATCAAAACACCTATTTGATATTTATAATAAATTCCATGTTTTCTAAACACAGGAATCCCAAATTTTCATGAAAATACCATTACAAATCCATACAATTCCAATTTACACTAAAATACTATATACTATTCAATCTAGATTTATAATCATTAGAATACTTCATTTTTAAAAATTACATCCATGAAAACCCTAAATACGATAAAAAAAATGCTTGAGCTTTATTTTGAAAGTTTATCAAAGCTATTTTTCATAAAATCCCTTCAAGTTTATTAATTTATAATAAGGATCTTAGTAAATATAGGTTTAAGCGGGACCGATTCTCTTAAGCCTCAGGGAGCCGGAGAAAGTGGGTGCTTGCCTTTTTAAGGTAGAAAACTAAAACGGAGTCATCAATGATAATTGGCTTGGAAAAAGTGACAAATCCTGCCGTCCATATGCAGCAGTTACCGATAATTCCAAAAACTACTTCAGGAATCCAATTCTGTTTAAAGTGTCTGGCTCAATCTGAGTCTCAGTCAAATCTGAAAACAATTCATACTTGAAAACAATTCAAATATATTTCCAATACAACATGAATCCTTATATATTGGAAATTGAAACATGAATACCAGAATACCATCTATATCAACATGACTTGAACTGACCGAACCATGGATATACATTGACTTGATCACATGATTTTCCGTTTATATTCTTATCCGTTTACATGAACAATTGATATCATGGTTTCGGCAGTTCTTACATCTATAAAACAATACAATAAATATTACGGGATTTTAAAGGGGTAGACTAGTACGAAATGTGTTAAAAGTGGCACGAGATGATCATTAAAAGACGTAACTAAATATCTATTGCCGTTGTTCCGTGGGGTTTGATGGAGCCTTGTACTACGGGTTACCTTAGTCCACGGGATAGATGGACTCCTTTCGTAAACACTAATATCTTCTGTACCAAGGTACAAACAACTACGCTAGTATAGCAAACATAATCTTTTATACTTTACATGTTCTATTCTTTGTCTATTCTTCTCTACCTCTTAGGACTTACCGAGCGATTGTTCGCTGACGACATTCCTTTTCTATTCTTTCTTTGGAATGTTGTCAGGAGGACCCGACTATCTGGAGATTGAGCCCAGATCAGAAGACTTGGAGCAGTTCATCGAGAACCCCGAGCTCTAGTTCACTTGTATACACTTTTACTTTCAATTCAAGGGGGTTGGGGGTAAACCCTTTCGTCTTTCACTCCATTGTTTAGGTATCGCTTTCCAGTATTTTATTTACTTTCCAGTTGTATTGTGAAGAATATTTAATCAATAAAAAAATTCTGTTCATTTATATCTCATGTCTTTCTTGTGTACATTTATTATATTGCTTATTTACGTTTAGCGTGTTTACTTTTGAGTAAATACGTTGCTGGCCTAGTTACGTCTCCTTATTCATACAACGGGAAGCAGGGGTGACAAGGGTCCAAAGCTAAAAACTCAGCGCCTCATGTGAAAAGCACGCGAGCGCCCAAGGATAAAAACTCAGTGCCTCACTTGAAATGCACGTGATCGTCAGAAAAGATTAGTGCTTAGCACAATTGCAGCACCCCCATGTGAAACACACGTGAGTGCTGTATACCTTGGTGCTTAGCACTGCTGGGTAACCCAATTTCAGTCCAAATTGGCTAAGTTTCCTGAGATTAAATCTCTTTGATTTTAAATCAACCGAGCCCATATGCTAGTGATTTCCAAACTGATCTTAGTCTCAAAATGACTAATGATCTCTCATTGATGATATCCAAAATGATATTCATCCCATATCTCCTAAGATAATCTTAGTCTCAAATATGACTAACGATTCTTTGGTCCACCATGTTCATCACTAAAAATTGCATTTTAATACTGCTAATTCATTATCTATTTTGTTATATATCGGTACTATTAACCAGCGTCTGCTCAGTAATACAGATTACAGGCGTTCGTGATAAAATACTGGAAACGAACTCAAATCACGAATATAACGTTTGGAAGCTGATACTGCAAACAGAACAGAAAATCGATCATTGTCCAAAGAGTTCTTTTTGCAAATAGATGAGTTAACACAATTTTTGTCCAACACAATGCAAGTGTGCACATGGACCATGGTGGGGCTGCCTATGCTACATGACATGATGAAATGGTGCAAGTAGGGAACATGTGCATTAAATGCTAAAAGAGTTGATGTGATTTGAAGCATCAAGGTTTCTCTCCAAATTCTTGAGTACAACCCAGGTTCCTATAGACAAATCAAGCAGCACCAGAGTGATATTGGAGAGCACACAAGACCACCACATCAACATGAGCCAAGAAGCTCGGATTTTGGCCGTCCACATGCACACTATAACCGAGCTCGCCGGCCCCTTAGCCCCAATGGGCCCCATTTTTGTTATGTCGATCCCTTGCAGTCACATCATCCTATTTTTATTACTTGTTTAATTTTCTTTTGTGCCTATAAATACCAGTCCAAGGGGCAAGGGGAGGGGATATTTTCTCTTTAGTTTTATTTTAGAACTCTTGTAATTTGTAACTTGTTTTCCTTTGAACTCTTGAGCTCTTCCCTCTTTGCCTTGACCTTGCAACTTCTTAATTGAACTTGCAAGCTTAAGATTTAGGTTCTTGACTTCAAGATTAGTTGTATCTTGTTTAAAATTCAATAAAGTTCTCATTTCATTACATTTGTCTTGCTTTCTACATACTTTGAATTTGTGAAATCATTGCTTTACTTTGATCTTGCAACCCCTTAAGTGAGCTTGCAACCTTAAAATTTGGTATTTTGATTTCACATTGATACGGGATTAAAGAACAAGTGACGATATTTGCACATTGAATTTACTGGTTCTTTATCTAACTTTAACATCTCTTTTCTTTCTATTTTTGTTATGTTGCCATACTCTTTTTTTTTTTATTTTGGTATTGTGAATATGTGTGAGTAATCGATTTACTTGTTAAGGGTAGAATATGGTTAGTTTGTGTTAGGAGATGTGTTTGATAAAACCTTAAAAAACCTTAACTTTGCAATTGAAACTCCGAGCAAACCACTCGCAATTCCGCTCTGCTAGGCACCCTATCTTACCACGGTAGCGGTGAATCCTAATCGTGACCGAATTGCGAATGGTTTGCCGAAGGTTAAGGTCAAGAGACAACAACGGAAGGACAAGGGACAAGGAATACGGATTTAGCTCAAAATCGCAAATACCGTATTTCAAGTTCTCTAATCCACGTTGTCGCCTATTGCCTTAGTTTCAATATCAAAATTGGGTCTATAAGGAACCGATAAACATTATCCTCACGCAAGCTAATCTAAAACTATCCTTAACAAGTCTTTTTATTGAACATATCCTAGTTTCGACACTTAGTGTAAACACAACTCAAATCATAGTATTAACTTGTTAAAATAAGCCTAAAAAACCTACCATCTCCCTGCGGACGACCCGTACTCATCACGGCTCGCTACACGCGACACCGTTTTTTATTGCGGCAATTTCAAAATTCTTTCTAAATACGACACGGTGAAAACGTAACAATCAAATGGCGCCGTTGCCGGGAAGACGGTAACGCTTTTACACTTGTAGTCTCGGGTTAATTTGTGTATATTTTGTATAAAACCAACTTTTTAACACATTCAACGGATAAAACCATTCTTTTAAAACCGACACGAAAACTAAAAATAGAATGTTCTCTGGATCTGTGTTCTGCTGACACACTAAGTTTTAAAATGAAAATCAAGGTATAAAAGTGGAATGCCATTATTGCATATAGGAAACACAAAAAATTTGAAAACCAAATTTGCAAATTTGGCCGGCGACATCTTGTAAAAAACCGATCTCGCCGGATTTCCGGTGAGGTTTGAAAGTTGTTTGTTTTGTGTTGCCTCCAGTGTTCCGTTAGTATCCTATTTTTATTATTTGATTTTCTTAATTATTTGTGTTCAGAACTTTGGCTATCTATATCGTTTTCTAGCTCAAATATCCGTATTTTTCTGACATTTGCAGATTTGACGGATTGAAGAGCAGCGATCGTGCGGAATAAGGGGGCGTTTTCAAGTATAAGGAGAGTGAACACTTAGTGCCAATGACCCGGGAAGTTGAACCCATGCAAGCGAACCATTCAACCACTCAGAGACAATATCGACACGAGTTTCTTATATTCAACACTCTTTGGTACGTATTTTCTAAACTTTCTCTTCTCAAACCCGACGCTCCAATATTCTTGTTTTTGCAGGATTCTTAGCAACATCACCGCAAAAACCCAAAGAAAAACTAACCGTATTTGTTGCAGTGCCACATTTAAAGTAAAAAACAAATTGATTAATTGTTTGAAAACAAAACTATGTTGATTTTCGCATTGCATCAATAATATGGACTTAAGGGGATATAACACCAATCCAAATTGGGCGGGGATTTCATCACCCTTCCTAAGACCCCAGAAATCACTAATTGCATAAGTGTCACCTCAAATTTAATAAAAAATATCTAGACTCAGTCAACTAAGGACATGTCGTGCCCAATAGGACAAAGAAAGATTGTGGGCATTCGGTCATTTATCTAAACATGACTTTTGTGGTGCCTAGGCTGGACAAGTGAGGAGGTAACTTTAAAAGGCCCGTCTCACGGTGATTCGTGAGCGGAACCCTCCTTACCTCACTTGTGCTTACCTGGCCACAACTGGCTGTGAAGAGGCGATTTGAAGGATATCTCATAATTTGTCACTTTGGAACAGTTAGAAGCAGGTCCAGTGGACTTAGAAAACCATAGTCTAGGTATTGATTGTGTATTTGTGACTATGCAATTGTAATTGTGTTTGTTGAACTGTCATTTCATTTTCCATTCTTACGAAACAAACACAAATTCGCCATTTTTACCACCTTCACCCAATTTTTTCTCCACTTTCGTTTTCTTACCCCCACATTCTACGCTTTGACTACACTAAACTCGTTTAGTGTATGTCTGCTTGGACTAGGGACCCTAGTGCTCGATTAGTCCGCGTTTCATTAGTCGCTACGGACTACGCGTTCGACACCGCAGTCGAAACTCTTTCTACGCCTCTTTCACCTTTACCCTTGCCGGCCAACTCTGACGTTGACCGTGATTCTGTCCATACTTTTTCACCTTCACTTTCACCAGACTCTTCTTTCGAGATGTCGGGATTTCCTCCTAACATCCCTTTACCTCCCCCGGGAATTATTCAACCTCCATTAGGTGTGAATAACCCGCGACCTCCTCTTGTTGAAACGCCACAGCGAATTGTGCTCCAAGATCGATTCTATCCTACCCGCGCCGCACTCCCTACCTGTCTTTCACTTTCACCGGCCAATGGGGATAATTTCGAAATTAAGCCCCACTTCATCAACACGTAGACCAAATTTCACGGGTTTGAATTCGAAGATGCCTATATCTTCATCAATAAATTCCAGAACGTTTGTGCGATGATGAAGACAACCCAACTGTCTGATGATGCTATACGGCTACGAGTCATTCCTTTCACTTTATGCGACTTTGCTGAAAAGTAGCTGTATAGCACCGCATCTCATTCGATCACTAGTTGGGACGGGTTTGTGAAAGCGTTTCTAAAGAAATTCTACCCAAATCATAAGAGCGCATGAATTCGAAACGAAATTAACCAATTCTCCCAGCTTCCTACTGAACCTTTTTAGAAGTTCTTTGACCAATACAAAGACCTTCTTGTTCAGTACCCTCATCACGATATTGAGATATGGAAACTTTGCCAAACTTTATATGAGGGCCTGAATCCAGCAACTAAGCAGTTGCTGGAAACCATTTGTCAAGGCCACTTGCTACACAAATCTGACGAGGAAGCTTGGCAATTCTTCGATGATCTTGCGGAACAGATGCTTCAATAGGAGAGCACCAGACCGAGCACTTTTTCTTCTTCTACTTCTTCCGGTCAATCTAAGGCAGGCATTCATCAACTTGATATCTCAATTGCAATGAAGGCGGAGATGGCTGCTGTTCCCCTCCGAAAGACGGCGACGACGTGAAGACGTCTTGCCTGAAGTTCGGGGCAGATGCTATTTGGTTTTATCCGTCTATCTCTCCGAAGATGCCGAGTTGATTTACGGCACCGTATATCGGAGGTTTAGACGGATGCGGCCGATGTAGCAGACTTCGTCAGATTCCCCCTCAGGGTGAGGGGTTTTTGATTGTGGGGACGCTCTTCCCTGCAGGCGCAAGCCCCTGCAGTTAATTACGCTACCGCATCGCGGTAACAACTTTCTCCTTCTCCAGAATTTCACTTCGTGTCGTGTGTGTTTGTTTTGTTTGTGGTTGCCCGTGGATTGTGTACGGAGACTGAGTAATATCGTCACCCGTAGGACGTGGATTAGTCCAAATCCGTATTTGCTTAGATTTGGGTTTGGTGTTTTTAGTTTAAGGATGCATTAGTCGCGTTGCGACTAAGATCAACTTAAACGTTCATCAAGGATACGCTAGTCCTGTTTTGGACTAAGATCGACTTGACGTAGTGATTGATTTAATTATCCGGCCATCGGGACTCGTCACCTCTCTGACGTCATTGAGGGATTACAACGACATACGTCTGAGGAGTTCCGAGATGTACCCTTGAACCAAAGTTGGTTTGGGATTTTATTGTTTATTTAGATGTCTAAGGACACGTTAACCATATTTGGGGTTAAGATCAACTTAGACGGGACCGTTTAGATCCGATAAAAGAGCGTTTGGGCCCTATCGTGTCAGTTTAGGGACGTAACGGTCCATATTCCAGTTTAGGGACGTGGTGGTCCATTATTAGTTTAGGGACGTTTCGGTCCGTCGCCAGTTTAGGGACATAGTGGTCCGTCATTAGTTTAGGGACGTTTCGGTCCATCATTAGTTTAGGGACGTTTCGGTCCGTCGCCAGTTTAGGGACGTAGTGGTCCGTCATTAGTTTAGGGACGTTTCGGTCCGATTTTAGTTTAGGGACGTTTCGGTCTGTCGCCAGTTTAAAGACGTAGTGGTCCATGTTCCAGTTTGGGGACGTGGTGGTCCGATATTAGTTTAGGGACGTTTCGGTCCGATATTAGTTTAGGGACGTTTCGGTCCGATATTAGTTTAGTGGTCGTTGGGACCCGTTGCCTCTTTGACGTCGTTGAGAAATTACAACGACAGGTGTCAAAGGAGTTCGGAGATGTACCCTCGGACCGGTCGTGACTTGGTTTATGAGAGGCATTTAATTTAAGGACTTACAGCCAGGATTGGGTTAAGTCCAATTTTTATTTTAGGCTCTGCCTGATTAAAAGAATCAACCTAAACAGGGCTCTGCCCCTTCATTATTTTGCAATCTAATTTGGGCCAGGCCCTTTTAAATAATGAGTTATAAAAAACTCAGGAATTTTCTGAACAGGGCTTTGCCCTTTTATTATTCTGCAATTGGGCCAGGCCCCTTTAAATAATGAGTTGCAGAAACTCAATAATTTTTTTGAGTTGGGCCAGGCCCTTTTGAATGATGAGTTGCACTTGTGCAGAAATTCAAGAATTTTCTTGATTTGAGAACAAAAAGTGCATAGCACTCTTGATCTAAATTTAGATCAAAGGAAAACAAGTTCTTCTTGTTTTCCTTGATTTTACAGAACCAAGGGTTCATATCAAGTGCAAGGCACTATTTATTATTCTTTGATTTTTTAGAACCAGGGGTTCATATCAAGTGCAAGGCACTATTTATTATTTCTTTGATTTTTCAGAACCAGGGGTTCATATCAAGTGCAAGGCACTATTTTTCTTTTTCTTTTATTATTCCCTTTTAATTTTCTGTTTTTTCAGAAATTTTACCTTCTCTTTTTGTTCTTGATTAATCTTCAAGAGCTTTTTTTTCCAGAAGTTTATCCTTCTCTTGATGATGATTGATTCTCCTTTTTCTTCCTTTTTTTTTTTTGAATGAGGTCTGGGCTCTTATTTATAGTGTTCACAAATTTGTTAAATTTGTTACCAAGATCTTTCCTGAATAATTTTGGGAATTTTCCCACCATTGGATCTCTGATCCAAGGGTCTCTGTTTTACAGAAGAACAGAAAAGATTTACTTAAATCTTCATTCAGTTGCTGCGCAACTCACCAGCGCATGACACGTGTCGCGCATCCGTGCGCTTGCGCAGTTGCGATTGCGCAACTGCGCAGACACGTGTCGTGCATCCGTGCGCTTGCGCAGTTGCGATTGCGCAACTGCGCAGACACGTGTCGCGCATCCGTGCGCTTGCGCAGTTGCGATTGCGCAACTGCGCAGACACGTGTCGCGCTGCCGTGCATTTGCGCAGTTTAAGTCTTAATTTTGTTTTCTGAAGAGCCTTGCTCTGATGGGACGCACTGTCTCGGGCGTTACGCCGCCGAATCACCTTCTGCCATATGGCAAATTGCGCGCTGCGCACGGAAACCGAAGCGTTGCTTCGAATTTTGAATTTTCAAAATTCAGTAGAGCCTTGCTCTGATTGGGGGAAACAGATGCCCCCCACCGTTGTGCTCACGTGGCGCGCGCGTGAGTGCAACGGTGGCAAGATCCTGACCGTCGGATTGACGGGTCAAGTGAACAGGCGCAGGCGCCTATAAATAGGACCCTTGGTCCTTGGTAATTTTTTTACCATTCTCAAGAAATTAAATTTCAGAGCCTTGCTCTTACTTGAGAACTTCCAGAGCCTTGCTCTTGCGATTCCTTAAGAACTTCCAAGTTCTATCCTTAGAACCATTCTAGGTAAATTAAATTAATTTAATTTAAATCAAACTTAATTAACAGAGCCTTGCTCTTATAGATCTTTGATCTAAAGGAAACCCCTTTGGGGTTTCTTCAACAGAGCCTTGCTCTTATAGATCTTTGATCTAAAGAAAACCCCTTTGGGGTTTTTATTCACAGAGCCTTGCTCTCAAAAATTTGCAGAGACTCTGTTCTTAGGTTTTAACCCATGAACAGAGCCCTGCTTCATAAATCAATTAGAAAACTTTTTTTTTTTTTTAAAAAGTTTCCATGGATCTTTAAGATCCCAAAATTTTAATTCTTAGGAGTTATAAATTTTTATTACTACTGCAGAGCTAGGCTCTTTTTTAAGAAGTTTTATTCCTTTGAAATAGGAGTTTGACAAATGTCACTCTGTGGCAGAGCTTTGCTCTGAAAAGAGGAGATCTTCTCCTTGTCTCTAGGGGTCCCCCCCCAATGAGGATATTCTCTTGGGGGTTCTTTTTATTGACTGATAGTCTCATCCAATGGTGAGATTGTCTCATCAAATGATGCGCCGTCATCTTGATTTTGTGGGTCCCCCTTTGGTCCCCTACCCGCTGCATCACAGTGTGGAGCAAGATTTTTATTTATTATTATTTTTTTATCATTATTTTTTTTAATGTTTAAGCGCCAGGCCACTAATGATATATATATATTTTATGCAGGAAAGATGTCTGACGACTTGTCTTTTCCCTTCGTTCGCTCAGAAGGAGGGTTCCCACATGCACCAGTGGACCGGGTAGTGTTCGCCTTGATTAAAGATCACGATCCTGAGTGCAAGAGACTTCACCTATGGGGAAGGTGGTACAGCCAGATTATCCAAGGCCGCCGCAGTTTTAGTTCCGCCTCGCCTTCCGAACCCATAGTTACGATCCCCTATGCGGACAAACCCCCGGTGGAGTATGCCGTGGAGGTAAAAAATTGGAATTCAGACGACCTTCTCCAGCCTGCAATCGGCGCTATTCCGGTACAGCCGCCGCCGGCCATAGATATCTTGGGAAGGCGAATCTGTCAGGGTGAAGCACGCCCTTGGGGACAGGCTTACAATATTGGATTGAATCCGCGACCGCTTGCTGGATACCTGCCATGGGCCCGGTACATTTTAGCGGCGAAAAGAGCTCACCTGACGAAGATAGGTTTATATTCCGCCGTCTACGTCTCGCTTTTCGAGTATCCTACTCCTCCAACGTGGTGGACAAAGGCCTTCATCGAACAATGGAATATCCCCACGCATACTTTCCTGGCAGCGGATAGGGAAGTTTCAATTTCTCTAGAGGAATTCGTTGAGCTTTCAGGTTTACCGGCGAGGGGGGAGCACTACGAAGAGCTGCTTCCTCCTGATGAGTACGTCTTTGCCACCAAGCAAGTGGTACTCGACTTGACTCCGGAAAATGCCATCCAGCATCAGCATCCGGGCCTGGTGAAGGTGTTGGAGATTTACGAGGAGCTTCATTTGGAATTGGGCGACCGAGGAGTTAGTTTTGCGGACTTCATTGCTCGTTTTATTCGCCCGGAATTTTTATCAGAGCAAGGTGAGAAGTTCGCCCAACTTGCTGATCCTTTTGGTTTCGGCCTGGACCGCCGACCTTCATCGGAAATTGATCAGCGAAGTTTTTACCTTCCCGGCACTGCTAGCGTCCCTTTCTCAGCGATCGCCGTTCCTGGCATGGATGAGGAGACCTTCTTCATCGGGTTCTTAGGTCTGTGGCTGTGCAGCTTCGCGCTTCCCATGCACCCACGCCTCATGAGGTCTTCTGTCTTTTACCCGGCGCATCAAATGGTGGCCGGTCTGCAGTTATCAGTGGGGATCGCCGGGTTGGCTTACCTCTACAATGGACTTAGCGTAGCGGCGGACGCTAATGAACCTGGGGTACAGCCTGCTAACTTCCCGATGCACTACTTCACTTCTTGGATGGAGCTGCATGTTCGAGGAGTGTTTGGTGCCCACAAGACTCCTTCATTCTTTGAGAGATTCACACTCCCAAGAATCATGCGATTGGTCGGGGCTTCCATCGTGTTTGCACCTCCGCGGGAGTCTAGGGGACTGCTTCTGCGTTCGCATCTAGTCGGGGCGAAGACCTCTTTTGTGGATAAGGTCATCACCATGGGTTCCGAGACCACTAAGTCGGTGGTGCCGCTGCGTGATGACTTTAAGGGTGGTGTCTCCGTGTTGAAGGCTCGGGAAATCCTCCATCTTTATTCCGTTCGGCCGGGCAACTTGGTATTTAGGCAGAATGACACGGCCCTCTTCATGAGGTATAACCCGCATCGATTTGCCCGGCAATCGAGTTATAACCAAGGAGTCCCGTTGGAAGCCTTCTTGAGAACACCTGCAGTCGGTCCAGAGGGAGTACGGAATGCGATGCATCACTTCATCCGGCTCAATACAGGCTCCTACTTTTTTATCAGTGAGCCCAGCTGTACCCCTAAGATACTCAATTCGTATGTGGCCTGGTACGCGCACGCGATGGGCCCAATCATCTTGATGGAGAAACGTCTATTGGTCGATCGTAGGGCTGCGCCTCCCGGCGGCAATCGCAAGGCTCCATTGCTGCCCAGGGTTCAGGTTATCCCTCCGACGAAAGAGGCCGGAGCTGATCGACCACGGGTGTTGGCCCCTCCGCGTGGACTGCCACTGCCTACTACGGTGGATGCCCCAACGGCGCCCCGTGCTCCGACAAAGACGGTTAAAGCGGCATCGCCGGAGTCGGGTGCAGGAGCGGACATCGGGACTCGCCGCCCGAAAGTGACTGCCAAAACTGGCAAGCGCAAAGCTGCTCCCAGTGGGTCCAAGGCTGGCGGGCAAAAGAAGAAGAAGTCCACTTTATCCCTCGACGCGATTCTTAACTTAGAGTCCGCGGCTCATCCTGCCGAGACTATATGTGAGTATGGCAGCAACGAGGGTTTCGTGGTGGACCCTGAGGACACCAACCTAGCCGCCGCCATTGCAGCTTCGGAGCGATCGGCGAGGCTCGAAGCAATGTTAAGCAGACTTGCTGAGTCAGGTAATCCTCAGCCTCCTTATTTGTCATTTTATCCCACTTTTTATTATTATCTTTAGCTAATATTTGCCTCATTTTCAACAGGTGTATCCACTGAAGAGGCCATTGCTGCCTCTCTGAAGACCTTCCAGGAGGAGGAGAAGAAGCGTACCCTAGCGAGCGTCGGTATGTTTTATCCCTTTCTCTTTTATACGGAAAGTTCGTTATCTTTTTATGATAGTCGACCTGACCTTCTCTTGTTTCTTTACAGGGGTTGTATTAATCGGCGCAAGGACCCTTCCCAAGCCCGTCATCGAAGTCCCAGCTCCGTCGAAGCTGCCGCAAGAGCCTCGGCTTGATGCAACAACGAGGGATGCTCTGAAAAATCTGGAGGCATCCCTCTACACGGATGAGGAGGCTTCGCTCAAGGAAGCTCTGATGGCATCTGTCTCATCGGCTCAAGAGGAGCGGAAGCGGTCCAGACGCGAAGCTAAGGCGCGCAGAGCTGCTCTGGCCGCAGGAGCGGGCCCTAGCACTGTTCCTCACGCTAGTACCCCTTCTGAAGAGCCCCCTGTGGCTCTGTCTACCGCTCATCGGCAAGTTGCGCGCGCGGTTCGGAATGCCAATGATAAATCCGCTTCAGGTAGTACTCCTTTCAGAGCCTTGTTGTATGACTTGTAAAACTATTGGCTTATACATATCTCATCTTGCAGGGTCAAGTCCAACTGAGGGGGAGGCGGAGACGACCGTCGAACCAAAGGGAGCGGAAGAAGCGGTACTCGCCGAACCTGAACCGACAGTGGACAACTTTGTCGAGGCCATGGGGCCTGGAGCCGAGATTGAGGATCCTACCGCGGAGAAAGTCATTGATGCCGTACCCGAAGTGGCGGCAGATGAGATGATTGTCTCGACCGAGCCGGAGGCGGTAGAGGGCGAGGTACTTGAGGCTGGGGACCTCGTGGTGCCGATGGACGGGGCAGCTGTAATCGCTGATCCTGAGGGAGCAGCAGGTGAGGCGGCCATGATTCCTGAGGAGGAGCTAGGCGCTCCTTCTCAGGAATCTGGCAATGTTCCTATCTTGGCCCTCCCTGTCTATGGTTCCCCGCCGCCTGCAGAGCTTGAGAGCATAACAACGGTTCCCCTTGAGTCGGGTGATGAAGCTACAGGCGGTGGTCTTCCGTCAGTGGAGGAAGGGACTGCCTCAGTTTCTGCTGGCAGCTCGTCAGGTAATTTTTTTTTGAGTCACCAGCGTTTCCTTTTTTTTGTATATATCTTGTGATCTCTTCTGACAAGCTTGTTCTTGCAGGTGCGGCCAGTACCGATGCTCCACTGCTCGAGGGAGTACCGTCAACTACTGCTTTGGCAGTAGTCACCTCCCCGTCTTCCCTTGTACCGTCACGGATGTTGGAAGGTATGGGTTCACGACTCATGCATTAATCTTTCAAAAATGCGGCTTTTGTACTAACGTTACACTATTGTGCCTTTGCAGGAGTGCTTTTTGATCACTTATATCAAGTGTTGCTCCCGCACTTCTCTTTCCCATCCGAACTCGCTTCTCCCTCTAGTGGCGCCGGTAATATCTTTGTTTACCCCTTTTTTCTAGCAATGGGACGATTTCTAACTTTTCCTTTTCTTTATTGCAGTGCCACAAATCGAAGGAGGGGATGCAAGCCCTGTCGCGCTACCGGCCCTCCCGGCTTTGCCGTCCGCTGTACCTGGTATGGTAAATTTTCTTTTGGTAATCCTTCAACATCTTTTGAACCATCGTTTAAACCTGTTTTGTTTTGCAGCTATTGTTCCGGCTCCGGTCCCCTTCGAGGCTCGTGTCCTTTTACCGGCAGGCCCCTTTTTGAGACGTCCGTCTTCAAAGGGTGCGGTGATGAGTCTAGGCATGCTGAGCGGGTATATCGACGAGCTCAGCATGGACGCTCTCCCTTCCGCTGCAGATTTCGCTGTGGATGTTAACCCCATGTTAGCGGCGCTCGTAACTTTTCACAGCGAAGGCGTCGTTGAGTCTTGGGTTAATCACTGCAGGGAGATTGAGGCTTGCTTGTACCGGCTGGAGTTGACGCGCCCTGCTCCCGAAGTTTTAGCTCTGAGCGCCCAACGCACAACTTGGCTCGAGCAAAGCACTTCGCACTCCCGCCACTTGGAGCAAGAAGCAGCTCGGAGACTAAGGGAATGCCAAAAGACCTCAAACGAAACGGCCCATCTGCGCGCTGAGGTTGAGGCAAATGCTGCCCAAGTGAAGACTATCTTTGAGGGTCTCTTGGAGCGCATCTCCCATGGGCTAAATTTAAAGAGGAAGCTTGACGTGGCTGAGCGCTATATCCCAAGTCGGGAGGCTGCTTATCAGGGCGTGAGGGAGCAGCTTGCACTGGTCTTGCGGCAACGAGCCCAAGTGGAGGCAGAGTTGACGGCGGTAGCCGAGCAGGAGAAGGCGTGGAAGGAGATATGCGAGCGATTGCTACATCTGTGCAAGACGCTCCCTTCCCAGTAGCTGCCATTGTATCAATATACTTGTAATTTTCTTTTTTTTTGAATAAGATGTATACATTCTTTATTCTTTTATACGATTCGCCATGTACTTGATTGAGTTAATAAATAAAGATACACATTTTTTTTTGCGATGTCTTGTATCATTTCTTTGCTTTCTCCCTTCTCTTATTATCAGCATGCTGTCTTGGTAAACATGATTGACAGGTAACAGAGTAAGCATTTTGGTTTCTTCAAGATATAACGATGGCTTAGGCCGCAGGTTCGGATCTGCTGCCTAAGACTTTTCAACTCTATGAGCCGTGAGGGTCTCATAGAGACTTTTCTCCCTACGGATCGAGAGGACCTCGTAAGTGGATTTTCTCCTTAGGAATCGTGAGGATTCCCAAGTGTAGTTTTCTCTCATAGGTCGAAAGGATCTCATGAGAGAATTTCTCCCTCTTACGAGTCGAGAGGGCTCGTGAGCGGTTGTTTCCCTCTTTGTCGAGAATCGACTTCAGAGAGTGAGACCCGTGAATAGTATGCAAGAGACCATTTAGGATTGACTTGCAGGATCCCATTGCCCTTCTTACGAGTCGAGAGGGCTCGTGAGCGGTTGTTTCCCTCTTTGTCGAGAATTGACTTCAGAGAGTGAGACCCGTGAATAGTATGCAAGAGACCATTTAGGATTGACTTGCAGGATCCCATTGTTCAGGAAGCAAGTTTTTGAATCCTTACTGCCCGAGATGTGAGTCAGAAAAGCTCTCGTCACGGAGCATTTGTATCCGTGAGTTGAGAAGTTTTGCGAGGGATTATTTGTTTCCCAAGCGCCAAGGATTATTTGTGTCCTTGGGGTTTGAAACGAGTCGATGGTTCCCACGGAGGCGCTGGTGGCTCTGCGAGTCGACGCGGATCAGAAGGCTCTCGTCAAGGAGTGTTTGTATCCGTGAGTCGAGGAATTTGCTGGGATTATTTGTTTCCCAAGCGCCAAGGATTATTTGTGTCCTTGGGGTTTGAAACGAGTCGATGGTTCCCACGGAGGCGCTGGTGGCTCTGCGAGTCGACGCGGATCAGAAGGCTCTCGTCAAGGAGTGTTTGTATCCGTGAGTTGAGAAGTTTTGCGAGGGATTATTTGTTTCCCAAGCGCCAAGGATTATTTGTGTCCTTGGGGTTTGAAACGAGTCGAGGGTTCCCACGGAGGCGCTGGTGGCTCTGCGAGTCGACGCGGATCAGAAGGCTCTCGTCAAGGAGTGTTTGTATCCGTGAGTTGAGAAGTTTTGCTGAAGTCGTTGGTTTCTTCGGTTGAAATGAACCGTTGGGGGTTTAGCTTCGTCGTTTGACGGAACTCGTTGGGGAAGTATAGTTCCTTCTTTGTTTGCGCCCTTGGATTGTATACAGGGATCGATGTGATCTTAACTGTAGGGCCGAAGTTTCATCATTTCTTATTTTTGTTTTATTTTATTTCCGCGATGCTCTATCATTTCAGCTTTTATATCGCGAAGGTCGCGATTGCCCAATCATTTCGGCTATTTTTCACGGTGCCCAATCATTTCGGCTTTTTTATTTTATCTTTACTCGTTGCTTTTTATTACGAGTTGCCCGATCATTTCGGCTATTTTGCATGCATACATTTTACTTGCTGCTTTTTATTGCAAGTTGCCCTATCATTTCGGCTATTTTGTATGCATGAGCGGCCTACTGGCTTTCGCCATAAACCTGAAATTGGACACCGATTTCGGCATCAGCACCGCTGCAACTGGAATATTGCCAGGAGCGAATCATCATTTGCCTCCGTTATTGTCGAATAAAGGGGGGCTTAGCGATCAGGGTTAGGGACCTGTCGACTAAGGCTTTCGATTTCATGAGCCGTAAGGGTCTCATAAAGGTATTTCTCCCTACAAGTCGTGAGGATCTTGTAGGTGTATTTTCTCCTTAGGAACCGTGAGGGTTCCTAAGTGTTTTGTTCTTCTGTAAGTCGTAAGGATCCTACAGGAGGGTTTTCTCCTCATAAATCGAGGGGATTTATAAGGGTTGTTTACCATGCGAACGTATTCCCAGTTATGGATGAAATTTGGCGAGGGAAATGTTTATTCGCGCCCGTGGATTGTATACAAGGGTCAATATTGAGCCACTTGTAGGGCAATATTGGAAGTTTGTGGGGGCTTGCTTAAGCACAGGTTTAGGTTTCTGTAACTTAAGACTTTCAAATCTCATGAGCCGTGAGGGTCCCATAAGAGAGTTCTCCTTACGAGTCGTGAGGATCTCGCAAGCGTATTTTCTCCTTAGGAATCGTGGGGATTCCTAAGTGTGTTGTTCCCTTGTGAGTCGTAAGGATCTCACGCGGGTGGTTTCTCCTTACAGGGTCGAGAGGACTCTGTAAGGGTTCTTTAACGAAGTTGCGCCCTTTCGGGTTTTCACAAACATTCGCCGGCAGTCCTGCTGTTTTTACTCACGGAGCCCTTTCGGGTTTTCATCCGTGCCCATCTTGCTTATGGACATACCGTTCTATTTTTTTTTTTTTTTTTTATCATCTCGTTAATCTAAAGATGCTGCGGTAGTAGTTTTAAAGACGTTTCGGTCTGATATTAGTTTAAGGACATTTCGGTCCAACGTTGAGAGGGCTGGCTACTGCTTATAAAGCCTGAGCTTAGGAAGATAGCGAGCGGACATAGTCGTCATCTATCATTGACCTAAACTAAGGCTCGTTAAGCGTAATATTTCTTTAGGAAGCGACCGTTTATTGGCCTGAAAGGCCTTTCACCGTGCATGTCTATGAGTAGATAGGCCCCGCCCTGGTAGACCTTATCAATGATGTACGGTCCTTCATAGTTTGGCTCAAACTTTCCCCGCTTGGCGCGATTGGGGATCATGGGCCTTTTGACGACTAGCACGAGTTCGCCTTGGCGGAATGTCCTCGGACGGCTCAATCTTTCATATGAGCGCGTCATCTTTGCTTTATAAGCTTCCAGATTTTGCTGTGCTAGAAGCCGGATTTCATCAAGGGCGTCAAGCTTTTCAAACCGAAGGTGAGCATTTTCTTCGTCCGTCAACTCGTAATGGACTGCCACTCGTAGAGAGGGTAATTCTATCTCGAGGGGGAGTACTGCTTCCGTCCCAAATACCAACGCGTACGGCGTTGTATTTGTGGCCGTTTTAAATGTAGTTCGATACGCCCAAAGCGCCTTTTGCAATCTTTCGTGCCAATCTCTCTTATTTCGTGACACCGTTTTCTTCATGATCTTCGTCAAGGTCTTGTTGAAGGCCTCAGCTAGACCGTTAGCTCGGGGGTTATAAACTGAGGAATATCTCCAGTCTATATTGTGCTGCTGTGCGAAGCGGCTAATCTTATGACTTCGGTAGGCTGGCCCATTATCAGAGATGATTCTTCTCGGGGTTCCAAACCGGTATATGACATGCGTTCTGAAGAAATGGAGGATGTTTTCCGTTTTCACTTCCCTCAACGGTACCGCTTCTGCCCATTTGGAGAAGTAATCAGTCGTCGCCAAGATGAAACGATGTCCCTTTGACGATGCTGGTTCGATGGGACCGACTATGTCAGTTCCCCACATTTCAAATGGCCAACTAGCCACTGTTGGATGCAGTGGATTGGGATGCTGATGGATGAAGTCTCCATGAATTTGGCATGAATGACATTGCCTCGCGTATTCTAGGCAATCCTGCATCATCGTGGGCCAGTAGTAGCCTATCCGCTTTATCTTTAACTTCATCTTAGGGCCTGCTTGGTGGGAACCGCAGAGTCCGTCGTGAACTTCTTGGACGACCCTTCTCGCTTCGTCAGGTCCTAAGCATCTCAACCACAGAGAATCGAATGACCTCTTGTACAGAGTATCATTGACGAAGGCGAAAGACAGAGCTCGTTTCGTGAGCTGATGTCTTGTGGACGCTTCTTCAGGTATTCGGTGGAACTTGAAGTAATCTATGAAGACTTCTCTCCAGTCCCCGGTATTTTCCCAGTCTTTTACTTGCAGGGTTGTCTCCTCTTTCGCTCCTTTTTCTTCAGACGATTCCGGAGATATTTCTGTTGGGGCGAGCACTCGACGGCTTTGTACCACGATTCTAACGTCGTCGAGGTTCTCGTCAGCCAGTTCTTTAGCAAGTTTGGCTAGTGCATCTGCTTTGCTGTTTTCCGCGCGTGGTATGCTTTCCAACGTGTAGGAGGGAATTTGGGTTAGCAGTTGCTGCACTTTTTCACCGTATTTTACCAATTCCGGTTTACATGTTTGGTAATCGCCGTTCACTTGACTGACGACCAGTTGGGAGTCCCCGTATATGAGGAGGCTCTCAATTCCCATATCGATGGCGATCTCGAGGCCTGCTATCAAAGCTTCATATTCAGCTTCATTATTCGTTCTCGGCTCCGTTAAGGAGAAGGCGAAGCGCATTATTCCTCCTTGGGGAGTCACAAAGATGAGTCCCACCCCCGATTTAATCATTGGCGTACTTTGTTTGTGCTTTTTCATAGAAGACGCTCCATCGAAGTAAAGCTCCCAACGGGTATCACCACTGTCGATTGCGTCAAACGCATGTCTGTCCGGCAAATCGCAATTTAACGGAGAATCGGCCGGTATGGGATGCTCAGCAAGGAAGTCAGCGATGGCCTGGCCTTTTACTGCCTTGAGAGGTTGATATGTTATGGAAAATTCCATCAAGAGCAGGGCCCATTTAGCGAGTCGTCCTGTCAATATGGCTTTTGACATTAAATATTTGAGAGGGTCCACTTTTGAAATCAGACGGACCTCGTGGGCCAACGCGTAGTGCCTAAGCTTTGTTATTGCGAAGATCAATGCCAGGCAGTGTTTTTCAATGGGAGAATAGTTGCTTTCTGCCCCCAGCAGCACTCGACTTAAGTAGTAGAGCGCCCTTTCTTTCCCTTGATCGTTCTCTTGTGCCCATAATGCGCCTAAGGAACCTTCGAGGGCGGTTGTATAAAGAATAAGAGGCTTCCCCTTAACCGGAGCAGCCAACACCGGCGGGTTCTGCAGGTATTGCTTGATCTCATCCAGTGCGCCTTGGCATTTTTGATCCCAAACGAATGGGGTTCCCTTCTTCATCAGGTGACTATAAGGGCGGCACTTTCCTGAAAGGTTGGCTATAAATCGCCGTATGTATGCGAGTTTCCCTTGGAGAGACCGCAACTGTTTGAGAGTCCTCGGCGGAGGCATTTCCATGATCGCTTTGATCTTTGACGGATCTATTTCAATACCTCGGTGTCGAACGACGAATCCTAGGAATTTGCCCGAGGAAACCCCGAACGCACATTTAAGAGGATTCATCTTCAAGTTGTACTGCCGAAGGCGTTGAAATACTGTCTTCAGATGCTCGAGATGTTCCTCGTATGATTTGCTTTTAACCACGAGATCGTCGATATAGCATTCAACGATTTCGTGTATAAGGTCGTCGAAGATCTTCGTCATGGCCCTCTGATAAGTAGCACCAGCGTTCTTCAAACCGAAGGGCATCACCTTATAACAAAATATCCCGAGAGGGGTCCTGAAAGCTGTGTGTTTCTGATCTTCAGGATGCATTTTTATTTGATTATACCCCGACGAGCCGTCCATGAAGGAGAAAACCTCATGAGTGGATGTATTGTCTATCATAAGTTCAGTAACTGGCACTGGGAAATCATCTTTTGGGCAGGCTTTATTAAGATCCCGAAAGTCTACGCATATGCGCACTGTCCCATTTTTCTTCATCACTGGGACGATGTTAGCGATCCATTCAGGGTATTGAACTTCCTGGATGAAGCCAGAGTCTATCAGCTTTTTGACTTCGGCGTTGATGCTCATCTCAAGCTCGAGTCGCATTCTTCTTGGCGCCTGTTTGACTGGCTTGATGTCCGGGGATATCGCCAATTTGTGTACAGCAATTTCTGGATCTAGTCCCGGCATTTCGGAATAGTTCCACGCGAAGCAATCTTTGTGTTGTAGAAGCACATCCTTCAACGCAGTCACCCTTTCTTCAGATAACAGCTCGCTGATGAATGTTGGTCGCGGGTCATTTTCCGTCCCCAACTCAATTTTCTTGAGATTATCTGCAGTGGTGTGGATTCCATCCTCCAGTTCTTTCGGAGCTGGGGGAAATTCTGAGATTACCTCATCGCTGCTGTTTTCAAAGCACCAAGGGAAGTCGTTCATGTCCTCGGATTCTTCTTTTAATATTGTTACCACGTGGCAAGTGCGAATTTTCTGCCAATCCCAATGCGGAGTTGGTTTTTCTTTTGCAGCCCCGGGTTCGTGCTTCTGTGGTAGTGCTACCCTCCAGTTGTCAGAAAGCGCGAATTTGCCTAACTGATATTGGTCCTCAACCCAATTCTTAAAGGTGAAACAATCTTCAAGCGGATGCCCTACTACTCGATGGTAAGAGCAATAATTTGGGTTGGAGACTTCGCCTGCTTGCTCAGGGTGTTTAGACTCTGGCAGAGTAAGCATTTGATGTTTTAGAGCAAGATCGAGTATTTTTCTTGTTTTGTTCCGAGGAAACGAGTATGCTCGACCCATTTTCTTCATAAGGGCTAGGTCAATAACGCTAGACTCTCGTATGCGTGGCTTCTTAGCTCTGTCTTGTGGTTGTCGAGCACCTTTTCGGCCCCTCGACTTGTTTTCGCTTTCGTGTCGAACCCTTTTTGTAGCAGGCTGACGTGGGGTAACATCTTCGTTCTTTACTGCCTGTCGAAGGAGACGCTGTGTTCTGGCTTTCTCATAGATTGCCATTTCACGATCGTGATCATCTCGGGCTTTTTGACTCGCATCCTTTATAAGTTTGCTCATCTGGTCTTCAGACGATGGACTGGGAGGTCTTGCATCAGGAACTCTTGCTGATTCAGGATTAGCGTCTTCCCATTGAGCGTCCGCTTCTTTATCAAAGTCATACATGGCATAACAGCTGTTTATTAACTCCCGTTTCTTTGGCCGGATGTACCCGAGCCCTTTTGTTTCCGTTCTCCCGTTAGGCAGTTTGCATTGAGTTCCGGGAACGTTCCAGACCTTGTCATAGAATTTGGCTTTTCTGATGGTCTGTGTGAAGGACATCCCTTGGCGTTTCAGCAGTTTCTTCAAACCTTCGGTATAATATCTGGGAAGACGGATAGGCTGAAGCTTGTCGAGCGTGGGATCCGCGCCATGCCAAATTTCTTTTTCCACCTTGTTTTCTTCAGAACGGTAGAATAGGATTGCCTTCTCGCCTTTTCTTCCGGGAGGGATATAGAATGTCTGCAATTCTTCTACGCTGTTGGTGTCGAGTGCATCCAGTTCTTTGTAATGTTCAAGCGGCACCATGGTTACCTGCAGACTTCGCTCTTCATCAGTGGAAATCTGTATTGAGGGCCGAGCGGGGAATACAGCATGAACTTCATCCTCTGAGTCACTACCGAAGATCAATGAAGGAACAGATGGTCCTGGCCTGGTGGACTGGGACGGACCTGAATAAATTATATCCTCCTCCTCCTCGGTGTCACTGCCGAAGACAGGGATGGTTGCGTTAGTTTTGTTCTCCGGTTTGTGACACCTTTCCGTGTCTTCGAAACTCGGTAGGAAGTATTTGGCATCTTCATACTTGCGAACTTCGTTCACGGAAAATGGATTCAACTCTCCTGCCACTGTGTACTCGAGGCCGTCCCTAGAATACTTCATGCACTGATGCTGTGTAGAAGGGATGATATTGTATTCGTGTAGCCATGGTCGGCCGAGCAGAGCATTGTAGCACGTCTTGGCGTCTATAACATGGAATTTGATGTCTGTGACGAGCACCCCGAAGCGTAGCGTCAATATCACAGATCCAAGAGTCTTTGAGGATTGAGAGTCGAAACCGGAGATGGTGATTTTGTCCCGGGCGAGGTGTTGGACACTCATGCAAATCTCCTTTAACACTCGCACATTGAGTAAATTGACAGACGATCCGTTATCGACCAAGATTTTTCCTATCTTTATGTAATGGCAGTATCCCGAGACATAAAGGGGGCGATTGTGTTCACACGTCCCGAGGAGAAGGTCTTCATCACCAAAAGCAACGTCGGCTGTGTGCACGTCTTCCAATTCATCCTTCATCTTTTGTTCGGCTAAGAAGGCTTGGAACTGGTCCGGATCTTGTAGGGCCTTAATCAAAGAATCCCTCGCTTCTTTCGATAGCAATAGGGCATCAAGAATGCTGAGTTGTGAGGGTATCTTTCTCAGATGCGCCAAGACATTGTAATCTACTTTATTCCTTTTTGGGGGATTCTTGGCGGTTAACTCTTCCGCAACTTGGTCATCCAAAGCGATGTCTTCAGAGACCTTCTCTTTCCCTTTGTTTTTCTTATTCAAGGGTCCGAGGTTCTTTTCGGGTAATGTTCGATTGCGCAGCTGTATATTCTCGCAGGCCTTTGGTTCTTTTTCTTTTCCCGAAGTGGATTCTTCGAAGAGGGGACCAAGCTCTAGCTCTTCATCTGAGTCGCTCCCAAATGTAGGCACTTGTGACCCGGTAGTGTTGACCATGTGACAATTGCCGGCAGTTCTTTCAAGTTCTTTAGTCGTATTTCTTTGCTCTCGGCGAATTTTACGTTTTTCCCGTTTAAATCGTTGTCGATTAGCGACGTATCCTTGCCACCATCCATTGAAAGCTTTGCAATCTTGGGTGGAATGCGAGACCTTCTGATGGTATAAGCAATAAGAGGGGTGCATTTCTACCACGCCGGTAACTTTTTCTTCAGAGGGCGGTAGCTTCATGCCCATCGATATGGCCTTAGCAAACTTCTTTTTTATCTTGAATTGGCTTTTGTCAGCGGTGGAGGCATTTTGCTCCAACGGGATCATTTCAGCTCCTTCCTCAAGTCGCTGACGCTTAGCCCTTTCGAATATAGTCGTCTCGCGTTCTCGATCAGCCTTGCTTTTCAACCGAGCTTCATTAAGAAACGCGCTAATCATTTCAACCGGTAACCCTGGGGTTCCTGATTCGGCATTTGCCCCCAGCGTTTCAGTGCCAGAAGTTCCTTCATCGTTCGTGGTCGAATGGGAGATCATATGACAGCTTGCCACATATTCGTCAGATTCATCCGATGAACTTTCTCCTTCATCTTCTTTTTGGAAGACGTGATCAAGGAAATCTTGGAGCGTAATGGGAGTTCGCGCCTTTTGGTTATATTCATCCAGCGCGTCGATTCGCTTTTGTAAGTCCGTGCGCTTGTCATCAGGCTTCACGGGCTTCTTAGATTTCTTCTTCTTCTTTTTCGAAGATTTTGACGGCTGGCTATGAACGCTTGAACTACCACCATCGGTCTTCGGAGTCGGTCGTGGCTTCAACATCCCCTCAATAAACTGCGGTTCCAAGGGGTTCTTCCACTTGACCGCTGGGCAGGTTTGAAGATCATTTAGCATTCTCCTCGTTTTGGCCGATAATACAACCTCCCAGGGAGCCTCTTCAATGACGGAGCATGTTGCCCCCGGCGCATTCGTTCCCTTATAGGTGTGAGGCTGCGGAGGGTTCACCTTCCATTTGTCAGATAGCGCAAATTTGCCCTGACGGTACTGATTCTCCAGCCAATTTTTGAAGACGTAACAGTCTTCGATTGGATGTCCCAACACTCTATGATAAGGGCAGTAATTAGGATCGTTAACGTCACTTGGTTGTGACGGACGTTTTGGATCTGGCAGATTTATGAGCCTGTTGCGCAATGCCAGCTCGAATAACCTCCTTGTTTTATCACGGGGGAAGGAGTAAGCCCGTCCCATCCTGTCCTCAAGGGGTACGTACGGGCGTGTATTATTTGGACGAGCAACCGGCTTCGAATCGTTCGGTTGTTGTTGGGCATTAGCGACGACGATCGCTTTTCCCTTTCCTTTGTCGTTTCGGGAATCCGGCTTCGGGAGAGGGGGTTTATGGCCCATCTGGTCCATCTGCGCCAATTTGTCGATCAAAGCCTGGAAGGAAGTCGGCTTGAAGAACATCATAAATTGTGAAATGGTTGCTTGTGGATCGAGTATTCCAACAAACATTCCCACCGCAGGGGCTTCTTCTATGCGCTGTTCACACTTAGACCATAGATTACGCCACCGTATAGCGTACTGAACCCATGTCTCGCCGGGTTTTACCCTGCCATTGATCAGTGCCGTCATCGGGGTACGCTCGCTGGCACTTGCAAAACGTTGGGTGAAGAGCAGCTCCATCTCCGCAAAGGTTTTAATAGAGTCGTTGGGGAGCTCGGAATACCACTCGAAAGCCGTATCTGATAAGCTTCCAACGAATTGGCGCAGCAAGAGTTTGTCGTCGCCTCCAGTGTTACCACAAAGCGCCCTGAACTGGGCAACATGTTGATGGGGATTGCCGGTCCCCTTGTAGACATGAAACTTAGGAATTGTGTAACCTGGCGGGTACTTGATTTGGTCATACCAGCCCGGATATGGCCGTCCCGTTTTTACAACGTGGCCGGCTGCTTCGGCCGCCTGATGCACCCGTATTTGTTGAGCAATATATTCATCCAAATCAGCTTTTGATATGGTATCCTCTTTAGCTGCGGATAGAGCCGGTAGAGGATTCGATGTCTCTCCCCTATCATCTTCAAGAATGATCGGGGGATCTCCAACAGGTGGATATGGTTGAATCATCATACCCATCACATCCTGGAACAGGAGGGCCATTTTCTTTATGTTGGCTGCCTGTTCCGCAGCCTCTTTGTCTCTCTTTTCCAGTGTTCGGCGGAGGAACTCAGCGTCGGTCTCTTCCTCTTGGCGTTCATCTAAGGACGTCTCAGGATTCTCTTTTGGCCCCGTGAGTGCAGCCATTGTAGTCATCATCTCCTGGAGCTTTTGTTGCTGCTCCTGAGACTTGGTCACTGACCGGGTAAGCGGTCGGTGGCTCGTAGAAGTACGACTTTCTTCCTTTCCTGAAGCCATATAGACCGTATGAACTGTTATGCCCCCTGATTTGGGGCGTTTAGGTTCATCGCTCTTAAACTTTGTCAGTGTTATGGGAGCTTTTTCTGGCCTCTTCCTTTTATGGACCTTTGAGGTTGAAGGAGCCGTAGAAGCGGGCATTCTAGCATTTGTTGCCCCCTGCTGTTTAACGGGGCGGCTCTTGTCTTTTTCCACCTGTGCCCTTTTCTGGCGAGGGAAGTGGTCTGAGTCAATCACGGAGTCCTGAACCCTCCGCCAGACTTTATAAATATTGGACGACAGCCGTTGAGAGGGCTGTTCTTGTTTTGCCTCCGGGGCTTTCTCCATGGGCGGAGGAGATCTTTTCAATACGGCGATTGGGGAGTTCTTCCGTACTTTCCTCAGTAATTCAAAGCTGTTCGCAGTTGGAACAGCAGCGTTGACCTCCGCCACTGGAGCAGGCGGGGTTAGCCCTGAAGGGGAGTTGCCCCCTGTTTTCCTTACTCGCTGCCAATGACGACGTCGCGCACGGTGAGTCATTGGGATCGGCTCGGAAATCGGGATAGTTTCCTGTTGCCCCCTGTTTGGGTGTGGGGCAGCTGCCAATGTCAGCCTATCAAAGACTGATGCTTTCTGACCAGCTGAAGGAGGAGTAGGAACCGTTAATCTTGTGAAGACTGACTTTCTGATAGGAGAAGCAGCTTCAACGACTTCCGAAGCTGTGGCCGTTGCCCTCTTTGGGACAGCCACTTTATGATCCTGACCTAGCCTGGTGAAAACAGAGGCTGTCATCTTAGTAGCGGGCGACCCGTTGACAGGGGTCATGGTAGCAGTGAGCCGGTCGAACACCGACTTCTTGTTCGCTTCTGGTGCGGATATCGGCATGGAGAAGCTTGTAGGCGGGACCATGGTCCCGAAGAACAAGCCGGTGGTGGCTTGAGTCACCTGGTCTATCGGCAGAGTCAGGAAGGAAGCCGCTTGGGGCCCATATGCTATACCTCTCGGTGAGGTGGAACGTCCGCTGCAATGGCACTTCGAGCAGTTGGTGCAGTTGGTGGCCATTGGATCTTGAGTTCTGCGCCAGACAAAAGACCAAATCTTAGCAACTTGAAATCCGAGGACAACCATTTAACAAACCGCGATTGGTTCACGAAGACGACACACGAAGTGTGGAGTGGAAAGAGGAAAAGGTCCCACCGGGCGTGCCAGAATCTGTTCCCCTCCGAAAGACGGCGACGACGTGAAGACGACTTGCCTGAAGTTCGGGGCAGATGCTATTTGGTTTTATCCGTCTATCTCTCCGAAGATGCCGAGTTGATTTACGGCACCGTATATCGGAGGTTTAGACAGATGCGGCCGATGTAGCAGACTTCGTCAGATTCCCCCTCAGGGTGAGGGGTTTTTGATTGTGGGGACGCTCTTCCCTGCAGGCGCAAGCCCCTGCAGTTAATTACGCTACCGCATCGCGGTAACAACTTTCTCCTTCTCCAGAATTTCACTTCGTGTCGTGTGTGTTTGTTTTGTTTGTGGTTGCCCGTGGATTGTGTACGGAGACTGAGTAATATCGTCACCCGTAGGAAGTGGATTAGTCCAAATCCGTATTTGCTTAGATTTGGGTTTGGTGTTTTTAGTTTAAGGAT
Organism: Agapanthus africanus; assembly: GCA_030015575.1. NCBI lineage: Eukaryota > Viridiplantae > Streptophyta > Magnoliopsida > Asparagales > Amaryllidaceae > Agapanthus > Agapanthus africanus. The sequence continues at coordinate 53,036,275 of CM057348.1, forward strand.
GCATTAGTCGCGTTGCGACTAAGATCAACTTAAACGTTCATCAAGGATACGCTAGTCCTGTTTTGGACTAAGATCGACTTGACGTAGTGATTGATTTAATTATCCGGCCATCGGGACTCGTCACCTCTCTGACGTCGTTGAGGGATTACAACGACATACGTCTGAGGAGTTCCGAGATGTACCCTTGAACCAAAGTTGGTTTGGGATTTTATTGTTTATTTAGATGTCTAAGGACACGTTAACCATATTTGGGGTTAAGATCAACTTAGACGGGACCGTTTAGATCCGATAAAAGAGCGTTTGGGCCCTATCGTGTCAGTTTAGGGACGTAACGGTCCATATTCCAGTTTAGGGACGTGGTGGTCCATTATTAGTTTAGGGACGTTTCGGTCCGTCGCCAATTTAGGGACATAGTGGTCCGTCATTAGTTTAGGGACGTTTCGGTCCATCATTAGTTTAGGGACGTTTCGGTCCGTCGCCAGTTTAGGGACGTAGTGGTCCGTCATTAGTTTAGGGACGTTTCGGTCCGATTTTAGTTTAGGGACGTTTCGGTCCGTCGCCAGTTTAAAGACGTAGTGGTCCATGTTCCAGTTTGGGGACGTGGTGGTCCGATATTAGTTTAGGGACGTTTCGGTCCGATATTAGTTTAGGGACGTTTCGGTCCGATATTAGTTTAGTGGTCGTTGGGACCCGTTGCCTCTTTGACGTCGTTGAGAAATTACAACGACAGGTGTCAAAGGAGTTCGGAGATGTACCCTCGGACCGGTCGTGACTTGGTTTATGAGAGGCATTTAATTTAAGGACTTACAGCCAGGATTGGGTTAAGTCCAATTTTTATTTTAGGCTCTGCCTGATTAAAAGAATCAACCTAAACAGGGCTCTGCCCCTTCATTATTTTGCAATCTAATTTGGGCCAGGCCCTTTTAAATAATGAGTTATAAAAAACTCAGGAATTTTCTGAACAGGGCTTTGCCCTTTTATTATTCTGCAATTGGGCCAGGCCCCTTTAAATAATGAGTTGCAGAAACTCAATAATTTTTTTGAGTTGGGCCAGGCCCTTTTGAATGATGAGTTGCACTTGTGCAGAAATTCAAGAATTTTCTTGATTTGAGAACAAAAAGTGCATAGCACTCTTGATCTAAATTTAGATCAAAGGAAAACAAGTTCTTCTTGTTTTCCTTGATTTTACAGAACCAAGGGTTCATATCAAGTGCAAGGCACTATTTATTATTCTTTGATTTTTTAGAACCAGGGGTTCATATCAAGTGCAAGGCACTATTTATTATTTCTTTGATTTTTCAGAACCAGGGGTTCATATCAAGTGCAAGGCACTATTTTTCTTTTTCTTTTATTATTCCCTTTTAATTTTCTGTTTTTTCAGAAATTTTACCTTCTCTTTTTGTTCTTGATTAATCTTCAAGAGCTTTTTTTTCCAGAAGTTTATCCTTCTCTTGATGATGATTGATTCTCCTTTTTCTTCCTTTTTTTTTTTTTGAATGAGGTCTGGGCTCTTATTTATAGTGTTCACAAATTTGTTAAATTTGTTACCAAGATCTTTCCTGAATAATTTTGGGAATTTTCCCACCATTGGATCTCTGATCCAAGGGTCTCTGTTTTACAGAAGAACAGAAAAGATTTACTTAAATCTTCATTCAGTTGCTGCGCAACTCACCAGCGCGTGACACGTGTCGCGCATCCGTGCGCTTGCGCAGTTGCGATTGCGCAACTGCGCAGACACGTGTCGCGCATCCGTGCATTTGCGCAGTTTAAGTCTTAATTTTGTTTTCTGAAGAGCCTTGCTCTGATGGGACGCACTGTCTCGGGCGTTACGCCGCCGAATCACCTTCTGCCATGTGGCAAATTGCGCGCTGCGCACGGAAACCGAAGCGTTGCTTCGAATTTTGAATTTTCAAAATTCAGTAGAGCCTTGCTCTGATTGGGGGAAACAGCTGCAATCACGCGGAAACTGAAAGCAATTGAGAGCAAATTTTCATCTCATTCTCCTGCCCCTGTTTCTCTCCTTCGTATCATTTGCGCTTGTTGTTCGGATCCATCTCATTTGACCGAAGAGTGTCCTTATAATCCACCATCTCAAGGACCGGATTAGGTTAATGCTGCATTTCAGCAAAGACTAAGAAACAATCCATACTTTTCCACATACAATCCCGGTTGGAGGAACCACCCCAATTTCGCTTGGAATCAGAACCAGCATCAATTCCAACGCCACAATAACTTCCAGAGGACTCCTCCTCCTCAACAACAAGCTCGGAAACAAACTCAACAATAATTTCAGCAGCCCTTCCAACCCTAACCTTTTCAAAATCCGACGAACAACTTTGCACCCTACAACAATGCTGTTCCTCAAAACAACTTTGTTCCGTCAAACAATGATAAGGTTTCCTCGCTAGAACGGAGTATGGAGGTGTTTGTAAAGCAATCGACTCAATCTACCATCAACATCCAGTCTTCTATTCAGCCTCTAGTGCAACACACCGCTGCACACGGGCAAAGCATCAAGACCATCGAAGCCAGATTGCACAGCTGAACGCGGCTTTAAGCGAGCGAGAGAAAGGGAAGCTTCCATCTCAACCACTCCCAAATCCTGGTCAACCACTCCCAAATCCTGGTCACCCACATAATATACATGTTGCTCTTGAACAACAGAACTATAATGTGAGTGCCGTGACTACATTGAGATCTGAAAGGATGCTGCACAACAACATTGGCACACGGATAGATGATGACACCCCGGCAGTTTCTTCTACTCTTTCTTCTTCTAAGCCTATTCTCCATTCTTCAAAATGTTCTTCTTCTTCTTTTGCTGCTCCGAACGGATCCACTTCTCACTCCACTCAAACTCCAGTTTTGGGATCCGTTCCAACTCCACAATCTCCTCCACAAGTATTGGACTCAACCAATTTAAAAAATGTTCCATTTCCAAACCGGTTGAAGTCCAATAAACAAAATCCACAAATGGAGAAAGTTCTGGAGTTGTTCAAGAATGTTAACATCAACATTCCCCTCTTAGATGCAATCCAGCAAGTCCCGTCTTACGCAAAAATCTTAAAAGACTTGTGCACTAAGAAAAGGAAATCTTAGATACCAAAGAAGGTTTTCCTAGCTAGTAACGTGAGTGATCCTCTTACCCAAAATTTACCACAAAAATGGAAGGAGCTTGGCTGTCCTACGATTTCAATAACCATTAGGGATAAGAACATCAACCGCGTTCTTTTGGATCGTGAGTGAACTGCTGGAGTAGGAGAAAGTGGTTATCGTAATGCGGTAACGTAATTAACTGCAGGGGCTTGCGCCTGCAGGAAAGAGTGTCCCCACAATCAAAAACCCCTTACAAATGAGGGGGATCTGATAAAGTCGCGCTACAAGGGCCGCGTCTGTCCAAACCTCCAATATATGGCGCTATAAATTAACTTGGTATCTTCGGAGAGGTGGATGGATAAGTCTAAATAGAATCTGCCCCCAAATTCAGGCCAGATGTCCTAACGTCTCGGTCCGGTCTTTTGGCGGTGAACAGATTCTGGCATGCCCGGTGGGACCTTTTTCTCTTTTCGCTCTACACTTCGTGTGCCGTGTTCGAGAAAAAATCACAGTTCACTATGGTTGCTCATGGATGCAAGGTACTAAAGCTTGGTGTCTCGCTCTTATGCAAAAAATCGATGGCTTCTTGGCAGGCCCTGCTTACACGAGTACAACGTCATCCCTTTTACACAATATCGGTGTATGAAGTATTTCAAGGATGGATCGGAGTACACCGTCACGGGAGAGCTAAATCCGTTCTCTATAAACGAATTCTGAAAATATGAAGACGCAAAGTACTTCCTACCAGACTTCGATAATACGGAAAAGTGTCATAAGCCAGAGGAAAAATAGAAGTCCGTCGCCACTATCCCGATCTTTGGGAGCGATACTGAGGAAGATGAAGAAATAGTCTACTCAGGGCAACCCTAGAAAGAAAATAATAACCCCGGACCGTCTACTCCTATTTTGGTCTCTGGCAGCGACTCTAAGGACGAGGCCAATGCAGTGTTCTCCATCTGCCCATCAATGCAAACCTTCGCCGGAGCATATCAGAGTCTGCAAATCATAATAGCTCCGCCTCGGTATTATAAGGAACTTGATGTGCTTTATACATACAGCGTACAAGAAATGCACACTTTCTACATACCTCCTAGGTAAAGAGGTGAAAAGGCGATTCTCTTCTACCAATCTACGAAGACCAAAGTAGAAAAAAAGTCTGGCATGGTACCGATTTTGCAGTCGACAGGCTTCAACCAATCCGTTGGCCGAGATATTATGCGGAGAGATTGAAAAGGCTGTTAAGATGCCAAGGTGTACTTCTCGAACAAACTGTTCGACAAGTCCAATTCTACAAAAAGATTTGGGACATTCCCGAGACTCAGCGAAAGATGCCTAATGGGAAGATGGAGACAACTGGGTTGGGATATGTTCGGTCCAAGAAATAGGAGCAGTTCCATAGTTGCCATGTCATAAACAGCTCAAGTGAAGTGGAAGACGCCTTTCCAAATAACCATGACGTCAAATCGGAGCGAGATCCTGCTCTAAAAACGTTAAGTCCGTCGCTAGAAGAACAAATTGACAGGTTGACAAAAAAAGCTTGTTAAACGAGTCGGGACAATCATAGCCACGAACTAGCCATTTATGAAAAGGTCAGGACACATCGTCTCAGTCGGCAATCTGCGAAGAAGATAGACTATAATACTCTTCATCTCTGGCCCACTGTATGTTCTCGTGAAAGGGGAAAATCCCAAAATAGAGGCAGAAATAGGGCAAAGAACGCAAACAACATTCGAAAACAACAAAGTGGATCAAAGATGCTATGCAATCGAGAAAAACTCGGTTGGGGCCCGTCCTTTATAAAGAAGATGGGTCGGGAATACTCTTTTCCTCAAAACAAGACAAGAAAAATATTCAACCTTATCATGAAGCACCAAATGATGACACTTCTGGAGTTTCGGCACCTCATACAAATAAACGAGGTCCATCATCCGGATTATTGCTCCTATCACCGAGTAATGGGTCATCCCCTTGAATACTGCTTCACCTTCAAAGAATGGGTAGAAGACCCGTATCAACAAGGCAGGTTTGCTTTATCCGACAGCTGGAGGGTAACCCCGCCATAAAAGCATGAGCCAAAAAGGACCTATACTGTCAAGATAGGACCAGCTCGACATCAAGAATGGAAGCGAACCCGTACTTGCCATATGATAACACTCTTAAAAGAGGGAGGGCACGAGATTATGAATGACCTCTTCAGGTGCTTTGTAAATGAAGACGAGGAAGGGGTGATCTTAGAGTTTCCACCGGCACAAGAAGAGCTGGAAGATGGGATACATACCACGGCGGACAAGCTAAGAAAAATTGACTTAGGGACGGAAGATTAACAGAGACCAACGTTCGTCAGTGAGCTGCTATCTAAGAAACAGATGGCCATGTTAAAAGACATGCTTATGAAGTATAAAGATTGCTTCGCCTGAAACTACTCCGATATGCCGGGTATAGATCCAAAGGTGGCAGTATATAAACTGGCTATATCACCGGGAATAAAGCCAATCAAATATGCACCGAGAAGGATGCGACTCGAACTTGAGATGAGCATCAACGCTGAGGTCAAGAAACTAATCGACTCCGGCTTCATTCAAGAAGTTCAATATCCTGACTGGATCGCCAACATTATTCCAGTGATGAAGAAAAATGGGACGGTGCGCATCTGCGTGGACTTTCAGGACCTTAACAAAACTTGCCCAAAGGATGATTTCCCAGTACCTGTTACCGAGCTGATGATTAATAACACATCTACCCATGAGGTTTTCTCCTTCATAGATGGATCTTCAGGATACAATCAAATAAAAATGTATCCAGAAGACCAAAAGCATATCGCCTTCCGGACCCCACTAGGCATATTCTGCAATAAAGTGATGCCCTTAGGCTTGAAAAACGCCGGCGCCACCTACCAGAGGGCCATGAGAACAATCTTTGATGACACAAGATTGTCGAATGTTATATTGACGACCTTGTGGTAAAGAGTAAATCTTACGAGGAACATTGGGAATATCTAAAAATAGTGTTCCAACGCCTTCGGAAATATAATCTGAAGATGAATCATCTAAAATGTGCGTTTGGAGTTTTCTCAAACAAAATTCCAAAGATTCATCATGTGTCACCACGGTATCGAAATCGTCCCTGTAAGTCTACGTTAGCGCCCCGGCAATCTACAGACGCCAATTGCGGAATAAAACTTTTTAACTTGGCGCTATCGTATACTTTAACCCGGATCTACCATTATTGCTAAACTAACAAACAGTAAAGAGTGTGGAAATGTTGTACCGACTGATCCGAGTCCTCCGGTCTTCATCTCCACTCCGATCTCCTCGCGGGATCTTCGTCCGTCTCCTCCTCGTCGGAAAGGGGCACCACATCGCCTGTAGCTTTTACGGGCTCCCACCTCAATACCGAGGCAACTCGGGCGCGAAGCTGGCGAATCGACGCGTCCAAGATTTGCTGTAGGAATATAGTGTAGAATCGTAGTCTCTTTTTGGGGTCTTGGAGTTGCCTTTAGATGGAGGGAAGAATGAAACTTTGGAGGCAAATGATGCTATCAATTTTTGCAAGGAAATGAGATGAACAAAATGAAGCACAAAATGAACCTCTCATTTTTCTCTCATCTAAATGTGTGGCCGGCCAATCTCCTCTAGGAAATGGTGGAGGGAACAAAATACATCTCATGAAGGGAGGTGAGGGTAGGAGAGGTCAAAGGGTGACCACAACATCAACATCAACCATGCTTGCACTATTGAATCCATACCCACTCAAATCACAAGTCAAAGCAAGCATGGTGCAAAGAAAAGAAAGCCATCATAATCAATACATATGCAATAAAACCCCTCCACAAAAGTAATTTGCAAAACTGCAAATTACCCCCTCCATCGGAAAAGTCCGGCCGGGAAAGAACAAAGGAAAACCGGCCGGAACGGAATGCAAACTGGCAACTCCAGAAAACTGGTCCCGTAATAAATTACAGGAAAACCCCGATATTGTGCATACACACCCGCATCTGTATTCCGCCCGGATACAAATGCAAAGAGACAAAATCTACACTGTACTAAACTAGGACCGGCTTAAACCAAAGCCGGTTAGTAATATCCGTTCGATCCTGATCCGTGCAATACCGCACGTATCTGATCGAACCCTGCCATAAACCTATACGGCTACTAGTACAAACCGTCCGATCCTGATCCGTGCAATACCGCACGTATCTGATCGGACCCTGCCATATCTCCATACGGCCTCTACAGCGTTTCGCCCGAAAGCTGAGTAACTGAAAGTGTGGTGGACTCTAAAGACTCGTCAATACTATGGCTGTGGATTTAACCACTAGCTCGTCAGAGGTATAAGCCAATACGTAACGGGCCACCAGCTATTGACCAAAAGGGACGTCGATGAGCGAACTCATCCTGACACCCTACTGAGCCTGTCAGTGACAATATCCGTGCAGTCCGGTCCGTTCGTCTATGAGTATCGCATGGCGGGCCTAGGGGGTTGGTAAAAGTCAGACCCCCAAAAGCGGTACAAGTCGTGTCGGAGTGTAGCCCAGAACACCCTGAGATACTACTGGAATACCTACCAGTAAATCTCCTTGCCTTGGCCAAGGACTTTGTGTAATGGCTCTCCTAGACACAGCACGACCTCACCCCCAATACCGGGAGAGACGAACCCCTGAAGATACGCTCACTGCCTCCATGTGGCTCGGGACTGTACCCAACTAAAACCTGTTTGCACGACTCCTTTGAGCCGTGGTAGGGTAGTAATCAAAGTACAGTGGGAACTCACACGAGACAAATGACGATCCCCAGGTCGATGAACTAACCTGCACACATGTCACCAGGGAACTGCCATCTGACGTCTGGTATATGACCAACTAGCATGTTCCCGGCGAGTCCTGTCCGGTGTACTCATAACCCAATGAGCACCTGTATACATCTTAGGTGATCCAACTGACACCAGTGGCTTGTGAGACCGGCCACCGCCCCTCGTCGGGGTCTCGACTGTATACACTAGTCTACTAATGGAGTATCGATGCCCGGTCTCGAAACTCCCACGACTAGGGACCTTTTAAGGATATGCTTGTAGACCCCCAGCTCCCACTTATATGATCGCCCTCATACTGCTGGTGGTCAAGCAAGAATCCTAGGGGCTCTATCAACGTGTAATAGCGACGTGTCATGTCACCTAAAGCAGTACACGATGATAAAGGTAAACCAGATAGCATACTATCATCTCGAGTAAGACTGTCCTACCGGGATAGGTCCTCCCTCAATCATTACAATCACGTACCTGTGACCTAATAATTGACTCTGAGGGCACTATCTCCAACAATCTCCCACTTGCACTCAAGGCTAATTATTGCGATGTCGCATACTCACAGCCCGTGTGATACCGAACATCCAACTCCTCTACTAGTCAGTCTCACAAAGCTCGTTTGCGGAACTATTGCGTTCGAGGAATAGCCTCAGTGAGTGGATCCGCTTAGTTGTTTCTTTCTATGTCTCTCTATATCTCAAGTTCGCGGAGAAACCCATCTCCCGAAATGAGCAATACCTGTCTTAGAATGTGCCTGGATGTCTGATGGGACATAGCTCATAAATGAACTCCAAATCCAAACTTCTTAGACTGTATCGTCAACTGAACTTAATCAGTATCTTGCGCGCCATGCCTCCCTCAGTATTGCCTTGGATCACCTGTCCAAAATACTGCCCCTCGTCAGAGGGAAAACTATAACTCTGACAACCTCCTTGTCGTCCATGTCACCTTGGAAGCCTGGAATGATAACTGTTTCCCGAATGAGGCTGTCGTTATCATATCCCTAGAACATCCACTTATGTTCTAAAACTGCTTCCGACTGTTTCTCCAGGATTGGATTAATGTCAACTTATTGCATCTAGTGCAAGAACAACATCTGGTGTGGTACTTGACATCTCATGATTGACTCAATTGCCTAAGCAAGTGATCTGCCAATTATGCACGTCCCTCTCCCCTTTAGTCTGTAAGACACCTTTGGAGAGGGTGACTCCATCACCTGCAGGTATACTACCGTGCTAGGAGTCGTCCATTCTAAATACTCTTAGAATGCTGTCAAGGTACCCTGATTGAGAAACCACCCAAATCTAGATCTAAAACCATAGATCCAGTAACCAGTATGTCAGATATAAAATCCACTTCCTTTGTGGAGAAACCACTGTGTGACGACCAAAGTATAACCGATCGTAGTATAGGAGTTTCTTTTCCTACTTTGTGTATGTCATCCAAATACCATGACATCACACCCTACTACCTTCTCAACAGATCCATCCCCTATTCTGATGAAGTCAAACCCATGACTGTCACGTCAGAAATAGATGATCTATCTCCGCTACATCTGCTTTAGTCTATAAATAGACATAAGCTCCCTGTCCACCAATGCTTCCGCTGCTCCCACTGACTACGACAACCCTCTGGCAGAGTCATATACACGTACACTTCTGAAGCGAGTTCAGAACGACGCTATACTCATCCTCCCGCCGGGTCTCGCAGCCTGGAACAACAGCATTGGTAATTGTGGGTAAACAAGAACTTCCCCGTCACCGTCCTTGAGGCTACCGTAGTACCTCTCGGGTGCCTGAAGTTACCCACCATATCTGCGGAGTGGCCAATGGAATGTCAATCCAGATTGAATCTTTAGGTTCCTTATCAAATCTTCAGTAATCGTTTGTGGTTCTGGAATCACTTCCAGTTCTACCATACTCCCACTACTGTTTTCTGAAAAAATCCATTTTTAATAAAACTGTGGCGAGTCTAGAACAATATCGCTATTGTTCATCCAGATGGTAGAAAGTCAACCCTCGTCATAGCCTGGGTCAACCCACAAACAGCCATTACAGAAACGTGCCTTGAGTTGTCCAGTGTCTGGTTTTAATCATAAACCGGACAACTCCCCGTACCTTAACATCGTTAAGATATGAACTGTTCTATATCCAATATAAAAACAGAGGCACTGATTTAATTGAACCAGATTCAAACATGCAGCTGTCCCCAGCGCATGTCAACTAAATGGAAGGAGGCCGATCAGCGTTACTCAACTTAGGAATACTTCCAATTATGAGTAACCTGAAAGAGAAGCAAGCTCTCTTTATCATTACTATCAACTGAATACCATACACAAGTATCTACATCTTCGATCTCTTTGAAGAATCCCGATACTTGCTATACCTGGTTCTCTACTCTATTCAAATACCTATAACTTCTCCAAATTCGGACCCTGTGTTTCTACGAAACACCTGTCAAAAAATTAGAGAAGTCATAAGTAAACTGAATGTAGTACGAGGACCAACCCCTCTGTCCTGATGGACCCTGGACAACATACAATACTCTGTATAAGTCCCTTGAGTCTGATAACTCATTCACTGTGTGTCGTAGGTTGAAAACTGTACTTAAGGTTAAGAAGAATTACACCGCTGTTTAATGCTCCTTACCTAACCATCCACTGATATAGGTAAATGTCGTAGACATAATTTCAGAAAGGTATATCTCACTCTATGAAAATAGACGTACAGATATATCAATTTGAAATTGGTGCATAACAGCGGATATTCAAAACCAAATATTTGCCAACCGGCAAACAACCCAGGTGATTTCCTCAAATATCACCGATTACAACGAATCCCGATATAATGAGGATAATCACCCAATTCCCAATAACTTACTCCCACTCATCATCTGTAAAACCATACAGATGTGAGAATCGTACCTGGTAAATACATACCCTGGAGTAAGTATCTAATCGGGAAATCAGTTTTCCTTTAACATTACACAGTGAAACTGAAACATTGAAATGTTCCAATGGGGTATCCTGGTATTCCTAGTAATGCCTCTTCCAGATTCACGACTGTAACCGTATAATTCTTTGCCACCTCTCCAAATCCCTTCATATGTCTTTAGTCTTTACCTTCTGCACACCCCTTTAGGCCAAATGGTTTTCTTCCTTCCCTACCGTTCGGCACCAGCCTATGGTTTGGAAGAAGACTATCCAATAAGCATAATGGGTGTACTGTCCATATCCTAGGAACACTCGCAACACGAGAGAAGGTGAAGATAAAAGACACCTGAATGTACTTTATTCCTATTTCTCCTGAACCAGAATCCATCCCCGAACTGGAACAAGTTCCATTCGAGTTCGTATATAACCATACGATGGAGTATCCAAATAAACTGTGGATCTTCGTAGTGATACGGAGTGCCCTGGAGAAATACAAAGGTGATGTGGGAGTGGTAACGAAATATTTGGTTTGGTCGTGAATATCTGTTGCAATTTACTTTGCCCTCTTACTAATCCCTTGCTTTGTCTGAACTTAATACCTTCTGCACACCATCGTTATGCTAATTGGTTTTCTTCATTCCCTACCGGTCGGCACCAGCCTAAGGTTTGGAAGAAGACAATCCAATTTGCGTAATAGGTGTACTACCCCTAAACCAAGGAGTACTCATAACCTGAGAGAGGGTAAAAGGAAAAGACAACTGAATAATCCTATTCGTTTTCTCCAGAACCTGAAACCATCCTCGAATAAATTCTTTCGAGTTCGTATATAACCATACGATGGTTTTGTCCAATGGAAGTGGACGTTCGTAGTAATACGGGGTGTCCTGGAGAAAAGGATAAAAGTAGGAGTGGCAATGAGGTCTGCAACTCTGACAATCCAAAAGCCGGTGTTTAAGAAGGTTCGGTCAACTTGGTCACTGAGTCAAAGTCTTAGGGTCGGGTCAATGGTCGCTGCCAAAGAGAGAGAGAAAAGAAACACTCAGCGTGCACTCTAACCTAGATCAGAATGGTTACCAATTTATCTAATCTGGAATCCTCCCACTGTACCTCAAATTCTCCTCCAAACCTGAAAGAAGAATTAGTCGGGGTCACCCGAGGAGTAAGCTAACTCATCAGTGGGAATCGGGATCCAACTCTCATCGCATGATAACGTGACGGAATCCGCTCACGTCATCACACTCCAGAAGGTATGCGCATATCTGGCAAGTTTCAGTTCTTTTGAAACTCCCGATGTGATTTCTACCCCATGCTCTTATGACCTTGACTAAGGCCAACAAATCATAAGTCACATGTCAAGTTCTACCCGTCATTGTCCAGGTTGATTTGAACCCACCCGTACAAGCCCTTGACTAAGGCCAACAAGGCTATACGACTGTCCCAAACCAACGCATCTATCTATGCAGCATATGAATACCCAATAGCTACCAAACACTGTGCCTTGACTAAGGCCAACAAACACAGCTTGAATACTATTGACTACCCATATGAAACGACGGAGGGCTACGAATGGTTTCTGGCGAAAACCTTTAACGTAGTGAACTTGATATCGTTGAAGGAACGGATAGCTTTTTAGAAAATATAGTGACGAAAACCTTTACTAAAGAGGTCACTCCCGGTGAAGGGATCTCGGCTCTTTCCCCGTAGAATGGGGTGCAGGATATTCCAACTGAATACCACGGTGCAAAGCAAAAGTAATCGGCTATAGTGAAGTTAATGCCCTGACGCAAACTTCTGTCCAAGGGGTCACTCCCGGTGAAGGGATCTCGGCCCTTGCCTCGTCGACTGAGGAGCAGGATATTCCAAATGAATACCACGATGCAAAACAGAAATGAACGTCCTTGCAATAACAGCTTTTTGAAAAGTGTTCCAACAACATCAGAATAGGTTTGTTTAACTTGCATTGATCCGAATCAATGCAGTCCCATCAATTGATCACACCACAAAGAACGAAAATATACTGACGTACGTATATGCCATCTGCATTCGCCACTGGGTCCCGTCATCACCCGTTAGGTTAGCTAACTAACGGCAGAGCGGGGACTGGACTAGCGCGGATGAAAAACATATACAACATCTACTAATATATATACCAATATATAGTATTTCGCTCAAGGCGTGAATAAAATGCAACATCACAGAAATGTACAGCATCACAGAACAATACAGATATCTGGGATCCCCGGGTTTCACAGAGCCACTACTGAAACCCGACGTTCCCCTGGTCGTGTGGATAGCCTGTGCAATGAAATCCTAGACCCCTACGGGCGCGGCAAGTCACCCGCCAAAACCTGAAGCGAGGCAGCCCCCTTCAGCGCCGTGAATGGACCACCCAGCACTTCACGGAATCCGGCAACTTGGGCACCCCTCCTGGGTCAACCTGTACCCCCTACGAGTGCGGCGAATAGCCCGCCAATCCTAGAGTGAAGCCCCCTCCGTCTCAATGCCATGAGATGCGGGCTTGTTGCCCTCCAGAACCCGGCTATCCGTGCACCCCTCCGCGGGGCAATCCTAGTACAGAAAGAAAAATATACATACACCGGGTACATCGACCGCAACCAGGTCGTGCCCCAAAAGAATAATACAATCAGGCAGTGACGGCAGTCCACATGTCGGACGCTCGCCCCGCAATATCAAATGTACATAATACAACAAAACTGTACTAGTATTGCATCCAGGCTATCCCCCACGACCGATCCGCAACATCACAGCAAATACATAGAACATCAACGTGAAAATCACGTTCGCAAATCCGTCTAACCGGGCTATAGCAGTTAGACCGGATTTACCGATCGAGTGACATTCACGGTCGCAGATATAATGTAAATACTGTGAAAAACTAACGTGTTTAAATTTCGATCGACAAAATATCAAGAAGTGGGCCCCACGACTTACTGGTGAACAGTAACAAAATCTGGGCAAAAATGATATATATCAAAAACCCCAAAATCCCACATAGAACAATCTGACAAAACTTGGGAGCACGTGCTCCCCACGTGGCCGCGGTTGCGCGGCCTAACCAAGGGTTTGGCCGCGCTTCCGCGGCGTCTTCTAGGGATCACGACCCCAAATTTTGTCGTCATTCTTAGAAGTTCCTGCTCTGATTTTTAAGACATCCAGAAATCAATTTTGAGACCGTTTAAAAACAACAGAAACTGTCGGCTTGGATTTTTGTAGTTTTCGATTTCCGGTCGGATCGAAGTTTTAAACGCGTTAGCACAAGTTAGCATAGCAAAATGGTGAGGCTCTGATACCACTGTAAGTCTACGTTAGCGCCCCGGCAATCTACAGACGCCAATTGCGGAATAAAACTTTTTAACTTGGCGCTATCGTATACTTTAACCCGGATCTACCATTATTGCTAAACTAACAAACAGTAAAGAGTGTGGAAATGTTGTACCGACTGATCCGAGTCCTCCGGTCTTCATCTCCACTCCGATCTCCTCGCGGGATCTTCGTCCGTCTCCTCCTCGTCGGAAAGGGGCACCACATCGCCTGTAGCTTTTACGGGCTCCCACCTCAATACCGAGGCAACTCGGGCGCGAAGCTGGCGAATCGACGCGTCCAAGATTTGCTGTAGGAATATAGTGTAGAATCGTAGTCTCTTTTTGGGGTCTTGGAGTTGCCTTTAGATGGAGGGAAGAATGAAACTTTGGAGGCAAATGATGCTATCAATTTTTGCAAGGAAATGAGATGAACAAAATGAAGCACAAAATGAACCTCTCATTTTTCTCTCATCTAAATGTGTGGCCGGCCAATCTCCTCTAGGAAATGGTGGAGGGAACAAAATACATCTCATGAAGGGAGGTGAGGGTAGGAGAGGTCAAAGGGTGACCACAACATCAACATCAACCATGCTTGCACTATTGAATCCATACCCACTCAAATCACAAGTCAAAGCAAGCATGGTGCAAAGAAAAGAAAGCCATCATAATCAATACATATGCAATAAAACCCCTCCACAAAAGTAATTTGCAAAACTGCAAATTACCCCCTCCATCGGAAAAGTCCGGCCGGGAAAGAACAAAGGAAAACCGGCCGGAACGGAATGCAAACTGGCAACTCCAGAAAACTGGTCCCGTAATAAATTACAGGAAAACCCCGATATTGTGCATACACACCCGCATCTGTATTCCGCCCGGATACAAATGCAAAGAGACAAAATCTACACTGTACTAAACTAGGACCGGCTTAAACCAAAGCCGGTTAGTAATATCCGTTCGATCCTGATCCGTGCAATACCGCACGTATCTGATCGAACCCTGCCATAAACCTATACGGCTACTAGTACAAACCGTCCGATCCTGATCCGTGCAATACCGCACGTATCTGATCGGACCCTGCCATATCTCCATACGGCCTCTACAGCGTTTCGCCCGAAAGCTGAGTAACTGAAAGTGTGGTGGACTCTAAAGACTCGTCAATACTATGGCTGTGGATTTAACCACTAGCTCGTCAGAGGTATAAGCCAATACGTAACGGGCCACCAGCTATTGACCAAAAGGGACGTCGATGAGCGAACTCATCCTGACACCCTACTGAGCCTGTCAGTGACAATATCCGTGCAGTCCGGTCCGTTCGTCTATGAGTATCGCATGGCGGGCCTAGGGGGTTGGTAAAAGTCAGACCCCCAAAAGCGGTACAAGTCGTGTCGGAGTGTAGCCCAGAACACCCTGAGATACTACTGGAATACCTACCAGTAAATCTCCTTGCCTTGGCCAAGGACTTTGTGTAATGGCTCTCCTAGACACAGCACGACCTCACCCCCAATACCGGGAGAGACGAACCCCTGAAGATACGCTCACTGCCTCCATGTGGCTCGGGACTGTACCCAACTAAAACCTGTTTGCACGACTCCTTTGAGCCGTGGTAGGGTAGTAATCAAAGTACAGTGGGAACTCACACGAGACAAATGACGATCCCCAGGTCGATGAACTAACCTGCACACATGTCACCAGGGAACTGCCATCTGACGTCTGGTATATGACCAACTAGCATGTTCCCGGCGAGTCCTGTCCGGTGTACTCATAACCCAATGAGCACCTGTATACATCTTAGGTGATCCAACTGACACCAGTGGCTTGTGAGACCGGCCACCGCCCCTCGTCGGGGTCTCGACTGTATACACTAGTCTACTAATGGAGTATCGATGCCCGGTCTCGAAACTCCCACGACTAGGGACCTTTTAAGGATATGCTTGTAGACCCCCAGCTCCCACTTATATGATCGCCCTCATACTGCTGGTGGTCAAGCAAGAATCCTAGGGGCTCTATCAACGTGTAATAGCGACGTGTCATGTCACCTAAAGCAGTACACGATGATAAAGGTAAACCAGATAGCATACTATCATCTCGAGTAAGACTGTCCTACCGGGATAGGTCCTCCCTCAATCATTACAATCACGTACCTGTGACCTAATAATTGACTCTGAGGGCACTATCTCCAACAGTCCCTTCAAAGATTAAGGCGATTATGGAAATGCCCACGCCAAGAACCCTCAAGCAACTGCGGTCTTTTCAAGGAAAGCTCGCATATATCCGGCGGCTCATAACCAACCTTTTCGGAAAATGTTGTCCCTACAGTCATTTGATGAAGAAGGGGACCCCGTTCGTCTGGGATAAAAAGTGCCAAAATGCATTAGACGAAATCAAGCAATACCTGCAAAATCCGCCGGTATTGACCGCTCCGGTTAAGGGAAAACCCCTGATCCTATAAACAACGGCCCTTGAGGGTTCTTTAGGCGCACTATGAGCATAAGAAAACGATCAGGGAAAAGAGAGAGTTCTATACTATTTAAGTCGAGTCCTCCTGGGGTTAGAAAACAACTATTCCCCCATTGAAAAGTATTGCCTGGCGCTGATCTTCACAATAACAAAGTTCAGACATTGCACCTTGGCACACGAGATCTATCTTATATCAAAGGTGAATCCTCTCAAATATCTAATATCAAGGGCCATACTAACAGGAAGGCTTGCCAAATGGGCCCTCTTCCTGATGGAGTTCTCGGTAACGTATCGACCCCTTAAAGCAGTGAAAGGTCAGGCCACTGCCGCATTTCTCACGGAGAATCTGATACCAGCCGACTCCACGTTAAATTATGAATCGCCAGACAAACATGCGTTCGACGCAATCGAAGAAGAGAAAGAAAAAAATGATTCCCAATAGGAACTCTACTTCGATGGAGCATCTTTCATGAAGCAACGAAAGCAAAACACACCCATAATCAAAACCGGGGTGGGCCTTATCTTCGTGACTCCACAGGGAGGGATATTATGTTACGCCCTCTCTTTAACAGAGCCAAGAATTAATAACGAGGCTGAATACGAAGCTTTGATAGCAGGTCTAGAGACCGCTATCGACATGGGAATCAAAGACCTTCTCATATATGGAGACTCCCAGTTGATTGTTAGCCAAGTAAATGACGACTATTAGACATGCAAGCCAGGGCTGATAAGGTATGGTGAAAGAGTGCAACAACTGCTGACAAATCCCTTCTTACACCATGAAAAATATACCGCGTGCGGAAAATAGCAAGGCAGACCCATTGGCAAAATTGGCTAAGGAATTGGCCAATGAAGATCTCGATGACGTAAGGATCATTGTGCAAAGCCGCAGGATTCTCATGCCAATGGATATATCATCGGAAGACCTAATAGTGCCATCCGAAGGAAAAGAAGCGGCCAAACAAGTAGCCCTTCAAATAGAGGACGAAGAAAAGGTCAAGGATTGGATGGAAGTCTTCATAAACTACTTCAAATTCCAACGAATACCTAAAAATCGTCGTCTAGACATTAGCTGATGAAACAAGCTTTGTCTTTCGCCTTCATCAATGATACTCTATATAAGAGATAGTTCAACTGTCTGTGGCTAAGATACCTGGGGCCGGAGGAAGCATAGAAAGTCGTCCAAGATACTCATGACGGACTCTGCGGTTCTCATCAAGCCGGGCCAAAAATGAAGCTGAAGATAAAAAGAATGGATTACTATTGGCCCATAATGATTCAGGACTGTCTCGAATATACGAAGAAGTGTCACTCGTGCCAAATTCACGGGGACTTCATCTACCAACATCCAAATCCGCTACACCCAACAGTGGCTAGTTGGCCGTTCAAAATGTGTGGAACCGATATAATTAGCCCCATTGAACCGGTATCATCCAAAGGACATCAGTTCATACTGGCAAAGACCGACTACTTCTCTAATGGGCAAAAGAAGTACCACTAAGAGAGGTGAAAACAAAGAATATCCTCCATTTCTTAAGAACCCATGCCATCTATTGGTTCGGCACTTCGTGATGAATTATCTTGGATAACGGGCTAGCTTATTGAAGCCATAAAATAAGTCTTTTCGTACAGCAACATAAAATAGATTGGAGATACTCTTCAGTCAATAATCCTCAGGCCAACGGTCTAGCTGAACCTTTCAACAAGACTTTGATAAAGATTATAAAAAAGACGGTGTCCAGAAAATAAAAAGACTGGCACGAAAAGCTGCATGAAGCTCTCTTAGCGTACCGAACAACGTTCAAGATGGCCACGAATACAACACCATTCGTGTTGGTGTTCAGCACGGAAGCAGTGCTCCCACTGGAAATAGAACTCCCCTCTCTATGGTTAGCGGTTCGATACAAGCTGACAAATGAAGAAAATGCTCATCTTCGGCTTGAGGAGTTCAATGCCCTCGACAAAACTCGCCTTATGGCACAACAAAACCTAGAGGCTTATAAGGTTAGGATGACACGGTCATACGAAAAACTGATCAGGCCGAGAACATTTCACCAAGGTAAACTCGTACTAGTTGTCAAAAGACCAATGATCCCCAATCATGCAAAATGGGAGAAGTTCGAGCCGAACTATGAAGGCCCATACATCATAAATAAATTCTATCAAGGTGGAGCTTACCTGCTCATAGATATGCATGGTGAATGACCCTTCCGGCCAATAAACGGCCGATTCCTTAAAAAATACTACGCTTGAAGAGTCATGACTTAAGGCAATGATAGATGGCGACGCTTATATCCGCTTTCTATCTTCATGAGTCAGAACTCTGGGAGTAGTATCCAAAAAACTTCGCCTCAAATATGGTGACAACGGACCGAGATGTCCCTAAACTATCAACGGACCGAGATGTCCCTAAACTAATATTCGTCCTCAAAATGGGAATATTGGACTGAAAAGTCCTTAAACTAAAAATTCGCCTCAAACATGGCAATAATGGGCCGGAACGTCCCTAAACTAGTGCATCGTCTCCAATACGGCTATATGCTCCCTTGAGATCTATATTGTAATCGAAGTCCAAGCAGCAAAGGTTGCAACTCAAGTCCCACTGGCTGCACAGCTACTCCAGAAATAGAGTCACCCCCAAGTACCACCGACAAACAGAAGGGCACCTGCGGCGAAACTATTCTCGAGAATTCCGTCGTTAAAAAAAAGGTATATCCACAAGAGAAATGGGTGTGGATGAAAACCCAAAAGGGCGCCATGAGTAAAAACAGCAGGACTGCCGGTGAGCTTCGTAAAAACCCGAAAGGGCGCGATCTAGTTAAAAAAAAACTTGCGTGAAATCCTTATGACTCATAAAGGAGCAACACATTTAGGAGTCCCCACGATTCCTAAAGAGAAATTACACTTACGAGATCTTCACGACTCGTAAGAAGAATTTTCCCGTATGAGACCCTCACGGCTCATGGGATTCAAAAGCCTTAAATTACAGAGATCAAGCCTGTTCTTAATCCATCAAAAACCCTTTTGCCCTACAAGCAGTCCAATATCGATCCTTGTATACAATCCACGGGCATAAATAAATATATTCCCCACCAAGTTCTACCAATAATGAGAAATTTCCCCATATGGTGAACGACACTTGTAAGACCTCTCGACTTATAAAGAGAAAACACTCTTGGAAGATTTTTACGACTTACAAGAGAAAATATCACTTAGGAATTCCCATGATTCCTAAGGAGAAAATATACCTACGAGATCCTCATGACTTGTAGAAAGAAACACGTTTATGAGACCCTTACAGCTCATAAAGTCAAAAGGCCTTAATCGACAGGATCCTAACCCTGTTTGCTAAGTCACCTTCGTTCAAATCGATAAGGGCAAATGATGATTCACTCATGGCAATATTCTAGTGGTAGTGATTGTTCACCGCCGGAAGACGGACCGGAATGTCGGGACGTCTGGTCTGAGTTCTTAGGGCAGATGCTATTTGGGTTTATCCGTCCACCTCTCCGAAGATGCCAAGTTGATTTATAGCACCATATATCGGAGGTTTAGACAGATGCGACCGTTGTAACAGACTTCGTCATATTCCCTATCGTTTTGCAAGGTTTCTTTTATTATGAGGACGCTCTTCCCTGCAGGTGCAAGCCCCTGCAGTTAATTACGCCGCATCGCGATAACCACTTTCTCTTTCTCCAGAAGTTCACTTCGTGTCGTGTGTTTTATTTTAGTTTTGGTTTCTTGTGGATTGTATATGGAGACTAATTTATGTCGTCGCCCGTAGGGCGTGGATTAGTCCAAATCTGTATATTTTTAGATTTGGGTTTGGATTGATTTAAGAATTGTTAATCTGGTTTGAGATTAAGATGGACTTAAATGTATGAGTGTTCGGGCTCAATTATTTTAGTTTAAAGACCCCACGGTCCATTATCGCTATGTTTGAGGCGTAATGTTAGTTTAAGGACGTTTCGGTCCTTTATCGCCGTATTTGGGGGCGAATATTAGTTTAAGGATATTTCGGTCCATTATCCATCTTACGCGCACGTATATTTGTTATGTGACGAAGTGAACAATAGTGATATAGAATGTGCCCAATTTAGGGCACGATCCGATTTGAGCCGTGCACGTCAATTTGGAAGTGCATCAATGAAAGAATTTGTTGGTCGTCGGGACCCGCCACCTCTCTGAAGACGTTGAAGAATTACAACGACATATATCAGAGGTGTGAAGAGATGCACCCTTAAACCAAATCCCTTATTTAAGGGAAAAGGGGTTTGTTGTGGACTTAACAATTTTTGGTCATATTTGAGACCTTGGAAATCATGAGCATATGGGCTCGATTGATTTAAAAATAAAGAGGTTTAACCTTAGGAAACTTAGCCAATCTTGGGCTGAGATATAATTACTCTGTAGTGCTAAGCACTGAGACATACAGTGCTCACGTGCGTTTCACATGGGCACTGGATTAATGCTAATCACTAGAGTTCTGTGGCGCTCACATGTGAAACATGTGAGGCCCCCAAATATGGGGCGCTGCCCCTCTTTTACAGAAGTGCTAAGCACTTGATTAGAACTCTCGTGCAAAACACGTGGATGCTTTCTTTTGGGATGCTGGGATGCTTTAGTTTTCTCTTTCTTTTTCTTGTTTTCCTTTTTAAGCATTCGCGTGGGAAACACGTGAGGCAGTTTTGGATATCCTTTTTGTTCGTGTTAAGCACTCACATGTGAAACATGTAAGGCTCCATAATAGTGCTAAGCACTAACGAGTCACCAAGCTATTCTTATGTTTTTTTAGAGATATTGATCTCTTTTTTATGACATTTTTAGTCATTGATGATCATCAAGATTTTGGTTTTGAGGATCTTGGATCATCATCATTTTTTTGAAGAACTAAGTTCTTTATGTGGGTTAAACCCTAATTTTTTGAGGAATTGAATTCCCATATGTTCCTGTTATTTCCTTTTTCTTTTATAACCTAGTTCTTTTCCCCTAAGTTTTGAATATGCAGAACAAAATCTTCCGGATGAGAATTAAATTCTTAACTTGTGGGGAGATTTGCTTTTGCAAATCTCAATCTGAGGAATAACTATGTTTTTATATGAAGGGTTAAACCCTTAAGATAGGTAAAGAAGAGACACTATGATCTCTGTGTTTTTTTACCTAGGGTTTTAATGAGGCAAGTCTTCTTCTTCTTTGAGAATTAAATTCTCTTTCTTTTTCAAGAGCTCACTGTATATTTTTTTTACAGAAGCTTGTGGGGAGTTCTGTGTATGTTTAGATTTAATCTCTTTGCTCCTATTTATAGGAGAAGGGAAAAATTCAGTATGTTAAGAAAATCTCTCATTGAGAGATCATGAAAATTAATTGGTGAATTTTATTTACCGTTGGATTTTCAATCCAAAAGCTCTCTGTTTAACAGAGAAGATTTCTTGCTTATTTAACAAGATTAAGAAATATTTTCCTATGAATATATTGTTAATTTAACAAAATTAGGAAAATATTTTCCTAAGATAGAATTTTATTCTATCAGATAATCGGGGGGTGATTTTATAATCACCGCTGGATTTTTGATCCAAGGGTTTTCTGTTTAATAGAGAAGATCTTTCTAGTTTGAGAAAGATCATGTAAATATTTTCCACATAGAATTTAATTCTATCAGGTGGTTTGATTGGTGATATTTTATCACAATTGGATTTTAAATCCAAAATTCTCTTTTAGAGAAGAATCTTTCCGTATCAGAAAGATCAGGAAAATTATTTCTCAAATAGAATTTAATTCTATCTTGATAAAGAGTGCAGCAGGAGAACTCACGTGTTTAACACGTGACCTCTAGCATGGGTTTTAGCATGCTTTATTTTCAGCGCTCATATGCATATAAACTCTCACGTGTTTAAAACGTGAGGCCTGTTTGGCTTGCCAATTATTTGATTGCAGCGCCTATATGCTTTACATATAGGTGCTCACGTGTTTAACACGCGTGGCTCTTTTAGCCTATTTGTTTTTAACTGCAGCGCCTATATGCTTTTGCATATACGTGCTCACGTGTTTAACATGTGAGACTTGAATAGTGGGGAATTTTCAACACTTGATTAGCAACACGAGGTTAGCAACAATTTTCCCCCTTTTTTTTTTTATGAGAGAACAAATGCCCCCAGCGTCGCTCTTACGTGGCTTGCACGTGAGTGCAACGCTGTCCACCCTTACAATTGGATTTCCTAGGGGAACGGGAAGATGAACCGCTCCCCATCACGTTTTATAAATGGGATGTTTGGCTCTTTAGATGACCATTATTTCTTTATCTTCTTCCTTAACCTTTTCTTGAGAATTTAATTCTCCTCTCAGAGCTTAGCTCTCTGTCCATAGATCTTTCAGAGTTAAACTCCGCAAAAACTCTCTTTTTGGGTAAGGATCTTGAACGACATTTACCCCTTAGGAAAACCCCTTTCACTTTTTTCTCGGGATTTTAAATCCATCACAAGAGCTTTGCTCTTTTCTGTAACTGATCTCTTAGAGATCCAAAAACGCTCCCCCCTTTTTTAAACCGACTTTGGGGTCTTGAGGATTGTTAGTTCTCCTCTTAGGTTTTACCATATCATTGATCTTTGAGGATCCTGGGAATTTAATTCCATTTTCTTAGTTTCCTCACCATGGGGGTTTCTGGGATTTAATCCCATTAATAAAGGAATTTAATTCCATATTACAGAGCTTAGCTCTGAAAGACTCGAAGACTTTTGGGAATTTTATTCCCTGGTGTTCTTGAGCATTTTTCTTTTTTAGGGTTTTAATACCCTTGACACAGATTTGAATCTATTGTACATTTTAACAGAACTCGTTCTTTCGAGGATGTTAAGAGTTGTTTAAACTCCACTGTTTATTTAATGAGAATTCTTTTAGATTCTCACAACGATTATCTTGCTTCATCATTGGTGAGCCGCCATTTGGATTTCGTGGGGCCTACTAGCTTTGTAGTTAGTGGTCCCATGAAACAAACTCACATACATATATTTTTTATTAATGGGTCCCCCCCTTTTTAGGTATGATGACATCACTTCCCTACTTCCCTTACACACGCTCGGAGGCCGTTTTCTTACAGTCGCCGTCAGACGAGCAAGTTATGGCGATGATTAGGACACATGATAAGGATACTAAGAACCTTCTCCTATGTGGAGTTTGGTACAGCCATATTATCAGGGGTCGACGTAGTTTCACATGCGAAGTACCGACAGAACCCATCCATTCAATGTCATTACGGAGCGTCCGCGTACTGCTTATGCGGTGGAGGCGACTAATTGGACCCTCGAGGGCCGTCTTGAGCCATCAACGATAGGGATACCCAATCAACCCTTGATGTCTATCGATATTTTGGGACGTCGAATCTGCCAAGGCGAAGCTCGACCTTGGGGGAAGGTCTACAAGATAGGCGTCATCCCACGACACCCAGTGGGTTACCTTCCTTGGGCCCGTAACATTCTCTCCTCTCAACGCTCACGGCTGCAAAAAGTTAGGTTATATCAAGCGGTGTATGCGTTGTTATTCTACTATCATTCTCCCAACGTTTGGTGGGTCAAGGCCTTTTTGAATCAATGGAATCTTCCAATGCACACGTTCCTACTGGGGGATCATGAAGTTTCCATTTTGTTAGAGGAATTCCGAGAAATTTCGGGACTTCTGATCAGGTAAGAACACTATGAAGAATTATTAACCCGACGAGTATATATTATCTACGGAGCCAGCGGTGCTTGAAGGCTTAACGACCGAGAATTCTGTTCGGCACAAGCACCCGAGTCTAATCAAGTCCTTGGGCATTTTTGAGAAACTATTCGTAGAATCGGACGGACAAGGTGTCATTTTTTACGCTTTCATTGCTTACTTTCTTCGTGAAGATGTTCTATCCAAGAAAGCTCCGAAATTTGCGAAGGTTGAGGACCCCTTCGGTTTCGGCTTGGAGAAACTGTCGTCCAAAGAAGAAGACCTGCCAAAGTTTTACAATCCAATTTTATCGACCATGACCTTTGATGCAATTGCTGCCCTTAGAATAGACGAAGAAACTTTCTTTATCGGCTTCATCAGTCTCTGGCTTAGCTGGTTTGCCATACCGATGCATCGCTGTTTTATGAGAGCCCCCGTCTTCTATTCTGCCCATTGCATAGCCGAAAAAGCGCGATTGGCTGTTGGCGTTGCAAGACTATCACACCTATATCACGGTCTAAGTACTGCTGCCAACACTTCAAACCCGGGTGCGAACACCGTGAATTTCTCGCTCCACTGCTTCACGTTATGGATCGAGATGCATGTGTCAGGCGCATTTGCTGCACACCGGCGCCCTGCTTTCTATGAAGCATATACATTTCCATGGATCATGAGGCTGGTCGATGCTTTCGCTCCTGATCTGACTCAGTTAGGGGCTCTACGGGTATTGCTTAATCCATATTCGAATGAAGACGGGATGGTTTTCAGTGATCGAGTCCTTTCTGCTCCAACGGGGCCCGTTCAACAGTTGTTCGATTTGTCAAAGAGTGGAGCTCCGGCTTTAAAGCCCAAAGAGATCATGCATTTATATTCAATCCAGCCGAGGTACTTAGTGTTCCGCCTAAATGATACTGCTCTCTTCATGCGGTACAATCCATATCGCTTCACCCAGCAGTTAGGTTACAATGAGGGCGTCCCTCTCAAAGACTTTTTAGTTTAGCCCACTCTCCCCCTAAAGGTCACTCACGACGTTATCCACCACTTCATGCGGTTGGGTACTGGTTCCTTCTTCATGATTCCCGAGCCTGACTATCTTCCGAGGCCCGTAGGACCCTTTAAGGACTGGTATCGCCAACGGTTTAGTCCCATCATTGCAGAGGAGAGAAGGGTGATCTTTGAATGTAAAGCCCCTACTTCTGCTCAAGCCGTCAGTGCCCCGTTGCGGCCACGGTCGGTTGTTTGCATTCCTCTGAGGGACAGTGACTCAGTGCTTATTTCTAAGGCTGCTCGGGCGGAATCAGTTACCTGCACTGCTGGTATGCTAGTTTGCACTAGGGCTGGGGCAGAGATTCCTGAGAATGCACCGGCAACGACATCACCAAAAACAGATACCGAAGGTGAGGTTGGGCAGTGCCATGCGAAATTGCTGAAGGGGAGGAAGCGTCCTTGTTCTAGTGCTGGCTCGGGCCCTAAAAGGATGAAGAAATCGGTCGCCAGTTTACTCGATGTGTTGCTTGAGACCGAGACTCTTCACGACGAGCCTATATCTGCGCATGAACCAGACGACGGTCTCCTCTTTCCTAGCACATTTGCCGATGAAGCCGCTCTGTTGGCCGAAACCTTGAAGCGGTCATAGGATGAAACTGAAAATGTGCTCTCCAGGAAGGGAGGCTTCCCCCCTGTTGAATTCCATGACATTGATCCGTTATTACCTAAGTTACTAATGGGTCCTCTGATGATGGAAGAAGAACGGGCTCTCAAACAGCCCATCTCGGCCGTTTTTGAAGATGAGGCTGCTCTGAAGACGGGAAAGGATTTGCTTTCGATCGAAGCCTGACGAGCGCAATTGAACAGGAAAGAGCAGCGGCTCGAAAATTCCATACTTCAGGCTCCCTGGCGTATTGGTATGCATATTTTTTTACGTCTCTTTTGGTAAATAATTTTTATTACTTTCACATCATATTATCTTTACAAAATTTTGGTTGGGCCTTCTGCAGCGGGCGTAGTATTGAGCCTAGATCGCGTTATGGAGCTTCCAACGACGGCTTCTATTCCTCCGGCGGAGATTGCTAAACCGGTCGTAGATTCTATGAATATCTTCAGTGACGCACCGGAGGGTGTAGAGGAGATTACCGAAACTGCCATCCCCGCCTTGGAGTCTCCGGTAACGGCTTCTATTCTTCCAGTGGAGACTGCCACACCGACCACAGCTTCTGTGAATATTTCCAATGACACACCGGAAGGTATAGAGGAGATTACTGAAGCTGCCATGCCTCCGGTTCAAAGTAGACGAAGTATCGAAGGTAATTTTATAGACATCTACATTTTTGTTTAACTACCCTTCCATATATCTGAACTTTTCTTTCTCTTAAAATTGCGTGAGTTGGCGTCTTCCATTGTCGATCTTTCTCCGGAGAAAACCTTCCAGTGTTTACTTGATATGGCGGCCCCGCAAGCGATACCTCCACAGAGCATAGTCCTTTCCTCTGGCCAAGATTGGTAATTCTTTGCCTTTAAGTTTTATATCTTCATAATGATGTTTATATGCCCCTTTTATTTTAAACCACAGTCTTAGAGGCGACGACAAAGTTGAAGTTCTCGATGGATCTGGGGATCTCTCAAATCAGCCTTCTATAGCCGTGGGTAAGTGATGCTTTAGCATTAGCATTCTTTTACTTATTCTACATTTGGAAAGGCGACTAACCACACATATATTTTCACAGTTTTACCCACCCCGACTCCATTAGAGTCCCGGATTTCCATGCCGCCAGGCCCTTACATCCGACGCGTGTCTGAGAGGATGGAAAAACAGAGCATTAATTCCCTAGCGACTCTTATAGAAGATCTTCGCGCTGGCACTTCTGTCACAGCCGAAAAATTCGCTGTTGAAACCAACACTTCTTTGTCTGTTCTTTCCACCTACCATGACAAGGCGCTGGTGCGTCCTTAGGTCGAGTATTGCCGTCAAGTAGAGGCCTCTCTACATGGGGTTGAATGCGTATGCCTTCCCTCTGATATCCTTTCTGTAAAGGCCAACTTGTGTGGATGGATCGATCAGTGTGCGGTCAATCTCCAGTTATGTGAGAAAAGGCTCAACCGAATATTTTCTGCAAGGGAATTAGCTTCGAAGGCTTTAAGGGAACTTCAACCCCAGCTCACCTCCAAGACTACTCGAGCCTATGAAATTTGGCAGGTTCTTCAAGAGGCCATTACGGAGGTGGTGGCTCTCGATAAAGCCGTCATTTTCACACGCGAGATGGCTGAGGCTAACAAGACAACCGAGAAAGAGCTTGAGAGTCGATTTTCTTTATACCAAAATCAACGGGCATAGGCAGGGACTCAGCTAGCGGGGTTAATAGAGCTTGAAGCGGAGGTCCGGCGAAAAAATGACAATCTTGCTGGTTTATTGAACCGCTTGCCGTCTTAAAAATTTTGTCGTTGTATATTTTCTCCTTTTATATCTTCTTGTATCTTGTATTATTTTTTATTTATGAATAAAAGACATATTTTATTTCATGTTTGCGCTTTCCTGTCCTGTGACATCTTGATTTGGCGTAAAGTAGTTTACATACTCATTTTGGAGTTTATAGTTTATTTACTCGTTTCGGAGTTTCTAGTTTATGTACTCATTTCGGAGTTTCTAGTTTATTCACTCATCTCGAAGTTTCTAGTTTATATACTCATTTTGGAGTTTGTAGTTTATTCACTCATCTCGGAGTCTCTAGTTTATGTACTCATTTCGGAGTTTGTAGTTTATTCACTCATCTCAGAGTTTCTAGTTTATGTACTCATTTCGGAATTTATTTAGTTTACCTCCCTTAGGTTTACAGGCAAACTTTTCCTAATGTCATATGTGGATAACCTCCATTCTTTATGACAGAGGTCCGTTAGGTTTTGTGGTACTAGAGTTTTGGTCCATGGTACCGTCGTATTGGCTGATGTATTTCTCGATATGCGGTCTTTAAGCCATTGTTCGAGTAGCCCTATGACTGTCGTGTCTTTGATCCCTTCGAGGGCTGGACAAGACATTTTCAAGCAATCTCCTTAGGCTATATCACCGTCGGAAGAGCAAACGTTAGGAATTTGCCATGACGCTTCTTACTTGAGGTTAAGCTCAATTTAGAGCCCCGATGAGTCATAACCACTCCGCACTGGTGTGGGATGATTATTCTCCGCCGAAAGACGCGACCGGGACGTTGGGACGTCCGGCCTGAATTTTGGGGGCAGATGCAATTTGGTTTTTTCCGTCCACCTCTCCGAAGATGCCAAGTTGATTTATGGTACCGTGTATCGGAGGTTTAGACGGATGCGGCCGATGTAGCAGACTTCATCAGATTCCCCCTCATTGTGAGGGGTTTTTGATTGTGGGGGCGCTCTTCCCTGCAGGCGTAAGCCCCTGCAGTTAATTACGCTACCGCATCGCGGTAACAACTTTCTCTCTCTCCAGACAGTCACTTCGTGTTGTGTGTGTTTGTTTTATTTTTTGGTTGCCCGTGAATTGTATACGGAGACTAATTTATGTTGTCGCCCGTAGGGCGTGAATTAGTCCAAATCAGTATTTTCTTAGATTTGGTTTTGGGTTGGATTTAAGGATCGTTAATCTCATTTGAGACTAAGATCAACTTAAACGTTTGTTAAGGACACATTAGTTTAATTTTAGACTAAGATCAACTTAACGTTTGTTAAGGAAACGTTAGTCAAGGAAACGTTAGTCAAATTTTATACTAAGATCAACTTAACGGGATCATTTAGATCCAACAAAAGAGAATTTGGACTCTATTGTTTTAGTTTAGAGACTTTGCGGTCCAGTTTAAAGACGTCATAGTCTGTAAAGTTTAAGGACATCATAGTCCAAGAGTTTAAGGGCCCCACAGTTCATAAAGTTTAAGGACATCATAGTCCATGAGTTTAAGGACCCCACAGTCCGTAAAGTTTAAGGACATCATAGTCCAGTTTAAAGACGTCATAGTCTATGAAATGTATGGTTGTCGGGACCCGTCACCTCTCTGAAGACGTTGAAGGATTACAACGACAAATATCAGAGGAGTGAAGAGATGTACCCTTGAACCAATATTGGTTGGGAGATCTGTAGTTCAATTTGGGACTAAGATCAAGGATTTATGATCATATGGGATCAATTAATCTAAAGTAGGGTTCTGTGGCCACTTTGGGCTCGGCCCATTTAGTAAAAATGTTAACAATGCTGAGCATTTGTTTGGGTTCTGACAGCTTTTTTGTCTTTTATTGAGTGCTGAGCACTTATCATAGCTCTGGGGCTTTATTGTTTAAAGAACAATTTATGTTCTCTCAGCGCACACGTGAGGAGCACGTGGTGCGCTTGGCGCTGTGCGCCAGTCAATGAGCGCAGAGCGTTTATTTTAAGTAGCGCACACGTGAGGAGCACGTGGCGCGCTTGGCGTTGTGCGCCAGACAATGAGCACAGAGCACTTCTGTTAAGTAACGCACACGTGAGGAGCATGTGGCGTACTTGGCACTATGCGCCAGACAATGAGCGCAAAGCGCTTCTCGTGAAATTTGGAGCGCTAAGGCTCTGCAGCGCTGTGCACTAGATTTGGAGCGCTAAGGCTCTTCTTTTAATTGGAGCGCTATGGCTCTTTTTACCCAGTTCTGCGTTCTGAGAATTAAATTCTCTCTTATAAGAGACTTTGTCTCATGGGTCTGAAAACAAAGTTCTTATTTTATAGGAGATGTTTCAATCTCTTACGTTTTTTGTGAAAGGCTTTGTCTTTATGGATCCGTGATCCTAAGAGAATTGAATTATTCTCCCCCTTTTTATAATGAGATGTTATGATCTCTTTTGTGAAAGACAATTTGTCTTATAGATCTATGATCTGGCAAAGGAACTAAGTTCTTTTTCTGAAGAGATGCTTTGATCTCTCTGTTTTTACCTTGAAGAAAAGTTCTTCTTCTGCCGAGAGCTTGCTCTTGTCTCTGAAATTTCTCAAAGTTTGTCGGGGGGTTCCTCTATATGAGACTTAAAGTCTTGGGGCCTTTATATAATGAAGGATAATTTGTTCAATCAGTTAAGGAGATCTTTTCTCTAATTGATTTGGGGATTTCCCCACCGTTGGATCTTTGATCCTAGAGCTTCTGCTTTACAGAATGCAATATTCTTGTTTTTAACAAGATTGGGAAATATTTTCCCATACAGAATTTATTCTGTATTTGGTGATTTTTAATCACCATTAGATCATTGATCCAACGGTGCTCTGATTTTCAGAGCAGAATCTTTCCTATTTGGAAAGATTCTGAGGAATATTTCCTGAACAGAATTTTATTCTGGTCAATTGATGATTTTTAATCATGTTAGTTGGATGTTTGATCTAAGGGTCGAGAACATTTTGTTCTATCGCTAGCGCTTACGTGCTTTGCACGTGGTGCGCTGCTTAGAGTGCAACGCTCTTGGCGCTAGCGCTCACGTGCTTTGCACGTGGTGCGCTGTTTAGAGTGCAACGCTCTTAGCGCTAGCGCTTACATGCTTTGCACATGGTGCGCTCCCTAGAGTCCAGCGTTGTTAGCGCTAGCGCTCATGTTCTTTATACGTGGTGCGCTGCTTAAGGTGCAACGCTTTTAGCGCCAGCGCTCACGTGTTTTGCACGTGGTGCGCTGCTTCAGAGTCTTTGAATCTTAGCGCTGGCGCTCTTGGCGCGAGCACTTTTATGAAACGCAGCTTTATGTTAAATTTCAAAATTTGAACAGAGCTTTGCTCTGATTGGAGGAAACAAATGCCCCCCACCGTTGCGCTCACGTGGCCTACACGTGAGTGCAGCGGCGGCATCTATATCATTGGATCAACTCAGAAGTTGAAACGGCTCTCAGTGCCTATAAATAGGACCCTTGGCCCATGAGATGATCCATGTTCATCTTCTTTCTTGTTTTCTTAGAATTAATTCTCCTTCAGAGCATAGCTCTTTCCCTTAAGAAATTTCTTAAGACTCAAAACTTTGCCCAACTTAGGTAAAAATTGAACTTTTTAACAGAGCTTTGCTCTCCTTAGATCATAGATCTAAAAATATATTTTTAGGGTTTTACCCATTAACAGAGCTATGCTCATCTCCAAGATATAATCTTTTTAGGGTGATTTTAACCCATGAACTGGAATATTGTTCATGAAGATCTTAAGGGTTTATTCACAGATCTTGAAGATCTTGGAGTTATTACTCTGTAGAAGCTTTACTTTTAGGGTTTCTTGATGGATTGTTTCATCTTCCTTACAGAGCATTGCTCTTTAGAAATTTTGGGGGGAATTTTATTCCCCTCTTGATTAATTGTGATAGATGTCTGTCTGTTGCAGAGCATTGCTCTCAATGGGAGATTTACTCCTTGGCCCGAGGGGCCCTCATTAAATGAGAATCCTTTGAGGATTTCCTCATTTAATGACAGTCTCATCAAATGATGAGATTGTTTTATTAGTAGTGAGAATCATCTAGATTGTGTGGGTCCCCTTTTGCCCCTTTTTACTGCATTGCAGTGTGGTACGGATTTAAAGTACCAAGTACCGAACTTGATTTGTAGCATCGACGGCTAACTTTGTTCTCTTTCGCGCAGGTACCATGTCTTTCGATACGTCGTTTCCCTTAGTCCGTTCAGAAAGCGGGTTCCCTGCAGCGCCAGTAGACCGAGAAGTTTTCGCACTGATCAAGGATCACGACCCAGAGCGGAAGAATCTCCGTTTATGGGGAACATGGTACAACCAGATCATCATGGGTCGGCGCAGCTTCTCTTGCGCAACACCTTCAGAGCCCATTTCGGCGATTCATTATGCTGACGTACCCTCGGTGAACTATGCCGTAGAGGTGGTTAATTGGACTTCAGAGTGTTGCCTTCAGCCCTCTATGGCTGCAATACCTATACAACCGCCGATGGCTTTGGACATTCTAGGGCGGCGTATATGCCAGGGCGAGTCGCGCCCTTGGGGAAAGCCATACAACATAGGCTTGACTCCCCGTCACTCAGCTGGATATCTGCAGTGGGCCCGATACATCTTATCGGCAAAGAAGTCAGAGCTGCTGAGGCTCGGGTTGTACCCCGTGATCTATGCTTCTTTGTTCCAGTATTCCACACCTCCAGCATGGTGGGTCAAAACCTTTTTGGAACAATGGAACGTTCTAACTCACACCTTCCTTATGCTAGATCGGGAAGTTTCTATCTCTTTGGAGGAGTTTGCGGATATCTCCGGCTTGCCTATCAAAGGAGAGCATTATGAGGAGATCTTGCCCCCTGACGAGTATATTTTCGCTACCCGACTGGTGATGACGGGTCTAACCCCAGAGAATGTCATTCAACACCGATTCCCCAGCTTGATCAAGGTGCTAAACATTTACGAGGGCCTATTTCTTGAATCTGGAAGCCATGGGGTAAGCTTTGCGGACTTCATCGCCCATTTTCTCCACCCAGAAGCTTTATCGCAACAAGGTCAAAGGTTTGCCAAACTTGATGATCCTTTCGGTTTTGGCTTGGATAGCTGGCCGATAACGGAAACTGATCAAAAGAGTTTCTTCCTTCCAAACGTCACGGTCGTCCCCTTTTCATAAATCGCCGCTCAGGACATCGATGAAGAAGCGTTCGTTCTAGGGTTCCTCAGTTTGTGGTTAAGCTGGTTCGCGCTTCCCATGCACCCTCGCTACATGAGGCCGTCTGTCTTCTATCCAGCTCATCGGATGGTTGAAGGGAGACAGGTTCAGATCTACCGCCTAATACTTTTCAATTTTATGAGCTGTGAGGGTCTTATAAAGACTTTTCTCCCTACGAGTCGAGAGGATCCCGTAGGTGTATTTTCTCCTCAGGAATCGTGAGAATTCCTAAGTGTGTTTTCTTTTGAGAGTCGTAAGGATCTCCCAAGAGAATTTTCTTCTTTACAAGTCGAAAGGACTCGTAAGTGATTGATGAGCTGACCCGCTCCCGAGTCAAAGCATTGCTTTGACGGGGAGGTCGAGGATTGACTTTGGCCATACGGGGTCAATATTAACTTCAGCCATACGAGGTCAGTTGATGACGTATTTCCGAGACGGGGTCATTGGCTGACGTATTTCCGAAACGGGGTCATTTGCCGATGTTGTGTCTGCTGTAACGAGACGAATGTCGAGGTGATCTCTAGGTTGTCTGTGAACCATCGTGATTTGGAACTAGGTATTTTGCCGTGGCTCCGCTTTGCTGACGTTGCGTTTGCTGTAATGAGACAAATGTTGAGGTGGTCTCTAGGTTGTTTGTGAACCGTCGAAATCTAGAACTAGGGACTTTGCCGTGGCTCCGCTTTGCTGACGTTGCGTCTGCTGTAACGAGACGAATGTCGAGGTGGTCTCTAGGTTGTCTGTGAACCGTCGAGATTTAGAACTAGGGACTTTGGCGTAGCTCCACTTTGCTGACATTGCGTCTGCTGTAACGAGACGAATGTCGAAGTGGTCTAGGTTGTCTGTGAACCGTCGAGATTTGGAACTAAGGAATTTTCCATGGCTCCACTTTGCTGACAATGCGTCTGCTGTAACGAGACGAATGTCGAGTTGGCCTCTAGGTTGTTTGTGAACCGTCGAGATTTGGAACTAGGGACTTTGCTGTTACTCCGATTTGCTGACGTCGAGGTATTCCTGCGAAGACACTGATTTCTCTGCAGGTCGACGCAAATCGAGATGCTCTTGTTAAGGACGTTGATTTCCCTGAATTGAGGTTTTTGCCAAGGACACCGATTTCCTCGGAGTTGAGATGAATCGAGGTATTCCTGCAAAGACACTGATTTCCTTGCTGGTCGACGCGACTCATAAGTGATTGATGAACTGACCCGCTCCCGAGTCAAAGTATTGCTTTAACGGGGAGGTCGAGGGTTGACTTTGGCCATACGGGGTCAAGATTAACTTTAGCCATACGGGGTCAGTTGATGACGTATTTCCGAGACGGGGTCATTGGCTGACGTATTTCCGAAACGGTGTCATTTGCCGACGTTGCGTCTGCTGTAACGAGACGAATGTCGAGGTGATCTCTAGGTTGTCTGTGAACCATCGAGATTTGGAACTAGGGATTTTGCCGTGGCTCCGCTTTGCTGACGTTGCGTCTGCTGTAACGAGACGAATGTTGAGGTGGTCTCTAGGTTGTCTGTGAACCATAGAGATTTGGAACTAGGGACTTTGCCGTGGCTCCGCTTTGCTGACGTTGCGTCTGCTGTAACGAGACGAATGTCGAGGTGGTCTCTAGGTTGTCTATAAACCGTCGAGATTTAGAACTAGGGACTTTGCCGTAGCTCCACTTTGCTGACTTTGTGTCTGCTGTAACGAGACGAATTTCGAGATGGTCTAGGTTGTCTGTGAACCGTCGAGATTTGGAACTAGGGACTTTTCCGTGGCTCCGCTTTGCTGACGTTGCGTCTGCTTTAATGAGACGAATGTCGAGTTGGCCTCTAGGCTGTCTGTGAACCGTCGAGATTTAGAACTAGGGACTTTGTCGTGGCTCCGATTTACTGACGTCGAGGTATTCCTGCAAAGACACTGATTTCTCTACGGGTCGACGCGAATCGAGATGCTCTTGTCAAGGACGTTGATTTTCCTGAATTGAGGTTTTTGCCAAGGACACCGATTTCCTCGGAGTTGAGACGAATCGAGGTATTCCTGCAAAGACACTGATTTCCTTGCTGGTCGACGCGAATCGAGATGCTCTCATCAAGGACATTGATTTCCCTGAATCAAGGTTTTGCCAAGGACACTGATTTCCCTGGAGTCGAAACGAATCGAGATATTCCTGCAAAGACACTGATTTCTCTGAGGGTCGACGCGAATCGAGGTGCTCTCGTCAAGGACGCTGATTTTCCTTAATCGAGGTTTTGTCAAGAACACTGATTTCCCTGGAGTCGAAACGAATCGAGGTATTCCTGCAAAGACACTATTTCTCTGTGGGTCGACGCGAATCGAGGTGCTCTCATCAAGAACGCTGATTTCCCTGAATCGAGATTTTATCAAGGACACTGATTTCCTCGGAGTTGAGATGAATCGAGGTATTCCTGCAAAGACACTGATTTCCTTGCGGGTCGACGCGAATCGAGATGCTCTCGTCAAGGATGCTGATTTCCCTGAATCGAGGTATTTGCCAAGGATACTGATTTTCTTGGAGTTGAGACGAATCGAGGTATTCCTGCAAAGACACTGATTTCCATACGGGTCGACGCGAATCGAGATGCTCCCGTCAAGGACGCTGATTTCCCTGAATCGAGGTATTTGCCAAGGATGCTGATTTCCTTGGGGTTGGTTGAATTGTTTCCGAGATGGAGCGTTGATCCGGCGAGGAGGTCATTGGTTGACTCTAGGTTGTCTGTGGACCGTAGAGTCTTGGAACTAGGGACTTTGCCATGGCTCCGCTTTGTTGACGTCGCGTCCGAATCCTGCTGGAATGAGGAGGAACGCCGTTGTTGTTCTTCTGGGATGCAGATGTTGCTGTCGATATCTGACTCTCCCTTTGACAAGGTCTAGTGAGGAAATATGGTCCCCTTTTTGTTTATGCCCATGGATTGTATACATGGGTCGGTATGGACTTGCCTGTAGGGCAAAAGTTTCATTCTTTCATTTTTTTTATTTCTTTCCGCGATACTCTATTATTTCAGCTTTTTATATCGTGAAAGTCGCGATTACCCAATCATTTCGGCTATTTTTTTCGCGGTGCCCAATCATTTCAGCTATTTTTGTTTTTACTCGCTGCTTTTTATTGCGAGTTACCCAATCATTTCGGCTATTTTGTATGCATATATTTTTACTTGTTGATTTTGTTGCAAGTTGCCCCATCATTTCGGCTATTTCATATGCATTTTTGGCTCGCTGAATTTTTATCGCGAGTGTGAAACTTGGAATCTGGTGCCAATCTCAGCATCAGCATCACAACGATTGGAATATTGCCAGGAGCGAATCATCATTTGCCGTGAGATGACTTGGAATTTGTTACCGATTTAGGCATCAGTATCGTTACCACTGGGACATTGCCAGGAGCGAATCATCATTTACCTTTGTCGATGTCGAACAAAGATGGCTTAGCAAACAGGGTTAGGATCCTGTCGACTAAGGCTTTTAACTTCATGAGCCGTAAGGGTCTCATAAAGGTATTTCTCCCTACGCGTCGTGAGGATCTTGTAGGTGCATTTTCTCCTTAAGAATCGTAAAGATTCTTAAGTGTATGGTCTCTTATAAGTAGTAAGGATCTCACAAGAGTGCTTTCTCCTTATAAGTCGAGAAGACTTACAAGTGTCGTTCGCCATATGAAGATATCCCTCGTCAGTGGTGGGACTCTGTTGGGGAAACGTTTATTTATGCCCGTGGATTGTATACAAGGGTCAATATTGAACCGCTTGTAGGGCAATCTGGGAAAGGTGATGGCTTAAGAACAGGTTCAGATCCCTGTAGCTTAAGGCTTTGGAATCTTATGAGCCGTGAGGGTCTCATAAGAGAGTTTTTCCTTACGAGTCGTGAGGATCTCGTAAGTGTAATTTCTCTTTAGGAATCGTGGGGATCCCTAAGCGTGTCGCGTCTTTGTGAGTCGTAAGGATCTCACGCAGGTAGTTTTCTCCTTACAAGGTCGAGAGGACCTTGCAAGTGCCTTTTAACGAGATTGCACCCTTTCGGGTTTTCACAAACTCTCCGGTAGCCCTGTTGTTTTTACTCACGGAGCCCTTTCGGGTTTTCATCCATGCCCATTTTGCTTATGGATGTACCGTTTTTTTTTAACGCTTCAGCCCAAGGATGCTGCGGTTTGTAGTAGTTTAAAGACGTTTCAGTCAGTCGTTAGTTTTAGGACATTTCGGTCCATAGTAACTTTGAGGCGAAGTTTCGCCGGATGCTCTATGAACAAGTAGGTTTACCCTTGATAGACTTTGTCATATAATCCAAGGATTTTGGCATTGCTCCTACCCCCAGCTCCTCTACGTTATCTCCTAACGCTGAGTGAGCTTCTTTGTTACTTAGCGACAAATAAGAGATCATGTAGCAACTCGCCACATAATCTTCGGGTTCCTCTGACAAGTCATCTCCCTCATCATTGTCGTTATCTTCACTTTCAAGGATGTGATTGAGAAACTCTTGAAGCGTGACTGGGGTTCGCGCCTTCTGGTTATATTCCTCCAGCGCATCAATATGCTTTTGCAGATCCGTGCGCTTGTCCTCAAGCTGCACGGGCTTCTTGGTCTTCTTATTTTTCTTTGAAGACTTTAACATATGGGCTTGGGTGTTTTGACTATCGCTGCCAATCCTTGGCGTCGGGCGCGGTTTCAGCATTCCCTCAATGACCTCGGGTTCCAGCGGACTTTTCCACCTGATCGCCGGGCATGTTTGGAGATCCTTCAGCATTCTTTTCGTTTTTGCCGAAAGAACTACTTCCCATGGAGCTTCCTCTATGAATGAGCATGATGCCCCCGGCGTGTCCACCCTTTTAGGAGTGTGCCGTTGTGGCGGATTCACCTTCCAGTTTTCAGATAGCGCGAACTTGCCATGTTGGTATTGGTCTTCAACCCAGTTTTTGAAGACATAGCAGTTTTCGATCGGATGGCCCAATACTCGGTGGTCGTGGCAGTAATTGGGATCATTGTCGTCGTTCGGTTGCGGTGGGTGTCTCGACTCCGGTAGAGTGATGAGCCCGTTGCGCAATGCTAGTTCAAACAGTTTCTTTATTTTATCCCAGGGAAACGAGTAAGAACGTCTCAACTTCTCATCGAGGGATTGCCGCTTGTTGCCTTGGCGAGCAGCTGGTTTCGGCTCACTCGGCTGTTGTTGAGCGTTGGCGACAAAGGTCACTTTCCCTTTACCTTTTTCATTCCGAAAATCCGTTTTCGACGAGGACGGCTTATGGCCCATCTGGTCCATTTGGGCCAGCTTGTCAATTAAGGCCTGGAAGGTGGTCGGCTTGAAGAACATCATGAATTGGGATATGGTCGCCTGTGGATCGAGGGTTCCCATAAACATGCCTACTGCAGGAGCCTTTTCTATGCGCTGTTCGCACTTCGACCATAGATTCCGCCGCCGTATTGCATACTGCACCCATGTTTCGCCTGGCTTCACTCTGGCGTTAATTAATGCGGTGATCGGGGTACGCTCGGTAGCGCTTGCGAATTTTTGTGTGAACAGTAACTCATTTCTGCAAATGTCTTAACGGAGTCGTTTGGGAGCTCAGAGTACCATTCAAACGCTGTCTCCGACAAGCTGCCAACAAACTGGCGAAGCAGCAGTTTGTCGTCACCTCCGGTGTTGCCGCACAGAGCCCTGAATTGAGCAACGTGCTGGTGTGGATTCCCCGTCCCCTTATATACATGGAATTTAGGGATCGTATATCCCGGCGGGTACTTTATTTGATCGTACCAACCCGGATAGGGTCGTCCAGTCTTAATGATTTGGCCAGCTGCTTTGCTCGCATGATGAGCTCGTATCTGTTGAGTTATATAGTCATCCAAGGCAGCTTTGGAGATCGTCTCCTTTTTGGCCGTTGAACAAGCAGGAAGGGGGTTTGACGTCTCCCCTCGGTCGTATTTGAGGATAATCGGAGGGTCTTCAGCTGGAGGATCCGGCTGTAATATCATCTCGACCATGTCTTGGAATAAAAGCACCATTCGTTTTATGTTGGCAGCTTATTCCGCTGCCTATTTGTCCTTCTTCTCGAGGATTCTACGGAGGAACTCAGCATCAGTTTCTTGTTCATGACGCTACTCTGACGACGTTTCTGGGCTTTCTTTTGGCCCAGTGAGTCCGGCTATCTGTGTTAACATTTCCTGGAGCTTCTGTTGTTGCTCCTGGGCCTTTGTCACTGATCTGGTGAGAGGTCGATGGCCCGTAGAGATACGGCTATCCTCTTTCCCTGATGCCATATAAACAGTGTGCACCACCATGCCCCCAGACTTGGGGCGTTTAGGTTCAGTGCCTTTCATCGCAGACACGGGGATTTTCTCCGGCCTTCTTCTTTTGTGAGCGGTCAAAGTTGAGGGGGCTGTTGCAGCGGGCACCCAAGTAGACGACACCTTCTGCGGTACGACAGGGTGGTCCTTCTCTTGCCGAACTTTCATCTTTTTCGGTTGGCGGGAGTAGTCTTGGTTGATCACCGAGTCTTGGACCTGTCGCTAAACATTATGAATTTTAGAGGACAGCCACTGAGGGGGCTGCTTTGGCTTCACCTTTGTAGCGTTCTCCATAGGTGGAGGAGATCTTTTTAGCACGGATTTCGGAGAGTTCTTGCGTACCCTCCTAAGTGGTTCAAAACTGTTCCCAGTTGGAACAGCAGCATCAATTTCCACCATCGGAGCTGGTGGAGTCAGTCCAGAAGGAGAGCTGCACCCAGCCTTCCTTACTCGGCGCCAGTGACGATGGCGAGCATGTCGTGCTGACTGGACCGGCTCAGTTATGGTGGTGGCTTCGTCATGCCCCCTGTTCTGGCGGAGGGTTGCTGCCGGCGTTAGCCTCTTGAAAACTGACATCCGTTGAGTGGGGATGTCCAATCTATCGAAGGCGGACTTTCGGACAGGGGTAGCAGCCTTGATGACTTCACCCGGAACGGGAGTTGGAGCAGCCATTCTTGTGAAGACTGATCTTTTAGCAGGGGAAGTCGCTCTGATGACTTCTTTCACCGGAGCAGGGATGGCTATCCGTTTTGGGATGGCCGCTTCAGGTATCGCGGGCTTCTTCACGGGCCCACTTGAGTTTTGGCCCAGTTTGTTGAAAACCGAGGCGCTGGATTTGGGCGACCCGTTGAGAGGGGCCGCGGTGGTGGTAAGGCGATCAAAGATCGACTTCTTTGGAGCCTCCTGCGTCGACAATGGGGCGTTGAAGCTCATGGGTAGGAGCATGGTCCCAAAGAACAGCCCAGTGGTGGCTTGCGTCACCTATTCCACTGGCATCATGAAAACGGAGGCCGCTTGTGGCCCATAAGTCACTCTTCCAGCAAGGACAGAGTGGAAGTTGTTGCAGTCGTTGCAGTTGGTGCAGTTGAAAGATATTTTCTCTGCACGGAGCAAGACACCAAATCTTAGTATCTCAAATCTAAGGACAACCATATCAAACCGCGATTCGTTCGCGAACATGACACATGAAGTGTGGAGTGGAAAGAGGAAAAGGTCCCACCGGGCGTGCCAGAATCTGTTCTTCACCGAAGGACGCGACCGGGACGTTGGGACGTCCAGCCTGAAGGCAGATTCTATTTAGTTTTATCCGTCCACCTCTCCGAAGATGCCAAGTTGATTTATGGCACCGTGTATCGGAGGTTTAGACGGATGCGGCCGATGTAGCAGACTTTGTCAGATTCCCCCTCATTGTGAGGGGTTTTTGATTGTGGGGACGCTCTTCCGTACAGGCGCAAGCCCCTGTAGTTAATTACGCTACCGCATCGCGGTAATAACTTTCTCTTTCTCCATATGGTCACTTCGTGTCGTGTGTGTTTGTTTTCTTTTTTGGTTGCCTATGAATTGTATACGGAGACTAATTTATGTTATCGCCCGTAGGGCGTGAATTAGTCCAAATCCGTATTTTTTTAGATTTGGTTTTGGGTTGGGTTTAAGGATCGTTAATGTCATTTGAGACTAAGATCAACTTAAACTTTTGTTAAGGATACGTTAGTCTAATTTTAGACTAAGATCAACTTAACGTTTGTTAAGGACACGTTAGTCTAATTTTAGACCAAGATCAACTTAACGGGATCATTTAGATCCAACAAAAGAGCATTTGGATTCTATTGTTTTAGTTTAGGGACTTTGCGGTCCAGTTTAAAGACGTCATAGTCTGTAAAGTTTAAGAACATCATAGTCTATGAGTTTAAGGACCGCACAATCCATAAAGTTTAAGGACATCATAGTCTATGAGTTTAAGGACCCCACAGTCCGTAAAGTTTAAGGACATCATAGTCCAGTTTAAAGACGTCATAGTCTATGGAATGTATGGTTGTCGGGACCCGTCACCTCTCTGAAGACGTTGAAGGATTACAACGACAAATATTAGAGGAGTGAAGAGATGTACCCTTGAACCAATATTGGTTGGGAGATCTGTAGTCCAATTTGGGACTAAGATCAAAGATTTATGAGCATATGGGCTCAATTAATCTGAAGTAGGGTTCTGTGGCCATTTTGGGCTCGGCCCATTTAGTAAAAATGTTAACAATGCTGAGCATTGGTTTGGGTTCTGACAGACTTTTGTCTTTTATTGAGTGCTGAGCACTTATCATAGCTCCAGGGCTTTATTGTTAAAGAACAATTTATGTTCTCTCAGTGCACACGTGAGGGGCACGTGGCGCGCTTGGCGCTGTGCGCCAGTCAATGAGCGCAGAGCGATTATTTTGAGTAGCGTACACATGAGGAGCACGTGGTGCGCTTGGCGCTATGCGCCAGACAATGAGCGCAGAGCGCTTCTGTTAAGTAGCGCACACGTGAGGAGCACGTGGCGCGCTTGGCGCTATGCGCCAGACAATGAGCGCAAAGCGCTTCTTATGAAATTTAGAGCGCTAAGGCTCTGCAGCGCTGTGCACTATATTTGGAGCGCTAAGGCTCTTCTTTTAATTGGAGCGCTATGGATCTTTTTAGGCAGTTCTGCGCTCTGAGAATTAAATTCTCTCTTATAAGAGACTTTGTCTCATGGGTCTAAGAACAAAGTTCTTATTTCATAGGAGATGTTTCAATCTCTTACGTTTTTTGTGAAAGGCTTTGCCTTCATGGATCCGTGATCCTAAGAGAATTGAATTATTCTCCTCTTTTTTATAATGAGATATTACGATATCTTTTGTGAAAGACAATTTGTCTTATAGATCTATGATCTAGCAAAGGAACTAAGTTCTTTTTCTGATGAGATGCTTTGATCTTTCTGTTTTTACCTTGAAGAAAAGTTCTTCTTCTGCCGAGAGCTTGCTCTTCTTTCTGAAATTTCTCAAAGTTTGTGTGTGTGGGGGGGGGTCCTCTATATGAGACTTGAAGTCTTGGGGCCTTTATATAATGAAGGCTAATTTGTTCAATCAGTTAAGGAGATCTTTTCTCTAATTGATTTGGGGATTTTCCCCACCGTTGGATCTTTGATTCTAGGGCTTCTGTTTTACAGAAGGCAATCTTCTTGTTTTTAACAAGATTGGGAAATCTTGTCCCATACAAAATTTATTCTGTATTTAGTGATTTTTAATCACCATTGGATCATTGATCCAACGGTGCTCTGATTTTCAGAGCACAATCTTTCCTGTTTGGAAAGATTCTGAGGAATGTTTCCTTAACAGAACTTTATTCTGGTCAATTGATGATTTTTAATCATGTTCGTTGGATCTTTGATCTAAGGGTCGAGAACATTTTGTTCTATCGCTAGCGCTTACGTGCTTTGCACGTGGTGCACTGCTTAGAGTGCAGCGCTCTTAGCGCTAGCGTTCACGTGCTTTGCACGTGGTGCACTGGTTAGAGTGCATCGCTCTTAGCGCTAGCGCTCACGTGCTTTGCACATGGTGCGCTGTTTAGAGTGCAGCGCTTTTAGCGCCAGCGCTCACGTGCTTTGCATGTGGTGCGCTGCTTCAGAGTCTTTGACTTTTAGCGCTGGCGCTAGCTATTTTATGAAGCGCAGCTTTATTTTAAATTTCAAAATTTGAACAGAGTTTTGCTCTGATTGGGGGAAA
This sequence comes from Agapanthus africanus, assembly GCA_030015575.1. Classification (NCBI taxonomy): domain Eukaryota; kingdom Viridiplantae; phylum Streptophyta; class Magnoliopsida; order Asparagales; family Amaryllidaceae; genus Agapanthus; species Agapanthus africanus. Next base: position 53,079,169 of record CM057348.1, read on the forward strand.
CAACGATCTCCGATAGTCTTTTATGCTTTATATGAGTTGCCTTCAAGATCCGAAGCTAGGAATATGCTGTTGCTTCATTTTTTTGTTTTGACGATGTTGCGCCTATTCTTTGCTGAAGTAAGGTAGACATCTTTAATACTTCTTGTTTACCGCCGGAAGCCGGGAAGACTGGACGTCTTGCCTGAATCTGGGGGCAGATGCTAATTGGTGCTATCCGTCCACATCTCTGAAGATGCCAAGTTGATTTATAGCACCATGTATTGAAGGTTTAAACGGATGCGGCCGATGTAGCAGACTTCGTCAGATTCCCCCTCGCTTGAGGAGTTTTTGATTGTGGGGATGCTCTTCTCTGCAGGCGCAAGCCCCTGCAGTTAATTACGCTACCGCATCGCGGTAACAACTTTCTCCTTCTCCATATGGTCACTTCGTGTCTTGGGTGTTTGTTTTGTGTTTGGTTGTCCATGGATTGTATACGGAGACTAGGTTATGTTGTCGCCCGTAGGGCGTGGACTAGTCCAAATCCGTATCTTTCTTAGATTTGGGTTTGGGGGTTTGGGTTTAAGGATACGTCAGCCTCATTTGGGACTAAGATCAACTTCAACGTTTGTTAAGGATACGTTAGTCTAATTTTAGACTAAGATCAACTTAACGGGATCGTTTAGATCTAACAAAAGAGCAATTGGGCTCTATTGTTTAGTTTAATGACATTGCGGTCGATAATTAGTTTAAGGACAATACGGTCCATTGTTAGTTTTAAGACATCGCGGTCGAGGTTAAGGACATCATAGTCCGTGAGTTTAGGACCTCACAGTCCGGTGTTAGTTTTAAGACATCACGGTCGAGGTTAAGGACATCATAGTCCGTGAATTTAAGGACCTCACAGTCCGATGTTAGTTTTAAGACATCACGGTCGAGGTTAAGGACATCATAGTCCGTGGATTTAAGGACTCCACAGTCCGACGTTAGTTTTAAGACATCACGGTCGAGGTTAAGGACATCATAGTCCGTGAGTTTAAGGATCTCACAGTCCGTTGTTAGTTTTAAGACATCACGATCGAGGTTAAGGACATCATAGTCCGTGGATTTAAGGACTCCACAGCCCGACGTTAGTTTTAAGACATCACGGTCGAGGTTAAGGACATCATAGTCCGTGAGTTTAAGGACCTCACAGTCCGATGTTAGTTTTAAGACATCACGGTCGAGGTTAAGGACATCATAGTCCATGAGTTTAAGGACCCCACAGTCCGTAGTAATGTGTGGTCGTCGGGACTCATCACCTCTCTGACGACGTTGAAGGATTACAACGACAGATGTCAGAGGAGTAAAGAGATGTACCCTCGAACCGGGTGTAAATTGATTGGAAGAGCAGGTATGCTCAGTTCAATTTAAATTGAGAACTTATGGCCAGAATTGGGCTAAGTCCAGTTAAAAATGTTTAACATTTTATTTTTGTTTTGCCTGTTAGGCCTTTGTTTGGGCTTTGCCTTTTTAATAATGCCAAGCATTGGGCTCTGACATTTTGTCTGGTATTAAATGCAAAGCGCTTATTAGAACAAAGTATGTTCTGACAGCGCGCCACGTGGCGCACTAGGTGATTTGCGCCAGTCAAAGAGCGCGTTGTGCTTCTGTCGGTTAGCGCACACGAGGAGGACACGTGTCGCTTAGCGCTAAGCGCTAGTTTGTTAGCGCACTGCGCTTTTAATTTATGAGCGTGCTGCGCTAGTTTATGGGAGCGTCAATGAGTGACACGTGGCGCACTTAGCGCTGAGCGCCAACCCAGGAGCGCAGTGCGCTGTTTTCAAAAGCGCAAAGCGCAGATCGTGTCTATGGTTGACACGTGGCATGTTATGGCGCTGATTGCCAATCCAAGGAGCGCAAGGACGCAGTTCATGAGTGCAAAGCACTTTCCAATAGCGCAAAGCGCATTTTGATCAATTTAAGATTAAAGAACAAGTTTACGTTCTTCTTAAAGGAGGCTTTGTCTCAAGATTCAAGAACTAAGTTCTTATTCTTATAAAAAGCTCTGCCTTTATAGATCAGAAGATCTGTGAAGTAAAAATACTTCTTTTTATGATTAGATCTTGATCTTTTCTTTTTATTCAAAGACTTTGGTCTTTTTTATAGATCTAAGATCTTTTTAGAAGACATTTCTTCTTTTTACGAGATATTTTCATCTATGTTCTTCAAGAATCAATTCTTTACCTTTCTTTTTTTGGAGTTTTTCTCAAACTTTACAGAGGGTTTTTTTCTCTCTCTTTCTATGTATTCTTTTCTTCTTTTTCTCTTTCTTTCTTTTTTTTGAAGTCTTGGGGCCTTTATATAGGGCCAATTGATTTGTTAAATCAGTTAAAGAGATCTTTCTCTGATTGATTTGGGGATATTTTCCCACCATTGGATCTTTGATCCTAGGGCTTCTGTTTTACAGAAGGCAATTTTCTTTTTTTTAACAAGATTGGAAAATCTTTCCATGCAGAATTTGTTCTGTTTTTGGTAATTCATTATTTACCATTGGATCATTGATCTAGCGGTGCTTAAAGCGCAATCTTGTCGTTTGGAAAGATTTTGAGAAATCTTTCCTTAAAAGAATTTAATTCTGATTAATTAATGATTTATCATTATTATTAGATCCTTTGATCTAACGGTGGGAATTTTAATTCCAGTGCTGGCACACCTACGTTGGACACGTGGCGCGCAGCGCACCTGCGCTAGCGCACCTGTGCTTGACACGTGGCGCGCAGCGCGCAGAGCGCAGCGCAGCTGTGCTAGCGCACCTATGTTAGACACGTGGCACGCAGCGCGGAGCGCAGCGTAACTGCGCTAGCGCACATGTATTTGACACGTGGCGCACAGCGCAGAGCGCTGGATCTGAAGCGTTGCTTCAACTTTTTAATTTTTGAATTTTGAAAACAGAGCTTTGCTCTGATTGGGGTGCGCTGCCTAGGGCTCAGCGCTCCTGGCGCTGGCGTGTCTGCTTTTGACACGTGGCGCGCAGCGCGCAGGATCTGAAGTGTTGCTTCAATTTTTGAATTTTGAAATTCAAAGCAGAACTTTGCTCTGATTGGGGAAACAAATGCCCCCCCCACCGTTGCGCTCATGCGGCGCACACGTGAGTGCAGCGGTGGCAACATCTGAGCCCTTGGATCAACTCAGAAGTTGAAGAGGCAGTTCAGTGCCTATAAATAGGACCTTTGGTCCTTTAGATGATTATCATCTTCTTCTTGAGAATTTTTATTCAGAGCGCAGCTCTTTTGTTAAGAACTTTCAAGAGTCAAAACTCTTAGAAAATTTAGAAATTTTAATTTTAACAAATTAGGGTTCTTACCCATTTTTGATCCCAGACGAACGGGGTTCCCTTCTTCATAAGGTGACTTAAAGGACGGCATTTCCCTGAAAGATTAGCTATAAATCGCCGGATATACGCGAGCTTTCCCTGGAGAGACCGCAATTGTTTAAGAGCCCTTGGCGGAGGAATTTCCATGATCGCCTTGATCTTTGACGGATCTATCTCGATGCCTCGGTGTCGGATAATGAATCCTAGGAATTTTCCCGAGGATACTCCGAACATGCATTTGAGAGGGTTCATCTTCAAGTTGTTTTGCCGAAGGCGTTGAAATACGATCTTCAGATGCTCGAGATGTTCCTCGTATGATTTTCTTTTAACCATGAGGTCGTCGATATAGCATTCGACGATTTCATATATAAGGTCATCGAAGATCTTCGTCATGGCCCTCTCATAGGTGGCACCGGCGTTCTTTAGACCGAAAGGCATCACCTTGTAGCAAAATATACCTAAAGGGGTCCGGAAAGCAGTGTGCTTCTTGTCCTCGGGATGCATCTTTATCTGATTATATTCTGATGAGCCGTCCATGAAGGAGAAAACTTCGTGAGTGGACATATTGTCTATCATCAGCTCGGTGACCGGTACTGGGAAGTCGTCCTACGGGAAAGCTTTATTGAGATCCCGAAAGTCTACGCAGATGCGCACCGTCCCATTCTTCTTCATTACTGGGACGATATTGGCAATTCAATCATGATACTGAACTTCTTGGATGAAACCGGAGTCGATTAGCTTCTTGACCTCGGCGTTGATACTCATCTCAAGCTCAAGCCATATTCTCCTTGGCGCTTGTTTGATTGGCTTGACGTCTGGGGATATTGCCAGTTTGTGGACAGCAATTTCTGGATCTAGTCCTGGACTCTCGGAATAGTTCCATGCGAAGCAATCTCTATGCTGCATAAGCATGTCTTTTAGCACAACCACCCTTTCTTCAGATAACAGCTCACTAACGAATGTCGGTCGCGGGTCGTTCACCGTCCCCAAATCAATTTTCTTGAGGTTATCTGCAGTGGTATGTATTCCATCTTTCAGCTCTTTTGGCACTGGTGGAAATTCTGAGATCACCTCGTCATCATTGTTTTCGAAGCACCAGGGGAGGTCATCCATATTCTCGGGTTCTTCTTTTGATATCGTTATCATATGACAAGCACGAGCTCGCTTCCAAGACCGATGTGGATCTGGGTCTACCCGTGTGGATTTGGGTTCATGCTTCTGTGGCGGGGTTACCCTCCAGCTGCTGGATAGAGCAAACCTGCCAAGCTGATATTGGTCTTCGACCCAGTTCTTGAAGGTGAAGCAGTTTTCAATAGGATGTCCTACTGCCCTATGATAGGAGCAATAGTCCGGGTGAGAGACTTCGCCTGCTTGTTCGGGGTGCTTGGACTCCGGGAGTGTAATCAGTTGATGTTTTATGGCAAGACCAAGTATCTTCTCTGTCTTGTCTTGGGCAAAAGAGTATGCTCGACCCATCTTCTTTACAAGAGATGAATCTTGGTTGCTCGGTTCTTGATCGCGTGGCTTCTTGGTCCCGCTCTGCCACTGTCGAACGCCTTTCTCGCTCTTTAGCTTGCTTCTGCCTCTGCATCGTGCCTTTTGTACAACGGGTTGACAGGGAGGAGCATTTTCATCTTTCGCAGCCTGTTGAAGAAGGCGTTGCGTCCTAGCTTTCTCGTAAATGGCCATTTCGCGATTATGGTCGTCTCGAACCTTTTGACCTGCTTCCCTTATAAGCTTGTCCATTTGTTCTTCGAACGACGGACTGGGCATTTTCACTTCGGGGGCTCTTTCTGGTTCAGGGTTAGCATTCTCCCATTGAGCATCACCTTCTTCATCAAAGTCATGTACATAGCAGTCGTGGAGTAGCTCCCGTTTCTTGGACCAAACATATCCAAGCCCGATCGCTTCCATTCTCCCGTTGGGCAACTTGCACTGAGTTCCGGGAACGTTCCAGATCCTTTCATAAAACTTAGCTTTTCGAGCGGTCTGTTTGAAGGGTATCCCTTGGCGCTTCAACAGCCTTTTCAAGTCTTCTGTATAATATCTAGGCAGACGGATGGGCTGGAGCCTGTCAAGTGTAGAATCCGTGCCGTGCCAGATTTCTTTCTCCACTTTGGTTTTCCCGGAGCGGTAGAATAGGATCGCCTTTTCGCCTTCTCGCCTGGGAGGGACATAGAACGTTTGCAGCTCTTCCATACTGTAGGTATCAAGAACGTCTAGTTCTTTATGATGTTTGGGTGGAACCATGGCAACTTGCAAACTTTGCTCTGCATCAGTGAATATTTGTATTGAAGGCCGAGCGGAGAATATAGCATGGACCTCATCTTCCGAGTCGCTGCCAAAGATCAAAATAGGAGCGGACTGTCCTGGCTTGTTATACGGGGATGGGCCTGAATAAACTATCTCTTCCTCTTCCTCAGTATGACTCCCGAAGACAGGAATGGTGGTGATAGCTTTGTTTTCTGGTTTGCGACATCTCTCCGTGTCCTCGAAATCTGGAAAAAGGTATTTTGCATTTTCGTACTTGCGGACTTCGTTCACGGAGAATGGATTCAGCTCTCCTGTTACGGTATACTCGAGACCATCCTTAAAGTATTTCATACACTGATATTGTGTAGAAGGGATGATGTTGTACTCGTGTAACCAAGGCCGGCCGAGCAAAGCGTTATAGCATGTCTTGGCGTCAATGACATGAAATTTAATATCCGTGATGAGTAGCCCGAATTGTAATGTCAATATCACAGACCCGAGAGTCCGCGATGACTGGGAGTCAAAACTAGAGATGGTAATTTTATCACGAGCGAGATGCTGGACGCTCATGCAGATTTCCTTCAACACTCGCACGTTGAGAAGATTGATGGAAGACCCATTGTCGACCAGGATTTTGCCAATCTTTATATCGTGGCAGTATCCTGAGACATAGAGGGGAAGGTTGTGCTCGCACGTCCCAAGGAGGAGGTCTTCATCGCCGAAGGTGATATCGGCTGTGTGTACTTCCTCCAGCTCGTCCTTCATCTTTTCTTCAGCGAGAAAAGCTTGGAATTGCTCTGGCTCTTGTAGCGCCTTGATCAGTGAATCTCTCGCTTCTTTGGAAAGTAGAAGGGCGTCGAGAATACTGAGCTACGAGGGTAACTTCCTCAAGTGCGCCAGAACGTTATAGTCCACCTTACTCTTCTTTGGCGGATCCTTGGCGGTCAGTTCTTTCATGACTTGGTCATCCAGGGCGATATCCTCAGAGACCTTTTCTTTTCCCTAATCTTTTCTACCCGTAGGTCCGAGATTCTTTTCTAGAAGCGTGCGGTTGCGCAGCTGAATATTTTCACAGGCCTTCGGTTCTTCCTCTTTCCCCAAGGTGGATTCTTTAAAGAGAGGGCCAAGAGCCATTTCCTCGTCAGAGTCGCTCCCGAAGGTGAGAACCTGCGATCCCCCGGTGTTGACCATGCGACAGTTACCGGTAGTTCTTTCATGCTCCTCGGTCGTACTTTTTCGCTCCCGACGAGTTTTGCGTTTCATCCGCTTAAAATGTTGCCGGTGAGCAACATATCCATGCCACCATCTTTTAAAAGCATTGCATTCTTCGGTGGGGTGTGCAATCTTTCGATGATATAAGCAGTAGCTAGGATGTGTTTCTGCTTCACCGGGAGTGTTTCCTTCAGAGGGTGGTAGCTTCATTCCCATTGATATGGCTTTAGCAAACCTTTTCCTCATCTTGAACTTGTTTTTATCCGCGACGGATGTTCCTTGATTCGGCGGGAGTGTCTCGACTCTTTCGTCTAGTCGCCGGCATTTGGCTCTTTCAAATATGGCCATCTCACGCTCCCGATCGGCTTTACTTTTCAGATGAATCTCATTCAGGAAGGCGTCGATCATTTCGTCTGACGGCCATAGAAGTTCCGGCTCGGGACATGCCCCCAGTCTCTCTGTGCAGGGAGCTTCTTCATTGTCTGGCGATGAATGAGAGATCACATGGCAGTTTGCTACGTAATCCTCAGATCCATCCGACGATTCTTCTCCATCATCTTCGTGCTCAAGAACGTGGCTGAGGAACTCTTGGAGCGTGATTGGAGTCCGCGCCTTCTGATTATACTCTTCCAGCGCGTCAATCTGCTTTTGTAGGTCCGTGCGCTTGTCGCCAGGCTTCACGGGCTTCTTGGATTTCTTCTTCTTTTTCGAAGATTCTGACGGCTGAGCATGAACGCTTTGGCTATCACCACCAATCTTTGGAGTTGGGCGCGGCTTCAGCATCCCTTCGATGATCTGAGGTTCCAACGGATTCTTCCACTTGATCGCCGGGCATGTCTGGAGATCATTCAGCATCCTTTTGGTTTTGGCCGAAAGAACGACCTCCCATGGAGCTTCTTCAACAAAAGATCACGTTGCCCCCGGTGTGTCCATCATCTTATGAGTGTGCGGTTATGGTGGGCTCACTTTCCACTTTTCAGACAGCGCGAACTTGCCCTATTGGTACTGATCCTAGATCCACCCCTTAAAGACGAAGCAATCTTTGATCGGATGGCTTACAGTTTGGTGGTAAGGGCAATAATTGGGATTATTCACCTCGCTGGATTGCGGTGGTCGCCTTGGATTCGGAAATTGATAAGCCTGTTGCGTATTGCTAGCTCGAACAGCCTCTTCGTCTTATCCTGCGGGAATGAGTAAGGGCGCTTCATTTTCTCATTGTAATAGCGCCGTCTCTCTTCTAACTGATCCGTTAGTCTTGGAGCACTGGGCTGCTGTTGGGTGTTCGCAACGAAGGTCGCCTTCCCTTTACCCTTTTCGTTCCGCTGTTCCGGTTTCGGAGGAGACGGTCTGTGACCCATCTGATCCATCTGGGCTAGCTTGTCGATTAAAGCCTGAAATGTGGTCGGTTTGAAGAACATCATGAACTGTGAAATAGTTGCATGAGGGTCTAGAGTGCCCACGAACATGCCTACCGCTGATGCTTCTTCGATGCGTTGTTCGCACTTTGACCAAAGATTCCGCCATCGGATTGCGTATTGAACCCAAGTTTCGCCCGGTTTCACCCTTGCATTGATCAATGCTGTTATTGGAGTGCGTTCACTTGCACTCGTGAATCGCTGGGTGAACAACAACTCCATCTCTACGAAGGTTTTGACGGAGTCATTTGGAAGTTCGGAATACCACTCAAACGCCGTCTCCGATAAGCTGCCGACGAATTGGCGAAGCAAGAGCTTATCATCGCCACAAGTATTGCCATAGAGAGCCCTGAACTGAGCGACAAGTTGATGGGGATTGCCTGTCCCCTTGTATACATGGAATTTGGGGATTGTGTATCCCGGCGGGTATTTTATCTGGTCATACCAGCCCGGATATGGTCGCCCAGTCTTCACGACCTGGCCAGCCGCTTCATTTGCCTGGTGAACTCGTATTTGTCGAGCAATATAATCATCCAGGGCAGCCTTAGAAATGGTTTCCTCCTTGGCTGCTGAAAGATCCGGAGGTGGATTTGACGTTTCTCCTCTGTTGTCTTCGAGGATAATCGGAGGATCTTCAGCTGGAGGGTCCTGCTGGATCATCATACCCACCATGTCTTGGAACAGAAGAGCTATTTGCTTTATATTGGCCGCTTGTTCCGCAGCCTCCTTGTCCTTCTTTTCGAGCATTCTCCGAAGGAATTCAGCATCAGTCTCGTGTTCGTGACGTTGTTCTGATGACGCCTCCGGGCTTTCTTTTGGCCCGGTAAGTGCGGCCATTGCGGTCAGCATCTCCTGAAGCTTCTGCTGTTGTTGTTCCTGAGCCCTTGTTATTGATCGAGTGAGCGGTCGGTGGCCCGTCGAAGTGTGGCTTTTCTCTTTTCCGGAAGCCATGTAAACAGTATATACCACCATGCCCCCAGACTTAAGGCGTTTGGGCTCAGTGCCTTTGACATTTGTCACAGGCATGGGGATCTTCTCTGGCCTTCTCTTCTTATGAGCGGTTGAAGTTGAGGGGGCCGTCGCGGTGGGCACCCAGATAGCTTTTCGTGGCTTGGCCGGATGGCTTTCTTCTTGTTGAACCTTCGCCCTTTTTTGTCGGCGAGGGTAATCTTGATCAACCACTGAGTTCCAGACCTGCCGCCAGACTTTGTAGATCTTGGAGGACAGCCGCTGAGGGGACTGTTCTGGCTTTGCTTCCACAACATTCTCTACCGGAGGAGGAGATCTTTTCAGTACGGAGGTAGGAGAATTCCTGCGTACTTTGTTCAGCAGCTCGAAGCTGTTCCCGGTTGGAACAGCAGCATTAATTTCCACCGTTGGAGCCGGTGGAGTTAGCCCAGAGGGGGAGTTGCCCCCGGCCTTCCTTACTCGGCGCCAGTGGCGACGTCGAGCGTGTCGAGCCGTTGTTGTTGGTTCAGCGATGGGAATGATTTTGTCTTGCCCCCTATCTAGATGAGAGGTTGTTGCTGGTGTCAGCCTGTTAAAGACTGATGCCCTTTGAGTAGCAGGAGCGAGAGTGGGAGTTGGGACAGTCAGTCTTGTAAAGACCAACCTCTTAGCAGGAGAAGCCGCCTTGACGACTTCGGGAGCAGGGTTGGTTACTCTCTTCAGAATAACCTTCTCTGGGATTGCAAGCTTCATTGTGGGCCTACAGGAATTTTGGCCCAATCTGGAGAAGACTGAGGAGCTGGAGCTGGACGACCCGTTGAGAGGGGCCGCAGTAGTAGCAAGCCGATCGAAGACCGACTTCTTAGGAGCTTCCGGTGCTGGTACAGGAACGGTGAAGCTCGTTGGCGGGAGCATGGTCCCGAAAAACAACCCTGTGGTGGCTTGGGTGACCTGCTCTACGGGCATCGTGAACAGGGAAGCCGCTTGGGGCCCGTAAGATATGCCCCCAGTTGAGGCAGAACGTGGGTTGCAGTTAGATGTGGAACACTTCGAGTAGGTGAACGCCATTGATCTTTGCTTTCTGCGCCAAGCAAGAAACCAAATCTTAGTAACTTGAACCCAAGGGCAACCATTACCAAACCGCGATTTGTTCGCGAACACGACACACGAAGTGTGGAGTGGAAAGAGGAAAAGGTCCCACCAGGCGTGCCAGAATCTGTTTACCGCCGGAAGCCGGGAAGACTGGACGTCTTGCCTGAATCTGGGGGCAGATGCTAATTGGTGCTATCCGTCCACCTCTCTGAAGATGCCAAGTTGATTTATGGCACCATGTATCGAAGGTTTAAACGGATGCGGCCGATGTAGCAGATTTCGTCAGATTCCCCCTCTCTTGACGGGTTTTTGATTATGGGGACGCTCTTCCCTACAGGCGCAAGCCCCTGCAGTTAATTACGCTACCGTATCGCGGTAACAACTTTCTCCTTCTCCATATGGTCACTTCGTGTCGTGGGTGTTTGTTTTGTGTTTGGTTGCCCGTGGATTGTATACGGAGACTAGGTTATGTTGTCGCCCGTAGGGTGTGGACTAGTCCAAATCCGTATCTTTCTTAGATTTGGGTTTGGGGGTTTGGGTTTAAGGATACGTCAGACTCATTTGGGACTAAGATCAACTTAAACGTTTGTTAAGGATACGTTAGTCTAATTTTAGACTAAGATCAACTTAACGGGATCGTGTCTATGGTTGACACGTGGCATGTTATGGCGCTGAGCGCCAATCCAAGAAGCGTAAGGGCGCAGTTCATGAGTGCAAAGCACTTTCCAATAGCGCAAATCGCATTTTGATCAATTTAAGATTAAAGAACAAGTTTACGTTCTTCTTAAAGGAGGCCTTGCCTCAAGATTCAAGAACTAAGTTCTTATTCTTATAAAAGGCTCTGCCTTTATAGATCAGAAGATCTGTGAAGTAAAAATACTTCTTTTTATGATTAGATCTTGATCTTTTCTTTTTATTCAAAGACCTTGGTCTTTTTTTATAGATCTAAGATCTTTTTAAAAGACATTTCTTCTTTTTATGAGATGTTTTCATCTCTGTTCTTCAAGAATCAATTCTTTACCTTTCTTTTTTTTTGAGTTTTTCTCAAAGTTTGCAGAGGGTTTTTCTCTCTCTCTTTCTATGTATTCTCTTCTTCTTTTTCTCTTTCTTTCTTTTTATTTGAAGTCCCGGGGCCTTATATAGGGCCAATTGATTTGTTAAATCAGTTAAAGAGATCCTTCTCTGATTGATTTGGGGATGTTTCCCCACCATTGGATCTTTGATCTTAGGGCTTCTGTTTTACAGAAGACAATCTTCTTGTTTTTAACAAGATTGGAAAATCTTTCTATGCAGAATTTGTTCTATTTTTGGTAATTCATTATTTACCATTGGATCATTGATCCAGCGGTGCTTAAAGCGCAATCTTGTCGTTTGGAAAGATTTTGAGAAATCTTTCCTTAACAGAATTTAATTCTGGTTAATTAATGATTTATCATTATTATTAGATCCTTTGATCTAACGGTGGGAATTTTAATTCCAGCGCTGGCGCACCTACGTTGGACATGTGGCGCGCAGCGCAGAGTGCAGCGCAACTACGCTAGCACACCCGTGCTTGACACGTGGTGCGCAGCGCAACTGTGCTAGCGCACCTGTGTTAGACACGTGGTACGCAGCGCGGAGCGCAGCGTAACTGCGCTAGCGCACCTGTATTTGACACGTGGCGCACAGCGCAGAGCGCTGGATCTGAAGCGTTACTTCAAGTTTTTAAATTTTGAATTTTTAAAACAGAGCTTTGCTCTGATTGGGGTGCGCTGCTTAGGGCTCAGCTCTTCTGGCACTGGCGTGTCTGCTTTTGACACGTGGCGCACAGCGCGCAGGATCTGAAGCGTTGCTTCAATTTTTGAATTTTGAAATTCAAAGCAGAGCTTTGCTCTGATTGGGGAAACACTTCTACGCTGTATGTATCACAGTTGAAGTCCGGAGTTAGGAATATGCTATTACTCCAATTTCGTTTGATAGTCACGTCCGCATCCTGCTGAAGTGAGAGGGGAACGTCGAGATAGTCTCTACGTTGTATATGAACCGTCAAGACTTGGAGCTGGGATTTTGCCGTGACACCATTTTTGTTTTGACCCTTGGGTCTTTTGTTAACGTTGTATATGCATCCTGCTGGCATGAGGAGGAACGTCGAGCTGGATCTAGGAATATGTCATTGCTCCACTTTTGTTCGACCCTTGGGTCTTTGTTAACGTTGCGTCTGCATCGAGAAGGAACGTCGAGTTGGAACTTAGATTTTGCCATTACTCTTTTTTGATTTGGCTCCTTGGATCTTTGTTGATGTCACGTCTGCACTCTGTTGAAATGAGAAGAGCGTCGAGCTGATCTATAGGTTGTATATGAACCGTCAAGATCTGGCTCTCCCTTTTACGGAGCCTGGTGGGAAAGTATGGTTCCCTTTCTTTCATTTATGCCCATGGATTGTATACAAGAGTCAATATGGACATATTTGCAGGGCAGAGAAATTTTTTATTTATTTTATATTTTATTTCCGCGATACTCTATCTTTTCAGCTTTTCATATTGCGAAAGTCGAGATTCGGTGCCCAATCATTTCGGCTGTTTTTATATGCAGATATATTTTTTTACTTGTTGATTTTATTGCGAGTTGCCCCATCATTTCGGCTGTTTTTATATGCATATATATATATATATATATATATATATATATATATATTGTGACTCGCTGCTGTTTTTATTGCGAGTTTAGAATCTGATACCAACCTTGGCATCAACATTGCTACGATTGGAATATTGCCAGGAGTGAATCATCATTTGCTGTGAAAAGACTTGGAGTTTGACACCTATTTAGGCATCAGCATCGCTACAACTGGGATATTGCCAGGAGCGAACCATCATTTGCCTTTGTTGATTTGAACAAAGGTGGCTTAGCAAACAGGGTTAGGAACCTGTTGACCAAGGCTTTTGACTTTATGAGCCGTAAGGGTCTCATAAAGGTATTTCTCCCTACGAGTCGTGAAGATCTCGTAGGTGTATTTTCTCCCTAGGAATCATGGGATTCCCAAGTGATATTTTCTCTCATAAGTCGTAAGGATCTTCCAAGTGTGTTTTCTCCTTATAAGTTGAGAGGACTTACAAGTGTCGTTCACCATATAGGGACGTTTCTCGCCATTGGTGGAACTGGATGGGAGAAATGTTTATTTGTGCCCGTAGATTGTATACAAGGGTCAATATTGGACTGCCTGTAGGGCAACTTGGGGGATACGATGGCTTAAGAACAGGTTTAGATCCCTGTAGTTTAAGGCTTTTGAATCCTACGAGCCATGAGGGTCTCATAGAGGGGATTCTCCTTACGAGTCGTAAGGATCTCGCAAGTGTAGTTTTCTCCATAAGAATCGTGGGGATTCCTAAGTGTGTTGTTCCTTTGTGAGTCATAAGGATCTCTGTCATGCCCCGCTTCCCAGTGTACGGGTAAGAAGGCGCGACGAGGTCCGCTACATATTTATTCAGAAGTAAACACGCTAAGCGTATCTAAGCAATATAAAGTAAAATGTACACAAGAGACATGAATATAAATGAACATCAACTTTTATTTATTTAACAATTCTTTACGAGTACAACTGGAAATGTAAATACAGGAATAGAAAGCGATGCCTAAACAATGGCATAACTGAAATGAAAAGTATATACAAATGCCTACAGCTCTGGATCGATGGCAAACTGCTCCAAGTCCTCAGTACCGGGCTCAATCCCTAGTGAGTCGGATCCACCTGACAACATTCCAAAGAAAGAAGAAAATGAATGTCGTCAGCGAACAATCGCTCGGTAAGTCCCAAGAAAAGGTAGAGATAGAATAGATAGAGAGAGTATAACTAGTAATATTTGATTATAATCGCACTTTGACCATAGATTTCGCCACCGTATCGCGTAGTGAACCCATGTTCGCCCGGCTTTACCCTGGCATTGATTAATGCCGTGATTGGAGTGCATTCACTGGCGCTTGCGAATCTCTGTGTAAATAGTAGCTCTATTTCTGCAAATGTCTTGACAGAGTCATTCGGGAGCTCAGAATACCACTCGAATGCTGTCTCCGACAAGCTGCCAACGAATTGGCGAAGCAGCAGCTTATTGTCACCTCCAGTATTGCCGCACAGAGCCCTGAATTGAGCCACGTGTTGGTGTGGATTTCCCGTCCCTTTATATACGTGGAATTTAGGGATCGTATATCCTGGCGGGTACTTTATTTGATCGTACCAACCCGGATAGGGTCGTTCAGTCTTAACAATTTGGCCGGCCGCTTCGCTCGCCTGATGAGCTCGTATCTGTTGTGCGATATAGTCATCCAGGGTGGCTTTAGAAATGGTCTCTTCCTTGGCTGCTGAACAAGCCGGAAGAGGGATCGATGTCTCCCCTCTGTCGTCTTCAAGGATAATTTAGGGGTCTTCAGCTGGAGGATCCGGATGTAACATCATCCCGACCATGTCTTGGAATAAAAGTGCTATTCGTTTTATATTGGCCGCTTGTTCCACGGCCTCTCTGTCTTTCTTCTCAAGGATTCTGCGGAGGAACTTAGCATCGGTTTCCTGTTTTGACGTTGCTCTGACGACGTCTCCAGGCTTTCTTTTAGCCCAGTGAGTGCGGCTATCTATGTTAGCATCTCCTGGAGCTTCTGCTGTTGTTGCTCCTGAGCCTTTGTCATAGACCGTGTGAGCGGTCGATGACCTGTAGAAGCACGGCTTTCCTCTTTTCCAGAAGTCATATAAACAGTATGCACCACCATGCCCCCAGACTTGGGACGTTTGGACTCAGTGCCTCTGAGCTTTGTCATGGACACGGGGATTTTCTCCGACCTTCGTCTTTTGTGGGCGGTCGAAGTTGAGGGGGCCGTTGCAGCGGGAACCCAAGTAGGTGACACCTTTTGTGGTATGGCAGAAGAATGGTCATCCTCTTGCTAAGCCCTCGTCTTCTTTGGTCGGCGGGAGTGGTCTTGGTTGATCACCGAGTCTTGGACCTGTCGCCAGACCTTGTGAATTTTAGAGGACAGCCGCTGAGAGGGATGCTCCAGCCTTGTCTTTGTATCATTCTCCACAGATGAAGGAGATCTTTTCAGCACGGCAGTCGGAGAGTTCTTGCGGACCCTCCTGAGTGGTTCAAAGCTGTTCTCAGTTGGAACAGCAGCATCGACTTCCACCATGGGAGCTGGCGGGGTCAATCCAGAAGGGGAACTGCCCCCAGCCCTCCTCACTCGGCGCCAGTGGCGACGTCGAGCATGCCGAGCAGACGGTATTGATTCAGCTATGGGGGTGGTTTCATCATGCCACCTACTCTGATGAGGGGCTGCTGTTGGTGCCAGCCTACCGAAAACTGACGTCCACTGGGAGGGGATGGCCAACCTGTCGAAGGCAGACTTTTGGATAGGGGTAGCAGCCTTGGTGACTTCGCCCGGAACGGGAGTTGGAGCGACCGGTCTTGCAAAGACAGATCTTTTAGCAGGAGAAGCCACTTTGATGACTTCTTTCACTGGAGCAGGAATGGCTATCCGTTTCGGGATAACCCCTTCAGGTATTGCGGGTTTCTTCACGGGCCTATTAGAGTTTTGTCTTAGCCTATCAAAGACTGAGGTGCTGGACTTGGACGACCCGTTGAGCGGGGCCGTGGTCGTCGTAAGCCAATCAAAGACCGACTTCTTCAGAGCTTCTTGCAACGACATTGGGGCATTGAAGCTCATGGGTGGGAGCATGGTCCCAAAGAACAGCCCAGTGGTGGCTTGCGTCACCTGTTCCACTGGCATCTTGAAAACGGAGGCTGCTTGAGGCCCGTAAGTCACTCCTCCAGTGAGGACAGAGTGAGAGTTGTTGCAGTTGTTGCAGTTTGTGCAGTTGGAAGCCATTGATCTGCACGGGAGCAAGACACCAAATCTTAATACCTCGAATCCAGGGGCAACAATAGCAAACCGTGATTCATTCACGAAACACGACACACGAAGTGTGGAGTGGAAAGAGGAAAAGCTCCCACCGGGCGTGCCAGAATCCATTCTCTGCCGAATACGGGAGACGGAACCGCGTAGGTTCGTCTTGCCTGAATTTAGGGGCAAATGCTATTTGGATTTATCCGTCCACCTCTCCGAAAATGCCAAGTTGATTTATGGCACCGTGTATCGGAGGTTTAGACGGATGCGGCCGATGTACTAGACTTCGTCAGATTCTCCCTCGTTTGAGGGGTTTTTGATTGTGGGGACGCTCTTCCCTGCAGGCGCAAGCCCCTGCAGTTAATTATGCTACCGCATTGTGGTAACAACTTTCTCCTTCTCCAGATGGTCACTTCGTGTCGTGTGTGTTTATTTTATTTTTGGTTGCCCGTAGATTGTATACGGAGACTAATTTATATTGTCGCCCGTAGGGCGTGGATTAGTTCAAATCCGTATTTTCTTAGATTTGGATTTAGGTTGGGTCTAAGGATCGTTAATCTCATTTGAGACTAAGATCAACTTAAACGTTTGTTAATGATACTTTAGCCAAATTTTAGACTAAGATCAACTTAACGTTTGTTAAGGACACGTTAGTCTAATTTTAGACTAAGATCAACTTAACAGGATCATTTAGATCTAACAAAAGAGCATTTGGACTCTATTGTTTTAGTTTAGAGATATTGCGGTCCACTAGTTTAAGGACATCATAGTCCATGGAGTTTAAAGATATCATAATCTAGTTTAGAGACATCATAGTTTGTGGGGTTTAGTTTAGAGATGTTGCGGTCCATAATTAGTTTAAGAACATTACGGTCCAGTTTAAAGACGTCATAGTCTGTAAAGTTTAAAGACATCATAGTCTATGAGTTTAAGGATCTCACAATCCATAAAGTTTAAGAACATCTTAGTCCAGTTTAAAGACATCATAGTCTATGAGTTTAAGCAGCTCACAGTCCATAAAGTTTAAGGACATCATAGTCCATCCATAAAGTTTAAGGACCCTATAGTCCATAAAGTTTAAGGACTTCTTAGTCCAGTTTAAAGACGTCATAGTCTGTTTGGTTTTGGTTCAACCATTTGGGGATGCACCAAATGTTATCGGTTATTGGGACCCTCCACCTCTCTAAAGACGTTGAAGAATTACAACGACATATATCAGAGGTATGAAGAGATGTACCCTTGAACCAATGTTGATTAAAAGGCTCTGGAAATTACTTTGAATGTCATATGGGATGATCAATTTTGGAAGACAAGAGTATAGTTGGGGTTCAGTTTCAGGGGATCTTGCCTCTTGAAGACTTAGCTAATTTGGGCTAAGATTAGTTCGAACATAGTGTTAAACACTATAGTGCATTCGACGCTCATGTGCTCCCACGTGAGGCGCTTAAAGTAGTGTTAAACACTAAAACTGAAGCGCTCACGTGGGGTCACGTGAGGCGCCTGAAGATTGGGCCTTGCTTCTTTTATTTTACTCTCAGGATATGCATATAAGTGTTAAACACTTGACATTTATGACCATCACGTGTGGGCACGTGATGGGTATCCATGCATTGGATATTAAAAGTATTTGTCAGGGGTCACGTGGGAGCACGTGATACACCCTAAAAGAGAAACTGTCTTGGCTTTACTTCCTTTTGTTTTGAGGAGCTTTTTAAAGGTCACGTGGGAGCACGTGATACACCCTAAAAAAGAAACTGTCTTTATTGTTTTCCCTTTTCCCTTTTAAATAAGTGTTAAGCACTTTGTGAAATCTCCTTTTCTAGTTCAAAGAAAGGGGGTCACGTGTTACCATGTGATCATCAATATGCATATAATTCTGAGTTTCAAGTCCCTTACTAACTTTTCTTCTCTTCCTTTTTTATAGGAATTTAATTCCTCGGAAATTTGCATGGCAGAATCTCCCCAATGAGAATTAACTTTTCAATTTTATAGGGAGATATGCTTCTGCAGATCTATTACCATGAGGAAGAACTAAGTTCTTATATTAGGGGTTAAACCTTATCCTTGTTGGAAGAATTAAATTCCTAAATGTTATTATGGGAGAATAGAATTCTCTGAAGTTAGGTCTTCCCTTAGGTTCTAGATCTGCATGGCAGAATCTCCCTGATGAGAATTAAATTCTCAACTTATGGGGAGATCTGCTTCTGCAGATCTTCAACCAGAGGAAGAACTAAGTTCTTATTTAGAAGAGTTAAACTCTTGGTTTTGAGAATTAAATTCTCTTTTGTTTTATGGAATGATCTCCTTCCTTCTCTTACCTAGAGTTTCTTTCTTCTCTGAAGAGATCTTCTCTCTGGAGAATTAAATTCTCTTTTTCTTTTGTTTGTAGGGAGATGTTTTTCTCTTTTTCTCTGTTCAATCCTCTCTTCTGTATTCTCCTCTTTCTCTTCCTTCTTGGCTCCTATTTATAGGAGAAATAAAAGAATTAGTTTGTTCAGTCCATCTCTCATTGAGAGATTTTGATTGATTTTATAACCAACATGAACTTTTAGATCACTCGTTGAATTATATTCACCATTGGATTTTTAATCCAAAAGATATTTTATTTGTTGTTCCTGGCAAATTTTAGGAAAATATTTCCTTGTATAGAATCTTTCTATAAATTGGTGATTTTTAATCACCATTGGATTTTTAATCCAACGGTGCTCCCTTTTACAGAGTGCAATCTTTTTTGTCTGGAAAGATCTAGGGAAATATTTTTCCAATTAGGGTTTTTGATTCCTTTTAATTAGAATTTAATTCTATTAGTTCATAGAGTTTAAGAGTCTATCACGTGTTGGCACGTGACCTTACCAATTAAGCATTTAACTAGAATTTAATTCTATTGGTTCAGACTTCAGAGGGATCAGGAACCCATCACGTGTTGGCATGTGACCCCACTGATTAAGCATTTAATTAGAATTTAATTCTATTAGTTCAGAGGGCTCAGAAACCCATCACGTGTTGTCACGTGACCCCACTGATAAAGCATTTAATTAGAATTTAATTCTATTAGTTCAGAAGGCTCAGGAACCCATCACGTGTTGGCACGTGACCCCACTGATTAAGCATTTAATTAGAATTTAATTCTATTAGTTCAAAAGGCTCAGGAACCCATCACGTGTTGGCACGTAACCCTACTGATTAAACATTTCCAATTGTTTATTTCATTCAGCGCCTATAGGCTTTGCCTGTAAAAGGTCACGTGCCTGCACGTGAGACCCGGTCACGTGTGGGCACGTGATGCCCCCTTTGGGGGTTTTCCTTGCTGCTTTATTTGTTTTTTATTCAGTTCCCATGAGGGAACAAATGCTTTTAATTCCTTTTAATTAGAATTTAATTTTATTAATTCAGTGGGTTCAAGAGCCCATCACGTGTGGGCACGTGACTTTATCAATTAGGCATTCAGGCATAAATAGAATCTGCCCATAAAAGGTCACATGTTTGCACGTGAGGCCCGGTCATGTGTGAGCACATGATGCCCCATTTAGGGGTATTCCTTGCTGCTTTGTTTGTATTTTATTCAGTTCCCATGAGGGAACAGTCACGATGGGCAGGAAGCTGTCCGCCGGCCTCCAAACCGAGCAGGAGTCTCTTCGTACCTGGGCTTAGGATTCACGACATTGTTGGACATGAAACTACGCGCGGTGAATGGGCCGAGCAGGAACCTTCCTGGCAGTCTCATGATGAGGGCTTTGGATCCACGGCGTTATTATGCAGGAAGCTACCTGCTGTGGATGGGCTAAAGAGGAAGCTACCCGGCGGCCTCGTGACGAGGGCTTTAAATTCACTGCGTTGTTGGGTAGGAAGCTACCCGCGATGAATGGGCCGAGCAGGAAGCTGCCTGGCGGCCTCGTAATGAGGGTTTTGGATCCACAACTTTGTTGGGCAGGAAGTTATCCGTTGTGGATAGGTCGGGCAAGAAGCTTCTCGGCGGCCTCATGATGAGGGCTTTGGATCCACGACTTTATTGGGCTGGAAGCTACCTGCTGTGGATGGGTCGAGCTGGAAGCTGCCCGGCGGCCTTGTGATGAAGGCTTTAGATTCATGGTGTTATTGGGCAGGAAGCTACTCGTGGTGAATGGGCCGAGCAGGAAGCTACCCGGCGACCTTGTGATGAGGGCTTTGGATCTACGGCTTTGTTAGGAAAGAAGTTACCCGCTGTAAATGGGCCAGGCAGGAAGCTGCCGGCGGTCTCGTGATGAGGGTTTTAGATCCACAGCTTTATTGGGCAGGAAGCTACTCGCTGTGGATGGACTGGGAAGGAATCTATCCGTCGGCCTCGTGATGAGGGTTTTAGATTCACAGCGTTGTTGTGCAAGAAGCTACCCACGGTGAATGGACCAAGCAGGAAGCTGCCCGGCGGCCTCGTGATGAGGGCTTTGGATCCACGGCTATGTTGGGCAGGAAGCTATTCACTGTGGATGGGTCGGGTAGGAAGCTGCTCGACGGTCTCGTGATTAGGGCTTTGGATCCACGGCTTTGTTGGGCAGGAAGCTACCTTCTATGGATGAACCGGGCAGGAAACTGCCTGGTGGCCTCATGATGAGTGTTTTAGTTAGCTACCTATAAGCGTATCCATGCTTCATTTACTTGAAAAAGGGTTGACCTTCGCACGACGGGCAAGACACTACCCGCTGACCTTGTGGGGCGTCTTAGCGCGGAAACAAAAACAAGCAGTTTAGATTGTAGGGAAGCTAAATTCTTTATTTATTAAAGAAATATAGATTTTTTGATACAGTTTAAACTCTCCTGCATCGAATGCCCGGATATGGCGGGTGCCCTTATTGCTCGGACACGGGTTAGTCAGTGATGACCATGATCTGCCTGATCGTCAGCTCTCCGGCTTCAAGTTGGTCGGCCTGCCCCCTATCTGCTTGACGTTTGTCTGGCAGGTAGTTTGAAAAGTGACTGGAGCAGATCAGCTCCTCGATATAATCGCACAGCTGTTTATAATCCTCGGTCGGGTGTCTTTGTGTCCGATGATAGGCACAATATGGACCACGGAGTCGCTAGCCCGGCTTTCGTATCATCGATGGTAGCTTAAAGAATTTTTCGCTCTTCCCTTCCTCTGGTAGCTCATCCTGCGAGACACTGAGAGGCGTGTACTCGTGAAATCTTGGAGTGCAAGATTTCGACCGACCAGCCTTCTTCTCGTCTTCTTCTCGATCCATTTTCTTTTGGCCTGTCCGGTGTCCCCGGGAAAAATGAGCGTTAACCACTGATTCGAGATGGATTTCCCGTTCGGTCCAGACTTTTACCTCAGCCAGGGTCTTAGGTTACGCCAATGCAAAAGAGCGGAGCTACTATTTGTGCCTAAGACCAAACCTCATGGCGGTTATGGCTGTCTTATCCCGGTGCTCGGGTACCTCCAGAAGGGCATTATAGAAACGGGTAATATAGTTTTTGAAAGACTCTCCGTCCTCACACTTGATGGTGAACAGATGGTCAACCGATCTCTTCTGTCGTCGGTTGCCGACAAAGTGGCTGAGGAACTGAGTAGTCGGCTTATCGAAAGTGGAGATCGAGCGTGGAGTCAGGTCGCGGAACCAGTCTCTTCATGCTCGGATGAGGATGGTGGGGAATGCACGGCACTAAGCAGAGTCCGAGTTATCCTGAATGCTCATGCCCATGGTGAACGTGCCCACGTGGTCTTTTGGGTTGGACTTCCCATCGAAAAAGTAACTTTGGGTGGCTTGTTCCGGGAAGAGACTCATTTCCTCAACAACCGCTCAGTGAGAAAGTCTGCGGAGTATTTTGCCGATCCGCCGGGCGAACGGATGGTGAGTCGCATATCCTCGATTTTTTTCTCGAGGACTTCAATCCACTAATGGTACCCCGAGAATTCTCCATAATCGGAGTGTCTGCTATCTCTGCTTCGGTCTTGGGCGATGGAGCGGCTTCGGCTTCGCTCTATCGCATTTCTCAGATTCTTGGGGTGAACCCTTCGTGGCTCCCCCCGACGTGCGCCATGGGCACGACCTCGATGATCATGGTGATGTCGGTCTTCCCTGGAATCAGGCGACTGGACCGATGTCTCCTCGGAGGGTGAGGGGGCATGGCGAGCATTGAAGTGATAATTAGGTTGGTCCTGAGACCACAACGTTAGACTGTCCGGCGTCCAACGAGTCATGGAACCATTTATCGTATGGGGGCCGCGACTGTTGGAATCAACACACCGGTGTTCCATGGTGCCGTGGTTGGCATAAGCGAGGTCGAGGACATAAACACGTCCTTCTGCCACCTCATGCACGCCGCCGTTCTGAGGAGAAGGGGCGACGGATTGCCAGGCATGGCAGGCAGTTTGGATATGAGCGAGCGCGTGTACCATCGTTGTCAGTCGGTCGATCCGCGCTGATAAGGCTTCGACAATATTGGGAGGAGGAGTGGAACTGCACCCACCTCTATTGCGGAGGACGGGGTGGCTCATGCTAGGATCCTTGTTGCGATGATCGCTGGCCATCAAATCAAAGGTAGAAGATCAACTTTTTGAGTGGAAAATGACTTTCCCATAGATGGTGCCAACTGATGGAGGTCGGAATCTCCCTCAGATATTGTCCTCTGTCGATCTTACGGCCAGCAGGCTTGAACGGTTGAGATTTGTGGTGGAGGTTGGGTGTGGATCTCAATGGGTTGTTGTTGTCGCTGAGCTACCTTCAAAAAAAGTCCTAGGGTGGGAAACTACTGTAAGACCCTCCGACGATCAAGTTAGGACCGGGGAATAATTGGGCAGAGTAGTGGCGTATTGGAATCAAATTGAGTTCCAGTTACAGTTACCTGAATCATCTGAAGGAGGGGTTTATATAGGGGTCGCATTGGAGCTAGCCGATGCGAGATTATCGTCGTCCGCTACGTCCCTGCGTCACATTTGCGTTGATGACGGGATACGCCTGTTTACCGCCGAAAGACGCGACCGGGACGTTACGACGTCTGGCCTGAATTTTGGGGGCAGATGCTATTTGGATTTATCTGTCTACCTCTCCAAAGATGCCAAGTTGATTTATGGCACCGTATATCGGAGGTTTGGACCGATGCGGCCGTTGTAGCAGTCTTCTTCAGATTCCCCCACGTTTGCGAGGGGTTTTTGATTGTGGGGACTCTCTTCCCTGCAGGCGCAAACCCCTGCAGTTAATTATGTTACCGCGTAACGATAACCACTTTCTCCTTCTCCAGATGTTCAGTTCGTGTCGTGTGTGTTTGTTTTGTTTTAGGTTGCCCGTGGATTGTATACGGAGAATAATTTATGTTGTCGCCCGTAGGGCGTGGATTAGTCCAAATCCGTATTTTCTTAGATTTGAGTTTGGTTGATTTAAGGATCGTTAACCTTGTTTGAGATTAAGATCGACTTAAATATTTTTTAAGGATACATTAATCCGATATTGGACTAAGATCTACTTAACGGGGGTTCGGGATCATTTTGGTCCAACGAAAGAGCGTTTGGGCCTTATCATTTTAGTTTAAGGACATTGCGGTCCGTTATTAGTTTAAGGTCTTTGCGGTCCATTGTTAGTTTAAGGACTTTGCGGTCCATTGGGTTTAAGGACATCATAGTCCATAGAGTTTAGTTTAGGGACGTTGTTGTCCATTGTTTAAGGATATCATAGTCCGTGTTTAAGGACATCATAGTCCATGGTTTAAGGACATCATAGTCCATGGTTTAAGGGCGTCATAGTCCGTGTTTAAGAACATCATAGTCCATGTTTAAGGACATCATAGTCCAGGGAGTTTATTTTAAGGACGTTGCGGTCCATGTTTAATGACAACATAGTCCATAGGGTTTTTAGTTTAAGAACATCATAGTCCATGTTTAAGGACATCATAGTCCGTGTTTAAGGACAACATAGTTCAGGGAGTTTAAGGACATCATAGTCTATAGGGTTTTTAGTTTAAGGACATCATAGTCCGTGTTTAAGGACATCATAGTCCATGGAGTTTAGTTTAAGGATGTTGCGGTCCATGGTTGGTTTAAGAACATCATAGTCTATAGAGTTTAGTTTAGGGACGTTGCGGTCCATAGGGTTTAATGACATCATAGTCCATAGAGTTTAAGGACATCATAGTCCATGGTGTTTTAGCTCATCAGTTTTGAGGGTGCGCCAAGAGTTATTGGTTATTGGGACCCTCCACCTCTCTGAAGACGTTGAAGAATTACAACGACATGTATTAGAGGTGCAAAGAGATGTAGCCTTGAAGCAAATTTCAGATTGAGGAATTATCACTCTTGAGCATAGAGTCTCGGTTTAATTTCAGGAAGGAGTTAACCAATTTGAGGTTGAAGTTGGTTCCTTAATATGTTTTTTCAGCGATCACGTGCTCCCACGTGATACTTTGAAGCAGTGTTAAACACTGAGAGTTTGAGGGCGCTCATGTGTGGCACGTGAGGCTTTTAAAGGTAGTTTTGTTCACTTGGTTTTATTCCCCATCTTTATATAAGGGTTAAACACTTTATTCTTGTGGCTATCACGTGTGAGCACGTGAGGCGCCTCAGAGTTAGATATTGTTTCCTTGGGTTTATTCCCTTTTCTTTTTAAAAGTGCCAAGCACTATCAGTGGGGGGAGGTCACGTATGAACACGTGATCTTTCTTTTGGGTTCATCACAGGTGGTCACGTGTGAATACGTGATCATCGATATGCATGGAATTCCTTCTCTGAGTTTATAAGAATTTAATTCTTTGGACTTAATTCTTCTCCTAGGTTTTGGATCTGCATGGCAGAATCTCCCCGATGAGAATTAAATTCTTAACTTGGGGAAAGGTCTTCTTCTGCAGATCTTTCACTAGAAGGAAGAACTAAGTTCTTTTATGAAGGGTTAAACCCTAGTTTTATCAAAGGAACTAAGTTCCAATATGCCTTTTGGAAGAATTAAATTCTCTGAATTTAGATCTTCTCCTAAGTTTTGGATCTGCATGGCAGAATCTCCCCGATGAGAATTAAATTCTCAACTTGTGGGGAAATCTGCTTCTGCAGATTTTTCACTAGAAAAAAGAACTAAGTTCTTATACGAAGGGTTAAACCCCTAAAGAAGAGATGAGACCGTCTTTATACTTTCTTCTCACCTAGTTTTGTTTTGAAAAGTGGATTCTTCTCCCTTCTGAGAATTGAATTCTCTTTCCTCCTTTTTTCTATCTCTCTCTCTCTCTGTATATATGTCTCGTTTCTCTTCAGTCTTGAGTCCTTTATATAGCAGAGGCAAGTTTGTTGATTTTTGTTAAGAAAATCTCTCATTAAGAGATTTTTGATTAGTCCGGGGATTTTATCCACCGTTGAATCTTTGATCCAGGGACTTCTATTTTACAGAAGACCTTTTTTTCTTGTTTTTAACAAGATTGGGAAAATATTTTCCCATACAGAGCTTATTCTGTATCTTGGTGATTTTTTAATCACCGTTGGATTTTTGATCCAATGGTGCTCTAATTTATAGAGCACAATTTTGCTTGTTTAGAATGATTGAGAAAATATTTTCCAAATAGGATTTGGATCCTTATATTTAGAATTTAATTCTATCAGCTCAAAAAGCATTGGGAACCCTCACGTGCAGCACGTGACCCATAATTTTAGGTTGGTTTGCTTAGATGCAGCAGTCTCAGAGAAGAGCATCACGTATTGGCACGTGATGCGCCTTCTGGCCTATTATTTGTTTTATGAAGGGGCCTATATACCTTGTATATAGATGCTCATGTGTGGCACGTGAGGCTCAACTTCAGCCTTATTTTTTAAGTGTAATGTTCATGATTTTTGTTTCAAGGCGCATCACGTGCGGGCGCGTGATGCTCCATTTGGAGGAATTTTTCCATCACTTATTATTTATTTATTTATTTATTATTTTTTTATAAGGGAACAAATGCCCCCACAGAGTTGTTCTCACGTAGCCCGCTCGTGAGTTCAACGCTGTCACCTTTACTGCCGTTGGATTGCCTAGGGGAACGGGGAGGTGAACCGCCCTTGTCACGTCTTATAAATGCAAGGGTTCTCGCGGAATCTTCCCACCAACACTTTCTTGCTAGGGGATCGTGAGATCTCGATTTCCCCGGAAGAGTTCCGCGAGATCTCTGAATTGCCGATCAGGAGAGAGCGCTATGAAGAGTTGCTGCCTCCCAATGAGTATGTATTCACGACTGTGCCTGATATGCTTGATGGCTTGACGACTGAAAAAGCCGTCCGTCATAAGTATCTTAGTTTAATCAAAACTCTGGACATTTTCGAGAAGCTATTCGTGGAGTCAGAGGGACAGAGCGTCACTTTTAAGAGCTTCATCGCCCGTTTTCTCCGTGAAGATGTCTTATCAAAGAAGACTCCAAAATTTGCGAATATTAACGACCCCTTTGGGTTTGGGCTGAATAAGCTGCCGGCCAAAGAAGAGGACTTGCCGCAGTTTTACATTCCGGTTTCGTCGGCCATGCCCTTCGATTCAATTGCAGCCCCTGGCATGGACGAAGAGACTTTCTTTGTTGGCTTCATCAGTCTTTGGCTCAGTTGGTTTGCCATGCCGACGCATCGACGCTTCATGAGAGCCTCTGTTTTCTACCCCGCTCATCGTGTAACCGAAAGGACACGGTTGGCTGTTGGCATCGTAGGATTGTCGCATCTTTATCATGGATTGAACGTTGCGGCCAACACTTCAACCCCAGGTACGGATGTCGTGAATTCCTTTCTCCACTACTTCACGTCGTGGATCGAGATGCATGTATTGGGAGCGTTCGCAGTGCATCGGAGGGCAGATTTTTATGACTCCTATACCTTCCCACGGATCATGAGGCTGGTGGATGCTTCTGCTCCCGACCCTACCCAGCTCGGGGCCCTCCGCATGCTGCTTAATCCATACTCCAATAAGGGCGGGATGGTTTTCGTTGACGGAGTCCTTTCTACTCCTGCCGGGCCTATTCAGCAGCTTTTTGACTTGTCGAAAGGTGGAGCGTCGTCTTTAAAACCTAAGGAGATCATGCACCTATACTCGATTATGCCGGTTTACCTGGTGTTCCGGCAGAACAACGCGGCTATTTTTATGCGGTACAATCTGCATCTCTTTGCCTTGCAGTTGGGCTATAACCAGGGTGTCCCTTTCGAGGCATTCTTGGTCGAACCTACTCCATCTCTGGAAGTCACGCGTGACATCATCCATCACTTTATGTGGCTGAATACCGGCTCCAGTTTCGTGATCCCCGAGGCCGACTATATTCCAAGGTGTGTGGGGTCCTTCACGGGTTGGTACCGTCATCGAGTTGGTCCTGTCATTATCGAAGAGAGGCGGGTACTCTTCGAATGTCGATCGTCGGCTCTGGCCCAAGCTACTGGTATTCCGTTGTGGCCGCGGACAGTGGTTCGCCCTCCGTTGAGGGATGGCGGCGTGGTCCTTATCCCGAAAGCCGCAAAAATGGAACCAACTCCCCGCATTGCTGGGATGCCGGTGCGCACTAGAGCTCAGGCGAAGGCCTCCGATGAAGCGTCAGTGACAGTACCACCAGTGGCGGTGTCATCCGCAGTGGTATCGCCAAAAGGGGATACTGGAAGCGAGGTTGTCCAACGCCGCACCAAAGCGTCGAGGGGAAGGAAGCGATCCCCTTCCACCGTTAGCTCTAGCTCGAAAAGGAGGAAGAAAACAGCTGCCGGCTTGCTTGATCTCCTGCTGGAATCTGAGCCTATTTTTCAAGACGAGCCCATCTCCATGCAAGAGCCGGATGATGGTCTTATTTATCCTGGCTCATCAGCTGAGGAAGCTGCGCAATTACCTGAAGCTTTGAGGCACTCGCAGGATGAGACCGAAAATGTGCACATCCCGAAGAAGACCTATCCCCCGGTTATCTTCTACGAAGATCCCCCTTCACTAAAGAGAGTACATATGGGTCATCTGCAAAGGGGAGATGAAAGAGCCTTCAAGCAGCCCATCTCGGCTGCTTCTGAAGATGAGCTGGCGCTGAAGACCGATGGGTATGAATCTGCATTTGAACCCTGGTGAGCACATTTCCTCAGGAAGGAACGACGGCTTGAAAAAGCTATACTAGAAGCATCCTGGTGCATCGGTATGTGTGCTTTCCGTTTTCTTTCTTTTGGCAAATAATTTGTATCGCTTTTTATATCTCCTTATCTTTGCGAAAACTTTGCAGGGACTTCAGAGACGAAAGAGGATCTGAACCCAGGTCGTGCCATGGCCGCAGCCACTATAGACGCCTCTCATAACACATCGACAGGTGCAGAAGAGATTACTATGGCCATCGTTCTTGTTGCAGAGCCTCCGATGGCGGTTCTTGTTCCTTCGGTGTCCATTCCTCAAGCGGAGGTGGCCCTATTGGCCATGGACCCTATGGATGCCTCTAGTGATGCACCAAAAGGTGGGGAAGAGATTGTCAGAGCTGTTAGTTCTATTTTGGAGCTCCTGGTGACGACTTCTATCTTTTCGGCGTCTGTACTTTCCACAGAGGCGACCTTGCCGGCCGTAGACCCAATGGATCTTTCTGGCGGCATCTTGAAGATTGTAGGAAGGACCGCGGAGACCACTGTTCCCTCTTCGGAACCTGAAGTGGCGGTTGTTGCTCCACAACTGGAAGCTGCTACACCAGTAAATGTCCCCGGTGATGTGCCTGAGGGTGCAGAGGAGGCTGCCGAAGCTGATATACCTCCAGTTCAAGGTAAGCGGAGCATAGAAGGTAATTTCTCACATTTATATTTTAATGATCCCCTCATTATCTGAAATCTTCTTTCTTTTAGAATTGCGGGAATTGGCGGCTTCTATAGTGGACCTATCTCCCAGGAAGTCCTTCCAGCGCTTACTTGATATGGCTGCCTTACAGGCAATATCCCCGCAAAACATCATCCTTTCTTCCAAGTAAGGTCGGTGTTCTTTGACCCCCTTGCTTTATTATCACATTTTACAATGATGCTAATATGCCCTGTACAGTCCTGGAAGCTGATGACGAAGTGGAGATCCTTGATAGGCCTGGGGATCTATCAAACCCCCCTTGCAAAACTGTGGGTAAGTAAGGTTCTACCCTCGGCATTGTCTTGTTTATTCCATGTTTGCCAATCTCGCTGACTATTCATAAATTTTGATAGCTTTGCTAGCTCTGGCTCCGTTAGAGTCTCGAATCTCTATGCCACCAGGCCCATATGCCCGACGTGCGTCTGAAAGGATGGCAAAGCAGAGCATTCACTCCTTGTCGGCCCTTATTGAAGATCTTCACGCTGGTAGTTCTGTTACGGTCGAAGAATTTAATGCCGAAGCTAATACTTCTTTGCCCTTCCTTGCCACTTATCATGACGAAACATTAGTGCATGTTTGGGTTGAGTATTGTCGCCGAGTGGAGGCTTGCTTACATTGTCTTGAATGCCTATGCCTTCCTTCCGAGCTTCTGACTGCAAAGGCGAGCCTGCAGGGGTGGATTGAGCAGTGCTCCGCTAATCTACAGTCTTGCGAGAAGAGCCTTAACCGGAAATTTTCAGAGAGGAAGCTAGCTTCAAATGCTTTGGGGGAACTCCAAGCTCAACTCACTACCAAGACCACCCATGCGTACAAACTTTGGCGGGTGCTTCAAGGAGTTATCACAGAGGTGGTAGCTTTTGATAAAGCCGTTATCTTCATCCGTGAGATGGTTGAAACTCATAAAGTTGCTAAAAAGGAGCTTGAGAGACGGTTCGCTTTGTATCAGACTCAACAGTCTCAGGCGGAGACCCGTCTTGTGGCAATAACAAAACTTGAAGCCGAGGCCCAGCGGAAAAGCGATGAACTGATGAACTTATTGCATCGTCCGCCGGCTTGAAGATTTTTTTTTATATTCTCCCTTTTGTATTTGCTCCTGAATGAGAGTATCTTATATTCATTTTAATTCTCTTATGAAATGTACATTGTATTCATTTAGATTCATGAATAAAAGACATATTTTATGCGTGCCTCTTTAGCAAAAGCGTCTTGTAGATAGTCTATCTTGATCTCTTTGCAGGGTGACGATGGCTTAGAAAACAGGTTCAGATCTGCCACCTAAGACTTCTGAACTTCATGAGCCGTGAGGGTCTCATAAAGACTTTTCTCCCTACGAGTCGAGGGGATCCCGCAGGTGTATTTTCTCCTTAAGAATCGTGAGGATCCCTAAGTGCGTCTTCTCTTGAGAGTCATAAGGATCTCAGAAGAGCATTTTCTCCTTGCAAGTCGAGAGGCCCTACAAATGTTGTTCACCAAATAGGGGAATTTCACACTCATAGGGGGATCCTCCATACAAGTCGTGAGGATCTCGTAAGGGTAATTTCTTCTTAGGGATCATGAGGATTCCTATGTGTTTTGCTCCCTTGCGAGCCATAAGGATCTCACTCGGGTATTTTATCCTTACAAGGTCGAGAGGACCTTGCAAGTGCACAGGAATTTTTTTTTACAAGTCTGCGCCCTTTCGGGTTTTCACAAACCCGCCGGTAGCCCTACTGTTTTTACTCACGGAGCCCTTTCGGGTTTTCATCCGTGCCCATTTTGCTTATGAACGTACTGTTTTTTTTGCCATGTTAGTTTAAGGATGCGGTGGTTCGTAGCAGTTTAAGGATGTTTCGGTCCGTAGCTAATTTCAGGACATTGCGGTCCATTGTTAGTTTAGGGATGTTTCGGTCCGTAACTAGTTTAAGGACGTTTCGGTCCATTGTTGGTTTAAGGACGTTTCGGTCCATCATTAGTTTAAGGATGTTTCAGTCCATTGTTAGTTTAGGGACGTTTCGGTCCATTATTGGTTTAAGGACATCATAGTCCATAGAGTTTAGTTTAGGGACATTGCGGTCCACAGCTAGTTTAAGAACGTTTCGGTCCGTAGCTGGTTTAAGGACCTCATAGTCCATAGAGTTTAGTTTAGGGATGTTGCAGTCCACAGCTAGTTTAAGGACGTTGCGGTCCATAGGAGTTTTGAGGCGAGATTTCGCCGGATACTACTTATAGAGTTTGGACTCGGGACGATAGCGAACGGATATAGGCGTTGTCATCTATCATTGACTTGGGCCGTGACTCGTCAGGCGTATTATTTTTTAGGAATCGGCCGTTTATTGGCCGGAAGGGTCTTTCGCCATGCATATCCATGAACAAGTAAGCCCCACCTTGGTAGACCTTGTCTATGATGTATGGGCCTTCATAGTTTGGCTCGAATTTCCCCCGTGTGGTACGATTGGGGATCATAGGTCTTTTGACAACTAGCATGAGTTCGCCTTGGCGGAATGTTCTCAGCCTAGTTAATCTTTCGTATGAGCGTGTCATCTTTGCTTTGTAAGCCTCCAAGTTTTGCTGTGCCATGAGATGAGTTTCCTCGAGGGCGTCGAGATCCTCAAGCCGAAGATGAGCATTCTCTTCATCTGTTAGTTCGTAATGAACCACCACTCATAGAGAGGGTAGCTCTATTTCTAAAGGGAGTACTGCTTCCGTGCCAAATACCAATGCATATGGCATTGTATTCGTAGCCATTTTGAACGTAGTTCGATACGCCCAGAGAGCTTCATGTAGCCTCTCGTGCCAGTCCTTTTTATGTTTGGACACCGTCTTCTTTATGATCTTTATCAAGGTTTTGTTGAAAGCCTCAGCTAGACCATTAGCTCGGGGATTATATACCGAAGAGTATCTCCAGTCTATATTATGCTGCTGTGCAAAGTTGCTGATTCTGTGACTTCTGTAGGCCGGCCCGTTATCGGAGATAATCCGTCGTGGAGTGCCGAACCGATTTATGATGTGTGTCTTGAAAAAGTGGAGGATATTCTCCGTATTCACTTCTCTTAGTGGTATAGCTTCTACCCACTTAAAGAAGTAATCAGTTGTCGCTAATATGAACCGATGTTCTCTGGATGACGCTGGTTCGATGGGCCCAATTATGTCGGTTCCCCACATTTCGAACGGCCAGCTGGCCACTGTTGGGTGTAGTGGGTTTGGATGCTGGTGGATGAAGTCTCCATGAATTTGGCACGACTGGTATTGCTTCGCATGTTCGAGGCAGTCCTGAATCATCGTGGGCCAATAGTAGCCCATCCTTTTTATCTTCAGCTTTATCTTTGGCCTGGCTTGATGAGAACCGCAGAGTCCGTTATGAGTTTCTTGGAAGACTCTCCTTACTTCTTCCGGTCCCAGGCATCTCAGCTATAGAGAGTCGAACGATCTCTTATATAGAGTATCATTGACGAAGGCGAAAGACAGAGCTCGTTTCATAAGCTGATATCTTGAGGATGCATCTTCAGGTGTTCGACGGGATATGAAGTAGTCTATAAAGGCTTCTCTCCAATCCTTAGCTCTTTCTTGGTCTTCTATTTGTAGGGCTGTTTTCTTGGTCGCTTCCTTTTCTTCAGACGACTCCGGAGATATTTCTGCTGGTGCAAGAACCCGACGGCTTTGTACAATGATCTTTACATCATCGAGGTTTTCGTCAGCCGGTTTTTTAGCGAGTTTGGCTAGTGCGTCCGCTTTGCTATTTTCTATACGCGGTATGCTTTCCAGGGCGTAAGAGGGAATTTGAGTTAGTAACTGTTGCACTCTTTTGCCATACTTCACCAACTCTGGTTTGCACGTTTGATAGTAACCGTTTACTTGGCTAACGACCAGCTGGGAGTCTCCGTATATAAGGAGGTTTTCGATTCTCATGTCGACAGCGATCTCAAGACCTGCTATCAAAGCCTCATATTCAGCCTCATTGTTTGTCCTCGGCTCTGTTAAGGAAAAGGCAAAGCGCATTATCCCTCCTTGCGGAGTCACGAAGATATGGCCTACCCCAGATTTGATTATAGGAGTGTTGTGTTGTCGCTTCTTCATGGAAGATGCTCCATCGAAATAGAGTTCCCATCGGATATCACTCCCTCCTTTCTCCCCTTTGATCATGTTAAACGCATGCTCGTCTGGCAGTTCGCAATTTAAAGGTGAGTCGCTAGGTATCGGATGTTCAGCGAGAAAGTCGGCGATGGCTTGGCCTTTCACTGTCTTGAGGGGTCGATAGCTTATCGAAAAATCCATCAAGAGGAGGGCCCATTTAGCGAGTCGTCTTGTTAGTATGGCTCTTGACATCAAATATTTGAGAGGATCCACCTTTGATATGAGATGGACCTCATGTGCCAAAGCATAGTGTCTGAGCTTCGTTATCGCAAAGATTAACACCAGGCAGTGTTTTTTGATAGGGGAGTAGTTGTTTTCAGCCCCCAGGAGAACTCGACTCAAATAGTAGAGGGCTCTCTCTTTCCCTTGGTCATTCTCCTGTGCCCATAGTGCGCCTAAAAAGCCTTCAAGGGCGGTTATGTATAGGATGAGGAGCTTTCCCTTGACCGGAGCGGTCAGTACTGGCGGGTTCTGCAGATATTGCTTGATTTCATCCAGTGCACTTTAGCATTTACGATCCCAAACGAAGGGGTCCCCTTCTTCATTAGATGACTGTAGGGGCGGTATTTGCCGGAGAGGTTAGCTATGAACCGTCGGATGTACGCGAGCTTCCCTTGTAGAGACCGCAATTGTTTTAAAATTCTTGGCGGAGGTATTTCCATAATCTCCTTGATCTTTGATGGGTCTATTTCGATGCCTCGGTGTTGTATGATGAACCCTAGGAATTTACCCGAGGAAACTCCAAACGCGCATTTGAGAGGGTTTATCTTCAGGTTGTATTTCCGATGATGCTGGAACACTATCTTCAGATGCTCCCAGTGCTCTTCATTTGATTTGCTTTTCACCACGAGGTCATCGATATAGCATTCAACGATTTCATGTATAAGGTCATCGAAAATCTTTGTCATGGCCCTCTGATAGGTAGCGTCGGCTTTCTTCAGGCCGAAAGGCATCACTTTGTAGCAGAATATGCCCAGAGGAGTCCGGAAAGCGGTATGCTTCTGGTTTTCGGGATGCATATTTATTTGATTGTACCCTGATGAGCCATCCATGAAGAAGAAGATTTCTTAAGTGGACGTGTTATCTATCATCAGCTCGGTAACCGGTACGGGGAAATCATCCATCGGACAGGCTTTGTTAAGGTCCCGAAAGTCCACGCAGATGCGCACCGTCCAATTTTTCTTTATCAGTGGGACAATATTGGCGATCCAGACAGGGTACTGAACTTCTTGGATGAAACTAGAATCGATCAGCTTCTTGACCTCGGCGTTGATACTCATCTCAAGTTCGAACCGCATTCTTCTTAGTGCTTGTTTGACTAGCTTGACGTCCGGAGATATCGCCAATTTATGCACAGCTATTTCTGGATCTAGCTCCATCATCTCGGAATAGTTCCATGCAAAGCAGTCTTTATACTGTATGAGCACGTCTTTTAGCGTAACTACCTGTTCTTTAAACAGCAGCTCACTGACGAACGTAAGTCGCGGGTCGTTTGCCGTCCCCAAGTCGATTTTCCTTAGGTTGTCCGCAGTAGTATGTATTCCATCTTCCAACTCTTTTGGCACCGGTGGAAATTCTGAGATCAATTCTGCTTCATCCTCATTTTCGAAACACCGGGAGAGGTCATCCATATCCTCGTACACTCCTTCTTCTGACAGCGTTATCACATGACATGTACGAGATCGTTTCTAAGACCGATGTTTCTCTGGATCTACTCTTGCTATATACATTGCCTTTGGCACATGCTTTTGTGGTGGGGCTACCCTCCAACTGTTGGATAGAGCGAATCTTCCGAATTGATACTGGTCTTCGACCCAGTTTTTGAAGATGAAGCAGTCTTCAAGAGGGTGTCTTATCACACAGTGATAGGAGCAATAATCCGGGTGATGAACCTCGTTTGCTTGATCGGGATGCCGAGACTCCGGGAGTTTCATCATTTGATGTTTCATGACAAGGTCAATGATTCTCTTTGTCTTGTCTCGAAGGAAAGAATATTCTCGACCTATCTTTTTCATAAGAAGTGGATTCCGGCCGACCTATTCTCGATCGCGTGGCCTTCTGGATCCGTTTTGTCGCTGTCGAACGTTTTTCTGTTTTTTAACTTGTTTTTCCTTCCGCGGCGGGCCTTTTTCTTATCTTGGGAATGCATGGTGGGCTGACGGTGAAGGGAATTGTCATCCTCCATAGCCTGCTGAAGGAGATATTGCGTCTTGGCTTTCTCGTAAATGGCCATTTCACGGCTGTGGTCGTTCCGGAACATTTGACTCGCTTCCCTTACTAGCTTTTCCATCTGTTCTTCAAACGACGGACTCAGCATTTTTATGGCAGAACCTCGTTCTGGTTCAACGTCAGTGTCTTTTAAAAGAGCATCCCCTTCTTCATCAAGGTCATTTATGATATGGCAACCATGGAATTGCTCCTGTTTCTTGGACTGGACATATCCAAGCCCAATCGCTTTCATTTTTCCGTTGGGCAATTTTCGCTGAGTCCCGGGGACGTTCCAAATCCTATTGTAGAACTGAGCTTGCCGAGCAGTCTGTTTGAAAGGTACGCCTTGGCATCTTAATAACCTTTTTAATCTCTCCGTGTAGTATCTGGGCAGACGGATGGGTTGGAGCCTGTCGAGCGCAAAATCGACACCATACCAGACTTCTCTTTCGACTTTAATCTCCGCGGATCGATAGAATAGGATCGCCTTTTCACCTCTTCGTTTGGGAGGGACGTAGAATGTCTGCAGCTCTTGCACACTATATGTCTCAAGCGCATCAAGCTCTCTGTAGTGCTACCGCAGAACCATTGTGATTTGCAAACTCTGATCATCTCTAGTGAGGGTCTGCATTGATGGGCGGACCGAGAACACTGCGTTGACTTCGTCTTCAGAGTCACTACCAAAGACCAAAATAGGGGTAGATGGTCTCGGTCTGTTGCATTTGGGTGGCCCCGAATAGACTATCTCTTCTTCCTCCTCAGCATCGCTCTCAAAGACCGGGATAGTGGTGATAGTTTTTTGCTTATTCTCCGGTTTATGGTATCTTTCCGTGTCTTCAAAGTCTGGTAGGAAATACTTAGCATCTTCATACTTGCGGACTTCATTTACGGAGAATGTGTTTAGTTCCCTTGTAACTGTGTACTAGAGGCCATTTTTGGAATACTACATACACTGATGTTGTGTAGAAGGGATGATATTGTACTCGTGTAACCAAGGCCTGCCGAGTAAAGCGTTGTAACAGGTCTTGGCATCAATGACATTAAATTTGATGTCAGTTACAAGCAGCCCAAAGCGTAACGATAGTATTACAGACCCGAGCGTTCATGATGACCGGGAGTCGAACCCGAAGATGGTGATTTTATCCCGAGCGAGGTGTTGAACGCTCATGCAATTTTCTTTTAGCACCTTCACATTTAGGAGGTTGACAGAGGACCCGTTGTCAACTATGATCTTCCCTATCTTGATGTCATGGCAGTACCCGGTGATATACAGGGGACGGTTGTGCTCGCACGTTCTGAGGAGGAGATCTTCATCGCCGAAAGTGATGTCAGACGTGTGCACTTCTTCCAGCTCGTCCTTCATCTTTTCTTTGGCAAGAAAATCTTGAAACTGCTCGGGCTCTTGTAATTCCCTGATCAGAGAATCTCGTGCCTCTTTAGACAACAGAAGGGCATCCAAAATGCTTAACTGTGAGGGTATCTTCCTCAGATGTGCCAGCATATTGTAATCCACTTTGTTTTTCTTGGGCGGGTCCTTGGCTGCCAGCTCTTCGACGATTCGATCATCGAGGGCGATATCCTCAGGGACTTTTTCCTTCCCCTTATCATTTTTTTCGATCCTTTGTTTGTAGGTCCGAGATTCTTTTCGGGCAACGTACGGTTGCGCAGCTGAGTATTCTCACAGTTCTTCATCTGCTCCTCTTTTCTTGAGGTAGATTCTTTGAAGAGAGGGCTGGGGGCTATTTCTTTGTCAGAATCTCTTCCGAAGGTGAGAACTTGAGATCTCATGGTATCAACCATGTGACGGTTGACGGCAGTTCTTTTGCGCTCATCCGTCGTATTTCTATGCTCCCGACGAGTTTTGCTCTTCATCCGCTTGAAATGTTGTCGGTGAGCAACGTATCCTTGCCACCACTTTTTAAAGGCCATGCATTCTTTGGTAGGGTGTGCAATTCTCTGATGGTATAAGCAGTAGTTAGGATGTACATCCGCTTCATCAGGGTGTATACCGCCAGGAGTATTTCCTTTGAAAGATGGCAGCCTCATTCCCATTAACAGGGATTTAGCGAACCGTTTCCTTGTCTTAAGTCTGATTTTGTTTGCCGCGGGAGTGCTTCAATCTGGTTGGAGTACTTTGTGACTTATCCCTACCATGACTTCTTTAACTCGACGCCGACGCCTGGCCTTTTCGAATATAGCCATTTCATGCTCTTTATCGGCTTTGCTCCTCTGACGGGCTTCGTTCAATAGCATGTCAATCATCTCGTCTGACGGTTCCAAGGATTTTGGAACCGATCCTGCCTCCAGCTCCTCTATATTACCTTCTGATGCCGAGTGAGCTTCTTCGTCATTTATTGGTGAATGAGAGATCATGTGACAACTTGCCACATAATCCTCGGGTTCTTCTGATGTGTCTTCTCCCTCATCATTGTCATTATCTCCATCCTCAAGGATATGGCTGAGAAACTCTTGGAGTGTGACCGGGGTTCGCGCCTTCTGGTTATATTCCTCCAGTGCATCAATATGCCTTTGCAGGTCCGTGCACTTGTCATCAGGCTGTGCGAGCTTCTTGATCTTCTTCTTTTTCTTTGAAGACTTTGACGGCTGGGCCTGGGTATTTTGCCCATCGCCACCAAATCTCGGTGTCGGGCGCGGTTTCAGCATCCTCTCAATGATCTCTGGCTCCAGCGGGCTTTTCCATCTGATTGCCGGAAATGCCTGAAGATCTTTGAGCATTCTTTTAGTCTTGTCTGAAAGAACAACTTCCCATGGGGCTTCCTCTATAAATGAGCATGATGTCCCCGGCGCGTCCACCTTTTTAGGAGCGTGCGGTTGTGACGGGCTTACCTTCCAGTTTTCAGACAATACGAATTTGCCTTGTTGGTATTGGTCCTCAATCTAATATTTAAAGATGAAGCAATCTTCGATTGGGTGGCCCACTATTTGGTGGTAGGGGGAGTAATTGGGATTGTTGACGTCGTCCGGTTGCAGTGGGCGTCTCGGATCTGGTAGAGTGATAAGCCTGTTGCGCATCGCCAGTTCGAACAGTCTTCTCGTTTTATCCCAAGGGAATGAGTAAGGACGTCTCAACTTTTCTCCGAGTGATCGTTGTCTATCGTTTTGGCGAGCAACCGGTTTCGAATCACTCGGCTGTTGCTGAGCGTTGGCGACGAAGATCGCTTTCCCTTTGCCCTTTTAATTTCGAAGCTCCGTTTTCGAGGAGGGCAGTCTATGGCCCATCTGGTCCATTTGGGCCAGCTTGTCGATCAAGGCTTGGAAAGTGATCGGCTTGAAAAACCTCATAAACTGGGATATAGTCGCTTGCGGGTCAAGGGTCCCTACGAACGTGCCCACAGCAGGAGCTTCTTCTATGCGTTGTTCGCATCTCGACCATAGGTTCCGCCACCGAATTGCATACTGAACCTAAGTCTCTCCTGGCTTCACCCTGGCATTGATCAATGCCGTGATCGGGGTGCGCTCACTAGCGCTTGCGAAACGCTGGGTGAATAGCGACTCCATTTCTGTGAATGTTTTGATGGAGTCATTCGGAAGTTCCGAGTACCATTCGAATGCTGTCTCCGCTAAGCTGCCGACGAATTGGCGAAGCAGCAGTTTATTTTCACATCCAATATTCCCGCATAGAGCCCTGAACTGAGCGACGTGCTGATGGGGGTTGCCTGTCTCCTTATACACGTGAAATTTAGGGATCGTATATCCCGGTGGGTACTTAATTTGATCGTACCAGCGTGGATAGGGTCGTCCAGTTCCGACGACTTAGCCAGTAGCTTCACTTGCCTGATGAGCTCGTATTTGTTGAGCTATGTAGTCATCAAGCGCAGCTTTCGAGATCGTCTCCTCCCTGGCTGTTGATAG
Source organism: Agapanthus africanus (assembly GCA_030015575.1). Lineage (NCBI taxonomy): Eukaryota > Viridiplantae > Streptophyta > Magnoliopsida > Asparagales > Amaryllidaceae > Agapanthus > Agapanthus africanus. The sequence goes on from CM057348.1 coordinate 53,118,210, forward strand.
TGCCGGAAGAGGGTTTGATGTCTCCCCTCTGTCGTCTTCAATGATTATTGAGGGATCTTCGGCTGGAGGGTCCAGCTGGATCATCATTCCCGCCATATCTTGGAACAGAAGCGACATTTGTTTTATGTTAGCCGCTTGTTCAGCAGCCTCTTTATCTTTCTTTTCGAGCATTCTTCAGAGGAACTCGGTACCGGTTTCCTGTTCCTGGCATTGTTCCGACGACGCTTCCGGGCTTTCTTTCTACCCAGTAAGTGCGGCCATCTTTGTCAGCATCTTCTGGAGTTTCTGTCGTTGCTCTTGAGCCTTTGTTACGGACCGCGTAAGTTGTCGATGACCCCTAGAAGTACGGCTTTCCTCTTTTCCAGAAGCCATATAGACAGTGTGCACTATCATGCCCCCAGACTTAGGGCGTTTGGGTTCAGTGCCCTTGAGATTTGTCGTAAGCACGGGGATCTTCTCCGGCCTTCTCTTTTTATGGACGGTCGAGGTTGAGGGGGCTGCAATAGGCACCCCAGCAGACGACACCTTCTGTAGCATAGCGGCGGGATGGTCTTCCTCTTGCTGAACCTTCATTTTCTTGTGTCGGCGGGAGTAGTCTTTATCGATTACAGAGTCTTGGATTCTTCGCCAGATCTTATGAATTTTGGAGGACAGCCGCTGTGGGGGCTGCTCCGGCTTCGTCTTAGTAACATTTTCAACGGGTAGAGGAGACCTTTTTAGTACGGCAATTGGAGAGTTCTTGTGCACCCTCCTAAGCGGTTCAAAGCTGTTCCCAGTTGGAACAGTAGCGTCAGTTTCCACCGTTGGAACTGGTGGGGTAAGTCCAGAGGGGGAACTGCCCCCAGCTTTCCTCACTCGACGCCAGTGACGTCGTCGAGCATGTCGTGTAGTTAGGATCACCTCTATCATTGAAGTAGCTTCGTCATGCCCCCTGCTTCGATTAGAGCTGTTGTTGGTGTCAGCCTGTCGAAGACTGACATCCGCTGGGAAGGAATGATCAACCTGTCGAAGGCCGACTTTCGAATAGGGGAAGTAGTTTGGACAATTTCACGTGCAGCAGGAGTTGGGATAGCCTTCTCCGATATTGCGAACCTCTTCGCGGGCCTATTTAATCTTAGGCTCAGCCTGCCGAAAACTGAGGTAGTAGACTTGGACGACCCGTTGAGAGGGGCCGCGATAGTTGTAAGCCGATCAAAGACCGACTTCTTTGGAGCTTCCTGTGACGGCACCGAGACGCTGAAGCTTGTTGGCGGGATCATGGTCCCGAAGAACAATCCAGTGGTGGCCTGTGTCACCTGTTCCACCGGCATTGCGAAGATGGAAGCCGCTTGGGGCCCGTAAGTTACTCCTCTAGATGGGACGGAGCAAGAGTTGTCGTTGCAAGTACATTTGGAAGCCATTGATCTTCTTTTCTCTGCACAGGAGCAAAACACCAAATCTCAATACCTCGACTCCAGGGGCAACCATAGCAAACCGCGATTTGTTCGCGAAGCATGACACGCGAAGTGTGGAGTGGAAAGAGGAAAAGGTCTCACCGGGTATGCCAGAATCTGTTTACCGCCGAAGATGCGACCGGGACGTTAAGACGTCTGGCCTGAATTTTGGGGGCATTTGCTATTTGGATTTATCTGTCCACCTCTCCGAAGATTCCAAGTTGATTTATGGCATCGTATATCGGAGGCTCGGACAGATGCGGCCGTTATAGCAGACTTCATCAGATTCCCCCTCATTTGTGAGGGGGTTTTGATTGTGGGAACGCTCTTCCCTGCAGGCGCAAGCCCCTGTAGTTAATTACGTTACCGTGTAGCAATAACCACTTTCTCCTTCTCCAGATGTTCACTTCGTGTCGTGTGTATTTGTTTTGTTTTAGGTTGCCCGTGGATTATATACGGAGACTAATTTTTGTTGTCGCCCGTAGGGCGTGGATTAGTCCAAATCCGTATTTTCTTAGATTTGAGTTTGATTGATTTAAGGATCGTTAATCTTGTTTGAGATTAAGATCGACTTAAATATTTTTTAAGGATACGTTAATCCGATATTGGACTAAGATATACTTAACAGGGATTCGGGATCATTTTGGTCCAACGAAAGAACGTTTGGGCCTTATCATTTTAGTTTAAGGACATTGCAATCCGTTATTAGTTTAAGGACTTTGCGGTCCGTTGTTAGTTTAAGGACTTTGCGGTCCATTGGGTTTAAGGATATCATAGTCCATAGAGTTTAGTTTAGGGACGTTGCGGTCCATTGTTTAAGGACATCATAGTCCGTGTTTAAGGACATCATAGTCTATGGTGTAAGGACATCATAGTCCATGATGCTTTTTAGTTTAAGGACATCATAGTCCATGTATAAGGGCATCATAGTCCAGAGAGTTTAGTTTAAGTACGTTGCGATCCATGTTTAAGGACATCATAGTCCATAGGGTTTTTAGTTTAAGGACATCATAGTCCGTTTTTAAGGACATCATAGTCCAGGGAGTTTAAAAACATCATATTCTATAGGTTTTTAGTTTAAGGACATCATAGTCCATGGAGTTTAGTTTAAGGATGCTGCAGTCCATGGTTGGTTTAAGGACATCATGGTCCATAGAGTTTAGTTTAGGGACGTTGCGGTCCATAGGGTTTAAGGACATCATAGTCCATAGAGTTTAAGGACATCATAATCCATGGTGTTTTGGCTCATCAGTTTTGAGGGTGCGCCAAGAGTTATTGGTTTTTGGGACCCTCCACCTCTCCGAAGACGTTAAAGAATTACAACGACATGTATCAGAGGTATGAAGAGATGTACTCTTGAACCAAATTTCAGATTGAGGAATTATCACTCTTGAGCATAGAGGCTCGGTTTAATCTCAGGAAAGACTTAACCAATTTGAGGTTGAAGTTGGTTCCTTAATATGTATTTTCAGTGATCACGTACTCCCACGTGATACTTTGAGGCAGTGTTAAACACTGAGAGTTTGAGGGCGCTCACGTGTGGCACGTGAGGCTTTTAAAGGTGGTGCTGTTCGCTTGGTTCTATTCCCCATCTTTATATAAGTGTTTAAACACTTTATTCTTGTGGCCATCACGTGTGAGCATGTGAGGCGCCTCAGAGTTAGACATTGTTTCCTTAGGTTTATTCCCTTTTCTTTTTAAAAGTGCCAAGCACTATCAGTGGGGGGAGGTCACATATGAACACGTGATCTTTCCTTTGAGTTCATCACAAGTAGTCACGTGTGAACACGTGATCATCGATATGCATGGAATTCCTTCTCTGAGTTTATAAGAATTTAATTCTTTAGACTTAGTTCTTCTCCTAGGTTTTGGATCTGCATGGCAGAGTCTCCCCGATGAGAATTAAATTCTCAACTTGGGGAGAGATCTGTTTCTGCAGATCTTTCACCAGAAAGAAGAACTAAGTTCTTTTATGAATGGTTAAACCCTAGTTTTATCAGACGAACTAAGTTCCTTTATGCCTTTTGGGAGAATTAAATTCTCTGAACTTAGATCTTTCCCTAGGTTTTGGATCTGCATGGCAGAATCTCCCCTATGAGAATTAAATTCTCAGCTTGTAGGGAGATCTGCTTTTGTAGATCTTTCACCAGAAGAAAGAACTAAGTTCTTATACGAAGGGTTAAACCCTTAAAGAAGAGATGAGACAGTCTTTATACTTTCTTCTCACCTAATTTTGTTTTGAAAAGTGGATTCTTCTCCCTTCTGAGAATTGAATTCTCTTTCCTCCTTTTTTTATCTCTCTCTTTCTCTCTGTATATATGTCTCCTTTCTCTTCAGTCTTGAGTCCTTTATATAGCAGAGGCAAGTTTGTTGATTTTTGTTAAGGAAATCTCTCATTGAGAGATTTTTGATTAGTCCGGGGATTTTATCCACCGTTGGATTTTTGATCCAGGGACTTCTGTTTTACAAAAGACCTTTTTTCTTGTTTTTAACAAGATTGGGAAAATATTTTCCCATACAGAGCTTATTATGTATCTTGGTGATTTTTTAATCACCGTTGGATTTTTGATCCAATGGTGCTCTGATTTACAGAGCACAATCTTTCTTATTTATAAAGATTGGGAAAATATTTTCAAATAGGATTTGGATCCTTATATTTAGAATTTAATTCTATCGGCTCAGAAAGCATTGGGAACCCTCACGTGTAGCACGTGACCCATAACTTTAGGCTGGTTTGCTTAGATGTAGCAGTCCCAGAGAAGAGCATCACGTGTTGGCACTTGATGTGCCTTCTGGACTGTTATTTGTTTTATGAATGCGCCTATATACCTTGTATATAGATGCTCACGTGTGGCACGTGAGGCTCAACTTTAGCCTTATTTGTTAAGTGTAATGTTCATGATTTTTGTTTCAAGACGCATCACGTGTGGGCGCGCGATACTCCATTTGGGGGAATTTTTCCATCGCTTATTATTTATTTATTTATTTATTTTTTTATAAGGGAACAACGTAGGCACCGGCTCCTGCAGAAAAAAGGGCTTATCCCCGGGACTAGGAGTTAAACTCCCGAAGGACTTTGGAAACTCCCAGAAAAAAGGGAAGATTTTTATTTTTATAGAGTTAAACTCCCAAAAGGGTTTTTAGTGGAGTTAAACTCTCAAAAGGATTTTATTTATGGAGTTAAACACCCGAAGATTTTGACAAATGGAGTTGAACTCCCAAAAATTTTCGAGGATGATCAAAGGGGACCCCTTTCTTCTTCCTTAAGCACTGGATCGTCTCCTAAGCCTCATTTCTTCCCCAAAGTGGGATTTTTGGAGATAGGTCTCCTTCTTCCTCCTCTCTATTGACTGGATCTTGGAGAAAAGGGGGTGAGACTTAAAAATCTCCCCTTTTATATATTTGATGGAAGATCTGAGCTCCCCTTCATAGGTTTTATAGTGAAAAACTATTTCTTTTTGGAAATGAAAGAGTTAAACTCTTAATTTAATTCAGAAAAATGAAGAAGGTTTAAAATCTAGAAGAAGGAGAAGGGGGCACGGAAACCCAAATTTTTTAGGGGATCAATTATTGTCTTCATTTCATCATAATGTTGTCTTATATAGACGTACAAGTTTACACATAGCCCCTTGGACTTTACAAAATGGTATTTTGCCCATCCCATGCCTCGTGTGCTTATTTCTCTTGTATATGAGCCATGAGCTTTACAAAAATTTGGTTTTATGCCCATTTTCCTTACATTTATTCATAAAAATTACATCAAAATTATTTATTACATAATTTTCATTTTAGCATGGGGGGCTGGCCGCAGGGCTCGACTTGGGCATGGGCCCATTTGACCTGAGCTTGGGCCCGCTTACTTGGGGTTGACTTTGACTTGGTCAACCGGGGTGTAATTTTTGACCCTAACAAAGTGCCCACCATCAATAAATGCACACCGTGTATTTGAGTTGTGTGCATGAAATTGATTGATCTTGTTCCGCAGAATTTGATTTTGAGGTGGAGCATTATTCCAGGGATGGAGCATACTTCCAAGAGCATGATTCCAGGGGTCGGAGCATAATTTCAGGGTCGGAGTATCATTCCGAAGAGTGAAGCATAATTCCGAAGGTCGGAGCATCATTCCAAAGTGCGGAGCATAATCCCGACAGGGAAGGCAGATATTCCAAGGCAAAGCATGATTTCGACACGGGGTACATTCTGAGACGAAACATGATTCCGATGCAGAGATTGATATTCTGAATGAAATATAGTTCTGATGCAGAGGTTGGTTCCTAGGCGAAACATAATTTCGACAGGGAAGGTAGATACTCCGAGGTAAAGCATGATTTCGACATGGGATACATTCTGAGATAAAACATGATTCCGACGCAGAGGTTGTTGGTTGACTTGATTCCGAGACGAGGCATAATTCCGACAGGGAGGTCGTTGGTCGACTTGATTCCATGGCGGAGCTTGATTCCGATGGGGAGATCGTTAGTCGACTTGATTTCAAGGCGGAGCATAATTCTGACAGGGAAGGCAGATACTCTGAGGCGAAGCATGATTTCGAAACGGGGTACATTCTGAGACGAAGTATGATTTCGACATGGGGTTTGTTAGTTCCCAGGCGAAGAATAATTCCGATAGGGAAGGTGGATACTCCGAGGCGAAGCGTGATTTCGACACGGGGTACATTCTGAGACAAAACATGATTCTGACGCAGAGGATATTGATTTGATTTGATTTGGGTGTTTCTTATCCGTCAGGCGGGGCTTTTGAGCCTGGAAATTAGAATTTGGGATTTTGTTTGGCGTCAGCATCGCTATACTAGAATATGGTACCAAGAGCGAATCATCATTTGCCATGGAGAACATGGGATTTGTGTTGGCATCAGTATTGCTATACTGGAATAAGGTACCAGGAGCGAATCATTATTTGCCATTAGAGAATTTGAGTATTTTGGTTTTGGTTTGGCATCAGCATCGCTACACTGCAATATGGTACTAGGAGCAAATCATCATTTACTATGAGGAGATTTTCTTCATTCCCAGTTTAACGACTTAGGGGTCATTTGTTCCCAATTTAATGACTTAAAGTTCTATTGGATCGAAAGTTTGGAATTTTAGGGTCGGGGTCGGCATCAGCGTTGCTAATACTGAAGCACAGGTGCCAGGAGCAATTCATCATTTGCCTTTACCCATTAGGGAGCGGTGGCTTAGGAGATAGGTTTAGATCCCTATCACCTAACGTTTTTCAATTTTATGCGCCGTAAGGGTCCCATAAAAGCATTTTCTTCCCACGAGTCGAAAGGATCTCGTAGGTGTATTTTCTCCTTAGAAGTCATGGGGACCCTCAAGTGTGTTTTTCCTTTGTGAGTCGTAAGAATCCCACGAAGGTGTTTTCTTACGGGTTGAAAGGATCTCGTAAGTTTCGTTCTCCTCATGTATCGTGGTGACACATGAGTGGGTCTTTCCAAATGGAGCATCATTCCGATGGTGGAGATCGGCCGCGTGACTGGTGATTACGGCGGGGCATGGGTGTGATGAGAATTATTTGAGCCCGTGGATTATATACGGTAGTCAATTTAGTGACCAACCGTAGGGCTGAGAGAATTTTGGGAATTTGGATTTTGGTTGGCATCTGCATCGCTGCACTAGAATATGGTATCAGGAGCGACTCATCATTCGCCATTTGGGAATTTGGATTTTGGTTGGCATCTGCATCGCTGCACTAGAATATGGTATCAGGAGCGACTCATCATTCGCCATTTGGGGATTTGGATTTTGGTCGGCGTCTGCATCACTGCACTGGAATATGGTACCCGGAGCGACTCATCATTCGCCGTTGGGATATTCGGGGATTTGAAATTTTGTTGGTGTCTGCATCGCTAACACTGAAGTATGGTTCCATGAGAGACTCATCATTCGTTTTTGGAGGGGTATGAAGTATTTTTTTTCTTTTTTCTTCTTCTTCTCTCTCTCTCTCTCTCTCTCACACTTCCCGTGATTGCTCTATCGTTTCAGCTTTTCTCATCGCGAAGGTCGTGATTGCCCTATCATTTTGGCTATTTATTCGCGATTGCTCCATCATTTCGGCTTTTCATTTATTCACAATTTTTTTACATTCCCAGTTTAACGACTTAAGGGTCGAATGTTCCCAGTTTACCGACGTGGTGGTCAACTGTTCCCAGTTTAACGACGTGGTGGTCAACTGTTGGAGCCTGAGCTCTATTCTATAGGAACCATGGGCTCCTTTGGCTTAATTGCATAAGCGGGCTCTTCATCATCTAGACCGAGCCGGTGTTGGATGGCAACAACCACGTCATCGTCATGGCTATAAGGCGTAGAAGGACTTGTTCCTGTGGGCTCCATCTTGTAGACCGTATGGGTTGTGTACCCGTCTATTGCTTCTTCATTGGCAATGTTCATCGTTTGGATCTTAGCTTGTTTCCTTGGCCCGCTCCTTTCTAAGAAGGGCAGACGATTGAGAGCAACAGATTTCCGAAGGGCTTCGGTCTTCTTTTGTATGAAATTGGCGGTCGCAGCTTGATTGTTCGCCGACACGCCTTTAGACAGTTCTATCTCTCCTGCGTTGTATTATTTTTTGACCCAATCTTTGAAGACGAAACAGTCCTCAATGGCATGACCTATCACTCTCAGATAGGGGCAATATTTAGAGTCTTCGGTCATATTCACTTCTTGTGGTCTCCTTGATTATGGCTATTGCAGATCGTTTCTCAGGGCGTCATTGAATATCTTGTGGACTTTGTCCCTTCTGAAGGAATAGACCCTATCCAGCTTCTTTTTCAGGGGAGATTCTTCTCCTTCTCCCAACACTGGCTTGTTAGGCTGGTTGGCATTAGGACCGATCATCCCTCACTTATTTCGATTAGCCGAAGTGTTAAAATATTTAGTATCATCGGAATTTCCGCCTTGCAATTATCATCCTTTCGATTCCTCCAGGATTTATTGCTATTTGGGGAATCCGAGGAAGAATCTTGTTTTGAGCGTTCCAACATTTGAACTTTCTTGGTCAGCTCTTAGAACGTCTTAAGACCTGCGGTGCATAGAAAAGGATTCATCCACGTACCGAGATTTTCTATGAGGAGATTGACGGATTGGTCTTGTTCCAACGGTGGCTCACATTTGACGGAGAGATTGCGCCATCGGATTATAAAATCTATTCTGCTTTCATTGTTCTTTAGCTTGGTCCTTACGAGGTCAGCAATGGTGATCTTATCGCTGACACTCAGAAACCTTTGTCGAAACAAAGACTCCATTTGGATGAAGGTAGTAACGGAGCCATCCGTTATGCTCGCGTACCAGTCGAAAGCAACATCGGTTAGGTTATTAACAAACTGGCGGAGGAAAAGAGCATCATTGCCCTCAGTATTCCCGCGTGAGGCTTTAAAGTGGGTGATGTGCTGATTCACATTTTCTGTCCTATCAAATCTTCCGAATTTGGGAATGATATAGCCACTAGGAAACTCTACCAGATCATACCGAGCAGGATATGGTCTCTCGCTACTGCTGACATCTTTTTGCGCTCCGGCTTCGGCTACCAGTGTTTTGACTTTATTGGCGACCAAATCCATGATTTGATCTTGTGTTAGCGGGTTGCTGTCATCGGTAGTCAAGACATTTCCTGAGATAGGATGCGGCCGACTTTCATGCAGGTTTCCCACCTTTGGATTGAGGGAATAGGCATCGGCTGTCTCGGGACACCGTTTCCTGGTTCATGAGCAGAGCCCTGCGCTTGATTGGGTGGCTGAGAGGCAACTTGGTTCATGAGCTGTAAAACGACGTTTTTCAAGTCGTCAATTTTTTAGTAGAGTTTGGTCATCTCCTTATCTTTGTTTCTGAGCTGCTTCTGAAGCTCTTGTAGAAGTTACTGCTCTGCGGTCTTGGGATGGAAGATTGGCTCCTCTTCGCTTTCCGAGCTCGACTCTTCATGTACTGAGGGATCTCTCTGCTTATCAGCTTCACTGAAAGGGTTTTCATTACCTTCCATAGGAGGCTAGTCTTGGGAATTGGTAACCACATTTACATCAGATTGGATTTGAGATGTGGTAGCCCCGTCCATGCTCTTGCTGTGCGTGCCCACCATATAGACAATGTGGAAAACATGTCCAGCCATATCTTTATATTTGGCGGCTGATATTTCGGACCGTCGTCGTGGCCCTTCCTCTTCTGGAAATGACAGGCAACTGAAGACGGTTGGTCTGACTGGGTCCTTGGATGGCGCTGTCCGGATCGCAGCTTTCTTAACTCTTTCGGTCATGGCATTCTTCTGAACTAATTTCAGCGGTTCAAAAAAGTTACCGATCTCTATAGCCGATTCAGCTATTGTTGCGGGGTAACTCTGTTCTTGGAACCTCATGAAGTTCAGCTTAGTAAGAGCCCTAGCCCTTTTATTGGCTCTATATCTAAGCCTTTTCTGTCTTAGCTTCTCGATTTTGAGGGCTTGGCAGGTATCCGTTATCTAGAAAGCTATCGTGAGTTGATTAACGGGGAGCTTAGAGAAAATACCCGATCGGGCAGTTGTCAGGAGCACCGCTGGAGCTTGCCAAGATGCTTTATTGTTTTGTTGGTGTTGATGGCCTTGCCCCCAGCTGGAGCAACATAGAGTCATTTGGAAACGGATTTGTGCTTGGGCTGAGGTGCCTTCGCGATCATAACATTTGGCTTTTTCCCTTTTGAGGCCGGTTTATCTATCACCGGGGCTTAAGGAGCAGGAATGGCGTTAGCTGGCACGAACAGAATAAAACCAAATGGTAGCAGCAGATCCTCTTACTGTCGTCCGAGACTAGCCGGGATGATCATCCTGGCGTCCATCTTCATCGTGTAGGAGATAAGAGCTGTGTTGAGAGCCGAGCTTGTCCTTATAGACATTTTGTTTCATCCGAAGATTACAATTGAAAAATGTTAACCTGCACAAAGAAGCATGATTTCAGTACAGGCAATCAATATATATGTTGATTGAGTTCGCATGAATGTTTAACCCAAATATGGAAGGAGAGAAAAGATCCCACCGGACGTGCCGGAATCTGTAGGGTATTTTTCGTCACCCCATTGAGATGTGAATGTGTGCGCTTGTCAGGCGCATTACAGATTCTCCTTTCTTAAGATAGGACGTGGTTTATTGATTGTGGGGATCTGAATCTCTGGTTGCCGCAGACTATATTTCAGTTAATTACCTTTCGCTTTTGGAGCGAGAGAACTTCCGATTGACGGGTCAAACTGGTCATGCGAACTCAATGTGTCGTATGCGTGTGTTGTGTTTTGGAGGGGACTTGGATGTATTGGGGGTCACACTACCCGGATAGTGGGCTAGGGTTTAAGGGGGCTAACAGCCCCTTTGCGGGATATGGGACAGCGCCCCGTTAGAAATTTTTTCTAACAGGGGACGTGTTTTGAGTATGGTGCGTGAGGGAAAAAGAGGGGTGAGGAGCGTCCTAACGATGCGTGAATGGTGCGTGGACGCTGAGCGACAACGCCCCATACGCCCGGCACGTGGGCGCTGGGCGTCCGTGGGCCACGTGCGAGGCGTGTGGGTGTTGGGCGCCAGCGTCTCACGCGCCCGGCATGGGAGCGCTGGGCGCCTGCAGAAAAAGGGGCTTAGCCCCGGTACTCGTATTTAAACTCCCGAAGGACTTTGGAAACTCCCAGAAAAAAAGGGAGGATTTTTATTTTTTTGGAGTTAAACTCCCAAAAGGGTTTTGAGTGGAGTTAAACTCCTAAAAGGATTTTGAGTGGAGTTAAACTCCCAAAAGGATTTTATTTATGGAGTTAAACTTCAGAAGATTTTGACAAATGGAGTTGAACTCCCAAAATTCTTTAGAGATGATCAAAGGGGACCCCTTTCTTTTTTCTTGAGCCCTGGATCCTCTCCTAAGCCTCGTTTCTTCCCCAAAGTGGGATTTTTGGAGATGGGTCTTCTTCCTCCTCTCTGTTGGCTGGATTTTGGAGAAAAGGGGTGAGACTTAAAAATCTCCCATTTTATAGATTTAATGGGAGATCTGAGCTCCCCTTCATAGGTTTTATGGTGAAAAACTATTTCTTTTTGGGAAAGAAAGAGTTATACTCTTGATTCAATTCAGAAAAGAGAAGAAGGTTTAAAACCTTGAGGAAAGAGAAGGAGGCACAGAAACCCTAATTTTTAAGGGGAGTCAATTATTGTCTTCATTTCATCATAATGTTACCTTATATAGGCTTACAAGTTTACATATAGCCTCTTGGGCTTTACCAAATGGCATTTTGCCCACCCCATACCTCATGTACTTATTTCTTTTGCATATGAGCCATGGGCTTTCCAAAAATTTGGCTTTATGCCTATTTTCCTTACATTTATTCATAAAAATTATATCAAAATTATTTATTACATACTTTTCATTTTGGCATGGGGGAGGCCGGCTGCGGGGCTCTACTTGTGGATGGGCCCACTTGATTTGGGCTTGGTCCCGCTTACTTGGGGTTGACTTTGACTTTGACTTGGTCAATCAGGGTGTAATTTTTGATCCTAACAGATATATCTTTATATATGATTATTGTTATATACGTACACGACTTTAGATCCGTACGATATTGATGGATATTGTACGAGAGATGATTCTTTACTAATTATGATGAGGATAATGTGCCGAATACGGCCGAGATTCATTTGGACTCGTGGAATCATGTGTTTATCCCGATTCGATTTCTTGAGCTATACTCTTTTCAAAACTAACGATTCGTTTTCCTCTTTTAAATGATAAATAGCAAGATTGCACTGCTACTTTTAAACAAATGTCTATTTTAAATATACTGCAGTCTCTTTATTTGCAAAACAACGTTTCGTTCTATTTTAAACTATAACGGTATAGCTCATAATGGTTAGTTATATTTAGTGATTGTTCAAGTTACACTTAGATTACTTTTTTTATATGCCGGCGATTCGATTATCTATTATATAGGCTAGCTACGTTACTATTCTCATATGAACACACTGATGGAATACTGCACAACTACCAATGATTGCTATGTTGCACAAATCACAGACGCGCATATTACATTACACTTCATTGGTACTGCCATGACACTGTAGGATTTCGACGCCGAATAGCGCTGATGTTATTATATGAATGTGATGATTTACATACTTATGTGATTAATTATCAACTAACGGAGATGCATGACCCATCATTGATGATTGTGTTAGTAATGTTCAAATACCTTTGCTAGAACACTTGCATAAATACTAATAATTGTCATGTGACACAAGTATAAACGTATATGTTACACTATACATCATTAGTATTGTCATGACATAGTAGAACTGCCATTTACTCGTGTTCTAGATATCCATGATAGATGTATTGATACCTATTTTTGGAGTTTCTTAGCACAACCACTAGGTTTTAGCAAACATTAAGTATGCAATTTTTAAAAATCTATAGTGCTAAAGAACACAAACCTAGAATCGAACTAGAGAATTAGGGTTAAAAAGACAGTAAACAAACGTTACACTAACTGAATAGAGAATACAACCTTTATAGACCGGTCCTTCACTTCTAAAGCTCCGTGTAGTGGTCCCTTAGCTCCAAGTAGTGGTCTCCCGAACTCTTCTTAGGCTCCACAAGACGAAAGGAACAAGCTTGCTTAAGAATCTTCGAGGCCAAAGATGATCTACGTCGAGAAATCTCTAACTCAAGCTTCCTCTTCACTAATTGAGAAATTAGTGAAGCAAACAACCTATACTAAATGGTTAGTTTGGTATAGATTGATGAAGTAGGAATTTTGCTCACTTTAGAATAATTTTTCTCTTTTTCTTTTTTCACCTCATCAAAACCTAGAGAGGAAAAATGAGATGAAGAAGATGATCTAGTGATGAACCATGGTGAGAAAATATCTCATATGATATTTGTAGAGACTTAACCATGGCTAAAGATAATAGTTGGGTTAATAAATATTTAGAGTAAAACAAAATTAGTGGACTTAAATCAAGGCTTCTACATGCTTCCACAAGCATATTTAGCCATGCTAATTTCCACCTAATTTTGATTTTTCCTTTAATAATTAATCACCAAAATTATCTTTAGTTTGGTATGAATCTCATATACCCATGTCCAATGTATCATCAAGCCTGACACAATAGTAAATACATTAATATATATCTCATATATATTTATATGTATTTGTAGAAAAGAAATTCTTAAGTAAGCTAATATTAGTTAATATATATTAATATATCAAATATATAATTATATATTAAATTATTAAATCAACACTTGATTTAATAATCCGGCTATATCATATATAACCGACTAATATCATTTATACGTATATCAAATATACATATAACAAATTATTGAATCAACACTTGATTCAATAATCCGGTTATATCACATATAACCTATATCGCGAGATTAAAATACTGTTTCACATACACGTATTAATCTCGGTCCCACACATATCACATATGTGCCCTACTTCGTTTCGCTTGAGTTAGGAAACCTTTGTGTAGGACTCTAAAGAATCGTCAATATGCCAGCAGTAAGTAATGATCATATCAGTCACCCACAAGCCGTCAACGATACTAGCTGGACGTAACGGCTACTCAGGTATTGAGCGATTAGAAGATCAACAAGCATGCTTGTCCAAACTCCCATGAATTTAGTAAGCAACACTACCGTACAGTCCGGTCTCTTCGTCTGATATGTCGCATATCGAGTCTGGGGATGGTAAACGTCAGACTCCAATAACTTGATAAGTCATGACCATATGAGACTCATAACGGGTCGAGAAACTACTGATAACACTTACCAGTAAATCTCAGTATCGGCCTTGACCAGGGACTTCCTGTTATAGCCAATCAAGTATAGCGCAATATCAACTCCCAATACCGGGAGAGACAAAACCCCTCCTATCGCTCATTGTCTCCATGTGACTTGGGACTGTACCTAAAATCCACCTGTTTGCACGCTCTCTAGAGCGTGGTAGGGAGGAAATCAAAGCACAGTGGGAATCACACAAGACTCTATGACGATCTCGGGTCTACAGACTAATCTGTATAAGTGTCACTAGAGAACTGCTATCTGACGAAAGGTATAATACCATCTAGGAGTTCTCGGCGAGTCCTGTTCGGTGTACCCATTCTCTAATGACCACCTAGGTATAATCTTTGATGTCAAACACCAATGGCTGTGGGATCAACCATCACCCCATACAGGGTCAAGAAACGTACACACTAGTCTACTCTGGAATATCGATACTCTGTCTCGATACTCTCTTGACTAGGAACAATTAAAGGATGAACTTATGGACTACCTTGGCCTCATTAGTATGATCTGCTTCATAGTCCTGGTAATCAAGTTCACATCCTAAGGGCTTTATCAACATGTAACAGAGAGACAGTATAATAATACAAGTGTACATGTTAAGATAAAGAGTAACCAGATAGCATATTATCATGTCGAGCAAGAAAGTCATCTCTATATATGTCCAAGCATCCATTATAATATACAATCATGTACAATAATAGCATCTAGGGCATACATATAACTAACAATCTCTCACTTGCACTAAGGCCAGTTATTGTAGTATCTCATACCCAACATCCCAAAAAGTCTCTCAAATTGTATCTGGGAAATGGCCTTCTTAAGTGAATCCTTCGTGTTATGCTTCGTGTCAACTCTCCTGACCTTGATCATCCGGTGATCAACTATCTCCCGGATCAGGTGATACCGCCTCAGAATATGTCTGGATCACTGATGGGACCTGGGTTCCTTGACTAAAGTCACAGCTCCATTGTTATCATAATACAAAGGTATTGGATGCTCAATGGATGGAACCACATCAAGTTCAGTTATGAACTTTTTCATCCAGACGGCCTCTTTGGCGGCATTGTTGACAGCAATGTATTCAGCCTCCATTGTCGAGTCTGCCACGATATCTTACTTGGAACTTTTCCAACATACCGCCCCTCCATTGAGGGTGAAGACAAAACCCGAGACCGACTTACTGTTGTCCTTATCACTCTGGAAGCTCGAATCAGTAAATGACTCCACTTGGAGTTCACCATTACCATACACCAAGAACATTTCTTTAGTCCTTCTTAAGTACTTAAGAATATTCTTCACAGCTGTCCAGTGATTCTCCCTAAGATATGATTGATACCTATTTACAGCACTAAGTGCGTAAGCTACATCCGGTCTAGTACATAACATTGCATACATGATAGAGCTGACTGCTGAAGCATATGGTATCTCTTGCATGCGAGCCCTCTCCAAATCAGTCTTGGGGGACATCTCTTTGGAGAGAGTGATTCCTGAGATCATGGGTAAATTTCCATGCTTGGAATCTCCCATACTAAACCTCTTTAGTATGGTGTCAATGTACCTGGATTGGGACAATCCCAACATCCGCTTAGATCTATCTCTATAGATCTTAATCCCCAGGATGTAGGAGGCATCACCCAGATCCTTTATGGAGAACCTTTGTGATAAGAAGAGCTTGACTGAGTGTAGCATAGGAACATCATTTCCTATTAAGAGTATGCCATCCACGTACAATACGAGGAAGACAACCTTACTCTTTACAACCTTTTTGTATATATAAGGTTCATCTACGTTTTTGATGAAGTCAAACTCTTTGACTGCCACATCAAAACAGATATTCCAACTCCGCGATGCCTGCTTTAACTCGTAGATTGATTTAAGCGACTTGCACACTTTTCCGCTCTACGAAGCCTTCTGGCTGTGTCATGTACACGCTCTCTTCTAAATCACCATTTAGAAAAGCGGTCTTGACGTCCGTCTGCCAGATTTCGTAGTCAGGGTATGCAGCGATGGCAAGTAGGATCCGGATGGACTTAAGCATAGCTACTGGAGAAAAGGTTTTATCATAATCGACACTTGGTCGCTGACGAAAACCTTTTGCTATAAGTCTAGTTTTGAAAGTCTCAACTTTTCCATCTAAACCAAGTTTCTTCTTAAAAATCCATTTTCTCCCAATGGGTTTTACCCCTTCAGGAGCAACTTCCAAAGTCCATACTTTGTTGGTGTACATGGATTCCATCTCAGATTGCATTGCATCCAGCCATTTCACAGAGTCCCCACTCGTGATAGCCTGCTCGAAACTAGTTGGGTCATCATCTTCCATGATGCAATTCTCGCTCCCACAATCTACGAGAAAACCGTAGTATCTCTCAGACGGATGAGGAACCCTACTAGATCTGTGGAGCGGTTGAGGTTCGTCGGGGACTATCGAATCCTCTGGTTCTACCAAATCATCCGTCGTAGTTTGTGTGGATGGAACTTCTTCCAGTTCTACCTCATGACCACTAATTTCTTTTTTAAGTAATTCCTTTTCTAAAAAGGTGGCATGCCGAGAAACAAACATCTTTTGTTCCTCACCGTGGTAGAAGATATACCCTCGCGAATGTTTAGGATATCCAAAAAACTTACACAGAACTGACCTTGCCTCGAGCTTGTCCGGATTTTGTGTTTTAACATAGGCCGGAGAGCCCCACATCTTAGTGAAATTAAGACATGGTTTCTTCCCCTCCCATATCTCATATGGAGTGGTAGACACTGATTTGGTCGGAACTCTATTCAATAGGTATGAGGCTGTCTCAAGCGCATAACCTCAAAAGGAAATAGATAACTCAGCAGTACTCATCATAGAATGCACCATATCTAATAGGGTGTGATTTTTCCGCTCTGATACACCGTTGTGCTGTGGTGTATACGGAGGAGTAAGTTGAGGGAGAATCTCATTCTCTTTTAAATAGTCACGTAATTCCGTGCTCAAGTATTCTCCTCCCCGATCAGATTGTAGGATTTTAATACTTTTACCCGTTTGGTTCTCTACTTCGCACTTATATTCCTTAAATTTTTCAAAAGCTTCAGACTTGTGTTTCAACAAGAACACATGTTCGAATCTTGAGAGATCATCGGTGAATGTGATAAAGTACGAGGAACTATTCCTGGCATGTGTAGACATATGACTACATATATCACTATGTATCAGTCCTAAGAGTTCAGTAGCTCTTTCTCCGTGTCCAAAAAACGGATTTTTGGTCATCTTGCATTTGAGACATAACTGGCAAGTTTCATAAGATATAAATTCGAACGGCTTCAAATATCCATCTTTATGCAACTTAGCTAGTCTTGTCGTATTGATATGACCTAGTCTACAATGCCACAAGAAGAATTCATTCATTTCTGAAGTTTTTCTCTTGTGTGTGTTATGTATGTTAAGAACTGTATTTTGATTCAGAACGTATAAACCGTTACATAACGTACCAAATCCAATCAACATTTGATTTAGAAAAATGTTCATAACATTTTTCTCTACTATAAAGTTATATCCTTCTTTATCTAATAAAGAAATCGATATTAAATTGCATATCTTAGATGGTACGTAATAATAGTTATTCAAGATCAATGTATTCCCATTTGGTAATACAAGATGATATTCACCAACTGCTTTGGCTGCAACATTTGCACCATTCCCTACTTTCAGAAAATGATCACCTTTTCCCAGTTCTCTACCTCTCTTAAGCCCATGTAACGTGTTACATATGTGGGATCCTAATCCGGTATCTAATACCCAGGACGTAGAGTGTACTAAGAAACAGTTCTCGGTTATGAACACACCCGAAGAAGATGCATCAACATGCTCATTCCTCGTTCAGGTCGTGTGGGAATCCGGATATTCCCCTATTTCCCGCTCAGACTTATAACAGTTATAAGATAGAGTGGAACCAACGTTCCTCAGCTCAGTATAAAAAGCGGGTTTGGTCAATACAACAATATTATTATCTTGATTAAGGCGTGTCATGGTTGCTACCTGGAGAGAGAGAGAAGAAAACATTTTAGCGTATGCTCTTTCAAGATTAGATTGGTTATTATTTTATCTAATCAGGATGGCTCCCACTGTTTTTTCAAATCTTCCTTCAAACCCTAAAAGGTAAGACTACTCGGGATTAATTACACCCTACAAGTTCGTCAATCGTTCAGTCAGGCAGGTATTGGTACTCCGAGGGAGTCTCCCCATACTTTCGCATGGAACAATTAAATAAGCTCGTTTCTGCAGGGGCGTAACCCCGTTAACACCTTTCTTAGACACCTAGTTGATCAGCTAATTGTAAAGTGTAAAACTCTTCCAGGAGTAACTCTTACTCCCAGTGGGTATCGGGATCCAACTATCTCATAGAAGGTATGCAATCTCATTGCAAATTTCAACACTTGAAATTCCCAATAATGTTTTTACCCCTAGCGTCTTATAACCTTGACGCAGGAAAACAAACCATAGGCCACTAATCAAGTTCAACCCGTTCATTTCTTGATTGAATTAAACCCATCCGCACGACCTTTGACGGAGGCTAACAAAGTCGCACGACTACCCTAATCCAATTGCATCACATGCAGCAGATAAGTACTAATCAGCTACCGCACGCTACGCCTTGACAGAGGCCAACAAACGCAGCACAAATACTAAATAGTACTTATCTGAAATGACGGAAGGCTACATTGGTTTTAAAGAAAAACCTTTAGCGTAATGAACTTGATATCGTTGTAGAATCGAGTGACTTAGAAAAGGAGTGGTTTAAGCTCCGCTTTTAAAATTGAGTTTTTCAAAATAAATCGAGTGGGTGTAGCATTTGCTAGCTTTTGCTAAAGAGGTCACTCCCGGTGAAGAGATCTAGGCTCTTTCCTAATCGAATAAGGTGCTGGATATTCATCAAGAAATACCACTATGCAAAGTAAGAACTAGATCTACCTTTTTGAAAATTTAATTTCACAACATCATTAAGTTTCTTTCCTTTTCATTAATCTCATTAATGAAGTCCCATCATTTATGTTTCCTAAACATCACAGATAAAGGAACAAAAATAGAACGTACGCTTATGCCATCCGCATTCGCCGCGGAGTCCCATCATGCACCGTTAGGTTACTTAACTTCCAGCAGAGTAGGGGCAGGACTAGCGTGGATGCAAAACATAAGCAACGTTTATTATATATCATATATATAAAATAAAGCATTCGTCTCACGCAGTTGTATGATCACATCACAGAACATTGCAGCAGAAGTCAACATATGAAATATTGGATATATTAGGAGGTCCGCGTTTTAAATTAAGCCAGTAAAAAACACGGATTCCACGGTCGTGATGAATAGCCAAACCATATCCTTAGACCCCTACGAGAGCGGCAAGCAACCCTACCAATTCTCGAGTTAGAAGACCCGGTCTCGACTTCTTGAGATGTCCTCCTACTGGACTCTAGAACCCGGTTACTTGTGCTCCCTGCCTTGGGTCTATCCTAATGCAGAAAAAGAAATAATATATATCAATGGTGACATCATCCTCAACCCGGAAGTGTCCCAATAAAATAATATTACATACAAATTTTTTACATAAATGAAAATGAAAAACTCTCATCTCACGCAAAAACCCCGGCTATTCAAACACGACGATCCAATATAACATATCACAGCAACACATAATATCACATATCATCAACGTAAATAAATATGAGTATCCCAATTATCATTGACGTATAGCAACGAAACCGGCGATACACCACATATTACACATACGGTCCCAGAAAAGAAAATGAAAACTACAATAATTAGAATCCGCAACATCCTTAGATATCATAAATCCAAAATATCACATACTTCGGATTTTATACCTAACCATATAAATTCGTTAGACATCATAAACCCAGAATATCTCATATTCTGAATTCCATGCCTAACGTTATAAACCCGGCATTTTAGTCTCAAATTGAAAACACTTTTCAATTTCCAATCGGGCAATTCAACAAGATTTCCAACAAATGATCGAATGCTCGTCGGAAACATTAGTAGACGGCCGCACCCCCGATGCCTTCGACGAAGCGCACTTAGGCGGAACACCACTGCCGCGAGCACCCGAACGGATGCTTTTGGCAATGGGGTTCTCCTACAGTCACTTGGTCGGGGCTATGGGGCATGGCTATCTAATATTGTTATGCAGTGAGTGTTCGCGTACACTACGCGATTGCGACGAAGTTTTGATCAGAATAAAAACCCCGCGGCAACCGATCAAAAGAGACTAAATTGCTAGATTCACAAAATTCTAAATAGTTTTCACAAAACTAATTATTGTGAATTCCAAATATTGTATCATATATCACAGATATCTAGACGATGTTAAACATTTCGATCGATTTATCAAACACCCACAATTCCCAGAGACCTCAACACTTGAGTCTCACTTAAAAATACCCAGAACGTGCCATAAGTACCTACGGGTCAGCACAAGTGTCACGCCCCGCTTTCCAAAATATGGAATATAAGGGTGAGAAGACCAGCCATGTTCCTACGATCAAGGAAGAATCATGTCATAGTCACATTTCGGCTTCTAGCATTATATGGTAATCAGTAGAATACAATACGGGTAAAGAGAATGCAGTCACTAAAACTATAAGATATAAAGAGATCTGAGCTCAAAAGAATTAAACAAGAGAGCAACTAACCAGGAATATTAGTGGAAAAATGTAACTGGTCCACTGGTCTGGATCTTCACGATCTTCTCGAGATCAGACAAATCCACCTCTATCACTGAGCATGCATACTCAGGTCGTCAGAGCGACACAATAGCAACAATATAATAGTAACAAAAGGTAAGAAAATAAAAATAATAATGATGGGGATAAAATGCAGGTAATCAATATATGATCTGTGTATGATCTGATGCAATGTATGATCTGTGTATAATCACTAACTGATGCAATGTATGATCTGTGTCCCTATCGGTCTCTAAGTTACTTTGAAATTGAGTTGTGGAAAGGAGGATCATGTTTAACGAGGGTCTCGTATATACCCGAGACTACGGCCCGCTATCTCCCGAGACATAACCCTGTCAGCCGGACCGCTAGGCCTAACCTAATATATATAAGAGTCGCTGTTCAAATGATCATCCTCTAAATCACTGTCCTTGCTAAATACAATGCTCTTTCCACTTCGATTTTCCCTTTTTCCCCAGGTTTACACTATTTATGAGTAGGGTCTAGTCGTATACAAGTATGCACCAATAACACAGTTTTTGTCACTGTTCACTGTATTGTTCACTGTCACGAATCATTCACTTTTTCATTGGCGTACTTGACACTCCTAAAACAATACCATTCACGCACGATAATGCATTATATACTGAATAATAACGCGCACTATCACTATAAGTATGGCAATCGGGTAAAATATGTGCATTTATGCCGTTAACAAGTTATGTGTAATACGAACTATTATGCACCTTATGAACTTATAAAAATTGCCTTAAATCATACGTTCAAAATTTAGTAAAATGATACAAAGACGGTAGCATGTAAACTCAGTCAGAAGTTCAACAAAATTTATTTCAGGGCAGTCGGATTTCGGGTTTGCAAGTTACAGCCGTTTCATTTTAAGTGTCCGCTGCTGGGATTACAGTTCCTGAACTGAATGTCCATTTCGCAACACAATTTTCACCCTGTTGGTATCAGAATTAGGCGATGCTATAGTTGAACAAAATTTAGGTTTATCAATAGGGTTTTTAACTCACCATATGGATTCTCAATCGCGCCCCTACGTCAGAAGTTATATACCGTACAACAATGGGGTATCAGTTCTGTTTCTGTTTGGGACTGCTATATGTCCTGTTAATCTAATTTACAGTTTAAATAGTAAACGACGGTGAAAAGGGGTGAAATCACTTTCATTATTTATCTAACTGTTTCATCTTCACTATAGTGTAGGGTTCCACAATATAACATATTCAAGCAGTAGAGGATAAGCATTACAAAATGGAAATCAATAGCCAGAGCCGCTCTCCGAACTAGTTCCTGTCATCTTTTCAGCATAGAAACAATTTAAAACTTTTATGGGGTTCTAGGTCATTGAGTCAGCTTCGATTTGAGCCCTTGAACGCATCATTCCAATTTATAAACAATTTGTTATGATTTTTACAAGTTTCAAACGCGGGAAATTTTCAGTTTTAACGGGTATAAATGGGGATGATCGTTCAGGTCAGTAGCGACTGTATTTTTCAGCCAAATTTTAACACGATATTCATTACCATACGGGCCAACTTATGAAATCAGTTTCCGTCAATTTAATGGGAGTTTTCATCTCGGGTTTTGTGTCGAACACATACATTATATTAAGTCGCACGAAGTATACATACGGAATTTAACGGTATTTTTAATTTTAACAGAGCAATTTAGCATGAAGCAAGTAGGGTACTTGCCTGATGACGCGTTGACGATGCACGGCAGCGGCAATGGCACGAACGCGTCATGAACGGCTCGGCTAGAGTTCACGGCCTCGACTCGAGTTTTGGTTCTTGGCAGCGGGGCTTGGGTTTCTGGGCGAGGCGGCTGCGAGTGATGGTGGGGCGTCGGAGACATTCGGGCACTGGAAAGGAGGCAGCCGGGGTGGATGAGGTGGTCGTCGGCGAGGGTGAAGTGAGGGGGTTCGGGGTTGAAGCTTGGTGTAGAGTGCAGTAAGGTAGTGGAGGGGCTCGGCTAGTAGGAGGTGATGGTGGTGAAGCTGAGGGGTTGACGGGGTGGCCGGCGGCGCGATAGGAGCGAGGTGATCGTCGGCGAGATGGTGTGCAGGGGAGGCTCGGCAGTGGGTTGAAACAGTGGTGAGGAGAGAGGTCGCCTCGGGCATTTTGGAGAGAGGAGCGAGGGTTTAGTAGAAGGAGGTGACTGAGGTGGTGGTCGTCGTCGTCGTCGTGGTTCAGCAGGGTGTAGGGGATGAAGCAGGGTGTTTTTTGGAGAGAGGAGAGGAGAAGGGAGAACGAAAGTGAGGGGGAGAGAGTTAGAGAAACTAGGTAGGCTTGAGGAGCTCATGAGCGTGCGATCTCGGTCGATGAGTGGGGACGTGGGGCGACGAGGCGGGGACGTTGGCGAAGGAAGCGGCGTGGGGCGACGGGGTGAAAACGAGCGGGAAAAAGAAAGGAGTGGGGAAGAGGATGGAGGCGGGTCAGGTCGGGTTTAGGCGTGGGTTTGGGCGCGGTTTGGTAAGGGATTGTGCTGAGGTTTATTTATTTAATTAAAATTTTGTCTTGGGCTTTATTTTAAATGTTTAGGAAAATTTAAATACTATAAACCTAGCAACCAATTTCATAAAAAATTACGAGGAAAGATAGGAAAACATTCGGGGGACTTGGAAAATATAGAAAAATTTCATTGATGGAAACGGGAATTTACATCATACCCTCCTTACAAAAATTTAGTCCTCGAAATTTAAAAAGAGACAACGAAACAACAGCACTAAACAAAGAGATGTGGAAAACGTGCATGGATATCTTTCTCACGCTCCCAGGTAGATTCTCCTGGGGAACGACCGCCCCAAGACACTCGGACTAACGGAATGACTTTATTCTTCAGCACTTTTTCTCTGCGGTCGAGGATGGTGGTGGGCTGCTCCTCGTAAGATAGGTCGGTACCCAAAGCTAACTCCTAATATTCCAGAACATGGCTCTCATCCCGAACATAACGCCGCAACTGAGATACGTGGAAGGTATTGTGCACACCAGCTAGCGATGGAGGCAAGACGAGTCGATAGGCCACCTCTCCTACTCGCTCTAGCACCTCAAAAGGTCCGATGAAACGGGAACTGAGTTTCCCGCGACCTCCGAACCTGATAACTCCGTGGGTAGGGGAAATCTTCAGGAATACGTGATCTCCGACTTCAAATTGTAGTGCTCTCCTGCTGGTATCCGCTCAACTCTTCTATCGATCCTGGGCCGTCTTAATGCGCTGCCTGATCATTTGGACCTTGTCGGCTGTCTGAACAATAAGCTCAGGACCCAGTAATCTTCGTTCTCCCACATCATCCCAACAAACTGGGGATCGACACTTATGCCCGTAAAGTGCTTCGAAAGGAGCCATCTGAATGCTAGCCTGGTAACTGTTGTTATAAGAAAACTCAACTAGATGCAGATGATCTTCCCAAAAACCCTGGAAGTCCAGCATGCAAGCTCTCAGCATATCCTCGAGTGTCTGAATCGTATGCTCGGATTGTCCGTCCGTCTTCGGGTGATAAACTGTGCTGAACTTGAGGCGGGTACCCAGACTCTCCTGCAAGCTCCTCCAAAAGTGCGAAACAAATCTGGTGTCTCGATCTGACACAATGCTGACCGGAACTCCATGAAGTTGCACTATCTCCTGCATGTATCTCTCCGCAAGTGACTCTGTCGACTGTCCCACTCGGAATGGTAAGAAGTGTGCAGCTTTCGTGAGGCGGTCGACGATAACCCAAATGGCGTTGTTGCCCCTAGGGCTCCGGGGTAAGGCCGTCACGAAATCCATAGTAATGTGCATCCACTTCCATTCTAGTATCGAAAGCGGTTGTAACAATCCTGCTGTCCTCTGATGTTCCGCCTTCACCTGTTGGCATACCAAGCACCTGGATACAAACCGCGCAATTTCTCGCTTCATCCCGTTCCACCAAAAGTGGTGCTTTAGATCTCGATATATCTTCGTGCCTCCCGAATGCACAGAATAAGCTGAACTATGAGCCTCAGCCAGTATCTCTTCTCGAACATCCCCTTTGGGTACGCAGAGTCTGCTACCGAATCTCAGAGAACCGTCTTCATGTATGAGTAAGTCTGTCCTCAGCCCGGCTTCCACCTGCTCTCTGAACTTCTGCAGTAGAGGATCGTCAGCTTGCTGTTCAGTTGATAAAACTGCACAATTAATATGACATTTTTCCTACTATTTCTATATTAGAAAATGTGTTTATTATAATATATAATACATATAAGGGTTTATTTGTAAAAATACTATTTTCATGTGTTTATATATTATAATTAACATTTGGTAGGAAAATAAGCATAAATACCATTGACCAAATCTTAATGATGAAATTAACATCTCAATATAACAAACTCTACTAAATATTATTTGTTGAGTTATTGTGCAGAATTTGTAGGGCTAAAATCAAGGGAATCAAAGTTGTTAGAGCAAACTTGCCTAATTAAGAAAGCAAACTAAGAAATCAAGTCTGGCAGTAACGAGGAAAAGATTTTCAGTTTCCAGAGATTCCAAAAATCGACACGTGTCATGAAGATAAAAGCCCAGAATACAAAATCAAATGATCACGCTATTTGGCCGCGGATCCACTGCCAAACCCACCCATTGGCCGCGGATCCACCGCGAGAAGGAAGAATTGGGAGTTGGGATTTTTCAGTTTGGATCTTAACTACTAGTTTCCAATTTAGGCATTTAGGGTTCTGGCTTTGGGACTATAAATAAGGACCGAGAGCCTCTTGGAAAAATTATCAAGTCGACGCGATCACGAAGTCCAAGACAGGCTCACGCATCCAGGCTGATCATTAACTGTTCGTCTATCTCCTTAGAAGAGATCGAGAAGCAAACTAGCATTTGTAATCATTTTCTAAGGGAACAAAGTGTAAATGAGTTTTGTTGATTAATAAAGGTAGTTCTTTTTCTTATTCTATTTCTTTGTAGTTTTAATATGATTTCTCTCTTCATCTCTTCTTCTCCCAACATGCGCGAGTAATGCTCCGTTTGTTAGGGTTCGTAGGATTAGGGTAGGTTAATGGATGATGAAGATCCTTAAACTCTTTTTACGTCCTATAAATTTTATAAACTTTACCAAAAGAATCATTAACATCCTAATCGTGCGCGCTACCAATTTACTGTTAGTCTCGACCGCGATTAAAGATTAGATTAATGATTGTTTTGGTAAAGGCTAGATATGAACGGAGTTCCATGTCGAGATAAGGGTTAAGAGTGGGAACCCTTTTCCCTTCAGAAACCCTAATCTACATGCATCACCGTCGTTCTAGTTTTAAATCTATTAAAGGATAAAAAGGGTAATCTTTAATTAATCATCCATAACTACTAAATCCTAATGAACCCTACAAGCCCCTTTTAATATTAAACTTACATCCGTAGTTAATCTAGATCTATATTTTGCATCAGTATTTAACGTAGATCTAGATCCTACAACCATTCTTCACCATTCTTTATTCTTCCTCCTTTTTTTCTCAACACGCCTAAAATAAGAATAAAAGGTTCCACGTTTCCCAGAGGACGACCCGTACTCATCTCGGTCTAGCTATACGCGACACCGTTATTGATTGCGGTTAACTATACACTACAAACAATTTATTATAGATCAATCAAATGGCGCCGTTGCCGGGGATACGTGCGTAATTTTTTATTCTTACTATTTGTGTTGAATTCTTATACGATCTATATCATAATTAAAACAAAACTGCAAATCGTATATTTAACGAAGTGTGTGAATTTTTGCAAGGAGATCTGGAGTCACAGACTTGAGGAAACAGGAGACAGAGACATTCATCTAAATCCATAGGAGCATGGAAGGCCACAAAAAAAAATTCATCAATTGATCCCTCTCTTGCGGCGGATCCGCGGCAGAAGGTGGATATCGGCGGCGGAAGCGCAGCGGGTTAGAGGATCTAGGGTTCCAAACTTCTCTGGTAAGATTCTAACCTCCTTCTCTCTCCTCTGAAATCCAATAAAATATCTTTTCTGTAGGATTCTTTGCAAAATATTGCCGCTCAAAAATCTTTTTGAAAAGTTTTGTGATTGGTTTGTTTTGCATATTTTAATACGAATTTTAAGGGGCAAAGACCAAATCCAGATTAGGTGGGGATTTCATCACCCTTCCTAAGCCCCACAAATCACAAACCGAGCATCCGTATCAACCCTACATTAATTTAAAAAATATCTAGACAAGACTCTAAGGACTGTCGCGCTCAATAAGGACAGAGGAAGGTCGTGGGTAATCTATCGCTTATCCGCATTACTTTTGTGGTGTCTAGGCAAGTGTGTCTAAGGCAAGTGGTTACTTAATTAAGCCTACTACTTATGTAGTGGATACCTCCCACTTACCTGGCACTTACCTGGCCACAAGAGTAGTAAAGAGGCGGTAGAGGATTGATCCTATGGCTTGTCCTTTAGAAGTCTAGGAGCGGTCTAGAGACTTGACCTAGGTAACCTTAGTTCTAGGGTTGTTTGTGCATTTTTGTGTGGTTTGTCTAAGTCCGACACACTTTTTTCAAAACAGACCAATTTTAAATCACACACACGCTGCCACTTGCGCTAAACCCGCTTAGTGCATGCTCGGCTGGACACGGGATTCTAGTGCCCGTCTTGTCCGCGTTCCTGCTATCGACTCCGAAGTCGGTGCTTCTTCATCTTCTTTTCCCCCACCACACACCACATCAACCGAGATGGACGGTACTCCATCAGATTATAACACCATGCTGCCACCGCCCGTAGATGCGCAGAATCCACCGCGTATCTCTCTCCAAGAGAGATGTTATCCTATCCGTGGTCCACTTCTCACTTGCTTATCTATTCTACCAGCTAACGGGGATAATTTTGAAATTAAACCCCACTACATCAATATGTTGCCCAAATTTCACGGGCCTGAATCTGAAGACGCGTACGTTTTCATCACTAAATTTGAAAACGTATGCGCAATGATGGGTACTTCACAACTGACTGTGGATGCTATGCGCTTGCGACTTCTCCCATTCACTTTGTGCGACTTGGCAGAAAAATGGCTTTATAATACTGCCGCACACTCTATCACTAATTGGGTTGAATTCATAATAGCATTTCTTAAGAAGTTTTACCCAAACCATAAGACTGCCCATATTAGGAGCGAGATCAACCAGTTCACCCAGCTTCCCAATGAACCATTTTGGAAGTGCTTTGAACGTTTCAAGGATCTGCTTGTCCAATGTCCTCATTATGGAATACAAAGATGGGATTTATGCCGAATTATATATGAGGGCATTAATCCAGTGACAAAGCAGATGCTTGAAACAATGTGTCAATGTAATTTCATGTCTAAAGATGACGGTGAAACTTGAAAATATCTAGAAGACCTCGCTGAAAACACTTTGCAGTGGGAAAGCGTAAGACCACCTTCATCTAGGGGAGGTATTCACCAGCTCGATGTTTTTATCGCAGTAAAAGCCGAAATGGCAGCGATGCAGAAGAAACTCGACGCTATTGAGAACAAATTTTCATTAGCCTCCCTAAATCAGGTCACGCTTCCTAAGACCGTCTGTGGTTGCTGTTCGGATCCTTCACACTTGACGGAAGAATGTCCTATGAATGCATCGTTTCAAGGTCACGAGCAAACTAATACTGCTTTTCAGCAGCGACCTAGAAATGATCCTTATTCTTCCATGTATAATCAAGGATGGAGGAATCATCCTAACTTTGCTTGGAACCAAAACCAACCACAAAATCAAAATCAGTTCCAAAGCAATTATCAAAGACCTCCTCCACAGCAACCACAACCACAAAGTCAACACCCCTTTCAGTCACAAAATTTTCAAAATCCGGCCAACACTTCTGCACCACAATTGGCCGGTGCTGATAACTCTTCACTCGCACAAACTTTGAATTTGTTCATGAAATATTGCATTCAAATGTCGGCTGATATGAAGTCTTCTATTGATACCATAAAGAAAGACTCCGCCTCCCATGGTGAGAGTATTAAATCAATAGAAAACCAAATTGCACAATTGAACGCCGCAATGAGTGCGAGAGAGAAAGGGAAACTCCCATCTCAACCCCTACCGAATCCTGGCCACTCACAAAATCATAATGTGAATACCGTTACTACGTTGAGATCGGGAAAAGTACTGAATAACCGAGTGGGTGAGCAATTTGATGATGTTAGTGATACCAATGATACCCCGGCTTCTACTTCTTCCCCTAATTCGTCTAATCTCCCACCTTCTTCCGAGTCTATTCTCCGTTTTCCCCAAGGCTCGAACCCTCAGCCCACTTCCACAAATCTATCTAAAACGATCCCCACTCCAATTCTGGGATCCATTCCATCCCCACAATCCTCTATAATTTTGGACCCAAACCTTATTGATAAAGCACCTTATCCAAATAGGTTAAGGGGCAACAGACTAAGTCCACAAATGGAGAAGATTGTGGAAATTTTTAAGCAAGTTAACATAAACATTCCTCTCCTAGATGCTATTCAACAAGTCTCGTCTTATGCGAAAATCCTAAAGGACTTGTGCACTAGGAAGAGAAAAGTTTAAGTACCTAAAAAAGTTTTCCTTGCGAGTAATGTGAGCACTGCTTTTACACAACAACTACCCAAGAAACGAAAAGACCCCGGAAGTCCTACAATTTCTATTTCTATTGGGCGTAAAAATATCAATCGTGCTCTACTCGATTTAGGTGCTAGTGTTAACTTGCTTCCGTATTCTGTTTATGAGCAATTAGGGATCGGAAAGTTAAAACCGGCGTATTGCACTCTTCAGATGGCCGATCGATCTATCACCCAACCTAGGGGTGAGCTAGAGGATGTGTTAATCAATGTCGGGGAATTTATATTCCCTGTGGACTTTATCGTTATAGATACACAACCTGTAGCGAACCTACGAAATCAAATCCCGGTGATACTCGGTCGACCCTTCCTAGCAACTTCCAACGCTGTAATCAATTGTAGAAACGGCTCTATGATCATATCCTTTGGAAAGAAGTCAATTGAGCTTAACATTTACAAGTTGGGAAGTGAACCCTCCGAACCCTATGCTCATATGTGTTCTGTCGAATTAATGGATGTCGACAGCAGCGAATTTGATCAACCTCATGATACTGACTCTTTTCATATGTTGTTGCTTGACCCAATCATGTATTATACATATACAGACTCTTCCACCGAGTTGTCCGGGTCAACATCTAACGCTGATGAGGAACTTTTTATAGAGTCTAACGATCACCCCATTTTTTCTGATGAGATTATTCTTCGGGGTATCGATGAAAGTTTTGAGGAAATTTTCGCTGATGAACTCGCATTTTTAAAAGACGCGGGTGTTGAGATGAATCAACTCCAAGACGAAATAATTGAATCTCCACCCCTTCTTCTGGACAATCATGATAATGCGAGTAATCCATCATCAATATCACTGTGTCGTCTCTCCAAAACGAGACGCAAACACATTCTATCCCACCTCTTATCTCCTCCCCACTTCTTCACGTCAATAGGTGACATATTCTTCCACCAACCTTGGTGCTTCATCGATAAAATTTTTTAATGGTTGGTGTTGACTTTTGGTCTTTGTAAGGCTTTACTTTGACCAATAACTTTAACCCCCCCAATAATTTTAAAAGCTTAATATTGTTTAACTCAAGTTTGGGGGGGATATTTTGGCTCGTGAAAGAAATTTTTTTACAAGATTGTGAGCCAAAAATAAGTTTGGGGGAGGATTTCACTTTCATTATTTCTCGTCCCCTTTTTCCTCCCAAGTCTACAAGTTTTTGAGCTTAACGGATGACATCAGTGAGGACACTGCTGTAAACAGGTTTGGGGGAGGTTTGTGCTTATTTACGCGATACTTTGTATTATACTATATATAAGCATAAAAAAATTTTGATAATAAAAGAGTAGAAAGTGAAAAATTATATATGAAAGATAGTAATAGTTTAAGAAAAACAAGAAAATTAGAAGTTTTCTTAAACGAACTAGCAGTAATAAATAGTTATGAGCCGTTGTCTCAAGGGTTAGTAAGATGAAAGAAGTCATTAATTTGAGGATAAAAATAAGTCTGAAAAATAGTTCCTATTCTGGAAGCCAAACATTTGAATATTGATACCCTACTATACGCACTTACACACGTCTTAAAACTCGGGATAGTAGAGGATACCTTGAAATGCTCTTGTCTAAAAGCCAAAGTATGAAGGAAGTAAAAAAAAATGAATAAAAGATAAAATGGTGAAAAAAAATGAACACTGGTTTTGTTATCACCAAGGCAGCAATAAAAAAATATAGCGAGGGTGCTTCATCACCTAGTGTCTTAGACCAACTAGTCTGGGAGTCACTGCTAAGCCTTAGGTGGTGCAAAACGAAGAAAATACTAATACACCTAATCAGCATGCACATGAGTAATCGGTCGGTTAGTACCTCAACAAGTATTAACGGTCGCATGAAAAATGTGCGAGCAAATCCATCCAAATATTCATCAAATTAAAGAGTGCTGAGGTAGATGGACAAGAGTATGATAGCTTGAATTGAATTCTCCAAGTGTAGGGATGTTCTATACACACACGTAGAGGTATATGATCAATGTTTGGATGAAAGGTAGGAATGAAGAATAAAGATGATGTTTTATTGAGGGATGATGTAATTTCTAACATCTTTTCATGACTATTAAGATAGGGCTCATGACAACTGAAAAGCTAGTGTAGTTGGAAACTCTAAATTTTCAAAGTATTTCTTTTATAGTTCTTATCTTTATATGTAAATTTCACCATCTCTCTTTTATTATAGGATTTTGTGGGTGTAATCCGCTGAAAACCCTCAGGAGACAACACTCCTCCTACTAGGGAACCTAGAGGTTTAACGGCTTGTTGCACATGCTCAGTGCAATCGTGTTGCCTACAAAAGTGTGCTTAGTTTTCTCCTTTCTTTTTCTCCTTCTCTTGAATAAACTAGTTTGCTCGGGACGATCAAACATAGGTTTGGGGGTATTTGTACAGTTGATAAAACTGCACAATTAATATGACATTTTTCCTACTATTTCTATATTAGAAAAGGTGTTTATTATAATATATATAATACATATGAGCGTTTATTTGTAAAAATACTATTTTCATGTGTTTATATATAATTAACATTTGGTAGGAAAATAAGCATAAATACCATTGACCAAATCTTAATGGTGAAATTAATATCTCAATATAACAAACTCTACTAAATATTATTTGTTGAGTTATTGTGCAGAATTTGCAGGGCTAAAATCAAGGGAATCAAAGTTGTTAGAGCAAACTTGCCTAATTAAGAAAGCAAACTAAGAAATCAAGTCTGGCGGTAACGAGGAAAAGATTTTCAGTTTCCAGAGATTCCAAAAATCGACACGTGTCATGAAGATAAAAGCCCAGAAGACAAAATCAAACGATCACGCTATTTGGCCGCGGATCCGCGGCCAAACCCACCCATTGGCCGCAGATCCGCCGCGAGAAGGAAGAATTGGGAGTTGGGATTTTTCAGTTTGGATCTTAACTACTAGTTTCCAATTTAGGCATTTAGGGTTCTGGCTTTGGGACTATAAATAAGGACCGAGAGCCTCTTGGAAAAATCATCAAGTCGACGCGATCACGAAGTCCAAGACAGGCTCACGCATCCAGGCTGATCATCAACTATTCGTCTACCTCCTTAGAAGAGATCAAGAAGCAAACTAGCATTTGTAATCATTTTCTAAGGGAACAAAGTGTAAATGAGTTTTGTTGATTAATAAAGATAGTTCTTTTTCTTATTCTATTTCTTTGTAGTTTTAATATGATTTCTTTCTCCATCTCTTCTTCTCCCAACATGCGCAAGTAATTCTCCGCTTGTTAGGGTTCGTGGGATTAGGGTAGGTTAATGGATGATGAAGATCTTTAAACTCTTTTTACGTCCTATAAAATTTATAAATTTTACCAAAAGAATCATTAACATCCTAATCGGGCGCGCTACCAATTTATTGTTAGTCTCGACCGCGATTAAAGATTAGATTAATGATTGTTTTGGTAAAGGCTAGATATGAACGGAGTTCCATGTCGAGATAGGGGTTAAGAGTGGGAACCCTTTTCCCTCCAGAAACCCTAATCTATATGTATCACCGTCGTTCTAGTTTTAAATCTATTAAAGGATAAAAAGGGTAATCTTTAATTAATCATCCATAACTACTAAATCCTAATGAACCCTGCAAGCCCCTTTTAATATTAAACTTACATCCGTAGTTAATCTAGATCCATATTTTGTATAAGTGTTTAACGTAGATCTAGATCCTACAACCATTCTTCACCATTCTTTATTCTTCCTCCTTTCTTTCTCAACACGCCTAAAGTAAGAATAAAAGGTTCCACGTTTCCCAGAAGACGACCCGTACTCATCTCGGTCTAGCTACACGCGACACCGTTATTGATTGCGGTTAACTACATACTACACATAAATTCTAGATCAATCACTTGCGCAGCCTTAATACGATCTACAAAAGAAGACTGCACCTGTAACTGCCAATACTGCTTGATTGCACTCGGTGTAACAACCGATAGTTCGAGCTTCTGAAAATCCTCAATGATGCTCCTCTGCCTGGTCAACATCATGACTGCTGGCTTGCGACTGAGGGCGTCGGGTACGACATTTACTTTTCCGGGATGATACTGTAAGTCCATGTCGTAGTCTACCATTAGTTCTAGCCATCAGCGTTGTCTCATATTCAGTTCTCTTTGAGTGAACACGTATTTCAGACTCTTGTGATCCGTGTACACCTCCACCTTTTCGCCCAATAAGTAATGTCTCCAGATCTTCAATGCAAAAACCACTGCGGCTAACTCCAAGTCGTGTGTTGGGTAGTTCTTCTCGTGATTCTTCAGCTGTCGTGAGGCATAAGCGATTACCCGACCGTTTTGCATCAGAATGTAGCTTAAACCTTTCCCTGAATTATCGCTATGTATCACCAAACCATCTGAATCGTCTGGTACTGTAAGAATAGGTGCCGTGGTCAACATCAGTTTCAGTATCTCAAAAGCCTGAGTACATTCCTCTGTCCATACGTAAGGCACTTCCTTCCACGTCAGCCGAATTGGAGGGTCAAGTGATTATAAGGTTATATCACATATAACCTATATAGCGAGATTAGAATATTGTATCACATACACGTATTAATCTCGGTCCCATACATATCACATATGTGCCCTACTTTATTTCGCTTGAGTCAGGAAAGTTCTATGTAGGACTCTAAAGACTCGTCAATATGCCAGCAGTAGGTAATGATCATATCAGTCACCCACAAGCTGTCAGCGGTACTAGCTGGACGTAATGGCTACCCAGGTTTTGAGCGATCAGAAGATCAACAAGCAAGCTTGTCCAAACTCCCGTGAATTCAGTAAGCAACACTACCGTACAGTCCGGTCTCTTCGTCTGATATGTCGCATATCGAGTCTGGGGGTGGTAAACGTCAAACCCCAATAACTTGATAAGTCATGCCGATATGAGGCTCATAACGGGTCGAGAAACTACTGATAACACTTATCAGTAAATCTCAGTATCAGCCCTGGCCAGGGACTTCCTGTTATAGCCAATCGAGTATAGCGCAACATCAACTCCCAATACCGGGAGAGACGAAACCACTCCTATCACTCATTGTCTCCATGTGACTAGGGATTGTACCCAAAATCCACCTGTTTGCACGCTCTCTTGAGCGTGGTAGGGAGGAAATCAAAGCACAGTGGGAATCACACAAGACTCTATGACGATCTCGGGTCTAAAGACTAATCTGTACATGTTTCACCAGAGAACTGCTATCCGACGATAGGTATAATACTATCTAGGAGTTCTAGGCGAATCCTGTTCGGTGTACCCATTCTCCCTGTGTACAATCTTTGATGTCAAACACCAATGGCTGTGGGATCAACCATCGCCCCATACAGGGTCAAGAAATGTACACACTAGTCTACTCTGGAATATTGATGTCCTGTCTCGATACTCTCTCGATTAGGAACAATTAAAGGATGAACTTGTGGACTACCCTGGCCCTACTAGTATGATCTGCATCATAGTCTTGGTAGTCAAATACACATCCTAAGGAGTTTATCAATATGTAATGGAGAGACAGTATAATGATACAAGTGTACATGTTAAGATAAAGAGTAAGCAGATAGCATACGATCATGTCGAGTAAGAAAGTCCTCTCTATATATGTCCAAGCATCCATTATAATATACAATCATGTACAATAATGGGCTCTAGGGTATACATATAACTAACACCTATAATGATTTTGATATATGAATACCATCGTTATGGATATTCGTATATGATTGTTACCAATGTGGCAGAGATGATACATGCGTTATATTTTTATGAACTCGAAACAGATTATATATGTGTTCTTCGGAATTTGTTGTTTTCTATGAATTTGAGAAACCGCGGCTATCTTTTTCTAATTGATTATATTTTCAAAAGTGTAGTTTTCTCGTAATATGATGATTTTGCGTCCACCATGGGTTTTGGTTTTTATGATGAGATATTCGAATCGAGAGAGGAGTTAATTGATTACGGATATATGGTGGATCCGGTACGACTCTGAGGGGAAGGAAGACGTAGGGAGGTACGAGGAGTCTACTCGGTGGATCGATATCAAAGAGAATATTGGAGCACAGCGGATATTCAGAAGATGCCGACCGAGGCTATTGATAGCGGGAGAGGACCGGTTTGACGAGACGGTGTCTACGATATCTGGATTTACGTGTCGATGATAGACATGAGATTTATGATGATTTTGAGTATCGATGATGGACACTCGGTGGATGATGAGTTTGAGTGCCGATGATGGACACCCGTGAGATTTATAGTATCGATGCTGGACACTCATATGTTGATATTTGTACGGTCCGTCAAGATGTGATGTTATACATTTTGTTATATAGTAGCCGAACAGGACTGATTCAGGGGACAATACTTGAATACCTTTTTCACATATTGATGCATATAAAGAGGATTCTAAATTAGATATAATCTCACTATTTTTGACGTGTCTAGAATAGTATAAGAAATTTTTAAATGGAAACCCTCTTAAAACTCATTTCTAAAAGTGAGACGTATACTTTAAACAAAACGCATATAATACTTCATAAAACTACATCTGCTACTTATGCCATGATAATACGTATCATACGGCTATTTTGAAAGGGTTTTTACATACATCTTTCGGTTACTTTATAAGCTTATACATGGATGCACGATATATATATAATGTGGTGATATATTTCTGTGGTTACGCGATCGATATCGATGCGCTTATAGTACTTGTGCATTAGACATAAATTAGTACAAGATATAATAGTGCTTCATTTTATGACCTGGGTAAATCATTATGCATTTCGATTTCTATCTTACGATATATTTTTATGCACTGAGTTGACAACTCATCTCTGTTGTGCTTCAGTTTCTTACAGGATTCACTGCTCGGATCGGTAGCGGCTTGCCGGCACACTTCTTACTTTGATGATTGCTTTGGTAGATGGGTTACATGTTGGATCGTAACCAAGCATTGAATATGTATTGTAACAACCCTAATTTTCTTATAAACTTTTTCCTATACAAATTTTTTCAAATATTTTTTCAAAAATCCATAAAGGGGTATTTATTGGCTGAGCACATGACTTAAGTAATTAATTAGCAATTTAATTACAAAAAGAAGCTTGTGGCTCATTGGTAATACCTTGCATTAATGAACCAAGCAACCAGAGTTCAAATCCCATGCCCCACATTGTTTTTAATATTTATTTTGTTTTAAATTTTATGGAAGCCCAACAGTCCACACGAGATAACTCCAGATTTTCCCACTACCCATAAAAAACTGAAAGTACCAGTGAGTACCCCAGGAGACTCCCCACCCTCTGGCACCCCGACTCCGCCGAGTCTGCCGGACGGCCGACTCCCCAACAGTGAAGATGTGACTTTTGGTATTCCCTAACCCCCTGTACACTTCAAATCCCTAGATCGGTTTCAGAGGCCTTTGAAATACCCTATTTACTCCAATTTTTAATGATTTTTTTAACACATTTTTACATTTTTAAATTAAAACCTTTCATCTACCCTACCCCTAGCCTAACCCTATAAATACCAGCCTACCCTCTACCCCCTCACTCACATTTCTGAACCAACTCTCAAGAAAAATCCTTAGAACCCTAGTGTGAAATCGAAGTGAGCACGAGGCGAAGCTACGGCGAATTTCCAGACGAACTTCCGGCGATCGTCCTAGGAACTCCCGGCGACGACGCAACACATCGGTGATTCCACTACTTCCCTCTCACCCTCTTGTGTGTCCTAAAACCCGTAAGTCTCTTTCTATCTCTCTTTTCCATTCTCAAAATACAAAATTACAAAACCCGACAGAATCGGAACAAATCCGATTTCCGATTCGGTTTTCTATAAAATTCCACTTCTCACTAATACAATCATACCTAAACTTCCTCATGTTGACTATTAAATACTAATCAAACAATTTGATCAAGTTTCGTCACATGAAATGATAGCTTTTTCAATTTATAGTATTTTTCACTTAAATACCATATTGTTTCAATCCTTCATTTAACCACATCAAACTTGCTATACATTTAAAGTAGATCACGAGGTAACGACCTACCTCCTCACACACTCAAATGCAACACCCCCGAGAACCTAGAATACGAGAAAACAAACAATTTCATTTAAATACCATATACTTAATAAAACCATTTCTAAAGATTTAGTTTTGATACACTTTTTAAAGAAGTACCACTTATTATGAAAATACGATAAGTTGGGGACATCAGTCGTTTATCTAAACCTGACTTTGTGGTGTCTAGGCTGGGCAAGTGAGAAAGGTAATTTTAAAAGGCCCGTCTCACGATAATTCGTGAGCGGATCCCTCCTTTCTTTACTTGTACTTATCTGGCCACAATTGGCGGTGAAGAGACGATTTGAGATATCTCACAACTTGTCGTCTGGACCAGTTAGGAATAGACTAGTTAACTTAGGAGAATCTAGAACTTACAATACGGAAAATATACATCTTTACAAATAAATACCATTTACTTCATAAAACCGCTTTCTAAAAGATTTAGTATTTTACAATCTTTGCAAAGCGCCGTTACAACCCATTTTAGGGAACCCATTCGGGATGGTGCGGATTATCGTACATCCTCGGGCTTAGTAGTGCGAGATTCAGATCTCCGCAAGGAGCATTCGGTCTCGAAAGATTTAAAATACGACATTTTAAGAAAATGAGATTTAGAATATAATAAATATATTAAAATTATTTTTGTATAAATATATGTATATTTATCATTAAAATATCTATTTTGTTATGATATAAATATTCCACTTTTTTCTAAAAATCACAAGAATCAATTTTACACTAGAATACCATGAATTCCAAACAAATCAATATTACAAATAAATACTTTATTTCTGAAATTAGGATATTTTCACTAAAAATATCACAATATAAAATCCACATTCATTACAACTCTAAAGACGAATAATAAATACTTGAGGAG
Organism: Agapanthus africanus; assembly: GCA_030015575.1. Taxonomy (NCBI): domain Eukaryota; kingdom Viridiplantae; phylum Streptophyta; class Magnoliopsida; order Asparagales; family Amaryllidaceae; genus Agapanthus; species Agapanthus africanus. The sequence goes on from CM057348.1 coordinate 53,156,703, forward strand.
TATTTTGAAAAATATATAAAAATATTTTTAGATAAAACCCCCTCAAGTTCTATAAATTACCCTAAGGATCTTAGTAAATATAGATTTAAGAAATAATCAAGACTTGATTTACATTTCTAATTGTCTGACTCAGGTTTGAGTCTGGTTATATCTGACTTGAATATGATTCAAGTACAATCTACAATCTACAATATTCCAATTCAATATGAACACATGAATTCATGAATCCAATTATCAATTTATACAACTTGACTAAACCGAACCATGGATATACATTCCATTTACATGGTTCTTCAGTTATTCCATTTAAATGATTCTACGGTTACATCCGTTTACTGATATCATGGTTTCGGTCAGTCAACCAATTATACAATCAATATAATTTACAAAACAAATAATACAATCAAAACACTACGGGGTTTAAGGGGTAGATTGGTACGGAAGGTGTTAAAAGTAGCACGAGATGGTAAGATTAAGACACCTAACATGAATCCAATTGCCGTTGTTCCGGATTGTTTAACGGAGCCTTGTACTTACATTTACCTTAGTCTCCGGGGCAAGTGAGACTCCTCTCGTATACACTGGCATTCTTCTGTACCAATCTACAAACAACAGCGTTAACACTAAATACAACAATATAACAATATAATACAGCTGTAAAAACTACTCTTTCTCTCTCTTACTCTCTGTCTATTCTATTTCTCCTCTTATCTTTGGGACTTACCGAGCGACCTGTTCGCTGACGACATTCTCTTCTTTCTTCTTTGAATGTCGTCAGGTGAATTGGACCCGTCAGAGATCGAGCCAATTACAGAAGACTTGGATCAGATTATCGAAGACCCTGAGCTCTAGACATTGTACATTTTCCATTCAGTACTTTTCATTTCTTGTTATGCCATTGTTTAGGCATTGCTTTTATTTCAGTTGTATTTCCTTTTCATGCATTGTACAAAAGAATGTTAATAAATAAAGTTGTTGTTCAGTTTATATCTCTTGTCTCTTGTGTATTTATCTTTATATTGCTTAGATATGCTTAGCGTATTTGCTTCTGAGTAAATACGTAGCGGACCAGTCGCGTCCCCTTCGCCGTATACTGGGAAGCGGGGCGTGACAAGTTTTGTTGGCGGCTCATACAGGTCAGAGCTGTATGGAACCCTAAGCAATATAAAACACAAGAACCAGCAACTAAAACATTCTTTACAATTCATATTTCTTGAATTTTACAATTTCATATTCCTTGAATCTTATCATTCCATATTTTTTGAATCATATACTTTGAATCTGTCCTAACCCAAAATTCCGTCACCTCTTTTACAATTTTACCAAAACCTCCGCATTCTTTCATTCCTTCACACATTCTTCACATTTTTAAAACCCTTGCACCACCTTGTTATTTTTCACATACTGTCGGTACACCAGCACCAAACTTTCCTTAGATTTGTTATACTTTCCTTTTACAAATTTCGAGGACAAAATTTTTATAAGGAGGGTAGAATGTAACAACCCTAATTTTCTTATACACTTTTTCCTATACAAATTTTTTCAAATATTTTTTAAAAAATCCATAAATGGGTATTTATTGCCTGAGCACATGACTTAAGTAATCAATTAGCAATTTAATTACAAGAAGGAGCTTGTAGCTCATTGGTAATACCTTGCATTGCTGAACCAAGCCACCAGAGTTCAAATCCCATACCCCACTTTATTTTTAATATTTATTTTGTTTTAAATTTTATGGAAGCCCAACAGTCCACACGAGATAACTCCAGATTTTCCCACTACCCATAAAAAACTGAAAGTACCAGTGAGCACCCCAGGAGACTCCCCACCCTCTGGCACCCCGACTCCGCCGAGTTGGCCGGCGGACCGGCCGAGTCCCCAACAGTGAAGATGTGACTTTTGGTATTCCCTAACCCCCTGTACACTTCAAATTCCTAGATCGATTTCAGAGACCTTTGAAATACCCTATTTACTTCAATTTTTAATGATTTTTTTAATACATTTTTAAATTAAAACCTTTCATCTATCCTACCCCTAGCCTAACCCTATAAATACCAACCTACCCTCTACCCCCTCACTTACATTTCTGAGCCAACTCTCAAGAAAAATTCTTAGAACCCTAATGTGCAATCGAAGTGAGCACGAGGCGAAGCTACGGCGAATTTCTCGACGAACTTCCGGCGATCGTCCTAGGAACTCCCGGCGACGACGCAACACATCGGTGATTCCACTACTTCCCTCTCACCCTCTTATGTGTCCTAAAACCCGTAAGTCCCTTTCTATCTCTCTTTTCCATTCTCAAAATACGAAATTACAAAACCCGACGGAATCGGAACAAATCCGATTTCCGATTCGGTTTTCTATAAAATTCCACTTCTCACTAATACAATCATATCTAAACTTCCTCATGTTGACTATTAAAGACTAATCAAACAATTTGATCAAGTTTCGTCACATGAAATGATAGCTTTTTCAATTTATCCTATTTTTCACTTAAATACCACATTGTTTCAATTCTTCATTTAACCCCATCAAACTTGCTATACATTTAAAGTAGATCACGAGATAACGACCTACCTTCTCACACACTCATATGCAACACCCCCGAGAACCTAGAATACGAGAAACCAAACAATTTCATTTAAATACCATATACTTAATAAAACCATTTCTAAAGATTTAGTTTTGATACACTTTTTAAAGAAGTACCACTTATTATAAAAATACGATAAGTTGGGGACATCAGTTGTTTATCTAAACCTGACTTTGTGGTGTCTAGGATAGGCAAGTGAGAAAGGTAACTTTAAAAGGCCCGTCTCACGATGATTCGTGAGCGGATCTCTCCTTTCTTCACTTGTACTTACCTGGCCACAATTGGCGGTGAAGAAGCGATTTGAGGCATCTCACAACTTGTCGTCTGGACCAGTTAGGAATAGACTAGTTAACTTAGGAGAATCTAGAACATACAATACGGAAAATATACATCTTTACAAATAAATACTATTTACTTCATAAAACCGTTTTCTAAAGGATTTAGTATTTTACAATTTTTGCAAAGCGCCGCTACAACCCATTTTGGGGAACCCGTTCGGGATGGTACGAATTATCGCACATTCTCGGGCTTAGTAGTGCGAGATTCAGATCTCCGCAAGGAGCATTCGGTCTCGAAAGATTTAAAATACGACATCTTAAGAAAATGAGATTTTTAGAATATAATAAATATATTAAAATTATTTTTGTATAAATATATGTATATTTATCATTAAAATAACTATTTTGTTATGATATAAATATTCCACCTTTCTCTAAAAATCACAAGAATCAATTTTACACTAGAATTCCATGAATTCCAAACAAATCAATATTACAAATAAATACTTTATTTCTGAAACTAGGATATTTTCACTAGAAATATCACAATATAAAATCCACATTCATTACAATTCTGAAGACGAATAATAAATACTTAAGGAGTATTTTGAAAAGTATATAAAAGTATTTTTACATAAAACCCCCTCAAGTTCTATAAATTACCCTAAGGATCCTAATAAATATAGGTTTAAGAAATAATCAAGACTTGATTTACATTTCTAATTGTCTGACTCAGGTTTGAGTCTGATTATATCTGACTTGAATATGATTCAAGTACAATCTACAATCTACAATATTCCAATTCAATATGAACACATGAATTCATGAATCCAATTATCAATCTATACAACTTGACTGAACCGAACCATGGATATACATTCCATTTACATGGTTCTCCAGTTATTCCATTTACATGATTCTACGGTTACATCCGTTTACTGATATCATGGTTTCGGTCAGTCAACCAATTATACAATCAATACAATTTACAAAACAAACAATACAATCAAAACACTACGGGGTTTAAGAGGTAGATTGGTACGGAAGGTGTTAAAAGTGGCACGAGACGGTAAGATTAAGACACCTAATATGAATCCAATTGCCGTTGTTCCGGGTTGTATAACGGAGCCTTGTACTTACATTTACCTTAGTCTCCGGGGCAAGTGAGACTCCTCTCGTATACACTAGCATTCTTCTGTACCAAGCTACAAACAACAGCGTTAATACTAAATACAACAATATAACAATATAATACAACTATAAAAGCTACTCTTTCTCTCTCTTACTCTCTGTCTATTCTATTTCTCCTCTTATCTTTGGGACTTACCGAGCGACCTGTTCGCTGACGACATTCTCTTCTTTCTTGTTTGAATGTCGTCAGGTGAATTGGACCAGTCAGAGATCGAGCTAACTACAGAAAACTTGGATCAGATTATCGAAGACCCTGAGCTCTAGACATTGTACATTTTCCATTCAGTACTTTTCATTTTCTGTTATACCATTGTTTAGGCATTGCTTTTATTTCAGTTGTATTTCCTTTTCATGCATTGTACAAAAGAATGTTAATAAATAAAGTTGTTGTTCAGTTTATATCTCTTGTCTCTTGTGTATTTATCTTTATATTGCTTAGATACGCTTAGTGTATTTGCTTCTGAGTAAATCCGTAGAGGACCAGTCGCGTCCCCTTCGCCGTATACTGGGAAGCGGGGCGTGACATGTATATTCTTTTGGGACTAGTTAAAAAAACTCTATCGACCAAAACTTGTATATTTATGAACTTAGAAGCGAGACTTAGAAGTTATGGTTTTTGGGCGTTGCACTCGTTTGGAGTCGAAATTATATTGTTTTGTTCATGTTTCGCTTTCTATTATTCGTCTTGGACGTCGTATATTATCTACATAGTTGCTTCGCCGTTTGGACGTGAAAACTAGCTCCCGTTGGGGATGCTTTTATATATATTAAGCTTTGTATGTGGTTTTACTCAAAATTTACACTGGTGGTGCTGCCCGATTTTTAATCGAAATAGGCATTTTCAAACAAACTTATTTACACTTTAAAAAAAACTCAATTCCATTTAGTAATCTTTTTAAAAACTTCACCTCCACTATTTTCTTAAAAAAGTTTAGATTCCGGGTTTTTGGCTTACTTGGGTTACGGTGGAGTCCTTTTGACTTGGCGTGATTCAAGTGCCGGTCACGTGACACTTTCAGGTCGTGACAGATGAGTAAAGCGCAATCCAATGGAAAACTTATTATAGCTTATTTGTGGGTTATTGTCTTTCTTTTCTATACTCGCTTTAACATATCGCTTATTCATTTAAGTTTAATGTTGATATTCTATTTGAATATATTTTATCTTGATATACCCCTTGTATTGCACATATGTTATCCGTATTTATCTTTTTTATGGTTTTGTTCATATATGATATGTGATTCATAAGATATCTCAATTGGTATCATTCTTTTGCTCATATGTGAACTCTTATGCTCATGTGCTTTAAACTTACTATCTTTTAAACCTGAGCACAACTTGATATGAAAACTTGATTTTGGTATGCATATCCTTAGTTTTCTTGCCTTAAACTACCCCCGCTTGCTTATAATATATTTTTTATCCTATAAATAAGAGTTTATATCCATATAGTTATAACTTGTTTAAATCTTTTTCAATGGATACATTTTGGCACTTGTTTTTAACTTGAACAAATTTTCAATTGGTATCTTTGCTTTGTGCCTGATTGATGTGTACTTATACTTAAACTTGTCTAATTTTTATGCACACACACTTTTTACATGAGTAGAATTATTTATTGGTATTGAATTCTCAGCTCATTTTGCCAAATGGATTCTACAACTCTTTTAGGGAACTCACTTGTGAATTTTGTTAATTACAACGAATTATATGGATATAACAGAGAGAATTAGAGACCTTTCACCGGGTAGTCGATACTTAAGATGAGACAGTTACTCATGCTTGCTCTCACATATGGTTTTCAATTATTTTCAATTGGTTTCATATTGTTTCCAATTGGTATATATTTATGTGAGTTGTTTGCACATTTGAACGTTCCATTGGTTTCATATTGGTTCCTTGTGCATAGTTTGATCAATTCATGAGCTAGATTATTAATTTCTATTATTTTTATTCCATTACAGTTTATGTTAGAGCTCTGATGGTATGGTATTCAAGTGATTATGAGATAAGACTCATGAATCGATCGTTTGGGCTTACTTCTCAACTTTGGGAGATTTAAGCGATTGAGATATGTAAGTGTTGCTCTATTGAGCTATAATTTCTCGTATTTATATTCCCAATCTCGTGTTGTGCATATTTTACAAATTTCATGCATTTAAAAAAATACGCACACACTTTATATATGCGTAATACGATTATGATTTTCATTATTATCCTATGATCTATATTATGGCATGTATTCTAACTTATACGTTTCAAAACTTTTTGTTTACTTTTATGAGTTAGCGGATTATTTTAAGCTTTTCATTATATATCGTTTTCAAAACATACTTTTGTGTATGAGTTGAACTCCGTTTTCAAAATTGTTCTTTTTCAATTGATATCAGCTCGTATTTGCCTCCACATGCCATTAAAACTTGTTTATATCTTACTCATGTGGATATTTGTCGCATGTATACTTGCTTTATTTTGCATATCTTTTATATACATGCTTTTGGATACGAGTTGAGCTTCATTTTCAAAATTTACATTTTACTTGTGCTCGTATCCATTTCCTAGTATTCTTCTATGCATACATTTAGGAGAAGTGTTTCAAACGTCTGATTTATTTTAGGTGTACGCATATGTTCAGGTGTACACATTCACTCTAATTTCCCTAAGTACCCCTTTTTATTATGTCAAAAAGTGGAGAATAATAGGAGTTTTTAGTATATCAATATCGGATATTTGGTTTTATTTGATATAGATATATTATTTTCTATTCATATTTTGCCATCATCAAAAAGGGGGAGATTGATAGTTTATGGATTTCGATGATCCATTTATTTAGTTTTGATGATAGCTTAAATATGAATAGTTCGTTTAGTGTCACTTACTTATCTTGCCTATCATATCGACATTAAACTCGTATACACTTGTTGTTTAGCTTGTTTATTCTTTTTCTTATGTATACCGAGTAATATATCAATATCTCATTCTGTACTTGTGTTATATTCTTGATATCGATATATTACTCCCATTCGTTGTTTTGGTAATTTACAATATAAATTTGTATATACATATGATCTATATATTACTTCTCTTATACTATGTATATATAGTTAGTATTTCAATATCTCATGCTTTGAATTTGAGCTATATCTTGATATTGATATACTGTTCATGATTGTGATATCAAAACAGTGAATGTTCATATACTTGTATTTACCATCTTACTTATATTTCATAATATTGTATATGATGTGCTTGGTCGTTTTGAGATTGCTTTTCAGGATACTCAGGATATCTGAAGACACAAGCGTAAAAAGGAGGATGGAGAGAATTGAAGTAAATGACATATTTAATGGAGGTTGGAGGATACGAATGAGTACTTCTCAATTTATCAAGATCAAGCTATGAATAGCTAAGAAGTGATACAGCCCTAACTGTCAAATTTTGTCCGATTCGCGCGTTCCACCAGCCAAATTGAAGATCTCGCAAAATCGCTTGGGTCAATGAATATGTCGCAAGCATCATTGACGTCTTTCGGAATCATGAAATTCTATCGTTTAGGGCCTCAAAATCACGTATGTTAAATAAAAGTTGCACCAAGAAGCCAAGTCCTAGTTTGAAACATTATGAGTCGAAATCAAATTGAAAATTCATCGACCAACGCTTGTGATTGTCAGTCCAAGTTTGAAGCTATGAAGCCAAGTTCAAGCGCACGTCAAACTTCGAGAGCTTGAGACGACAAAGATTCAAGAATTTAAGGAATTTGCGATACCGACATAGAAATCTTTGTAAATACTCTATACGATATGGTTTATATAAATTATAGCTCTTGAACACTCACAACGCTTGCACAAACTTTTTACATTGCATGAACATCGGGGTTTTCGATCTAAAATTGATTTTCATCACAAAACACATGTTTTTGAGTTTTTACACTTTAGACGTCTGTCCCCATGTGCTTCAGACGTCTGTCGTCTTACTGTGTTTTTATAAATCCCCAAATATCAGAAATATCAGTTTTCATACATTTTGTGATTCAGATAGACGTCGGTCCTCTGCTTGTTCAGACGTCTATTTATTCTTTGTGTTTTCATATAACCTATTTTTATGAGATACAGATGTCTGTTCCTTAATTATTCAGACGTATTTCTATTCTCCGTGTTTTCATATGGCCTTTTTTTTTATAAAAGACAGACGTCTGCAGTTTATATGGAAAGATGTCTGGTAAAGTTTTTAAAAACAGATTTTTTGTTCTTTAGACATCTGGCCAATTACGCTTCAGACGTCTGTCTTCGATCTATACTTTATATTACTTTCTTTAAAAATGATCGACAGACGTCTGCAGCCATACAGGACAGACGTCTTAAGAATAAAGTTTTTGAAAATATAACCATTGGGATTTATTTTGTTAGAGTTTCGGACGTCTATCCGATTGTTCTTCAGACATCTATTCTTACCGGAAAAATGCTGATTTGATTTATAGCAGATAGTTTTTTGTATGAGACTATAAAAAAGTTGTGGGTTGGTTTTTTGAGCTCTTATCACTCAATATTTCTGTTTGCTAAATTTCTAAGTGATCAAGAGAGAAATATCTCACATCTTTTAAGAATTCAAAATAGTTTTTTATTTGCTTCTCCAATTTCTCAAATACACACACTCAAGAGCTAAATTTGATTTGCCATCTTCTTGAGTATATAGCGCTTCAATTGTAAAACTCCTTTTAGAGTATTTTTGAGCTTGTATTTTGTCTTTTTTCTTCATTGAGAGGATTCTTGAATGCAAGAGTGCCTTGTAAAAGAGATCTTATAGTGAGAAGAAGTGCTCAAGTGTGAGCATGTGTGATTGTATTGAGAGAGAGACGGGAAGAGTTTGTAAGAAGTGTTGTTCGTAGTGGCGAATAACGTGTAGTCTTTAGAGAAGACGTATTGATTGGGCCTTCATCGGAAGCGGGGTTGTGGGTTGCTTGCAGGCAACGTGTTGTCTCCAAAAAAAAAGATATGTTTAGTGGAACAGGCTCGTACGCCTAATGAAAGTGGACTAGGAGATCTTCCGAACCTCTCTAAAATCGACTCTTGTTTGCTTTTGCAATTTCTCTTATGCTTTATATTACCTATTGGCTTAGAAATTACTCAATTGTATGCTTATTCCTACTTATTATATTTGCCCACTACTTGCTATTTATGTTCTTTGCCTATGCTTGATATTGTTCTTACTTGCTATATACTTTTTGTTTACAATTGTAGTATTGTTTGATATCATATCTCTTTATAATTGTGTTTTATATTAGCATGCGTTTGTTAGAATTTTTAATTTAGACATATCGTAGCTTATCCCTATTCACCCCTCTCAAGGAATAATTTCATTCATATCTTGAAAACCACTCCCTCCGATTTGTTTTGGTTTTTTAAGAGTTTTCCAACCTATGAGGAAAAGATGACGACCCGGTGTGGTAAAACCCCAGTAGAAATTATCGAACGATCTTCTCCATTTCTTGAGCGATTGATTTCGGCAACATCACAAGCCTCATCTGAGGACAAAATTTCTTGGACTTGCTTCTTTGAGGGTGGTTATAAATTTATTTCTAGAAGCTACCTATTATTCTTAAATGAGCCGTTCAAAGGAAAGGACTAAATTTCTTGGACTTGCTTTTTGGAGGACACTGATTGCTCCACCCACATGTTGTGGCCCCGAGTTGGAGTCCCTGCAAGTATCTCCATTATAACATCCCGTTGTGGGTTGAACGGTCCCAATTTATCTAAAATAGAAATCAGCAGTCAACATTTGTATGAAATCGAGTCCTTTGTTATTGGTATATCCTACATGTTTTGGCCATGACTCAAACAGAGTATCCCTGCAATTATTTTTCTTATAGCAGGACTCTTTTTTCTGTTGGCCGGTAGCTTCCATATTTATGCACTTGCACAGTTTGACTTGATCAATTAATATTCCAAGTTGCAGAAAATGGGCCTTGAACATTCATACAAATATCTAGAAGTTTCACTGATTTTGACCAAAATCGGTAGCATTGGTGCACCAACGCCCCTACCACTTGCAAAAAAAATATTTAAAAAAATAAAAATTTGTCTTTTATTTCTTGGCTCTAGACCAACATTTCTGCTTCCAATATAAGTTACTTTTCAGGTGTTCTAACGGTGGGATTGATCATAACACCAGTTGTTATATCAACAAAACAATTACACAATCATCTGATGAGTGAGAAACGAAAAGATGAAGTTGTGTTTGGACTTTGGAGAAACCTTTATACTTTTAATTAAACTAGAACAATAATTTCCTGATGCTACTTCTACAACCGTTAAACAAAACATTGCGAACATGATGCAGATATATGTTTATTCAATACGATGATAATTTCATGCGGACAATGATTATCATGCGGCTAGAGAACATATAGTAAACCGACAATATTGACCAATTGTGAATTCCATATAGATTACCCCATCAAATAATTAATTTAAATATTTTAGTTCCGACTGTGATTTCACGCTCACGCATACCTTTTCTTAGTAAGAACTGTCTTTTTTAAGCCCTGTGCTTCAACAAAAGCTAATGTTTTAGCCTTCTGTTTATCTATGGTCCAGCTGTTGATAGAATTGTTGTAATCCTACAAATTTTTAATTTCAAATTGTTTATAAAAGTTACTCTTTTCTGCTTTATCCTATTGACTTTCTCATCCCTTTGGTTTCGCTTAAGCGTCATGCTATAAGAAAAGGGGAAATCAGATAAACTACACGGCTGTACATGTCAAAAATGATTCTAAATTCTATATATGATTTAGTTAACATATTTCAAATAAATGTTGATTATTTTGAGGAAAGAAGAGACACATAGTGAGGCAAAAGACTTCATCTTTTTTTGGCTTTTTGAGATGAAATCAGTAAGGGGCTGTTTGGTTGCAGGATTATAGAATTTGGATTCCAAAAATAGTACGGTTGAAATTTCTGGATTTGGTAATTTGTTGTTTGGTTGGTTTTGGATTTCTAGTATTGGATTTGTAGATCCTTGTAATTTTTGTTTGGTTGTTGGAAAAAAAATGGGATTTAGATTTGAGGATTTTAGAGAGAGATAGAGAGAGAGGGGATTGTTAAATAAATAAAGTGCATGTGCCCATCTAAAAGTACAATGAATAGTGCCAAATCCTTCAGAATCCTTGAAAATTTTTAGGATTCATGAATCCTTCTTTTGTGGTGGGCCCCCCATATAAAACAAAGGAATCCTAAAAATCCTAATCTTGCAACCAAACACAAAATTGTGGAATCCTAGGATTCCACAATCCAAAATCCAAATCCAAACCCATAATCCTGCAACCAAACAGGCCCTAAGCAACCCATAGTGCAGCTGTCTCTTTTTTTTAAATATTATTTTAAGCTTAATTATTATTAACAATGTGTTCTTAAATTCAAATCATGAGGTTTATGTGTAAGCTTTTATATTAAATTTTTCCATTTTTTAAAAGGATACACATTGAAAGAGAGTGGGCATCTTAAGATTGTACACACGGAGAGGGGCGGCATCTCAAGAAATAAAATAAAAAAATAGAAAGGCAAAAGAATTTTCAACTTTTTTGAATTTTTTCCCTTTGTGCTTTACCCAATTAAAATTCTAACATTATTAACTTATTTTTTTGTGCATACATTAAAAATAAGTGGGTAAATTGCTTAATAACACATCAATGTTACACAATTTTTGTCCATTAACACCATATAGTTTTGTTCTCAGCACTTTAATACATTAATATGATTCGCCGTTAACATTTTACTACCTTCTACGTTTACCGCCGTGTCTATTTTGCATTATTTTATTTCTAGAATGATGTGGGGAAAAAATTATGAAAACAATACAAAATAAACAAGGTGGTAAACACAGAAAGCAGCAAAGTGTTCACGGTGAAATATATTAGGTATTTAAGTGCTGAAAATAAATTATATTGTATTAAAGTGTAAAATGGCGAAACATTTGAGGTATTATTGAACAACTTACTCATAAATTTCATTACTCATAAAAGAAAAAAAGATTAATACGTATAACCTCCCTTCATCTCATTAAACCTCTCCACCAAATCGCCGACGTCTCTCCACGAGCTCCCCCCTTCCCCCACCGCCGCCGCCGCCTTCCTCCTCAGCTCCGCTGCCCTCCGCATCGCCACCTCTCCTCCTCCTCCGTCCACCGCCGCAGCCAGCTTCCCGGCCAGGTCGCCGGCGTCCGGCACCGCCCCCATCCCCTGGCAGACCCTAACCCCGACCCCCAGCTCCTCCTCCAGCAGCCTCGCGTTGTAGAACTGGTCGGCCCCCATCGGCCACGTCAGCATGGCCACGCCGGCGGCGATCCCCTCCAGCACCGAGTTCCACCCGCAGTGCGTCACGAACGCCCCCACCGCCGCGTGCCCCAGTATCTCCACCTGCGGGGCCCACCCCTTGATCACCAGCCCCCTCCCCTTCGTCCGCTGCTCGAACCCCCGGTCGCCGTCGACGTGGGCCCCTCCCCTCATGCTCCACACGAAGTGGGCCCCGCTCCTCTCCAGCCCCTCCGCCACCGCCGCCGCCTGCTTCTCCGTCAGCTCCGCCTGGCTGCCGAAGCAGACGTACACCACCGACCCCTCCCCCCTCCCGTCCAGCCACGTCAGCAGCTCCCCCTTCGCGACCGAGCTGGCCCCGCCCCTCCCCGCTGCCCAGTCGACGGAGAGGCTCAGCGGGCCCACCGCCCAAACCCTATCGTGGCCTAACTCCCTCCTCATGTGGTCGAGGTACGACGACTCGAGACCCTGGAACGAGTTGAAGACGAAACCCCAGCTCTTGATGTTGTTCAGGAACCCGTCCTTGATGAACTCCGACAAAGGGTCCCCTTCTTTCTTGTAGCTCCTATAGACCGTCGACAGCTGTCCCCATTGGTAAACGGGCGACCTCGGCAACGAGTCAAACTCCACAGAGAAATTGACATCGCCGTCGACGTCAGGCATGGGCATGTTGAGCCAGAGGTAGTTGGTGATGCACAGCGCGAGGGCCCCCGACGGGCAGAACGTGATGCGAGGGACGTTCAAGTCACGAGCGAGATCGAATGTCCAGCCCATGAAGAAATCGGAGATGACGGCGACGGGCGGGTTGGCGATGGAGCGGGCCCAGGAGAGGATGGGTTGGTGGAGGAGGGAGAGGGCGTGCATGATGAGGAGGAAGGCGGTGAGGGATGGGGGGAGGTCCTTGGTGTTCTCGACGCCGGAGGGGAGGGAGGGGTAGTAGTGATCATCTGCAGGGAAGGGGAAGAGGACGGGTTGGATGGAAGGGGAGGAGGTGAGGAGTGGGGAGAGGAGAGGGAGGTTCTTGGGTGTGACGGCGATGGAGACGGAGAGCCCGCGCCGAGAGAGGAGGGCGGCGAGGTCCAGGAGCGGGAGCATGTGCCCTTGTGCTGGGTATGGGATTATCAGCACGTGTGCTCCTCCTGCTGCAGCTGCTGCAGCTGTTTCTTCTTCTTCTTCTTGATGCGTGGTGTTCGCCATTGTGTTGTTGTTGATTATTACTAATTAACCAGCAGTATTTGCTCTGCTTTTTTCTTTTTTCTTTTTTCTTTTTATATAGAGGAAGACGACGACGAAGAGAGCGACACGGGAGAGGAACGACGACTAAGTTTTATTTAGGAGTGACGTAAGCGTCAACGTCATTGAAAGCATGCCGTTTGCCTGGGATCAGGGATAGCTGAAATTAGAGCTACCGCACCATCCGTGCTCTTAGGTCCAGGTCCAACGGTCCAGATTTATCCAAAATAGCAATCAATGAATGATATTTGTGTAAAACAGGAGATTATGGTATTGGTGTGTCCTCCGTACTTTGCACGCGGGATGTGTGGCCAATATGAGAGAATAGCATGGATACTGTTATTTCATAATAGCAGCCACTCTTTTCCTGTTTGTCTGTCGTGGCTGATGGGACAAGATATCATTGTCTTGATTTGATTTTTACTTTTCAAACAAGTGGGGTTGGGGTCGAGGCCGCGGTCGCGTGACACGGATGAGTCCATCCAACTTAACCCTGGACACCCCAGCAACACCTGTTTTCCCAATTTGGGGCCGTCCACTTCCGTGGTTGTGGATGACCACAACTCCATTAATCCTTTTTATTTTTGCTCTGTTTTCTTTTTCTTTTTCCCTTTTATGTGATGGATCTAAGTATGTGAATTTATTTCATTACTTCACGTTAGGATTGAATGATACTTTCCGGATATGGATATGAATTTTTGGATGCTGTCCTACCCCCACACGATTTGTATACTCTTGTTTTATTCTAATATAGAATGTTAGATTTGGCAAGCAGGAAGGTAAGATATGCTCTCATATAAAAAGGTATAACCATATATTTAAACCTTCTTTTTAAGGCCATAATACTAAATGTATTTATCTTATTTCGATTCTCACAATATTCTTACATAAAGGTTTAAATTCAAAGAAGCAGCATATTTATATACTGCGCTCTTAAAATCAAATGACGCTTTCAAAAACGCGGACTCAAAAATGAAAGTTAAAATGATATTAATGTGGCTTGATCCCAAACCTAAAGTTCAAAATATAGTGTCTCGACTACTAGGCTAACTTCGCATTTTATATTTACTGTTAGCGCCCTAGTATGAACATAAAGTCCATTTAGGCTCGTTAGCCCTAGAGAAAAAAGAGTAAAGACGGTTGGAAAAAATTGAACTTTCCATAAAATTCCAACCGTGCCCATGAAACTCAACTTGATGTCGTCTGAGAAAAGATAAAAGCAAGGCATCCACTAATTTGGGTGGACCCCACATAGGCAATAATAAATCATTCTGGGTAGAAGTTATAGTCTATCCCTAATAATTTTGTTTTTTAATATGATCATTATGTAATTGATCTTATCTTTAGATCGACACTTTGCATAACTTTGTTGAATATCACAACGTATCTATCTATAGGGTAATAAACGCGTCAGAATTGTTCCATAGAGAGAGAAAAAAGACGCCCGACAATTTTTAAGAAATATCCCATATATACATTATATAATATTGCTATCATTTAAACTTGAAGCAAATCCATTGTAATCTATAATCAGCCATTCCAAGTTTTTTTCTTCTTCTCAATTATGTTTTCCCTACAAGGGGTTGGATTGAGCATCGGAGATAACTCCGGCATGTTCCACTTTGCAGTTTCTAGAAGCCCTGTTGTGCAATGTCTCGTTGCTCTCTTGTTTCGACTTAGTGATCCGAAGTTGGTCACATTTTGACCAGATCGCTTACATTAATGGCAAAGATTTGAAAATTTTGTGCTCCTACGAAAAATAAAATTTATTGTTGTATTAAGCCCTGTTGATAAGGCATGTGCTCCTACGAAGAATAAAATTTGTGGATACATTGCATTACTTCAGGTACATAATAATTTTGAACTAAATATTTGAAAAATTATAATATTAGTTCTTTATGATATTATGACACGTTATATATATATTTGGTCATGGGAACACATGTATATTGGAAGACCAGATCATATTCGTATTTCTGCCGAGGATATCCCTGAAAAGCCTCTCGGCTGTTGGTGGAGTGGCAAGAAATCATATAAGACTCCTCGTCAAGTACTTAAGTATTATAGAGATGAGTTGGATCGAATGGAGGCGACTCAGGTAATCATACATTAGGTAATTAATTTTGTTTAAAATTTTTAATTGACATTATTTACAAATTTTTTACCATGTTATTTGCGCAGTTCACGTGGACGCTTTATACAGTAGATCGTCTGCAAAGATTACCCGACATCTGTATCGAAAGAGAGTCGGTTTGGCGGGCTCGATACCCGCTACTGTGCATTAATATCGTGGTCATGCAGTTACCGGACCGGATGTTGCGATAGTTTAATAGATTGCAACATATTTCTGGTCCGCCGCCTGCGTCTATGACAATAGAGGGAGACATGCGAGGAGGAAAGACGGAGCGTGATTAGAGGGAGCATCATCATCAATATTTGCTGAGATGGGAAGATAGGCTTCGTGATATTGCCTTACAGCAAATAGGTGACCAAACACCCACCAGCGCTACTGAAACATACCTACAATGGTGCAAGCGTGTCACTGTAAGATATCTTTCTGATCCCTCTACCGACTTTCCGAACGTCCAGCAGTACGAGCCTAGAGGTCCGTGGAATGAGGAATAGTAAGTTAATTTTTTTAAAATTAAATTAGTTTTTAACATACAACGGTACGAGTTTATGATTATATATTATTTTTTATGTAACGACAGGCTCGTGGGCTGCATCATATACAATCATTGATACAAGATCCATATTCGACCGATACTAGTCCAGATAGCCAGGCTTTATTTTCTACTGTGGACTCATATATTGGTGGTGTATTCAGTTCATATCATACGCTTTCACATTTATCGCCATCGCTAGAGCCACAGCATGAGCCGGAACCAGAGCCGCAGCATCAGCCAGATCCAGAGCAGCAGTATCAGTGGTTCGGAGTACCATACAGTCAACAGCAACCCTGGCATAGTCAATGGTATCGACAACCGTCAGGAGATAATGAACAAGTGCAACAACCGGAGCAACGACAGTCTTGGGAGACAGGTTTTGCGCAGCAACCCTGGCATAGTCAATGGTATCGACAATCGTCAGGAGATAATGAACAAGTGCAACAACCGGAGCAATGACAGTCTTGGGAGACAGGTTTTGCGCAACAACAGCAGTTTTGGGGGTCAGGTTTTGCGCAACACAGCAGTCTTGGGGGACAGGTTTTACGCAACCTTGGGGGCCAGGATTTGTGCAACAGCAGCAGCATGAAACCGGGACAGGTTCTTCGCAACAACAGCCTAGTTGGGAGACAGATTTTGTGTCCTACATACAGTTGTTGGGAGGCAGCCCATATTCGGCACATGTCCCACATTCAGGATTTGTGCAACAACAGCCTGTCTAAAACGAAGCTGAAGACGAAGCAAAAGAGCAAGCGGAAGAACAAGCAGAAGAGCAGACACCACCGCCACATACACAAGACATAGGGGGTCGTCCAGTCGCACCAAGAGGCATAAGCTTATGTCAAGCCTTCTCTGGTTGGGAAAGGGAAAAAGAAAAGGAAAGGGGAAGCATTAATTGTATACTTTTAATTTGGATGTCAAAGACGTCCAATTCTCTTAATGGATTCATTTCCATTGTTTATAACTGAAGTTAAAATAATGGAAATGAATACAGTAAGAGAATTGAACGGATTTTGCTCCATAGCAACTGCAGTTGTATTCTTCGTATCTTCTTTAATTCTTCCATGAGGAGATTGTAGGGTTACTAGGCACACTAAGGAGGTTCCACAAGGCATCAACCATGCCAAACAAAAATTTTGTGGTGCCGAGAAACCCTAATATAGATCGTTAACTAGAAGTTAAGGCGAAACTACAAGCAAGCAAACAACTTTGCTAAGTGAAAAGGGACTACAACCTTTGTAGATCCGCTCCACCATTTCTTTAGCTCCATGTTGACGTCCCTCCGCTGCGACCATCGGATCCTGAACTCTTGCGATGGTTTCATCGGAGAAATGATCGGGCTAGGTCATTGACTTTGAGGCCGAAGATGATCTACGTCGGGGAGACTCAAACTCAAGCTATTCCTTTACTTGGTCAAAAACTTTGTGAAGAGAACACACTCTACTACATGGCAAGTGGTAGAGGATGAAGAAGTAGGAAGTTGGTTCACTTTAGAATTGACTTTCTCACTCTTTTGCTCAAGGCACCATTGGAGCTAGTAAGCTTTTGGATGGTGCTTCATGATGAAGAAGAAGAAGAAAGAATTATTCATCCAAATGAAAACTTATCCAAATGAATAATAGCACCATGGTTGAGTTAAGTCCTCATGCTTAACTTATGTAGAGATTTAACCAAACTATTAGGTTAAAGGTTAGGTTAAAGAATATCAAAAGAAATGACAAAAGAGTGGACTTTGTCAAAGCTTCTCCAAGCTTCTTCAAACTTGATAACTTTGACTAAGTTAAACCCTTTTGTTAAATCTTAAGATGAAACAATAACCCTAATCTTTACCCTAATCTTGGTATGAATCTCATACACACATCTTGTATGTATCATCAAACACGATACAAACATATGTACACAAATATATATCATATATACACTTATGCACAAACTATTGAGAAAACAAATCTTAAGTGAACCAATACTAGTTAATGCAATGTAATACATCAAATATATAATTATGTATTAAATTATTAAATCAACTCTTGATTTAATAATCCGGCTATAACCGACTAATATCAAAAGTAACAATTTATCGAATCAACACTTGATCCGATAACCCGGCTATATCGCATACAACCGATCAATGTTACAAATCGCGAGAATAGAATACGGTATCTCATATCGTATTAATCTCGGTCCCGCACATAACACATATGTGCTCCTACTCCGTTTCGCTTGAGCCAGGTGTAATACCCAGCCCCTTTTTATACACTATAACTGTATTTCTAATTCACTTATAAAATTTATTTAAATTTTACTGATAATTATTTACTTATTTCTAAAACCTTTTTAAACACCAAACCAAGTAAATCATCCCTTTTAAATAGCCTCAAACACAAACCATATTTTATTCTTTCAGCCCATTGCTTTAAAGATTTAAATTTATTTTTCCAACCCATTTTCTTTTATTTAAATTCTAAAACCCAAACCTTAGTTCCTACTCCCTCACCCATCTCGCATTCCTTTTATTTATTTATTTGATTTATTCCTAGCCCAATCTTTCCCCAGCAGCCCGTTCCCATTTCAGTTTATTTTTCCCAGTTTTTCCTACGACCCATTGCCTGAGCCCACTCCTTTTATTCTCATCCAATTTTCCTTCAATTCCCTAAGCCCACTGCTCTTTCTTTCCTTCTCTAATTTTTCCTCGGCCCAGCCCCGGCCCGTTTCTATCTTTTCCCTAATTGATTTCTTTTTCTTTTCCTGGTCCAACCTCAGCCCAGCCCACATCCTTCACAAATTCCCTTTTTATTCTCTGGCCCGCTTCACTTCTGCCCGCACCGCTTCCTCAACCCGACCCGTTCCTATTCATTTCCTTCCCCAACGGCTATTTCCTTCATTCCTGCGCGCGAGATCCGCTCCCTCCGCCGTCGCCCCCCGCTCTCGCGACGTTACACCCACGACGCGCGCGTTTTCCCCGCGACCCACTCCCTCAATGGCTCACTCCTCTCTTCCCCTCTCATCCTCGTCTCCACCTCTCCCTTTTCTCTGCTGAGCACGAACGCTCGAGGAACCCACAACACCTCTTCGAGTCCCTGCCGACGATGAGGACGACCACCTTAACCATCAACGTCGCGCACCCCCTCTCTAACCCCCGTCGCCTCCGTTCTCTCTCACTCGTTCTCATTCCTCCCCCTCTCTGTTTCTTGTCTTCTCTCTTCTCCGAGCGCCGGCCGCCCACGACCACCTCTCCAACCCCATTGCCCTTGCCTCCAGCCGATCAACCGCGTCATCCACCACTCTAACCTCGTCACCTCCCCTTCTCTCTCTCTTCGCTCCTCCCTCGACCCTCCTGAAACCCGAGCTCCACCCCTGCCACCTCTCGACGGCGGCCCACTGCTTCTCGTCGACCCCATCGTCGTCATCATCGTCACCGTCGCCACCATCCTCGACTCCCTCTCTCTCTTGATCTCTTCCTCACTCCCCTCGCTCACACCGAGCCTTCACCCTCACTCCCCTCGCTCACCCGATCCTTCACCCTCACTCCCATCTCAGATCTCTCTCTCTCTCGGCTCTTTTCTCACTCTCTCTCTCTCCCTGCATCTCATCTCTCTCTCTCTCTCAGTACTCTCTCTCTCTCTCTACATTCTTTCTCTAACACTTCTCTCTCTGACTCGTTTCCCGCTCAATATCTCCCGCCCTCTGCAACCTCTCGCCATCGGACGCACAGCACCGTCACCTCCCCTGCTCTGGCCAACCAACGCCGCAGTTTCAGTCGCCGTCGTTGCCGTCAAGCGAAGCTCGAGCCGAGGCCAAGATTTGTCGTGATCGCGTATGGCCATTACAATAGACCGCTTCACTGCCGTGCATCGCCTAGACCCCTCCAGGCAAGTTCTCTACTTGCTTCATGCTATCCTATTTATGTTACAAATCCAAATCATGTAAATTGCTATGTTACCATTCCTGAAAACGTACACTATTTACCTGTTCGACGTGTGTTCCCAATGAGAATCTTTTCCTAATTTGGCGGAACTAAATGGTATTGTTTGGCCCGTATGGCTGAGAACCTAGTGCATGAATTTCGTTGGATAATTTGATCGTTAATGACTAAAACAACTACCCCCAAGTTTAATCGTAAACTGTAATTTTATTGTACCTGAAAACCGTTAAATTCACCATAAATCATATATATACTGGAATGGTGCGTTCGAGGGCTAAAATCGAAGAAGATTCGACGAACTTTAACCCTATACTAGTTTCCTGGTATTCCTGTACTTAAATTGTGATGATATTTGGATCGGAGTGCGACTCTGGACTGCAGTCCAGAGCGACTCTAGTTGTTGCTTGCTGTTCCGTATTGGGTACCACAAGATCTCCTTAACTCGTAGATTGCGGAAATCCACTGATTATTATATGTAAATCTGTTATCTAGACAACACAACTGATTTCATTCTGTTTCGTTACCGTTTGATATTTAATCTGTAATTTAATAGATCGGGACGCATAACAGTCCCAGCAAAATCAGAACTGACATATTAGTATTGAATAGTGCATATCTCCTGACGTACAGACGCGATCGAAGATCCGTCTGTTGCGTTGAAAACCTTACTTGAAACCCTAGATTTTACCCAACTGTAGCGTCGCTAAAATCTGATCCCAACTGGGATTAAAATGCGTTGCGAAACGGACTTCTGATTCTGAAACCGGATTTCCAGCCGCGAGCGCTTAAAATGAAATGGTTATAATTAATGACTCTGGAATCCGATTGACATGAAACTAAATTTGATGGATGGACAACTGAACATACTAATTATTACCTGTTTATCGTTTCCCTAAACTATATACGTACGTTTCATGATAAATCGTGCAAGTGATAGAATACTATTTCATGACATCTTAATTGTGCTTCATATACTGTTTACGTATCATATCATACCCTTATCACTGCAGTGATAACCTAGTGACATCGTGCACTTACCCAGTGTTAGATTTTAGTGATGATTGTGGCAAGTACGTCAGTGTTCGTGTATCCGTGAATAAGTGAAAGTGATACGTACTTGTACACAATCAGTGACCCTATTATTTTATTGCATTGTCGACGTCTGTGGGATGCGTGTACGTGTGACTATAAGTGGTATGCGACACTTATGGAAGCGCTTGCACGGGTGTCGCAGATAAGGCGCCAGACACTGCCATTTATCTTAGGTATTAGTCGGGATGTGCTTGATGGAGGTCCTGCCTCCAGCTCTTGCGCAGACTTGTCACAGACCGATTGGTATTTAGGGTTATGGTTGGCGTTTGATGTAGACCACGGGGTGTGGGGTAGTTTAAGTATGAGTTCAACAGAATCTCGGGAGTCCCATGCCGGCTTATATATTTAGGGAGATATATGGAGATTTACAGGGTATGTGATATTCACCGTGATATACATGTTACATGTTGGGCCCGTGGTCCCTTGCCCTTGGGTTCTACCCTTGGGTGGAGGACACTCGCGAGTGGTTGACTCTCACACTTGGACTGACGATAGGCTTAGTGACCTGTACAGTGAGACTTAGAGACTGATAGGGATACGGGCATTTATATACCTTATATACTGTGTTGACATACGTGACATATCGTTCTACTGCTTTACTGCTCCGCTGCATTGATTACTGCACATTCATATTCATGCTGTCTTTGATTTACTGTTATATATACCTATTATCACTGTTAGAATTGTCACCTGATTTTATATATATTATATTGCTATTGTGTCGCTCTGACGACCTGAGTATGCATGCTCAGTGTGAGGAGAATATTTTGCCTGGACCAGGACTAGACGCACTTCACGGACATCTTGTTTAGCTATCCAGAGTTATATCTTTTGTTTCCCATTAGGTCAGTTCATTTTACTGTTTTGTTCCAGTTACTGCATTTCTCATTACCTGCGCATTATTTACTGTTTACCATGAAAAACTAGAAGCCGAAGTATGACTACGGCAGGACGTTTCCTTGACCGTAGGAGCATGGCTGGCCTTGTCTACCCCTTGTATTCCGTATTTTGGGAAGCTGGGCGTGACACCAGGAAACCCCTGTGTAGGACTCTAAAGACTCGTCAATACGCCGGCAGTAGGTGATGATCATATCAAACACCCACAAGCCGCAAGCGGTCTGCTAAACGTAACGGCCACCCGGGTATTGAGCGATCAGAAGATTAACGAGCAAGCCCGCTCACGCTCCTGTGAATCCAACCAGTAACACTACCGTACAGTCCGGTCTGTTCATCTGATATGTCGCATATCTCGTCTAGGGGTGGTAAACGTCAGATCTCAATAACTCGATAAGTCGTGTCGATATGAGGCTCATAACGGGTCGAGAAACTACTGGTAACACTTACCAGTAAATCCCTAAAGCAGCCTTGGCCAAGGACTTCCTGTTATAGCCAATCGAGCACTGCGCAACATCAACTCCCTATACTGGGAGAGACGAAACCCCTCCTATCGCTCATTGCCTCCATGTGATTCGGGACAGTATCCAAAAACCACCTTTTTGCACGCCCTCTTGGACGTGGTATGATGGAAATCAAAGCAGTAACACCCGAGCCCAATGCTACTATTTTCAGTTACTGTTTGAGCATAATGTGGTACTCATTTCATTTAACTTGCTTGTTTGTTGCTTACTGTAAAATTTACCCGGCAAAGTCATTTCTACATATAACAAATTTTGGCATCTAAAATAAAATTGAAAATATTCATCTTGGCCTACTTGACACCCCTAGCCTCGTGGTAGCGTCCGTGCATTATGTTCTCGTCTCGTTCAGTGAAACGGGCGAGTTTGGATGGCTACGTGCACGTACGTATGTCCGTTTAGAGGGTATGCTTTTTAATCATAAAACACTTAATTTTAAAATTTGGATCCCGCTTAAAATCCTATTATTTCAATTTCAAAATTTTGGACTCGACCCGGGCGCGATTTGGAAATGTTTTATTTGGCGCCAAAATCCCAAATTTTAATATTATTAAAACCATCGCATATATTTTTTTAACTAATCTGATATCTTACTGTTCATTACCTATCATTTAAATTTTTAAGTTAACCATATAATATTTTTACAATCTTTTATATCCTTCTCAATTTATTTTCTCAGCCAATTGCAACCTCTCCTTTAACCCCGTGGGCCCCACTTTCTCTCTCTCCACTTTTTCTCTCTCTCATATATCCTCTCGTACTTCTCTTTATCATTTTTTCTCTTCTTCCTTCATGTCTCGTTTCTCATTTTTTTTAACTGTTCTTTTGTTGCCGGAATTCCGTCGTGCCGGTGACGTTTCTCGACGTTCCAGCGAGGTACCCCGACCCGTGTGGTTCCTTTGTTCGTCGTTTGGGTTCATTCCGTGAACCGTGCGCCCGTCGCGAGTTTTCCCCGCCGACGGTTAACGTTCCGTTTTCCCGATTCGCGACCCATCGAGGCAAGTTAATCTTGCTACATGCTATATAATTCATTTTATACCTATTTAAATAAATACAATACCTATAGTTTAAATCTAGTGCCTCATGTTTAATTTTATAACGTTTCAATGTTCCGTTTGCATCCGTTTATATCATATTAAATCTAGATCATGAAAACTTATTTTGTGACATGCTAGATTACATTATACTGCATCCATATCATTTAAAATATATATCGTCGTAATATTTCTTAGTATTATCTTTAATTAGTTTATAATCTTCATTTTATAATGCTATACATTTGAAAATCATATAGTTTACACATGAAACGTCGTTGGAAAATCGGATATGACAAATCTGAAATTTACTGTACACCTTACCTTATAAAATTCATTATAAATCATAGAAAAATCATTAGTATAAGTTCTTTAGTTCGTTACGAAGATAACTCAAAATACTATAACTCTATGAAATATTTACTGGCAAAATAAATTATTTAAATAACGTAAAATGCAAATGAAAATGTCTCCAAACTGCTGTCCAGGGAAATTCCAGCGGCAAACTTTCAATTTCGAATGTTCATAACTTTTTGTAGAGACAACCTGAGATGCTTATACTTATAAAACTGAAAACCTTATTGAATTATCTTTGTTTTGGTATAAAACACGTCCCTTTTGGAGAACGTTTGTTATTTTTAAGCTATTTTACAAATTAGGGTGACGCTGAATTTCTGAACGGAACTTTCTTGTGCATGGTTAATCAATACCACTTTTATAGTTATTAATCGCTTTGAATATGCTATCCATATTAATATTATTATATCAATATTTATATCATATATTGCTTAGTTGTACATCCCACATTACCATTTTATAGTTTTATAACTTTTCAGATACCCGTTTGCATCCATCGCGTTTAAGATAAATATAATTGCATTCATAGATCACATTACTACATAATAGTGTGATATTAACACTCCATGTTTAATAAATTGCATCCTAATTAATATTGGAACTATAAATGTAACCTTAATCGATAACTGTGCATCCATATCCTTGAAATTATATCTATTTGCATATCATATTACATGTTCCAGTTTATTGTTCTGATAGTATTCATGCTTGTTTATTTATACACATGCTTATGTTAGTTTGATTATGAGCACCCACATGACATCTTGTGCTTCCTGACATGACCTATTACACTTGCTACTTGACCCGACATGGTACCGTATACTGCTTGACTTGACATGATGTACCATGACCTGACCCGTTACCTGATCTTGTGTCTAATGCTAACAAACTTGACATGTAGTCCTCATGGACCGTTCCTGTTGTCTATCCAGACAAACCTGCTCTTACCTGATCCTGTGTTGGCATTAGTTCTTAATTACTGAATACCTGACTTGACATACATAACTTGGGGGTATGGGGAAATCAAAGGTGAAACCGACTTGTAACTCAACAGTTCGATACCTGTTCTGATCAGTCTTACGGGCTAGGCCAGCCCCGGAGTGATGATGCTGACATCACTCACCCATCCTGCTACTTGTTACTGCCTAGCGGCACGTCTCGAATTCAGCCCCGAGAATCTTGACCGTGGTCCCGGGCACGCACGGGATACTATTGAGTTACATCGACGAGTCATCAATTGATTTCAAAGACTTTAGAATAGAAAACCTGATAGAACAGTTTCGTTACCCACTGCACACTACCCTGCACTGTTGTTTCATATTATTGCTTTATTCATGTTTATTTCTGCATTGCTTATTACCATGTTCATATTATATTATTGGTTGACATGACGCGCTGACGTCTGGGTTTTGCATGGCCTAGATTCTTTACCACTGTCGCCGACCGAGCAGGAGTACTTCAGCCAGCAGGCTGATTTGTGAGTTCTGTAGTGATTAGTTTATTTATTGCATTTTATTTCCAGATGTGAGCCCGCATTATGGGACGTACTTTTCTATTATTGTATTGGATCATTTGCTTCCGCACTTATTTATCATTGACTCTTGTTATTATGGATTTGGACATGTGTTAGATAGTTTATTTATCTTGTTCTTGATATCTCTACAGCCGTAATGTGACTGTGGATGGATACTTCCTACCCACAGGTAGCATGGTTGGCTATGTCACGTGCCCAATCTTGCGTACTCTGGGAAGCGGGGCGTGACATGGTTCTTTTGGTATCAGAGCCATAGGATAGTCGGGTTGATTCTTTTGTAGTTGGGTATTGTACCCAATACACGAATCAGAATACCCGTGTTTAGGAAACATGTCCTGCCACCTTGACCGTTTTACCATTCTTGAATCACATTCTTCCTGATTATATCTTTTACGATGTGCAAACTTCCTTTGCATATCGATTCGAAAACCTGATTCCTTGTTATCTCTAGGACTTAGGCGACTTGGATGGAGTTAAGTAATTGTGGCTATGATACCGCGGTATAGTTACAATGCGGCACTCTATTTAAGTATCTTGGAGTTCTAGCCTTGACCTATATTCAGAATCTATCATCATGCTAATGTTGGGTATTTTGAGTTCAGGATTATGGCCGGTAAGAAATTGAAGACATACCAGAGGCGTGTGGACGAAGCCGCCATGCTTGGAATGATAAGAGGAATGCTGGAGAATCAAAGAAATAGGCCGAGCTGATCCAGCAGCAAGCGGACTCATTTCGGGAAGGTTTGCAGATCGTTCAGCAGTCTGTAAACAACGTTGGAGCTAAACCAGTTGACCGAGTAAGGACCGTGGCAGATTTCATTCATTTGGATCCGTCTACATTTACCGGTTTAAAGGAGCCGTTTCCAGTGGAGCAGTGGCTAGTTGACACAGAGAACTTGCTTTTTGCGGCACAGATTCCAAATGATAAAAGGTTGTTGTGGTACGCATTCAGCTAGTGGACTACGCCCGAGAATGGTGGCTTGTGGAAGAGACCCGCTTGCCCAAGCCGATCAAGTGAGCGGATTTTTCTAAGAGTTTCCTGGAGAAGTTCTTCCCGCGGACTGCACGGGAGGAAATGGAAGAGAAGTTCATCGGACTAAAGCAGAAGGGAGCACTCGTAGATGTGCATGTAGCAGAATGGACGAGACTCGGTAGTTTCTCTGGACCTTTAGTTGCCAACGATGCAGACAGGGCACGGAGGTTCATGCACAGACTGGACGTGGACATCCAGAGGCAGATTGTCTCCCTGGGTTTGACCACTTTCTCACAAATACTTGCAGCAGCCAAGAGCAGCAGAGTTTATCTGGGATGAAAGGGAGTTTGCAGCAGACAGCAGTTGCGTTAAGGAAGCAGTTCGGTCGGGCCGGTCGAGGTTAGGGCTAGGCCGACAAACAATATTCTTGCATCAATGGAAGTGATGAAAGTAAAGAGCCGGCTGTTGTTTGTGATTCTATGGACGTGTTTGAAGATATATCGGGTTTACCGCCGAGGAGAGACGTGGAGTTCGCAATTGATCTTATTCCTAGTGCAGCGCCAGTATCTAAAGCATATTATCCAATGGCGCCAGTAGAGTTGGAAGAAGTAAAGAAACAGGTTGCTGAATTGCTTGAAAAGGGTTGGATTCGAAGCAGTAACTCGCCTTGGGGAGCTCCAGTTCTTCTAGTAAAGAAGAAGGATGGCACAAGAAGGATGTGCATCGACTATCGAGAATTAAACCGGGTGGCTATCAAGAACAAGTACCCGATCTCTCACATCGGAGAACTTTTTGAGCAGCTTAGTGGCGCGAGGGTATTCTCGAAGCTGGATTTACGATCCGGATATCATCAGGTCCGAGTGAAAACAGAAGATATTTGCAAGATGGCGTTCCGAACTCGATATGGACATTACGAGTACTTAGTAATGCCCTTCGGAGTAACGAATGTGTCGGCAGTATTCATGGACTTGATGAACCGAATCTTTTCACCGTTCTTGGATCAGTTCATTGTGGTATTCATTGACGATATTCTGGTTTACTCGAAGAAATTTTAAAGAGCATGCTGAGCATTTGAAGATCACACTGCTGACGTTGAGACAGGAGAAATTGTATGCGAAGATGAGTAAGTGCGAGTTTTGGCTGGAGGAAGTAAGGTTTTTGGGGCATGTTGTGTCTGGCGATGGCATTGCCGTCGATCCAGAAAAGATTGCAGCAGTTCGAGATTGGCCTATTCCAAAGAATGTTGCTGAGATAAGAAGTTTCCTTGGATTAGCCGGATACTACAGGAGATTTGTGGAGAACTTTGCTCGTCTGGCAGAGCCGTTGACCAAGCTTACGCGCAAGGAGGTACCTTTTGTATGGACGGATAAGTGTGCGTTAGCTTTCGAGACGTTGAAGCAGAAGTTGATAACCGCCCCTATTCTGACCGTGCCACACAATTCCGAAGGATTGGTGATTCACAGCGACGCATCTGGGAAAGGATTGGGATGTGTTTTGATGCAGCATGGGAAGGTTGTAGCGTACGCATCGAGATAATTGAAGACCCATGAGAAGAATTATCCGACTCATGACTTGGAGCTTACGGCTGTGATTTTCGCTTTGAAGATTTGGAGACACTACCTTTTGGGCGAGAGAGTCGAAGTTTTTACAGATCACAAGAGTTTGAAGTATGTGTTCACTCGGAAGGAGTTGAATATGAGGCAGCGTAGATGGTTGGAGCTGATGGCCGACTACGACCTTGATCTTAAATACCATCCGGGAAAGGTTAACGTCGTGCCGGATGCGCTTAGTCGGTTACCAGCAATTCAGGTGTTAACTACACAGAGGGAGATCATTGCAGATTTTCGAAGATTTGACTTGGAAGTTGTGCTACCGCGTTCTACGGGACAGTTGTTGCAGCTGCAAGTACATTCGTCTTTGATCGAGAATATTAAAGCAGCTCAATCGCAGGATCCTAGACTGCAAAAGTTTCGAGAGCAGGTTGAAGCCGGGCTACGAACAGATTTATTGATCCACGAAGATGGTTCGTTGAGGTATGGTAGCCGTTTGTATGTGCCAAAGGGTGATGTTCGTGAAGAGCTTATGAGGGAGGCACACAGTTCAGCTTATTCTGTACATCCAGGAGGCACAAAGATGTACCGAGATATTCGACAGCATTTCTGGTGGGAGGGCATGAAGCGGGAGATTGCTCACTTTGTGGCAAAGTGCTTGGTGTGTCAACAAGTTAAGGCTGAACATCAAAGGGTTGCTGGTTTATTGCAACCACTTCCGATTCCTCAGTAGAAGTGGGAACATATAACCATGGATTTCGTGACGGCTTTACCGCGGAGTCCAAAAGGCAACAATGCAGTATGGGTAATTGTTGACCGATTGACCAAGGCAGTTCACATTATTCCTTTTCGGGTTGGTCAATCAACAGAGACTTTGGCAGAGCGGTACATGCAGGAGATTGTAAGATTGCATGGAGTACCGGTGAGCATCGTGTCCGATCGGGATACTCGGTTCTTATCACACTTCTGGAGGAGTTTACAGGAAAGTTTGGGGACTCGATTGAAGTTTAGCACAGCTTATCATCCTCAAACTGATGGTCAGTCGGAGAGAACGATCCAAACTCTTGAAGACATGTTGAGAGCATGCATGTTGGATTTTAAGGGTTCGTGGGAGGATCATTTACTTTTGGTGGAGTTGTCTTACAACAACAGTTTTCAGGCAACTATTCAGATGGCTCCGTTTGAAGCTTTGTATGGTCGTAAGTGCCGTTCACCTGTTTGTTGGGATGATGTTGGTGAACGAAGATTATTGGGACCAGATTTGGTTGTGCAGACAGTTGAGAAGGTTAACCCTATCAGAAAGCATATGAAGGCAGCTCAAGACAGACAGAAAAGTTGGGCTGACACGTCAAGAAGACCTCTGGAGTTCACCGTGGGTGATTTGGTATTCTTGAAGATATCACCGGCTAGAGGGGTGATTCGTTTTGGAAGACGAGGAAAGCTTAGTCCTCGATTCGTTGGACCCTTGAGATCGTGGAGCGTGTTGGTGAGGTAGCGTATCGTTTGGCGTTACTGCAGTCCTTGGCAAATGTGCACGATGTGTTTCACGTATCTCAACTCCGTAAGTATGTTCGAGATGAAACACACGTTTTGGATCATTCGGAGCTAACAGTACGAGAAGACTTGACTTTTGAGGAGCAACCCATTGAAATCGTGGATCGAAGGGAAAAGGTTCTCAAGAACAAGGTTATCCCCCTTGTGCTTGTTTCTTGGGGTAATCGCTCGCATGGAGAGTCCACTTGGGAACGAGAAGATGAAATCCGGCAGAAGTTTCCTCACCTTTTCTTGTAGTTATCTATCTTTGTATTCTTGGAATTTCGAGGACGAAATTCTTTTTGTAGTTGGGTATAATGTAACACCCGAGCTCAGTGCTACTATTTTCAGTTACTGTTTGAGCATAATGTGGTACTCATTTCATTTAACTTGCTTGTTTGTTGCTTACTGTAAAATTTACCCGGCAAAGTCATTTCTACATATAACAAATTTTGGCATCTAAAATAAAATTGAAAATATTCATCTTGGCCTACTTGACATCCCTAGCCTCGTGGTAGCGTCCGTGCATTATGTTCTCGTCTCGTTCAGTGAAACGGGCGAGTTTGGATGGCTACGTGCACGTACGTGTGTCCGTTTAGGGGGTATGCTTTTTAATCATAAAACACTTAATTTTAAAATTTGGATCCCGCTTAAAATCCTATTATTTCAATTTCAAAATTTTGGACTCGACCCGGGCGCGATTTGAAAATGTTTTATTTGGCGCCAAAATCCCAAATTTTAATATTATTAAAACCATCGCATATATTTTTTTAACTAATCTGATATCTTACTGTTCATTACCTATCATTTAAATTTTTAAGTTAACCATATAATATTTTTACAATCTTTTATATCCTTCTCAATTTATTGTCTCAGCCAATTGCAACCTCTCCTTTAACCCCGTGGGCCCTACTTTCTCTCTCTCCACTTTTTCTCTCTCTCATATATCCTCTCGTACTTCTCTTTATCATTCTTTCTCTTCTTCCTTCATGTCTCGTTTCTCATTTTTTTTAACTGTTCTTTTGTTTCCGGAATTCCGTCGTGCCGGTGACGTTTCTCGACGTTCCAGCGAGGTACCCAGACCCGTGTGGTTCCTTTGTTCATCGTTTGGGTTCATTCCGTGAACCGTGCGCCCGTCGCGAGTTTTCCCCGCCGACGGTTAACGTTCCGTTTTCCCGATTCGCGACCCATCGAGGCAAGTTAATCTTGCTACATACTATATAATTCATTTTATACCTATTTAAATAAATACAATATCTATAGTTTAAATCTAGTGCCTCATGTTTAATTTTATAACGTTTCAATGTTCCGTTTGCATCCGTTTATATCATATTAAATCTAGATCATGAAAACTTATCTTGTGACATGCTAGATTACATTATACTGCATCCATATCATTTAAAATATATATCGTCGTAATATTTCTTAGTATTATCTTTAATTAGTTTATAATCTTCATTTTATAATGCTATACATTTGAAAATCATATAGTTTACACATGAAACGTCGTTGGAAAATCGGATATGACAAATCTGAAATTTACTGTACACCTTACCTTATAAAATTCATTATAAATCATAGAAAAATCATTAGTATACGTTCTTTAGTTCGTTACGAAGCTAACTCAGAATACTATAACTCTATGAAATATTTACTTGCAAAATAAATTGTTTAAATAACGTAAAATGCAAATGAAAATGTCTCCAAACTGCTGTCCAGGGAAATTCCAGCGGCAAACTTTCAACTTCGAATATTCATAACTTTTTGTAGGGACAACCTGAGATGCTTATACTTATAAAACTGAAAACCTTATTGAATTATCTTTGTTTTGGTATAAAACACGTCCGTTTTGAAGAACGTTTGTTATTTTTAAGTTATTTTACAAATTAGGGTGACGCTGAATTTCTGAACGGAACTTTCTTGTGCATGGTTAATCAATACCACTTTTATAGTTATTAATCGTTTTGAATATGCTATCCATATTAATATTATTATATCAATATTTATATCATATATTGCTTAGTTGTACATCCCACATTACCATTTTATAGTTTTATAATTTTTCGGATACCCGTTTGCATCCATCGCGTTTAAGATAAATATAATTGCATTCATAGATCACATTACTACATAATAGTGTGATATTAACACTCCATGTTTAATAAATTGCATCCTAATTAATATTGGAACTATAAATGTAACCTTAATCGATAACTGTGCATCCATATCCTTGAAATTATATCTATTTGCATATCATATTACATGTTCCAGTTTATTGTTCTGATAGTATTCATGCTTGTTTATTTATACACATGCTTATGTTAATTTGATTATGAGCACCCACATGACATCTTGTGCTTCCTGACATGACCTATTACACTTGCTACTTGACCCGACATGGTACCGTATACTGCTTGACTTGACATGATGTACCATGACCTAACCCGTTACCTGATCTTGTGCCTAATGCCAACAAACTTGACATGTAGTCCTCATGGACCGTTCCTGTTGTCTATCCAGATAAACCTGCTCTTACCTGATCCTGTGTTGGCATTAGTTCTTAATTACTGAATACCTGACTTGACATACATAACTTGGGGGTATGGGGAAATCAAAGGTGAAACCGACTTGTAACTCAACAGTTCGATACCTGTTCTGATCAGTCTTACGGGCTAGGCCAGCCCCGGAGTGATGATGCTGACATCACTCACCCATCCTGCTACTTGTTACTGCCTAGCGGCACGTCTCGGATTCAGCCCCGAGAATCTTGACCGTGGTCCGGGCACGCACGGGATACTATTGAGTTACATCGACGAGTCATCAATTGATTTCAAAGACTTTAGAATAGAAAACCTGATAGAACAGTTTCGTTACCCACTGCACACTACCCTGCACTGTTGTTTCATATTATTGCTTTATTCATGTTTATTTCTGCATTGCTTATTACCATGTTCATATTATATTATTGGTTGACATGACGCGCTGACGTCTGGGTTTTGCATGGCCCAGATTCTTTACCACTGTCGCCGACCGAGCAGGAGTACTTCAGCCAGCAGGCTGATTTGTGAGTTCTGTAGTGATTAGTTTATTTATTGTATTTTATTTCCAGATGTGAGCCCGCATTATGGGATGTACTTTTCTATTATTGTATTGGATCATTTGCTTCCGCACTTATTTATCATTGACTCTTGTTATTATGGATTTGGACATGTGTTAGATAGTTTATTTATCTTGTTCTTGATATCTCTACAGCCGTAATGTGACTGTGGATGGATACTTCCTACCCACAGGTAGCATGGTTGGCTATGTCACGTGCCCAATCTTGCGTACTCTGGGAAGCGGGGCGTGACAAAAGCACAGTGGGAATCACACAAGACTCTATGACGATCTCGGGTTTACAGACTAACCTGTACCAGTGTCACCAGAGAACTGCCATTTGACGTAAGGTATAATACCATCTGGGAGTTCTCGGCGAGTCCGTCCAGTGTACCCAGTCTCCACTGAGCACCCGTATATCATCTCTGATGTCAAACACCAATGGATATGGGATCATCCATCGCCCATCTGTATGGGTCGAGAAGGTACACGCTAGTCTACTCTGGTATATCGATGCCCCGTCTCGATACACCCACGACTAGGGACTTTGAAGGATGTACTTATGGACTACCATGTCCCCACTAGTATGATCCGCATCATAGTCCAGGTAGTCAAGTACACATCCTAAGGGCTTTACCAACATGTAACAGAGAGACAATCAGTGTACACGTTAAGGTAAAGAGTAACCAGATAGCATACTATCATATCGAGCAAGAAAGCCATCCCTATATATGTCCAAGCATCCACTACAATATACATCCTATGTATAGTAATGGCCTCTAGGGCATACATATAACTAACAGAGATAGAACTTGAAACTCAAACTTGTTTGCTTTGCTTTCGTTACTTACGTGTTACTAATTCATATTTATGGTATGATCCAAGTATTGGATTTCTTTTATATAAACAGTAGCAACACTTATCCTCACGTCAGCAACAGTAACAACAATCTTATCCAATATTTGTCCGAGGACAGGTTTTTTGAACCCGCCCTCTCTGTCATACACCGAAGGGCGGGTTTTTGTAACCCGATTTACTCGTATTCCGGATACAGATGAAATTAATTTTTAAGGATTTTTTAAACTTAGTAATACTTTTATTTTAAATTTTAATTTTTTTTAAAATTTTAATCTTTTTTAAAATTTTAATCTTTTTATGTCGGCTGGGTTCTAGAAACCGACCCCCTCCTTTAAAAAGGAGGGGGCGGGTTCCCAGAACCCGCCCTTCTTTTTAAGAGAGGGGAAAGGGAGAAGCCCGCCCTCTATTTGGGGGGGCCCGCCCTCCTCATGGAAGGGGTTTTAAGGGAGAGGGCGGGTCGGGAAGGGTGGGTTCTAGCCCTCTATTCAAGGAGGAATGATAGGTTCCTAGTACCCGCCCTTCATGGAAAGAGATGGGATGGGTTGAGGTGTGAGTAGAATGGGTGCTCGTGTAGGATGAGGTGGGATGAGAGGATACTTGGGATGAGTTGAACCCGTCCTTCATTTTTTAGTGATGACGGCGGGTTCCAGAAACCCGTCCTCTCTTGATGCCAGTCCCAAATCGTCATAATCTCATAATTATAATTTAAATTATTCTATTTTACTAATTTTAATACCTAACCAACCGAATATTTGGGACAAAAAAACCTCGGCTTTATTCTATCAATCTCTCATCGAACGCAAAAACGCAATGGAAACTTCCCCAATACGGCAAAAACCCAAAGGGAAGCAGAAAATGGAAGAAGAATTCGAGGAAGAGGAGGGGGAGGGGGAGATCTCATCAGCAAGCGGTGGATCTGATCCAACGGCTGAGAACAGATGCGGCATCTGCCTCTCCGACGTCGGCGGGTCGATTCGCGGCCACATCGACAGCTGCGAGCACAGTTTCTGCTTCGTGTGCATCATGGAGTGGTCCAAGGTCGAGACTCGATGCCCCATGTGCAAGCAGCGCTTCCGATCCGTTTGTAGGCCTGCGACGCCCGGGATCTTCATCTACGAGCGCGTCGTCGACGTGCCGGAACGAAATCAGGTGAGCGATTGGTTCTGTTCTCTTATGTTTCTAGGGTTAGGGTTTGGCTTATTAAGCCCTAGGTGATACCTCATCAATTCATTGATTAGGGTTTGGTTTTTATTTTCTTGTATGACTTGATTTTCTATTTTGAGTAAGAGGTAATTAAAATTTCATGGTAATTGAGGTCTATTTTGATCTGTTTAGTATAAATAGCCATTGCTTGAGGGTTTAGTAGGTAGGTAAATGCAAGCTTTGTTTTCAAGCGAGACAAATGTGTAGGAAATTAAATACTTCATGGGCTCTGTGTGTCTCCTTATGTATGTGTGTGGTTTAGTTATCATTGAAGAGGCTCGCTCTTACAATTCTTCAACGAGGAGAACTGTAAATTTTAAAAAATAAATAAATAAAAGTCTACATTTGGTTGTTTGGTGGTGGAAGGCGTGAGGGTTTAAGTATAGGTTTTGCCGGACAAATGACATGCAACTTCGATTATATGTTCTGTGGGGGTACATAATAAATATGTTGCTAGGCAGATGGAGTCGGTATGGAAGCAATTTATATTGTTTACGATGCTTACAAAGGTTTTGGTGGAGGTGTTCAGAAGCCTAGAACATTGAAGTCTCGTAGAGGGAACAAGGACTGATTTTGTGTACTTGAGATATTTAAGATGCCCTTGCCTTATTTGAAAGGCGATGTTACTTCCATTCTAGCTGTAGCTCAGTTAAAAGATATGGAGAAGCTACTTTGAGAAGTAAATTTTTATTGTTGCTTTAATATGAAGATTTTCTAAGTTCGGTTAAGGAATCATGATTACTGATTTCTCAGGGAGATACCATTTTACATCTCATGTCTCTGTGGAAGAGTACAAAAGGACAAGATATTCCCTGATTGATTGATATTGAATACTTGGTAAAATGAAATTTCACGGAACCTAATCAAGCTGATAACTAGGATCAAGGAGCATTTGTTTGCACGGCTAATCCATATAATAGATCTTCCACAATAGCGAGACGGACCTCCCTTGTCCTAAAATATTAACGAATAAACACTTGTGCAGTTTCTGGTCAAAATTCTCAGCTGCAATAGCTTGTCTTACGTTTTTTTTTACTGTGGTGAGCATTCATGTTCATAAATACTCTTATATATTAGATTTGGGCTTTTCAAACAACCTAAAACACAGCCATATTTCCAGGGGTTTGTAGTTACGTGAGAATTTTACGGTGAATGATCTCTGATAGACTTTCTATGCATCTCTTTTCAATTGTAAACCTAACGTTGTACTGTGACCTCTTGTGTTTGATCTATTGGACGGAAGATTTCTGTCAAATCATCCCCTTGTAGTGTATTCAAACAATTTACTCTTTAAAACCTTTCCCATGTTTTTTGCTAATCTAATTCCATGAGTATTGTTAATTTGCAGTTTTACAATGGACTTGGCAATGCAAGTCAAACACTTTCAGATCCATACGCAAACATCACCTGCTGCGAATGCTTAAGTTGTAGAGATGAAGAACTGTTGCTTCTTTGTGATTTGTGTGACTCAGCTTCTCATACTTACTGTGCTGGCCTTGGGGCCACTGTACCTGAAGGTGATTGGTACTGTCGTGACTGTACCAAGATTAAGACTGAACATTCCAAAGAGGAGTCAGATTCCAAAGTTTGTAACCAAGATTCTTACAATAGCCTCAGGGAAGTACGATCGTCACAAGATCCAGTTTCAATCTTTGAAATTATTTCAGATGGAGTAGTTTCTGTACAAGAATTCTCCACCGAACATGATGATCTTGAACAGGAAACTGAGCAACCCAGAGGAAATACTGGCCGAGACGACTCTGAAGATCATGCTGTTTCTAATCGAGCAAGAGGAGAGCAACATTTAAGGACTCTGCGGCAGTGTCGTAATTTACAAGATCGCATAAGGCAGATACGTGAAAATTGGAATTTTCTGGGATCCGGACCTATAACTTTCTCATCAAGGTTCAATAATAGCAGCAATAGGGATACTAACAGTAAGAGGAAAAATAGAACAAATTCTGGTATATCAAGAGAATTAGAGCCAGTATCTTCTGCCACCAACAAGCAACCTGCAGATTCAAGTGTCACTCCCAAGACAAGGCACAGTGCATGGGTACAAGACGAAGGTAAAGCATGGAAGATGATGAAAATTGCAAAATCAATAGACGGATCTCAAAAAGGATCTGTTCCGAATCATTCTTCAACATCGTTTAGTAAAAGTATCATCCCAAAGGATGTTAGAAATCATAACTCTGGCACCATCGTCGCCAAAGGCTATAGCGCTTTACATGGATTGCCAGGTCCTGCAACTTTTAAAGTATTAGACAAGAAACATAAATTCCAATCTCTTGAAAAAGAAATTCCTCAGAGTAGAAAAGCACAAGCAGAGAAGGAGATGGGACATTCCCATAGAGGACCTACAAAAGTTCTCCAATCAAACAACTTGGAACCTTATTTTTATAAACCGGCTGGATCGTCCCAAGAGGGTATTTGTTGTCTTAAGAAACCAATTCTCCAGCAAGTTGCTGATGAAAAATCGACTCTAAGCAAGGGACACGATGCTCGTGCTTACAGAGGTTCTGCAATTTGTTCAGTTTCAGAGTCATCTAGCCCAATAGAGATTAAACCCATTATGCCCTCGAGCAGCAAAGTGAATTCCGAGGGGAAGAGCCATGGTGTAATTACCTCTATTGATAAAAGTAGTACTACAAGAAATACCATTATTAACTGTGGTGCCAAGGATGAGATACAGTCATTGGTCAAGCTCAACCTCAAGTTAGAAAGCAAACATAAGTTATTAGGTATGATATAAATCCTATTACAACTTGGATGATGATTCCTGCTCCCCTTAATTAAAGCCAAATATTTTCTTGGGTAAATTAAGCATGAGTTATTATCGAATGCCATTTTCCACCAACTTGTTATCCTCTAATGTTTGGAAGTACTTTATAGTTTTGGTTTCTGCAGTTCTTTAAGCACTGATGTCTCTTATAATGTATATTTGTTTTTGTTGTACTAATGGCATTGCATATTCCAGCATTTAAATTTGTGAAGTAGAAAGATCACTGTTATGGGATTTTCGGCGAACGAAATTTTTTTTGGGGATACAAAGTACAAACATTCTTCATAGCTGGAC
This sequence comes from Agapanthus africanus, assembly GCA_030015575.1. Taxonomy (NCBI): domain Eukaryota; kingdom Viridiplantae; phylum Streptophyta; class Magnoliopsida; order Asparagales; family Amaryllidaceae; genus Agapanthus; species Agapanthus africanus. The sequence continues at coordinate 53,194,615 of CM057348.1, forward strand.
AAAGTCACAAGCATAGAAGACTGATAGAGTTCCCAGCCTTTGTATGTGTCATGGTCATTGTCGTATGCTACGCTTGCACTTGGCATCCTGAAACAAAGAGTGATAATTTCCCTTAAAAATCAGCAATGACATAGACACTGCATTATACAGAAAATTTTATTATTAAGATTGTCTTTGAAGTTACATTGGTCGAGGCATCAACCATAAGTTCGATTTAATGATGACAAAACAGGCCATAGTTTGTGATGAACTGTTAGACTGACTTTCTTGAACTATAACTTAAAGTAGATGTACATTACACCTCATAATTCAGAGTAAATAATGTTCTTATCAAGTGTTCTAGCGGCGGCTCGCAACTTATCTCTCACTTGGGACTTTGTCATGGTATTCAAGTTGTTGAATGCAGATCGCATCCTCATTGGACATGCAAGAAATTCCTTTTGGTCGTTTTTGTTGCTGTTATATGTTTTTGGTTCTAACTAAGTTTCATATACTGATAATTTTGATCGTCTAGCAAACAATATAGGATGCTTTGATTTAGTCGGCAGTATTTTTTTTAAATCTGTTTTTATTTCCGTGTGACATGTTGCTGATGCTATAATATTACGCTCAATTCTTTTGGCCACTTCGTTGGGTTTTTTTTTCTCCCGGGGATTTATTGAAACTCTTTTTAACTGTCCTCTTATTGTTCTTTCACTGCAGATGCTGATACATTCAAGGAAGTTGCTAGAGTAGCCACTCACACCATCTTGGCGGCATGTGGTTTAGAGCATTCAAAATCGTGTGCACGGGTGATTTCTCGGTCTCAGTGCAGGCATTCTGAACAAATCAAAGATCTCCATAAGTCTAATTTAATGCCTAATTCTTGCAGAGAATGCTTTTATTCCTTTGTAAAACATGTAGTGAACTCTATCTTCTTAGAAAAGATAGCGTGACAACACATGCTAATTAGTTTCATTCATGGCTCGTTTAGTTGTCGTTTTTCATTACTTATGTTCTATCTGTTGTTCTTTGGTATAAACTGTTTCCGGTTACGATGCCTGAGTTATTGGTTGCTGTTTGTCCCTTAGTTCATGCTGCCTTAAGGAACACCGAAATTGGCAGATATTTCTGAAAATAACCCAATTATTTCTGCTTAACGGTGTTCCGGATTCATTATTTAAGCTTCTTCCATGAATCTGACATAAGATGGTTTAGTGTTTTGCTGGTATAATTATTAGATTTGAACTTATATTATATATGTGCCATATGTTATTCTATTTGTATATATTGACTCATCAAATCTGAACCGATTTATATGTTGCGGGTTTAGGTAAAAAATGGAACAATATACATACCTGATGGATATATACATGATGTTTCGCGGCATCTTTCGGCCAACCTGCATGAAACACCCTTGATTTTTATTCTGATAGCAGGAAATATCCCCCTAACTATTTAAAACCTGCATCTTGTCCTCAGCTTTATTTTATTTCCAAAATGATCCTCGTTTAAATATTTATTTTAATTTATTTTAATTTCATTTTTTCAATATTACAAAATGAAAGGTATTTTGGGAATATTTAAATAACAACACATAACGTTGTTCGATATTTTTTAGAAATAAATATTTCAAAGAATTGCATTTTGGGAATAATATAAAGTTTAGAGGGCAATGTTTAGGTCTTTGAAAAGCCACGGTGTTTCCGGTCAGTGAAGCAAAAGTTAAGGGATATTTACCGCAATTTAGCCTTTTCCTTTTGAAAGACCTTTCCTCGGTCATACAAGCTACCTATGAAAAAACAGAAGAGCAGCTACCTATGAAAAACCAAAAGAGCAAAACTGCATGGGACTTGGCTTCAACACACCAGAATCAATAATAAAATACTCCTAGGCTAAAATTCAAGCTATTAAGCAAACTCTAATATTAATAAGGGCATCCCTGTCGCCACGGCCATTTTGACTGTACCCACAACATCATAAATGAGATAAATATCTTATTTCCTAGTTTACCCTTATTTTATTCTTAATCGGTATCCAATGGCTGAAAAAGGTAAAGCGACGGCAATGAAAGGAGCAAGAGGATGCGGAGGTGGAGGTGGAGGTGGAGCTGGCGAAGGAGGTGGCGGAGCGCTAGGGCAGCGATGAGCTTAGGGTTAGGGTTATGAGGGCTGTTAGAGGTAGGGCTGGGGGCTAGGGCTGAATCTCATAGGGCTAGAGTTAGGGTTAGGGTTTGAAGGGGTCGTCGGCGTCATGATGGGGCGCTTGTGAGGCGTCGACAGTGGAGAAAAGACATGGTGGTGAGAATTAGGTTTAGAGTTAGGGCTCGGATCGATCGAGTTAGGGATCGAGATGTGGATGTGAGGCGGGGGCTGAGGATTGAACTCGGAGGAGAGACCAAAGCTTTCCTTACCGATCTGAGCTTATGATTTCTTCTTATGCATTTACAAACATTAGGGCTTGTCGCCGATCTCGAGCTTCGTCTTCATCCCAAAACGCAAGAACCCAAAAAAATTTAAAAAAAAGTTGGGATTTTTATCTATGATCAGTCAATTTATCAATCTCTTTGTTTGATTCCTTGAGCTTGAGTGCGGGTTTAACGCTTTGAATCATTCGAATTTGGGGATTTGATTTTTGATTGAGATTGAATTTGAGGATTGAGATTGAGATCCAGAAAAGAATAAGGGTAAAATAGAAAATAAGATATTTACCTCTGAGGCTGTGGGAACAGTCATCATAAATGAGGCTGTGACCACAGTCAAAATGGCTGTGGAAATAAGGTTGCCCTATTAATAAACATACAATATATTATGTTAGCTAGTAGACTAGGAACTAGGAATATTTCTTAGGTGATAAGGACTAAGCAATGGCTTAAGACAACTTTCACCGATCTGCCATGAAATCTATATCCTAACATCCAGAGCTACCAAGTACATGCAATCTTATAATCTCCAACCATACATTTATATATAACTAGAACGCCTCAAAATGAAATGAAAGTTTGGGAAGATTTCTGGAAATTATGAGACGAATTTTAGCTGATCAACAGCACTTAAAGTTGACATGCAGTTGGATCACCAAGTCCAGTGGTAAGCTAGTTAATTTTATCTAAAGTGCATCAATTTTTGATATTTTTACTCTCTAATTGGTTGATTTTTGAAATTAAACAGCACTGTCAAAGTGTTTAAGTTATATATATTTGCTTTCTGGTATATCATCATCATGCATTTTTTGGACATGATGTTACATGCAGACCGAAGTCTATATTTCGTTCCATGATGAATCTTGAGGCATTCCCGATTTTCATGACAGATGATCTCTCATCCCGTAACATTTTGCTCTATTAAAATTCCAAATTTAAAAAAAGTGAGAGAAAATGTCGCGTCCCGCTTTCCAAAATATAGAATATGAGAGTGTCTAGACCAGCCATGTTCCTACAGTCAAGGAATAATCCTGCCTTAATCACACTTCGGTTTATGCCAGTACATGATATCAGTAATCTAATACAGATAATACAGTTACTAAAACTATTAGGTGGAAAGCAAATTGAGTGCAGTATATACAAACAACTAACCAGTGATAATGAAAAGAACGACAGGGCCGGCTCACGATCTTCTCGAAATCAGACGGGTCCACTTCTTTCACCGAGCATGCATACTCATGTCGTCAGAGCAACAAAATAGTAATATATAATATATGCAATAATAATAAACATGAAGTGGTGAGCATAAGTTAAAGACATGAGTATGAAATAGCATACACATGAAACACTATAGCATGAGTATCAGATCAGTAAATCGATACAAGTTCATATCACCAATCCTATTAGTCTCTAGGTTTTAATGTCCATGTCACTATCTTATCGTCAGCTTAAACGTAAAAGTCGACCATTGGAAATACAAGGCCCTCTCCTGTAATCAGTAATACGCTTTCACGTAATGGACCCTGGGGGTCCTCTCCTGTAATCAGTACAGGCTCATATAATGGAACCCTGAGATTCCGTTGACCGAACTCACACTTAACTATCCCAACATCCGCGGTCTACATCAAGATCCAACCACGAACCAAAATACTGGTTAACCAAAACAAGTCTACTCAAGAATTGGAGACTGGTCTCCATCAAGCTTGACTAGGCCAGTATTTTAGACAAGTGGGCAGTCCCCGATATCTTATCTATGACACTAATATAAATGCTTTCATAACCGTCTCATTTCAGTTATAGTTATACTTACATACGTCCAACAGGCATCGACGATACAATAATTAAATGGTTGCGCCAAGTATGTACAAGTATGTATCATGATCACTATTCGTTCATACTTTTACGCTAATATACTTGTCACAATCCAATCACTAAAATTTCGGTAATCTAAAAACAATCGCTAGGGTATCGATACAAATAATCACTAATTACCGAGAGTATAACAGTCATGCGGCATGATGGAGATGCAGTAAGTTGTACTACTAATAATATATGAGCAGCCAGTATCGTTTGGATTAGAAAAATCTCATTAAATCACATGTGCATAATTTGGCGAAGCAATATAAAAGGAGTAAACAGTATATTTAGTTATCTGTATAGAAAAATTAGTTTCGAGTCAATCGGGTATCTGGTTTGGGAGATACGGTTGTTTAAATGCGGATGTTCACTGCTGAAATTACAGTTTCTGAACTGAAAGTCCATTTTAAAACGTATTTTACCCTAGTTACAATCACGATTTGGCGTCGCTAAAGTTGAATGACATTTATGGTTATCAGTTAGGGTTTTAATGTAAAAGACGGATCGGTAATAACTGTAATATATTAGGAGTTATGTACAGTTCATTGTTACCGTGTTTAAATTGAGATGATAGCAATCAGCCGTACCTATCAACAGTGTAAAATATATTATAAATATCAAAGACACTGAAATTTGGTGAAACTAGTGTCACTAGAAAGCTAAATCAAATTCCCACACTTTGATGTATATTTCCGCACACTTGTGCAATTAAACAATGAGATATATGTGTTCTAAAACAGATAATGGCAGTGATTCCTACTCTGGACTGCAGTTCATAGTCATGAATCGCCTCGGTTTTCGTTGTCATAACTTATTAAAATTCAGAGATTAACTATAGGATGATATATTTTTATCTGTTTTATTCGATACGAGCCATGGAACGCTAAGATCCGATATATATATATATATATATATATATATATATATATATATATATATATATGATTTATTATTAATTTAACGGTCTAGCATGTCTGGAAAAATTCAGATTTCGGAAAGATTATCGGGGTGCCATTTTATGAGTGAAACGATATGAATTAAGATAACTATAGGATGTTAAGCAAGTGAGGGGGGTTTATTTGTCTTCGGTCTCTGAATTGGAAGTGACATGGACACGATGATTGTCTCGACATACGAGACGGTTACGAACGGCGCGATGCGAGGCTTGAGAGTGATTCGGGCTGCGACGGATGTGTGTGGTGTTGCGATGGAGACTTCTTTGACGATCGTGGCGGCTACAGGGACTGAGGTCATTATTTGTACGGTGACGTCTGCGACCGAAACAGCGACGATTGGTGTCACGCCTCACTTCCCAGTAGACGGAAACGGTGACGTGGCAAATCCGCGACATATTTATCCAGAGAAGGTCATTTCCTAAATAAATATACTAAGCGTATTGAAACAATAATAAACAATACAAGAATAAATGGAGACTGTAAAATTTTCAACAAATATCTTTATTTATATTCAACTTCCAATATTTACAAGTACATGAATTTATACTGGAAAGTAAACACAATAAGGAAAATGCATAAACAAATGGCATACATAAACTGAAAAAAATGATGCTGAGTTAGCCATGAGTAGCTATCTGGTTGCAGTCCTCCTCTGTGGCTTCAATTTCTTCCGTCTCGACCGTATCTGACGAACATTCTAAGAAAACAAAGGTGGGTGAAATGCCCGTCAGCGAACTTGCACTCAATAAATCCCAAAGATAAGGAAAAGAAAAGAAAATGACAAGTGCAGAATATATATGACGAGTAAGTATATGATCAAGGGTAAGTATATATTATAGGTCTCTATATAGTCACTATATTAACGTTAAGTTCCAAGTATGAATATCAACGCAGCCGTAAAAGTATTCACGAGCTCAAGAGTGGGACCCCAGGAGCAAGAAAACATGGACCCATTTTATATGTTAGTATCGGGGCTCTATGCTGTGGATGAGTCAACCCGACCGATATTCGAGTAAAATAAAAAAGAGGTTATTACGGGACTCTTGAAGTTTCGTTGGATTTACACAAGAAACTATCCCAAGCATCCCGTGTATAATATATATAACTGATTAATATACTTAATTGATTTATTATTCGAGTCATGACAATTGCAATCCGGATTCGAGCCAAGTTGGTTCGAGTAGATTGGATTCGAGTTCATATTCGAGTTAGGTTAGAGTTAGAGTTTGTATTCGAGTTTGAGTTCAAGTTGGATTTGAGTTAGGATTTGAGTTCATATCTTTTCATGTGAATTGATGTAAATTGTTAAAATCTTATGTTCGGAAGAAATCAGCAACTGCTGCACATGGACGGCAGGATTTGTGTCTTTTTCCAAAACAATTGCCATTGATAACCCCGTTAAGTTGTCTAACCTGAATAGGAAAACACTCATTTTCTCCGGCTCCCTGGGGCTCAAGAGAATTGATCCCGCTTAAACCTATATTAATCTAGAGTCTTTAAAATATTGTTTGCATATCTCGAGGGGGTTTTATGAAAAATATATATTAATATTGTTTAAAAATAAATCTCGATAATGATTTATAATATTTAGGGTTTTTATGAACATGTATTTTAATTGTTGGTGGTGATAAAACCTAGTTTTTTGAAAGTTTGTGGTATTTGTATGAAAACTACTACTTTTGGAAACTTGGTGGTATTTTATTTACAATTTTAATCATTTTAAAAAAATATAGTTTCTTAATATGCTTTTGTTGAAAATACGGATTTCATAATTTTATATAATTTTTCCAAAAATTAGTTTTTATTAGACAAAGTCGCGTTTCTTAAAAACCGTATTTTTATACCTTTCGAGACTGAATACTCTGTGAGGTATTCTGCATCTCGCTCTACTATCCCAAGGATGTACGATAATCTGCACCATCCATTAGCGCGTCCCCTGACGAGGGTTGTAGAGGCGTAATTGCCAAGAATTTCGAAATACCAATTTAAAGAAACCCGTTTTGAAACGGTGTGGTATTTTAATGAAAAAGATTTTACTTTGAATTATCCATATGCTTAGAATACCGTGCTATGAAACCATAGTGTACGTATGGGGTAGGTCATTACCTCGTGAAGGTTCTAGGGTTTGGGTATACTAGATATCGAAAAGAGCTTACACTAAACTTCATGGTATTTTAATGAAAAAGTTCATTATTTGAGTATCGAACATGAAATTTTTGGTTATGTCAAAAGACAAAAGATGTGAGTTTTGTTTTAAAAAGATATTAGGGTGATTATGTGACATTTAGACCTATCAAGCATGATAAAATATTTAAAAACGAAGGTTGTTACGTGTTAACTTCACTTTTGTCGATGTTTTCTTAAACGACGAATTGAGATGAAAGAATTGCAGAGAAGAGGGACTTACGGTTTTTAGAAGGTTAAGAAGAGATTGAATAATCTCTCAGGGGTCGTGGTTTCGTCGGAGATGCTCCGGTCGTCGAGTTTGGCTCGCTACTCAACTTGAAGGGCTTAACTCCACTTGGCACTTCAAAAGTTTTGAGAATTTTTTTGCTAGAATATCATAATGGTGAAGAGCTAGGTATGGGGTGGTATTTATAGTGGAGAATTAAGATTTGGGAATTAAAAATATGGATTAAAATGCATTATAAATGTGTTAAATGGTGAATTGAAGAGTCTCTATTTTATTGCAGGAAAATCAAATGGTGCAGGGGAGTTAAGGGGAGTCGAAGAGACAAGTGTGAAAAGTACGGAGGAATTTGGGTCTATCCTAACCGTCGGTGCCGGCCCTTTGGGCAAAACAGGCGGTCGGATCTTGAGGCCTTGCCTCGAGATTTGTGCCACGTGTCGATTTGGGTGTGTACACCTTATTGCGTTTGTTTGATTTTTCTTAAACTTTTCATTTCTTCGTGTATTGCACGTGCAACTTTTGGGCTTCCAAAAATTAAAAAGAAAAATCTAAAAAAAATAATTGTGTCTGATAGGATTCGAACGCACAAGCTACGTTACAGCAGTGTAAAGGGTTTACCAGTGAGCTACAAGTTGTTTCTTACTTTTATTTAACAAAAATAACTTTTAACTCTTACACAGGCTGTAATACTCTTTTCTGTACAATAACAAGAAAATTCTGTACAGTAATTTCAGAGTCATTACATTCTACTCGCCTTACAAAAAATTTCATTCTCGAAATTTACAATTATATAGGGACCAATTTTCAAAAAGATAAGGGTATCGCGTACGCATATCTTCTTCTCTTTCCCAAGTTGATTCTCCTGGCGAATTCTTTCTCCACATCACTCAGACCAAGTTTACTTTCTTGTTCCGTAATGTTTTCACCTTTCGGTTCAGGATCTCAGTTGGTTGTTGTTCGCATGTTAGCTCAGTTTGTATTATGAGCTCTGAATGATCAAGTATGTGGCGGGGTCGCTCATATATCGTCGTAGTTGGGATATGTGGAACACATTGTGCATTCCTTCCAATGAGGGTGGTAGTGCTAAACGGTATGCCATTTCTCCAACTCGTTCGAGTATATCGAACGGTCCTATATATTTTGGACTTAACTTACCCCTCTTACCAAAACGTATTACTCCTCTGTTTGGAGAGATCTTCAGGAATACATGGTCTCCAGGTTGAAACTCCAGATGTCGACGTTTTACATCTGCCCAATGTTTCTGTCGGTCTTGGGCTATGCGTATCCTTTCCCTGATCATGTGAACCACATCCACAGTTGCCACGATCATCTCCGGTCTAAGGAGTTCATGATCTCCAACGCTGTCCCAACTCAACAGGGAACGACATTTCCGTCCGTAGAGTGCTGCAAATGGTGCCATCCCAATACTTGCCTGATAGCTGTTGTTATATGAAAACTCCATAAGGTGTAGGTGATCTTCCCACGAACCTCCGAAGTCTAACATATAGGTTCTTAACATGTCTTCTAGAATCTGAATTGTTCGCTCGGACTGTCCATCTGTTTGTGGATGATACGCCGTCCTGAAATTCAGACTCGTTCCCAGGGTAGCTTGCAGACTCTGCCAAAATTGTGATCAGAATCTTGTATCACGATTGAAGACGATGCAAAAAGGTACTCTATGTAATCTCACGATCTCCTGCATGAGTTTATGGGTATCAAATATGGTAAATCTTGAAGGTTTAAATCTTAATTTAGATTTTTACTCACCTCCTTGTACTTCCTTGCTAATGTCTCGGTTGACTGGCCAATTCGAAATGGAATAAAGTGAGCCGACTTGGTGAGTCGATCCACAATAACCCAAATTGTGGCGTTACCCTTCATGCTGTGAGGGAGAACAGTCACGAAGTCCATGGTAATGTGCTGCCATTTCCATCATGGGATTGGTACTCCTGGGATTAGTAACAGCTGAAGTAAACCAGCAGTTCTGTGATGTTCAGCCTTCACTTGCTGATACACCAAACACTTGGCTACGCTCCTTACTACTTCACGCTTCATTCCATACCACCAGTAGTGTTGTCATAGATCCTTGTACATTTTCGTGGCACCGGGGTGTACCGAATACGGAGAGCTGTGAGTTTCTTTCATCAACTCTTCTCGAATAGGTCCGACTGGCATGCATAAACGACTTCCACATCGTAAGGATCCATCTTCATGGATGATGAAGTCAGTTCGTAGTCCACTTTCTACTTGTTCTCGAATCCTTTGTAGCTTGGCATCATTTGCTTGAGCTGTCCTGATCTGATTGACAAGAGTGGACTGGACTTGTAAGTTCATCAAAGATGAAGCGTTACCTAGCACAATGTTCATATCATAATATTGCATTATTATATTCCCCATTCTTATGTATTTTACAAATAAACAGGTGCTTTTGACCCATGTTTGCTACATAGTACAGGTTACAGGTTCTCGGAGCAAAAACAGTGAAAAAGATAAAAGACGATACAAAAGTGAGATTTCGACCAACAAACAGAGAATCTTGATAAAGCCTACACGAAGATCAGTTCACAAAGCAAGGTCCAAGATTTCATCACGAAGCAACGGTAAAATTCCACTGCAATTATTCACTGGAAGATCTGGAAGAAACCTAGAAGCCAATTTGAGAAAAGTACTGAAGAAACAGGAAGAAAAAGTCAGCAGAAACCAACACAGAAAAATGCAGCAAGCAAGCTTTCATTTTGGCCGCGGAACCGCGGCCAAACCCTGGCTGCGGCCGCGGTTCCGCGACCGTCTAGAGCACGGAGAAGATAAATTTTTTTACCAAAACTTGTTGCGGCGCTGACTAGTCTTTCTAGGGGTATTTTGTAAATGCAGATGTGCGGCAATTGTAAACCTAGGGTTTTCTATGTTCTATAAATAGAAGCCCAATTCCTTGTATTAGGTCATGCCTCCTTTCAATAATAAAATTCAGAATTCTTTTTGGAGAACATCAATTTGTAAGTTCTTAATTTATTTTCTGTCCTAGGTTAAATTTATTATCTGTCCTAGGTAATTTCTATTCTTGCCCTAGTTAGATCTTTAATTTCTTGCCCTAGAAAAATAGTTTAGATCTGTTCTTCAATTCCCTAATGAGCGAGTAGTCTCCTCGTTTGTTAGGGTTAGACTTGGGGAAGGTTTGAGAGATGACGATCTCTCACCCCTTTCTTGCCCATCACATATAATTAATAGGACTCCATGCATACATGCACACACCGCTCTCTACGGCACCCTATCCTACGAGGTAGCGGTGATACCTTAGTATAAAGGCCCGGTTGAGCGTGTTTTCCATGGAGGTTAGGGTAAGGATTGATAAAGGAAGGACAAGAACCTAGAGGAAGAAACATCTTTCCAAATGGTTCTAATCCCCTCTATTAATAATTACCAAAACTCCTAAAAAGATCTTAATATGGGTATAGAAAGCGGTGAGACTTATTGACTTTCTAAACTTAACCTAAACCTAACCCTAGAAAGATTTAGATCTAGATTAATTTAGTTTTTAGATTTAATCAATCCGGCACCCATCGGAATTAACTCGTTAGAGCGATTAGGAAATTCATAAAATCCTTGTGGACCGACCCGTATTCACCGGCTAGCTACAAGCGACGCCGTTCTTGATTGCAATTTAGAAATATCTTTGACATACAAATCAAATGGCGCCGTTGCCGGGGATGGCGTAAAAATTTCCTTTTTGTAATTTCGGGTTAATACAAGATATAAAAATCATAAAAATCTGAAGAAAAAAAATATAAAAATTCTATCATCTTTTATTGTTTGAAAGGTCTCTTGTGTGAATCTTTGCAGGATCGACGGATCTGGAAAAATCCTGAGTGCGAAGCAGAAATCGGTAGATCAAAACAGAGGGGGATTTCCACAACAGAACAGTACAATTTTTCTCGGGATCTGTGCCCTCCACGCAACCGCGGAACCGCGTCCTTATACCTGCTCCGACCGCGGAAACGCGGCCGTCTGGTCGAGTCGGCACGTGAAGCTTCAGCTTTTTGTCTTTCTCTCTCCTCCTCTGCAAATCCCCATATATCTTTTGCCAAATCTTCTGCAGGATTCTTTGCGCTTAAAAAAAATCTTCCCCCTTCCAATAATTGATTTTCTGCAGGATTCTTTGCGCCGTGCTTAAAAGAAAATTGATTGCAAGTGATTTACTGCTTTGCATACTTTAATCGGACTTTAAGGGGCTTTTGACCAATTCAGATTGGGTGGGGATTTCATCACTCTTCCCAGGACCCCAGAAATCACATAAGACATTTGCATTGACCATTCTTAATTAAAAAATACCAGACTCAGCCCTAATGACGTCGCGCTCAATAGGACAGAGGACGAGTTATAGGCATCGGCCGTTTATCCTAACCTGACTTTGCGGTGTCTAGGCAAGTGTGTCAAAGGCGAGTGGTTACTTAATTAGGACCACTACTTGTAGTGGGGAGCCTCCCACTCACCTGGCACTTACCTGGCCGCAATTGGTGGTGAAGAGGCGGTTTGAGGTCCTATTTCTAGCCCTTTGGAACAGTTAGGAGCTGTCTAGCCGACCTAGGTGACCCTAGATCTAGGCCTGATTGTGCATTTGTGGTTGATTGCAGTTGTGTCAAAGTCTCTTCTCAAAAATCTTTTTGCAAAAAGCTCCACATAATAAAAAAGGGACAAAATCTTTTCAAAAAAAACTTGCAACTTGTCGCTAAAGAAATCTTTGCACTCCACTTACACAACTTTCTTCTCATTGACGTTTTCTTACCTCCACATTCTGTCTTTCACCTTTTTGACTACATTTCCTCTTTAGTGTATGTCCGGTTGGACTAGGGACACTAGCGCTCGATTAGTCCGTGTTTCGTTGGTACCGACCGACGAACCTTTCAAGTCCGAAGTCGAAATCCTTTCCACTTCTTCATTTTCACCTTCAAATTCTTCTTCCGAAGGTATGTCGGGATACAATCCTAACAACACCTTACCGACGGGACTGATTCCACCCCCGTTAGGCGCGAATAACCCGAATCACCCACCTGTTGAAGCGCCCCAACGAGTCGCGCTCCAGAATCTTTTCTACCCAATCCGCACCGCCCTACCTACTTATCTTTCCCTCCCACCGGCAAATGAGGACAATTTTGAGATCAAACCCCACTTTATCAATATGCTTCCAAAGTTTCACAGATTGGAATCCGAAGATGCTTATATCTTTATCAACAAATTCCAAAATGTTTACGCTATGATGAAAACAACCCAATTAAGCGACGATGCTATAAGGCTAAGGGTCATTCCTTTCACCTTATGTGACTTAGCCGAGAAGTGGCTATACAGCACAGCGTCGCATTCAATTAAGAATTGGGAAGAGTTTGTGAAAGCCTTTCTTAAAAAGTTCTATCCTCATCACAAGACTGCTAGAATACGCAACGAGATTATACAATTTTCTCAGCTTCCTTCCGAACCATTTTGGAAGTGTTTTGAAAGATTCAAAGACCTACTTGTTCAATGCCCTCACCATGGGATCGAAAATTGGCAACTTTGCCAAACATTATACGAGGGATTGAACCCGGCAACAAAGCAGTTGCTAGAAACCATTTGTCAAGGTCACTTTCTAACCAAATCTAGTGACGAAGCGTGACAGTTTCTCGAGGATCTTAGTGAACAAACAATTCAGTGGGAGAGCACTAAGACCACATCATCTTCTTCTATTGGTCAATCTAGGGCAGGCATACATCACTTAGATATGTCGATTGCTATGAAGGCCGAGATGGTTGCACTTACGAAAAAGCTAGAAGCGATTGAGACTAAAATCTCATCGCCTTCTCCTGCCCCTGTTGTGCCTCCACGAACTGTTTGTGCTTGTTGTTCGGATCCATCACATCTCACCATCTACTCAAGGACATGATCAAGTCAATGCTGCCTTTCAGCAACGACAAACAAATGATCCATACTCTTCGAAATACAATCCGGGTTGGAGGAGTCATCCAAATTTCGCTTGGAACCAAACTCAACAATTCCAAAGAAACAACAATTTTCAAAGGTCTCTTCCTCCACAACAACAAGCACCTCCACAAACTCAATTCCAGCAACCTTTCCAACAGCAACCTTACCCTAATCAAAAGATCAATTTTGTGCCCAACAATTCTTACCCGCCAAACAATTTTGTTCCACTTCATAATGACAAGGTTAACTCGCTCGAAAGAAGTCTAGATGCGTTCCTAAAGCAATCTACACAATCCGCAGTAAGATTAGAGACTTCTATTCAATCTTTGGTGCAAAACAGTGCCTCACACGATCAAAGTATCAAATCTATTGAGACACAAATTGCACAATTCAATGCTGCGTTGAGCGAGCGAGAGAAAGGAAAGCTTCCATCTCAACCACTACCAAATCCCGGTCACGCACATGTTGCATATGAACAACAGAATCATAACGTAAATGCTGTGACCACGTTGAGATCCGGAAAAGTGTTGCAAAAATAATGTGGGAATTAACAATGACACCCCTGCCGATGGTCCTTCTTCATCTTCTTCACCTTCTTCTTCTTCTTCTCCGTCGTTAGAGCCTATTCTCCATTCTTCACAAGGCTCTACTTCTTTTAGCTCGAACGGACCCATTTCTCACAGCACGAACACATCCACATAGGGATCCGTTCCAACTCCACAATCTAATCCACAAAAATTGGACTCAACAACTTTTCAAAATGTTCCTTTTCCAAACCGGTTGAGATCCAATAAACCAATCCTCAAATGGAGAAGATTGTAGAGTTGTTCAAACAGATTAGTATAAATATCCCTCTCTTGGATGCAATCCAACAAGTTCCTTCATATGCAAAAATCTTAAAGGACTTATGCACTAAAAAGAGGAAGTCACAAGTACCAAAGAAAGTTTTCGTGGCTAGTGCTGTTAGCGATGCTCTTGTCCAATCTTTACCCCAAAAGCACAAGGACCCCGGTTGTCCTATTATTTCGATAACAATTGGGGATAAGAACATCAATAGAGCACTATTAGATCTTGGTGCTAGTGTCAATTTGCTACCTTATTCTGTGTACGAGCAATTAGGCGTTGGAGAGCTTAAGCCCACTCATTGTACTCTCTAAATGGCCGACCGATCCATCACCCATCCTAGGGGAGAGTTGGAGGATGTGTTAATTAGAGTAGAGGATTTCATTTTCCTCGTTTACTTTATTGTTATGGATACACAACCTGTCGCTAATCTCCGGAGTCAAATTCCGGTGATACTTGGTTGACCATTCCTTGCGACTTCTAATGCGGTGATCAATTGTCGTAATGGTTCAATGAATCTATCTTTTGGCAATATGACAATTGAACCCAACATTTTTAAGTTGGGAAATCAGCCTTCCGAGCCTAATTCTAGCGTACTTGATGTTTGCTCGATCAATGAGATCGTGGAGGAGGACTGTGAGTTCGAAAATTTTATGTTTGATCACAGCAGTGTTGACGCTACTAGTGCGTTCCTCCTAGAATCCGACATAGCTTTCACGGCGGACAACGATTATGAGTGTTTTACCTTTGTAGACAATTTTGAAGACTCACCACCCGAGTTTGATTCTTTTGCTTTTTCGGATGAGTTAGTTGAACCATCCGACTCGATTGCGTACACTCGATTTGAACCTTTGATGGAATCCTTCGAGTTTGAAACAGTTACACCATTGTTACCATCAATTGTTTCACCTCCTAAACTCAAACTAAAGCTTTTGCCGTCGCACCTTAAATATGCTTATCTAGGTGATAATGAGACCCTTCCCGTTATCATATCGGCCTCTCTAGCTCTTGAGCAAGAGAAGGCCCTTTTAATGATCTTACAAAATAATCGGCAAGCTTTTGGCTGGTCTATGGCGGGCATCAAAGGGATTAGTCCTCTCATAGTTGAACATCATATACACTTGATGGATGATGCCAAGCCGGTAAGGGATCCACAAAGACGCCTCAACCCCATAATGAAAGAGGCTGTCAAGAAGGAGATTGTTAAATGTCTTGATAGTGGTATCATTTACTCTATCTCGGATAGCCAATGGGTTAGCCCCATTCATGTTGTGCCAAAGAAATCGGGCATTACGGTCATTACCAATGAGGCAAATGAGTTAATACCCACTCGCACCCAAACTGGGTGACGAGTTTGCATCGACTATAGAAAACTCAATGCCGCGACAAGGAAAGACCACTTTCCTTTACCTTTCATTGACCAAATGCTAGAACGATTGGCTGGGCATGAGTTCTACTGCTTTTTAGATGGCTATTCCGGCTATAACCAAGTCCCCATCGCCAAAGAGGATCAAGACAAGACCACATTTACTTGTCCCTTTGGCACTTTTGCTTATCGTCGCATGCCTTTTGGGTTATGCAATGCACCCGCTATATTTCAGCGGTGTATGATGAGGATCTTTTCAGACATGGTTGAAAAGTTTTTGGAGATCTTTATGGATGATTTCTCCATTTTTGGTGACTCCTTCGACAAGTGTTTACTACATCTTGACGCAGTTCTTACCCGCTGTAGGGATAAGAACCTAACTTTAAATTGGGAGAAGTGCCACTTTATGGTACGAGAAGGTATTGTCTTAGGACATGTCATCTCGCAAAACGGCATAGAGGTTGATAGAGCCAAAATTGAAGTCATTTCCAATCTTCCTCCTCCTAAATGCGTCAAAGACATCCGAGCTTTCCTTGGCCATGCCGGTTTTTATAGACGGTTTATCAAGGATTTTAGCAAGATTGCTAGACCCTTGACTCTCTTATTGGCCAAGGACACAACATTTGATTTTGACTCATCTTGCATGGAAGCGTTCGAGTCATTGAAACACTCTTTCATTTCTGCGCCCATTCTTTCATCTCCAGACTGGACGCATCCCTTCGAAATTATGTGCGATGCATCAGATTTTGCCATTGGTGCTGTTCTCGGACACATTAATAAGATGCCGCACGTTATTTATTACGCTAGCCGTACACTAAATGAGGCTCAACTAAACTACACAACAACAGAAAAAGAGTTTTTAGCAGTTGTGTTTGCACTTGAAAAATTTCGGCCTTATTTAATATGCTCTCCAGTTATTGTGTATACGGACCATTCAGCTCTTCGCCACCTTTTTGCGAAAAAGGATGCTAAATCGAGGCTAATACGTTGGATTCTCTTACTACAAGAGTTTGACCTTGTCATAAGGGACAAAAGAGGATGTGAAAACGTAGTGGCCGATCACCTTTCACGACTTCCTTCTTCGCTTACACTTGAAATTCCAATCAAAGATGTTTTTCCCGATGAGCAACTCTTAACCGTTTCTTGCGAACCATGGTTCGCTGATATAGTAAACTATTTAGCCACCGGCTTGATACCTTAAGATTGGTCGAAACAGGATAAACTTCGATTCTTGTCCCAAGCAAAGCATTTTTACTGGGATGAACCTTATCTTTTTAAATACTGTTCCGACCAAATCATTCGTCGGTGTGTACCGGAAAATGAGTTTAAGAGTGTGCCGTCTTTTTGCCACGATCAAGCATGTGGTGGGCACTTCGGCCCAAAGAAGACAGCCGAGAAAATCTTGCAGTGTGGTTTCTATTGGCCATGACTCTTTAAGGATGCATATGAATACTGCAAGACATGCTCCCGGTGCCAACACTTGGGCCGGATATCGCGGAAAAACGAAATGCCGCTCCAACCAATTTTGGTTGTGGATGTTTTTGATGTTTGGGGAATAGACTTCATGGGACCATTTCCCAACTCCTTTGGGAATGTGTATATTCTTTTGGCTGTTGACTACGTGTCGAAATGGGTCGAGGCTGTGCCTAACCGAACGAATGACAACAAGGTTGTCGTTTGATTTCTTAAAGAACATATCTTTTCTCGATTTGGGCACCCTCGAGCGATTATAAGTGATAATGGTTCTCACTTTTGCAATAGAACTTTTGAGTCCTTAATGCGCAAATATTCCATTACCCACAAGCTGTCAACGCCATACCATCCCCAAACATGTGGGCAAGCCAAGGTATCGAATCGGCAAATTAAGCAAATCTTGGAGAAAAGCGGTTTCTAAAAACCGTAAAGATTGGTCACTCAAACTGATCGATGCACTATGGGCTTTCCGTACTGCATACAAGACCGATCTTGGTATGTCTCCATACCGGCTGGTTTACGGGAAGGCTTGCCACCTCCCAGTAGAGATTGAGCATAAGGCATTTTGGGCGATCAAAGAGTTGAATTTATCATTAGGAGATGCGGGCAGCAATCGAAAGCTGCAATTAAATGAACTAGAAGAGTTGCGGGATGAGGCTTATGATAATGCCGTAATTGTTAAAAACCGAACTAAGGTGTTCCATGATAAACACCTTCTATGAAAAACGTTTAAACCTGGTCAACAGGTTTTACTCTATGACACTCGGTTACATTATCACCCCGGCAAGCTCCGTTCTAGGTGGAAAGGGTCATTTGTAGTTCGCACTGTTTATCCGCACGGTGCGATCGATCTTGAAAATCCGAAGGACGGTACTTTATTCAAAGTAAATGAATATCGATTAAAACCGTTCCTCACAACGGACCCATCCGAGGAGCTCCTGTTTTTACAGGAGCCGATCTACACCGATTAAATCTCCTCCACTTTCACCCCCGAATTTCCAATCAATTTTTCCAAAACTTTATTCCAAATAAGTTTGGGGGTGTGTATCATTTGTAAATATGATTATTAATAAGCAGGAAATTGCCGAAATTATCGACCCACTTGGTGTAGCCCGACAGTGAGGACACTGTCCAGTTTAAGTTTGGGGGTATGCTTAGTAAGTTTTCTTCCTTCGCATTTGTATATTTGCATTTGCATCCTTATATAAAAATCATAAAAATTGAAAAATTTGAAAAATAAAAATAAAAAAAATAGAAAAAGAAAAACCCATAAAAATTGAAAATTTCAAAAATTATAAAAATTAATGTATTCAATTTTAGCCGTATTTGATTTGAGTCTGACAAATAGGTTAACTGGCTAGGAACAACTAGATCTTAAACTTAGTAAATTAAAAACCCTAAAAATAACCGTCCTTAAAGTTTAATGGTAGAAAGTATATGTCTTTGTAGTTTATTTAGAAATAGGCAAATTTTGAGTTCATTTCTTGGGCTAAGTCAAAACAAAGGAAAAGTATTGATATTTTTATTAGAGTATAAGTTTGAAAAATAATTCCTAGCTTAAGTTTAGATTCTGAAAATGTATACCCTACAAATTGCACAAACATACACCTTGAAACTTGGAATAGTAGAAGAGACCTTGAAATGCTCTTGTCTAAAGTCCTTAGTACGATGAAAAATAAAAAATACAAGTGTGAATAAAGAAAAAAATGAACACTGGTTTTGTGATTACTTAAGGCTGCAAAAATAGAAAAATAGTTAGCGAGGGTGCTTCATCACCCAGTGCCTTAGACCAACTGGTTTGGGAGTCACTGCTAAAAAACCTTAGGTGTTACAAGACTAGGAAGTACGCTTTAAAGTGCAAACCCATTTTGTAATCGGTCGTTGGTACCTCAAGAAGTATTAACGGTCGCATGAAGGATGTGTAAGCAAAATTCATTTAAAAATTCACCAATTAATAAGTACTTTGGACAACGGACAAGAGTATTATTGCTTGATTTGAATTTTCAAGTGTAGGGATGAATTATACACACACTTAGGGGTATGTGATTGGGATTTAGATAAGAGAGAGGAATGAAGAATAGAACTTATATCCTTAGTAGAGTTGATAAAAATTCCTAAGTGGAGATGGAACCCTAGAACGAAAACTTAAGAGATGCCAAAAGCTAAGTAAGTCTACAGAACATATATAATCTTAAGTTAAATGATGCGGAAGTGTGAAGAATATGGGTGGATAATTTACGAGTCGACGCTAATAGAATTCCTTGTTAGAAAACCTAATTCGAGAATAAAAGTTAATGGGCCTAATTGATAGGATTTTGTGGGTAGTATCCGCTGAAAACCCTCAGGAGACAACACTCCTCCTACTAGGGACACCTAGAAGTTTAACGGCTTGTTGCACGAGCTCAGTGCAATCGCGATTCCCTGCGAAAGTGAGGTTAGGTTTTTGTTGAGAATAAAACTAAGTTTGCTCGAGGACGAGCAAAAGATAAGTTTGGGGGTATTTGTTCATATCATAATATTGCATTATTATATTCCCCATTCTTATGCATTTTACAAATAAACAGGTGCTTTTGACTCATGTCTGCTACATAGTACAGGTTACAGGTTCTCGGAGCAAAAACAGTGAAAAAGATAAAAGATGATACAAAAGTGAGACTTCGACCAACAAACAGAGAATCTTGATAAAGCCTACACGAAGATCAGTTCACAAAGCAAGGTCCAAGATTTCGTCACGAAGCAACGGTAAAATTCCACTGCAATTATTCACTGGAAGAACTGGAAGAAACCTAGAAGCCAATTTGAGAAAAGTACTGAAGAAACAGGAAGAAAAAGTCAGCAGAAACCAACACAGAAAAATGCAGCAAGAAAGCTTTCATTTTGGCTGCGGAACCGCGGCCAAACCCTGGCTGCGGCTGTGGTTCCGCGGCCGTCTAGAGCACGGAGAAGATAATTTTTTTTACCAAAACTTGTTGCGGCGCTGACTAGTCTTTCTAGGGGTATTTTTGTAAATGCAGACGTGCGGCAATTGTAAACCTAGGGTTTTCTATGTCCTATAAATAGAAGCCCAATTCCTTGTATTAGGTCATGCCTCCTTTCATTAATAAAATTCAGAATTCTTTTTGGAGAGCATCAATTTGTAAGTTCTTAATTTATTTTCTGCCCTAGGTTAAATTTATTATCTGCCCTAGGTAATTTCTATTCTTGCCCTAGTTAGATCTTTAATTCCTTGCCCTAGATAAATAGTTTAGATCTGTTCTTCAATTCCCTAATGAGTGAGTAGTCTCCTCGCTTGTTAGGGTTAGATTTGGGGAAGGTTTGAGAGATGAAGATCTCTCACCCCTTTCTTGCCCATCACATATAATTAATAGGACTCCATACATACATGCACACACCGCTCCCTACGGCACCCTATCCTACGAGGTAGCGGTGATACCGTAGTATAAAGATCCGGTTGAGAGTGTTTTCCATGGAGGTTAGGGTAAGGATTGATAAAGGAAGGACAAGAACCTAGAGGAAGAAACAACTTTCCAAATGGTTCTAATCCCCTCTATTAATAATTACCATAACTCCTAATAAGATCTTAATATAGGTATAGAAAGCGGTGAGATTTATTGACTTTCCAAACTTAATCTAAATCTAACCCTAGCAAGATTTAGATCTAGATTAATTTAGTTTTTAGATTTAATCAATCCGGCACCTATCGGAATTAACTCGTTAGAGCGATTAGGAAATTCGCAAAATCCCTGTGGACCGACCCGTATTCACCGGCTAGCTACAAGCGACGCCGTTCTTGATTGCGGTTTAGAAATATCTTTGACATACAAATCACACAACCACTTCAATCTCCAATCCGTGCAATTCTTGTTGTAGTCTCCACTGAGCGGTGAGGTTCATTGCTAATGGCTGGCGACTAAGTGCATTAGGAACTACGTTCACATTTCCAGGATGATACTGTAAGTTTATGTCGAACTCCGCCATGAGTTCTAACTATCTTCTCTGCCGCATGTTGAGTTCCCTCTGAGTAAATACATACTTCAGACTTTTGTGGTCAGTGTATATATCTACCCGTTCTCCCAACAGATAGTGGCACCAAATCTTGAGTGCGAAGATGACGGCTGCCAATTCTAGATCATGTGTTGGATAGTTGCGTTCATGTACCTTTAACTGTCTTGATGCAAAAACCACAACTTTTCCACGCTGGTGTTGAACATATCATAATCCTTTACTGGACGCATCACAATGCACAATGAATTCGCCAAATTGATATGGTATTATAAGAATAGGTGCAGAGTTTAACCTCGACTTGAGTTCTACAAAAACCTTTTCACATGCTTCTGACCACACGAATGCTTCGTCTTTACGTGTGACCTTGGTCAGGGGTGCTGCGATCTTTGAAAATCCTTCGATGAATCATCGGTAGTATCCTACTAAGCCTAAGAAATTTCGTATATCTTTCACCGTCTTTGGGGTCGGCCACTCGCTGACAGCCGACACCTTAGCTGGACCCACAGAGATTTCTTCACCTGAAACAATATGTCCGAGAAATCTGACTTGATCTAGACAAAATTCATACTTGCTGTACTTGGTGTAGAGCTAATATTGTCGCAATGTCTCCAGTACAATCTGTAAGTGCTCGGCGTGTTCTTTCCGATTCTTTGAATACACCAGGATGTCGTCGATGAATATGACAACAAACCTATCTAGGTACTCTCGGAAAAGTTGGTTCATCAAGTTCATAAAGATGGCAGGTGCATTGGTCACTCCAAATGACATTACGAGATATTCATAATGACCGAGTCATAAACGCTGTCTTCGGAATGTCGGACTCTTTGACCTTCACCTGATGATAACCCGAACGAAGATCTAGCTTTGAAAAGACATAAGATCCACTTAACTGATCGAAAAGGTAATCGATGCGCGGTGGTGGATACTTGTTCTTAATTGTCACTTCGTTTAGAACTCGATAATCCACACATCCTGTAGGAACTGTTTAGTCGAAAATATTGCACATTTGATGGAACATTTTCCCTACTTTTTTTAAATGCTTAAAGGTGTTTATTGCAAATATAGAACATATGTGGGTTTATCTGTAAAATATTCTTTATCATATGTTTCTACATTATAATTAACATTATGAGGGAAAATATATGCATATAATATTTATATAATATTTTAGTAATTAAAATATGCATATCATATCAAATAATCCTAATCAATATTCTTAAAATATTTGATCATACTAATGGTTAGGATAATAACTCAAAAATAATAACAAATATTACTAATACTATGAATTGGGATATTGTGCAAATATGAGCCCAGGTCTGAAGATCGAGAGATCCGAGATGTCGGGAATAAAATCTGCCGATAAAATTGAATCAAATCATAAACAATAGAGACTCAGAGAAAGATTTGAAAAATCCAGACATCACAATGATCTCCACATGTCAACATCAAATGGCAGATGAATTTTCAAAGCATGATCCTACTACTATGTCGCCCAACCGCGGCCAAACTGCCATATGTGCGGTGGATCCACGGCCCATTTGTGGCCGTTGGATCTATGATTTTTTCAGTGTGATCGTAACAGAAAATCAACACACATAGGATCTAGGGTTTCTGCCTTTGTAAAGAACCGAGAGCTTCATATGAAAGATCACCGAATAGATCACCGACAAGATCAAGAGATCGAAGATGATCCACGAATCGACGTGATCAATCAACTCAACATCTACGTCCCAACGAGATACGATCGAGAGCAATAGTCTTCTTTGTATTCTACTCTCAAAAAGGATTTGTAAATGATAAGTTGATTAATAAAAGTAGATCATTAGTTTAATTATTTCGCATTTACTTTCTGCATCTTTCATTATGATCTCATTCTTCATCCTTTCTTCTCCACCATGCGTAAGTAATTCTTACCTTGCTAGGGTTCGTAGGTTAGGGTAGATCAATGGATGATAAAATATTTTAACTTCTTTTATACATTTTAAAGTTTATAAATTTTAGCAAAATAAATGTTAACATCCTTATCGGGCGCGCTACCAATTTATTGATAGTCTCGGCCACGATTTGAGATTAGATTAACACTTGTTTTGTTAGGGGCTAGACATGAATAGTGATCAATATAAGGACAAGGGTTAGGAGTGGGGAAACCCTAATTTCTTCCAAAAGAACCCTAATCCACATTCATCACTATCGATCTAATTTTAAACTATTAAAAGATAAAAGAAGACATTTTTAATTAGTCATCCATTACTACTAAGTCATATGAACTCTACAAGCCTCTTCTTTATAAATTTTACATCCGTATCAAAATAGATTTACAACCAATCATCTTTCTTCCATCAACTCGTCTAAAGCAAGAAAAAGATTCACGTTTCCCTGCGGACGACCTGTACTCATCACGGCTAGCTACTAGCGACACCGTCCTGATTGCGGTTACTTATTTTACTAACAAAACTTCTCTTTAAAGCGGATCAATCAAATGGCGCCGTTGCCGGGTAAACAACTGTAATTTTTTCCTTGCTATTCGGATTGAATTCTTATTAAATCCAACAACCATAAAAGAGAACCAAAACCGCATATTGTGTATTTAACGATTATTGTGCAACTTTTGCGAGGGAATCTGGAGTCACTGGAGCGAGAAAATAGAGATTTAGAGACTTTCCACATATTCCAGAGCAACTTAAGGGTGCACTGCAGAAAAACCAGCAAAAGACTACACCAAAGTGTGGCGGAACCACGGCAATAGTAAGCACGTAGCTGCGGAACCGCGGCTGCTTTGGGGATTTGTGCCCCCAAAATCTTCAGGTATCTTTCTCTGATTCTTCTCTCTCCTCTACTGTAACACCCGAGCCCAATAATACTATTTCTATTGCTAGTTGAGTGTTATACATTGCTCATTTCAATTATCCTGATTGTTTGGTGTTTATTGCTAAATTTTAACCGGTTAAGTCATTTTGGCACATAACAAATTTTAACACCTAAAATGAAATTTAAAATATCCATGTCGGTCTACTCGTCGCCACTAGTCGCGTGGTAGCGTCCGCGTGTCGAGATTCCGTCCCGTTCGGTGAAACGGGCAAGTTTGGACGACTACGCGCGCGTGCAAGTGTCCGACTTGGGGGCATGCATTTTAATCATTAAACACCTCTTTTCAAAATTTAGAACTCGCTTAAAATCCTATAATTTGAATTTCAAATATTTGGGCGCAACCCGGGCGCGATTTGGAAATGTTTCATTTAGCGCCGAAATGCCCATTTAATTAAATATATTATAAAACTAAAATATATACTTATAATATTCATTCTGTTATTTTTTTAACGTTAAATCTTTTTTTAAAATCTTTTAAATTTTCTTTTCTAACTCCCGTACCTTCCTCAGCCAATCACGAGGGCTAAAACCCTCGTGGGCCCCCCAACTCTCTCTCTCCCTCTCCGTCTCTCTCTACATCTCTCTTCATCTCTCTATCTCTCTCTCTCTTTTCCCTCTCTCTATCTCTCTCAAATCTTTTTCTCTCTCTCTCTCTAACAATTTCTCTCTCCCTCTCTGCTATAACTCCCTCTCTCTTTATTTTATTTTTCACGCACTGTTCCTCGTCTTCACGAGAACTCACCGAACCCTAACCCTAGCTTCTTCGTGCCCTCGCCGTCGACCTCGCCGTCACCGTCCTCGCCTCCTCGGCCTCGACAGCACCCCTACCTCCTCTCCTCCCTCATTCAGAGCCTGCGACCCAACCCCGACGCCACCACCTGCACGCAGATCTCGCCGTCGCCGCTGCCTCCCGTCGCCGACGACGCCTGAGACTCCCTCTCTTCACCCTCGTCCCGACCTCCTCGTCTTCCTCCTCCTTCCCTCGCCGGAGTTGCAACTGCAACAGACCTAACCCTATCACCGACCCTAGTCGCCGGGAAACTTGCCGTCGATCCTCGCCGTCGTTGCCAGAGCCACCTCCGACCACCTCCTTCTCCTCTTGATCACCAGAGCAGGCCAGCAACCCCTCTACTCACCGCACCACCCCTTCCAGCGAACCCAGGAATTTTCCAGCCTTCGCTGTTCGCCGTCGCTGCCTCGCCGGCGCCCCATCGCCGTCGAACTCGTCGTGGTTGCCCCTGGTTCTTCCCTGTAAGCATATCTCTACCTTTCCATTCTTGTTAAACCCCCCCTGGTCTTAGTGTACGTATGTCGTATTTTACTAACTCGTCGCCATTTTGACTTTTCGCCGGATTCCGGCCGTGCCGACGTTTGGACCCGACTCTCCAGCGAAGTACTCTGGTCCGTGTGGTCCCGCTGTTCGCTGTTTGGACTCGATCCGTGGCCCGTGCATCCGTCTCGTGTTTTCCGCCGACGTTGCATTCGTGTTTTCCGGTTTGCGAAACCGTCGAGGCAAGTATCCGAATACTTGCTCTAACATGCTAATACAAGATCAAGTCTTGCTATACATTTAATTATCATATTATTTAGTATAACCATACAGTTGATGGTAATATCGATATTTTAGTATAACTTAGAATTGACGTTTGCAATCATCTTTAACATTGAATCATTATAGTAGCTTCTTGTAATTAATTGGGCTGCTATCAATCCATGCTTTAACAAACTAAACCAGTTAGATCGTCCTTGCTTTATTTGTTAGATCATCCATGTGACAATTATTTATGCTTTAGTTTTAATTTCATATAGCTTCATTGCTTTACGTTATTGATATTGCTTTACCCTGTGACTATTGCACCCCAAGGGTGCTCGAACCTGTTAATATAATACGACTGCACCATATTCATGTACCATTGTGATTAAATGACTATTATTGCTGTTTACTTTAAATTCTTGCTGCTGTTACTTATTCGAGTGTATACCTGTTGAGAGCACATACTCGATTGCACTACATATTGACCTGACCTTGCTACACATGACACATATACATACCGACTCAACCTGTTGCACCACGACCTGACTGATTACCTGATCTCATGCCTAATGCCAACAAACCTGACTTGGGGTCCTCATGGACCATTCCTGCTGTCTATCCAGACAGACCTGCTTTTACGTGATCCTGTGTTGGCATTAGTCCTTGATTACTGAATACCTGACCTGACATACATAACTTGGGGGTATGGGGAAATCAAAGGTGAAACCGACTTGTAACTCAACAGTTCGATACCTGTTCTGATCAGTCTTACGGGCTTGGCCTGCCCCGGAGTGATGATGCTGACATCACTCATCCATCCTGCTACCTATTACTGCCTAGCGGCACGTCTCGGATTCAGCCCCGAGAATCTTGACCGTGGTCCCGGGCACGCACGGGATACTATTGAGTTACATCGACGAGTCACCAATTGATTTCAAAGACTTTAGAGTAGAAACCTGATAGGACAGTTTAGTTACCGCTGCACATTACCCTGCACTGTTATTTCATAGTACTGCTTTATTCATGTTCATACCTGCATTGCTTATTACCATGTTTATATTATGTTATTTGGTTGACATGGCGCGCTGACGTCTGGGTTTTGCATGGCCCAGATTCCTTACCACTATCGACGACCGAGCAAGAGTACTTCAGCCAGCAGGCTGATCTGTGAGTTCCATAGTGTTTAGTTTATTTATTTCATTTCATTTCCAGATGTGAGCCCGCATTATGGGACGTACTGTTTATTTATTGTATTGGATCATTTGCTTCCGCACTTATTGTTTATTGACTCTTGTTATTATGGATTTGGACATGTGTTAGATTAGTTTATTTATCTTGTTCTTGATATCTCTACAGCCGTAATTTGACTGTGGATGGATACTTCCTACCCACAGGTAGCATGGTTGGCTATGTCACGTGCCCAATCTTGCGTACTCTGGGAAGCGGGGCGTGACATGGTTCTTTTGGTATCAGAGCCATAGGTTAATTGGGTTGATTCTTTTGTAGTTGGGTATTATACCCGATACACGAATCAGAATACCCGTGATTAGGAAACATGTCCTGCCACCTTGACCGTTTTACCATCCTTGAATCATTCTTCCGGATCATGTCGACATGCAAACTTACTTTGCATTTGTCAACTCGAAAACCTAATTTCTTGTTGTCTCTAGGACTTAGGCGGCTTGGGTGGAGTTAAGTAATTGCGGCTATGATACCGCGGCATAGCTACAATGCAGTACTCTATTTAAGTATCTTGGAGTTCTAGCCTTGATTTATATATTGAATCTATCATCATGCTAATGTTATTTGTTTTGATTTCAGGACCATGGCAGATAAGAATTTCAAGACGTATCAGAGGCGCGTGGATGAAGCCGCCATGTTAGGAGTGATACGTGGGATGTTGGAGAATCAGAAGAGGCAAACTGAGCTGATCCAGCAGCAAGCAGATTCATTTCAGGAGGGTATGCAGGCCATTCGGCAGTCTGTAAACACCGCTGTAGCGAAGCCAGTTGACCGAGTAGGGACCGTGGCAGATTTCAGACGGTTGGGTCCTACTACTTTCACTGGTTTGGAGGAGCCGTTGCCAGCCGAGCAGTGGTTAGTGGACACGGAGAATTTACTGATTGCGGCACAGATCCCAGAAGACAAGAGAGTTGATGTGGTGCGCATCCAGCTGGTGGATTACGCCCGAGAGTGGTGGCTTGTGGAGGAGACCCGCTTGCCCAAGCCAATCAGTTGGGCGGATTTCTCTAAAAGTTTCCTGGAGAAGTTCTTCCCGCGGACTGCACGGGAGGAAATGGAAGAGAAATTTATTGGGCTGAGGCAAAATGGAGCATCTGTGGACGTACATGCAGCGGAATGGACGAGACTCAGCCGCTTTGCGGGACCCTTAGTCGCCAAGGAGGCAGACAGGGCGCGAAGGTTCTTGCGCAGTTTGGATGTGGACATCCAGAGGCAGATTGTCTCCCTGGGTTTGACCACTTTCTCGCAGGTTCTTACGGCAGCCAGAGAGCAGTAGAGTTTGTCGGGAATGAAAGGGAACCTACAGCAGACAGCAGTTGCGGCCAGAAAGCCCGCATTTGTACCTAACCGAGATCATGGGCGCAGAGGTATTCCAGTGGACCGTCGAGGTGTAGCACCCATGAAAAAACCTGTGATCGTTGATCGAAGGAAGAGCGTGATTTGTGACTACTGCCGTTTACCTGGGCACGTGCAGAAGGATTGTCGAAGGAGACTGGGACTTTGCCTGGTTTGTGGAGCGGCCGATCACGCAGTTGGTGCCTGTCCGTCGAAGCTTCGCACGAGAGATGATATACAGAAGCCTCCGCAGAGACCGTTCCAAGGGCAGAAACAGCTGACTCAAGGACCTAATCAGGCTCGAGCTTTCACGTTGACAGCTGAGGAAGCTAAGGCATCAGGGGAAGTGGTTTCAGGTACTTTACTCGTTCATGGATTTCCCGCATTGGCATTATTTGATTCCGGAGCATCCCACTGTTTTATGTCATCCAAATTTATAGCTACACACTCGATTACCTGCACGACCCTGTCTAGTTTTTGGGACATACACACTGGGAATGGGAAAATCATAGCTAGTAAAGAGTGTAGAGATTGTACAGTTGTTGTGTGCGGACGGGAGCTCTTTGCAGATTTCTTGATGATGGATACGGGCAGCTATGAAGTTGTCTTGGGAATGGATTTTCTTGGCACTTTCCACGCCCACATTGACTGTAGGGCAAGGAAGGTAATTTTCCGGATTCCCGGACACCCTGAGTTTACCTTTACTGGAGGAAGCAGCTCTGTCGGGCCAGTCGAGTTTAAGGCTAGGCCGACAAACAGTGTTCTTGCGACAATGGAAGTGGATAATAATGAAGAGCCGGCAGTTGTTCGTGACTTTATGGATGTATTTGCAGATATATCGGGCTTACCGCCGAAGCGAGATGTGGAGTTCGCGATTGACCTTAATTCTGGTGCAGCGCCAGTATCAAAATCTTATTATCCGATGGCACCAGTGGAATTGGAAGAAGTTAAGAAACAAGTTGGTGAATTACTTGAGAAGGGATGGATTCGAAGCAGCAACTCACCTTGGGGAGCTCCAGTTCATTTAGTAAAGAAGAAGGATGGCACGAGAAGGATGTGCATTGATTATCGAGAATTGAACCGGGTGACTATTAAGAACAAGTACCCGATCCCTCGCATTGGAGAACTTTTTGAGCAGCTTAGTGGCGCGAGGGTATTCTCGAAACTGGATTTGCGATCAGGATATCATCAGGTCCGAGTAAAAGCAGAAGACATTTGCAAGACGGCGTTTCGAACTCGATATGGACATTTCGAGTATTTGGTGATGCCCTTCGGAGTGACGAATGCGCCGGCAATATTCATGGATTTGATGAACAGAATCTTTTCGCCATTCTTGGACCAGTTTATTGTGGTATTCTTTGACGATATTCTGGTGTACTCGAAGAGTCCAGAGGAGCATGCTGAGCATTTAAAGATCGCACTACAGACGCTGAGACAGGAGAAATTATTCGCGAAGATGAGTAAGTGCGAATTCTGGCTGGAAGAAGTGAAGTTTCTGGGACATGTCGTGTCGGGCGATGGAATCGCCGTTGATCCCGAGAAGATTGCAGCAGTTCGAGATTGGCCTATTCCAAGGAATGTAGCTGAGATAAGAAGTTTCCTTGGATTAGCCGGATACTACAGGAGATTTGTGGAGAACTTCGCTCGTTTGGCAGAGCCGTTAACCAAGCTCACACGCAAGGAGGTACCGTTTGTTTGGACGGATGGATATGCATTGGCCTTCGAGACGTTGAAGCAGAAGTTGATAACCGCCCCTATCCTGACCGTACCAGATAATTCAGGAGGACTGGTGATTCACAGCGACGCATCTGGAAAAGGATTGGGATGTGTTTTGATGCAGAATGGGAAGGTCGTAGCTTACGCATCGAGACAACTGAAGACTCATGAGAAGAATTATCCGACTCATGACTTGGAGCTTGCAGCCGTGATCTTCGCCTTGAAGATTTGGAGACACTACCTTTTGGGCGAGAGAGTCGAGGTCTTTACAGATCACAAGAGTTTGAAGTATGTGTTCACTCAGAAGGAGTTGAACATGAGGCAACGCAGATGGTTGGAGCTGATGGCCGACTATGACCTTGATCTTAAGTACCATCCGGGAAAGGTTAACGTCGTGCCGGATGCGCTTAGTCAGTTACCAGCGATTCAACCATTGACTGCACAGAGGGAGATCATTGCAGATTTTCGGAGATTTGACTTGGAGGTTGTGCTACCACATGCTACGGGACAGTTGATGCAATTGCAAGTACAATCGTCCTTAGTTGAGAAGATTAAAGCGGCACAATCGCAGGATCCTAGACTGCAAAAGTTTCGAGAGCAGGTTGAAGCCGGACTACGGACCGATTTACTGATCCACGAAGATGGTTCGTTGAGGTATGGTAGCCGTGTGTGTGTGCCAAAAGGGGATATGCGTGAAGAACTTATGAAGGAGGCACACAGTTCAGCTTACTCTGTACATCCAGGAGGGACAAAGATGTACCGAGATATTCGACAGCACTTCTGGTGGGAAGGCATGAAACGGGAGATTGCTCGCTTCGTGGCTAAGTGCTGGTGTGTCAGCA
This sequence comes from Agapanthus africanus, assembly GCA_030015575.1. Lineage (NCBI taxonomy): Eukaryota > Viridiplantae > Streptophyta > Magnoliopsida > Asparagales > Amaryllidaceae > Agapanthus > Agapanthus africanus. The sequence goes on from CM057348.1 coordinate 53,225,415, forward strand.
AGTCAAGGCTGAACACCAAAGGGTTGCTGGTTTGTTGCAACCACTTCCGATTCCTCAGTGGAAGTGGGAACATATAACCATGGATTTCATGACGGCTTTACCGCGGAATCCAAAGGGCAACAATGCAGTATGGGTGATTGTCGATCGGTTGACCAAGGCAGCCCACTTTATTCCTTTTCGGGTTGGTCAATCGACGGAGACTTTGGCAGAGCGGTACATGCAGGAGATTGTAAGATTGCATGGAGTACCGGTAAGCATCGTGTCCGATCAGGACACTCGGTTCCTGTTGCACTTCTGGAGGAGTTTACAAGAAAGCTTGGGGACTCGATTGAAGTTTAGCACAGCCTATCATCCTCAGACTGATGGACAATCGGAGAGAACGATCCAGACCCTTGAAGATATGTTGAGGGCTTGCATGTTGGACTTCAAAGGTTCTTGGGAGGATCATCTACACCTGGTGGAGTTTTCGTACAACAATAGCTTCCAAGTGACTATTCAGATGGCTCCGTTTGAAGCGTTGTATGGTCGTAAGTGCCGTTCACCTGTTTGTTGGGATGATGTTGGTGAACGAAGGTTAGTAGGACCAGATTTGGTAGTACAGACAGTCGAGAAGGTGAATACAATCAGGAAGCATATGAAGGCAGCTCAGGACAGACAGAAAAGTTGGGCTGACACGTCAAGAAGACCTCTAGAGTTCGCCGTGGGTGATTTGGTATTCCTGAAGATATCACCGACTAGAGGGGTGATTCGCTTTAGGAGTCGGGGAAAGCTTAGTCCTCGATTCGTTGGACCCTTCGAGATATTGGAGCGTGTTGGAGAGGTAGCGTACCGTTTGGCGTTACCACAGTCATTGGCAGGAGTGCACGATGTGTTTCATGTGTCTCAACTACGGAGGTATGTTCGCGATGAAACTCACGTCTTGGATCATTCGGAGTTGACCGTACGGGAGGACCTAACTTTTGAGGAGCGACCGGTTGAAATCAAGGATCGAAGAGAAAAGGTTCTTAAGAACAAGGTTATCCCCCTTGTGCTAGTTTCTTGGGGTAATCGATTGCATGGAGAATCCACTTAGGAGCGAGAAGACGAGATCCGGCAGAAGTTTCCTCACCTTTTTCCGTAGTTAGCTATCTTGTATTCTTGGAATTTCGAGGACGAAATTCTTTTTGTAGTTGGGTATGATGTAACACCCGAGCCCAATAATACTATTTCTATTGCTAGTTGAGTGTTATACATTGCTCATTTCAATTATCCTGATTGTTTGGTGTTTATTGCTAAATTTTAACCGGTTAAGTCATTTTGGCACATAACAAATTTTAACATCTAAAATGAAATTTAAAATATCCATGATGGCCTACTCGTCGCCACTAGTCGCGTGGTAGCGTCCGCGTGTCGAGATTCCGTCCCGTTCGGTGAAATGGGCAAGTTTGGACGACTACGCGCGCGTGCAAGTGTCCGACTTGGGGGCATGCATTTTAATCATTAAACACCTCTTTTCAAAATTTGGAACTCGCTTAAAATCCTATAATTTGAATTTCAAATATTTGGGCGCAACCCGGGCGCGATTTGGAAATGTTTCATTTAGCGCCGAAATGCCCATTTAATTAAATATATTATAAAACTAAAATATATACTTATAATATTCATTCTGTTATTTTTTTAACGTTAAATCTTTTTTTAAAATCTTTTAAATTTTCTTTTCTAACTCCCGTACCTTCCTCAGCCAATCACGAGGGCTAAAACCCTCGTGGGCCCCCCAACTCTCTCTCTCCCTCTCCGTCTCTCTCTACATCTCTCTTCATCTCTCTATCTCTCTCTCTCTCTTTTCCCTCTCTCTATCTCTCTCAAATCTTTTTCTCTCTCTCTCTCTAACAATTTCTCTCTCCCTCTCTGCTATAACTCCCTCTCTCTTTATTTTATTTTTCACGCACTGTTCCTCGTCTTCACGAGAACTCACCGAACCCTAACCCTAGCTTCTTCGTGCCCTCGCCGTCGACCTCCCCGCGACCTCGCCGTCACCGTCCTCGCCTCCTCGGCCTCGACAGCACCCCTACCTCCTCTCCTTCCTCATTCAGAGCCTGCGACCCAACCCCGACGCCACCACCTGCACGCAGATCTCGCCGTCGCCGCCGCCTCCCGTCGCCGACGACGCCTGAGACTCCCTCTCTTCACCCTCGTCCCGACCTCCTCGTCTTCCTCCTCCTTCCCTCGCCGGAGTTGCAACTGCAACAGACCTAACCCTATCACCGACCCTAGTCGCCGGGAAACTTGCCGTCGATCCTCGCCGTCGTTGCCAGAGCCACCTCCGACCACCTCCTTCTCCCCTTGATCACCAGAGCAGGCCAGCAACCCCTCTACTCACCGCACCACCCCTTCCAGCGAACCCAGGAATTTTCCAGCCTTCGCTGTTCGCCGTCGCTGCCTCGCCGGCGCCCCATCGCCGTCGAACTCGTCGTGGTTGCCCCTGGTTCTTCCCTGTAAGCATATCTCTACCTTTCCATTCTTGTTAAAGCCCCCCGCTGGTCTTAGTGTACGTATGTCGTATTTTACTAACTCGTCGCCATTTTGACTTTTCGCCGGATTCCGGCCGTGCCGACGTTTGGACCCGACTCTCCAGCGAAGTACTCTGGTCCGTGTGGTCCCGCTGTTCGCTGTTTGGACTCGATCCGTGGCCCGTGCATCCGTCTCGTGTTTTCCGCCGACGTTGCATTCGTGTTTTCCGGTTTGCGAAACCGTCGAGGCAAGTATCCGAATACTTGCTCTAACATGCTAATACAAGATCAAGTCTTGCTATACATTTAATTATCATATTATTTAGTATAACCACACAGTTGATGGTAATATCGATATTTTAGTATAACTTAGAATTGACGGTTGCAATCATCTTTAACATTGAATCATTATAGTAGCTTCTTGTAATTAATTGGGCTGCTATCAATCCATGCTTTAACAAACTAAACCAGTTAGATCGTCCTTGCTTTATTTGTTAGATCATCCATGTGACAATTATTTATGCTTTAGTTTTAATTTCATATAGCTTCATTGCTTTACGTTATTGATATTGCTTTACCCTGTGACTATTGCACCCCAAGGGTGCTCGAACCTGTTAATATAATACGACTGCACCATATTCATGTACCATTGTGATTAAATGACTATTATTGCTGTTTACTTTAAATTCTTGCTGCTGTTACTTATTCGAGTGTATACCTGTTGAGAGCACATACTCGATTGCACTACATATTGACCTGACCTTGCTACACATGACACATATACATACCGACTCAACCTGTTGCACCACGACCTGACTGATTACCTGATCTCATGCCTAATGCCAACAAACCTGACTTGGGGTCCTCATGGACCATTCCTGCTGTCTATCCAGACAGACCTGCTTTTACGTGATCCTGTGTTGGCATTAGTCCTTGATTACTGAATACCTGACCTGACATACATAACTTGGGGGTATGGGGAAATCAAAGGTGAAACCGACTTGTAACTCAACAGTTCGATACCTGTTCTGATCAGTCTTACGGGCTTGGCCTGCCCCGGAGTGATGATGCTGACATCACTCATCCATCCTGCTACCTATTACTGCCTAGCGGCACGTCTCGGATTCAGCCCCGAGAATCTTGACCGTGGTCCCGGGCACGCACGGGATACTATTGAGTTACATCGACGAGTCACCAATTGATTTCAAAGACTTTAGAGTAGAAACCTGATAGGACAGTTTAGTTACCGCTGCACATTACCCTGCACTGTTATTTCATAGTACTGCTTTATTCATGTTCATACCTGCATTACTTATTACCATGTTTATATTATGTTATTTGGTTGACATGGCGCGCTGACGTCTGGGTTTTGCATGGCCCAGATTCCTTACCACTATCGACGACCGAGCAAGAGTACTTCAGCCAGCAGGCTGATCTGTGAGTTCCATAGTGTTTAGTTTATTTATTTCATTTCATTTCCAGATGTGAGCCCGCATTATGGGACGTACTGTTTATTTATTGTATTGGATCATTTGCTTCCGCACTTATTGTTTATTGACTCTTGTTATTATGGATTTAGACATGTGTTAGATTAGTTTATTTATCTTGTTCTTGATATCTCTACAGCCGTAATGTGACTGTGGATGGATACTTCCTACCCACAGGTAGCATGGTTGGCTATGTCACGTGCCCAATCTTGCGTACTCTGGGAAGCGGGGCGTGACATCTACAATCCAATAATTTGATATTTTCTGCAGAATTCTTTGCAATATCGCCGCTCAAAAATCTTTTGCGTGTTTTGATATTGGTTTGTTTGTATATATTTTAACCGGACTTTAAGGGGCAATAACCCAAATTCAGATTAGGTGGGAATTTCATCACCCTTCCTAGACCCCACAAATCACAAAACGAGCATATTTTCACCCTACATTAATTAAAAAATATCTAGATCAAGGCTCTAAGAACCGCCGCGCTCAATTAGGACAGAGGAGGGTCATGGGTAATCTATCGCTTATCCGCATCTCTCTTGTGGTGTCTAGGAAAGTGTGACTAAAGAAAGTGCTTACTTAATTAGGCCCGCTATTTTCGGTGATTCATATAGCGGATACCTCCCACTTACCTGGCAATTACCTAGCCACAAGAGTGATAAAGAGGTGGTAGAGGATTGATCCTGTAGCTTGTCCTTTGGATGTCTAGGAGCGGTCTAGTGCTTGACCTAGGTGACCTTAGTTCTAGAGTTGATTTTGTATTTTGTGATTTGTTGAGTCACGCTTCACGTCCAACACTTTTTCAAAACAAACCATTTTAAAATCATTCTCACACACGCTGCCACGTGCGCTAAACCCGCTTACTGCATGATCGGTTGGACACGGGATTCTAGAGCCTGTCTTTTCCGCGTTTCTTCTATCGACTCCGAAGTCGGTACTTCTTCATCTTCTATTTCCCCTCCACCCACCACATCGACCGAGATGGACGGTTCTTCATCAGATTTTCATAATACCACCCTGCCACCACCCGTAGGTGCGCATAATTCACCGCGCATCTCTCTTCAACAAAGATGCTACCCTGTGCGTGGACCCCTTCCTACTTGTTTGTCTTTTCCACCGGCCAATGTGGATAATTTTGAAATTAAGCCCCACTTCATCAACTTGTTGCCTAAATTTCACGGACTTGAATCCGAAGAAGCATACGTTTTTATCACCAAATTCGAAAACGTATGCACAATGATGGGCACTACACAACTTTCTGTGGATGCTATAAGATTACGTCTTCTTCCTTTTACCTTATGCAATATAGCAGAAAAATGGATTTATAATACTGCCGCACACTCTATTTCCAAATGGGATGAATTCGTTATAGCATTCTTAAGAAAATTTATCCAAATCATAAGACCGTCCGTGTTCAAAGCGAGATTAACCGGTTTACCCAACTTCCCAACGGACCATTTTGGAAATGCTTTGAACGGTTCTCATCACAGAATCAATAGATGGGATCTTTGCCGAATTATATATGAGGGTGTTAATCTAGCGACAAAACAGATGCTTGAAACCATTTGCCCGTATTGTCCGCGTTTCTGCCATCGACTCCGAATTTTAAGCAATACCGTTTGCTCATTGATAGGAGTTGCAACGGTAGGTGGTGGAGTATTGCCGTTGACGTTTGTGCTACTATTTTTCAGAGAGTCCATCACCTTGATATAAAAGATAAGTTAGGATAGATTCAAGGAATTTAAAATGCAAGAAATGTAAATATTTGTTGAACTCATTAATTCTTATGGTATATTATTTTCATGCAGAACTGACCACCATGGGCCACCAACAAAACCCGTCACACCCCGCTTCCCAGTAGACGGAAACGGTGATGTGGCAAGCCCGCGGCATATTTATCCAGAGAAGGTCATTCCCTAAATAAATATACTAAGCATATTGAAACAATAATACACAATACAAGAATAAATAGAGACAGTAAAATTTTCAACAAACATTTTTATTTATATCCAACTTCCAATATTTACAAATACATGAGTTTATGCAGGAAAATAAACACAATAAGGAAAATGCCTAAACAAGTGGCATATATAAACTGAAGTCCGCATAAAATTCTCGACTGTAGACGACCACTGGACACAGATCATATCTCAAAGTTGCTTTTAGAACGCCGTTCCTTAAACTGACGTTCCAGCTGAATACGAGTGGTTTAACTGGGATCGCATGAGTTCCGACGAACCGTTGCGACATAAAGTAATGTGATGCCCCAGTGTCAAAGCGCTAGAGCGGGTAGGGAGGCTACTAAGATTGTACCTAAGTCGTGTGGGATAGGTTTAAGTATAACAGATATAAGATGATTATGAATTGAAAGGACTTGAAAGAGAATAGGGAATGGATTTACCAGTGATAACCTGACCCGTAGCTTCGGCTTCTTCGACCGACATGGTAAATACTTAGTGTCGCGACACTTTCCTCTGTGCCTGGTTAAACACTCGGCGTTGGGGTTGATTGGTCTGGGTGTGGGGAGCTGGAGCTGGTAGAGCTAACCGGGTAGGAGTAGCTTGGATCGCCGGTTTAGCTGGAGGGTTGTTGGGTCCTCGGTTCTGGGGGCATGCTCCAATGGCGTGAATAGAAGACCCACAAATGAGGCACAAATTGTTCGCCCTGCGACAGTTCTTTACAAGATGCCCTGTTCTTTTGCAGTAGATGCAAAAGTTTGGCCTACTGTTGGCGAATGAACCCACTGGCCTCCGAAATGGTCCGTTAAAAGCTGGCCTGGAAGAGGCCCCTCCTCTGATCTAGTGCACAGAGCATTTCACACCGGCAGTCTACGGCCTGCCCTTCTTCTTCATAACTGTCTCATAGCGTCGGGCAGCCTTCAATGTAAGCTTATGGGTTGGGAAATCCCCTGTAGCGAGTGCAGCTTGGATTTCAGGGTCCAACCCTTACTGAAATCGTCGTGCCCGGATCTCAGCAGTGGGAATAAGATGTGTAGCGAACCTGTTACAATCTTGTGTTAGCAGTGTAGTGAGTAAGATCAGAAAATTGAATTTGAGACAATATCTTACTTGCTGAGCATGGTAAATTCAGCATCATATTCATCCACAGACTTGAGCCACATCGAGCCTTACTGTAGATGGATGAACTACTGCTCCATGTCAAAGTGGGCAGTCTCTGGGAATTACTTGGCATCGAAGAGGTCTCGGAATGTTCTCCATTCTATCGATTGTGCGAGATGGCTCTCCTCAGCCTTCCAACAAAATCTGGCGTTATCGGTCAGTTACAACTTAGCAACTCTCATCAAGGCAATATCTGGAACTTGAGCTGCTGCCAGGTCATCCTCGATCGCTTGAGCCTATTCTTTCGCTTCAAGTGGGCTCTCCTTACCCAAGAAGTTCTTTGGGTGCAGTGCCCGAAACTGCTTAACTCCGGATGCCTCGGCTTTGGGGCGGTGCATGAGAATAGCAATCTGCTGCTGCTGACCCTTCAATAGGCTCTTGATAGCCTCAAGCAGTACCGTTTTCTCATTGATAGGAGTTGCAACGGTAGGTAGTGGTGGTAAAGTAGGCGGTGGAGTATTGCCGTTGACGTTTGTGCTGGTATTGTTCGGAGAGTCCATCACCTTGATATAAAAGATAGGTTGGGATAGATTCAAGGAATTTGAAATGCAAGAAATATAAATGTTTGTTGAACTCATTAATTCTTATGGTATATTATTTTCATGCATAACTGACCTGCATGAGCCACCAACAAAACCCGTCACGCCCCGCTTCCCAATAGACGGAAACTGTGACGTGGCAAGTCCGCGGCATATTTATCCAGAGAAGGTCATTCCCTAAATTGTAACGTTTTGGAAATCGTTTAAGTGATTTTCCGTTTTTAGGGTAAAATAGTCGGTTTTTCCGTAAAACCTAGAAGCGATCTTTTTGCAGTATAGAATTCTCTGCACCTAGTTTAGCTAGGAAATTGCTAGTTTGCGGGTTTTTGTAAGTCACTTGTAATTTTAGTGTATTTTAATATTTTTCCCTAATTAAAATATTATTTTAAGCTTTTTATTATGCACTTAATTAGTAGTAATTACAATTTTGTTTGGGTTAATTACTACTAATGTGAATTTATACTAAGTTAATCACTTGATTAAGCATAAATCCATCCATCCAAAATATCTAGATATTTGTGTAATTAAAATGAATTTTTAATGAAAAGAAATGAGGTGGCTTAGGATATTATTACATTAATGAGCATTTATTGCATTTTTAGCTAGAAATTTCTATACAATTTCCTTAACCCTCCCCATTTCTATGCCATGGCCAAACCCCCTCCCCTTGCCGCCCTTCATCTCTCTTCACCCCATTTTCACTTTTCCAAGTCCAAATAAATCATCAAAAATCATAAATAAATCCCACAAACTCAAATACACATCATTACTCATCATTCTTCAACACTAATCTAGCTTGGATCTTTATGAAAGACATCATTTTGGAGGCTAAATGATGAGTTTAGTTGCTAATTTGTGATCTTGAGGAGGTATAAAATTCTAACCCTAATCTTTATTTGTTGTTTAAATCATTAAATTAGCTTACTAGATGTTTAAATAAAGCTTTTATTTAGATGTTTAGAATTTCTAGAAAAGGGTTTTGATAGATCAAGTTAGGGTTTTGTTTAGTAAAATGGTTAAGTGTGAAGTTTAGACAAAAGAAAACTTAACCTAGTTGCAAGATTGTTAAATGATATTTTCCTAATTATCTAATTAGCTTAAGTGCAAACTAAACTTTTACTAAATCCTATTTGAGTGAGATTAAAATTCTAGTAAAGATTTGAGTGGTTTAATCATGCTATTATGAGATTTTTGTGATTATTAGTTTGGGTTAAACTTATTGTTTTGAGCTAAAATGATTAAATGTTGCTTACTAGATTTCGGTAAAGTTTAGGCGTGAGTTTCTTTTGACGTTGCGATGTGATATTTATTATCTTCCATGCTTTATATTGTGTTGTGAATGCGCGATCGGTACGATCGGGATCTAGGTTGGTGGTTGTGTAATCCTAACTAGGGTTGTGCCGATATCGTACGTGTTTGGTGCACAGTGTGTTTATCTTGTGAGCGTTATCCTTGCGTTTCGTTATCTTTGTGTCGGCGCAAGATATTTAACCTTATGTGTTGTGTTTGTGAAATTATAGGATCGCAGGCGAGGACTTCGGACGCTGCGAAGAGGGGAAAGCAAGTGGTTGGCTTTACTTAGCCAGGATCATTGTGAGTAGATTTAACATCTACAGGGGAATTGCCCGCATGGCGTTATGCGTCTGGGTTAGATATGATTTGATATTAGTCGCATACTTATATTGCACATATAGAGTTTGCGCATAAACTTCATTGCATATTATTACTTGTTGTGATTGGACTTGTACCCATTGGACACTGCACTATTATTGACGGCTCATGTTGCACGGGCACTGATTGTATGCCACACACACCGTCGATATTTGCCATGACACGGACAACAACCTATGCTTACGTGATATTGTATTGGTTAGAGACATTGAGACATTAATTCATATTCCATAGTGCATATGACATATAGCATACCTGTATACCTACATGCTTACACATATGCCTTGCCATGTCTACATGCTAGCTACACATATACCTGGAGGGTATTGTATCATTATTGACATGTATATACACATACCTAGCTTGATATAGTTACACATATACCTGGAGGGTATCGTATCATTATTGACATGTATATACACATACCTAGCTTGATATAGCTACACATATACCTGGAGGGTATTACATCATTATTGATAGGTAGATATACATATCTTCCTATACCGACATGGTTACGTATACCTGGCTATAGCTACATGTGCACCTTTATATGTGTTGTATGGATTTTGGAGAACTTAAGAACCGCATGATATATTTAATAACTTGTTACAGTTAAACAACGGTTTTTTCCTTTATATGCTCATATTACTGTTTCATATTGCATATATTATATTTCATGCATGTCGCATTGAGATATGGTTTTCATATGATGTTTTCTGGATATCTTACTCATGCGTATATATATCAGTGGTATGGGACGCTGACATATATATGTATATATATATCAGTGGTATGGGACGCTGTTATATATGTACACCTACCTAATATATCATCATAATGATCTATGCAAATATTCTTATTCAATACTTGATGTTTTTTGAATTTGAGGATCGTGGTAGTTTTCATGAAATTAAGCATTATTTGAAAAACCCGGTTTCTCTTGATATGATATTTTGATACGTCCACCATGAGATTTCTCGGTTCTGAGATTTGTGATATATACCCGATGCGAGGAGTGGAGTGGGTCGTGTGCGGGTACAAGGTGGGGCCCGGAGGTACTCCGGAGCAAGAAAATCGCAGATGATAGCGACGAGCTGTTGGATATAGTGCCCTCAGAATCAATTATTGGATCACAGGCACGTGATTTCAATGATTGAGGGAGGACCTAAGCCGGTAGAACAGTCTTACTCAAGATGATATTATGCTATCTGGTTTATCTTTATCATCGTGTACTGCTTTAGGTGACCTTACAGGTCACTATTGCACATTGATAGAGCCCTTAGGATTCTTGCTTGACGACCAGCAGTATGATGGCGATCATATACGTGAGATCTGGGGTCTATAAGCACATCCTTAAAAGGTCCCTAGTCGTGGGAGTTTTCGAGACAGGTGTTCAGTCGATAAAACTGCACATTTGTAGTACATTTTTCCTACCATTTTTATATCAAAAAAAGGACTTTATTATAATATATTATACATATGAGGGTTTATGTGTAAAAACGTTATTTTCCATGTGTTAATATATTTTAATTATCATTTGGTAGGAAAATGTATGCAAATAATATTATTGGTCTAATCCTAGTAGAACAAAGTCTACTAAAATCTTATATGAGTTGTTGTGCAGATTATTTCCAAGTTGTTATGAAGGATTTAACAAACAAATCAATTTGTTGAAGAATATTTTCCAAATTAAAGAGCAAACTTGGAGACTAAGTCTGGAAGCAGCCGAGAAAATATTTTCAGATTCTGAAGATGTTTAGGAATGCCAAATGTCACCATCAGAGAGCACCAGAGAAACGACAGAGAGATCCCCACCATGGGGCCGCGGAACCGCCGCAATGAAGAGGAGAGAGAATGCAATATTTTGGGAGATTTTCAAATGCTGAATTTTACCAACTTCTCAACAAAAAGATTCTGGCTTCGCACTATAAAAAGGCACCGAGGGCCTCTTGGAAAAGCTATCAAGCCGAAGAGATCACGAAGCTCCCGACGCTCACGCATCCAGGCTGATCATCGACTGTTCGACTACCTCCCTAGGAAAGATCGAGAAGCAAATCAAGTTTTGTAATCATTTTCTATGGATTAAAAGTGTAGTTGAAGGAGTTGATTAATAAAGGTAGTTTTTATTTAATTGTTTGTTTTCTTTTACATTATGTTTTCCATCTCTTTCTTTTCATATTCTTCTCCCAACATGCGCGAATAATTCTCCGCTTGTTAGGGTTCGTAGGATTAGGGTAGGCTAATGAACGATGAAAAATATCTAAACCCTTTTTAAGTCCTATAAAGTTTAGGAACTTTATCAAAATAATCATTAACATCCTAATCGGGCGCGCTAGCAATTCTTTACTAGTTCCGACCGCGATTAGAGATTAGATTAATGATTGTTTTGGTAAAGGCTAGATATGAACGGAGTTCCGTGTCGAGATAAGGGTTAAGAGTGGGATTCCTTTTCCCTCCAGAAACCCTAATCTACACGCATCGCCGTCGTTCTAGTTCTAAATCTATTAATGGATAAAAAGGGTAACTTTAATTAATCATTCATAACTACTAAATCCTAACGAACCCTACAAGCCCTTCTTATTATAATTAATCACATCTTTAAACTATTCTAGATCTATATTTACATTCTTATTAAACGTAGATCTAGAAACCATCCTACAACCATTCTTATTTCTTTCTCCTTTTCAACACATCTAAAGTAAAATTAAAAGGTTCCACGTTTCCCAGAGGACGACCCGTACTCATCTCGGTCTAGCTACGTGCGACACCGTTATTGATTGCGGTTAAACTAAAAACACGATTTTTCGTAACAATCAAATGGCGCCGTTGCCGGGGATACGTGCGTAATTTTTTTTTTACTATTTGTGTTGAATTCTTAGACGAGCCATATCATTATTAACACAAAACTGCAAATTGCATATTTAACGATTTGTGCGTGGATTTTTGCAAGGAGATCTGGAGTTACAGAATTAAGGGAAACAGGAAACAGAGACATTTTTAGAGATCCAGAGGAGCACAGAGGGACGCAGAAAAATTTTCAGCAACTGAACCATCCACCTTGCGGCGGAACCGCGGCACAAAGGAGCATCTGCGGCTGAAACGCGGCCTGACAAGGGGATCAAGGGCTCAAACTCCTCTGGTAAGATTCTCAACTCTTTCTCTCTCCCCTCAAATCCAATAAAATCTATTTTCTGCAGGATTCTTTGCAAAATTGCGCCGCTCAAAAATCTTTTTGCAAAAGTTTTGTTATTGGTTTTGTTTTGCATATTTAATACGGACTCTAAGGGGCAAAGACCAAATCAAGATTAGGTGGGGATTTCATCACCCTTCCTAAGCCCCACAAATCACAAACCGAGCATATAGATCAACCCTTCATTAATTTAAAAAATATCTAGACCAGACTCTAAGGACTGTCGCGCTCAATAAGGACAGAGGAAGGTCGTGGGTAATCTATCATTTATCCGCATTACTTTTGTAGTGCCTAGGCAAGTGTGACAAAGGCTAGTGGTTTTTAATTAGGCCCACTGTAGTGGTGGTTCCTTCCCGCTTACCTGGCACTTACCTCGCTACAAGGGTAGTACGGAGGCGGTAGAGGATTTATCCTGCGGCTTGTCCTTTGGAAGTCTAGGAGCGGTCTAGAGACTGGACCTAGGTAACCTTAGTTCTAGGGTTGCTTGTGCATTTAGGGAAATTTGTCTTGAGTCCCACTTTTTCAAAACAAGCCAATTTTAAATCACACACACGCTGCCACTTGCACTAAACCCGCTTAGTGCATGCTCGGCTGGACACGGGATCCTAGTGCCCGTCTTGTCCGCGTTCCTGCTATCGACACCGAAGTCGGTACTTCTTCATCTTCTTTTCCCCCACCACACACCACATCGATCGTGATGGACGACACTCCATCTAATTATAACACTACGCTGCCACCACCCGCAGGTGCGCAAAATCCACCGCGCATCTCTCTCCAAGAAAGATGCTATCCTATCCGTGGTCCCCTTCCTACTTGTCTATCTCTTCCACCACCTAACGGGGATAATTTCGAAATTAAACCCCACTACATCAATCTGCTGCCCAAATTTCACGGGCTTGAGTCGGAAGACGCGTACGTTTTCATCACCAAATTCGAAAACGTATGCGCAATGATGGGTACTTCACAATTGACCTTAGATGCTATGCGCTTACGTCTTCTCCCATTCACACTATGCGACTTGGCAGAAAAATGGCTTTATAATACTGCCGCACACTCTATCGCTAATTGGGATGAATTCGTCGTAGCATTTCTTAAGAAGTTTTACCCAAATCATAAGACTGCACATGTTAGGAGCGAGATTAACCAGTTCACCCAGCTTCCCAACGAACCATTTTGGAAGTGCTTTGAACGTTTCAAAGATCTGCTTGTCCAATGCCCCCATCACGGAATACAAAGATGGGATTTATGTCGGATTATATATGAGGGCATTAATCCAGCGACAAAGCAGATGCTTGAAACAATGTGTCAATGCAATTTCATGTCTAAAGATGACGGTGAAGCATGGAAATATCTGGAAGATCTCGCAGAAAGCACTTTGCAGTGGGAAAGCGTAAGACCACCTTCAACTAAGGGAGGTATTCACCAACTCGATGTTTCCATCGCAGTAAAAGCCGAAATGGCAGCGATGCAGAAGAAACTCGATGCTATGGAGAACAAATTTTCATCATTCTCCCTAAATCAGGTTACGCTTCCCAAGACTGTCTGTGGTTGCTGTTCGGATCCTTCACACTTAACGGAAGAATGTCCTATGAATGCATCGTTTCAAGCTAATGCTGCTTTTCAGCAGCGACCTAGAAACGACCCTTATTCTTCTACGTACAATCAAGGATGGAGGAATCATCCTAACTTTGCTTGGAATCAAAACCAACAAAGCAATTATCAAAGACCTCCTCCACAGCAACCACAACCACAGAATCAGCCCCCCTTTCAGTCACAAAATTTCCAAAATCCGGCCAACATTTCTACACCACAAGTGGCCGGTACTGACAACTCACTCGCACAAACTTTGGATATGTTCATGAAACAATCCATGCAAAATTCGGCTGATATGAGGTCTTCTATTGATGCCCTAACGAAAAACTCCTCCTCCCATGGTGAGAGTATTAAATCAATAGAAAACCAAATCGCACAGTTAAATGCCGCAATGAGTGCGAGAGAGAAAGGGAAACTCCCATCTCAACCCCTACCGAATCCTGGCCATTCACAAAGTCATAATGTGAATGCCGTCACTACGTTGAGATCGGGGAGAGTGCTGAACAACCAAGTGGGTGAGCAAGTTGATGATAGTGACACATTTGATACCCCTTCTTTTTCTTCTTCCCCTAATTCGTCTAGTCTCCCACCTTCATCCGAGCCTATTCTCCGTTTTCCCCAAGGCTCAAACATTTCACCAAATCTATCTAAGTCGATGCCCACTCCAATTTTGGGATCGAATCCGTCACCACAGTCTTCTCCACAAACGTTGGACCCAAAACTTATTGATCGAGCTCCATTTCCAAACCGATTAAGGGCCAACCGACCTAACCCGCAAATGGAGAAGATTGTGGAAATTTTTAAGCAAGTTAACATAAACATTCCTCTCCTAGATGCTATTCAACAAGTTCCGTCATATGCAAAAATCTTAAAGGACTTGTGCACTAGGAAGCGAAAAGTTCAAGTACCTAAAAAAGTTTTCCTTGCGAGTAATGTGAGCACTGCTTTTACACAACAACTACCCAAGAAACGAAAGGACCCCGGAAGTCCTACAATTTCAATCTCTATTGGGGGTAAAAATATCAATCGTGCTCTACTCGATCTAGGTGCTAGTGTTAACTTGCTTCCGTATTCTGTGTATGAGCAATTAGGGATCGGAGAGTTAAAACCTGCGCATTGCACTCTTCAGATGGCCGATCGATCTATCACCCAACCTAGGGGTGAGCTAGAGGATGTGTTAATCAAAGTCGGGGAATTCATATTCCCTGTGGACTTTATCGTTATAGATACACAACCTGTAGCAAACCCACGCAATCAAATTCCGGTGATACTCGGTCGACCCTTTTTGGCCACTTCCAACGCAGTAATTAATTGTAGAAACGGCTCTATGACCCTATCCTTTGGGAAGAAGTCAATTGAGCTTAACATTTACAAGTTGGGAAGTGAACCCTCCGAACCCTATGCTCATGTGTGTTCTGTCGAATTAATGGATGTCGACAGCAGTGAATTTGATCAACCTCATGATACAGACTCTTTTCATATGTTGTTGTTTGACCCAACCATTTACTCTTCCACCGAATTGTCCGGGTCAACATCTAATGAGGAACTTTATATTGAGTCTGACGATCACCCCATTTTTTCTGATGACATTATTTTTCGGGGTATCGATGAAAGCTTTGAGGAAATTTTCGCTGATGAACTCGCATTTTTACAAGACACGGGTGTTGAGATGAATCAACTCCAAGATGAAGAAATTGGACCTCCACCCCCTCTTTTGGACAATCATGATAATGCGAGTAATCCATCATTACTATCACTGTGTCGTCTCTCCAAATTGAGACGCAATCCTTTACACCTCTTGTCACCTCTCCACTTCTTCACGTCAATAGGTGACATGTTCTTCCACCAACCTTGGTGCTTCATCGATAAAATTTTTGAATGGTTGGTGTTGATCTTCGGTCTTTGCAAAGCTTGGCATTGACCAATAACCTTGACCCCCTCGTGTGATTTTAAAAGATTAAAATTGTTTAACTCAAGTTTGGGGGAGGGGTGGTATATTTTGGCTCTTGAAAGAAAATGATTTTTACAAAATTGTGAGCCTAAAATAAGTTTGGGGGAGGATTTTCACTTTCATATATTCTTGCCCCCGTAAATAATTTCCTCCCAAGTCTACAGGTTTTTGAGCTTAACGGATGACATCAGTGAGGACACTGCTGTAAACAGGTTTGGGGGAGGTTTGTGCATATTTACACATCAATTTGCATCATATTTTGCATAAGCACAACATTTTCAAAAAATTTTAAAAAAAAAAAAAAATTTATAACAAAAGAATAGAAAGTAAAAAAATTACATCCAAAAGATAGGAATAGTTTAAGAAAACCAAGAAAATTAGAAGTTTTCTTATACGAACTAGTAATAAGTAGTTATGAGCTGGTGTCCCAAGGGTTAGTAAAATGAAGGAAGTCACTAATCTGAGGATAAAAATAAGTCTGAAAAATAGTTTCTATTCTGGAAGCCAAACATTTGAATGTTGATACCCTACAATATGCACATACACACGTCTTGAAACTCGGGATAGTAGAGGATACCTTGAAATGCTCTTGTCTAAAAGCCAAAGTATGAAGGAAATGATGAAGAAAATATAAAATGGTGAAAAGAAAAAAATGAACACTGGTTTTGTATCGCCAAGGTAGCAATAAAAAAATATAGCGAGGGTGCCTCTTCACCTAGTGCCCTAAGGCCAACTGGTCTGGGAGTCACTGCTAAGCCTTAGGTGGTGCAAGACAAGGAAAATATTATCACCAAATCAGCAAGCACATGAGTAATCGGTCGGTTAGTACCTCAAGAAGTATTAACGGTCGCATGAAAATGTGTAAGCAATTCTAAGTATTCATCAAAGAAAAAGTACTAAGGTAGATGGACAAGAGTATGATAGCTTGAATTGAATTCTCTGAGTGTAGGGATGTTCTTTACACACACGTGGGGTTATATGATCAATGTTTGGACAAAAGGTAGGAATGAAGAATAAAGACGATGTTTTATTGAGGGATGATGTGATTTCTAACATTTTTTCATGACTATTAAGATAGGGCTCATGACAACTGAAAAGCTAGTATAGTTGGAAACTCTTCTTTTCAAAGTATTTCTTTTATGGTTCTTATCTTTATATGTAAATTTCACCATCTTTCTTTTGTTATAGGATTTTGTGGGTGTAATCCGCTGAAAACCCTCAGGAGACAACACTCCTCCTACTAGGGACACCTAGAGGTTTAACGGCTTGTTGCACATGCTCAGTGCAATCGTGTCTGCCTACGAAAGTGTGCCTAGTTTTTAAACTAATTTGCTCGGGACGATCAAAGATAAGTTTGGGGGTATTTGTTCAGTCGATAAAACTGCACATTTGTAGTACATTTTTCCTACCATTTTTATATCAAAAAAAGGACTTTATTATAATATATTATACATATGAGGGTTTATGTGTAAAAACGTTATTTTCCATGTGTTAATATATTTTAATTATCATTTGGTAGGAAAATGTATGCAAATAATATTATTGGTCTAATCCTAGTAGAACAAAGTCTACTAAAATCTTATATGAGTTGTTGTGCAGATTATTTCCAAGTTGTTATGAAGGATTTAACAAACAAATCAATTTGTTGAAGAATATTTTCCAAATTAAAGAGCAAACTTGGAGACTAAGTCTGGAAGCAGCCGAGAAAATATTTTCAGATTCTGAAGATGTTTAGGAATGCCAAATGTCACCATCAGAGAGCACCAGAGAAACGACAGAGAGATCCCCACCATGGGGCCGCGGAACCGCCGCAATGAAGAGGAGAGAGAATGCAATATTTTGGGAGATTTTCAAATGCTGAATTTTACCAACTTCTCAACAAAAAGATTCTGGCTTCGCACTATAAAAAGGCACCGAGGGCCTCTTGGAAAAGCTATCAAGCCGAAGAGATCACGAAGCTCCCGACGCTCACGCATCCAGGCTGATCATCGACTGTTCGACTACCTCCCTAGGAAAGATCGAGAAGCAAATCAAGTTTTGTAATCATTTTCTATGGATTAAAAGTGTAGTTGAAGGAGTTGATTAATAAAGGTAGTTTTTATTTAATTGTTTGTTTTCTTTTACATTATGTTTTCCATCTCTTTCTTTTCATATTCTTCTCCCAACATGCGCGAATAATTCTCCGCTTGTTAGGGTTCGTAGGATTAGGGTAGGCTAATGAACGATGAAAAATATCTAAACCCTTTTTAAGTCCTATAAAGTTTAGGAACTTTATCAAAATAATCATTAACATCCTAATCGGGCGCGCTAGCAATTCTTTACTAGTTCCGACCGCGATTAGAGATTAGATTAATGATTGTTTTGGTAAAGGCTAGATATGAACGGAGTTCCGTGTCGAGATAAGGGTTAAGAGTGGGATTCCTTTTCCCTCCAGAAACCCTAATCTACACGCATCGCCGTCGTTCTAGTTCTAAATCTATTAATGGATAAAAAGGGTAACTTTAATTAATCATTCATAACTACTAAATCCTAACGAACCCTACAAGCCCTTCTTATTATAATTAATCACATCTTTAAACTATTCTAGATCTATATTTACATTCTTATTAAACGTAGATCTAGAAACCATCCTACAACCATTCTTATTTCTTTCTCCTTTTCAACACATCTAAAGTAAAATTAAAAGGTTCCACGTTTCCCAGAGGACGACCCGTACTCATCTCGGTCTAGCTACGTGCGACACCGTTATTGATTGCGGTTAAACTAAAAACACGATTTTTCGTAACAATCAACAGGGCATCGACACTCCAGAGTAGACTAATGTATACAGTAGTCGAGACCCCGACGAGGGGCGGCGGCCGGTCTCACAAGCCACCGGTGTCAGTTGGTTCACCTAAGATGTATACAGGTGCTCATTGGGTTATGAGTACACCGGACATGACTCGCCGGGAACATGCTAGTTGGTTTTATACCTGACGTCAGATAGCGGTTTCCTGGTGACATGTGTACAGATTAGTTCATCGATCTGAGATCGTCATTTGTCTCGTGTGAGTTCCCACTGTACTTTGATTACTACCCTACCACAGCTCAAAGGAGTCGTGCAAACAGCTTTTAGTTGGGTACAGTCCCGAGCCACATGGAGGCAGTGAGCGGATCTGCAGGGGTTCGTCTCTCCCGGTATTGGGGGTGAGGTCGCGCTGTGTCTAGGAGAGCCATTACACGAATTCCTTGGCCAAGGCAGGAAATTTACTGGTAGATATTCCAGTAGTATCTCAGGGTGTTCTGGGCTACACTCCGACACGACTTGTACCGCTTTTGGGGGTCTGACTTTTACCAACCCCTAGGCCCGCCATACGATGCTCATAGACGAACGGACCGGACTGTACGGATATTGTCACTGACAGGCTCAGTAGGGTGTCAGGATGAGTTCGTTCGTCGACCTCCCTTTTGGTTAATACCTGGTAGTTCGTTACGTACGGCTAATACTTATGACGTGCTAGTGGTTAAATCCACAGCCAAAGTATTGACGAGTCTTTAGAGTCCCCCACGGACAGTTTCTCAAGTTTCGGGCGAGACGCTGTAGAGGCCGTATGGATATATGGCAGGGTTCGATCATATACGTGCGGTATTGCACGGACCATGATCGGACGGATAATACTAGCGGGCTTTGGTTTAAGCCGGATCCTAGTATTGTACAGTGTAGATTTTGTCTCATTGCATTTGTATTCGGTCGGAATACAAATGCGGGTATGTATATACAGTCGCGGGGTTTTCCTGTAATTTATTACGGGATCGCTTTTTTGAAGTTGCCAGTTTGCATTCCGTTTCGGTCATTTTTCTTTTGTTCCTTCTTGGCTGAAATTCCTTTGATGGGAGGGGCATATGTGCAAATGTGCAAATTAGCAATGTGGAGGGTGTTTTTTATAAGTGGTTGCTTCATGATGGTTCTAGATTGACTTTGACTTTCTTTTGTTCACCATGACTTGCTTTATATGATGGGATTAGGATTTGACATGGTGGTGATCATTATTCCTCATGATCACCCATTTTCTCTTTCTTGCTTTATTCTCTCTCCCCTTCACAAAGCATGGTCGGCCACTATTGTGGTGATGGGGATATTCATTTTTGGGGTGAGGATTTTTGGTTCATTCCATTGAAAAGGAAAAATCCTCAAGCTCATTCCACATGCTCATTTTTCCTCCACATCAAAATGACAACTTCTTATAACCCCTTGAGACATAGCATTCTACACTCAGTCTACAGCAATCTTGGACACGTCGGCTTGCCAACTTCATGTCCGAGTTGCCTCGGTCCAGAGGTGGGAGCCCATAAAAAGACTCGGTGATGTGGTGCCCTTTCCGACGAGGAGATCGAAACCGGAGATTCCGCGGGGAGATCGGGATGGTGGCCGAAGACCGAAGGACACGGATCGCTTGGTATAACTCTCTACCCTTTCTCTAGTTTGCTAGTAGTAGGTTAATGGCCCGATCCGGGTTTATAGTCCGCGGTAGCGCCGGTTTCTAGTTATAGAAAAGTTTTTGTTTTCCGCATTTTGGCCTCGGACAGACGGCCGGGCGCTACCGTGCACTTATATGGTATCAGAGCCACGCCATTAACCTTTTATAGCTTGCTCTAACATGTTTAGAACTTCGATCGAATAAAAATTCCGAAACCGCATTTTCAAATGCATCAATTTCTGTCGAAATTTTCTAGTTGTCAAAAAAAATATTTGGTGTATTGCAGAAATACGTACAGGGTTTTTTAAGTGTTTTGTAAAAATTTGGTAATGTGTTGCCACAGTAAAGCCGCGGAACCGCAGCCAAGCCCATGTTCTGGCCGCGGTTCCGCCGCAGATGAAAGTCAACACCGTACCATTTTTCTACAGTGCTCTGTAGACTTGGAAATGGGGTTTTTTGGTATATTCTTTTTGGGCCCAGATTCATTTTAAGTGCTACAGTTGTACTTAGGGCCACTTCGGAAAATTTAGTCGATCGAAAATTTTAAACATGTTAGTTCACAGTATTTACATTATATCTGCGACCGTGAATGTCATTTGATCGGTAAATCCTGTCTAACTGCTATAGCCTTTTTAGACGGATTTGCGAACGTGACATTCACGTTGATATTCTGTGTTGTGCTGTGATGTTGCGGATTTGTCATGGTCGATAGCCTGGATGCAATGTTAGTACAGTTTGGTTGTATATGTACATTTGATATTGCGGGGCGAGCGTCCGACATGTGGACTGCCGTTACTGCCTGTTTGTATATTATTCTTTTGGGGCACGACCGGGCTGTGGTCGATGTACCCGTTGTATATTTTACTTTCTGTAGTAGGATTACCCCGCGGTGGTGTGCACGGATAACCGGGTTCTAGAGGGCAACGGGCCTGCATCTTATGGCTTTGAGACGGAGGGGGCTTTACTCTAGAATTGGCGGGCTATTCGCCGCACTCGTAGGGGGTACAGGTTGACCCAAGGAGGGGTGCTCAAGTTACCGGATTCCGTGAAGTGCTGGGTGGTCCATTCACGTTGTTGAAGGGGGCTGCCTCGCTTTAGGTTTTGGCGGGTAACTTGCCACGCCCGTAGGGGTCTAGGATTTCATTGCACAGGCTATCCACACGACCAGGGGAACGCCGGGTTTCAGTAGCGGCTCTATGAAACCCGGGGATCCTAAATATCTGTATTGTTCTGTGATGCTTATTACATTTCTGTGATGTTGCATTTTATCACGTCTTGAGCGAATATTATATATTGATATATATACTAGTAGATGTTGTATATGTTTTGCATCCGCGCTAGTCCAGTCCCCGCTCTGTCGTTAGTTAAGTAACCTAACGGGTGATGACGGGACCCAGTGGTGAATGCGGATGGCATATACGTACATCGTATTTTCGTTCTTTATTGGTGTGATCAATTGATGGGACTGCGTTGATTCGGATCAATGCAAGCTAAACAAACCTATTCTGATGTTGTTGGAACATTTTTCAAAAAGCTGTTATTGCAAGGACGTTCTCTTTTGTTTTGCACAGTGGTATTCGGTTATGAATATCCAGCACCTCAGTCGACGAGGCAAGGGCCGAGATCCCTTCACCGGGAGTGACCCTTTGGACAGAAGTTTGCGTCAGGGCAATAACTTTACTGTAGCCGATTACTTTTTGCTTTGCATCATGGTATTCAGTTGGAATATCCTGCACCTCATTCTACGGGGAAAGAGCCGAGATCCCTTCACCGGGAGTGACCTCTTTAGCAAGAAGTTTTCGCCACTTTATTTTTATAAAAAGCTATCCGGTTCCTTCAACGATATCAAGTTCATTGCGTTAAAGGTTTTTCGCCAAAAACCATTCGTAGCCCTCCGTCATTTCAGAAAGGTAGCACTTAGTATTCATGCTATGTATGTTGGCATTCGTCAAGGCATAGTGTATGGTAGCTATTTGTTACTTTTCTGCAGCATAGATAGATGCGTTGGTTTGGGACAGTCGTACTACTATTTTGGCCTTCGTCAAGGGTATGTATGGGTGGGTTCAAATTAACCTGGATAATGACGGGTAGAACTTGACATGTGACTTATGATATGTTGGCCTTCGTCAAGGTCATAAGAGCATGGGGTAAAAATCACATCGGGAGTTTCTAAAGAAACTGAAACTTACCAGATATGCGCATACCTTCTGGAGTGTGATAACGTGAGTGGATTCCATCACGTTTTCATGCGATGATAGTTGGATCCCGATTCCCACTGATGCGTTGGTTTACTCATCGGGTGATCCTGACTAATTCTTCCTTCAGGTTTGGAGGAGAATTTGAGATTACAGTGGGAGGTTTCCTGATTAGATAAAGTGATAACCATTCTGATTTAGGTTAGAGTGCACGCTGAGTGTTTCTTTTCTCTCTCTCTTTGGCAGCGACCATGGCCCGACCCTTGACTATAACTCAGGGACCAAAATTAACCGAACCTTCTTAAACACTGGCTTTTGGATTGTCAGAGTTGCATACCTCATTGCCACTCCTACTTTTACCCTTTTCTCCAGAACACCCCGTATTACTATGAACATCCACTTCCATTGGATAAAACCATCGTATGGTTATATACGAATTCGAAGGAACTTATTCCAGATTCGAGGATGGTTTCCGGTTCTGGAGAAAACGAATAAGACTATTCAGTTGTCTTTTCCTTTTACCTTCTCTCAGGTTGCGAGTCTTCCTTGGATAAGGACAGTACACCTATTACGCAAATTGGATAGTCTTCTTCCAAACAATAGGCAGGTGCCGACCGGTAGGGAATGAAGAAAACCAATTAGCCTAATGATGGTGTACAGAAGGTATTATGTAAAGACAAATAAAAGGATTAGTAAGAGGGCAAAATAAACTGCGACTGCTATTCACGACCAAATTAAGTATTTCTTCGCCAATCCTACATCACCTTTGTATTTCTCCATAACACTCCGTATCACTACGAAGATCCACAGTTATTTGGATACTCCATCGTATGGTTATATACGAACTCGAAAGGAACTTGTTCCAGTTCGGGGATGGATTCTGGTTCAGGAGAAATAGGAATAAGGTTTATTCAGGTGTCTTTTATCTTTACCTTCTCTCGGGTTGCGAGTGCTCCTAGGATTAGGACAGTACACCCATTACGCTTATTGGACAGTCTTCTTCCAAACCATAGGCTGGTGCCGAAAGGTAGGGAAGGAAGAAAACCATTTAGCCTAAGAGGGTGTACAGAAGGTAATGACTAAAGACATATAAAGGGATTTGGAGAGATGTCAGAGAAATGTACGGTTACAGTTGTGAATCTGGATAATGGAAGAGGCATTACTAGGAATACCCGGATACCCCTACGAAACATTTCAATGTTTCAGTTTCACTGTGCATTGTTAATAGAAAACTGATTTCCTGACTAGACACTTGCTCCAGGGTATGTATTTACCAGGTATGATTCTCACATCCGTATGGTTTTACAGATGATGAGTGGGAGTAAGTTATTGGGAATTAGGTGATTATCTTCATTATATCGGAATTCGTTGTAATTGGTGATATTTGAGAAAATCACCTGGGTAGTTTGCCCGACGGCAAATATTTGGTTTTGAATATCCGCTGTTATGCACCAATTTCAAATTGATATATCTGTACGTCTATCTTTATAGAGTGAGATATAACTTTTTGAAATTATGTTTATGACATTTACCTATATCAGTGGATGGTTAGGTGAGGAGCATTAAACAGCGGTGTGATTCTTCATAACCATAGTACAGTTTTCAACCTAAGACGTACAGGGTTTAAGTTATTCAACTCAGCGGACTTATACAGAGTATTGTATGTTGTCCAGTGTCCATTAGGACAGAGGGGTTGGTACTCGTACTATATTCTGTTTACTTGTGACTTCTCTAGTTCTTAGACATGTGTTTCGTAGAAATACAAGGTCTAAGTTTTGAGAAGTTATAGGTATAAGAGTAAAGTAGAGAACCAGTTGTTGCAAGTATCGGGATTCTTCAAGGTGATCGAGGATGTAGATACTTGTTTATAGTATTCAGTTAATAGTAATGGTTTTAAGAGAACTTGTTTCTCTTTCAGGTTACTCATAATTGGAAGCACTCCTAAGTTGAGTAATGCTGATCGGCCTCCTTCTATTTAGTTGACATGCACTGGAGACAGTTGCATGATTTGAATCTGGTTCCAATTAAATCAGTGCCTCTGTTTCTATATTGGATATAGAACGGTTCATATCTTAACGATGTTAAGGTACGGGGAGTTGTCCGGCATATGCTTAAAACCAAACTCTGGATAACTCAAGGCATGTTTCTGTAATGGCTGTTTGTGGGTTGACCCAGGCTATGACGAGGGTTGACTTTCTACCATCTGGAAGATCAATAGTGATATTGTTCTAGACTCACCACAGTTTTAAGTAAAATGGATTTTTTCAGAAAACAGAAGTGGGAGTATGGTAGAACTGGAAGTGATTCCAGAACCGCAAACGATTACTGAAAATTTGATAAGAACCTAAAGATTCAATCTGGTTTGACATTTCATTGGCCACTCCGCAGATATGGTCGGTAATCTCAGGCACCCAAGAGGTACTCCGGTAGCCTCAAGGACGGTGTGTTTACCCAGACTTGACACTACTGTTGTTCCAGGCTATGAAACCCGGCAGGAAGATGAGTATAGCGTCGTTCTGAACTGGCTTTAGGAGTGTACGTGTATATTATTCTGCCAGAGGGT
The DNA here is from genome assembly GCA_030015575.1 of Agapanthus africanus. Taxonomy (NCBI): domain Eukaryota; kingdom Viridiplantae; phylum Streptophyta; class Magnoliopsida; order Asparagales; family Amaryllidaceae; genus Agapanthus; species Agapanthus africanus. The sequence continues at coordinate 53,250,669 of CM057348.1, forward strand.
TGTCGTAGTTAGTGAGAGCAGCGGAAGCATAGTGGACAAGTAGCTTATGTCTATTTATGGACTAAAGCAGATATAGCGGAGATAGATCATCTATTTCTGATGTGACAGTCATAGATTTGACTTCATCAGAATAGGGGATGGATCTGTTAAGAAGATAGTAGGGTGTGATGTCCTGGTATTTGGATGACATACACAGAGTAGAAAGTGATATTCCTATACTACAATCGGTTATACTTTGGTTGTCACACAGTGGTTTCTCCACATAGGACATGGATATTATATCAGATATTCTCGTTACTAGATCTATGGTTTTAGATCTAGATTTGGGTAGTTTCCCAATCTGGGTATTTAGACAGTATTCTACAGGTGTTTTAGAATGGAAGACTCCTGGCACTGTAGTATACCTGCAGGTGATGGAGTCACCCTCTCTAAAGGTGTATTACAGACTAAAGGGGAGAGGGATGTGCATGATTGGCAGATCACTTGTTTAGGCAATTGAGTTGATCATGAGATGTCAAGTACCACACCAGATGTTTTTGCACTAGATGCAATAAGTTGATATTGATCCAATCCTAGAGAAGCATTCGGAAGCAGTTTTAGAACATAAGTTGATGTTCTGGGGAAATGATAACGACATCCTCTTTCGGGAGACAGTTATCATTCCAGGCTTCCAAGGTGACCTGGATGACAGAGTGACTGTCAGAGCTACAGTTTTTCCCTCTGACGAGGGGTAGTGTTTTGGACAAGTGATCCAAGCGGACACTGAGGGAGGCATTACGCAGGATACTGATTAAGTTCAGTTGATGATACAGTCTAAGAAGTTTGGATTTGGAGTTCATTTATGAGCTAGGTCCCATCAGATATCGAGACACATTCTAAGACAGGTATTGCTCATTTCGGGAGATGACTTTCTCCGCGAACTTGAGATAAAGAGAGACATAGAAAGAAACATTAGGGCGGATCCACTCACCGAGGCTATTCCTCGAACGCAATAGTTTCGCAAACGGGTTTTGTGAGACTGATTAGTAGAGGAGTTGGGTGTTCGGTATCACACGGGCTATGAGTATGCGACATCACAATAATTAGCCTTGAGTCCAAGTGGGAGATTGTTAGATATAGTGCCCTCAGAATCAATTATTGGATCACAGGCACGTGATTGCAATGATTGAGGGAGGACCTATGCCGGTAGAACAGTCTTACTCAAGATGATATTATGCTATCTGGTTTATCCTTATCATCGTGTACTGCTTTAGGTGACCTTACAGGTCACTATTGCACGTTGATAGAGCCCTTAGAATTCTTGCTTGACGGCCAGCAGTATGATGGCGATCATATACGTGGGAGCTGGGGTCTATAAGCACATCCTTAAAAGGTCCCTAGTCGTGGGAGTTTTTGAGACATGGCATCGCCACTCCAGAGTAGACTAGTGTATACAGTCGAGACCCCGACGAGGGACGGTAGCCGGTCTCACAAGCCACTGGTGTCAGTTGGTTCACCTAAGATGTATACAGGTGCTAATTGGGTTATGAGTACACCGGACAGGACTCGCCGGAAACATGCTAGTTGGTTTTATACCTGACGTCAGATAGCAGTTCCCTGGTGTCAGATAGCAGTTCCCTGGTGACATGTATACAGGTTAGTTCATCGACCTGAGATCGTCATTTGTCTCGTGTGAGTTCCCACTGTACTTTGATTACTACCCTACCACGGCTCAAAGGAGTCGTGCAAACAGGTTTTAGTTGGGTACAGTCCCGAGCCACATGGAGGCAGTAAGCGGATCTGCAAGGGTTCGTCTCTCCCGATATTGGGGGTGAGGTCGCGCTGTGTCTAGGAGAGCCATTACACGAAGTCCTTGGCCAAAACAGGAGATTTACTGGTAGGTATTCCAGTAGTATCTCAGGGTGTTCTGGGCTACACACCGACACGACTTGTACCGCTTTTGGGGGTCTGACTTTTACCAACCCATAGGCCCGCCATGCGATACTCATAGACGAACGGACCGGACTGTACGGATATTGTCACTGACAGGCTCAGTAGGGTGTCAGGATGAGTTCGTTCATCGACCTCCCTTTTGGTCAATACCTGGTAGCTCGTTACGTACGGCTAATACCTTTGACGTGCTAGTGGTTAAATCCACAGCCAAAGTATTGACGAGTCTTTAGAGTCCCCCACAGACAGTTTCTCAAGTTTCGGGTGAAACGCTGTAGAGGCCGTATGGATATATGGCAGGGTTCGATCATATACGTGCGGTATTGCACGGACCATGATCGGACGGATAATACTAGCGGGCTTTGGTTTAAACCGGATCCTAGTATTGTACAGTGTAGATTTTGTCTCATTGCATTTGTATTCGGTCGGAATACAAATGCGGGTATGTATTTACAGTCGCGGAGTTTTCCTGTAATTTATTACGGGATCGCTTTTTTGAAGTTGCCAGTTTGCATTCCGTTTCGGTCATTTTTCCTTTGTTCCTTCTTGGCTGAAATTCCTTTGATGGGAGGGGCTTATGTGCAAATGTGCAAATTAGCAATGTGGAGGGTGTTTTTTATAAGTGGTTGCTTCATGATGGTTCTAGATTGACTTTGACTTTCTTTTGTTCATCATGACTTGCTTTATATGATGGGATTAGGATTTGACATGGTGGTGATCATTATTCCTCATGATCACCCATTTTCTCTTTCTTGCATTATTCTCTCTCCCCTTCACAAAGCATGGCCGGTCACTATTGTGGTGATGGGGATATTCATTTTTGGGGTGAGGATTTTTGGTTCATTCCATTGAAAAGGAAAAATCCTCAAGCTCATTCCACATGCTCATTTTTCCTCCACATCAAAATGGCAACTTCTTATAACCCCTTGAGACATAGCATTCTACACTCAGTCTACAACAATCTTGGACACGTCGGCTTGCCAACTTCGTGTCCGAGTTGCCTCGGTCCAGAGGTGGGAGCCTGTAAAAAGACTCGGTGATGTGTTTCCCTTTCCAACGAGGAGATCGAGACCGGAGATTCCACGGGGAGATCCGGATGGTGGCCGAAGATCGAAGGACACGGATCGCTCGGTATAGCACTCTACCCTTTCTCTAGTTCTCTAGTAGTAGGTTAATCAACCGATCCGGGTTTATAGTCCACGGTAGCGCCGGTTTCTAGTTATAGAAAAGTTTTTGTTTTCCGCATTTTGGCCTCGGACAGACGGCCGGGGCGCTACCGTGCACTTACATGAGCTTGAGGCAGGGGAGTACTACCTTACTGGTGACATTACTTGGCTTCGGCGGTTATCATGGGGATACCGACCGGGGTCGTATACGTATGGATACGGGAAATTTTGAGTGTCGAAGCTGGGCACTCGGGTTTCCGAGAGACGTATGATACGTACATATCAGGGCCAGTCATGGTGACAGCACCTGATAGAGGAGTATTTATGTGTCAATGCTAGACACTAGTTTTCATAATGTTTTCGGGTGTCAATATTAGACACTCAGGTTTCATGTGACTTACATGATGTGTTTTATTCCGTACTCCGCATTTATTTGATATGCATTGCTTCATGTATTAGTAGTACCTAATAGAGTACCTTTCATGACTGTTGCATATACATATTGCCATTTATTGCTATCAGCTTGCATGTGATAGATTATCGCAGTACGTGCATACTTGCGATTACCTGCATATGTTATTTACTATTCACGAGTTGGCAACTCACTCCTGTTGTGCTACAGGGTTTTGCAGGTTGTCCCTCAGAGCAGTCGTTGGCAGGGCTTTCATCTATCGTATCATCTTTTACAGCGGATACTGCTACGGCTGACTGGGTGCAGTTTTGCTATAGGTGGGTTTTGCGGTTATCCGATATTGCTCATTGTATATTCGTTGTATCCAGCACTCTCCTTCTACTACTTCATGTATTGACTTGGAGACGAGTTGTGAGGACGATATTGTATATTTTGGTGACTCAGGATGTCTTTTATGCACTTTTATTTATATCATCTTTTATTTCTTCGCTACGGCGTCGTATATCTGTTATGGTGGTTGTTTTCCGCCTTTGAGCATGGATTTGCTCCCTTTGGGGATGCTTTACTTATATTCTTTGTTGTACCCATTTTTGGGGCTAGTTTTTACAAAGGAGGTGCTGCCCAAATTTTGAAGAAAGTAATTTGGACTTTAAATAATTTGTATTTGAGATTTTCAAAAGTTTTAACAATGTTCTTATCACTTATTACTTTTGATGGTTTAGATTGCTGGGTTTTCGGCTTACTTGATTTGCATTACGCCTGTAAACGTTACGTAGTTTAAGGGCCGTCACGTGCCAAATTTCGGGTCGTGACATAAATAAATATACTAAGTGTATTGAAACAATAATACACAATACAAGAATAAATAGAGACCGTAAAATTTTTAACAAACATCTTTATTTATATTCATCTTCCAATATTTACAAATACAGGAGTTTATGCTGGAAAATAAACACAATAAGGAAATGCCTAAACAAGTGGCATACATAAACTGAAGAAAATGAAGCTGAGTTAGCCCTAAGTAGCTATCTGGTTGTAGTCCTCCTCTGTGGTTTCAACTTCCTCCGTCTTGACCGTATCTGACGAACATTCCATGAAAATAAAGGTGGGTGGAATACCCGTTAGCAAACTTGCGCTCGGTAAGTCCCAAAGATAAGCAAGAGTAAAGAAAATGACAAGTGTAGAATATATATGACGAGTAAGAGTATATGATCAAGGGTAAGTATATACTATAGGTCTCTATATGATCACTATGTTAACGTTAAGTTCCAAGTGTGAATGTCAGCGCAACCGTAGAAGTATTCATGAGCTCAAGAGTAGGCCCCTAGAAGTAAGGAAACACAGGCCCATATCATGTGTCAGCATCGGGGCTCTAGGCTGTGGATGAGTCAACCTGACTGATATTCGAGTAAAATAAAAAAGACCTTAATATGGGACTCATGAAGCTCTATTGGATTCACACAAGAAACTATCCCAAGCATCTTGTGTATAATATATATATAACTGGTTAATATACTTAATTGATTTGATTGATTGATTTACATGTCTTGATCGAAACCCTAGATTGCAAGAGGTGTAGATTGTATTCGAGTGAGTAGAGTAATGTACGAGTCATGACAATTGCAATACGGATTTTAGTCAAGTTGGTTCGAGTAGATTGGATTTGAGTTCATATTCGAGTTAGGTTAGAGTTCGAGTTTGTATTCGAGTTCAAATTTAAATTAGATTTGAGTTTGGATTTGAATTCATGTTTTTTCATGTCAATTGATGTAAATTGTTAAAATCTTGTGTTTGGAAGAAATCGGCAACTGCTGCACATGAACGACAGGATTTGTGTCTTTTTCTAAGACAATTGCCATTGATAACTCCGTTAAGTTGTCTAACCTGAATAGGCAAGCACTCACTTTCTCCGGCTCTCTAGGGCTCAAAAGAATTGATCTCACTTAAACCTATATTAATTTAGAGTCCTTAAAATATTGTTTGCATATCTCGAGAAGGTTTTATGAAAAATATATATTAATATTGTTTAAAAATAAACCTCAATGGTGATTTATAATATTTATGGTTTTCATGAACATGTATTTTAATTGTTGTGGTGTTTTTGGTGATAAAACCCAGCCTTTTGAAAGTTTGTGGTATTTTTATGAAAACTACTACATTTGAAAACTTGGTGGTATTCTATTTACAATTTTAATCTTTCTTTTCAAAAACATATAGTTTCTTAATATGATTTTGTTGAAAATATGGATTTCATAATTTTATATAATTTCCCAAAAAATAGTTTTTATTCGAAAAAGTCGCGTTTCTTAAAAACCGTATTTTTATTCCTTTCGAGACCGAATACTCCATGAGAAGTTCTGGATCTCGCTCTACTGTCCCAAGAATGTGCGATAATCTACACCATCTATTAGCGGGTCCCCTGACGAGGGTTGTAGAGGCGTAATTGCCAAGGATTTCGAAATACCGATTTAAAGAAACCTTTGAAACGACGTGGTATTTTAATGAAAAAGCTTTTACTTTGAATTACCCATATGCTTAGATTACCGTGCTATGAAACCATAGTGTGCGTGTGGGGTAGGTCATTACCTCGTGAAGATTTTAGGGTTTGGGTATACTATATATTGAAAAGAGGTTACACTAAAGTTCATGGTATTTAAATGAAAAAGTTCATTTTTTGAGTATTGAACATGAAATTTTTTGTTACGTAAAAAGACAAAAGATGTGAGTTTTGTTTTAAAAAATATTAGGGTGAATATGTGATATTTAGACCTATCAAGCATGATAAAACATTTAAAAACGAAGGTCGTTACGTGTTAACTCCACTTTTGTCGATGTTTTTTTAGACGACGAATTGAGATGAAAGAATTAGAGAGAAGAGGAACTTACAGTTTTTAGAAGGTTAAGAAGAGATTGAAGAAGCTCTCGGGGGTCGTGGTTTCGTTGAAGATGCTCCGGTCGTCGAGTTTGGCTCGCTACTCCACTTGAGAGACTTAACTCCACTTGGCACTTAGAAACTTTTGAGAGAATTTTTGCTAGGATTTCAGAATGGTGAAGAGCTAAGGTATGGGGTGGTATTTATAGTGGAGAATTAAGGTTTGAGAATTAAAAATGTAGATTAAAATGCATTAAAAAGGTATTAAATGGTGAATTGAAGAGTCTCTGTTTGATTGAAAGGAAAATCAAACAGTGCAGGGGAGTTAAGGAGAGTCGAAGAGACAAATATGGATAGCACGGAGGAATTTTGGGATATCCCAACCGTCGACGCCGACCCTTTGGGCAAAATGGGTGGTCGGATCTTGAGGTCTTGCCTCGAGATTCGTGCCACGTGTCGATTTGGGTGTGTACACCTCATTGGACATGTTTGATTTTTTGAAGCTTTTCATTTCTCCGTGTATGGCACGTGTAACTCTTGGGCTTCTAAACATTAAAAAGAAAAATATAAAAAAAATTTGGGTCTGATAGGATTCGAACGCACAGGCTACGTCACAGCAGTGTAGAGGATTTATCGGTGAGCTACAAGTTGTTTCTTTGTTTTATTTACCAAAAATAACTTTTTACTCTTAAACAGGCTGTAATACTCTTTTCTGTACAATAACAAGAAAATTCTGTACAGTGATTTCAGAGTCGTTACAATTAGCGACGGATGAAAGTGCTTGACAAAATGCCGGGGCTCGATGGTTGCATCGATTTGGGTTCAATCGATGGTGGAGCTGCTGGCAACGGCAGTGTTGGTGCTTTAGCCGTGGAAGGAATGCTCGTCGGTGATGAGGCAGTGGCCGGTGTCGAATGAGGCGAAGGCAACAGCGGCTTCAATTTGTTCGACGTTGTGCAGTGAGCTCGGCTTGGCTTGGGGTGCTTGATGGGTGCGATGGTGGCGGTGTTCCGCAGTGGTGATTCATGATGGTGGCAAGAGATCGTCGGAGGTGCTAAAGGTCGGCCAACGCATGTACAGGCGGCGACAGTGGCAAAATGAGCTCGATGTTGGTGATGGGTGGAGCATGGTGCTCGAGTGTTGATGTTGAGAGAGGTGAAGGGAAATGGACAGAGGAAGAAGGTGATGGGATTAGGGCTCGGGTTGGGGCGAAGAGGAAGAAGGTGGGTGCAACAAAAGGGCTTGACTGTGTCTGTAGTGGCATTGATGGTAGTCGTCGGCGATGAGGGGACACCGATGAGGTGTAGGTTTGATGAGGTCGATGGTGTAATGAGGAAGAAAGAGGTGGTGGAGATGTGCCCTGGTGCTTAATGGGTGAAGGCTTCAATGGTGTGGTGGTTGCGAGGATTCGTGGACGAGGGGGGAGGTCTCGATGACAGCTAGTGGAGATGGTGTTGCTCAGGGGTGAAAGAGTTTGAGAGGGAGATTTGAAAGGGGGATAGAGAATGAAAGAGAGGGTGTGAGATAATGAAGAGAGGGGGGGGAGTGAGATAATGGAGTTGTTGAGGAGCTCGAGGGGATCTCGAGGTTGGCCATTGGTGAGGCGAGGTCGTGGGTGTCGCGTGTCGTATGGGGAGGTTGCGAAGAAGGAGCTAGTTGTTGGGTAAAAAGAGAGAGGAGAGAGAAAGATGAGGGAATAAAGTGGGAACCAGGTTGAGTCGTCGAAGGTGTGGGCTGGGTTTGGGTATAGGGTTTGGTTTAGGTTTTAATTTTAAGAATTTAAAGGAAAATGAAATAGAAAGAATATAGGAAATTTAATTGGGAATAATTAAAAAGGAAAGGTAGAAAAAATATTTGGGGCAATTGATAAGACACAATATTTATTAAAATACGAGAAAACGTACACAAAAAAACCGCTTATAACATCATACCCCTCTTAAATAAAATTTCGTTCTCGAAATTAAAATAAATAATAAGCAATAAAAGTCATGCGAAAAGTGATTGTTGTCTTTTGCGTACGTGCGTTTTAAAATCAAAATTAAGAATATACCGCAATCAATAACGGTGTCGCTTGGTAGCTAGCCGGTTGAGTACGGACCGGTCCACAGGGAAAACGCGTTCTTTCTTTAAGTTTTTACGAGTTAAGTCCTATTTTTGGTAGGTTTTGATTTAAAAATCTAAGATTGAATTTAATTTGATTTAAAACCTTGCTAGGGTTAGGATTAGCTTAGTTTGGAAAAATAACTTTACCCACTGCTTCCTTTGCCCTAATTGAGAACATAGGTGTTAGGGTAATAGTCAACAAAGGGGATTAGCACGATCAGGAAGAAACTTCATTTCTTCCTTTTGGTCCTTGCCCATCCTTTCTTAACTCTTAGCCCTAACCTCTACGTAAATCAAGCACAACCGGTCTAACTAGGGAATCACCGCTATCTCGTAGGATAGGGTGCCGTAGTGAGCGGTGTGTGTTTGATTCAAATAAAGTCCTAATTAAAATATTATATGGACAAGAAAGGAGTGAGAAATTTCCATCTCTAAAACCTTACCCAATCCTAACCCTAACAAGTGAGGAACTACTCACTCATTAGGAAAGTTACGACAAAATTCATTTTTATAGTTTTAATTTAATGACCTAATTTGCTGATAATAAAAGACAGATAATAAAATTGCAGAAATTAAATTCAAATGGGAAATTGCAAGAAAAAAAAACTTACTTTTATTGACACCTCTTCAACGATTACAATGGAATAAAATTTAATCTAGAAATTAAAAGAGGCATGCCTAATTAGGCTTCTGGTTTTTCTATATATAGACAGGAGAAACCCTAGATTTTACATCTGATCCACATTTGAAATTACAAGACTACCCTAAGAAAACCGGGTCAAAACACCGACACCCACCGACACGTGCACCGACACGTGCACTGCACGGCTGTAGAACCGCGGCAGAATGCCATGTTTGGCCGCGGTTCCGCGGTCATATGGTGAGCTCTTGGACTCGGTTCTTTAGGGATGCTTCAAGTTGCCTTTTCCTTCTGTTTTCTTCACTTGGTTTCTCAGAATCTTTTCTACTTTCTTCCAGATTTTCAACAGTGCAGAATTATGTGGACTTTTACTGTAAGCTTCGCGTTGAAGTCTTGAATCTTATGCTGCCTTTGTGCTTTGTGCAATTGAACTGTTTACTGATCTTCATTTGTTTCTTGAACTGTTAGGCAGCATCATACAGATTATTCTATTATTGGTCGTAGTCTCACATTTGTAGCGTCTTTTTCATGAATTTCACTGTAATGACCTGAGAACCTGTAACCTGCAACTATTTAGCAGACATGGATTAAAAGCACCAATTTATTTGTAATATGATTAAGAATGGACGATATAATAATGCAATATTCTGATATGAACAAAAAGCAACTACTAGAAAAATCAAACATTTATATGTAAGCAAATAGATCAGAAAAAAATCATATGTAAGGTCAAAAGAAATAACAAATGATAGTAATAAACTATATATATACAAATACAATGAAAAATAGAATAACAATAATAGTGAATGATTGACTGATAAGCCTTAAGAACCAAAACTATTTTAGTAAAACTACAAATTAATCAATTATAAAATAACTTGAAAATACTCATACGGTAAAATATAGAAGAGAATAAAATGAAAAATAAGTAGGTGTTCATCTCAGAAAACTGCATTTCAATATCGTCCATTCATTATCTGTTTTGTTATATATCGGTACTATTAACCAGTGTCTGCTCAGTAATTACAAATTACAGGTATCCGTGACAAAATACTGAAAATACACTAAAAATCATGGATATATCGTTTGTGAGCCGACACTGCAACCGGAACTGAAAACCAACCGATATCCAAAGAGTTTTTGCAAATAAAATGTGTGCACACAATATTGGTCCAACACAATGCAAGTATACACATGCTCTTTGGCACTAGTTTGTTGGTGCATGGAACTAGAGGGGGGCTGCCATGATACAAGGCACAAGTAGGCATGAGAAGTGATGTGTGAGTTAATGCAAAAAGATATGGTGTGATGTGTAGCATCAAGTTTCCCTCCAAATCCCTGAGTGCATCCAAGACCTCTAGACAAAAGAAGCAGCACCGGAGTGATATTAGAGAGCACACAAGACCATACAATCAGAACGAGCCAACTTGGTCAGATTTGGACCGACCACATTCCCACTTTGGCCGAGCTGGCCGGCGCCCCTTGCTCCAAAACCCCCAAGTTTTCTGTGGTCCCTCCCTTGCAGCAATGTCATCTTATTTTTATTGTTTGTTTATTTTTCCTTTGTGCCTATAAAAGCAGACTGGTGAGAAAGGGATAGGGGGTCATTCTTTGTCTTACATTATCCAAGTTTTGTTCAACACTTTGTTTCTCTTTTTGTTTTGTTCCTGTATATAACAAGACCCCCTTGAGTTTTTTGCCTTCTCTTGATCTTACAACCACTTCATTGAGCTTGCAAGTTTAAGTTTTGGTTATTGATCTCAAGGGTTGTATCTTCATTAGGAATCAATAAAGCTTTCTTTTTTCCTTCATTTGCCTTGTGTTCTTAGCCTTCTCTTGATCTTGCAACCTCTTCGTTGAGCTTGCAAGTTTAAGTTTAGGCTATTGAACCCATGGTTTATAATGTGTTCTATGGTTCCTAGTATCTTTATTTCTTGTTTTACTTTCTTGCAATTTATTTCCATACTTTACTTACTTGCAATTTTATTATCTTGCACTTGCTTACTTGTAATGTTGTCTTTTCTTTTCTTTGTATCTTTTATTTGCTCTTTTTGTTTGTTGTTGAGATGGTTGTGGATATGTTTTTGTTAAGAAAGAAAACGTTATTGTAAGTTAAGATTTCGTTTCTCATTTCCTTTACCCGTATTTTCCATTTGAACTCCGCCCAAATCTTACGCAAGCGCTCCGTTAGGCAACCCACCCTACCAAGGTATCGATAATTCCTAACCGCGACCGGTTGTGTTCGGATTGGCCGGAGGTGAAAGCAAGCGACAAGAACGGACGGACAAGGGTCAATAAGCCGGATTCCACTAATACCGTGCTTAAATACCGTAATTCATGTTGTTGCCGATTACTCTAGTTTTAATGGTTAAGTTCGGCACAAAGGGTTGATTACGAAATTCACTAGCTTACACCAACCTATTTAATCCTAACAATTCATACGTTGTATATATACACATAGGGTAGATACGAACATTCCGCCTCGCGCATTAACTCGTCAAAACAAGAACCTTAAAACACTCTGTCTCCCTGCGGACGACCTGTACTCATCGCAGCTAGCTGCAAAGCGACACCGTCCTGATTGCGGTTAACTTTAGAATTTCAAATACACGACACACCAAAAGCGTGAGAATCAAATGTCGCCGTTGCCGGGGAGACGGTAACGTTTTTATTCTTTTTATTTCGGGTTAATCTCTGTACATCTCATTTATAAAATCTAACCCTATTCTTAAAAATCAAAAAAATTTAAAACCAACAAAAAAAACTAATATTGCTAACATTTTTGTTCTCTGGATTTCTGATCTACTAGCACTCTGGATCTCAACAGAAAAGATAAACAATACCAGTGAGGCACTAATAGAACACTGAGACAGCAAAAGAAATTTAGAACCCTATCTCTAAGGAAAAACCGGCGACACACCCTAAACATCCGATCTCGCCGGCCTGTTCATCCCCTTTGGCTGCAAAATTTTGTTCTCTGCTCTATTGTTTTGTTTTTATCCCATTTTTATTGCTTGTTTTTTTATAATTTTGTGTGTGCAGGTATTTGGGTATTCATATCGTTTTTCTGTACTAATATCCGTTTTTCTGACATTTGTAGATTTTTACGGATTTGCGAATTGCGATCGTGTGGAGCAAAGTGTACAATCAAAGTTAAGGTGATTGCGAAGTACAATGCCAAAGATCCGGGTAGTTTGACCCGCGGAAGCAAACTTTCCAAACTATTCGGATTCAATTAAACGAGAGTTTCTTAACCCGAAAACTTATCGGTACGTATTTTACTAACACCTTCTTTCTCAAATCCGACGCTTCCAATATAATATCTTTGCAGGATTCTTTGCAAGTTCGCTAGCAAACGCTAAAGTGACTAACCCGTATTTGTTGCAATGCCGAGCTTAAACGTAAAAAAACGATTGTTTGATTCTTTTGAATAATTTTTTATTGAAATTGTGCATTGCATCCATTAATACGAACCTAAGGGCAAGCGGACCCCACAACATACGGTAAATGATTTCATCACCTTTTCCGTGGCCCACAAATCACGAAATTAAGCATAACGTTTACCCGCACAAATTTTTAAAAAGAAACTAGACTTTATGCCTTTAAGGACTTCGCGGTCATTAAGAGAAATTAATTGTGTTTAGAACACTGCTTAACGGTATATCGTTTACGGGATGCCTAGGAAAGTGTTCATGGAGAAACCGCCAAAAGAGAAAGGGTTATCTAATTAAGGATCTTCGCGAAAGCGTTGGAAAATCTCCCCTTATCTCTGCACTTACCTGGTCTCGTGATCAGTATATCTTGAGCCCGTTTCTCCACACAGTTTTACTTCGCAAATCAAGTTCTTGAACAGGTCTAGTTGACCTAGGTGAACCCTAAACCGATTAAGTGTGTGGTATTTTGTGTCGTGGTTGTTTTTGTCCAGATTCTTTTTGTGTGTATATTTCATTCTTGTGTTGATAACTAAAAATAAAATAAAAATAAAAAATTCACATTTCTCTCTTCCTCTCCTTCTCTTCATATCATGGGTACCCCATCTAGAAAAACTCTTGCCGAACTTTGGTACCCACAACTAGACATTACTTCATACGGTTCTTGCTTTGGTCGAACGTCGAACGATCCCTCCATGCCTAAAATTTCTTTGAAAGATCGCATAGACGCGTCTAGGACAAACATTTGGACTCCGCAATCCACTTTGTATCAACCATTTCAACCTACCCCACCTTCGTACGTTGATACCCTTTTCGAGAGTCCTGTTGCAACTCCGAAACCCATGTCCATCGCTGACCGAATTGAACAATCTCGTAGCCGATCTTTCACTCCTTCACCATTGCCAATTCTTTTAATCAACAATTTCAATCACCTTCTTATCCGAATGTTGATCCTACTCCTGTCCAACCATTCAATTCCTATCAGTCCTACACGATTTTTACACCTTCCCTAAACATTGCTTCTGAACAGCCATTTGGAAGTTTCCAGTATCCAAACAACTTTGGATCTTTTACTGAAACCCTTTCACAACCCATATCTAGTCTAGAACTGTCGTTAGAAGACTTTCGGGTAGCGTCATGGCAACAGATGCTAGATTTGAATGCATCTATGGCTGCCCTCATACAACATAGTGACCCGGTAGCTAGTTTCCAACTAGCTCCAAATTTTCCAATGTATGAAGAGGCGATAAGACAGGCTGAGAATTTGAGTAGTGAGAGTGAGTTGTCCACCATTCCAAATCAAACCTATCCGTTCCAAATTGAATCCCACAACTCCGGTTTTTAGTGTTCCAAATGATTTACCAATTGAAGATAGAATGTTTAATGAGTTGTGTGACTTTGTAGTGTTTGATTTACCCAATTGTGAAGGGTCCATTCCAAGTGAAACCAATCCCAAACCTTTTGACCTCTACACCTCCACTCTAGAACCTGAATTGATTGATATCCATACTTTTGTTGAGGTGTCTGAGAAAATTGATTTTCACTTGATTGAGGATATTGAAGCTGGGAATATTTTTGGATGATGAACCCACAGTTTTGGATGAGTTTTTCTCTCCAATTCATCATCCCGAGTCATTAACTATTTTTTCCGAACTCCATATGCGTCTTGATATTGATGATGATAAATGCATGGATGAGCAGAGTTTTGAGGAGAATATTAAGAAACTTTTTGAGGATGAAACGGTTTTACTTGATGAGTCGGATTTTCTAATTCATCGTGTCCCTTTCATTGATTGTGCACACCCTCCTGAACCTTTAACTGATACCCTTTCTCGATCACTCCCCTCCATCCTTTCCATCGTTTCGACCTTGCAAGACACTGTATCACTTTCACATCCTTTGTCTGGTTTATCAAGTTCGGTGTACCCATATTTTCTCATGAATTTTGAGGGATTTGACCCCATTTCTCAGTGGGTTGATATATTAGCACAATCACTTTTTACACATTGGTCATCATAAATTGTACTAATTTATTCACTCCATTTCCACGCTCAAGTTTGTACTCCACTTCTTTCTCCCTTCCGCCATTCTTCTCCTCATATGCCGGGACCGTATACCGCTTCATCCGCATACGGTCCCGCGTATTCTCCATTTCTTTCCTCCCCGCATTCATTTACCAACCTGCACACTATCGCGATAGAATTTTTGAATGGTTGGTGCTCACTTTTGGCCTGTGTAAGGCCTTGTATAGATTTATACTATTCTCTCCCCCCTAATCCTGAACTTCACCGCTTAAATAGTGGAAACACTGTTTCACTTAAGTTTGGGGAGGGGCCTTTTTGTGTATATATATTTTTGGTTTGCTTTGTGTTTTGTATAAAAATTTGTAGGAAGCGCCGACAATTTTAACCCTCTTGGTGTATCCTGACAGTGAGGGCACTGTCAAGTTTAAGTTTGGGGGTGTGCTCGGTAAGCTATCTTCCTTCGCATTCATTTGTATATTCTGCATTTGCAGACTTATTAAAACCCATAAAAATCGAAAATTTTTACAAAAAATATAAAAACTTTGTCGTCAAGTTGGATAATAGGGTAACTTCGATTTCTATTTCTGAAAGTTTAGTTGACACGTTAGAAATAACTAAATTCTAGGCTTAGAAACTGAAAACCCTAAAAATAACCCTCATTCTGTTTAACCTTGGTAATTATACGTCTTTACAGTTTTTTTTATAGAAGTAAGTAATCTTGAGTTTAGTTCTTGAGTTAAGTCAAGATGAAAGGAAAGTATTGAAGTTTTACTGAAGGATAAGTCTGAAAAATAGTTTCTATTCTTAAGTCCAAATTTAGAAAGTATATACCTTACAAACTGCACATACACGCACCTTGAAACTTGGGATAGTAGAGAATACCTAGAAATACTCTTGCCTGAAAACCCAATATGAAAGAAAAAACGGTATTTAAACCTAACCACCAAAAGAGTATCATTGAAAAATATATCCAGTCTTGAAAAAGAAAAATAAAGAAAAGAAAAATAAATAAATAAAGTCAAGATCTGGAAACTGCTATTTGCGTTTTAAAGCCCACACATTCAGTAATCGGCCGTTAGTGTCTCAAGAAGCATTAATAGTCACATGAAAGGTGTGTGAGCAACACTGTCCATCATTAATGAAAAGAAGTAGTATTAGGTATTAAGACAAGGGTATTATAACTTGAATTGCATTCTTAAGTATAGGGGTGAAAATTTACACATACGTAGAGGTATACAATCGACGTTTGGAGGAAAGATGGGAATAAAGAATAAAACTTATGTTTTCCGTAAAACTGATAAAAATCCCGGATTGGATACTACGCTTTAGAAGGAAAACTCAAGAGATACCGAGATCTTTCTGAACTGTATAATGTATAGGATCTGGGGTTGAATAAATTAGAGGTGTGAAAATAAGGGTTGAATATTTCTAACCTATGATGATAGAATTTCTAACTTAGATACTAAACTGTAGGAGTAAAATCAACGTTAACTTATAAAACCAGCTTGACGGGATTTTGTGGGTAGTATCCGCTGAAAACCCTCAGGAGACAACACTCCTCCTACTAGGGATACTTACAGATTTAACAGCTTGTTGCACGAGCTCAGTGCAATCGCGTTCCCTGCGAAAGAAAGGTTGGGATTTTTTGTTTTGGTCGAGACGAGCAAAAGATAAGTTTGGGGGTATTTGTTTATCTCAGAAAACTGCATTTCAATACCGCTCATTCATTATCTGTTTTGTTATATATCGGTACTATTAACCAGTGTCTGCTCAGTAATTATAAATTACAGGTATCCATGACAAAATACTGAAAATACACTTAAAATCACGGATATATCGTTTGTGAGCCGACACTGCAACCGGAACTGAAACCGACCGATATCCAAAGATTTTTTGCAAATAAAATGTGTGCACACAATATTGGTCCAACACAATACAAGTGTACACATGCTCATTGGCACTAGCTTGTTGGTGCATGGACCTATAGAGGGCTGCCATGATACAAGGCACAAGTGGGTATGAGAAGTGATGTGTGAGTTAATGCAAAAAGATATGATGTGATGTGTAGCATCAAGTTTCCCTCTAAATTCCTGAATGCATCCAAGGCCTCTACAGACAAAACAAGCAGCACCAGAGTGATATTGGAGAGCATACAAGACCACACAACCAAAACGAGCCAACTTGGTCGGATTTGGACCGACCACATTCCCACTTTGGCCGAGCTAGCCGGCCCCCTTGCTCCAAAACCCCCCAGTTTTCTGTGGTCCCCCCTTGCTGCCATGTCATCTTATTTTTATTACTTGTTTATTTTTCTTTTGTGCCTATAAAAGCAGACCAATGATAAAGGGAGAGTGGGTCATTCTTTGTCTTACATTGTCCAAGTTTTATTCAACATTTTGTTTCTCTTTTTGTTTTGTTCTTGTATATAGCTAGTCCCCCTTGAGTTCTTTGCCTTCTCTTAATCTTGCAATCTCTTCATTGAGCTTGCAATTTTAAGTTTTGGTTATTGATCTCAAGGGTTGTATCTTTATTTGGAATCAATAAAGCTTTCTTTTTACCTTCATTTGCCTTGTGTTCTTAGCCTTCTCTTGATCTTGCAACCTCTTCATTGAGCTTGCAAGTTTAAGTTTAGGCTATTGAACTCATGGTTTGTAATGTGTTCTATGGTTCCTAGTATCTTTATTTCTTGCTTTACTTTCTTACAATTTATTTTCATGCTTTACTTACTTGCAATTTTATTATCTTGCACTTACTTTCTTATAATGTTGTTTTTTCTTTTCTTTGTATTTTTTATTTGCTCTTTTTGTTTGTTGTTGAGATGGTTGGAAATATGATGTTGTTAGGAAAGAAAATATTATTGTAAGTTAAGATTTCGTTTATCATTTTCTTGTATTTTCCCTTTGAACTCCATCCAAAGCTTACACAAGCGCTCCGTTAGGTATCCTACCCTACCAAGGTATCGGTGATTCCTAATCGCAACCAGTTGCGTTCGGATTGGCCAGAGGCGAAAGCAAGCGATAAGAACGGACGAACAAGGGTCAATAAGTCAGATTCCACTAATACCGTGCTTAAATACCCTAATTCACGTTGTTGCCGATTGCTCTAACTTCAATGGTTAAGTTTGGCACAAAGGGTTGATTACGGAATTCACTAGCTTACACTAACCTATCTAATCCTAACAATTCATAAGTTGCATATATACACATAGGGTAGATACGAACATTCTGCCTCGCACATTAACTCGTAAAAACAAGAACATTTGTCACGCCCCCTTCCCGGTGTACGGCGAAGAGGACGCGACGAGGTCCGCTACGTATGTATTCAGAAGTACATACGCTAAGCGTATCTAAGCAATATAAAGTAAATCACAAGAGACAAGAGATATAGAAATAACAGCAACTTTATTAATAACATTCTTTTGTACAATGCATGAAAAGTAAATACAACCGAAATGAAAAGCGATGCCTAAACAGTGGCATAACAGGAAATGAAAATACTGAATAGAACAAGGTACAATATTTAGAGCTCGGGGTCTTCGTGAAACTGCTCCAAGTCTTCACCGGTGGGCTCGATCTTTGCTGGGTCCAAAGCACCTGACGACATTCAAAGAAGAAAGAAATAGAATGTCGTCAGCGAACAGGTCGCTCGGTAAGTCCCAAAGATAAAGAAGAATTAGAAAAGACAGAATAAGAGTATTTCCCAAAAAGGTTGTAAAATATTATAGAATATTGTGTTAACGCTGTTGTTTGTAGCTTGGTACAGAAGGATGCCAGTATATACGAGAGGGGTCTCTATATGCTAGAGACCAGGGCAAACGGAATGTACAAGGAACCGTTAAGCCACGGTACAGCAGCAATGGAATATAGGTTAGGTGTCTTAATCTGACCACCTCGTGCTACCTTTAATGCCTTCCGTACCAATCTACCCCTTAAACCCCGTAGTGTTTTGATAGTATTGTTGTATTATATTGTGTAAGTTGGATGACCGACCAAAACCATGATATCAGTAAACAGATTGTAACTGCATAATTAGGTAAATGGAATAACGGAATAATGGATGTATATCCATGGTTTGATTCAGTCAAGTTGTATAGATTGTTAACTGGATTCTGAGATTCATGTGTTCATATTGAGTTGGAATATTAAAGAATATAGATTGACTTGAATCATATTCAAGTCAGAAATAATCAGACTCAAACCCGAGTCAGACTGAAAAAAATGTAATTTGATGTTCTATAATTGTTAGGGTCCTTATTGTCAATTATAAAACTTGAGGGGTTTGATGTAAAGAGTACTTTTATATAGTTTTCAAGATACACCTCAAGTATTGATTATTCGTCTTTATTGTTATAATAAGTGTGATTTTATTTTATGATATTTCTAGTGAAAATATTCTAATTTCATAAATAAAGGTATTAATTTGTAATATTGATTTATTTGAAATTTATGGTATTTTAATGTAACTTTTAATCTTGTAATTTTTAGGAAAAGGTGGAAACTTTATCTTATAATAAAATAGGTGTTTAAATGATAAATATACATATGTTTATGCAAGAATAATTTTTAATAAATATTTTATTTTCCAAAAATCTCATTTTTCTTAAATGTCGTATTTTAAACCTTTCGAGACCGAATGCTCCTTGCGGAGGTCTGAATCTCGCACTACTAAGCACGAGAGTGCACGATAAACCGTACTATCCCTAACGAGTTCCCCAAAGGTGGGTTGTAGTGGCGCTTTGCAAACATTTAATAAATACTAGTCGTTTAGAAAACGGTTTTATAAAGATAAGGTATTTATTTGTAAAAGGTGTAAATTTCCGTATTTTAGATTCTAGGGTTCCCTAAGCCAACTAGCCTATTTCTAATTGATCTAAACGAAAAGTTATTAGAACCCTCAAATCGTCTCTTCACCGCCAATTGCGGCCAGGTAAGTGCCAGGTGAGTGGGAGGCTCTCCACTACAAGTAGTGGTCATAATTAAGTAACCACTCGTCTTAGACACACTTGCCTAGACACCACAAAGTCAGGTTTAGATAAACGATCGATGTCCCAACTTATCGTATTTCCTATTAAAAGATATTGCATTAAAATTGTGTACAACTTAGAACTTTTAGAAAAGGTTTATAAAGAAAATGGTATTTTAATGTAAAATCTTGTTTTATCGTATTCTAAATTTTGATGATATCAATTAGGGTTGTATTTGCGTGTGTGTGGAGGTAGATCATTACCTCGTGATCTACTTTAAGGTATAGTAATATTAAAGGGTTAAATGTGGTAAACTAAACATGGTGGTATTTAAGTGCAAAAATACGGTATATTGCAAAAGCTATCATTTCATGTGTGAAAACTTGTTCAAATTAATTTTTAAGTGATTAGTAGTCAACATGAAGATATTTAAGCATTACGGAATTAGTGATAAGTGAGATTTGATAGAAAACCGAATCGGAAATCGGTTTGTTCCGATTTCCGTCGGGTTTGAAAAGTCGTATTTTAATGGAAGAAAAGAAAGGTAGAAAAGAAGGACTTATGGGTTTGGACAACGCTAGAGAGTGCTAGGAAGGTAGTGGGTTTGTCGGTGCGTCAAAACGTCGTGAAGAGGTCCTAGTACGATCGCCGGGATTTCGCCGTCGATTTCGGCAGCGCTTCGCCTTTCGCTCGTTTTCCGACGTACCAAGTTCTCTTGAAATTTTTAGAGAGTGGACTTAAGAATGTAGGGTGAGAGGGTAGAGGGTATAGGGGTTTATATAGGGTTAGGCTAGGGTTAGGGTTTTTAATAATTTTTTTTTAAAAATTATACAAAATCATTAAAAATTCATTAAACATAGGAGTAAAAGGGATTTATTGGCCAAATGATAACCGATCCAAGCATTTAGAGTATGCAGGAGGGTGGACCAGGTCAAGACCCAACTTTTCTCTGTTGGTGACTCGGCCGTCCGGCCGGCGGCGCCGGACCGAGTCGGCGGCTGGCGGTGCCGAGTCGGGCCGAGTCAGGGGTCCAATGGCCGGGGATTCTTCGGGGGTACAATTTGGTATATTGGCTTTTTGTTGTCCAGTACATATTTTGGGAGTTATGGCCTTTTTACCGTTGACTTCCAAAAAAAATTAAAACAAAATAAATACAAAAATAATGTGGGGCATGGGATTTGAACTCCGGTGGCTTGGTTCAGCAGTGCAAGGTATTACCAATGAGCTACAAGCTCCTTCATGCAATTATGGAGTGAAATAAATACTTAAAGAGATATCAGCCGCAATAAATACTCCAAGTATACATTGAATTTAAATCAATTCTTTGTACTTTAAAAATTGAGTTGTTACAGTCTACCCTCCTTACAAAAATTTCGTCCTCGAAATTTATAACTTTTATTTGAGGACTAGTTTACAAAGAGGTGTGGATATCTAGTACGCATTTCATCCTCCCTTTCCCAAGTGGACTCTCCTGGAGTGTCTTTCCTCCACATCACTCGAACCAAGTTAACATCCTTGTTCCGAAGTGTCTTCACTTTCCTGTCTAGGATCTCCACGGCAGTTGCTCACAAGATAGGTCGGGTTGTATAGTGAGCTCGGAATGATCGAGAATATGGCTGGGGCCACTCACATACTTTCTGAGTTGGGATATCTGGAACACATTATGCACTCCTTCCAATGAAGGTGGAAGCGCTAAACGGTAAGCCACTTCACCGACTCGTTCGAGTATGTCGAACGGTCTAATGTATCTCGGACTTAGCTTACCCCGTCTTCCAAATCGGATCACTCCGCGGTTCGAAGATATCTTCAGGAATACGTGATCTCCTGGCTGGAACTCCAAGTGTCGTCTCTTTGCATCAGCCCAGTGCTTCTGTCGATCTTGGGCTATGCGCATCCTTTCCCTGATAGTACGGATCACATCAACAGTCTCTACTATCATCTCCGGTCCAAGAAGTTCCCTATCTCCGACGTCGTCCCAACTTAATGGCGATCGACACTTCCTTCCATACAATGCTGCAAAAGGTGCCATTCCTATGCTTGCTTGGTAGCTGTTGTTGAACGAAAACTCCACAAGATATAGGTGATCTTCCCACGATCCTTTGAAGTCTAACATACACGCTCTGAGAATATCCTCCAAGATCTGAATAGTTCGTTCCGACTGACCATCTGTTTGTGGATAATAAGCCGTGCTGAAGTTCAGACTTGTTTTCAAGCTTGCTTACAGACTCTGCCAAAATTGCGATCGGAATCTGGTATCACGATCGGAGACAATGCAGACCGGTACTCCATGAAGTCTCACAATTTCCTGTATGAGTTCATGGGTATCAGAGATAGTACATTATGAAGAGTTTTAAATCTAAATTAGATTATTATCTCCATGTACTTCTTTGCTAGTGTCTCAGTTGATTGGCTAACTCGAAATGGGATGAAGTGAGCCGACTTTGTGAGTCGATCAACAATGACCCATATGGCATCGTTACCCTTTGTGCTGCGAGGAAGAGCAGTCACAAAGTCCATCGTGATGTGTTGCCATTTCCATTCTGGGATTGGTAACGGTTGAAGTAATCCAGCAGTCCTGTGATGTTCAGCCTTTACTTGCTGACACACCAAGCATTTTGCGACGCTTCTGGCTACTTCACGCTTCATTCCATGCCACCAATAATTCTGACGTAGATCTTTGTACATTTTGGTACCTTCAGGATGTACTGAGTAGGGAGAGTTGTGGGCTTCTTTCATTAACTCTTCCCGAACATGACCTTTTGGTACACACAATCTGCTGCCGTATTTCAAAGATCCGTCTTCATGGATGATGAAGTCTGTTCTGAGTCCATTCTCCACTTGTTCTCTGATCTTTTGCAACTTAGCATCGCTGGCTTGAGCTTCTTTGATCTGATTGACAATGGTTGATTGAACTTGTAAATTCTTCAAACTTGAAGCATTACCTGGCATGACTACTTCAATCTCCATCTGATGCAAGTCTTGTTGAAGCTTCCACTGAGCAGTGAGATTCATTGCTAATGGTTAGCGACTAAGAGCATCAGGTACTACATTCACCTTCCCCGGGTGATATTGCAAGTTAATGTCAAAGTCCGCCATGAGTTCTAACCATCTTCTCTGCCGCATATTCAACTCCTTCTGAGTAGACACGTATTTCAGGCTCTTATGATCTGTGTAGATATTCACTCGTTCGCCAAGTAGGTAATGACGCCAAATCTTGAGAGCAAAGATGACGGCTGCCAACTCTAAATCATGCGTCGGATAATTGCGCTCGTGAATCTTCAGCTGTCTTGAAGCATAAGCCACAACCTTACCGTGCTGATGTAGAACACAGCCTAATCCCTTACCGGATGCATCGTAATGCACTTCGAATCCTCCAGATTGATCCGGTATGACGAGAATAGGTGCTGATGTCAACCTTGACTTAAGTTCTACGAAAGCTTGTTCGCATATTTCTGACCACACAAATTCTTCATCTTTACGTGTGAGCTTGGTCAGAGGCGTTGCTATCTTCGAAAAGCCTTCAATAAACCTTCTGTAATATCCAGCTAAACCCAAGAAACTTCGAATATCCTTCACTGACTTTGGTGTAGGCCATTCGCTAACTGCCGAAACTTTCGCTGGATCTACAGAGATTCCTTCTTCTGATACGATATGTCCAAGAAAACCAACTTGATTTAGCCAAAACTCGCACTTGCTGTACTTGGCATAAAGCTGATGTTGTCGAAGAGTTTCTAGGACAATTCGTAGATGTTCTGCATGCTCTTTCCGACTCTTAGAATACACCAGGATGTCGTCGATGAAGATGACAACAAACCTATCTAAGTACTCTCGGAAAACTTGATTCATAAGGTTCATGAATATTGCGGGTGCGTTGGTCACTCTAAATGGCATCACTAGAAATTCGTAATGTCCATAGCGAGTTCTGAAAGCTGTTTTATGAATATCAGCTTCCTTGACCTTCACTTGATGATAACCTGAACGAAGATCTAGTTTAGAGAAAACACAAGATCCACTTAACTGATCGAATAAATCATCGATGCGCGGGAGTGGATATTTGTTCTTTATAGTGACTTCGTTCAAGGCTCTGTAATCGATGCACATTCTGTATGAACCTTCCTTCTTCTTCACAAGTAATACAGCTGATCCCCAACTTGAAGTGCTGGGACGAATCCATCCTTTCGCTAGTAATTCGTCCAACTGTGTTCGGACTTCCTTCAAACCTTCCGGACTTAAACGATAGGGTGCTTTGATCACCAGTTGTGCTCCTGGTACTAAATCAATACTGAATTCAAGAGCTCGATCGGGAGGCAAACCTGATATATCGTCAGGAAATACATCGTCGAACTCTCGAACCACATCTGGTCTTGATTCTTCCTCCGCTTGAGCTGCTGCAACTACTGCTTCTCTTGGCTTCGCTTTGTAGGTACTTGGCTCCAGTATACGGTCTCCGCTTTTAAAATAGGAGACCGGATGGTCTGGGATCTCGAATACTACCCTCCTTTGACGACAGTCGATGGTAGCATAAAAAGTTCCAAGCCAATCCATTCCTAGAACCACATCGAAGTTCGGTATGTCCAGCACTTTGAAGTCAGCATAAAACTCTCGACTGCAGACGACGACTGGACACATGTTGTATCCTATAGTTGCCTTTAGAACGCCATTTCCGGAACTGACATTCCAGCTGGATACAAGCGGTGAAACTGGAATCGCATGGGTTCGGACAAACCATTGCGACATAAAGCAATGTGATGCTCCAGTATCAAACAGTGCAAGTGCAGCGATTGATGATACTAAGATTATACCTATGGTATGTAGGATTTGTTTTAGGTATAGGAAATATATAACTAAGTAGTAGAATAGAAAAGCAAAGTTTGAAAAGAAAAGTTTACCAGTGATGACTTGGCCAGTGGCATCAGCTTCTTCCACGGACATCGTGAAACCCTGGCGCCTTGGTACATTCCTCCTGGCCTGAGGAGCATTCCTCGGAACATTCCTTTGAGCTTGATGGAACTGACGAGGAGGTGGTGCAGCTTGCGGTCCTCTGGATGGTGCAGGTAGTGCAGGTCTGGGAGCAGGTGCGTGAAGAGCTGGTCGCTGTGGATAAGTAATTGCTGGCCTGGGTGCAGCAACTGGGTTCTGTCTTTAGGGACAAGACCCAATATCATGAGTAGCTGAGCCGCAGACTAAGCAAAGGCGGTTGGATCGACGGCAGTCCTTCATCATATGTCCAGTTCTCTTGCAGTAGGTGCAAAAGGCTGGGCTGGGACGATGGGTCGGTACTCCGGGTCGTCTTAGCACGAAAGGTGGCCTGGACGAGACTCCACCTGCCATCTGGTTGGCAGGGCGTTTGACTCCTGTAGACCGAGGTCTGCCCCTTGCTTTTATCACTGCCTCATAACTGCGGGCAGCTTCCAGAGTATCCTCATGAGTCAGAAATTTTCCTGTGACTAGAGCTGCCAGAATCTCCGTGTCCAGTCCTTATTGAAAGCGACTGGCTCTGATTTTGTCCGTCGGTATCAAGTGTGCCGCGAATCTGTTTAAGGATTGTGTTAGCTGTGTAGTATGTGATATTTAAAAATTGAACTATTGTGACATATCTTACCGGCTTAACATGGTGAATTAAGCGTCGTATTTATCTACTGATTTGTCCCACATTGAATCCTGTTGTAGATGAATGAACTGCTGCTCCATTGCAAACCTGGCGGTCACAGGGAAGTATTTCGCATCGAACTTCTCGCGAAAAGTCATCCATTCAATCGGTTGTACTAGATGGCTTTCTTCCTCCTTCCACCAGTTGCGAGCATTATCCGTGAGTTGTAGTTTTGCTACACGGACCCAAGCGATGTCTGGCACTTGAGCTGCTGCCAGATCATTTTCGATACTTTGTGCCCATTCTTCCGCTTCAAGAGGGCTTCCTTTTCCAGAGAACTGTTTGGGATGTAAAGCCCTGAATTGCTTTACTCCCGATGCGTCGGTCTCAGGACGGTTCAGAAGTTGTTGCTGTCCCTCGAGAAGGCTGCGGATCGCTTCCAGTAGCACTGTTTGCTTGGTGGTTGGTGCAGGAACAGGTACGAGCGGTAGTGTTGGAGGTGTGTTGTTGACGTTGGTGCTGGTGTTGTTCGGGGAATCCATAACCATGAAGAAAAATTTGGGTTAGGACAGATTCAAATACATGAAATGATAAGATTCAAGGAATAGAAATTTGTAAGATTCAAGAATCATGAATTGTAAAGAATATTTTAGTTTATAGTTCTTGTGTTATATTGCTTAGGTTGTTCACGCAGACCAGAACTGCATGACATGGATTCATACAGCTCTGATCTGCATGGGCCACCAATAAAACCTGTCACGCCCCGCTTCCCGGTGTACGGCGAAGGGGACGCGACGAGGTCCGCTACGTATGTACTCAGAAGTACATACGCTAAGCGTATCTAAGCAATATAAAGTAAATCACAAGAGACAAGAGATATAGAAATAACAACTTTATTAATAACATTCTTTTGTACAATGCATGAAAAGTAAATACAACTGAAATGAAAAGCGATGCCTAAACAGTGGCATAACAGGAAATGAAAATACCGAATAGAACAAGGTACAATATCTAGAGCTCGGGGTCTTCGTGAAACTGCTCCAAGTCTTCACCGGTGGGCTCGATCTCTGCTGGATCCAAAGCACCTGACGACATTTAAAGAAGAAAGAAATAGAATGTCGTCAGCGAACAGGTCGCTCGGTAAGTCCCAAAGATAAAGAAGAATTAGAAAAGACAGAATAAGAGTATTTCCTAAAGAGGTTGTAAAATATTATAGAATATTGTGTTAACGCTGTTATTTTTAGCTTGGTACAGAAGAATGCCAGTGTATACGAGAGGGGTCTCTATATGCTAGAGACCAGGGCAAACGGAATGTATAAGGAACCGTTAAGCAACTGTACAACAGCAACGGAATATAGGTTAGGTGTCTTAATCTGACCACCTCGTGCCACCTTTAATACCTTCCGTACCAATCTACCCCTTAAACCCCGTAATGTTTTGATAGTATTGTTGTATTGTATTGTGTAAGTTGGATGACCGACCAAAACCATGATATCAGTAAACAGATTGTAACTGCATAATCAGGTAAATGGAATAACGGAATAATGGATGTATATCCATGGTTTGATTCAGTCAAGTTGTATAGATTGTTAACTGGATTCTAGGATTCATGTATTCATATTGAGTTGGAATATTAAAGAATATAGATTGACTTGAATCATATTCAAGTCAGAAATAATCAGACTCAAACCCAAGTCAGACTAAAAGAAATGTAATTTGAAGTTCTATAATTGTTAGGGTCCTTATTGTAAATTATAAAACTTGAGGGGTTTTATGTAAAGAGTACTTTTGTATAGTTTTCAAGATACACCTTAAGTATTGATTATTCGTCTTTATTGTTATAATAAGTGTGATTTTATTTTATGATATTTCTAGTGAAAATATTCTAATTTCATAAATAAAGGTATTAATTTATAATACTGATTTATTTGAAATTCATGGTATTTTAATGTAACTTTTAATCTTGTAATTTTTAGGAAAAGGTGGAAACTTTATCTTATAATAAAATAGGTGTTTAAATGATAAATATACAAATGTTTATACAAGAATAATTTTTAATAAATATTTTATTTTCCAAAAATCTCATTTTTCTTAAATGTCGTATTTTAAACCTTTCGAGACCGAATGCTCCTTGCGGAGGTATGAATCTCGTACTACTAAGCCCGAGGGTGCACGATAAACCGTACTATCCCTAACGAGTTCCCCAAAGGTGGGTTGTAGTGGCTCTTTGCAAAGATTTAATAAATACTAGTCGTTTAGAAAACGGTTTTATAAAGATAAGGTATTTATTTGTAAAAGGTGTAAATTTCCGTATTTTAGATTCTAGGGTTCTCTAATCCAATTAGCATATTTCTAATTGGTCTAAACGGAAAGTTATTAGAAGTCTCAAATCGCCTCTTCAACGCCAATTGTGGCCAGGTAAGTGCCAGGTGAGTAGGAGACTCTCCACTACAAATAGTGGTCATAATTAAGTAACCACTCGCCTTAGACACACTTTTCTAGACACCACAAAATCAGGTTTAGATAAACGATCGATGTCCCAACTTATCGTATTTTCTATTAAAAGATATTGCATTAAAATTGTGTACAACTTAGAACTTTTAGAAAAGGTTTATAAAGAAAATGGTATTTTAATGTAAAATCTTGTTTTATCGTATTCTAAATTTTGATGATATCAATTAGGGTTGTATTTGCATGTGTGTGGAGGTAGGTCATTACCTCGTGATCTACTTTAAGGTATAGCAATATTAAAGGGTTAAATGTGATAAACTAAACATGGTGGTATTTAAGTGCAAAAGTACGGTATATTGCAAAAGCTATCATTTCATGTGTGAAAACTTGTTCAAATTAATTTTTAAGTGATTAGTAGTCAACATGAAGATGTTTAAGCATTACGGAATTAGTGATAAGTGAGATTTGATAGAAAACCGAATCGGAAATCGGTTTGTTCCGATTTCCGTCGGGTTTGAAAAGTCGTATTTTAATGGAAGAAAAGAAAGGTAGAAAAGAGGGACTTACGGATTTGGACAACGCTAGAGAGTGCTACGAAGGTAGTGGGTTTGTCGGTGCGTCGAAATGTCATGAAGAGGTCCTAGTACGATCGCCGGGATTTCGCCGTCGATTTCGGCAGCGATTCGCCTTTCGCTCGTTTTCCAACGTACCAAGTTCTCTTGAAATTTTTAGAGAGTGGACTTAAGAATGTAGGGTGAGAGGGTAGAGGGTATGGGGGTTTATATAGGGTTAGGCTAGGGTTAGGGTTTTTAATAAAAAAAATTATAAAAAATATACAAAATCATTAAAAATTCATTAAACATAGGAGTAAAAGAGATTTATTGGCCAAATGATAACCGATCCAAGTATTTAGAGTATGCAGGAGGGTGGACCAGGTCAAGACCCAACTTTTCTCTGTTGGTGACTCGGCCGTCTGGCCAAGTCCGGCCGGCGGCGCCGGACGGAGTCGGCCGAGTCGCCGGCCGGCGGCGCCGAGTCGGGCCGAGTCAGGGGTCCAATGGCCGGGGATTTTTCGAGGGTACAATTTGGTATATTGACTTTTTATTGTCCGGTACATATTTTGGGAGTTATGGCCTTTTTACCGTTGACTTCCAAAAAAAATTAAAACAAATAAATACAAAAATAATGTGGGGCATGGGATTTGAACTCCGGTAGTTTAGTTCAGCAGTACAAGGTATTACCAATGAGCTACAAGCTCCTCTATGCAATTATGGAGTGAAATAAATACTTAAAGAGATATCGGCCGCAATAAATACTCCAAGTATACATTGAATTTAAATCAATTCTTTGTACTTTAAAAATGGAGTTGTTACACTTAAAATACTCCGTCTCCCTGCGGATGACCCGTACTCATCGCGACTAGCTGCAAAGCGACACCGTCCTGATTGCGGTTAAGTTTAGATCTTCAAATACATGACACCCCAAAAGCGTGCTAATCAGTAGGCCAATAAACAAACTAGATATCAACAATTAACGTAATGCCCAAGACTAAACTGTATATGCAAAAGTACGAAGATAATACAATACAAAAGAAAATAAGATAATACCGAGATAATGATGATATACAAACAAGTAAATAAAGTATTAGCATACAAAATAACCATAATTTATATTACAGTAAAATAGAAAATTTAAATCGATTGGAGCACAAGTATACGTAAGTAAACGTAAATATGAAAATAAAAAACAGGTAGCATAAATATGAACAGAAGAAAAAAGAATACTATGTAGAAAATCAAGATGAAACTCATTTTAAAAAAATCCAAACCGCTAATAATATAAATTTTGAGAGTTAAACAAAGAAACACCAACAAACGAAATGAATATGAATGATAACACTGTAATAAACAATAAAACGTTAAAGGAAATATAGAGTAGCAAATAACCCGAAGTGACATTCTTTAATTAAAGCAGATAAAAATCTAAACAAAAGACACGAAGAATGAAACTGCATAATTAAAGGACGATAGTATGAAAACCATTAGTAGGAAAACTCACTAGAAAATAAAATATGCAGTACAGGTTAGAACTATGAAAAAAATTGAAAATAGTAAGATACTTAGAGAAAGTGAGGAAAACAAAAGTACATAATTACAAATCATAATTTTTTTATCGCATTTAAACTAAGGAGTTTAACTAATACAGGATTTAAACGAAAGTACGAAAACAATAAAAACAACTAAGTTACTCAAACAGATGTGGAAGGCATTGATGAATCTCCTTCTTGTAGCTCTTTCTTTCGAGGACAATCGTTGACAAGATATTCGCCAGATCCACAAATCAGACATTACCCTTTGGCCTAGCAACAGTCCCTCTGAAGGTTCCCTGGCCTCTTCCAATAACTACAAATTTGGTTCTCCGCTGATTCTGTTGATGAGGAACAAATGGGTGTTTCATCTGTACACCATCTCTTTGTCTAATAGGGATTCCCCTACGATTTGGGAACTTCTCCTGATGCCCGAACCATTTGCCTTCTTAATCTTTCAGCCAAGCGATTGTTCGTTCGCTCCCGGGCTTCCATCAAGCCTTGTAGTACATCCAAAATCTCGACGGTCTGACTCTGGGGAGTGGAGATGGAAGAAGAGTCATTGAAAGTTATGGTCTTGAAACAACAATTTTCAGATGGCGTAAAAGATAAAGATCAAGATAGAATATATAATCGATAATTGAAGATAATATAGAGCAGTAGGATGTGATGATGCAATCAGGATTATGTGGAAGTGAAAGACAACGAGAAGAAGTATAAATCAAGGGATCCCTAATTGGAACATCATTCTCATTCTAAACCTTGCGCTCTGATACCAACAAAACTATGTAACGCGCTGCTTCTCAAGATACAGAATACGAGGGTGTCTAGGCCAGCCATGTTTCTACGGTCAAGAATAGTCCTGCCGTAATCACACTTCGGTTTAGCAGTACATGGCAGCAGTAATCTAACACAGATAATGAGATGATACAGTCACTAAAACTATTAGGTAGAAAGGAAATTGAGCACAGTAGATACAAACAACTAACCAGTGATAATGAAAAGAACGACATGGCCGGCTCACTAGATATCCACGATCTTCTTGCAATTATACGGGTCCACTTATTTCACTGAGCATGCATACTCATGTCGGCAAAGCGACAAAATAGTAATATATAATACGTGCAATAATAATAAATATGAAGTTGTGAGCATAGGTTAAATACATGAGTATGGAATAGCAGGCACATGTAACACTATAGCATGAGTATCAGATCAGTAAATCGATGCAAATCCATGTCACTAATCCTATCAGTCTCTGGGTCTTAATGTCCATGTCACCATCTTATCGTCATCTTGAGTGTAAGAGTCGACCATTGGAAACACATGGCCCTCTTCTATAATTAGTAACAATCAGTAACACGCTTTAACATAATGGGACCCTGAGGGGCCTTCTCTTGTAATCAGTACACGCTCATATAATGAGACTTCGAGATTTCGTTAACCGAACTTATACTCAAACTATCCCAACATCCGCGGTCTATATCAAGGTCCAACCATGAACCAAAATACCGGTTAGCCATGACAAGTGTGCTCAAGAATTGGAGACCGGTCTCCATCAAGCATGACTAGACCAGTACTTTAGACAAGTGGGCAGTTCTCAATATATTATCTATGAAACTAATATAAGTTTTTCCATAACCGTTACATTCCAGTTATAGTTAGACTTATATATGTCTCACAGAGGTCGACAATGCAATAATTAAATGGTTGTGCTAATTGTGTACACGTATTTGTCATGATCACTATTCGTTCACGTTTTTACGCTAATGTATTTGCCACAATTCAATCATTAACATTTCGGTAATCTAAAAACAATCGCTGGGGTATCGATGCAAATGATCTCTAATTACTAAGGGTATAACAATCATACAACATGATGGAGATGCAGTAAAATACACTACTAATAATATATGAGCAGCCGATGTCGTTTGGATAAGAAAAATCGCATTAAATCACACATGCATAATTTGGCAAAACAATATAAAAAGCGTAAATAGTATATTTAATTATCTATAAATAAAATTTAGTTTCGAGTCAATCGGGTTTTTAGTTTGGGAGATACGATTGTTTAAATACGGATGTTCACTGCTGGAATTACAGTTTCTGAACTGAAAGTTCATTTTAAAACGTGTTTTACCCTAGTTACAGTCACGATTTAGCGTTGCTACAGATGAATAATATTTAGGGTTTCAACATGAAAGACAGATTAGTAATAGCTACCATATATTAGGAATTATGTACAGCTCATTGTTACCGTCTTTAAATTGAGATGGCAGCACTCAGCCGTACCTATCAACAGTGTAAAATATACTATAAATATCAAATGACACTGGAATTTGGTGAAACCAGTATCACTACAAAGCTAACTCAAATTCCTACGCTTTGATGTACGGTTCTGCACACTTGCGTACTTAAACAATGAGATATATACCTTCTAAAATAGGTAAAGATAGTGATTCCTGCTCTGGACTACAGTCCAGAGCCATGAATCGCCTCGGTTTTCATCGTCAAATTCAGAGATCAATTATGGAGTGCTGTAGGTTATCTATTGGTTTCAATACAAGCTGTTGAACGCTAAGATCCTATCTATAAATGATTTATTATGAATTTAACGGTCTAGCATGTCCGGAAAAATTTAGATTTCGCAAAGGTTATCGGGATGTCATTTTATGTGTGAACGATATGAATTAAGATAACTATAGCATGTTAAGCAATTGAGGGGGCGTTCACTTGCTTTCGGTCGCTGAATTGGAAGTGACAAGGACGCGGTGATTGCTTCGGTATACGAGACGGTTACGAACGTTGCGGAATTAGGCACGGCGTGATGCGAGACTCGAGCGCGATCCGGACTGCAACAGACGTGTGCGATATTGCGACGACAACTTCTTTGACGAACGTGATGGCTACAGGGACTGAGGCCATGGTTTAGACGGTGACAACGGCAACCGGAACAGCGGCGATTGGTGACAGATGAATGTCCTCGACGAAATTCCGGGGCTCGATGGTTGCGTCGATTTGGGTTCAATCGATGGCGGAGTTGCTAGCGACGGCGGTAGTGGTGCTCTGGCCATGGAAGGAATGCTCGTCGGCGATGAAGTAGTGTCCAACGTCGAACGCGGTGGAGGCAACGACGACTTCAATTTGTTCGATGTTGTGCGGTGAGCTCGACCCGGCTTGCGGTGCTTGGAGGGTGCGATGGTGGCGGTGTCCCGTAGTGGTGATTCGCGGCGGTGGCAAGAGATCGTCGATGGTTCTGAGGGTCGGCCTACGCAGTCACAGGCGGCGACAGCGGCAAAGTAAGCTCGATGTTGGTGATAAGTGGAGCTTGGTGCTCGGGCGTTGATGTTGAGAGAGGTGGAGGGAAATGGAGAGAGGAAGAAGGTGATGGGTTTAGGGCTTGGGTTAGGACGACGAGGAAGGAGGTGGGTGCACCAAGGGGGCTCGGCGGTGTCTGTGGTGGGAGCGATGGTGGTCGTCGGCGGCGAGGGAAAGCTGGCGAAGTGGTGGTTTGATGAGGTCGGTGGTGCAATGGAGAAGATAGAGGCGGCGGAGACGGGCCCGGGTGCTTGATGGGTGAAGGCTCCGGTGGTGTGGTGGTTGTGAGGAGCCATGGATGAGGGGGGAGGTCTCGACGGCGGCTAGTGGAGGTGGTGTTGCTCCGGATGAGAGAGAGTTTGAGAGGAAGATTTGAGAGAGAGAGAGAGAGAGTGAGTGAGTGAGTGACAATGAAGAGAGAGGGGGAGAGAGATAATGGAGTTGTTGAGGAGTGATAGGGGATCTCGGGGATTGCCGTTGGTGAGGCGAGGTCAGGGGTGTCGCTGGTCGTAGGGGGAGGTTAAGAAGAAGGAGCTGGTTGTTGGTTAAAAAGAGAGTGGAGAGAGAAAGAAGAGGGAATAAAGGGGGAGCTGTGCCAGGTCGCGGGTGTGGGCTGGGCTTAGGTATGAGGTTTAGTTTAGGTTTTAATTTCAATAATTTAAAGGAAAATGAAGCACGAAGAATATATGAAATTTAATTGAGAATAATTAAAAGGGAAAGATAGAGAAAATATTTGGGACAATTGATAATACAAAATATTTATTAAAATATGAGAAAACGTACGAAAGAAAACCGGTTATTACAGAAAATCAATTATCAGTAAAAATTAAGTAATATAAAATGGAATGGTTCACACAGTCAACTCCTCTTTGAGCTGCTCATGCTGTCAGGAATGCTCATTGATCACACATGGACTGAGATTCTAAAGAGGAGGGGGCTCTACTGGTATTTACTTTCTATATATATCCTCAATTTTTATTTTTATTTTTTGGTTTATTATGCATTATTAATTGTTTGAATTAGTAATATATTATGTTGCTTAATGCAGGGAAGCATTTGCGAAATTCGATCATAATGTTGTGGCTCAGATGAATGAGAAAGACATAGCCAAGTTAAATTCAAACAAAAACCTCAGTTTATCAAAGAGCAGGGTTAGGTGCATGATCAACAATGCCAAGTGCATACAAAGGGCAAGTGTTTAAATGTGATGATAATTTTTATTTAAAAAAAGAAGGTTTGATACTAGACTGATATTTAATTTGGTATCATTCGTAGAGAAATCTGTTTGCATAAACATTCCTTATGTTGTTGCGGTCAGCCACAACAAAATGAGAGGAAAACATGATATTCCCATGGGTTTTTTTTTGAAATATTATTAATTTAAATTTAAATTATTAAAATAGGGAGGGGGGGAAATTTATTTAGCAGAATAGGGTGGTTTGAACCACCCGTGGCCCCCCCCCACACCCCCCCACTATAGGGGGCGGGTTCTGGGAACCCGCCCCCTATACAAACGTATAGGGGGCGGGTTCCCAGAACCCGCCCTCTATAGTTTTCTATAGAGGGCGGGTTCTGGGAACCCGCCCCCTATACGTTTGTATAGGGGGCGGGTTCCCAGAACCCGCCCCTATTTTTATTTAATTAAATTAATTTGTTAATTTTAATTATTATCGTTTATAATTATAATATAATTATTATTATAATTACAATTATAATTATAATTCTTAAAAATAAAATAAAATAAAATAGACAAAAAAAAATATTGAAATGAAATAATAAAATTTCACTATATCAAATTGTTTTTTACAGAATGAATCCGTCAAAAGTTACAATGCCAAAAAATCCTATCTATTTGTAAAATGTAAATGCTATTTTTTTCCTTTCCCTTTTCCTTTATGAAATCCGAGAAGGCTTGACATAAGCCTATGCCTCCTCGGATGACTGGAGGAACCACCTGTTTCTTGGATA
Source organism: Agapanthus africanus (assembly GCA_030015575.1). NCBI lineage: Eukaryota > Viridiplantae > Streptophyta > Magnoliopsida > Asparagales > Amaryllidaceae > Agapanthus > Agapanthus africanus. Next base: position 53,285,622 of record CM057348.1, read on the forward strand.
GATGGCGGTGGCGGCGTCGGCGTCTGCTCTGCTGCTTCGGGTTCGGGTTCTGTTTCAGCTTCGTCTTCAGCAACGTCTTGGACAGGCTGTTGATCCACAAATCCTGAACCTGAATGTGGGACAGGTGTCGGATATGTGTTGCTTCCCAACAAATTTCCGTAGGACGCTAAATCTGAAGCCCAACTGGGCAGTTGTAGCGAAGAACTTGTCCCGGTTTCATGCGGCTGATTTTGCACAAAACCTTGGCCCCATGGATGCTCAAATCTTGACCCCCAAGAGTGCTGTTGATGCGCTGAACCAAACCCCCAAGACGGCTGTTCTGCAAAACTTGATCCCCAAGTCTGTTGTTGTTGCGCCTGTCCGGTATGCCAGGGTTGCTGTTGACTGTATGGTGATCCAAACCACTGATCCAGCTGCGCTGGATCTCGTTGATGCTGCGGCTCTGGTGCCGGGTAATACTGCGGTTGCGGTGCCGGGTCATACTGCGGCTGCGGTGCCGGGTCATACTGCGGCTGCGGTGCCGGTTCATACTGCGGCTCCGGTGCCGGCTGATACTGGGGCTCCGGTGCCGGCGATAAATGCTGAGAAATACCATGTGAACCAAGTACACCACCAATAAATTGGTCGAGATTTGAAAATTGAGCCTGAGATGCCGGACCAGCATCAGCCGGGTATGGTTCCTGCACCATTGTTTGTACGACATGCAACCCACGAGCCTGTCGTTACATTAGAAATAAGAAATAAGTATTGACTCATACCGCCGGATGTTAAAAAGTAATATGATATAAAGAGGGCGGCTTACCAAATCTCGTTCCATGTGTCCTCTAGGCTCGTACCGCGAGATGTTTGGGAAGTCTTGTGGAGGAGCAGAAAGATATCTTACGGTGACACGCTTATACCACTGTAGATATACTTTGGTAGCGTCGGTAGCTGTGTGGTCACCTATTTGCTGTAAGGCAATACTATGCTGCCTATCCTCCCATCTTAGCAAATACTGATGATGATGCTCCCTCCAATCACGCTCCGTATTTCCTCCTCGCATGTCTCCCTCTACTGTTATAGGCGAAGGCGGCGGGACAGGAATATGTTGCAATCTAGCAAACTGCCGCAATACCCTATCTGGGAGGTGCATAACAACAACATTGATGCAGAGGAGTGGGCATCGAGCCCGCCAAACCGGCTCTCCTTCGAGACAGATGCCGGGTAAGTTTTGTAGACGGTCTGCTGTATAAGGCGTCCACAGAAACTGCGCAAATGACATAGAAAAAAAATTGTGATTTAGGTATTTTCAAAATTGTAAAACAAATTAAATTACCCAAATTATGATTACCTGAGCCGCCTCCATGCGATCTAACTCATCTCTATAGTACCTAAGCACTCGACGAGGAGCCTTATACGCTTTCTTCCCATTCCACCAGCAGCCGAGCGGCTTTCCGGGGTTATCCAAGCCAGTTATTTTAATAGTATCTGGTCTTCCTATATACATATGCTCCCACGACCAGATCTAGAAAAAAAGTTTTAGATTATAAGAGAGAAAACCAATATTGCAAAATTCTAGCTGTGAAAAATAAAGAATTTACCTGAAGTAATGTGCTGCATCCACAAATTTTATTCTTCGTAGAAGCACATGCTTTGTCGAGTTCCTTATAGAGAAAGGCCAGGACCCCTGCTCCCCAAGCATATTGGCCACAGACATCAAAATCCGCTAGGAAGCCAAGGTATAACGGATGGACATGCGTTGCTGATTGGTCCGGCATCAACCAAGAACCGATCATGTACAGAATGTAGGCACGTGCATGTCTATCCAAAACTTCATCGGTGGCTTCATCAGGGATATTACTGAATGTATCTCTTAACCAGTTCAGATTGATTTTATACCCCTTACTGTGGCCTCCTGGTGCCTGATATTAGTATTTTTTTAAATGTTAAAGCTAGAAATAATGTAAAATATAAAATAGGTATACTAAATAGGGAAAGCAGAATGATATTGTTTACCTGTCCGAGAGCAGACTCGGCATATGTATCCCAGTATGGATGGTCGGTATCTGGACCAACAATTTTTCCTCCGACCAACCCAAGCCCATTAACCCGTAAACCGAGTAAGAGGCCAATATCCTGGAGTGTGATTGTGGCCTCACCCCATCTTAGATGAAAGGTGTGGGTCTCTTTTCTCCAACGTTCGACCAGAGAGGTGACGAGAGCGTGGTCGAGTTGGATATGTCGAATCAACGACGCTTCATAAAATCCGGCCCGTCTAAGCCGTTGGTTTATTCTTTGGTCGCTAACTACCCATTTGTCGGAGCTATGCGTGACGACGGTGAGATTATCTCCATCCTGCAAAATTAAATATTGTTATTTTCAAGTACAAAAATTAAATGAAAGGTGTAATTAAAACAAATTAACTAAGTTTAGAAAATTTCCTCCCCGTGTAATATTTTGAACGATCTGTGTTCATTTTGATGGACAAGCAGAGATTTGTCGAGTGGTTGATTCTCCATTGAAATGTACTGAAGCAGAGATTTGTCGAGAGTTTTATCAAGAGATTAGAAATTGTGTGGTTGATGAACGAGGCTCGGTATTTATAGAGGTGAACGGGTTCGTCTCCTGTGAAGAGGGCGGGTTCCTGGAACCCGCCCTCTTCAATAATTAGTCAAATCAATTCCTAAATTAATGAAGAGGGCGGGTTCCTGGAACCCGCCCTTAATTCATAAAGAAGAGGGCGGGTTCCTGGAACCCGCCCTCTTTATTAATTTATGAATGGTCACATCAGTACTATTCAAGTACTATTTGTCGTCACATCAATGTTTGTTTGTTAATAAACGTTGTTCGCATAGAAGAGGGCGGGATCCAGGAACCCGCCCTCTTCATTAATTTATGAGTTGTCAAATCAGTACTATTCAAGTACTATTTGTCCTTTGTCGTCACATCAATGTTTGTGCGTGAATAATCGGTGGCTTCAGAAATGCTTTTTATTACACTCCTTTTTACTTCATCTGGTGTGTTGTCAAATCACTTTCAGAAATGAAGAGGGCGGGTTCCTGGAACCCGCCCTCTTCAATAATTAGTCAAATTAATGAAGAGGGACCGCCCTCTTCAAAAATCACGCGGTCTTATTCGCATAGAAGAGGGCGGGATCCAGGAACCCGCCCTCTTCATTAATTTATGAGTTGTCAAATCAGTACTATTCAAGTACTATTTGTCCTTTGTCGTCACATCAATGTTTGTGCGTGAATAATCGGTGGCTTCAGAAATGCTTTTTATTACACTCCTTTTTACTTCATCTGGTGTGTTGTCAAATCACTTTCAGAAATGAAGAGGGCGGGTTCCTGGAACCCGCCCTCTTCAATAATTAGTCAAATTAATGAAGAGGGACCGCCCTCTTCAAAAATCACGCGGTCTTATTCGCATAGAAGAGGGCGGGATCCAGGAACCCGCCCTCTTCATTAATTTATGAGTTGTCAAATCAGTACTATTCAAGTACTATTTGTCCTTTGTTGTCACATCAATGTTTGTGCGTGAATACTCGGTGGCTTCAGTAAACGCGGTCTACGATGCAGAAATAATTAGACTCTGGTGAATAATAGGGCGGGTTGTTAGAACCCGCTCTCTTCAATATCAGATCGCTATAAATATGTCTCCGCACTACCCATTTCATTTCATCTCTGTCAAATTTGCATCCTACACCGCTCACTATCCATTTACTTCGATCAGTTCTTCTCCGCTATCAATTTTGTGTAAGTGTGGAGTTTTAGAAGAAGGTGAAGTTCAGTACCATAGTCTGCGAGTAAGCAATCTTCGAGCAGTAGAACAGTTCATAAAGTATTGGAAGTAAGCAATCTTCGAGTATGAATTTTTTTTGCAATTTCAAACTTTCTCCACTATCCATTTTTTTTGCCCTCTTCGAGCAGTAGAACAGTTCCTTCTCGTTTCACTGCAAAAACTAAACTTCTTTAAATAAGTCTAAGAACTAAACTAAACTTGCATCTTTAGATTCATTTTCCTTCTCGTTTCACTGCAAAAACTAAACTTCTTTAAATAAGACACAGAACTAAACTAAACTTGTATCTTTAAATTCATTTTCCTTCTCGTTTCACTGCAAAAACCATGCTTCTTTTTTAACAATCGATTGTGCATCACATTTTGTTGTGATTAGGTGAGAGTCTCATGGTTTCACTGCAATCTTCGAGTTTGAATTTTTTTGGCGATTTCAACACAACATAAGAAATTATATTTGTGCAGGATTATGGCCTCCCCAAGTATATTTGTTGTATGTAAATACGATGGCCAGGTTATCACACGTGCACAAGGTCTCGAGTATATGGGCGGGTCTGCACGAATCATGCGATTGGAAGCATCAACGACATATGATGAACTAGAGGCAAAAGTGTACAAAATTACGAAATACGATCCCCGTGAAAGTAGGGTCAAGTTAAGTTGTATCTGGCCTATGTTCAGTGGAAATGCATTGGTTGAAATTACAGACGATGCATCAATATCTTCGATGATAGATTTCGGTCTCTCAAGCACCCAGCATTCTTTTGAACTTTTGGTTCAGAAGGAGCAATTGGAAGTATCAGATGCCCCTCCAACGGATAATTTTGATGGTAATGCTGGAGATAGTTCCTGGAGGTACGGTCACATGGTCAACGATGATGCCATCAGTGCCGGTGGATATGACTATACACAACATTATTCAAATCTTCAAGCACATGGGTAAACATTTTATAAACCCATATTTAAGCATTTTAGTAATACCTGTATACTAATATTCAAACATTTAATAAAATGCATAAATCCAGGTTCTTCCAGCCGACTGCTGCAGTTACATGCACCCCAGAAGAACAGCAAGAACTACCATACACAGCCTTCCACAGGTAAATAAATTTGAAACAAGTGATGATTTAGTTACGAAAAAATTAGGGAATAATATTATAATAACAATTTATATACTAAACGCAGATTTCCCCACACCTCCGCATCATTCCAACACGATCCAAGCAGCGCATTCCAAGCATGTCCGTCCACATCTTTCCGGTCTTCTCACCCTGAACCATCCACAATACACCGACCACAACCATCATATATTGCACCCGAACCTTATGTAGCTACGGGTGATATTGATGTGTGTGGGAGTGATGATGATGAAATCGGTGAAGGTGATCAGGGGGAGGATAGCGTGGAATATGCTGCTGGATTGAATGAGGTAGCATTCTTTGATGGTATGGTTGCGAATAACGATTTTGTCCAACTAGAAGATCCCGGCCTCGATCCGCTAGAAGATGATGGTTGGGTAGACTTAGCCGTTGCAGAAGTAAATACGGCACCCTATTTGGACGCGACAGCAGCAAGCGAAGACTGCATCAGCGTCGGGGATTTGTTTCAGGAAAAAGAAGATCTTATTTGTAAGCTGAAGTCGTGGTCCATTCAGCAAAACGTTACATTTAAAACAGAAGAGTCAAATAAGACGTACTATACTGTGGTATGTACGAAATCTCCTGAATGTCAGTGGAGATTGCATGCGTGTTGTTCCAAAAGAGCCAAGGCTTGGAAGGTCACGAAATACAACCAAGAACACACTTGCATCAATTCTATTATGTCACAGGATCACCGGAATTGCACTTCAGCTTACATTTGCTCGCTAATCATGCCCATGATCCGTACAGATGTGGCGATGACTCCCCGAGAGATACGGCTCTTGGTTAGCGGAGAGCATAAAATTCAGATTTCGTATGTGAAGGCATGGGATGCTCGAAGAAAGGCTTTGTGCAAGATATTCGGGGACTGGGAAAGCTCGTACAACTCCCTAGTCCCTTTTATGGAAGCCATGAAAGCATCAAATCCGGGGACCGTATACCGGTTAAAAACCACAGAAACCGACGTCGAGGGCTCTGTCAGGTTTCAGAGAATTTTCTGGTGCTTTGGTCCATGTGCGGCTGGTTTCACACACTGTCGGCCGGTATTGTGCGTTGATGGTACGTATCTATACGGTAAGTACAGAGGCTGCATGTTAATTGCTACAGGTGTTGATGCTAATAACGGTATATTTCCGTTGGGATTTGCTATTGTCGAGGGTGAAAATACATCATCCTGGTCATGGTTTTTCCGTAACCTAAAAAATATCCCATCTGTTCTTCATAGAACGGATTTATGCATCATATCTGATAGACATCTGGGAATACTGGCTGGAATGAGATCTGTATTTCCGACGACCCCACATAGGTTTTGCCTACGACACTTCAGGCAAAATTTTGATCGAAAATTTAAAAATTCGGATCTACATAAACTTATGTACAGAGCCGGTGAAACGCCTGACCCTAATGTTCACGACATATACATGACGAAAATTGGGGAGATGAGTCAAGCCGCGAAAGCGTGGTTAGATGAGTATCCAGTCCGCATGTGGTCACAAGCACATGATGATGGGTGCAGATATCTCCTAATGACGACTAATATGTCTGAAAGCTTCAACGGGGTCCTTAAAGGGGTTAGAGGCTTACCGATACAGGGGTTGATTGTTCGAACATTTTTCCGGATGAATACTTATTTTGTGCACAGAAGAGAAAAGTCCTTGGGGATGGACACTCCGCTCACCGCGTATTACGAAGATATCTTTCGGAAAAGAGAGCGCAGAGCACAATACTACAGATCCGAAAGGTTTGACACGGCGGAGTTTCAGGTGACGGGCGGTAATGGGAATCAATATACCGTGAACTTTAGAGATGAAGGGCTCTCTTCGTGTACATGCGGTCTTTTCCAGCAACAACATTTACCTTGTGCCCACGCTATTGCTGCTGCGAGCAGTATGCATACCTCACATTACAATTTCGCTTCCAATTACTATACAGTTTCTAATTACCAAGGTGCATACGATCCAAAATTTCATCCTATACCGGACAATCGCTATTGGCACTATTATACTGCCAACAGACAAACACCGACTGTATTACCGCCGGAAAAAAATATAAAGCCCGGAAGACCGAAGGTACGTCGAGATCGAATGACAATGGATACTGATCCTCAGTAAAGGCAATCCAGATGTAGCCTATGCAAACAACCAGACCATTATAGGACCAGATGTCCAGGATATGCATCAGGGGCGGGACCTTCAGGATCGTGACAAGTGCACTCAGATTTTTCTGTATTATAAATTTGACCGTCGATATAGCATTTAGATTTTACAAATAGATAGGATTTTTTGGAATTGTACATTTTGACGGATTCATTCTGTAAAAAACATTGATATAGTGAAATTTTATTATTTAATTTAAATGTTTTTTTTCGTCTATTTACTTTTATTCTATTTTTATGAATTATAATTATAATTATAATATAATTATAATTATAATTATAATATTATGATATTATGATAATAATTATAATTATAATTAGATTATTAATTAAATTAATATTTTTAAAAAAAAATAAGGGGGCGGGTTCTGAGAACCCGCCCTCTATACAAAAGTATAGAGGGCGGGTTCTGAGAACCCGCCCCCTATACTGAGGGGGGTGGGGTGGGCCATAGGGTGGTTCGAAACCACCCTATTCCCATAATTTTATTTTTTCCCCCCGATTTTAATAATTTAAATTTAAATTAATAATATTTCAAAAAAAAACCCTATTCCCATCCAAGTGTGAGTGGGACCCACCCTTGTTCCTCTCATTTTGCTGTGTCTACCGCGTCTAAATGCAGCAGTAGATGACCCCAGCTACACCCGTTGACTTATTTAGAGCAGCATATATCCAAGAGTAACATCATTAATTTAATTATTCTCTCGCCCTATATATATACACTATATGAATTACTAACATATTTCGACATCAATCTACTGTTGCAAAAGATTTTTTCGACGGGCATCACGAAAAGCCACGAACTCTAACCGTCGTAATCACTGGTGTCTCTTTAAATTATTGCGACAGTCATAGTTTGTCGAACTTTTTTGCTTTATTTCGACAGCTTCAAGCCGTCGAAATAAAATATGTTTCGACATATAAAAGCCGTCAAAATAAGCAATTATATATATATATATATATATATATATATATATATATATAAACGCGCTTTAAATGATTTTTAACTTAGTGTGTGTGTGTGTCTCTCTCTCTCTCTATATATATATAACCGCGCTTTAAATGATTTTTAACTTATTGCGACGGCTATAAGTCGTCGCAATATATCCTATTTTGACACATAAAGGCCGTTGAAATATGTCTTAATTGAAGAAAACAAATTAAAACGGTAACAGAAAAATATCGAATCCACTCAATATCGATTCCATTCAAATATCGATTCTAATCCAAAATCCAATCCATTCAAAAATAAATTATCCAAATACGATTACAATACATATTACGCGTTTTATTACAATCCTAACACCATAATTTTACAAATACGGGAAATGAAAAATGAAGGGATGACGAACACAGGAAGGAAGAGTCGATCACGAAAGAGGCGATCATAGATGTCCGGGGTAAAAGGGCGATTAAAAGTTTAAAATACATGATTTAGTAGGTAAGGGTTATGCTTGTGCCTGCGTGTGTGTGTTAGTATGTGTGTGGTATTCCGTATATGTGTGTGCATGTATATGATATGCTTGGGTGCGCGCGCGCATGTGTAAGCTTGTGTTTATAGGGGTTATCGAACTTACCGGAGGGACTGGCCTCCCCTCTTAGACGTATACATCGATAAGATCAAGCCTCTGCTGGATAGTCCAGTCAACAAATAGATCAGCAGCGGGAATGGAAGCATTATATTGCCGAGTCGTCTGCTGGCTGAAACCTAGGAGGTGGATTCCCAGTCGGCTGGAAAGGAGCGTTATACTGCCACGGAGAGATCTTGAAGGACATGTATTGTACTCTCCTGTGATGATCCAGTCCTCGATACACTGTGAAAACCTTATCTGCGGCGAATGATTTCTGCTCATCATCAACCGGGTGTCCTTGCTCCATCTCCATCTCCTGAATCAATCGATCTCGCTCAGTCGCTATCGCCACCTGTTTATAGAATAAATATATTACCGACGTTCTAAAATCTACATAATAATTATTCTGAAATGATTAAGAAGTACAACATAAGTGGAGTCTTACATATAACTCCTGTGTTAGTATCGATGCAGGCGCGCCATCGTCCCATACATATTGAGACCGGTAGATTTCGATCCGATCTAGAGGCTCTCGACCATGGCTTTTTTGCTGCATATTATATTTAGAAAGTTCACACATGATTTTCTAAGTTGTTTTTGTAACGTATTAATATCAAATACGATACTTACATGTTCGACGGAAAGCTGCTGGGAACTCTTATTCCCTCCCTTGTAAACATCGTGCAGCTGAGCGCGAGCTGCTTTGCTTCCACGCTCTTCTTATGAAGTTACATCAAATATTGTTTATTGAGTTGTTATAAAATAGTAAAAAGGTATCGTCAAACACATACCTTAAACTCTCCAGACAAGTAATGATCGACCAAGACGCGATATTTTAGCAATGTGAGATACTCGATGATGATATTTATCGGTTTACTTTTTGTCATCATCGAGTATCATGCACTTAATTAGATTGGTTTTGATGGCTATCATTTCAGTATTGTTGGTTATTGAACCATTTTGTTTAAGCTTTCGGAATTTTCAGTTTGAATGGTAAATTCCAAAACAATTGATATTATTAACGAAGTATCTATATTCATTAAAATAAGCACGCATCCATACAACGAAAATTACATAAAACCAAGTCTCACTCTCTCTCTCTCTCTCTCTCTCTCTTTCTCTCTCACAAACACATGTCCATACATAATATATTACACACACATAATACACAAAATGGATAAGAAGAACAGTAACAATATCATAATTCATCTCTAAAATTTCAGAAATAACATCTCTTAAGTATTGAACACCGCAGCAACAGAATTGATCCGCTCTGTAATGACATTAATGGCCTCATCACCTACTGCAGAATCTCAAGTGAGTTCGAGATAGTTCAAAATCCGACGGTGCATAAAGATGCAATAGAGAGCTTACGGAGCACTCGATAGCACGATCAGAAAGAAGACCCATAGACTGAAAGAAGCGGAGGTGACAATTTGCTTCGCCATGGTGGTCATTGGTTACTTCTTCAGGGGGAGACGGAAGCGCATCCAATACGGCTAAGTGGAAGAACCGAAAGATTTCATGATCGATCTTGAGCGTCCAGTTCATACCCTCCATAATCGTTAGAGAATGGTTTCATAACCAGTGTAGTTTATCCTCGTGTATAGATTTCACTACAGTGTAAGGGATGCTCCTCTTGATGTCGTCTATTGAAGGAAATGAAGGGGTGGATGAAAATCCCGACATTGACTATTTGTTTAAGGAATGGTGATTAATTGATTTTAAACTCGTGAAAGACAGCAACATGCTTAATTGGTAATTGGTTTATGGCATTGACAATATAGTTAATTGGTTTATGGCATGTCAAGTATCTATGTTTTCGGTTTAATTAATTTTTAATTGGCAACTTAATCTAGGTATGGTGACTTTGGCTAATTTTAGTATTTAGGAATTAAAAGTGATAAAGTTATGTACTGGAGACTGATGTATATATAGAAAACAAAGAAACATAAGCAATCACGCCGACGTCAACGCAACAATCACACAAATCGTTAGTTACATATGTTTCCATCCTCCCCCCCTCTCTCTATATATATATAATGGAGGAAAGAGACCCTAGGAAGCTTTTTCGTCAGGTGGCGTCTAAAATCTATATCCTTCGCGACTTTTTTCAACGATCAGCACCCATCATCATCATCTTTATCATGTACGATGTGGATACACCAAATTTCATGTGATTCCGCCATTTTTTCACCGTTGAATTAGCAATGTAAAATGTTCTATTGTCAGTAAACCGTTAATTTTGCACCCACTAAATCAACGGTGAAAAACTATTGGTATCAAATGAAATTTAGTGTATCAACATCTTAGATGATAAAGATAAAGATGATGCGTGCCGATCGTTAAATAAAAACGTGAAGAGTGTATTTTTTCGACGCCATAGGAAGAAATTCCCTCCTATGGTGCATTTCCTCCATTATTCTCTCTCTCTCTCTGTATATATATATATATAAAACTAAAATTAACAATCTAACCCAACCGCTAAACCTAAAAATTAACAATCTAACCCAACCACTAAACTTAAAATTAACTAAAATTTTTAACAAATAAACTAACTTAACTCTAACCCTAAAATTAACCCTCACCCAACCCAAACCCTAATGATCCAGTGAGACACTTTCTTATGTGAGACAAATGAGATGCACTCTATAATATCCTACTCCCCGTGTATTTCACCGATTCAGACCGTTCACTGTGATCTACATGTCACGCATATCTTACGTATCAATTTTCATGAGATTCCTACATCTCAAGCACATGCGATCAAGTGAACAAAAATGAATGTCTCTCGGTAGTCTGAAAAATGCTAGCATCGATCGCGCGTACTAAAGGTGTAGTAATCTCATGAAAATTGATACGTAGGGTATGCGTGACGTGTAGATCACTGTGAACGGTCTGAATCGGTGAAATACACGGAGGTAGGGTGTTATAGAGTACGTCTCATTTGTCTCACATAAGAAAGCACGTCACCGGATCATTACTTCCCTAAACCTAAAATTAACTAAAATTTTGAACAAATAAACTAATTTAACCATAACCCAAAAATTAACTCTTACCCTAACCTAATCCTTAAAATTAACCCTAACCTTAAATAAAATTAACCCTAAAGTTAACAAAATATTAACCATAAACCTAACACTAATTACCTCAACTCTAACCATAATCTTAAAATTAACCATACCAATAACAGAATCTTAGAATTAAACCCAACCCTAACACTGAAATTAATTAAAAAGTAATTAAAATTAACTAAAAATAGCCCTAGCTCTAGCCCTAGCCCTAATCATGCCCCTAACCCTAACAATAAAATTCATCATAACCCTAACCTAATTCCTTAAATTAACCCTAGCCATAACCATAACCATAACCCTCTAACCGTAATCCTAACCCTAACAACAAAATTAATCATAACCCTAACCCAATCCCTAAAATTAACCCTAGCCCTAATCCTGGCCCTAACAACAAAATTAATCATAACCATAACTCAATCCCTAAAATTAACCATAACCCTAACAACAAAATTAATCATAACCTTAACCAAATCTCTAAAATTAACCCTAACCATATCCTAAAATTAACCATAAATTCTAAATAAAATTAACAAAATATTAACAATTAAACTAAATTAAGAGAGAAACTACCCTGATTTCGTAGCCAGAGTCTGGGGATCAGAGGGGCTCGGAGCCGGCCAGGAGAGTGTGGAGGGCTGAGATCAGGACCGCTGGAGTTTATTTGGTGGCCGGTGGAGGGATAGAGACGGAGGGGGGGGGGGGATTTTTTGGGGGGAAAGATAAGGAAATTTTTTTTTTTGGAGGTGGCGGCGGGTTACCAAGGGGGAAAAGGGGGGCGAGGTCATGGGGATTTTGTTGATTTTGTTCAACATTTTATTCGATGGTAATTAGCTGTCGAAATAAATATTGACCGAAGTTGACAAAGTTTCATTTTTTTTCGGCCGGAGGTGGTCTATAGCCATGGAGATAATCTGTCGAAATAAACTTCAACATATTGGCCGCCGAAATTGGGCCCATTTTACCGTAGTGATACAGGTGGTTGAAGAGTTCGGATCCTTTAGCGGGTAAATATGGAGCCATGTGAATCACAAAACCATTATCAACAACCTCAATCAAGAAGAAGCATCTCTTTTAAGACCCCAAAGTCTCAAAGCCATGAGCAAGGGTCTAGTGAGAAGAGGGTTCAGATTAGTGAGCCCAGTGATTGTTTACTCCTTCATGCAAGCTGCAGGCTTGGCCATTGATCATGAACTCCATTACTTTAGATATAGTGAGTGTGTCGATGTGGCAAAAAGAACTTGGGGCCTCACTAGCTTGGGGTTGTTGCTTTTCTTGTGTATCCTCTGTATAGGGTTTATATTCGGATTCTCTTCGATATGGAAATTAAAGCCCGGCTCTTAATTATAGTCGCCGTGTAAATATATTGTGTCAGAAATATAACAGTACTGCACTATGTATATAATGGAAAATTGCTCGAATTAAGGTAGATGTGTATATTTAGAAGTCGTGATGATACATGGTTTATGTGATCTTGAAAATTCTTCTCGATGCTTATCATATTATGTATGTATTTCTCACATTGTACGCTGAACTGGTTTTAGGATTACGACTAATGAATATGTGATCTTCTCGGTATCCTCTCTATTGAGTCCATTTTCCATTAGGAAGAAATATATGACAGCTGCAACTTCAATTTATTAAGAACGATTCAAACGATTTCGGAGACGGCAACTTAGTAGCTAGTCTATGACTTGGCACAAAAAAGTTATGTTATATACTGAAATTCCTTGAAATAAATTTTGATAGAAATTGGTTGCACCATGAAATAAAAAGAAAATTACAAGTTTAGCTATCTAATTATGGCAGCCAGTAGCTGGCAATGTCCTTGGAGTAGGACTTAAGTATGTAAAATTAATCTAATAACCCTCAATGGGATGATAGTTGATAATGCATCCCTAGGTAATAAACACTACTCATGCTTCTCCTTAAAAATACAGAGGAGCCCACAAAGGGACTCTATTGTGAAATTATTCATAGTTTAGTTAGATGTGATTAAATTCCAAATAATTTCAACTATATGAATATTCAAACAAAAAAAAAACATATTTAGTTTCAAGTATAATTGTCTTAAGTCATATATAGTTCAAATTGTAACTCGAGTTGCACAATGTAATTGAAAATGCACCCACCTACAACTATGTTCATAAGCCTAGCGTGTATATTCCGTCAATCAAATACACGAACGAATTGTCAACTACAAACAATCAAATATGTCCATAATTACTTTTAAGGCACCTTAATCTTGGAGGTTAATTGGCCGCCTTGGGCAACTATATACAGAGAATATGAACATTTTCATATGCCTATCAAATCCATGATTTACTATCATAATAGTCATTAAATCTTTTAAATCATCAACCTAAATTACTTAAAAGAAGCTAGCAGAGGAGCTTTCACTAATGAAACACATATCTCACCAACCAAGCTTAAACTCCACAACACCTCAAACCTCTCACAGCCATTTAACCAACCTCGATCAAAACCCTTCACATCTCCAACTCATTTTTCCATCCATTGCTCAAACCTAGCTTCTCTCCCAAGTTTCACAAGGCATGCATTAGAGAGAAGCCTGAGCTTCCGTGACGTCGAGAAGAGAAGCAACAACAATAGAACTACACAAGAGAAGTGTCCCCTATCAAGGCACTTGCAAAGGGTGTACCCATCAAGCCTAACTCTCTCTTCAATATTGTCTCTGTCTCAAAACTCCAATGACTCCTCACTCAATAGTTCAATCTCTAGTTGGGACCAAAAGATCAATCATGTCTCACTTAGGAGTATGTTTGGCTCATCATGTGGATCAAGGAGATATCTTCTTCCTCATGAGGTTGTGAATGGGAGAGGAGGAAAAAAATATAGGGAGGTTGAAGAGTTGTTGGAGGTTGGGGATGGTGTAGGTGATGGTGTTGAGATTACAGATGGTGCTTGAAGAGATGCAATTGGATTACCAAATCCAGTGGTAAGCTTAAATTGTAAAGACTTTTGTTAATGTATCAAATTAATTCAAGAGAGTTATTATGATAAAATATGGTCATATTATAAGAAATATTAATTTAAAGGAGACCAAGAAAACATTCTCACCAATGAGTCCTAATGAAATAATTTAGAAAATAGTAAAAAGCTCACAGGTTCTGTATTTGATGCAGATGAAGTTTATGTCTCTTTCCATGACAAGTGCTGGGTACCAGTTTTTAATTACAGGTAAGGATGATGATGATGATGATGATGATGGTAATAATAATCTCTGCGATATAACTATATATATGAGAGAGTAAATCTCTTCCTACAGCTATAAAAAACTATACTTTCCAAATTTTGGATTGATGATCAACTCCATGTCATGTGATCTGTATACACCGAAGGATTGTAACATACACATGACTTCTAAGTTCTCTTTAGCAGGTTGCAAAGTTGACGAAAATTAACGGTGTCTGATGATGCTCGATATCGGTGACTCCGCAGATCATGACACGTGGCAGATGACGTGTCTCAGAGCTTACAAGAAAGGATTAAGAATGGTACGTTGGAAGCATACCCAGGCCTGTGACCCGAGGATGCTACCGACCTTCGGTGGCCGATCACCCCCAGCTCGCCTCCGAGCTATCACAGAACCAAAATGCCTCGGCCTCCCGCTCGGTCCCGAGCCTCCAGCCGAGCTGATCTTCCTCGGTCTCACCGATCGACCTACAGCACCGATCACAGGCGCCTCCGCCACGGCTCCGCGAAATTCACCAGGCGCAAGATATCCGCCGCCCATGATCCCGCGTTCCACGCCATCACGATCCTCCATTAACGAGCATATTTCGTCACTAATGGGGAATCGCGCCTATCACGCGGGCGTAACGCTAGGGACGTAACGGCCGGAGTGAATCTCGCGCCCGCCCGCCCATTGCTGCCACTATATAAACCCCTCTTCCAGACGACTTAGGTAAGCCAATTTGACCCCAATAGGCCGTTGCTCTGCCAAAATTTCTCGTCTAAGTTGATTGTCGGAGGGTCCTCGGTGGCACAACCACCCCGGGACTTCCTTGCAGGTAGCTCGGCCTCAACCACATAAAGCCCATTGAGATCCACACGCTTCAGGAGGCAACCTCCAACTCAATCTCAGCCATCTATCACCGCTTGTTGCAGATCAACGGAAGGTAACATCTGAAGGAGATCCAGAGATCCATCAGTGTCTCTAGGTTCTCTGCTCAATAGAACAATTTACACCTATATATCCATAAGCAAATGACTTGGAAATCACAGGAAATTTTGTACACCTAGGCTTTAAACAGTTTTGATCGTCTCATTAAAACATGTGAAGTTGATATTGCCCGCTAGCACAAGAAAAATTTCTCAGTAGTCCATTTAGTTAATGGTTTTGATCACCGATAAAATATGTGAAGTTGATTTTCTTGACCACCCGAGCATGAAATTCTCCTATGCCTGTTGAGACACTACTACAGAGTAGGTCTTCGGTATTATCAGAACCTATTTTCGTAACAGTTCTAACCGTTACACAACCGTTACGAAAAGCTCCGTCACCAGAAATACGGTAACGGCTTCAATCGTTACGATATACCAAATATGGTAACGGTTGGAACCGTTACCATATATGTTGCCCTTACTAACAGATATCTAAAACATATTAGAGTGGGGCCACCTCTCTGGTAATGGTTATAACTGTTACCATATATATATTGTAACTATTGAAATCGTTACGACAAATATCATTTGTTAACGGTTATAACCGTTACCAAATAGGAATTGGTAACGGTTATAACCGTTACCAATTTGAACGTGTATTTTTTAAAAAATCTGAAATCCACGTGTCCCACGCACGCTGCTTTCATTTACAACCAGCAATAAATAATAATAATATCGCCAAATTTTACATGATTATAATAATCAAGAAGTAATATGATTCGAATGCACGTAATCATAATAATCAATAAATCCAAGGCAATTATATATATATATATATATATATATATATATATATATATATATATATATATATAATCAATAAATTAACAAAACAAATGTTTATATCTATGATCGTTGGGACAATCTACCTGCATAGTCCCGTGACCTGAACATACTCCCTATGGTCTGCCGGATGGACTCCTCATTCCTCTGCGTCAGCTTCTCGACTCGTGTCGTAAGTGTATGCAGCTGCTATTGCGTCTGCCGATGAATCTGCTGCTGCTGCTGTTGCGCCATTTGCTCGCGGAGCTGACGAATCTCCTCCGCTGACGCAACTGTCGCATATGCCCTCGTTTGGGTCATGACGTACTCGTGGACGGCCGCACGCCTGGCAAAGAGTCGGTGGCCATCGTGATACCCGGTGGATAATGAATCCAGGACAGGGATAATGAGGGTAATCGGGTCGTCGAGACCAAGTCCTAAGACGTCTGTCCTCTTTTAGAACTGGCTTTGTAAAGAATATATATATAGTAGAAACTGTACACGTTAGCGACCGTTTATTAGGGACTATAATAATTTATACGGTCGCTAATATGGTATTCACGACCGTAATATTTATACGGTCCTTAATGAACGGCCGCCAATGCATTGGCGACCATGTCCAAAACATTAGCGATCGTTTAAAACGGTCGCTAATACTTCGATCAGATTATACCCGCGAGCTGCCTTCTTCTTCTTCTCATTCTCCCCCATCAACCCGCGAAGGTAAATTCTCACCCCCAATTTCATTAATTTTTTTTAAAAATATTTTCAAACTTATTGCATTTTTTTTCTTGTAGGTGTTATAATTTGATTTGTTGCTGTTGGAGCTTGTTATAGGTTTTTTCTTTTCCAAAGATTAGTGTTTTCTCCTTCTAACCCTAATTTTTTCAATTAGATTATTAAATTTTGAAATTAGTTAATTAGTAATTTTAAGGAATTGAATCATTTGTAGGATGATGGGTTTAGGATTATGAAATCATGAAATTAAGAAACTAGGGTTTGAATTTTTTTGTGATTTTGAAGTTGATGGGTTTTATCATTGAATATAATTGAGAAATTGAAAACATATGAAAAATTCAATTAGAAAATTTGATAATTTAGTAATTTAGAATAAGATGAGTTTTAAAGTTGAAAACATATGAAAGATTGAAATGGAAATTTATTAATTTAAGGTAAGATGGATGAGTTTTAGAGTGTGTGTGTATGAGAGAGAGAGAGAGCGAGTGAGTGTATATATGAGTGTTTGAGTGCGCACGCGTATGTGTGAGTGTGTGAGAGTGTATGTGTGTGTGCGTGCGCGCCCGCATATGAAATATTTTAACAATTTATTCATCCTAAGTTCTAACTTGTATTCTTTAAATTTATTAATGATTCGATATCTTTTATTTTATAAATTTAATAATTTGATATCTTGTTGCTTATGATTTATTAATTACTTAGATTTTATAATTGTAGCATAATTTATAAACCAAATCAAAATAAAAATCAAATCCTTTAATACCAATTAAGCTACAGTAGATATATAAATCAAAAATAAAATCAAACTGATTAAGAAAAATTAACACTAATTAACCTATAACATTAATTAAGAAATCTTAATTAAGACCAGATAACAGTGAACCGAGACCCTGATTAAAGAACGATTAAATAGAAAGTTAAACGATACCCTAAAATTTTGATTACAAATGTAACTAGGGCATTAATAAGTTTAAGATCAAAACGTCTTAAACTTATTTAGGATCGACCTATAGTTTCCTGTCTGTCAATTGGTGTATGTCAAATCTTTTTCCCGTCGAATTGATAGGATCACATTATATGTTTGTGAGAGTTGAGCGTCATATTCAATTTTTTCAAACGTATGTGTAGTATTCGACGAGAAGATTTGACATACAGTAATTGTCGGATTTGTCCAGTTTTGACATGTTACGAATGCAACAAGACTCACATCTCACATTCTCCTATATTTTTGTCCATTTCGAGAAGTTTTGATGGTACTTTTCACTTGTTCCTCGTGTACAGATTTATGTACGAACACGGGAAACATGGGGAAAGTGTTGCCGAAATTTTCTCGAAATGGATGAAAAACAGAAAGATGTGAGATGCAAGTGTTGCATTCATAATGGAAATTAGGACATTTATCCCTGACAGCCGTGAAACTAATTATCATCCCGAACTTTTGCCCCGAGTACTTACGCCAATTTTAAATGACTTTAGATATTTTGATGCGTCCACATTATAAAATCTAATTTAAGACTTGAAATTTTATTTAATGATGAGCTTGTAATAAACTCATAAGATATGTTAAACTCATATTATTATCTGTGTGATAACAGATGAGAATTTTTTTGGATAAATCGTTTATGCACATGGGTAAAAAAGATAGAGATAGTTTGAGAAACACCCGATTTAAAAATGGGCTTAAAATCTTTTTAGATTACGCAAAGATGAACCCAAAGCGTAACCAAGACGGTCTCTTTGTAGGGTGTTTTTCGTCACCCCATTGAGATCGAAATACGCGTCGCTTGTCAGGTGTACTACAGATCCCCCCTGCATAGGGTAAGCGGGGTTTAATTGATTGTGGGAATTCGAATCTCCGGCAGCCGCGGACTAAACTGCCGTTAATTACCCCTCGCCTTTGGAGCGAGAGAACCTCCGATTGACGGGTCAAACCGGTCATGCGAACTCAATATGTAGTGTGTTGTGTTTTGAAAGGACGCTAACGAAAGCCCTTACGGCTTGTTCCTGATGTTTTGGATATATCGGGGACCCCGCAGAGTTTACAGGGATCCCGCTACCCGGATAGTGGGCTGGAGGTTAAGGGGGCTAGCATCCCCCTTGCGGGATGCGGGGCAGCATCCCGTTAGAAATTTTTTCTAACGAGGACAGTGTTGTGGAGGTGTGAGTGTATAAAAAGAAGAAGAATGGCGTCCAAAGGACGCGTGGACACCAGCGCCTCATGTGCTTGGCACGCGGGTGCTAGGCGCTGGGCGTCAGCGCCCCACGTGCTTGGCACACGGGTGCTGGACGTCAGCAGGAAAAGGGACTTAGTCCCTGCACTGGGAGCTGTGCTCCCGATTGACTTTTAGAGTTGAACTCCTGACAAAGAGGACAAATGGGCATATCCCTTGCACTGGGAGTTATACTCCCAGAAAGAAAGATTTATTATTTTATATATGTATAATATATTTTTTTGAAGAGTTAAACTCCTAAGATATTTTCGGAGCTGATGAAAGGGGACCCCTTTCTTCTCCCTTGGGCCCTGGATCTTCCCCAAAGTGGGGTTTTTGGAGGTGGGTCTCCTTCTTCTTCCTCTTTATTGGCTGGATCTTAGAGAGAAGAGAGTGAGATTTTAAAAATCTTCCCTTTTGTAGATTTGATGGAAGATCCGTGTTCTCCTTTAAGGGTTTTGTGGTGAAAAATTATTTCTTTTTGGAAAATCAAGAGTAAAACTCTTGATTTAATTCAGAAAATGGGAAGAAGGTTTAGAACCTTGAGGAAGGAGAAGGGGGCACAAAAACCCTAGAGTTTGATAGAATGAAAAATTATCTTCTTTATTTCATTATCATGTTGCCTTATATATGCTTACAAATTTACATATAGCCCCTTGGACTTTACGAAATGGCATTTTGCCCATCCCATGCCTCATGTGCACATTTCTTTTGCATATGAGCCATGGGCTTTACAAAAATTTGGCTTTATGCCTATTTTTCTTACATTCATGCATAAAAAATTACATCAAAATTATTTATTACATGATTTCATTTTGGCATGGGGAGGCCGGCCGCGGGCCTCGACTTAGACATGGGCCCACTTGATCTGGGCTTGGGCCCGCTTATTTGGGGTTGACTTTGACTTGGTCAACCGGGATGCAATTTTTGACGCCAACAAAGTGTCCCCATCAATGAATGCACATCGCACATGAGTTGTGTGCTTGAAATTGATAGATCTTGGAGTTGGACTTCAAGGTGAAACATCCTTCCGGGGGCGGAGTATCATTCCGGGAGCATTATTCCGTGGATCGAAGCATAATTCCGGAGGTCGGAGCATAATTCCGAGATCGGAGCATAATTCCGAGATCGGAGCATGATTCCATAGATCGGAGAATGATTCCGACGAGCGGAGCATGATTCCAAGGGATCAGAGCATGATTCCGACGAGCGGAGCATAATTCCGACAGGAAAGACAGATGCTACGAGGCGAAGCATGATTTCGACACAGGGTACATTCTGAGACGAAGCATGATTTCTTCACAGAGCTTGTTGGTTGACGTGATTCCGAGACGGAGCATAATTCCGACGGGGAGGTCCTTGGTTGACTTGATTCCAAGGCGGAGCATAATTCTGACAGGGAAGGCAGATACATCGAGGCGACGCATGATTTCGACACGGGTTACACTCTGAGACGAAGCATGATTCCGACGCAGAGCTTATTGGTCGACTTGATTCCGAGGTGGAGCTTAATTCCGACGGGGAGGTCGTTGGTTGACTTGATTCTGAGACGAAGCATAATTTCGACAGGGAGGCCATTGCTGTCCTTTTTACGACTTGGACGGTGGGTGCTTGATTTGACTTGCTCCGCTTCTTGCGGTGTCAAGATTCGACTTGTTTCCGAGGTAGAGCTTGATTCCGCCAGGGAGGTCGTTGGTTGTCTTGCTGACTTGATTTGATTTGGGTTGACATCAGCATCGCTACACTGGAATATGGTATCGGGAGCGAATCATCATTTGCCCTGAGAGGATTTGGGGATTTTGATTTTGGTTTGGCATCAGCACCGCTACACTGGAATATGGTACCAGGAGCGAATCATCATTTGCCATGAGGGGATTTCCCTCGTTCCCAGTTTAACGACTTAGGGGTCATCTGTTCCCAGTTTAACGACTTAGAGGTCATATGTTCCCAGTTTAAAGACTTAGGGGTCTTCTGTTCCCAGTTTAACGACTTAGAGATCATTTGTTCCCAGTTTAAAGACTTAGGGGTCTATTGGATCGATTTGGAATTTCGGGTTAGGGGTCGGTATCAGCGTTGCTAACATTGAAGCACAGGTGCCAGGAGCAATTCATCATTTGCCTTCACCCGTTGGGGAGCGATGGCTTAGTAGACAGGTTTAGGACCCTATCACCAAAGACTTTTCAATTTTATGAGTCGTAAGGGTTCCATAAAAGTATTTTCTCCCTACGAGTCGAAAGGATCTCGTAGGTGTACTTTCTCCTTAGGAGTCGTGGGGACTCCCAAGTGTGTTTTTCCTTAGTGAGTCATAAGGATCCCACGAAGGTATTTTCTTACGAGTCGAGGGGATCTCGTAAGTTTGTTCTCTTCATGTATCGTGAGGACACATGAGTGGGTCTTCCCAAATGAAGCATAATTCCAAGGGCGGAGACCGGCTGCGTGGCTGGTGATTGCGTGGGGTATGGGTGTGATGAGAATTATGTGAGCCCGTGGATTGTATACGGTAGCCAGTTTGGGGACCAACCGTAGGGCTGGGAGAATTTTGAGACCTTGTTGGCGCCTGCATCGCTGTACTGGAATATGGTACCATGAGCGACTCATCATTCGCCGTTGGGACATTCAGAGATTTGAAATTTTGGTTGGCGTCTGCATCGCTGTACTGGAACATGGTACCAGTAGCGCCTCATCATTCGCCACTTGGGGATTTGGATTTTGGTCAGCGTCTGTATCGCTGCACTGGAATATGGTACCAGGAGCAACTCATCATTCGCCACTTAGGGATTTGGATTTTGGTCGGCGTATGCATCGCTGTACTGGATATGGTACCAGGAGCGACTCATCATTCGCCTTTGGAGATTGTTTTTTTTGTCTTTTTTTGTTTTTTTTACCGTGGTTGCTCTATCATTTCAGATTTTCTTATCATGAAGGTCACGATTGCCCTATCATTTCGGCTATTTATTCGCGGTTACCCCATCATTTCGGCTTTATTTTTCATCTTTATTTTACTCGCTGATTTTTATTGCGAGTTTCCCCTTCATTTCGGCTTTTTTCTTCTTTTATTTACACATTTTTTATTTACACATTTTTTACACACATTTTTTTTACATTCCCAGTTTAACGACTTAGGGGTCGTCTGTCCCCAGTTTAACGACATGGTGGTCAACTGTTGGAGCATGGGCTCGATTCTGCAAGAACCATGGGCTCCTTTGGCTTAATTGTATAAGCGAGCTCTTCGTCATCTATACCAATCCGATGTTGGGTAGCAACAGCTACGTCATTGTCGTGGATACAAGGCGTAGGAGTACTTGTTCCTTTGAGCTCCATCATGTAGACTGTATGGGTTGTGTACCCGTCTATTGCTTCTTCATTGGCAATGTTGCTCGTTTGGCTTTTAGCTTGTTGCCTCGGGCAGCTCTTTTGAGAGAAAGGCAGATGTTTGAGAGAATCAGGTTCCCGAAGGATTTCGGTCTCTGTTTGTATGAAATTGGTGTTCGCAGTTTAACTGTTTGTTAACACGCCTTTAGACAGTTCTATCTCTCCTGCCTTGTATTGTTTTTCGACCAAATCTTTGAAGACGAAGCAGTCCTCAATAGCATGACTTATCACTCTGTGATAGGAGCAATATTTGGGGTCGTCGGTCATATTCGCTTCTTGCGGTCTTTTTGATTCCGGCAATTATAGACCGTTTCTTAGGGCATCCTTGAATATTTTACGGACTTTGTCCCTTCTAAAGGAATAGACCTTATCCAGCTTCTCTTTCAGTGGAGATTCTCCTCCCTCTCCGAACACTGGCTTCCGAGCCTGGTTGGCATTAGACCCGCTAATCCCTCGCTTATTTCGGTTAGCCGAAGCGTTAAAAGATTCAGTATCGTCGGAATTTCCGCCTTTGCGATTATCGTCCTTTCGGTTTCTCCAGGACCTATTGTTATTTTGGGAATCAGAGGAGGACTCCTGCTTTGAGCGTTCCAACATCTGAACTTTTCTGGTCAGCTCTTGGAATGTTTTGAGATCCGCGGTGCATAGAAACGGGGCCATCCAATTGTTGAGATTTCCGACAAGGAGTCTGACAGATTGGTTCTGCTCTATCGGCAGTTCATATTTGAGGGAGGGATGCACCATCGGGTTATAAAATCCGTGCTGCTTTCGTTGTTCTTTGGCTTAGTCTTTACGAGGTCGGCAATGGTAATCTTATCGCTGACACTCATGAACCTTTGTCGGAACAGAGATTCCATTTGGACGAAAGTAGTAACGGAGCCATCCAGTATGCTAGTGTACCAATCGAAAGCGACATCGGTTAAGCTATTAACGAACTGGCGGAGGAGAAGCGCATCATTGCCCCCAGTATTCCCTCATGAGGCTTTAATTTGGGCGATCTGCTGATTCGCATTTCCTGTCCCATTAAATCTTCCGAATTTAGGGATGACATAGCCGCTAGAAAATTCTACCAGATCATACTAAGCAGGATATGGTCTCCCGCTACTGCTAACATCTTTTTGCACTTCGGCTTCGGCTACCAATGTTTTGACTTTGTTGGAAACCAAATCCATGATTTGATCTTGAGTTAGTAGGCTACTGTCATCGGTAGCCAAGACATTTCCCGACATAAGATGCGACTGACTTTCATGCGGTCCGCCCACCTTCGGATTTGAGGGAATAGGCGTTGGCTGTCTCGGGACACCGTTTCCCGGTTCATGAGCAGAACCCTGTGCTTGATTGGACGGCTAAGAGGCAAGTTGGTCCGTGAGCTGTAAGATGGCGTTTGTCAAGTCGTCAATTTTTTAGTAGAGCTTGGCCATCTCCTTGTTTTTACTTTTAAGCTGTTTTCGGAGCTCTTGGAAAAGTTGCTGCTATGCGTTCTTGGGACGGAAGATTGGCTCCTCTTCACTTTTGGAGCCCGACTCCTCATGAACCGAGGGATCTCTCCACTTATCAGCTTGACTGGGAGAATTTTCATTACCTTCCGGAGGATGCTAGTCTTAGGAAGTGACAGCCACATTCATACCAGATTGGATCTGAGATGTGGTGGCCCCGTCCTTGCTCTTGCTGCGTGTGCCCACCATGTAGACAGTGTGGACTATATATCCAGCCATCTCTTTATCTTTGGCGGGGTAACCCTGGTCTTGGAACCCCATGAAGTTTAGCCTAGCATGAGCCCTAACCCTTTTGTTGGCTCTGTATCTAAGCCTTTTCTGTCTTAGCTTCTCGATTTTGAGGGCTTGGCAGGCATCCGTCATCCAGGAAGCCATCGTGAGTCGATTAACGGGGAGCTTAGAGAAGATACCCGATCGAACAGTTGTCAAGGGCACCGCTGGAGCTTGCTCGAGACGCCTTATTGCTCTATTGGTGTTGATGTCCTTGCCCCCGGCTGGGGCCAAGAAAAGTCGTTCAAACACCAACTTGCGTTTAGATTGGGGCGCCTTCGAGACCACCACATTTGGCATCTTCTCTTTTGAGGCCGATTTATCAGTCACCGGGGCTTGAGGAACAGGGATGGCGTTAGCTGGCATGAATAGAATAGAGCCAAATGGTAGCGGCGGCTCCTCCCACTGTCATCCGAGACTGGCTGAGAGGACCGTCCTGGCGTCCATCTTCATCGTGTAGGAGATGGGAGTTGTGTTGAGAGCTGAGCTTATCCTTGGAGACATTTTTCTGAGTCCGAAGATTGCAATTAGAAATTGTTAACTTGTACAAAGAAGCATGATTTCAGTACAGGCAATCGATATGTATATTGATTGAGTTCGCATGAACGTTTAACCCGAAATATGGGAGGAGAGATCCGTCTCACCAGGCGTGCCAGAATCTGTAGGGTGTTTTTCGTCACCCCATTGAGATAGGAATACGCGTCGCTTGTCAGGCGTACTACAAATTCCCCCTGCCTAGGGTAGGTGGGGGTTTATTGATTGTGGGGATTCGAATCTCCGGCAGCCGCAGACTAAGCTGCCGTTAATTACCCCTAGCCTTTGAAGTGAGGGAAACTCCGATTAACGGGTCAAACTGGTCAAGCGAGTTCAATATGTAATGTGTTGTGTTTTGAAGGGGTTTTGGATATATCGAGGGCCCCGCAGAGTTTACGTGCCTAGCATGTGGACAGTGTTGTGGAGTGTGTGTGTATATAGAAAGAAGAAGAATAGCGTCCAAAGGACGCGTGGATGCCAGCGCCTCACGTGCCTAGCACGCGGGCGTTGGGCGCTGGCGTCTCACGTGCTTGGTACGTGGACGCTAGGCTCGAGGCATCGGCGCCTCACGTGCTTGGCACGTGGGAGCTAGGCTTGGGGCGCCAGCGCCTCACGTGCTTAGCACGCGGGCGCTGGACGCCCGCGCCCTACGTGCTTAGCACGCGGGCGCTGGGCGCACGCGCCCAACGTGCTTGGCACATGGACGCTGGGCGTCAGCACGAAAAGGGACTTGGTCCCTGCACTGGGAGCTGTGCTCCCTATTGAATTTTGGAGTTGAACTCCTAACAAAGAGGACAAAGGGGCATAGCCCCTGCACTGGGAGTTATATTCCCAAAAAGAAAGATATATTATTTTATATATGTATAATATATTTTTTTGAGGAGTTAAACTCCTAAGATA
The DNA here is from genome assembly GCA_030015575.1 of Agapanthus africanus. Classification (NCBI taxonomy): domain Eukaryota; kingdom Viridiplantae; phylum Streptophyta; class Magnoliopsida; order Asparagales; family Amaryllidaceae; genus Agapanthus; species Agapanthus africanus. Next base: position 53,311,802 of record CM057348.1, read on the forward strand.
TTTTCAGAGCTGATGAAAGGGGACCTCTTTCTTATTCCTTGGGCTCTGGATCTTTCCCAAAGTAGGGTTTTTGGAGGTGAGTCTCCTTCTTCTTCCTCTCTATTGGCTGGATCTTAGAAAAAAAAAGAGTGAGATTTTAAAAATCTCCCCTTTTGGAGATTTGAAGGAAGATCCGCGTTCCCCTTCAAGAGTTTTGTGGTGAAAAACTATTTCTTTTTTGAAAAGAAAGAGTAAAATTCTTGATTTAATTTAGAAAAGGAGAAGAAGGTTTAGAGCCTTGAGGAATGAGAAGTGGGCACAAAAACCCTAAAGTTTGAGAGAAAGAAAAGTTATCTGCTTTATTTCATTATCGTGTTGCCTTATATAGGCTTACAAATTTACATATAGTCCCTTGGGCTTTTCAAAATGGCATTTTGCTCATCTCATGCCTCATGTGCTCATTTCTTTTGCACATGAGGCATGGGCTTTACAAAAATTTGGCTTTATGCCCATTTTTCTTACACTCATGCATAAAAAATTACATCAAAATTATTTATTATATGATTTCATTTTGGCATGGGGAGGCCGGCCGCGGGGCTCGACTTGGGCATGGGCCCACTTGATCTGGGCTTGGGCCCGCTTATTTGGGGTTGACTTTAATTTTGACTTGGTCAACCGGGTTGTAATTTCGACCCCAACACTCTTATTCCGTCCTTTTAAAAAATGTAAGAATAGAGCCCGTTTTCGACATGAAGTGATAGAAGAATATGTGTTTGTAGAGAGTTTTGAATCGAACTACATACATTGGAATTACCATAGCGAGGGAATACGTGACGAGAAAATGATGATGGATAATGAGAGGCGTGGTGGGAACAATTCTCGCAACAATACATTCCGCCTCCGCATTCGTGGTCCGCACAGGGTCGATTGCCGCTGTGACCGGCATATTACCCTCCTCCGACGTAGCGACCGTATTACCTTTCCCCATCACAGGGAACGTCGTATTATCCTTATCATCCGCCTTTGTAATAACAAGGAAGGTACTACCCTCGGCTTCCGTCACAACATCCTTATTACCCTAACCCTCCGCCACAGAAACCGTATAATCCTAATTAGCCGACCCCACAGGAAGGGTTATTAGGTTACTTTTTTCATAGAAGGACTTCGACGATGTAAATCGATACTATTTGTTTCTGGTGGCGATGGTAGCAGTGGAAGTTAGTGAGGTACGTATAGTTATTATTTATAGAAATTTGAATATACAATTAAACCGTGTTGAGTCTTGATGTTTAAAATTCATATTGTGTATTTGTAGAGTTTTTATAAGTTAACGACGAAAGAATTATGTTTTGACGATGGAAGTGACGGGAGTTGGTGAGGTACACATATATATGTGTTAGTATAGCTAATATTGTTTTCGAAAATTATGATTTCAGTTCATATATTTTTATTTTTATTTGTTTCGATTCACAGGGTTAAGTGGGCTACGATTGCGAGTGATTTATAGATTTTTTCGTATTGTTGGACATATATATAGCGTATGTATTGTGTTTTTCGTATTCAAAACAATTTAGTTTATGTATGCTTGTTTATTAAGAATTTAGTTCATATGTGTTTGATTGAGTTGTTGATATTGATGGATATATCGTGGATAATGTTTATATGTTAGTTTGTATGCGTATGTGTTCATATTTTTTGTTGATCTTGTTAGATATGTGGATTGTGCATATATATTGATTTGTATTCGAAACGCTATTGTGGCGTAATATATTGTGAATTTTTGTATTATTGTATTGAATATAGCATTTTTTGTAAAAATTTTCAGGAAAAATAGGTATTAGCGGCCGTATTAGCTATAGGAACGGTTGCTAATACATTATCAGCGACCGTTCGCTGATATTAGGAAACGGTTAAATTTGTTGGGATGTCCTTGTGTCTCCTTATTAGCGACCGGAGGAAACATTCGCCGATACATATATTAGCAACCGTTCGTATTAGCGACCGTTCATGAACAATAGCTAATATTCGTATCAGCGACCACCCCATCAGCGAGCGTGTTTTTGCAACCATTTAAAATATAAACGGTCATTACTATACATTAGCGACCATTTATTATTTTTTTGGGACCGTTCCATACGGTCTCTAATAGTGACTATATGTAGTAGTGTATATATAGACACGTGTTAACTTAAAATACAGAATCGATTTGATTATATGAAACTTACCATGTACTCGTCGGTGCCCTTATGTAATGTGGTCCACTCCTTGGCGGTAGTGTAGTTGGCGAGGTCTTTCTATTTTATTGATAAAATTATGATTTATTTTAATAAGTAATTTGCGACAAATAAAACATATATTCTTAAACGTTGAAATACTCATGATGTGCCATTATGCACTGGCCTGCGTGTGCTTCCCTTGGACCGGGATAGCACGGCCTCTCACAACGTTGTTCCGGTTCTGCTTGTTGCAAACTGACACCAACTTGCAAATATAAAGAAGATCATATTCTATTTTAGAATATGATTTCATGTTATATTGTTATAATCTTAAAAATTAAATTTATACCCGAACATCGTCGTGCTCAGAATACTCGACCAGCAACGACCAATCGGGTCTCGGAACATCCAACGCTAAGATATCCATTGTCACGTCCTGCTTCCCAAATGAAAGTACAGAAACGGTGATGTGGCATGGTCCACAGCCTAACTGTGTCAAGGGTGATCTTTCTCTATACAGTTACGTTAAGCATATATATATATATATATATCATGCAGGCAATATACCAAAACTGATAATAAAAGCAGAAGTATTTATTTCCATTAACTAAAATTATTACATCTCAGGTACTGAAAGCAAAGAAGTAGTTTGATTACATTGATGAAAAGAAAGCAAGCCCTAAACAAGTAGGCAACTGAAAGGAAAATAACTACTCTTGATAACCGATCGTGAGCTTCGCGTAGTCTTCGTCGGTGAGATCCACTACTTCATCTTCAACCTAAATATCGTTCTCATCTAACGGACGTTCTAGGGATAGAGAAGGAAAAAGGAAGTCCGTCAGCGATTTACACTCGGATAAGATTTTCTCAACAGAAAGTAATGGTAAAGAGAATAAGTGTGTGTAATGTATGATATTGTATATATGAATTGGTATGATTTATGTGTTGTAGATATCAGGTAAAGTATGGTATATTGTGTAGGCTAACTACAGGTAATATATTCGTTTAGTTTGTTAGACAAGGGTACCAGGTTCTCGAGATTATTCTGTTGCACCGCAGAAAAACGGTTGGAGAAAGTAAAATGCACTGTTCCACTTTTTCGGATCTGATCGAGTAATAAGGGAATCTGATTCCGTATACTATCTTACCTAATCAAACTACCCAGTCCCATTTTATTCAGTATAAATGTTTTACGAATTAGAGTTAGTACGTATATCATATAGGCATGTAATATCATTTGCTTGAATATCGGGTTAGTGGTCGTCCATGTTGGGATTGTTCATATCATTTGCCTGAATATCGGGTTAGTAGTCGTCCATGTTAGGACGGTTCATATCATTTCCCAAATATCGGGTTAGTAGTCGTTCATATTGGGACTGTTCACCCTGCCTGCAGATATCTTTATTTGTAATAATATTCCATATCTAGGTTCGTGAATTCTAACCCTAACCATGTCGTAGGCCATATCGTGTAATGTATCAAAAGTTTGAATTCAAGTAGATGATATCTCATTCGATATGGACTTCCACGGCCGTTGGTTATATGCCATTCCATTATAGGTTGTAAAGTAAACACAGAATTTTATAGAATCTTAGTTTATAATGGACCATGGTATTTTATCGTAATTATGATTTATATAGAAACCATGGTATTTTAGTGAAATTTTTCCTTTATAAAATGATGATGGTATTTTAGAGTAATTATCTTTTAATAAAGATTGTGATGTTTTAATAAAAATATCTCCTTATAAAAGAGTGTATTTATATGGGATATTAACGAAAATTATCTTTTGTTATAAAGGTTATGGTATTTTAATAAAAGAATCTCTTTTTATAAAATGGTAAGGGTATTTTAGTGAAATTCTAATTTAAAAACTCCACTTTCCACGTTAGTGGTATTTTTGGTAAAGTTTAACTTCTTAAAGGTATTTAGTAAAAATCTAGTTTTAGGATTATTATTGATTTTTAAAAGAAAAACCCTAACTTTTAAAAGTTCATGGTATTTTAATAAAATAATTAGTCTACCAAGTTCATGGTATCTTAGTAAAAATTATGATTCAGAAAGGTTCGCAGTATTTTAATAAAAATATTACTTAGAAAAGTTTAGGATATTTTAAGGAAAATCCTATTTTTCCAAAGTTTGTAGTATTATAATGAAAATATAAATTCTTAGGAGTTAATGGTATTTTTGTGAAATAGAGATTTTAGTGAAAATATGATTTTCCAAGTTTACTATCAATTTTATTTAAAAATAAACAATATATAAAAATTTGCTATGATTTTTCCATATTTTTAACAATTAGGGAAATATTATCGATAACCTTTATTTACTGCCGTAAAATAATTACATTTATTAATGTAAAACTTGTCTCAATCCTGATAATCTCTTGATGACTTAGTTCCATATGTCCAAGTATGAAAAGGGGTTTATCCATTACCCCGTGATTTTATCGTGAATGATAACTGCTAAAATTTCATTATTTAATTAGGGTTTAATATCATTTTTAATCATTATAACCCGTAAAATATATAATCGAGTTAAAAACTCATGGTTAGGTCCTGAAATTTTTTTAAAAGATAGATATTATCATAATGAAGATAACAGAGGGTCAAGTGTTGAGAGATCCTACCTGAAATGAGCTAGGAAATGAAAATCGGTGAGCGTAGGGTAGCACGAGAACAAATATATCTTGAATCTAAGAACTATTTAGCCTCTGGGACTGGAACCCGTGTGTATAATACTCAAAATGGAAGCTTTGAAAAGTTTTTTTGCATTTTCGTGTTAAGCAGATATTTTTATAGGATTTTTACAAGCTAAAGGGTATTTAGAGGGATTTTCTGGGATTAAAAATCCCTATTTTTTCCCAGTCGCTACAAGAGCCGGCCCCAAGAGTCAACCAAATCTGGACCGTCGGTCGACCAGATCCAATGACCTATGTCATGTCGCGTCGTGAGCTGGCACGGGCCACCGCTCGGACTCGCGCTACTGATTTGGGCTGTTGGATCAAAAGATCCAACGGTTCAGATCAAAAGCGCCGATATTTTTTTCTTTTTTGTATAAAAAACTTTTGGCAGGATCTGAGCCGTTGATTTTCAGATCCGACGGCCCAGATTCATTACTGCTCGAAAATTTAATAAGAAATTTGTTTTTAATATTTAAAATGCTTTAAAATTCTCTATTCCATTCTTTCAAATCCTCGTACCACTTGGGGAATTTCAATAATAGCATACGGCCAAAATTTTTTGCTATTAGTTTTTGGCTTTTAAAAATCATTTAAAAATAGTTTAAAATATTTTAAAATTTTGGAGAAATTATAGAAAATGTATTTTGATGCTTTCTTCCATTTGCAACCGAATTTGGTCCAAAATAACTCCCTTTTCGGTTTTAAAAACTTTTCTCTTCGATAAAAATTCCATTTAAATTCTTAAAAATTCCAAAAATTCATTAAAAAAAATCCTAAAAATCATATTAGCTCATTTTAATTATAGAAAAATATTTTAAAAGTTTTTTCGGCCAGTATAAGCAGTAAAATAATTTTTTTGATATCGGAAAAATTATAAAACATTTTTATATTATGTATCTAAAGTACACGGTCGTTACATCCATCATCGCCATCCACTCCTCCTCAGTCGCCGCAACCTAGGGAATGTAATGATCCACCTTTACTTTGTTTCGGCATCTTCTCGTGATATTCTGACACATCCCTATGACCCAGACAAGGGCGTGATGTTCATCGAACAACATATGCACACCATCCTCGTCGGTGTCGCCGATGAATCTGTAATGTCATCTGGTCTGAAATTACAAAATTTTAAATAAATATATATATAATGACGATTTAAATTTAAATGTATAAAAGGATATATGATACAGTGTCCGACGCAAAAAACTGCTGAATATTGGCGGTCTGACGTCGTGTAATACCTAGTTCCTTTTAAATAATTTCCGTATTTTTAAAAACAAAAATTAATAAAATTGTATTAACTTGAATATTTCTATTTCCAAAACCCAAAACCCTACCCCATTTTCTATTTATTATTCCATTTAAATCCTATCTTACTTCTTATATTTTTCTAATTCTCAAAACCAGCTCAAACCCTAAGCCCTTTTTATTTTCCTAACTTTAAATTTAACCCCACTCACCCAAGCCCAGCCCCAGCCTGAGCCCACGAACCCACTTCCCTTTCCCATAACCCATACCAGACCCGATCTAACCCGACCCGACCCGACACCCCCACTCCCCTTCTTCTTCTTCTCTTCTCTCCTCTTTTCCCACCTTCTCCGCGACGTCACCCTCACGACCCGTGCTCCTCCACCTTCCTCGCAACTTCTCCCATCTCCCTCGCGCTACCCCCACGACCCTCTCCTCCCCACGACCTCGTCCTCGTCCCAACATCTTCCCCCTCTCTCGCGCTACCTACGAGGCCCGCTCCCCAACGGCCACGACGACGAAGCCACTCTCTCAACTGCCCGAGATCCCCACCCTCGCTCGCATCGACCGCCTCTATCATGGTGAGACCCTCCTAACTGCTCACCACCATCGCCTCGACGCCGACATGCTTCTCTCTTCTCACGGCCAAGCTTTCTCCTCTCGCTAACTCCACTACATAGACGACCACCTTGCAACCGCTGGCGGCGCCCACGCATCTACAAAGATCGCCCAACAGAGCCCGACGAGCACCACTGACCTCGCCTTAGCCCCTCTATAGCCAAGCCCGGCATCTCCTTTCTCCTCCCATGAGCCCGTCGCTACCTTCCTCTCCTCCTGCGCACCCCTACCAAGCACCGTTGTCGTTGTCACCCCCTGTATCGCCGCCGCCGCCACCCTCCTTTCAGCACCCCCATCGACCTAGCACTCCCGCTTCCAACACCACCCTCCTCGACTTCTCCAACAACCGTCTCCAACTGCACCTTCCCTTCCTCATCGACCCTACTGCCGTCTGCATCTTTGGCCACCGCAACCACCTCCCTGCCATCATCATCGATCTCACCAACACCTCCCTCTCTCCTCTGCAACATCGACGAATCCTCTTCATCTCGACAGCACCATCACCATCACCGCCTGCTCACCTTCTCTTAAGCCATTGGCTCCTTGACGGAACCCAACTCTGGCCACCATCACGGCAAAGCAACCGTCGATGGATACCCCTGGACTGTCGTTGCCTCACTGCTGCCCCGTGCCCAACAGTGTCGCGTCGTACCCCAGCCGAGCCCAAGTTCCAAGCCAAACCGAGTCCCGACATTTCGTCGAACATGTGCATTTATCACGATTCCCGCTGTTTCGGCTGCCGCCATCAAAATCTAAATCATGGTCTCAGTCTTTGTAGCTGTTGCGGTCATCAACGCAGTCGCCGTCACAATATCGTACACGTTCGTCGCAACCCCTATCGCGCTCGAGCCTCGCGTCACGCCATGCCGGTTCCGCGACGTTTATCGTTGTCTCATGTGTCGAGATGAATAATCCGCACGTTCGTCGCTTCTATATCATCTACTAAGGCAAGTGAACCCATTCACTTGTTTTCATGCTATAGTTAGGACATTTAGTGTATAAATACAACGCTTTTAATATTAACTGAACCAAAATTGAAACTCTAGTATAAATCACCCATGAATGTTTGTGGAACGTGTAACCAATGAATTTTATACATGATGACGAACAACATATTGAAAATTGGCACCAGTCGGATAGTGTTTGATCACGAATTCGATACCCCAAAGTCATGTATCGAAACAGACTAATGCGGCTCTCTTTAGGTCAATCCTCGTCTTTACGTATTGATGGCGGTACCACCGATACTTATATTTTTTTAGTGATAGATAGCGACACATTAAAATTTCCGTAGCAAAGAACACAATTACACACTTAAAGTGATGCCCTAATGTCTATACCGAAACTTGCCTTTTATCGAATACTTGACACTATTAAATTCATAATCAATTCCAGAAAAATCTACTCACAGCATGACTAGGTTCATTGCGAAGGGTACTGCATAATATTTAACACAACGTGTAGGTTTACTGTTAAATATATCCTCTGAACATCTAAAACAAAGAACTTACCTGACCTTGGGCTGCAGTCCAGAGCAAGAACTTACCCCTGATATGCTTTTATACACCTAAAACCGTAATGTTTAATTGTGATAGTGTGCGGAGCCAATTACCGATACGTATAAAATTGTTTTAGCTTTCCAATGGTACCAGTTTCACTAAATTCCAGTATCATTTAGTATTTAAATCATATTTTAAACGAATTACATGTACGGCAGATTTCTGTCATTTCAGCTTGCACGCTTCATCAGTGATCTAATCATAACTCCTAAAAAAATGACTATTGTTAATCCGTATGATGCGTTGAAAACATAACAGACAAATATAAATATTATCTAACTGTAACATCGCCTAATTATGCTCCCAACAGGGAGTAAAACGTGTTACGAAACGGACTTCTAGTTCAGAAATTGGATTTCCAGCAGAGAACACTTAATATGAAATGACCATAACTCGTAAACCTAATGCCCGATTGACTCGAAACAAATTTTATTGTACAGATAATTTAGAAAAAGAAAACGATAAAGAAAATGAAATGGTGGCTTATTTTGTTTGTAGTTGAAGTTTCTTGAAACTTTGACTAAGTAACCATTTTGTCTTCTTTCTTAACCCTAACTCTTCAAATTAACCTTAGTCAATTCTCTACACCTAACTAAGGTTAATGATATTATAAGTATTATATTTTCTTTTCTTTTTAAAAAGGTTATCATATCATCTTCTTCTTCTTCATCTTCTTTCTCCATGAAAAAAGCTTGCTACATCAATGGTGATTGATGAAAAAGTGTGTGAAATCCAAATCTAAAGTCAACCCAACTCCTATTTCTTCATCCTCTACCTCTTGCCAAGTAGTATAGGGTGTTTCCTTCACAAGTTTTTCCGACTTGGTGAAGTTGGAGCTTGTTCTAGCGATGCCTCGACGTAGATCATCTTCGGCATCGAACCGACGATCAAGCCCGCCCATTCTTCGATGATGCCGACGCTAGAGCCCAAGACATGATTTGGACAGCGAGGGGACTTCATTGCGGAGCCGTGGAGGTGGTGGACCGGATCTACAAAGGTTGTATGTCCGTTCCCTTAGTTAAAATGTTAACTAGTTTGCTTGTTTCGCCTAAATATCTAGTAAACGATCCGTAGTCGGGTTTGTAGGCACCCGTAAAATTTGATTTGTGCATGTTTGATCACTTGTGAGACTTCACTAGAGTGCCTAGGAACCCTACAGTGGTATAATACTCTGTTTACTCCTATTATATTTTTTTGCTAAATTATGCACGTGTGATTTTATGTGGTTTTTCTAATCCAACTGATACCGGTTGCTCATATGTTTTTAGCAGTGCATTTATGTATACCCATCATGTTGCATGACCGTCATCCCCTAGTAAATAGTGTTCGTTTGCATCAATATCCTAGTGACCATATTACATTACCAAGTAATAATATTAGTGATTGGATTGTGGCAAGTACGTTAATGTAAAAGCATGATTGAATAGTGGAAGTGACGCGTACTTATACACAATCAGCGAAACCAATTAGTTATTGCATTGTCGATACCTATGAGGCATATATAAGTGTAATAACCGGTATGAGATAGGTATAGAATCACTTATATTAGTATCATAGGTAAGATATCGAGTACTTTCCATTTATCTTGGATATCAGTTGAGACATGCTTGATGGAGACCATGTCTTCAGTTCTCGCGTAGACTTGTCATGGAGCGACTAGTATTTGGATTCATGGTCAGTGTTTGATGTAGACAACGGGATATAGAGTAGTTTGAGTGTGAGTTTGATCAACGGAATCTTAAGAGTCCCACTGCCGGCATATACAGTGATTTCGAGAGTTGTATGGATGGTATTTCTAATTCTTAGCGAGCGTGATTCGGGCCCGTGTTTCCTTGCCCCTGGGGCCTATTCTTGGGTTGAGGATACTTCTGCGGTGGTTGACGCTCACACTTAGACTGACGATAAGTTTAGTGACCTAGACATTGAGATTTAGAGACTGATAGCTTTAGTGACATGGACATTGCATTGATTACTGATCTGATACACTTGCTTATCGTTACATGTACTGGTTATTTCATGCTCGCGTCATTGTTCTATACTTACTGCTTTATGTTTATCATCATTGCACATATTACATATTTATATATATTGCTATTGTGTCGCTCTGACGACCTTAGTATGCATGCTCAGAGTGAACAGTGGATTTAGCTCGGATCAGGACTTTCCTTACCTCGAGAATACTGCGGACATCTAGATCCGCAACGCCAGCGCTATTTTTTCCTTTTACTCTATCTGGTTAGTTTTATATCTGTTTTGATAGAATTAGTGACTTCATTTCTCATTACCTGTGGTATGATTACTGATTACCATGTAATGCTAGAAGCCGAAGTGTGACTACGGCAGAATATTTTCTTGGCCGTAGGAGCATGGCTGGCTTTGTCACCCCTCGTATTCCGTATTTTTAGGAAGCGGGGCGTGACATGCCGGTCCTATCTAAAATGGAGCAGGTACTTATAGGAAGTACGGATCTCTGCTCCCATGTAATCTCCCACTTGGTAGAGTTAGGACCAATAGGCACACCATCCTTGTTTCACATCAGTGTCCATGGTTCAGCACCATCGACTGGTCTGGAGTAGGAGGGTCTAGTACGACCCCTCTTCCTACCACTGCTGGAGCCAGCAAAAAGATATATATATATAAACACAATATTATAATATTCAGAGCATGTATATAGCATTTGAAAATTTTAAATTTCAATCGTCATTTAAAAACTTTAAGCAATAACGATTATACCTGCTGTCCCTGGCGTGGAGCTAGAACCGATGCCATCCCGTCAGTAGAATGCAGATTTGTAAACAATAAACTGTTAGATGATTGAATAGAATTTAATAAGTAACTAAAAATTCAATAGATAACTACATTTTAATGATGTATTAAATTTTAAATAAGGAAACTATATACAATGTGCAGGAGTGACTGGGATAGAAGGATCTGCTACCGCGCTAATATAGGTAGACAGGGCTGTTGCGGCTGCTGGGGGTCCTGTGGCGCTTGTTGGGGGCGCTGGTAGGGATAGGCTGGGCTGCTGCGGCTGTCGGGGGTAAAGCTTCTATCCCATTAAGAATATATAGATTATACACCCATTCACTTATACTTTCATCAATTTCGAGGAGATTTCGGCAGCACATCCCCGCTGTTATCCGAATACACTATAATAAAAAAGACGATCAGTTCAATACTGTCAAATAACATTGAAATGAAAATCTAATTTATCTTTGTAAATGAAACACCAGCGGAAAGATACCGATAAAATATCTCGAAACGAATGAAAACATAAGTGAATGTAGGTGTTTACTTTATACATTTCTAATTTGTCCACACTGGACAAATCTATCGGTTATCATACATTTGAATCTTGTCGTCACATAGACTACACGACGGTTGTTAGAACCAAATGATATTGTCCAATATTTAACAATTTTTCGTGTAGTTTTATGACACAACGAACATCAAACGTATGTTAACTGATAAACGGAGATTAAGACACGTTTTGATTTTCACGTATTATTATCGATGAGAATATGAAATTTTCATATTATCATCGAGTATCATACACTTAGTTTAAGATTTAATTTGAATTAGTTTTAAGTTTACGTTTCAATTTCTAGGTTTTGAAGTTTTTAGTTTAAGATAAAGTTTTTTAAAATTAAAACTTTTCTTAATCAAGTTTTAGCATTGGGGTTAGGGTGGGATTTCATAAGAGTTCAATGTAGAGGAGAATAATGATGAATTAAGGTTTGGTCTTGTTTGATCTGTGAGATCATCGTCATTATCTCTCTCTCTCGCACACACACATATTTACTTACTATAAAATAACTTAAATTTTTTCAGTAAACTATCCTTAACTATTGTTGTTCTTCACTAAAATACCTTATAAATTTTTCTAAGCAGCTTATTTCTTCAATTTTACTAAATTACACTAAAATACTCTTAGCTATTGTTGGTTATTCACTAAACTGCCTTAAATTAACTAAATTGCTAAAAATTTCACTAAAATACCCTTAACTATTGTTGTTTTTCACTAAACTATCTTAAAATTTTAACTAAATGATTAATCTTCTTAAATTAACTAAATTACTAAAAAATTTACTAAAATACCATTAACTATTGTTGTTTATCACTAAACTGTCATTAAAATTTTTAATAAAAAAACCCCATTTGCATAATTTTACTTATTTACACTAAAATTTCCATAAATATTGTTACTTTTCCACTAAAATACTCTTAATTATTGTTCCTTTTCACTAAACTACCTACAAAAATTCGTTAAATTACCCGAACCTTAACCTTAACACTTAATCTTATTCCTAACCCTAACCCTAACCCCGAACCGAAACCATAACCCTCCCCTACAACAACACCGGCAGCAACACCGACACCAACACCAACATCAGCAGCAGCAATGGCAACAATTTATTTTTGGGATCAAGCAAAAAAATTAAAATTTAACCTGTTTATACTTACCTTTTGACGACCGACGGCTAGCAAACTTCGAGCGGTAGCGACCTTCGACGAGCTCGATCGAATGCTAGAGCTTTGATCGCGACTTAGGGCTCCGATCGACGACGCCGGGCTCAACCACGGAGAAGAGACGGCGAGGGCTTCGAAGGGGGACGACCACGGAGACGACAAGAGGCGGCAGCAGCTACCGAGGAGGGTTTGGCGCTCGATGAAAATTTGGGGGGGAGGGAGGGGGAAGAAGAGGCTCGATGAAAATTTATGAGAGTTTTGGGTTTTTATCTCCAATGGGTTGTCGGGCCCGCCGTATTTTTTTATTAGTAGCGGTCTTAACGGTTACCAAATCTATGAAAACCGTTACCGTTATTAGTTGGAAACGGTTTGAACGTTACCAATTTCTCATTACTGTTGGCACATTTGTAGCAGTTAGATTCCGTTTTCTCAAAATAATAACAAGTATTACTTTGCAAAATTACCAAAAATATTAGTTGATGATTAATTATGAATTAGATATTAAAATCTTCTAAAATGTGGAATTTGTTCACAGCCGACTCTTTGAGCTGCTGAGTTTATCAGGAATGCTAATTGATCACAATTGGAATGAGATTCTAAAGAGAAGAGAACGATACAGGTTTTTAGCGATTTCTTTTTAAACACAATTTTCTCATTTGCTAAGAAATTAATGCATGTAATTTGAATAGTTACTAATATTTTGGTCAATTTACAGGGAAGTTTGTGCAAAATTCAATCATAATATTGTTGCCAAGATGGATGAGAAAGAGATCATAGATATAAGTTTGGTTAAGGAGCTTAGTTTAGCAGAGAATAGAGTACGGTGCATGGTTGACAATGCCAACTGCATACAAAAGGCAAGTCTTTGGATTTTATATTCTCTTTTATTAAATACAAATATAGTTAATTTCAAAAAATAAAAATAAAAAAGAGGGACAAAAAAAAGCTTTTGATAGAAATTACAAGGGTAAATTTTATGAAATCAAACATTAAAATTTCAGGGTTTTGAGATAGCACCTTTGAACATTAGAAATTCCATTCATACCCCGTGAAGGTATTTTTGTCAAGGAATTTTCATCAAAGCATGTTACATTCGGTTCATTTAGAGAATATTCGGTCTACACACAAGATTATTTTAGGGTTATCTAATCTACTAGTGACTTAAATGAGTTAATAAATTAACATATTCATATAACATTACAAGTTCAAGAAGAGTTCATGACATTATTAAAATCATATGGTGCTATAAAAAAATCTAGAAAATTCATATTTCGAAAATTCAACGAGGCTTCGTCAAGTTTACTCAAATTTTAATTTAATGTTTATTAGAAAGGGCCCCTGTCGTAATATGCGGGTATGAAATCCAAAATCAAGAAAAATTATATTAATTTAAAAGTTTGTTGTTATATGATTTATAAGTTGTACTGTCTTATATTTATGAACTTTATGTGTAAAATATATAAAAAATTAACTGGTAAATATTTTGAAATTTTTATTCAGCTTTTCATATATTTTTCTTGTCATAGCATACGAAAATCGCGAAATTTTTAAAAAGCTCAAAACTTTTTTTCTTCGGTTTTCAATATTTTTTTTGTTATAGCGCATGAGAATAAAAAATCTATTAAAGTTTAAGTAGTTGGAGTGTCGAATTTTTGATGAGAGTATATGGGCATTCAATATAGTGAGATTCGATCTAAAAGACTAAACCATATTGGTGGAGGTGCCCATCTATATTTTATAGATAGTACAAGGTGGTATTTAAAGGCCACGAGAACGAACCGGGCTCTGATTGTTAGGAATATGTATACCCTAGAGACCATTATTGTATGATATAGTGGATGCTTGGACATATATAGAAAGGACTTTCTTGCTTGACATGATAATATACTATCTGGTTGCTCTTTATCTTAACATGTGCACTTGTATTATTATACTGTCTCTCTGATACATGTTGATAAAACCCTTAGGATATTTGCTTGACTACCAGGACTATGATGTGGATCATACTATTAGGACTTATATATTCTACAAGAACATCCTTTAACTGTTTCTAGTCGAGAGAGTAACGAGACAGGGCATCGATATTCCAAAGTAGACTAGTGTGTACGTTTCTTGACCCTGTAGGGGGCGATGGTTGATCCCATAACCATTGGTGTTTGACATCAAAGATTGTACACAGGTGCTCATTAAAGAATGAGTACACTGAACAGGACTCGCCGAGAACTCCTAAATGATACTATACCTATCGTCAGATAGCAGTTCTCTGGTGACACTGATACAGGTTAGTCTATAAACCTGAGATCGTCATAGTGTCTTGTGTGGTTCCTACTATGCTTTGATTTCCTCCCTACCATGGCTCAAAGGAGGCGTGCAAACAGGTGGATTTTGGGTACAGTCCCGAGTCATATTGTCATGCCCCGCTTCCCAGAGTACGTTAAAATGGGCACGTGACATAGCCAACCATGCTACCTGTGGGTAGGAAGTATCCATCCACAGACACATTACGGCTGTAGAGATATCAAGGACAAAATAAACTATCTAAACATGTCCATAATCCAATATATCATGAGTCAAGAATAATAAAATACGGAAGCGAAAGATCCAATACAAATAACTGGAATGTATGTCCCATAATGCGGGCTCACATCAGGAATAAAATGCAGGAAAGGAAAACTAACTAATACTGACACCTCACAGCTCAGCCTGCTGGCTGAAGTACTCCTGATCGGACTGCAACAGTGGTACGGAATCTGGGCCATGCAAAACCCAGACGTCAGCGCGTCAAGTCATCAAGTAATATAATATGAACAGTGTAGCAGGCAATGCAATATAAACATGAATAAAACAAGAGTAACAACAATATAAGTCAGAGCAGTGCAGGGTAATGTGCAATGGTTAAACTGAACTGTTCTATCAGATTTTCTGTTCTAAAGTCTTTGAAACCAAATTTATGAATCATCAATGTAACTCAATAGTATCCCGTGCATGCCCGGGACCACGGTCTAAGACTCTCGGGCTAAAACCAAGACGTGCCGCTAGGTACTAACAGGGAAAGGATAAAGATCAACGATGTCAGCAGCATCGTCACGAGGCGGGCCTGGCCTCTAAAACTGATCAGTACAGGTAGTGAACTGTTGAGTTACAAGTCAGGTTTCACCTTTGATTTCCCCATACCTCCAAGTTATATGTGTATGTCAAGTCAGGTATCCCGAAATCAAGAAACTAATGCCAACACAGGATCAGGTAAACAGGTTTGTCTGGATAGACAACAGGAACGGTCCATCATGTCAAGTCAAGCAGTATACGGTACCATGTCGGGTAGATCAATATATATGTAGCAAGTCAGGTCAAAAGGTAAACAATATCATGGGTGCGCTCACAATCAGTTATACAATCAAGCATGGTATTCATCGACATGATATAAACAATGAATTAAGCAATAGGCGGATTTACTCAATTTGCAGTACAGTTATCAGTTGTGTCACAGAGATGATTTCAATGTTATACGAATGCAGTATGACAATTATGGCCCTTTAATCAAGTTATAACAGGTTTAAGAACTTGAGAGGTGCAATGATTTAAATAAAGGTTCAATACAGCTATTACAGGTTAAAAATGCACACGTGTGTCCAAATGGAACAAACTATAGAGATAAATACCATAAGCTATGTCAATATTAAAATGTGATTAAACGGTGAATGTGGTTATTAGGTTCAATTTGCAAACTATAGGTTCCAAGTTTAACGGTAAAATGATATATAACAATATTGTACATGAAAATGAGAAATGATCGTACCAAAGTTAGATTTACAGGTTTAGGGTATCATAATATATGTGTAAATATTGTTTAGTATGTAGCAAGGGTTACTTGCTTCGACGGGTCGCGAACCGGAAAAATGGAACGTAGAATGTCGGCGGGGAAAACTCGCGACGGGCGCACGGTTCACGGAATGAACCCAAACGACGAACAAAAGAACCACGCGGGTCGGGGTACCTCGCTGGAACGTCGGGTCACGTCGTCGGCATCGTCGGATTCCGGTCGAGGAATGAACAGTGAACTATCAATACATGTAAACAAGAAGAGAAGAGAAAAACAGAGAAGGAAGGGAGTAGGATCTGAGAAGGGGTGCTCACGATGATCCGTGGGACGGGTGGTGACGGTCGACCTCGTCGACGAAGCTCCGGCGGTGGCCTACGACGGCAGCGAAAGGTTTTCAGATCAAGAAAATATTTACAGAGAAAGAAGAAGAAATGAAAAGAGGAGAGAAGCAAGCTCACCGAGGGAGGCTTGCGAGGCCGGGGACAAGAGGACGGGGGTCACCGGCGGCGACTCACGGAGGCGCAACGCGCACAGGGGCGTGTGCAGGTGGCCGCGGCTGGTGCAGGGTGCACGGGGGTTGAAGAGGGAGGAAGGAGATGGACGTGGCTGCGACGAGGGCGAGGAGACGACGAGCCCGGCGGTGCTGGCGCCGGCGATGGGGTTGCAACGGCGAAGGGGAAACGAGGCGGCTAGGTTGCGCGATGGGTGTGTGCGTTTCTTTTTTTAAAAGGAAAGTGAGGAGGGAAAAAAATTATATAGAGAAGGGAGAGAGAAAAGTTAGAGAGAGAGAGATAGAGATTCAGGGGAGAGAGAGAGATTGGGGATAGGGAGAGAAGGAGAGAGAGAGACGTGAGATAGAAAGAGAAGGAGAGAGAGACGTGAGGGTGGGTCCCACAGAAAAGTTTAATGGATTGCGATTGGTTGAGGTTTGTTAATGGAAAAATAAATAAAAGATTTAAACGATTTTGAGGGAACAGTAAAATTTATATAGGTTAAGAAAATATACGATGGTTTAAATATATTAAAATTTTGGAATTTTGGCGCAAAGTAAAACATTTCCAAATCGCACCCGGGTCGGGTCCAAAAATTTGAAATTGAAATAATAGAATTTTAAGCGGGATTCAAATTTTAAAATGAAGTGTTTCATGATCAAAAAGCATACCCCCAAAACGGACACACGCACGTGCACGTAGCCATCCAAACTCGCCCGTTTCACTGAACGGGACGAGAACACGATGCACGGACGCTACAGCAGGGTTAGGGGTGTCAAGTAGGCCAAGATGACTATTTTTAATTTTATTTTAGATGCCGAAAATTGTTATATGCAGAAATGAATTTGCCGGGTAAAATTTACAGTAAGTAACAATCAAGCAAGATAAATGAAATAAGTGCCACACTACGTTCAAACGGTAACAGAAATTAGTAGCCTTGGGCTCGGGTGTTACATCATACTCAACTACAAAAAGAATTTCGTCCTCGAAATTCCAAGAACACAAAGGTAGAAAACTACAAGAAAAGGTGAGGAAACTTCTGCCGGATTTCATCTTCTCGTTCCCAAGTGGACTCTCCATGCGAGCGATTACCCCAAGAAACAAGTACAAGAGGGATAACCTTGTTCTTAAGAACCTTTTCCCTTCGATCCACAATTTCAATCGGTCGTTCCTCAAAAGTTAAGTCTTCTCGTACTGTTAGCTCCGAATGATCCAATACGTGGGTTTCATCTCGAACATACCTTCGTAGTTGAGATACGTGAAACACATCGTGCACATTCGTCAAGGACCGCGGTAATGCCAAACGATACGCTATCTCACCAACGCGCTCCAAGATCTCAAAGGGTCCAACGAATCGAGGACTAAGCTTTCCTCGACTTCCAAAACGAATCACCCCTCTTGTCGGTGACATCTTCAAGAATACCAAATCACCCACGGCGAATTCTAGAGGTCTTCTTGACGTGTCTGCCCAACTCTTCTGTCGGTCTTGTGCTGCCTTCATATGATTTCTGATAGTGTTAACCTTCTCAACTGTCTGCACAACCAAATCCGGTCCCAATAATCTTCGTTCACCGACATCATCCCAACAAACAGGTGAATGGCATTTACGACCATACAAAGCTTCAAATGGAGCCATCTGGATAGTTGCCTGAAAACTGTTGTTGTAAGAAAACTCCACTAAATGCAGATGATCCTCCCAAGAACCCCTGAAATCCAACATGCATGCTCTCAACATATCCTCAAGAGTTTGGATCGTTCTCTCCGACTGACCATCAGTTTGAGGATGATAAGCTGTGCTAAACTTCAATCGAGTCCCCAAACTTTCCTGTAAACTTCTCCAGAAGTGTGATAAGAACCGAGTGTCCCGATCGGACACGATGCTCACCGGTACTCCATGCAATCTTACAATCTCTTGCATATACCGCTCTGCCAAGGTCTCTATTGACTGACCAACCCGGAAAGGAATGAAGTGAGCTGCCTTGGTCAATCGATCAACAATTACCCATACTGCATTGTTGCCTTTTGGACTTCACGGTAAAGCCGTCATGAAATCCATGGTTATATGTTCCCACTTCCACTGAGGAATCGGAAGTGGTTGCAATAAACCAGCAACCCTTTGATGTTCAGCCTTAACTTGCTGACACACCAAGCACTTCGCCACAAAGCGAGCAATCTCCCGTTTAATGCCTTCCCACCAGAAATGCTGTCGAATATCTCGGTACATCTTTGTGCCTCCTGAATGTACAGAATAAGCTGAACTGTGTGCCTCCTTCATAAGCTCTTCACGAATACCCTCCTTTAGCACACACAAACGGCTACCATACCTCAACGAACCATCTTCGTAGATCAATAAATCTGTTCGTAGTCCGGCTTCAACCTGTCCTCGAAATTTTTGCAGTCTAGGGTCCTACGATTGTGCTGCTTTAATATTCTCGATCAACGATGACTGTACTTGTAGCTGCATCAACTGTCCCGAAGAATGCGGTAGCACAACCTCCAAGTCAAACTTCGAAAATCTGCAACGATCTCCTTCTGCGTAGTTAACATATGAATTGCTGGTAACTGACTAAGTGCATCCGGCACGACGTTAACCTTCCCCGGATGGTACTTAAGATCAAGGTCGTAGTCAGCCATCAGCTCCAACCATCTATGCTGCCTCATATTAAGCTCCTTCTGCGTGAACACATACTTCAAGCTCTTATGATCAGTAAAAACTTTGACCCTTTCGCCTAAAAGATAGTGTCTCCAAATCTTCAGTGCGAAAATCACAGCCGCAAGCTCTAAGTCATGCGTTGGGTAATTCTTCTCATGGGTCTTCAATTGTCTTGATGCGTACGCTACAACCTTTCCATGCTGCATCAAAACACATCCCAAACCTTTCCCAGATGCGTCGCTGTGAATCACCAATCCTCCGGAATTGTCTGGCACGGTCAGAATAGGGGCGGTTATCAATTTCTGCTTCAACGTCTCGAAAGCTAACGCACACTTATCCGTCCATACGAAAGGTACCTCCTTGCGCGTAAGCTTGGTCAACGGCTCTGCCAGACGAGCAAAGTTCTCCACAAATCTCCTGTAATATCCTGCGAGTCCAAGAAAGCTCCTTATCTCCGCAATATTCTTTGGAATCGGCCAATCTCGAACTGCTGCAATCTTTTCCGGATCGACGGCAATTCCATCGCCCGACACAACATGCCCCAAAAGCTTCACTTCCTCAAGCCATAACTCACACTTACTCATCTTCGCGTATAATTTCTTTTGTCTCAATGTCTGTAGTGCGATCTTCAAATGCTCAGCATGCTCCTCAAAACTCTTCGAGTAAACCAGAATATCGTCAATGAATACCACAATAAACTGATCCAAGAACGGCGAAAAGATTCGGTTCATCAAGTCCATGAATACTGCCGGCGCATTCGTTACTCCGAAGGGCATCACTAAGTACTCGTAATGTCCGTACCGAGTTCGGAACGCCGTCTTGCAAATATCTTCTGCTTTCATCCGGACTTGATGATATCCGGATCGCAAATCCAGCTTTGAGAATACCCTCGCGCCACTAAGCTGCTCAAAAAGTTCTCCAATACGAGGGATAGGGTACTTGTCACGCCCCGCTTCCCGGTATACGGCGAAGGGGACGCGACGAGGTCCGCTACGTATGTACTCAGAAGTACATACGCTAAGCGTAGCTAAGCAATATAAAATAAATACACAAGAGACAAGAGATAAAAAGAACAGCAACTTTTATTTATTAACATTCTTTATACAATGCATGAAAGGAAATACAACTGAAATAAAAAGATGCCTAAACAGTGGCATAACAGGAAATGAAAAATACACAAAGGAAAAGTGTACAATGAAACTAAAGTGCAGGGTCTTCGGCAAACTGCTCCAAGTCTTCTTGAGATGGATCGATTTCCGCCGGGTCCAAACCACCTGACGACATTCAAAGAAGAAAGAAATAGAATGTCGTCAGCGAACAGGTCGCTCGGTAAGTCCCAAAGATAAGGGAGAAATAGACAGAGAGTAAGAGAGAGAGAGAGAGAGTAGCTTTTAATGTTGTATTATAATATTGTAATGTTGTATTAACGCTGTTGTTTGTAGCCTGGTACAGAAGATGTCAGTGTATACGAGGGGAGTCCCACTTACACCAGGGACTTTGGTAACCTGTAGTACAAGGCTCCGTCGAAAATACCACGGAACAACGGCATGGATGTAATTACGTCTTAAGTGACCACCTCGTGCCACCTTTAACATATTCCGTACCAGTCTACCCCTTAAACCCCGCGATGTCTTGTTTGTATTGTTATCTTGTAAAATTGTATTGATTGTAAGATTGATTAACTGACTGACCGAAACCATGATATCAAGAAACAGTTATAACCGTAGAGTCATGTAAATGGAATACTGGGAAACATGTAAAAAGAATATATCCATGGTTCGGTTCAGTCAAGTTATATAGATTGTTAACTGGATTTAGGGATTCATGTATTCATATTGAGTTGGAATATAAAAGAATATAGATTGACTTGAATCATATTCAAGTCAGAAATAGTCAGACTCTAACCCGAGTCAGACTAAAAGAAGGTAATTTGATGTTCAATAATTGTTAGGGGCCTTATTGTAATTTATAGAACTTGAGGGGGTTTTATGTAAAAATTACTTTTATATACTTTTCAAAATACACCTCAAGTATTTAATTATCGTCTTTATATACATACAACAATTTAATGATCAAGATAAATATATATACATGTTCGAATAACATGAAATGAGTCAAGTATATTATACGAGTAACTACCAAAAACAATGCTGTAAAGAAATATTATGTACGACTAATTAATCAAGTCAAACGAATGCGGAACATAAACAAAAATATGGCTCTAAGTGTTTTGCATGCGTGAGTTCCAGTTTCACCTAAATGCGACTACCGGTTTGAGAGATATATATATGTTTTCGTATCGTCGTGCAAAACAGATCAGAATCTATTCGGCACCGTCACATATTTTTAAAATGCAGTTTGAGTTAATTTCCTTCAGGTTTCAGGTTACGAAGATTATTAGAAAATTGTAGGTATTTCGATGTACTTATCGAAAACACCAAGATTCATACGATTTGGATTTATGAAGCTCTAGTTATGATCATTTTAATATCAGCATTTAAAACAGAAATTCAGATTTCTGGACAGCAACTATATATTGTATTGTAAAGCCTATATCAGGTTGTTTCATGCATTCCTAAGTAATATAATATACAGAAAATTATATTTCTATCAATGGTGCATCTACACATCTAAATTTTGTCACAAACGGATATCGGGTGTTCGAGTTATGTCCAATTTAAAAACAATGTGCGAATCAGGACAGATTCTGTCCAGATCTGTCACTTAATATTGTAATGCAGTTTTCTTTATCTTAGATAGGTTTTCGGTAAAACTATAGAACTAATAAAATCTATATCATTCGATGTAGATATCAAAAACACCTGAGTTTTCTCAATTTGGATACCGGTATACCAAGTTATGTGTCCTAGAAATTGACCGATAGCTGCAGTTTTCTGTTTTACGATCAGTGAATAAATACGATGTAATTCACAAACCGTTATGCGGATCGATCTAAAATTTTTACAGCATGTATAAAATAATATAATCTATCATATGTAAATTCCATGAAATTTTCAGAAGTAAAAATTAATGTCTAAAAGTTATTTTAAACCTAAAGGTATTGATGTGTATACTAAAATCGGCAAAAAGATTAACTAGTATTTTTATGCAAGCTTTATCCTTTCTTTTAATAACCAAACCGATTCCATGAGATATCGTAGATATATTATGGATTGAAATCTATGTTCTCACAACTTGTAATAAACATTCATAATCATGAAGAAAGAATTAAAAATACTTTAATTTGAACAAGAGATAATAAGATATTATTAAACCATATAGAATCATATATATCTAAACTTATGTTTATGTATATGTATATGTTTATGTGTGTCTTCTCTTATGGATTATGATATGAAAAGAATAGGGGGTTCACGATGCATGACAAGAGGAAAAAAAAGAGGTGAGGGAAAGGAGAGAGAAGGGACTTACATGCACAAGCCGGTATTGTCACCGGGCTTGTCTATCAGCTGATAGCCTCGCGTTACTAGCGAGACCTTTCTGAAGACTTCTTCATGTTCTTCTTCTTGGACTCTAGGTGAAGAGGGAGAAGTGAGAGATATAAAAATATGAGGAAGGAAAAGATGGAGGAGGACAATAAAGATGGTATAATGGTGAATTATGTATAATAATATATGCATTCAATATGAGAATTAAAAGAGAAATGAAAGGTCTCATTTGTAGGTTATGAGAAGAATAAAAAATGATAAAAAATAATTGCAAGAATGGGGATTTGAACATGTGACTTATAGAATAACAATGCAAAGACTTAACCAATGAGATACAACGTTGTTCATGCACATATTTAATTAGAATTAAATATATGATGTTGCTTAAAAAGAAAATGGGCTTTTTAGATGGGCTGTAGATAATAAGAATAATGGATTTGGGTTAAATATTTATGAAAGGAAAAAATAAGAATGAGAAGTTAAAAACTTAAATATAAGAAAAGAAATTGTACCTAGAAAAAATACATAATAGATTGAGAAATAAAATAATAATAAATTTAATAGAAAACGGAAAATACCAAGTACAAATAAATACGGTATATTATTGAAGAGGGATAATACAATGTATAAAGATTTTGGGGTTGTTACATTCTACCCTCCTTAAAAATAATTTCGTCCTCGAAATTATTCAAGAAGGATGATGTAACAGAGTAAGGAAACAGGATTAGGATGATGTCTTCTTCGAGCTCCGTCGATTGATACTCTAACCAATTGAGCTAATAAGTCTATAAGATACAAATAGAAAGGATGAATAAGAATTAAGGATTCAAAAGTGGAGAGATGGAGTTCAAGGAAACCGAAGGTGGAGTTCAAGATGGATTCAAGGAATATGTAATGTAAAGAATGTTTTCAGTTGCTGTTTCTTGTGTTTTATATTGCTTAGGGTTCCATACAGCTCTGACCTGCATGGGCCGCCAACAAAACCTGTCACGCCCCGCTTCCCGGTATACGGCGAAGGGGACGCGACGAGGTCCGCTACGTATGTACTCAGAAGTACATACGCTAAGCGTAGCTAAGCAATATAAAATAAATACACAAGAGACAAGAGATAAAAAGAACAGCAACTTTTATTTATTAACATTCTTTATACAATGCATGAAAGGAAATACAACTGAAATAAAAAAATGCCTAAACAGTGGCATAACAGGAAATGAAAAATACACAAAGGAAAAGTGTACAATGAAACTAAAGTGCAGGGTCTTCGGCAAACTGCTCCAAGTCTTCTTGAGATGGATCGATTTCCGCCGGGTCCAAACCACCTGACGACATTCAAAGAAGAAAGAAATAGAATGTCGTCAGCGAACAGGTCGCTCGGTAAGTCCCAAAGATAAGGGAGAAATAGACAGAGAGTAAGAGAGAGAGAGAGAGAGAGTAGCTTTTAATGTTGTATTATAATATTGTAATGTTGTATTAACGCTGTTGTTTGTAGCCTGGTACAGAAGATGTCAGTGTATACGAGGGGAGTCCCACTTACACCAGGGACTTTGGTAACCTGTAGTACAAGGCTCCGTCGAAAATACCACGGAACAACGGCATGGATGTAATTACGTCTTAAGTGACCACCTCGTGCCACCTTTAACATATTCCGTACCAGTCTACCCCTTAAACCCCGCGATGTCTTGTTTGTATTGTTATCTTGTAAAATTGTATTGATTGTAAGATTGATTAACTGACTGACCGAAACCATGATATCAAGAAACAGTTATAACCGTAGATTCATGTAAATGGAATACTGGGAAACATGTAAAAAGAATATATCCATGGTTCGGTTCAGTCAAGTTATATAGATTGTTAACTGGATTCAGGGATTCATGTATTCATATTGAGTTGGAATATAAAAGAATATAGATTGACTTGAATCATATTCAAGTCAGAAATAGTCAGACTCTAACCCGAGTCAGACTAAAAGAAGGTAATTTGATGTTCAATAATTGTTAGGGGCCTTATTGTAATTTATAGAACTTGAGGGGGTTTTATGTAAAAATTACTTTTATATACTTTTCAAAATACACCTCAAGTATTTAATTATCGTCTTTATATACATACAACAATTTAATGATCAAGATAAATATATATACATGTTCGAATAACATGAAATGAGTCAAGTATATTATACGAGTAACTACCAAAAACAATGCTGTAAAGAAATATTATGTACGACTAATTAATCAAGTCAAACGAATGCGGAACATAAACAAAAATATGGCTCTAAGTGTTTTGCATGCGTGAGTTCCAGTTTCACCTAAATGCGACTACCGGTTTGAGAGATATATATATGTTTTCGTATCGTCGCGCAAAACAGATCAGAATCTATTCGGCACCGTCACATATTTTTAAAATGCAGTTTGAGTTAATTTCCTTCAGGTTTCAGGTTACGAAGATTATTAGAAAATTGTAGGTATTTCGATGTACTTATCGAAAACACCAAGATTCATACGATTTGGATTTATGAAGCTCTAGTTATGATCATTTTAATATCAGCATTTAAAACAGAAATTCAGATTTCTGGACAGCAACTATATATTGTATTGTAAAGCCTATATCAGGTTGTTTCATGCATTCCTAAGTAATATAATATACAGAAAATTATATTTCTATCAATGGTGCATCTACACATCTAAATTTTGTCACAAACGGATATCGGGTGTTCGAGTTATGTCCAATTTAAAAACAATGTGCGAATCAGGACAGATTCTGTCCATATCCGTCACTTAATATTGTAATGCAGTTTTCTTTATCTTAGATAGGTTTTCGGTAAAACTATAGAACTAATAAAATCTAGATCATTCGATGTAGATATCAAAAACATCTGAGTTTTCTCAATTTGGATACCGGTATACCAAGTTATGTGTCCTAGAAATTGACCGATAGCTGCAGTTTTCTGTTTTACGATCAGTGAATAAATACGATGTAATTCACAAACCGTTATGCGGATCGATCTAAAATTTTTACAGCATGTATAAAATAATATAATCTATCATATGTAAATTCCATGAAATTTTCAGAAGTAAAAATTAATGTCTAAAAGTTATTTTAAATCTAAAGGTATTGATGTGTATACTAAAATCGGCAAAAAGATTAACTAGTATTTTTATGCAAGCTTTATCCTTTCTTTTATTAACCAAACCGATTCCATGAGATATCGTAGATATATTATGGATTGAAATCTATGTTCTCACAACTTGTAATAAACATTCATAATCATGAAGAAAGAATTAAAAATACTTTAATTTGAACAAGAGATAATAAGATATTATTAAACCATATAGAATCATATATATCTAAACTTATGTTTATGTATATGTATATGTTTATGTGTGTCTTCTCTTATGGATTATGATATGAAAAGAATAGGGGGTTCACGATGCATGACAAGAGGAAAAAAAAGAGGTGAGGGAAAGGAGAGAGAAGGGACTTACATGCACAAGCCGGTATTGTCACCGGGCTTGTCTATCAGCTGATAGCCTCGCGTTACTAGCGAGACCTTCCTGAAGACTTCTTCATGTTCTTCTTCTTGGACTCTAGGTGAAGAGGGAGAAGTGAGAGATAGAAAAATATGAGGAAGGAAAAGATGGAGGAGGACAATAAAGATGGTATAATGGTGAATTATGTATAATAATATATGCATTCAATATGAGAATTAAAAGAGAAATGAAAGGTCACCATTCATTTTGGAAATGAAAGGTCTCATTTGTAGGTTATGAGAAGAATAAAAAATGATAAAAAATAATTGCAAGAATAGGGATTTGAACATGTGACTTATAGAATAACAATGCAAAGACTTAACCAATGAGATACAACGTTGTTCATGCACATATTTAATTAGAATTAAATATATGATGTTGCTTAAAAAGAAAATGGGCTTTTTAGATGGGCTGTAGATAATAAGAATAATGGATTTGGGTTAAATATTTATGAAAGGAAAAAATAAGAATGAGAAGTTAAAAACTTAAATATAAGAAAAGAAATTGTACCTAGAAAAAATACATAATAGATTGAGAAATAAAATAATAATAAATTTAATAGAAAATGGAAAATACCAAGTACAAATAAATACGGTATATTATTGAAGAGGGATAATACAATGTATAAAGATTTTGGGGTTGTTACAGTACTTGTTCTTAATAGTCACCCGGTTCAATTCTCGATAGTCGATGCACATCCTTTTTGTGCCATCCTTCTTCTTCACTAGAAGAACTGGAGCTCCCCAAGACGAGTTACTGCTTCGAATCCAACCCTTTTCAAGCAATTCAGCATCCTGTTTCTTTACTTCCTCCAACTCTACTGGTGCCATTGGATAATACGCTTTAGATACTGGCGCTGCACCAGGAATAAGATCAATTGCGAACTCCACGTCTCGCCTCGGCGGTAAACCCGATATATCTTCAAATACGTCCATAAAATCATGAACAACAGCTGGCTCTTCGTCTATATCGACCTCCATTGATGCAAGAATATCATTTGTCGGCCTAGCCCTAAACTCGACTGGCCCGACAGAACTGCTTCCTCCAGTGAAGGTAAACTCGGGATGTCCGAGAATCTGAAAAATCACTTTCTTTGCCCTACAATCAATGTGAGCATGGAAAGTGCCAAGAAAATCCATTCTCAAGACGACTTCATAGCTGCCCGTATCAATCACCAAGAAATCTGTAAAAAGCTCCCGTCCACACACAACAACTGTACAATCTTTACATTCCCTACTAGCTATGATTTTCCCATTCCCAGTGTGTATCTCCCAGAAACTAGACAGGGTCGTGTAGTCAATCGAGTGTGTAGTTAAAAACTTGGATGACATAAAACAATGGGATGCACCAGAATCAAATAACGCCAATGCGGGAAAACCATGAACGAGTAAAGTACCTGAAACAACTTCTCCTGACGCCTTAGCTTCATCTGCTGTCAAGGTAAAAGCTCTAGCCTGGTTAGGTCCTTGAGTCAGCTGTTTCTGTCCCTGAAACGGTTTCTGCGGAGGCTTCTGAATATCATCCTTTGTACGAAGCTTCGACGGACACGAGTTAATCGTGTGATCTGCCGCTCCACAAACTAAACAGAGTCCTTGCATGCTGCGACACTCCCTTTGCAAATGTCCAGGTAAGTGGCAATAGCTACAGACCATGCGCTTCCTCTGATCAACGATAGTAGGCTTCTTCATCGGTGTTACGCCTCGACGGTCCACTGGAATACCTCTGCGACCATGAGCTCGGTTGGGTACAAATGCCGGCTTCCTTACCGCAACTGCTGTCTGCTGTGAACTCCCAGTTTTTCCCGATAGGCTCTGCTGTTCTCGAGCTGCCGTAAGAACCTGTGAGAAAGTGGTCAAACCCAGGGAGACAATCTGCCGCTGGATGTCCACGTCCAAGCTGCGCATGAACCTTCGTGCCCTGTCTGCATCGTTGGCCACTAAAGGTCCAGCGAATCTGCTGAGTCTTGTCTATGCCGCTGCATGCACATCCACTGGTGATCCATTCTGCTTTAGCCCGATGAATTTCTCTTCCATTTCCTCCCGTGCAGTCCGCGGGAAGAACTTCTCCAGGAAACTCTTTGAAAAATCCGCCCACTTGATCGGCTTGGGCAAACGGTTCTCCTCCACAAGCCACCATTCTCGGGCGTTGTCCACTGACTGAATGCGTACCACATCAACTCTTTTCTCGTCCGGAATCTATGCCGCAATAAGCAAGTTTTCTGTGTCAACTAGCCATTGCTCTGCTGGCAACGGCTCCTCCAAACCAGTAAATGTAGACGGACCCAAACGTCTAAAATCTGCTACGGTCCCTACTCGGTCAACTGGTTTAGCTCCAACATTGTTCACAGACTGCTGAACAATCTGCAAACCTTCCTGAAAAGATTCCGCTTGCTGCTGGATCAGCTCGGTCTGCCTCTTTTGATTCTCTAGCATTCCCCTTATCACTCCAAGCATGGCGGCTTCATCCACACGCCTTTGATACGTCTTCAAATTCTTATCTGCCATAATCCTGAAATCAAAACACCCCACATTAGCATGATG
Source organism: Agapanthus africanus (assembly GCA_030015575.1). Classification (NCBI taxonomy): domain Eukaryota; kingdom Viridiplantae; phylum Streptophyta; class Magnoliopsida; order Asparagales; family Amaryllidaceae; genus Agapanthus; species Agapanthus africanus. The sequence continues at coordinate 53,341,052 of CM057348.1, forward strand.
ATAGATTTAAAATATAGATCAAAGCTAGAACTCCAAGATACTTAGATAGAGTGCCGCATTGTAACTATGCCGCGGTATCATAGCCACAATTACATAACTCCACCCAAGTCGCCTAAGTCCTAGAGATAACAAGGAATCAGGTTTCGAGTCGATATGCAAAAGAAGTTTGCACATCGTAAAAGATATAACCAGGAAGAATGTGATTCAAGAACGGTAATGGCAAGGTGGCAGGACATGTTTCCTAAACACAGATATTCTGATTCGTGTATTGGGTACAATACCCAACTACAAAAGAATCAACCCGACTGTTCCCCTCCGAACGGCGGCGCACAGGACTGCGAAGTCCTGGCGCTGAGGTTCGGGGCAGATGCTATTTGGTTTTTATCCGTCTATCTCTCCGAAGATGCCAAGTTGATTTATGGCACCGAGTATCGGAGGTTTAGACGGATGCGGCCGATGTAGCAGACTTTGTCAGATTCCCCCTCAGGGTGAGGGGTTTTTGATTGTGGGGACGCTCTTCCCTGCAGGCGCAAGCCCCTGCAGTTAATTACGCTACCGCATCGCGGTAACAACTTTCTCCTTCTCCAGAATTTCACTTCGTGTCGTGTGTGTTTGTTTTGTTTGTGGTTGCCCGTGGATTGTATACGGAGACTGAGTAATGCCGTCGCCCGTAGGACGTGGATTAGTCCAAATCCGTATTTACTTAGATTTGGGTTTGGTGTTTTTAGTTTAAGGATACGTTAGTCGCGTTGTGGCTAAGATCAACTTAAACGTTCGTCAAGGATACGTTAGTCCTGTTTGAGACTAAGATCAACTTAACGTGATCGTTTAGATTCGACAAAAGAGCGTTTGGGCCCTATTGTTCCAGTTTGGGAGATTCATAGTCCAATTTGGGACTAAAGTCTGTTTGGAGGATACGTTAGCCATTTTTGAGGCTAAGATCGACTCAAACGTTTGTTAAGGATACGTTAGTCCAGTTTGAGACTAAGATCAACTTAACGGGACCGTTTAGGTCCGACAAAAGAGCATTTGGGCTCTATTGTGCCAGTTTAGGGACGTGGTGGTCCATATTCCAGTTTAGGGACGTGGTGGTCCAATATTACTTTAGGGACGTTTCGGTCCGTTATTAGTTTAAGGACGTTTCGGTCCAACATTAGTTTATGGACATTTCGGTCCACGAGTTTAAGGACCCCGCAGTCCATATCGATGTGTGGTCGTTGGGACCCGTCACCTCTTTGACGTCGTTGAGGAATTACAACGACGGATGTCAAAGGAGTTCGGAGATGTACCCTCGAACCGGATGTAAATTGATTTAGAAGAGCAATTTTGCTCAATCAATTTAATTTAAGGACTTATGGCCAAAATTGGGCTAAGTCCAGTTGAAATGTTCAACATTTTATTTGCTTTTACATTGCATTTTTATTTTTATTTGGGCCTTGCCCAGAAAGGATGCAAAGCATCAATTTGTTTTGGGGTCTGCCCTTTTAGGAATGATGCAAGGCATCAATTTTATTTGGGCTCTGCCCTTGTATAAAGGATGCAAAGCATCAATTTATTTGGGCTCTGCCCATTTATTGCCTTGCAATTTATTTTGGCCTGTCAGGTCATTTTGGTTTGGGCCTGGCCCTTTAGAAAATGCATTGCATTTGTCAAGCGCTTTGCGCCAATCAGAGAGCACAACAGTGCAGATTTGTAAGTGCAAAGCACTATTAATTTTAGAATCTTTTAGATTCAAGAACCAATGGTTCATAAAAGAAGTGCAAAGCACTATTTGATTTCTTGATCTAATTTGGATCAAAGAAAAACAAGTTTGTTTATTTCAAGAATCAAAGGTTCATAAAAGTGCAAAGCACTATATTTCTGTTTTTTTTTTGTTTTAGAGAACCAGTGGTTCATAAGAAGTGCAAAGCACTATTAATTTAAGAACCTTTTAGGTTCAAGAACTGATGGTTCATAAAACAAGTGCAAAGCACTATTTGATTTATTTCTAAGAAAAAACAAGTTTTTCTTGTTTTTTTTATTTCAGAGAACCAAAGGTTCATAAAAGTGCAAAGCACTATTTTATTTTATTTTATTTTTATTAAAGATCATTGATCTTGTTTTTTAGATCTATGATCTGTTCATAATAGAAATTTCTCTTCTTTTAAAGGTTTTTACCTTTTTTTTTATTCTTCAAGAGTTCTCAAGAGTTCTCTTCTTTCTTTCTTTTTAGCAAGATGTTCCTCCTTTTTAATTGAGGTCTGGGGTCCTTTTTATAGTGCCCATAAATTAGTTAAATTTGTTAAAAAAATCTTTCTCTGAGTGATTTTGGGAATTTTCCCCACCGTTGGATCTTTGATCCAAGAACTTCTGCTTTGCAGAAGAAAATCTTCTTGTTTTAACAAGAACAGAAAAGATTTCTCAAGTCTTTTAATTCTGTTTGGCGCAGTGCCCCAGCGCGTGACACGTGTCACGCTGTGCTGACACGTGTCGCGCAAATTTATTTTTTTTTTTTTTTTTTTTTTTTTTTTTTGCGCGCGCTGCGCAGCGCACAGTTGCGCTGCGCTGACACGTGTCGCGCAGCGCGCAACTGCGCTGCGCGCGCGATTTTTTTTTTCCTTTTTTTCTTTTTTTTTTTTTTTTTTTTGTTTTGCGCGCGCGCTGCGCTGACACGTGTCGCGCAGCGCGCAACTGTGCTGCGCGCGCGATTTTTTTTTTTTTTTTTTTTTTTTTTTTTTTTTTTTTTTTTGCGCGCGCTGCGCTGACACGTGTCGCGCAGCGCGCAACTGCGCTACGCGCGCAACTTTTTTTTTTTTTTTTTTTTTTTTTTTTAAGAGCAAAGCTCTGAAGCTTTTGTGGAGCATATTTTAACTTTAATTTTAATTTTCTTTTTAATTTTCAAGACAGAGCTTTGCTCTGATTGGAGAAAAACAGAAGCATTGCTTCTTTTTCCATCTTCGAATTTAAACAGAGCTTTGCTCTGATTAAGGTAAACAAATGCCCCCCCACCGTTGCGCTTACGTGGTCTCCTAACGTGAGCGCAGCGGTGGCAGACTCCGAACCGTCGTGCCATCTTTTGGAAGCTGAAAGGGCACTTGATGCCTATAAATAGGACCTTTGGTCCTCGAAAAATTTTTTACCACTTCAAGAATTTTGACTCAGAGCCTTGCTCTTGCCTAAGAATTTTCAGAGCCTTGCTCTTGATTTTTTTTTTTTTTTTTTTTTTTTTTTTTTAAGAACTCCAGAGTTCATAACCATCATAGGTAAAAATTAAATTAAATTAAAGCTGATTAATAGAGCCTTGCTCTCCATAGATCCCTGATCTAAAGAAAACCTATTTAGGGTTTCATTTAGCAGAGCTTTGCTCTAAAGAGGTCCAAAGAGAACTCAGGAGAATCCTGTTAGGGTTCCATTAATAGAGCTTTGCTCTATAAAAGATTTTTCTTATATCTTCTTAATTAATGGAGCTTTGCTCCTCCCAACTTATATGACACTCGAGAATATTATTATTATTATATCATTTTTTTTTTCCAGAGCGGAGCTCTCAATATTTTCAGGGAATTTTCTTCAAATTCTCCTCATAACTGATTTTGACTGGTGTCGCTCCTGTCTGCAGAGCATTGCTCTCGAGGAGTTTAACTTTTAACTTTCTGTATTTTCTTGTTTATTAATATCCCTGTATTGTTTTCTTCAGGTATTATGGCGGTGCGTCTATACAGCTTGCACGAGTTCATCACTTATGAGGATATCCGTGTACAGGGCCGTTAACAGAACCAGGAGTTTACGGACGCTCAATGTGCAGAGGTCATGGGTCGCCTGAATGCCAGCGGTGGCTGGTTGCTACCTCGTCGTTCGGCTCTTTTGAAAGTCGTGCTGGGGTCAATATGGAGAGCACTCCCAGGTCTTCACGAGGCCTTACCGCTCAATGCGCTAGATGATGCCGAAGACAAGGTGCATTCAGTGTACCTGACGGGGCTGATTTCGAAGAAACGGCGAAACAACCTCGTTGACATCCTACATCAAATCTTTCAGCAGACGACAATCGTTGCTGCTTATCGAAGGCCGGAGGGGCTTGCCGATGATATTGACACCGAGGAGCGCGAGAGGCTGCGCATAAGAATAATTAGAAAGGCCAAAAGAAGTTTGGACGGCCTTACTTTTGAATTCCTCAATCCCTGCCCCGGATCTGAAGTTATTCCATTGTAGTAATGTTTTCCTTTTACCGCTTTTCAAAATTGTAAGAATTTTTGCCAATATGAATGGAAACTTTTTACTTCAGCTTCTCCTATTTCCCGTCCTGAGTTTTCTGTCCATGCATAAATGAATGCGTCACGCATGCCAGATCAAATGTAGACCGGATATTCTCTCTGTCATCTTCTTTCTTTTAAAGTCAGCAGGCTGTCTTAATAACCATGGTTGATGGATGTCTAAAACGAGTATTCTGACTTCCTCAGGAAATAGCGATGGCTTAGGCCGCAGGTTCAGGTCTAATGCATAAGACTTTTCAATTCTATAAGCCGTGAGGGTCTCATAGAGGCTTTTCTCCCTACGGATCGAGAGGATCTCATAGGTGGATTTTCTCCTTAGGAATCGTGAGGATTCCTAAGTGTGGTTTTCTCTTATAAGTCGTAAGGATCTTATAAGAGAATTTTCCCTCTTACGAATCGAGAGGATTCGTAAGTGGTTTTTTCCCTCCTCGTCGAGAATCGACTTCAGAGAGTGAGACCCGTGGATAGTATGCAAGAGACCATTTAGGATTGACTTGCAGGGTCCCATTGCTTAGGAAACAGGCTTCTTTTATGCCCACTGCCTAAGGCTTTATCTCACGAGTCGAGCCGCATCGAGAAAATCTCGTAAAGACATCAATTTCCTCACGAGTCGAAACGGATCGAGCAGATCTCGCAAGAACATCTTAACGTCGCATTTAACCTCTGCTCTTTACGACAGAAGCCCGTTAAGGTTGGTGGTACTTAGGGTTTTGGCCATCGTACCGTCGCATAAGCTGATATAGTCCTCGATAGGCAATCGTGCTGTTCGAGTAGCCCTGCGACTGCCGTGTCTCTGATCCCTTCGGGGGCTGGACAAGACGTCTTCAAGTAATCCTCCTTGGCAGTTTGACCGTCGGAAGAGCAAGCGCTAGGAATTTGCCATGCCGCTTTTTACTTGAGGTTAGGCTCATTTTGGAGAGCCCCGATGAGTCATAAACACTCCGCGCTGGTGTGGGGATGATCTCCGATAGTCTTTCGGGCTTTATATGAGTTGCCGTTAAGACCCTGAAGCTAGGAATTTGGCCTTTGCTTCGTTTGCTGGCATTGCGTCTGCTGTATCGAGACGAATGTTGCGGTGGGAACTAGGGATTTTGCCGTGGCTCCGTTTGTTTGATGACGTTACGTCTGCCGTGTCGAGACGAACGTTGGGGTGACATCTCGTCTGCTGTATCGAGACGGGCGTCAAAGTGGTGACCACTCCACACTGGTGCGAGATGATCTCCGATTGTCTTTCCGGTTTTATATGACTTGCCGTTAAGACCCTGAAGCTAGGAATTTAGCCTTCGCTTCGTTTGCTGGCATTGCGTCCTCTGTATCGAGACGAATGTCGCGGTGGGAACTAGGGATTTTGCCGTGGCTCCGTTTGTTTGATGACGTTACGTCTGCTGTGTCGAGACGAACGTTGGGGTGACATCTCGTCTGCTGTATCGAGACGGACGTCGAAGTGGTGACCACTCCACACTGGTGCGAGATGATCTTCGATTGTCTTTCCGGTTTTATATGACTTGCCGTTAAGACCCTGAAGCTAGGAATTTAGCCTTCGCTTCGTTTGCTGGCATTACGTCCTCTGTATCGAGACGAATGTCGTGATTGTCTCTAGGTTACTGGTGAACAGCCGAGGTTTGGAACTAGGGATTTTGCCGTGGCTCCGTTTGTTTGATGACGTTGCGTCTGCTGTGTCGAGACGAATGTTGGGGTGACATCTCGTCTGCTGTATCGAGACGGACGTCGAAGTGGTGACCACTTCATGTGAGATGGTCTCCAATTGTCTTTCCGGTTTTATGTGAGTTACCGTAAAGACGTTGAAGCTAGGAATGTGGCCTTCGCTTCGTTTGCTTACACTGCGTCTGGTATATTGAGACGAATGCTGAGGTGGAGCTGGGATTTTGCCATCACTCCGCTTTGTTTCGACCATGCGGTCTTTTGTTAACTTTGCATGTACACCCCGCTGGGCTGCGAAGGAACGCCGTTGTTGACATTGCGTCTGTTGTAACGAGACGAATGCTAAGGTGGAGTTGGGATTTTGCCGTTACTCCGCTTTGTTTCGACCGTGAGGTCTTTTGTTGACGTTGCATCTGCCTCCAGCTGGACTGCGGAGGAACGCTGTTGTTGACATTGCGTCTACTGTATCGAGACGAATGCTGAGGTGAAGCTGGGATTTTGCCATCGCTCCGCTTGATGGTGTAACATCTGTGTCCTGTTGGAATGAGGAGGCACACCGTTGTTGGTCTCTAGGCTGTATACGTTGACGTCGAGACCCTGAAGCTCAGGATCTTCGTTTGCTTCGTTTGTTGACATTATGTCTGGGATATTGCGACATATGTCGAGGTTGTCTTTGGGTTATCTATGAACCGTCGAGATTTGGCTTCGCTTTCTGGCGGAGCTTGTTGGGAAGGCATGGTTCTCTCTTTATCTGTGCCCCTGAATTGTATACAGGGATCGATGCGATTTCACCTGTAGGGCAAAAAGTTTCATTCTTTCATTTTTTTTTTATTCTTTCCGCGATGCTCTATCATTTCAGCTTTTATATCGCGAAGGTCGCGATTGCCCAATCATTTCGGCTATTTTTCGCGGTACCCAATCATTTCGGCTATTTTTTCTTTTTACTCGCTGCTTTTTATTGCGAGTTGCCTAATCATTTTGGCTATTTATTTTATTTTTACTCGCTGTTTTTTATTGCGAGTTGCCCAATCATTTCGGCTATTTTGCATGCATACATTTTTACTTGCTGATTTTGTTTGCAAGTTGCCCCATCATTTCGGCTATTTCGTATGCATATATATATATATATATATATATATATTTTGCGAGTAGGGGATTTGGGATCTGATACCGATCTTGGCATCAGCATCGCTGCGACCGGAATATTTCCAGGAGCGAATCATCATTTTCCTTGAAAGGACTTGGAATTTGATACCGGTTTAGGCATCAGGATCGCTGCAACTGGGATATTGCCAGGAGCGAATCATCATTTGCCTCTGTCGATGTTGAACAAAGGTGGCTTAGTAAACAGGGTTAAGGGTCCTGTCGGCTAAGGCTTTTGACTTCATGGGCCGTAAGGGTCTCACAAAGGTATTTCTCCCTACAAGTCGTGAGGATCTTGTAGGTGTATCTTCTCCTTAGGGATCGTGAGGATTCCTAAGTGTATGTTCCCCTGTAAGTCGTAAGGATCTTACAAAAGGATTTTCTCCTTGTAAGTCGAGAGGACTTACAAGTGTTGTTTACTGTACAAGCATATCCCTAGTCACGGATGGGACTTTGTTAGGGAAATGTTTATTCGCGCCCGTGGATTGTATACAAGGGCCAATATCGGACCACTTGTAGGGCAAAGTCGAAAGTTGTGGGGGTTGCTTAAGTACAGATTTAGGCCTCTATAACTTAAGACTTTCAAATCTTATGAGCCGTAAGGGTCCCACAAGAGAGTTCTCCTTACGAGTCGTGAGGATCTCGCAAGTGTATTTTCTCCTTAGGAATCGTAGGGATCCCCAAGTGTGTTGCTCCTTTGTGAGTCGTAAGGATCTCACGCAGGTGGTTTCTCCTTACAGGGTCGAGAGGATCCTATAAGTGTTTCTTTAACGAGGTTGCGCCCTTTCGGGTTTTCACAAACACTCGCCGGTAGCCCTGCTGTTTTTACTCACGGAGCCCCTTCGGGTTTTCATCCGTGCCCTTTTTGCTTATGGACATACCTTTATTTTTTTTTCTTTTTTTTTTTTTTTTACGAGGTCGCGCCCTTTCGGGTTTTCACGAACACTCGCCGGTAGCCCTGCTGTTTTTACTCACGGAGCCCTTTCGGGTTTTCATCCGTGCCCATTTTGCTTGTGGACGTACCGTTTTTTTTTATCTTTTATTTTATTCTTTTTTTTTTAACGAGGTCGTGCCCTTTCGGGTTTTCACGAACACTCGCCGGTAGCCCTGCTGTTTTTACTCACGGAGCCCTTTCGGGTTTTCATCCGTGCCCATTTTGCTTGTGGACGTACCGTTTTTTTTTATTTTTTATTTTTTTTTTTACTAACACGTCAGCCTGAAGATGCTGCGGGTTGGGAGTAGTTTAACGACGTTTCGGTCATTTGCAAGTTTTAGGACATTGCGGTCCGTCGTTAGTTTAAGGACATCTCGGTCCGTTGTTAGTTTAAGGACGTTTCGGTCCGTTATCCAGTTTTAGGACGTAGTGGTCCGTTAGGCTTTCTCTATGAATGAGCATGATGCCCCCGGCGTGTCCATATTTTTTGGAGGATGCGGTTGTGGCGGGTTCACCTTCCAAATTTCGGACAACGCGAACTTGCCCTGTTGGTATTGGTCTTCAACCCAGTTCTTGAAGACGTAGCAATCCTCGATCATATGACCTACCGTTTGGTGGTAAGGGCAATAATTAGGATTATTAATATCGCCTGGCCACAACGGACGTTTTGGACTCGGCAGATTGATGAGTCTGTTGCACACTGCCAGCTCGAACAGTCCCTTTGTTTTATCTTGTGGAAACGAGTAAGGACGCTTCAACTTTTCTTGGAGGGATTGCTGCCCGTTGCTTCGGCGAGCGACCGGTCTAGGGTCACCTGATTGTTGGTGAGCGCTGGCGACGAGGGCCTTTTTTCCTTTTCTTTTATCCTTTTTGTTCGCTCCGTTGTTTGCAGGGCCGGGATTCTTTCCGAGTAGCATGCGATTGCATGGCTGAATGTTCTCGCAGCTTCTTAATTCCTTTATTTTTGAAATAGATTCCCCGAGGGAAGAGTTGGGGGTAGCTTCTTCGTCAGAGTCGCTTCCAAAGGTGATAATTTATGATCCCTTGAAGTCGGTTATATGACAGTCGGCGGTGACTCTTTTGCGCTCATCTATCGCATTTTTCCGATGTCCACAAGCTTCACACTTTGTCCTGTCGAAGTGTCGCTTTTGAGCGACATACCCTTGCCACCAACAGTTAAAGGATTCGCAGTCTTCGGTAGGGTGTATGATCTTCTGATGATATAAACAGAAGTTAGGGTGCATCTCTACCTCAGAGCAAGGATTTTCTTCGGAGGGCGGTAGCTTCATTCCTACTGACAGAGCTTTGGCGAACCGTTTCCTCGTCTTGAATTTGTTTTTACCCGCAGTGCATGGCTTTTGATTTGACGGGAATACCTTGGTTCTTTCCAGTATGGCCATTTCATGCTCTTGATTGGCTTTTGCTTTCAGACGAATTTCATTTAGGAAGGCATCGATCAAATTGTCTGACGGCCGCGGAATTTCTGTTTCAGGGCCCACCGTTGATTTCTCAGCGCAAGGATCCTCTTCATCATCCGTCAGTGAATGAGAAATCACATGACAAGACGCTACATAGTCTTCGGATTCATCCGATAAGTTTTCTCCATCGTTTTCATCCTCGACGAAAGAACAAGTTGCCCCCGGCGTGTCCGTCTTCTTTGGAGAGTGCGGCTGTGGGGGGTTTACCTTCCAGCTTTCAGACAGCGCAAACTTGCCTTGCAGGTATTGATCCTCGATCCATCCCTTAAAGACGAAACAATCCTCAATCGGGTGACTTACCGTTTGGTGGTAAGGGCAATAATTGGGATTATTAAGGTCGCCTGGCTGCAACGGACGTTTTGGATTCGGCAGATTAATGAGTCTGTTGCGCACTGCCAGCTCGAACAATCTTCTCGTTTTATTCTGAGGAAACGAGTAAGGACGTCCTAGCCTCTCTTCGAGGGATGGGCGTGGACGCACGTTGTTTTGGCGAGCGACCGGCTTTGAGTTGCTCGACTGTAGCTGGGCGTTGGCGACGATGATCGCTTTTCCTTTCTCATTTCGGGGATCGGGTCTTGGAGGAGACGGTCTATGGCCCATCTGGTCCATTTGGGCTAATTTGTCGATCAAGGCCTGGAAGGTGGTCGGCCTGAAGAACATCATGAATTGCGAGATGGTCGCCTGCGGATCGAGAGTGCCTACAAACATGCCTACCGCAGGTGCCTCTTCTATGCGTTGTTCGCATTTCGACCATAGGTTCCGCCATCGTGTTGCGTATTGGACCCACGTTTCGCTCGGCCTTATCCTGGCGTTTATCAGTGCTGTTATCGGAGTGTGTTCACTAGCACTCGCGAATCTTTGTGTAAACAGCAGCTCCATCTCTGCAAATGTTTTGATAGAGTCGTTAGGCAGCTCCGAATACCATTCAAAGGCTGTTTCTGCTAAGCTGCCGACGAATTGACGTAGCAACAATTTGTCACCGCCTCCAGTATTGCCGCATAAGGCCCTGAATTGAGCGACATGCTGATGCGGATTCCCTGTCCCTTTATATACGTGGAATTTAGGGATCGTATATCCTGGCGGGTAATTGATATGGTCATACCAGCTCGGATACGGTCGTCCGGTTCTAACAATTTGCCCAGCCGCTTCATTCGCCTGATGAACCCGGATCTGCTGAGCTATATATTCGTCTAGGTCAACTTTGGAGATTGCCTCCTCCTTGGCTGTTGATAGAGCCGGCGGAGGATTTGACGTTTCTCCCCTGTCGTCTTCAAGGACGATCGGAGGATCTTCGGCAGGAGGGTCCGGCTGTAACATCATCCCTACCATATCTTGGAAGAGGAACGCCATCTGTTTTATGTTAGCCGCTTGCTCTGCAGCTTCTTTGTCCCTCTTTTCGAGGACTCTGCGTAAAAAGTCAGCGTCAGTTTCTTGTTCTTGACGCTCATCCGAAGACGTTTCAGAGCTTTCTTTTGGCTCAGTGAGTGCAGCCATTGTAGTCATCATTTCCTGAAGCTTTTGTTGTTGCTCCTGGGCTTTCGTCACGGATCGGGTGAGCGGTCGGTGGCCCGTAGAAGTGCGGCTTTCATCCTTTCCAGAAGCCATATAAACAGTGTGCACCACCATGCCCCCAGACTTGGGGCGTTTGTGTTCGGTGTCTTTGCGATTTGCCGAAGACATAGGGGCTTTTTGCGGCCTCCTTTTTTGAGTGATTGGAGTTAAGGGAGCCGTTGTAGTGGGCACCCAAGTAGCTTTTGCTTTTTGTGGTTTGACAGAGTAATCCTTCCCCTGCCGAACCTTCATCTTTTTCTGTCGTTGGAGGCAGTCTTGATCGATCACCGACTCTTGGACCTGTCGCCAGACTTTGTAAATTTTAGAGGACAGCCGTTGAGGGGGCTGCTCTAGCTTCTTCTCTGGAGTATTCTCCACAGGTGAAGGAGTTCGTTTCAACGTCGCAGTAGGAGAGTTTCTGCGCACCTTGTTGAGCAGTTCAAAGCTGTTCTTGGTTGGAACAGCAGCATCGATCCTCACCATCGGAGCTGACGGAGCTATCCCAGAGGGGGAGTTGCCCCCAGCCTTCCTTACTCGACGCCAGTGGCGACGTCGAGCGTGTCGTGCTGATGGAGTTGTTTCAGCTATAGGGGTAACCTCCTCATGCCCCCTGTGTTGGTCAGAATATACCGGTACCAGCTTTTTAAAGATCGACGTCCGTTGAACGGGGACGGCCAACTTATCAGAAGCGGACTTCTGAACATGGGAAACAACCTTGGTGATTTTGCCAGGAACGGGAGTTGGGATGGCTATCCGCTTCGGGATAACGCCTTCTGGTATGGCAGGCTTCTTCATGGGCCCGATGGAGCTCTGGCCTAATCCATTAAAACCTGAAGCAGTGGAGTTGGGCGACCTGTTGAGAGGGGTCGCGGCAGTGGTGAGTCGATCGAAGACCGACTTCTTTGGAGCTTCTTGCAATGTCATTGGGGCGTTGAAGCTCATTGATGGGAGCATGGTCCCAAAAAATAGTTCAGTGGTGGCTTGAGCCACCTGCTCCACCGGCATTTTGAAAAGGGAGGCCGCTTGGGGCCCATAAGTCACTCCTCCAGTAATGACGGAGCGAGAGTTGTTGCTGCAGGCGATGCAGTTCGAAGCCATTGATCTTCTGTTTTCTGCACGGAGCAAGACACCAAATCTTAATACCTTGAATCCACAGGCAATCACAGCAAACCGCGATTTGTTCGCGAACACGACACACGAAGTGTGGAGTGGAAAGAGGAAGAGGTCCCACCGGGCGTGCCAGAATCTGTTCCCCTCCGAACGGCGGCGCACAGGACTGCGAAGTCCTGGCGCTGAGGTTCGGGGCAGATGCTATTTGGTTTTTATCCGTCTATCTCTCCGAAGATGCCAAGTTGATTTATGGCACCGAGTATCGGAGGTTTAGACGGATGCGGCCGATGTAGCAGACTTTGTCAGATTCCCCCTCAGGGTGAGGGGTTTTTGATTGTGGGGACGCTCTTCCCTGCAGGCGCAAGCCCCTGCAGTTAATTACGCTACCGCATCGCGGTAACAACTTTCTCCTTCTCCAGAATTTCACTTCGTGTCGTGTGTGTTTGTTTTGTTTGTGGTTGCCCGTGGATTGTATACGGAGACTGAGTAATGCCGTCGCCCGTAGGACGTGGATTAGTCCAAATCCGTATTTACTTAGATTTGGGTTTGGTGTTTTTAGTTTAAGGATACGTTAGTCGCGTTGCGGCTAAGATCAACTTAAACGTTCGTCAAGGATACGTTAGTCCTGTTTGAGACTAAGATCAACTTAACGTGATCGTTTAGATTCGACAAAAGAGCGTTTGGGCCCTATTGTTCCAGTTTGGGAGATTCATAGTCCAATTTGGGACTAAAGTCTGTTTGGAGGATACGTTAGCCATTTTTGAGGCTAAGATCGACTCAAACGTTTGTTAAGGATACGTTAGTCCAGTTTGAGACTAAGATCAACTTAACGGGACCGTTTAGGTCCGACAAAAGAGCATTTGGGCTCTATTGTGCCAGTTTAGGGACGTGGTGGTCCATATTCCAGTTTAGGGACGTGGTGGTCCAATATTACTTTAGGGACGTTTCGGTCCGTTATTAGTTTAAGGACGTTTCGGTCCAACATTAGTTTATGGACATTTCGGTCCACGAGTTTAAGGACCCCGCAGTCCATATCGATGTGTGGTCGTTGGGACCCGTCACCTCTTTGACGTCGTTGAGGAATTACAACGACGGATGTCAAAGGAGTTCGGAGATGTACCCTCGAACCGGATGTAAATTGATTTAGAAGAGCAATTTTGCTCAATCAATTTAATTTAAGGACTTATGGCCAAAATTGGGCTAAGTCCAGTTGAAATGTTCAACATTTTATTTGCTTTTACATTGCATTTTTATTTTTATTTGGGCCTTGCCCAGAAAGGATGCAAAGCATCAATTTGTTTTGGGGTCTGCCCTTTTAGGAATGATGCAAGGCATCAATTTTATTTGGGCTCTGCCCTTGTATAAAGGATGCAAAGCATCAATTTATTTGGGCTCTGCCCATTTATTGCCTTGCAATTTATTTTGGCCTGTCAGGTCATTTTGGTTTGGGCCTGGCCCTTTAGAAAATGCATTGCATTTGTCAAGCGCTTTGCGCCAATCAGAGAGCACAACAGTGCAGATTTGTAAGTGCAAAGCACTATTAATTTTAGAATCTTTTAGATTCAAGAACCAATGGTTCATAAAAGAAGTGCAAAGCACTATTTGATTTCTTGATCTAATTTGGATCAAAGAAAAACAAGTTTGTTTATTTCAAGAACCAAAGGTTCATAAAAGTGCAAAGCACTATATTTCTGTTTTTTTTTTGTTTTAGAGAACCAGTGGTTCATAAGAAGTGCAAAGCACTATTAATTTAAGAACCTTTTAGGTTCAAGAACTGATGGTTCATAAAACAAGTGCAAAGCACTATTTGATTTATTTCTAAGAAAAAACAAGTTTTTCTTGTTTTTTTTATTTCAGAGAACCAAAGGTTCATAAAAGTGCAAAGCACTATTTTATTTTATTTTATTTTTATTAAAGATCATTGATCTTGTTTTTTAGATCTATGATCTGTTCATAATAGAAATTTCTCTTCTTTTAAAGGTTTTTACCTTTTTTTTTATTCTTCAAGAGTTCTCAAGAGTTCTCTTCTTTCTTTCTTTTTAGCAAGATGTTCCTCCTTTTTAATTGAGGTCTGGGGTCCTTTTTATAGTGCCCATAAATTAGTTAAATTTGTTAAAAAAATCTTTCTCTGAGTGATTTTGGGAATTTTCCCCACCGTTGGATCTTTGATCCAAGGACTTCTGCTTTGCAGAAGAAAATCTTCTTGTTTTAACAAGAACAGAAAAGATTTCTCAAGTCTTTTAATTCTGTTTGGCGCAGTGCCCCAGCGCGTGACACGTGTCACGCTGTGCTGACACGTGTCGCGCACCTTTTTTTTTTTTTTTTTTTGCTGCGCAGCGCACAGTTGCGCTGCGCTGACACGTGTCGCGCAGCGCGCAACTGCGCTGCGCGCAGCGATTTTTTTTTTTTTTTTTTTTTTTTTTTTTTTTTTTTTTAAGAGCAAAGCTCTGAAGCTTTTGTGGAGCATATTTTAACTTTAATTTTAATTTTCTTTTTAATTTTCAAGACAGAGCTTTGCTCTGATTGGAGAAAAACAGAAGCATTGCTTCTTTTTCCATCTTCGAATTTAAACAGAGCTTTGCTCTGATTAAGGTAAACACCGACTAACCTATGTCTCTGATACCAAAAGAACCATGTCACGCCCCGCTTCCCAGAGTACGCTAAAATAGGCACGTGACATAGCCAACCATGCTACCTGTGGGTAGGAAGTATCCATCCACAGTCACATTACGGCTGTAGAGATATCAAGGACAAAATAAAACTATTTAAACATGTCCATAATCCAATATATCATGAGTCAAGAATAATAAAATGCGGAAGCGAAAGATCCAATACAAATAACTGGAATGTATGTCCCATAATGCGGGCTCACATCAGGAATAAAATGCAGGAAAGGAAAACTAACTAATATTGACACCTCACAGCTCAGCCTGCTGGCTGAAGTACTCCTGCTCGGACTGCAACAGTGGTACGGAATCTGGGCCATGCAAAACCCAGATGTCAGCGCGTCAAGTCATCAAGTAATATAATATGAACAGTGTAGCAGGCAATGCAATATAAACATGAATAAAACAAGAGTAACAACAATATAAGTCAGAGAAGTGCAGGGTAATGTGCAGTGGTTAAACTGAACTGTTCTATCAGGTTTTCTGTTCTAAAGTCTTTGAAACCAAATTGATGAATCATCGATGTAACTCAATAGTATCCCGTGCATGCCCGGGACCACGGTCTAAGACTCTCGGGCTGAAACCGAGACGTATCGCTAGGCACTAACAGGGAAAGGATAAAGACCAACGATGTCAGCAGCATCGTCACGAGGCGGGCCTGGCCTCTAAAACTGATCAGTACAGGTAGTGAACTGTTGAGTTACAAGTCAGGTTTCACCTTTGATTTTCCCATACCCCCAAGTTATATGTGTATGTCAAGTCAGGTATCCCGAAATCAAGAAACTAATGCCAACACAGGATCAGGTAAACAGGTTTGTCTGGATAGACAACAGGAACGGTCCATGAGGACTACATGTCAGGTTTGTTGGCATTAGACACAAGATCAGGTAGCGGATCAGGTCATGGTACATCATGTCAAGTCAAGCAGTATACGGTACCATGTCGGGTAGATCAATATATATGTAGCAAGTCAGGTCAAAAGGTAAACAATATCATGGGTGCGCTCACAATCAGTTATACAATCAAGCATGGTATTCATCAACATGATATAAACAATGAATTAAGCAATAGGCAGATTTACTCAATTTGCAGTACAGTTATCAGTTGTGTTACAGAGATGATTTCAATGTTATACGAATGCAGTATGACAATTATGGCCCTTTAATCAAGTTATAACAGGTTTAAGAACTTGAGAGGTGCAATGATTTAAATAAAGGTTCAATACAGCTATTACAGGTTAAAAATGCACACGTGTGTCCAAATGGAACAAACTATAGAGATAAATGCCATAAGCTATGTCAATATTAAAATGTGATTAAACGGTGAATGTAGTTATTAGGTTCAATTTGCAAACTGTAGGTTCCAAGTTTAACGGTAAAATGATATATAACAATATTGTACATGAAAATGAGAAATGATCGTACCAAAGTTAGATTTACA
Organism: Agapanthus africanus; assembly: GCA_030015575.1. Classification (NCBI taxonomy): domain Eukaryota; kingdom Viridiplantae; phylum Streptophyta; class Magnoliopsida; order Asparagales; family Amaryllidaceae; genus Agapanthus; species Agapanthus africanus. Next base: position 53,357,283 of record CM057348.1, read on the forward strand.
GGTTTAGGGTATCATAATATATGTGTAAATATTGTTTAGCATGTAGCAAGGGTTACTTGCCTCGACGGGTTGCGAACCGGAAAAACGGAACGTAGAATGTCGGCGGGGAAAACTCGCGACGGGCGCACGGTTCACGGAATGAACGCAAACGACGAACAAAGGAACCACGCGGGTCGGGGTACCTCGCTGGAACGTCGGGTCACGTCGTCGGCATCGTCGGATTCCGGCCGAGGAATGAACAGTGAACTATCAATACATGTAAACAAGAAGAGAAGAGAAAAACAGAGAAGGAAGGGAGTAGGATCTGAGAAGGGGTGCTCACGATGATCCGTGGGACGGGTGGTGACGGTCGACCTCGTCGACGGAGCTCCGGCGGTGGCCTACGACGGCAGCGAAAGGTTTTCAGATCAAGAAAATATTTACAGAGAAAGAAGAAGAAATGAAAAGAGGAGAGAAGCAAGCTCACCGAGGGAGGCTTGCGAGGCCGGGGACAAGAGGACGGGGGTCACCGGCGGCGACTCACGGCGGCGCAACGCGCACAGAGGCGTGTGCAGGTGGCCGCGGCTGGTGCAGGGTGCACGGGGGTTGAAGAGGGAGGAAGGAGATGGACGTGGCTGCGACGAGGGCGAGGAGACGACGAGCCCGGCGGTGCTGGCACCGGCGATGGGGTTGCAGCGGCGAAGGGGAAACGAGGCGGCTAGGTTGCGCGATGGGTGTGTGCGTTTCTTTTTTTAAAAGGAAAGTGAGGAGGGAGAAAAATTATATAGAGAAGGGAGAGAGAAAAGTTAGAGAGAGAGAGATAGAGATTCAGGGGAGAGAGAGAGAGAGAGATTGGGGATAGAGAGAGAAGGAGAGAGAGAGAGACGTGAGATAGAGAGAGAAGGAGAGAGAGAGACGTGAGAGTGGGGCCCACAGAAAAGTTTAATGGATTGCGATTGGTTGAGGTTTGCTAAGGGAAAAATAAACAAAAGATTTAAACGATTTTGATGGAACAGTAAACTTTATATAGGTTAAGAAAATATACGATGGTTTAAATATATTAAAATTTTGGGATTTTGGCGCAAAGTAAAACATTTCCAAATCGCGCCCGGGTCGGTTCCAAAAATTTGAAATTGAAATAATAGAATTTTAAGCGGGATCCAAATTTTAAAATGAAGTGTTTTATGATCAAAAAGCATACCCCCAAAACGGACACACGCACGTGCACGTATCCATCCAAACTCGCCCGTTTCACTGAACGGGACGAGAACACGATGCACGGACGCTACAGCAGGGTTAGGGGTGTCAAGTAGGCCAAGATGACTATTTTTAATTTTATTTTAGATGCCGAAAATTGTTATATGCAGAAATGAATTTGCCGGGTAAAATTTACAGTAAGTAACAATCAAGCAAGATAAATGAAATAAGTGTCACACTACGTTCAAACGGTAACAGAAATTAGTAGCCTTGGGCTCGGATGTTACACATATGGAGGCTGTGAGCGATAGGAAGGGTTTCTTCTCTCCCGGTATAGGGAGTTGATGTTGTGCTATGCTCGATTGGCTATAACAGTAAGTCCATGGTCAGGGCTAATGAGATTTACTGGTAATTGTTATCAGTAGTTTCTCAAACTATTATGAACCACACATCGGCATGACTTATCAAGTTACTGGGGTCTGACGATTCCACCCCTAGACTCGATATGTGACATATCATACGAAGAGACCGGACTGTACGGTAAGTGTTACTTATAGATTTCTTAAGCGTTTGGACAAGCTTGCTTGTTGATTTTCTAATCGCTCAATACCTGGCCAGCCGTTACGTTCAGTTAGTACCACCGACAGCTTGTGGGTAACTGATATGATCATTACCTACTGCTAGCGTATTGACGAGTCTTTAAAATCCCACACAGAGGCTTCCTAGTTCAAGTGAAACGAAGTAGGGCACATATGATGATATGTGCGGGGGGCTGATTAAATACGTGTATATGATACCGTATTCTAATCTGCAGATAAATAATATTAGTCGGTTATATATGATAAATCAAGTATTGATTTAATAATTTGATATATATTTATATTTGATATAATTATATATTAAATAATATTGAGTTCACTAATTATTTTCTTTTCTTTATATATATATATATATATATATATATATATATATATTAATGAAGCATGGATTTTCTATTTTGAGAAAATAGAAAAATGGGGTGGAAAATGGGGAGATATTTATAGTATGGGTGAAGCATGGCTTTTAACATTTGTTTATTCTTTTTCCATCCCTATTAAAGCATGGTTGTGTATTTTATTAAAAAGAAAATCATGCTTCAATAAGTGAGGATAAGTGTTAGCCATTCTATACTTGATGATTTTCCTTAGCTCCTTTTCTTTTGCTCTCTACCATTATCTCCTTCTTCCTCCACCTCAATGCCCTAACCCTCACATGTGATGTGAACCATAGGGTTTTGGATCAATCTAAGTGAGGTTAAAAATATCTACTTTATCATCCTAGTTTAGATTAGCAATTTAAACTAGGGTTTTCCTTCACTAGAGAGAGATTAATGAAGAGGTAGCTTGAATTAGAGAAGTTTTAAGGTGGATCATTGTTCAGTTGATAAAACTGCACATTTGTTATTACATTTTTCCTACCATTTCCATATTAAAAAAGGTCTTTATTATAATATATCATACATATGAGGGTTTATTTGTAAAAATACTATTTTTCATGTGTTGATATATTATAATTAGCATTTGGTAGGAAAATGTATGCAAATAATATCATTGACCAAATCCTAGTAGAACCAAGTCTACTAAATATTATTTAAGTTGTTGTGCAGAATCTTTTCAAGAAATCAAGTTGTCAAAGAAAACTTGCCTAATTAAGAAAACAAAACATGGAGATCAAGTCTGGCAGCGACTACGAGAAGATTTCAAAGATCCAAAGGTACCAGAGATCACCACATGTCACATACAGGAATCACCAAGAAAATAATCAAAGGATGAGATTAAATGGCCGTGGATCCGCGGCCATACCACCCTTGGGCCGCGGATCCGCGGCAATATTTTGGAGATAATGTTGCAAATTTTGTGGGGTGAATCATTTCTGTTATCTTCCATATTTGGAAGCAAAGGTTCTGCCTTTGGGACTATAAATAAAGACCGAGAGCCTCTTGGAAAAATCATCAAGTCGACGAGATCACGAAGTCCAAGACGGCTCACGCATCCAGACTGATCATCAACTGTTCGTCTACCTCCTTGGAAGAGATCGACAAGCAAGCTAGTCTTTGTAATCATTTTCTAAGGATCAAAGTGTAAACGGATATTGTTGATTAATAAAGGTAGTTCTTTTTCTTATTCTATTTCTTTGTAGTTTAATTATGCATTTTCTCTCCATCTCTTTTTCTCCCAACATGCGCGAGTAATTCTCCGCTTGTTAGGGTTCGTAGGATTAGGGTAGGCTAATGGATGATGAAAATACCTAAACCCTTTTTAAGTCCTATAAAGTTTAGGAAATTTATCAAAAGAATCATTAACATCCTAATCGGGCGCGCTAACAATTCTTTGTTAGTTCCGACCGCGATTAGAGATTAGATTAATGATTGTTTTGGTAAATGCTAGATATGAACGGAGTTCCGTGTCAAGATAAGGGTTAAGAGTGGGATTCCTTTTCCCTCCAGAAACCCTTATCTACACGCATCACCGTCGTTCTAGTTTTAAATCTATTAAAGGATAAAAAGGGTAACTTTTAATTAATCGTCCATAACTACTAAATCCTAACGAACCCTACAAGCCCCCTTATTATATTAACTACATCCCTAAAATAATCTAGATGTATATTTTTGCATTCTTGCTTAACGTAGATCAAGAAACCATTCTTCAAAATTCTTTATCCCTCCTCTCTTTCTCAACACATCTAAAGTAAGAATAAAAGGTTCAACGTTTTCCTGAGGACGACCCATACTCACCTCGGTCTAGCTACGCGTGACACCGTTCTGATTGCGGTTATTCTACAAACACAAATTTTCGTATCAATCATATGGCGCCGTTGCCGGGGAAACGTGCGTAATTTTTTTATTCTTGCTATTTGTGTTGAATTCTTAGACGATTTATATCATTATTAAAACAAAACTGCAAATTGCATATTTAACGATTTGTGTGTGAATTTTCCGAGAGAATCTGGAGTCACGGACTTGAGGAAACAGGAGATCTAGGGTTTCACACTTCTCTGGTATCTTTCTTAACTCCTTCTCTCTCCTCTCAAATCCAATAAAATCTATTTTCTGCAGGATTCTTTGCAAAATATCGCCGCTCAAAAATCTTTTTGCAAAGTTTTGTTTTGCGGTTTGTTTTTGCATATTTTAATACGGATCTTTAAGGGGCAAAGACCAAATCAAGATTAGGTGGGGATTTCATCACCCTTCCTAAGCCCCACAAATCACAAACCGAACATCTGCATCAACCCTACATTAATTTAAAAACTATCTAGACCAGACTCTAAGGACTGTCGCGCTCAATAAGGACAGAGGAAGGTCGTGGGTAATCTATCGCTTATCCGCATTACTTTTGTAGTGTCTAGGCAAGTGTGTCAAAGACTAGTGGTTTTTAATTAGGCCCACTACTGTGGTTCCTTCCCACTTATCTGGCACTTACCTGGCTACAAAGGTAGTACAGAGGCAGTAGAGGATTGATCCTGCGGCTTGTCCTTTGGAAGTCTAGGAGCGGTCTAGAGACTGGACCTAGGTAACCATAGTTCTAGGGTTGTACATTTTTGTGTGATTTGTCTAAATCTATCATTTTTCAAAACAAACCAATTACTTTCTCTCCTTTTTACCCCTTCCCCCTTCTTCTCTTCTTATAATGGGTGACCTAAACAGAAGAACACTTGCCGAGCTTTGCTGTCCACAACCAGATATCTCTTTTTTTCGTAATCCCTTCGGTATACCGTCCGGCTCTTCCATGTCCTTAAGAGATCATATAAAACAAGCAGGAAGAAACAGTTGGCCACCTCAGTCTAGGTCTTATCAACAGTATCCTAATCCTACACCTGTTTCAGTTCATACCCAGAGTGAGGAAGCCCCTAGACGAAGGTCCATTGCTGAGCACATAGCTAGGTCTAGAGGCCAAAGTTTCAACCCGGACCAATATCAACCATCACCACCACTGTCCGGAGAAGAGTTTGATATGCGGTTTGTGGAATATAAGATGTCTGTTGAAAATAGCCAACCAACCAACCCATATCAATATTCTTCTTATCATAATATTGATCCTACTCCTACTCAAGTTCCGCAACCATTCTATTCCTATCAATCCAATCCGACTTTTCCACCTACTCTAGACAGTTCTTCTAATCAGTCATTTGGGAGTTTTAATTATCCACAGGAATTTCAATCTTATACTGAAACCCCTTATCAGCCCAAGACTAGTCTGAAGCAGACATTAGAAAAATTTATGGAAATATCGAACCAAATTATGAAGGATTTGGGTAGTAAGACAGAACTGTACACCCTTCTTAATCAAACCTCCCCATTCCAAACTGAAATCCATAACTCCAGTTTCATAGATTCATCAAGTACACCAAATAGAATGACTGATAAGTTGTTTGACTTTGTAGTGTTTGATTTACCCGACTGTGAAGGGTCCAATTCAAGTGAAACCATACCCAACCCTTATGATCTCTACACCTCCACTCTTGAACCAAAACTGATTGAAAACCATACTTTTGATGAGGTGTTTTAGAATTTTAACCTTCACTTGAATGAGGTGATTGACGTTGGGGATATTTTGATTGATGAACCCGAAATTTTGGATGATTTTGGCCCACCAATTCATCAAATCCTTTCACTTCCTTGTGGTCATCATCTTGAGCCTTTAATTCTTCCCGAACCCCAAATATGTCTTGAAGTTGATGATAGTGGTATACCCGAAGATCAGACCGAAATACAGCCTCCATCTTCCACATCTGGTTCAGCAACACTCGACACACCAATTTGTTTACCCATTTCACCTTCTACTTTCTCCGGTTCTTCTTCTGTTCCTATAGTTTCAGTGAGTTTTGATGAATCCCAATCCGTTAATTCAAGTTCAATAATACCATAAATTCAACTTGATTTGGATATTTTTGAAAATGAGGCAGATGAGTTTTTCGAGTCCCCTACCTCAATAATTTTTGAATCAAGCAGGATAAATTCTGGCACAAAACTCTTTGACAACAAAATGTTCAATCACACCATTGATAAAAATTTTGAAGAACTTTTTGCTGACGAACTTGAATTTTTAAACAATACGGATTTTATGATTAATCAATCTCCACCTATAGAGGTTGAACCGTCACCATTCCTTCTTCCTAATCATTCACATTCATCCTCATTCTTTCTTTTCTCTAATTTAAAACCCTTTCCAGACCACCTCTTATCCCTTCCCCATTTTTTCTTGACTCGATACAACACATTCTTCCACCAACCTATACGCTATACTGATAAAATCTTTGAATGGTTGGTGTTAACTTTTGGTCTTTGTAAACTCTTACTTTGACCAAATAACTCACCCCCTCTTAAAATACTTCGTATTGTCTAACTCATGTTTAAGGGGGGTATATTTTTGGCTCTTGAACATAACATTTGTCCTCAAATTTGTGAGCCAAAAATAAGTTTGGGGGAGCATTTTCACTTTCATATATTCTTGCCCCCATTAATAATTTCCTCCCAAGTCTACAGGTTTTTGAGCTTAACGGATGACATCAGTGAGGACACTGCTCTAAACAGCCTTGGGGGAGGTTTGTGCTTATACTTTGCATTATACTATATTTAAGCATAAAATTTTTTGATAATAAAAGAATAGAAAGTGAAAAAAATTATATATGAAAGATAGGAATAGTTCAAGAAAACCAAGAAAATTAGAAGTTTTCTTAAACGAACTAGTAATAAGTAGTTATGAGCTGTTGTCCCAAATGTTAGTAAGATGAAGGAAGTCACTAATCTGAGGATAAAAATAAGTCTGAGAAATAGTTCCTATTCTGGAAGCCAAACATTTGAATGTTGATACCCTACTATATGCACTTACACATGTCTTGAAACTCGGGATAGTAGAGGATACCTTGAAATGCTCTTGTCTAAAACCCAAAGTATGAAGGAAATAAAAAAATGAAGAAAATATAAAAATGGTGAAAAGAAAAAAAATGAACACTGGTTTTGTTATCGCCAAGGCAGCAATAAAAAAATATAGCGAGGGTGCTTCATCACCTAGTGTCCTAAGGCCAACTGGTCTGGGAGTCACTGCTAAGCCTTAGGTGGTGCAAGACGAAGAAAATATTATCACCTAATCAGCAAGCACATGAGTAATCGGTCGGTTAGTACCTCAAGAAGTATTAACGGTCGCATGAAAATGTGTGAGCAAACATAAGTATTCATCAAGTTAAAAAGTACTGAGGTAGATGGACAAGAGTATGATAGCTTGAATTGAATTCTCCGAGTGTAGGGATGTCCATTACACACACGTAGGGGTATATGATCGATGTTTGGATGAAAGGTAGGAATGAAGAATAAAGACGATGTTTTATTGAGAGATAATGTGATTTCTAACATCTTTTCATGACTATTAAGATAGGGCTCATGACAACTGAAAAGCTAGTGTAATTGGAAACTCTTATTTTCAAAGTCTTTCTTTTATGGTTCTTATCTTTATATGTAAAATTCACCATCTCTCTTTTGTTATACGATTTTGTGGGTGTAATCCACTGAAAACCCTCAGGAGACAACACTCCTCCTACTAGGGACACCTAGAGGTTTAACGGCTTGTTGCACGTGGTCAGTGCAATCGTGTTTGCCTACGAAAGTGTGCTTAGTTTTATCCTTTCTTTTTTTCTTCTTCTCTTAAATAAACTAGTTTGCTCGGGACGATCAAAGATAAATTTGGGGGTATTTGTTCAGTTGATAAAACCGCACAATTGTTATTACATTTTTCCTAACATTTTCATATTAAAAAGGACTTTATTATAATATATCATACATATGAGGGTTTATTTGTAAAAATACTATTTTCCATGTGTTGATATATTGTAATTAGCATTTGGTAGGAAAATGTATGCAAATAAACTCATTGACCTAATCCTAGTAGAACTAAGTCTACTAAATATTATTTGAGTTGTTGTGCAGAATTTTTCCAAGTTGAGAGGAATTTTTCAAGGTTAGAATCAAGGAAATCAAGTTGTTGAAGAAGACTTGCCTAATTAAGAAAGCAAAAACTTGGAGACCAAGTCTGGAAGCAACCACGAGAAGATTTTCATGATACAAAGGATCTGTCACAAAGACAGAAGCCCTGAAGATTGATCAAGGGAGGAGATTAAACGACCGCGGATCCGCGGCCTTACCCACCCTTGTGCCGCGGATCCGCGGCATGATAGAGGGATCACCTGCTGAAAATTTGGGAAATGAATCTCTGCTAAATTTTACCTAATTTTGAAGCAAAGGTTTCTGGCTTTAGACTATAAATAGGGACCGAGAGCCTCTTGGAAAAATCATCAAGTCGACGAGATCACGAAGTCCAAGACGGCTCACGCATCCAGACTGATCATCAACTGTTCGTCTACCTCCTTGGAAGAGATCGAGAAGCAAGCTAGTCTTTGTAATCATTTTCTAAGGATCAAAGTGTAAACGAATATTGTTGATTAATAAAGGTAGTTCTTTTTCTTATTCTATTTCTTTGTAGTTTAATTATGCATTTTCTCTCTATCTCTTTTTCTCCCAACATGCGCGAGTAATTCTCCGCTCGTTAGGGTTCGTAGGATTAGAATAGGCTAATGGATGATGAAAATACCTAAACCCTTTTTAAGTCCTATAAAGTTTATGAACTTTATCAAAAGAATCATTAACATCCTAATCGGGCGCGCTAACAATTCTTTGTTAGTTCCGACCGCGATTAGAGATTAGATTAATCATTGTTTTGGTAAATGCTAGATATGAACGGAGTTCCGTGTCGAGATAAGGGTTAAGAGTAGGATTCATTTTCCCTCCAGAAACCCTAATCTACACGCATCACCGTCGTTCTAGTTTTAAATCTATTAAAGGATAAAAAGGGTAACTTTTAATTAATCGTCCATAACTACTAAATCCTAACGAACCCTACAAGCCCCCTTATTATATTAACTACATCCCTAAAATAATCTAGATCTATATTTTTGCATTCTTGCTTAACGTAGATCTAAAAACCATTCTTCAAAATTCTTTATCCCTCCTTTCTTTCTCAACACATCTAAAGTAAGAATAAAAGATTCAACGTTTCCCTGAGGACGACCCGTACTCACCTCGGTCTAGCTACGCGCGACACCGTTCTGATTGCTTCTCGATCTCTTCTAAGGAGGTAGATCAAGCCGACGAGATCACGAAATCCAAGATGGCTCATGCATCCAGGCTGATCATCAACGGTTCATCTACCTCTTTAGAAAAGATCGAGAAGCAAACTAGGTTTTTGTAATCATTTTCTAAGGAATCAAAGTGTACTTGATCTTGTTGATTAATAAAGGTAGTTTATTTTTCTTATTCTATTTCTTCGTAGTTTAATTATGCAATTTCTCTCCATATCTTTTTCTCCCAACATGCGCGAGTAATTCTCCGCTTGTTAGGGTTCGTAGGATTAGGGTAGGCTAATGGATGATGAACATCCGATAAAGTTTATGAACTTTATTAAAAGAATCATTAACATCCTAATCGGGCGCGCTAACAATTCTTTGCTAGTTCCGACCGCGATTAGCGATTAGATTAATGATTGTTTTGGTAAAGGCTAGATATGAAACGAGTTCCGTGTCGAGATAAGGGTTAAGAGTGGGATTCCTTTTCCCTCCAGATACCCTAATCTACACGCATCACCGTCGTTCTAGTTTTAAATCTATTAAAGGATAAAAAGGGTAACTTTTAATTAATCGTCCATAACTACTAAATCCTAACGAACCCTACAAGCCCTTTTATTATATTAACTACATCCCTAAAATAATCTAGATCTATATTTTTGCATTCTTGCTTAACGTAGATCTAGAAACCATTCTACAACATTCTTATTTCTTCCTCCTTTCTCAACACATCTAAAGTAAGAGTAAAAGATTTAACGTTTCCCTGAGGACGACCTGTACTCATCTCGGTCTAGCTACGCGCGACACCGTTATTGATTGCGGTTAACTACTTCACACTTTTTCACATCAATCAAATGGCGCCGTTGCCGGGAAAATGTGCATAATTTTTTTATTCTTGCTATTTGTGTTGAATTCTTAGACGATTCATATCATTATTAAAACAAAACTGCAAATTGCATATTTAACGATTTGTGTGTGAATTTTGCGAGGGAATCTGGAGTCACGGACTTTAGGAAACAGGAGATCTAGGGTTTCACACTTCTCTGGTATCTTTCTTAACTCCTTCTCTCTCCTCTCAAATCCAATAAAATCTATTTTCTGCAGGATTCTTTGCAAAATATCGCCGTTCAAAAATCTTTTTGCAAAGTTTTGTTTTGCGGTTTGTTTTTGCATATTTTAATACGGATCTTTAAGGGGCAAAGACCAAATCAAGATTAGGTGGGGATTTCATCACCCTTCCTAAGCCCCACAAATCACAAACAGAGCATCTGCATCAACCCTACATTAATTTAAAAAATATCTAGACCAGACTCTAAGGACTGTCGCGCTCAATAAGGACAGAGGAAGGTCGTGGGTAATCTATCGCTTATCCGCATTACTTTTGTAGTGTCTAGGCAAGTGTGTCAAAGGCTAGTGGTTTTTAATTAGGCCCACTACTGTGGTTCCTTCCCACTTACCTGGCACTTACCTGGCTACAAGGGTAGTACAGAGACGGTAGAGGATTGATCCTGTGTGTTGTCCTTTGGAAGTCTAGGAGCGGTCTAGAGACTGGACCTAGGTAACCATAGTTCTAGGGTTGTGCATTTTTGTGTGATTTGTCTAAATCTGTCATTTTTCAAAACAAACCAATTACTTTCTCTCCTTTTTACCCCTTCCCCCTTCTTCTCTTCTTATAATGGGTGACCTAAATAGAAGAACACTTGTCGAGCTTTGCTGTCCACAACCAGATATCTCTTGTTTTCGTAATCCCTTCGGTATACCGTCCGTCTCTTCCATATCCTTAAGAGATCATATAGAACAAGCACGAAGAAACAGTTGGCTACCTCAGTCTAGGTCTTATCAACCGTATCCTAATTCTGCACCTGTTTCAGTTCATACCCAGAGTGAGGAAGCCCCTAGACGAATGTCCATTGCTGAGCACATAGCTAGGTCTAGAGGCCAAAGTTTCAACCCGGACCAATATCAACCATCACCACCACTGTCCGGAGAAGTGTTTGATATGCGGTTTGTGGCATATAAGATGTCTGTTGAAAATAGCCAGCCAACCAACCCATATCAATATTCTTCTTATCATAATATTGATCCTACTCCTACCAAAGTTCCGCAACCATTCTATTCCTATCAATCCAATCCGACTTTTCCACCAACTCTAGACAGTTCTTCAATTCGGTCATTTGGGAGTTTTAATTATCCACAGGAATTTCAATCTTATACTGAAGCCCCTTATCAACCCAAGACTAGTCTGGAGCAGGCATTAGAAAAATTTATGGAAATGTCGAACCAAATTATGAAGGATTTGGGTAATAAGATAGAACTGTACACCCTTTCTAATCAAACCTCCCCATTCCAAACTGAAATCCACAACTCGAGTTTTATAGATTCATCAAGTACAATGTCTGATAAGTTGTGTGACTTTGTAGTGTTTGATTTACCCAACTGTGAAGGGTCCATTTCAAGTGAAACCATACCCAACCCTTGTGATCTCTACACCTCCACTCTTGAACCAAAACTGATTGAAAACCATACTTTTGATGAGGTGTTTGAGAATTTTAACCTTCACTTGAATAAGGTGATTGACGTTGGGGATATATTGATTGATGAACCCGAAATTTTGGATGATTTTGTCCCACCAATTCATCAAATCCTTTCACTTCCTTGTGGTCATCATCTTGAGCCTTTAATTCTTCCCGAACCCTAAATATGTCTTGAAGTTGATGATAATGGTATACCCAAAGATCAGACCAAAATACAGCCTCTTTCTTCCACATCTGGTTCAGCAACACTCGACATACCAATTTGTTTACCCATTTCACCTTTTACTTTCTCCGGTTCTTCTTCTGTTCCTATAGTTTCAGTGAGTTTTGATGAATCACAATCCGTTAATTCAAGTTCAATAATACCAGAAATTCAACTTGATTTGGATATTTTTGAAAATGAAGTAGATGAGTCTTTCGAGTCCTCTACCTCAATAATTTTTGAATCAAGTAGGATAAATTTTGGCACAAAACTCTTTGACAGCAAAATGTTCAATCACACCATTTATAAAAGTTTTGAAGAACTTTTTGCTGAAGAACTTGAATTTTTAAACAATACGGATTTTGTGATTAATCAATCTCCACCTATAGAGGTTGGACCGTCACCATTCCTTCTTCCTAATCATTCACATTCATTCTCATTCTTTCTTTTCTCTAATTTAAAACCCTTTCCAGACCACCTCTTATCCCTTCCCCACTTTTTCTTGACTCGATACAACACATTCTTCCACCAACCTATACGATATATTGATAAAATCTTTGAATGGTTGGTGTTAACTTTTGGTCTTTGTAAAGTTTTATTTTGATCAAAACACTCACCCCCTCTTAAAATGCTTCGTATTGTCTAACTCATGTTTGAGGGGGGGTATATTTTTGGCTCTTGATCATAACTTTTGTCCTCAATTTTGTGAGCCAAAAATAAGTTTGGGGGAGCATTTTTCACTTACATATATTCTTGCCCCCATTAATAATGTCCGTCCAAGCTTACAGGTTTTTGTGATCCAGCAGATGGCAACAGTGAGGACACTGTTGAAAACAAGTTTGGGGGAGGTTTGTGCTTATATACACATCAATTTGCATCATATTTTGCATAAGCACAACGTTTTCAAAATTTTAAAAAAAATTTCTTTTATAACAAAAGAGTAGAAAGTGAGAAATTACATCCAAAAGATAGGAATAGTTTAAGAAAACCAAGAAAATTAGAAGTTTTCTTAAACGAACTAGTAATAAGTAGTAATGAGCTGTTGTCCCAAGGGTTAGTAAGATGAAGGAAGTCACTAAACTGAGGATAAAATAAGTCTGAAAAATAGTTTCTATTCTGGAAGCCAAACATTTGAATGTTGATACCCTACTATATGCACTTACACACGTCTTGAAACTCGGGATAGTAGAGAATACCTTGAAATGCTCTTGTCTAAAAGCCAAAGTATGAAGGAAATGAAAAAAAATGAAGAAAATATAAAAATAGTGAAAAGAAAAAAAAATGAACACTGGTTTTGTTATCGCCAAGGCAGCAATAAAAAAATATAGCGAGGGTGCTTCTTCACCTAGTGCCCTAAGGCCAACTGGTCTGGGAGTCACTGCTAAGTCTTAGGTGGTGCAAGACGAGGAAAATATTATCACCTAATCAGCAAGCACATGAGTAATCGGTCGGTTAGTAACTCAAGAAGTATTAACGGTCGCATGAAAATGTGTGAGCAAATCTAAATATTCATCAAGTTAAAAAGTACTGAGGTAGATGAACAAGAGTATGATAGCTTGAATTGAATTTTCCGAGTGTAGGGATGTCCATTACACACACGTGGGGTTATATGATCGATGTTTGGATGAAAGGTTGGAATGAAGAATAAAGACGATGTTTTATTGAGGGATGATGTGATTTCTAACATTTTTTCATGACTATTAAGATAGGGCTCATGACAACTGAAAAGCTAGTATAGTTGGAAACTCTCATTTTCAAAGTCTTTCTTTTATGGTTCTTATCTTTATATGTAAATTTCACCATCTCTCTTTTATTATAGGATTTTGTGGGTGTAATCCGCTGAAAACCCTCTGGAGACAACACTCCTCCTACTAGGGACACCTAGAGGTTTAACGGCTTGTTGCACGTGCTCAGTGCAATCGTGTCTGCCTACGAAAGTGTGCTTAGTTTTCTCCTTTCTTTTCTCTCCTTCTCTTGAATAAACTAGTTTGCTCGGGACGATCAAAGATAAGTTTGGGGGTATTTGTTCATTTGATAAAACTGCACATTTGTTATTACATTTTTTCTACCATTTCCATATTAAAAAAGGACTTTATTATAATATATCATACATATGAGGGTTTATTTGTAAAAATACTATTTTCCATGTGTTGATATATTGTAATTAGCATTTGGTAGGAAAATGTATGCAAATAAATTTATTGACCTAATCCTAGTAGAACTAAGTCTAATAAATATTATTTGAGTTGTTGTGCAGAATTTTTCCAAGTTGAGCGGAATTTTTCAATGCTAGAATCAAGGAAATCAAGTTGTTGAAGAAGACTTGCCTAATTAAGAAAGCAAAAACTTGGAGACCAAGTCTGGCAGCAACCATGAGAAGATTTTCATGATACAAAGGTTCCTAGAACCTCAAAATGTCACAAAGACAGAAGCCCTGAAGATTGATCAAGGGAGGAGATTAAACGACCGTGGATCCGCGGCCTTACCCACCCTTGTGCCGTGGATCCGCGGCATGATAGAGGGACCACCTGCTGAAAATTTGGGAAATGAATCTCTGCTAAATTTTACCTAATTTTGAAGCAAAGGTTTCTGGCTTTGGACTATAAATAGAGATCGAGAGCTTCTTGGAAAAATCATCAAGTCGACGAGATCACGAAGTCCAAGACGGCTCACGCATCCAAACTGATCATCAACTGTTCGTCTACTTCCTTGGAAGAGATCGAGAAGCAAGCTAGTCTTTGTACTAAGGATCAAAGTGTAAACGAATATTGTTGATTAATAAAGGTAGTTCTTTTTCTTATTCTATTTCTTTGTAGTCTAATTATGCATTTTCTCTCCATCTCTTTTTCTCCCAACATGCGCGAGTAATTCTCCGTTTGTTAGGGTTCGTAGGATTAGGGTAGGCTAATGGATGATGAACATCCCTAAACCCTTTTTAAGTCCTATGAAGTTTATGAACTTTATCAAAAGAATCATTAACATCCTAATCGGGCGCGCTAACAATTCTTTGCTAGTTTCGACCGCGATTAGCGATTAGATTAATGATTGTTTTGGTAAATGCTAGATATGAACGGAGTTCCGTGTCGAGATAAGGGTTAAGAGTGGGATTCCTTTTCCCTCCAGAAACCCTAATCTACACGCATCACGGTCGTTCTAGTTTTAAATCTATTAAAGGATAAAAAGGGTAACTTTTAATTAATCGTCCATAATTACTAAATCCTAACGAACCCTACAAGCCCTTTTATTATATTAACTACATCCCAAAAATAATCTAGATCTATATTTTTGCATTCTTGCTTAACGTAGATCTAGAAACCATTCTACAACATTCTTATTTCTTCCTCCTTTCTCAACACATCTAAAGTAAGAGTAAAAGATTCAACGTTTCCCTGAGGACGACCCGTACTCATCTCGGTCTAGCTACGCGCGACACCGTTATTGATTGCGGTTAACTACTTCACACTTTTTCATATCAATCAAATGGCGCCGTTGCCTGGGAAACGTGCGTAATATTTTTATTCTTGCTATTTGTGTTGAATTCTTAGACGATTCATATCATTATTAAAACAAAACTGCAAATTGCATATTTAACAATTTGTGTGTAAATTTTGCGAGGGAATCTGTAGTCACGGACTTGAGAAAACAGGAGATCTATGGTTTCACACTTCTCTGGTATCTTTCTTAACTCCTTCTCCTCTCAAATCCAATAAAATCTACTTTCTGCAGGATTCTTTGTAAAATATCGCCGCTCAAAAATCTTTTTGCAAAGTTTTGTTTTGCGGTTTGTTTTTGCATATTTTAATACGGATCTTTAAGGGGCAAAGACCAAATCAAGATTAGGTGGGGATTTCATCACCCTTCCTAAGCCCCACAAATCACAAACCGAGTATCTGCAACAACCCTACATTAATTTAAAAAATATCTATACCAGACTCTAAGGACTGTCGCGCTCAATAAGGACAGAGGAAGGTCGTGGGTAATCTATCGCTTATCCGCATTACTTTTGTAGTGTCTAGGCAAGTGTGTCAAAGGCTAGTGGATTTTAATTAGGCCCACTACTGTGGTTCCTTCCCACTTACCTGGCACTTACCTGGCTACAAGGGTAGTACAGAGGCGGTAGAGGATTGATCCTGTGGCTTGTCCTTTGGAAGTCTAGGAGCGGTCTAGAGACTGGACCTAGGTAACCATAGTTCTAGGGTTATGCATTTTTGTGTGATTTGTCTAAATCTGTCATTTTTCAAAACAAACCACTTACTTTCTCTCCTTTTTACCCCTTCCCCCTTCTTCTCTTCTTATAATGGGTGACCTAAACAGAAGAACACTTGCCGAGTTTTGCTGTCCACAATAAGATATCTCTTGTTTTCGTAATCCCTTCGGTATACCGTCCGGCTCTTCCATGTCCTTAAGAGATCATATAGAACAAGCAGGAAGAAACAGTTGGCCACCTCAGTCTAGGTCTTATCAACCGTATCCTAATCCTACACCTGTTTCAGTTCATACCCAGAGTGAGGAAGCCCCTAGACGAATGTCCATTGTTGAGCACATAGCTAGGTCTAGAGGCCAAAGTTTCAACCCGGACCAATATCAACCATCACCACCATTGTCCGTAGAAGAGTTTGATATGCGGTTTGTGGCATATAAGATGTCTGTTGAAAATAGCCAACCAACCAACCCATATCAATATACTTCTTATCATAATATTGATCCTACTCCTACCTAAGTTCTGCAACCATTCTATTCCTATCAATCCAATCCGACTTTTCTACCAACTCTAGACAGTTCTTCTAATCGGTCATTTGGGAGTTTTAATTATCCACAGGAATTTCAATCTTATACTGAAACCCCTTATCAACCCAAGACTAGTCTGGAGCAGACATTAGAAAAATTTATGGAAATGTCGAACCAAATTATGAAGGATTTGGGTAGTAAGACAGAACTGTACACCCTTTCTAATCAAACCTCCCCATTCCAAACTGAAATCCACAACTCGAGTTTTATAGATTCATCAAGTACAATGTCTGATAAGTTGTGTGACTTTATAGTGTTTGTTTTACCCAACTGTGAAGGGTCCATTTCAAGTGAAACCATACCCAACCCTTATGATCTCTACACCTCCACTCTTGAACCAAAACTGATTGAAAACCATACTTTTGATGAGGTGTTTGAGAATTTTAACCTTCACTTGAATAAGGTGATTGACGTTGGGGATATATTGATTGATGAACCCGAAATTTTAGATGATTTTGTCCCACCAATTCATCAAATCCTTTCACTTCCTTGTGGTCATCATCTTGAGCCTTTAATTCTTCCCGAACCCCAAATATGTCTTGAAGTTGATGATAATGGTATACCCGAAGATCAGACCGAAATACAGCCTCCATCTTCCACATCTGGTTCAGCAACACTCGACATACCAATTTGTTTACCCATTTCACCTTTTACTTTCTCCGGTTCTTCTTCTGTTCCTATAGTTTCAGTGAGTTTTGATGAATCACAATCCGTTAATTCAAGTTCAATAATACCATAAATTCAACTTGATTTGGATATTTTTGAAAATGAGGTAAATGAGTCTTTCGAGTCCTCTACCTCAATAATTTTTGAATCAAGTAGGATAAATTCTGGCACAAAACTCCTTGACAGCAAAATGTTCAATCACACCATTGATAAAAGTTTTGAAGAACTTTTTGCTGACGAACTTGAATTTTTAAACAATACGGATTTTGTGATTAATCAATCTCCACCTATAGAGGTTGGACCATCAACATTCCTTCTTCCTAATCATTCACATTCATCCTCATTCTTTCTTTTCTCTAATTTAAAACCCTTTCCAGACCACCTCTTATCCCTTCCCCACTTTTTCTTGACTCGATACAACACATTCTTCCACCAACCTATACGATATACTGATAAAATCTTTGAATGGTTGGTGTTAACTTTTGGTCTTTGTAAAGTTTTATTTTGATCAAAAGACTCACCCCCTCTTAAAATGCTTCGTATTGTCTAACTCATGTTTGAGGGGGGGTATATTTTTGGCTCTTGATCATAACTTTTGTCCTCAATTTTGTGAGCCAAAAATAAGTTTGGGGGAGCGTTTTTCACTTTCATATATTCTTACCCCCATTAATAATGTCCTTCCAAGCTTACAGGTTTTTGTGATTCAGCAGATGGCAACAGTGAGGACACTGTTGAAAACAAGTTTGGGGGAGGTTTGTGCTTATTTACACATCAATTTGCATCATATTTTGCATAAGCACAACGTTTTCAAAAATTTTAAAAAAAAATTCTTTTATAACAAAAGAGTAGAAAGTGAGAAATTACATCCAAAATATAGGAATAGTTTAAGAAAACCAAGAAAATTAGAAGTTTTCTTAAACGAACTAATAATAAGTAGTTATGAGCTGTTGTCCCAAGGGTTAGAAAGATGAAGGAAGTCACTAATCTGAGGATAAAATAAGTCTGAAAAATAGTTTCTATTCTGGAAGCCAAACATTTGAATGTTGATACCCTACTATATGCACTTACACACGTCTTGAAACTCGGGATAGTAGAGGATACCTTGAAATGCTCTTGTCTAAAAGCCAAAGTATGAAGGAAATGAAAAAAAAATGAAGAAAATATAAAAATGGTGAAAAGGGGAAAAAAAAATGAACACTGGTTTTGTTATCGTCAAGGCAGCAATAAAAAAATATAGCGAGGGTGCCTCTTCACCTAGTGCCCTAAGGCCAACTGGTCTGGGAGTCACTGCTAAGTCTCAGGTGGTGCAAGACGAGGAAAATATTATCATCTAATCAGCAAGCACATGAGTAATCGGCCGGTCAGTACCTCAAGAAGTATTAACGGTCGCATGAAAATGTGTGAGCAAATCTAAATATTCATCAAGTTAAAAAGTACTGAGATAGATGGACAAGAGTATGATAGCTTGAATTGAATTCTCCGAGTGTAGGGATGTCCATTACACACACGTGGGGTTATATGATCGATGTTTGGATGAAAGGTAGGAATGAAGAATAAAGACGATATTTTATTGAGGGATGATGTGATTTCTAACATTTTTTCATGACTATTAAGATAGGGCTTATGACAACTGAAAAGCTAGTATAGTTGGAAACTCTCATTTTCAAAGTCTTTCTTTTATGGTTCTTATCTTTATATGTAAATTTTCACCATCTCTCTTTTATTATAGGATTTTGTGGGTGTAATCCGCTGAAAACCCTCAGGAGACAACACTCCTCCTACTGGGGACACCTAGAGGTTTATCGACTTGTTGCACGTGCTCAGTGCAATCGTGTCTGCCTACGAAAGTGTGCTTAGTTTTCTCCTTTCTTTTCTCTCCTTCTCTTGAATAAACTAGTTTGCTCGGGACGATCAAAGATAAGTTTGGGGGTATTTGTTCAGTTGATAAAAATGCGCATTTGTTATTACATTTTTTCTACCATTTCCATATTAAAAAAGGTCTTTATTATAATATATCATACATATGAGGATTTATTTGTAAAAATACTATTTTCCATGTGTTGATATATTATAATTAGCATTTGGTAGGAAAATGTATGCAAATAATATCATTGACCAAATCCTAGTAGAACCAAGTCTACTAAATATTATTTAAGTTGTTGTGCAGAATCTTTCCAAGAAATCATGTTGTTAAAGAAAACTTGCCTAATTAAGAAAACAAAACTTGGAGATCAAGTCTGACAGCGACTACGAGAAGATTTCAAAGATCCAAAGGTACCAGAGATCACCACATGTGACATAGAGGAAGCCCAAAGAAAATAATCAAAGGACGAGATTAAATGGCCGCGGATCCGCGGCCATATCCCTCCTTGGGCCGCGGATCCGCGGCAATATTTTGGAGATAATGTTGCAAATTTTGTGGGGTGAATCATTTCTGTTATCTTCCATATTTGGAAGCAAAGGTTCTGCCTTTGGGACTATAAATAAAGACCGAGAGCCTCTTGGAAAAATCATCAAGTCGACGAGATCACGAAGTCCAAGACGGCTCACGCATCCAGACTGATCATCAACTGTTCGTCTACCTACTTGGAAGAGATCAACAAGCAAGTTAGTCTTTGTAATCATTTTCTAAGGATCAAAGTGTAAACGAATATTGTTGATTAATAAAGGTAGTTCTTTTTCTTATTATATTTCTTTGTAGTTTAATTATGCATTTTCTCTCCATCTCTTTTTCTCCCAACATGCGCGAGTAATTCTCCGCTTGTTAAGGTTCGTAGGATTAGGATAGGCTAATGGATGATGAAAATACCTAAACCCTTTTTAAGTCCTATAAAGTTTATGAAATTTATCAAAAGAATCATTAACATCCTAATCGGGCGCGCTAACAATTCTTTGTTAGTTCCGACCGCGATTAGAAATTAGATTAATGATTGTTTTGGTAAAGGCTAGATATGAACGGAGTTCCGTGTCGAGATAAGGGTTAAGAGTGGGATTCCTTTTCCCTCCAGAAACCCTAATCTACACGCATCACTGTCGTTCTAGTTTTAAATCTATTAAAGGATAAAAAGGGTAACTTTTAATTAATCGTCCATAACTACTAAATTCTAACGAACCCTACAAGCCCCCTTATTATATTAACTACATCCCTAAAATAATCTAGATCTATATTTTTGCATTCTTGCTTAACGTAGATCTAGAAACCATTCTTCAAAATTCTTTATCCCTCCTCTCTTTCTCAACACATCTAAAGGAAGAATAAAAGGTTCAACGTTTCCCTGAGGACGACCCGTACTCATCTCGGTCTAGCTACGCGCGACACCGTTCTGATTGCGGTTATTCTACAAACACAAATTTTCGTATCAATCATATGGCGCCGTTGCCGGGGAAATGTGCGTAATTTTTTTATTCTTGCTATTTGTGTTGAATTCTTAGACGATTCATATCATTATTAAAACAAAACTGCAAATTGCATATTTAACGATTTGTGTGTGAATTTTGCGAGGGAATCTGGAGTCACGGACTTGAGGAAACAGGAGATCTAGGGTTTCACACTTCTCTGGTATCTTTCTTAACTCCTTCTCTCTCCTCTCAAATCCAATAAAATCTATTTTCTGCAGAATTCTTTGCAAAATATCGCCGCTCAAAAATCTTTTTGCAAAGTTTTGTTTTGCGGTTTGTTTTTGCATATTTTAATATGGATCTTTAAGGGGCAAAGACCAAATCAAGATTAGGTGGGGATTTCATCACCCTTCCTAAGCCCCACAAATCACAAACCGAACATCTGCATCAACCTTACATTAATTTAAAAAATATCTAGACCAGACTCTAAAGACTGTCGCGCTCAATAAGGACAGAGGAAGGTCGTGGGTAATCTATCGCTTATCCGCATTACTTTTGTAGTGTCTAGGAAAGTGTGTCAAAGACTAGTGGTTTTTAATTAGGCCCACTACTGTGGTTCCTTCCCACTTATCAACCATCACTGCAGACCATGTCGACAATCTAAAATGTAATTAAAATATCAAACAAGAGGAAAACTGAACGAGACAAGAACCATAAGTTAGCTAACTAAATTATCTACGTGACGATATAGGACTCCGCATGTTTTCAGTTTTGCGTAGGGATGTACAAGAGCTTAAGTTCAGGTATCAACACGAAATACTGCTCTGGGCTGCAGTCTAGAGCCGTATTTCCAGTTAGTTTTTGTCATTGTTTATGGCAGTATCGAAATATAAAATACAGAGGTTTCTAGTTTATCGAGTCGTGTAACACCCGAGTTTATTTATACCAATTCCAGTTTCCGTATTTACTTATCTGTGGTCTATTCTTATTTTAGCGTGTTTGGGGGCGAATGGTATTTTCCATAGTACTCTGCATTCGACCCGACCCGCTTGCTTGAACCTGTTTAACTCTCATTTATAGATTACCCTGACTTGTTACATAGACACGTGCATCTCATGTATGTAGGGTTCCTAGGAACCCCAAGGAGGTCTCACAAGGCATCAACCATGCCCGTTTCAAATTTTACGGTGCCGAGAAACCCTAGACTACGGATCGTTAACTAGATATCTAGGCGAAAGATGCAACTAGTAAACTACTTTACTAAGAGAACGGATATACAACCTTTGTAGATCCGGTTCTCCACCTCCATAGCTCCACAATGAAGTCCTCTCCGCTGTCCAAATCAAAATCCGGGCTCTAGCGTCGGCTTCGTCGGAGAAATGGGCGGGCAAGGTCATCGGCTTCGTGCCGAAGATGATCTATGTCGAAGTATCACAAGATCAAGCTCCCACTTCAACAAGTCATGAAATTTGTGAAGAAAACACACTCTACTACTTGGCAAGAGGTAGAGGATGAAGAAATAGGAAGTGGGTTCACTTTAGAATTGGATTTCTCACTCATTTCATCAATCCACCATTGATGAAGTTAAGCTTCTTCATCTTGAAGAAGAAGAAGAAGAAGAAGAAGATGTTATGATAAGTTACTAGAATAGAATAGAAAAATCAATACTTATCATAATTTTAACTATGGTTATGTGTAGGGAATTGACCAAGGTTAAAGGAATGGTTAGGGTTAAGGATGAGATAAGAATGGTGGACTAGGTCAAAGCTTCATGAAGTTTTAACTAAACTACAAATAAAGCCACCATTCTTTTTTTATCATTTCTCCTAAAAGAATAAATAGACAAATAAATGAAAAATAAAACAAAACTCTAATCATAAGTTTAACCATGGTTTAATTCTTTACACTTAACCAAGTAAACATGTATCATCAAACATGATACAATCAAGTGCACAAAATATATCACATATACAATGTGCACAGGCGAGTGAGAAAATCCATCTTAAGTAAACCGATACTAGTTATTGCAAAGTAATATATCAAATATATAATTATGCATTAAATCATTAAATCAACACTTGATTCAATGATCCGGTCATGTCGAACATAACCGACTAGTATTCAATGTATCGACTTATCGGATCAACGCTTGAATCGATAACTAGGTTATATAGCATACAACCATTCGATACATTCATCGTGAGAATGGAATACGGTATCACATACACGCATTATTCTCGGTCCCGCACATATCTCATATGCACTCCTATTTCGTTTCGCTTGAGCCAGAAAACCTCTGTGTAGGACTCTAAAGACTAGTCAATATGCCGGCAGCAGGTGATGATCATATCAAACACCTACAAGCCGCAAGCGGTCTGCTAAACGTAACGGCCACCCGGGTATTGAGCGATCAGAAGATCGACGAGCAAGCCCGCTCATACTCCTGTGAATCCAACCAGTAACACTTACCGTACAGTCCGGTCTGATCGTCTGATATGTCGCATATCTCGCCTAGGGGTGGTAAACGTCAGACCCCAATAGCTCGATAAGTCGTGTCGATATGAGGTCTATAACAGTTCGAGAAACTACTGGTAACACTTACCAGTAAATCTTAACAACCCTGGCCAGGGATTTCCGGTTATAGCCAATCGAACTCAGCGCAACATCAACTCCCTATACCGGGAGAGACGAATCCCCTCCTATCGCTCATTGCCTCTATGTGACTCGGGACTGTACCCAAAAACCACCGTTTTGCACGCCCTCTTGGACGTGGTAAGATGGAAATCAAAGCACAGTGGGAACCACACAAGACTCTATGACGATCTCGGGTCAACAGACTACTCTGTACCAGTGTCACCAGAGAACTGCCATCTGACGTAAGGTATAATACCATCTGGGAGTTCTCGGCGAGTCCGTCCAGTGTACCTAGTCTCCACTGAGCACCCGT
This sequence comes from Agapanthus africanus, assembly GCA_030015575.1. Taxonomy (NCBI): domain Eukaryota; kingdom Viridiplantae; phylum Streptophyta; class Magnoliopsida; order Asparagales; family Amaryllidaceae; genus Agapanthus; species Agapanthus africanus. The sequence continues at coordinate 53,381,083 of CM057348.1, forward strand.
ATATCATCTCTGATGTCAAACACCAATGGATATGAGATCATCCATCGCCCATCTGTATGGGTCGAGAAGGTATACGCTAGTCTACTCTGGTATATCGATGCCCCGTCTCGATACACCCACGACTAGGGACTTTGAAGGATGTACTTATGGACTACCATGTCCCCACTAGTATGATCCGCATCATAGTTCAGGTAGTCAAGTACACATCCTAAGGGCTTTACCAACATGTAACAGAGAGACAATCAGTATACACGTTAAGGTAAAGTTCAACCAGATAGCATACTATCATGTCGAGCAAGAAAGTCCTCCCTATATATGTCCCAGCATCCACTACAATATACATCCAATGTACAGTAATGGCCTCTAAGGCATACATATAACTAACAATCTCCCACTTGCACTAGGGCCATCTGATAGCAGTGGTTGTAGTATCTCATACTCAACCATCCCATAAATATCTCTCTCTGGGAACAGGCCTTTGTGAGTGGATTCGCTGTGTTGTCCTCTGAGTCTACTCTCCTAACCTCGATCACCCTGGAGATCAACCATCTCCATGATCTGGTGATACTGCCTTAGAATATGTCTGGATCACTGATGGGACGGGCGTTCCTTGGCATAAGCCACAACTCCATTGTCACACAATGGGAGGAACGAAGTTCATCTCATGAATAAATATACATCCAGACTGCCTCTTTGGTAGCATCTTAAGTAGCGATGTATCCAGCCTTTATCGTCTAGTATGCCACGGTATTTAGCTTGGAACTCTTCCAACATACCGTCCCTTTACTGAGGGTAAAGACAATGCCTGTGACTGACATTCAGTCGTCCTTATCACACTGGAACCTTTCCAGTGATTCTCCCCAGGATCGATTGATACCATCTCACTATAACTAGTGAGAATCCTAACATCCAATTAGATCTATCTCATAGATCCAAAACCCAGGATTTAGGAGGTATCATTTTGATCCTTTATGGAGAATCATTGTGATAAGCGGAGATTGATCGAGCGTAGCATAGGAAACTCCTTCCCTATCAAGAGTATGTCATCCACGTACTCTACGAAGATCGTCACCATACTCCCTACTACCTTTTTGTATATACAAGGTTCATCTACCATTTTGATGATGTCAAACTCTTTGACTAATCCATCAAAACAGATGTTCCAACTCCGCGATACCTGCTTTATCCTATAAAGCATCTTGCACACGTTTCCGCTGCTCCCACTGTCTACGAAGCCCTCTGGCTGTGTACTTATAGACGCACTCTTCTAAAACATCATTTAGAAAAACAGTCATGACACCCAACCACCAGATATCGTAGTCATGGTATGTAGCCGTGACAAGTAGGATCTGGATGGACTTAAGCATAGCTACTTGAAAAGGTTTCATCATTATCCACACCTGGTCAATGATGCAAACTTTTAACAAGTCTAGCTTTGAAAGTCTCAACTTTTCCATCTACACCAAGTAATCTTCTCAAGATATACTTGCTCCTGATGGGGATTTAACCCTTCAGATATAGCAACTAAAGTCCATACTTTGTTGGTGTATAAGGATTCCATCTCAGATCGATAAGCATCCAGCCATTCTTACAGAGTCACACTCCTGATGGCCAGCTCGAAACTAGTTGGGTCATCATCTCATGATGCAATCCTCGCTCCCACTATCATAGAGAAACAGAAGTATCTCTCAGGTGGGTGAGGAACCCTACTAGATTGGCGGAGAGGCTGAGGTTCGTTGGAATCTACTGAATCCTTTGGTTCTATCAAATCATCAGCTGTAGTTTGTATAGCTGGAACCTTTCCAGTTCTACATTACAGACCTTGCCTCGAGCTTGTCCGGATTTTGCTTTCAGACATAGGCCGGTCAACGGCAAATCTTTAACTAGCTTAAGACATGGGCTCTTCCCTTTCCATATCACATATGAGATGGTAGACAACTGATTTGATTGGAACACTATTCAATAGGTATGCAGCTTCTCAAGTGCATAACTCCCAAAAGGAAATAGGTAACTCAGTAGTACTCATCATAGAGCACACCATATCATATAGGGTATGATTGCTCCGCCTCGATATACCATCGTGCTATGGTGTATTCGGAGGAGTAATGCCGAGAGAGAATCTCATTCTCCTTTAGAATAATCCAGGATTTCCGTGCTCAAGTATTCTCCTCCCTGATCACATCAAAGGATATAATACTTATACCTGTATTTTGGTTCTCTACTTCTAACTTATATTCTGTGAATATCTCAAAAGGTTCGGACTTGTGTTTCAACAGGAACATATGTCTGAATTTAAAGAGATCATCAGAGAATGTAATAAAGTACAAAGAACCGATCTTGGCATGTGTAGACAGGGGACCTTTATACATCAACATGTATCATCCCAAGAGTTCACTAACTCTTTTTCTGTTTCTAATAAACAGGGATATGGTCATCTAATCTTTGTGACATGACTGGCAAGTTTCATAAGATGTAAACTCAAACTAATTTAAATATGCATTTAAATGTAACTTCAGCCAGTCGGTCGCATTGATATGACCTAGTCTATAATGCCTCAAGAAGGATTCGTTCATTTCTGAACTCTTCCTCTTGTGTGTGTTCTGTATACTAAAGAATTGTAGTTTGATTTAGAACATTAATACTTTTAGATAACGTGCCTGAACCGATCAAGTTTTGGTATAGGAAATGTCCAAAATATTATCCAACAATACAAAATTTTATCATTTCTTTACTAATAAAGAGAGTGATATGATTTTGTATATCAGGTTCGGTATCTAATAACATTCGTTCAGAATCAATGTATTGGTAATACAGGGTGACAGTGACCAACAGACTTGGCTGCAACACTTGCCCCGTTTTCTGCCTCATGAAACTTATCACCCGTTCTCAGTTCTCTACCTATCTGTAGCCCTATGTAACAGATTACATATCTGGGATCCTGATCTGGTATCACATACCCAGGACGTAGAGGATACAGAGAAACAGTTCTTTGTAATGAACACACCCGAAGATGATGCATCAGCATCCACTCTCTTCGTTTGGGCGGCACGGGAATTCTGGTAATCCCCAATTTCCTGCTCGGTCTTATAACAATTATAAGTTGGAGCGGGACCAACGTTCCCCAGCTCAGTATAACAAGCGGGTTCGGTCAATAATCCGTATTATTATCTTGATTAAGGCGTGATATGGTCGTTACCTGGAGAGAGAGAGAAGAAAACACTCAGCGTGCGCTCTAGCAAGAATAGATTGGTTATTATTTTATCTAATCAGGATGGCTCCCACTACTTTTTATCAAATCTTCCTTCAAACCCTAAAAGGAAAGACTAGCCGGGATTAATTACACACTACAAGTTCGCCAATCTTTCAGCCAGGCCAGTGTCGGTACTTTGAGGGAGGTCCCCATGCTTTCGCACGAACCTAATTAATGTAAACCTCGTTTTCCCAGAGGCGTAACCCCGTTAACACCTTTCTAGACACCTACTTGATCGGCTAATTGTAATGTATAAAACTCTCCCAGGAGTAACTCTCGCAGCGGGTATCGGGATCCAACTATCTCATAGAAGGTATGCAATCTCATTGCAAATTTCAACACTTGAAATTCCCGATAATATTTTGCCCCTAGCGTCCTATGACCTTGACGCAGGCCAACAAACCATAGTGCGCTAGTCAAGTTCAGCCCGTCATTTCCTGATTGAATTAAACCCACCCGCACGACCCTTGACGCAGGCCAACAAAGTCGCACGACTACCCTAATCCAATCTGCATCATATGCATAAGCAGATAAATACTAGTTAGCTACCGCACACTACGCCTTGACGCAGGCCAACAAACGTAGCACGAATACTAACTACCACTTATCTGAAATGATGGAGGGCTACGACAGATTTTTCTGAAAACCTATTGCGTAATGAACTTGATATCGTTGTAGAATCAAATGATTTTGAAATGGAGTGTTTTTGAGGCTTTTCTAGTTTTGCTAAAGGAGTCACTCCCGGTGAAGGGATCGTCGGTCCTTTCCTCGTCGAATGAGGTGCGGGATATATCACATATATCACTGTGCAAAGCAAAAACTCTTAAAAGCAATCAAAAGACAAACCGAGTGTGTAGCATCTGCCAGTTATTGCTAAAGGAGTCACTCCCGGTGAAGGGATCTCGGTCCTTTCCTCATCGAATAAGGTGCAGGATATATCACATATACCGCTATGCAAAACAAGAACTGTAGCTACCTGTTTTATTTTGAAATTCGATTCTACAACATCTTAGGTTTCTTTTATTTCATTAATCACATTAATGAAGTCCCATCATTTAAGTACCTAAACATCACAGATAAATACGACGTACACTTATGCCATCCGCATTCGCCTCGATGTCCCCTCGTGCACCGTTAGGTTAGGTAACTAACGGCAGAGCGGGGCAGGGCTAGCGCGGGTGTAAAACATAAGTAACGTCTATATAATATATCATATATACTATATACAGTATCTATCACAGAACATCACATGATCACATCACAGATATGGCAGTAGAAGAATCATATGAAATATTGGATATACTAGGACTTCCGTATTTTCAATACGAGCCAGTATAAAACACGGATTCCACGGTCGCGATGAATAGCCAAACACACACCCCTAGACCCCTACGAGAGCGGCAAGCAACCCTACCAATTCTAGAGTTAGGAGACCCGGACTCGACTCCTCGAGTTGGTCTCCCACTGGACTCCAGAACCCGGTTACTTGTGCTCCCCTCCTTGGGTCTAACCTAGTGCGGAAAAGTAAATAATATACAAAAGGTGACATCTTCCGCAACCTGGAAGTGCCCCCAAAAAAAAAAGAATATTACATACAAGTTTTACATGAATGAAAATGAAAAATACTCATCTCACATAAAAACCCCCGGCTATTCAAACACGACGATCCAATATAACATATCCAGCAACACATAACATCACATGTCATCAACGTAAGTAAATATGCGCATCCCAATTGTCGTTGACATATAGCAACGAAACCGACGATATCACATATTACACTTACGGTCACAGAAAAGAAAGTGTAAAACTACAACAGTTGGAATCCGCAACCACCTCAGACATCACATGCCTGACCAAATGAATTTCTTAGACATCGCATGCCTAACAATTATAAACCCCGCATTTTAGTCTCATTATTGAAAACTCTTTTCAATATCAAGTCGGGTAATTCAACAAGATTCCCGACATCCTGATCGAATGCTCATCGCAAACTTCAGTAGACGGCCGCACCCTCGATACCGTCGACGAAGTGCACCAAGGCGGAACACCGCTACCGCGAGCACCCGAACGGATGCTTTCGGCGACGGGGTTCTCCTACAGTCACTTGGTCGGGGCTATGGAGTGAGGCTGTCTATTAAGTTTACCCGGCGAGTATCCGCGTACGCTACGTGATTGCGACGGACTTTTGATCACATCAAAATTCCGTGGCAACCGATCAAGTGAGATTAAACTGCTATGTTTATAACATTCATTTAGTTATCTCATAACTTATTGTGAATTCCAATTATTGTATCCCATTCCAGATAATTAGAAAATGTTAAACTTTCCGATCGAACATTCAAACACCCAAGTTTTTCCGATACAGATCAACACATGAAACAAGTCTAAAAACATTCAGTTCGTGCCTCAGTACCAACGGTCCAGCCGTAGAAGGGTCAAGCCAACGCCTCACATGTGGCACGCCGTACTGCCCCAAACCCGAATGTTCAAAGGGCAGTTCAAGACGGTCACATAATCGAGTTAAGGTTTGTTGTCTTCTAGAGGGTCCATCGCGTTACTTGCACTACTTAGAACGTCTTTAAAGCACGGAAAAATCCAACACTTGGAAATTTCCCGGCAGGGGAAAGATTGGGTATTTACATCCGGTCGAACTTTTTAACATATTCTAAAATATCCGGAAAGCCACATAGACAAAATCTGATACTCCGATCGAATCCACGAATTCCCCAATACAACCCAGAAATTTCAACTCTTGAATAAATATTAAAAATTCCCAGGAAAACCAGCACTGAAAAGTAGGAGTTACTGTGCAAAATTCAATGCATGAAGAGACTAAATGAGCGCGGAACCGCCGCAATAGGCGGCTAATGCCGCGGTTCCGCCGCTCTTTAGAATGATCATTAGGTAATTTTTGCACCGCAATTCTTAGAATTTCCTGATGAATTTTTTAAGAATTTTTAATTTGGAAAAAACCGCTTTTTCAGAAAAAGTCCAGAGAGCAAGGAAATATTGGGGTTTCGGTTCGATCGGACTTCAAACTCCGTCTAGACTTCGCCTAAGGCTCTAGCTAGGCTCTGATACCACTGTAGGGTTCCTAGGCACCCCAAGGAGGTCTCACAAGGCATCAACCATGCCCGTTTCAAATTTTACGGTGCCGAGAAACCCTAGACTACGGATCGTTAACTAGATATCTAGGCGAAAGATGCAACTAGTAAACTACTTTACTAAGAGAACGGAAATACAACCTTTGTAGATCCGGTTCTCCACCTCCATAGCTCCGCAATGAAGTCCTCTCCGCTGTCCAAATCAAAATCCGGGCTCTAACGTCGGCTTCATCGGAGAAATGGGCGGGCAAGGTCGTCGGCTTCGTGCCGAAGATGATCTACGTCGAAGCATCACAAGATCAAGCTCCCACTTCAACAAGTCATGAAACTTGTGAAGAAAACACACTCTACTACTTGGCAAGAGGTAGAGGATGAAGAAATAAGAAGTGGGTTCACTTTAGAATTGGATTTCTCACTCATTTCATCAATCCACCATTGATGAAGTAAAGCTTCTTCATCTTGAAGAAGAAGAAGAAGAAGAAGATGTTATGATAAGTTATTAGAATAGAATAGAAAAATCAATACTTATCATAATTTTAACTATGGTTATGTGTAGAGAATTGACCAAGGTTAAAGGAATGGTTAGGGTTAAGGATGAGATAAGAATGGTGGACTAGGTCAAAACTTCATGAAGTTTCAACTAAACTACAAATAAAGCCACCATTCTTTTCTTATCATTTCTCCTAAAAGAATAAATAGACAAATAAATGAAAAAGAAAATAAAACCCTAATCATAAGTTTAACCATGGTTTAATTCTTTACACTTAACCAAGTAAACATGTATCATCAAACATGATACAATCAAGTGCACAAAATATATCACATATACAATGTGCACAGGCGAGTGAGAAAATTCATCTTAAGTAAACCGATACTGGTTATTGCAAAGTAATATATCAAATATATAATTATGCATTAAATCATTAAATCAACACTTGATTCAATGATCCGGTCATGTCGAACATAACCGACTAGTATTCAATGTATCGACTTATCGGATCAACGCTTGAATCGATAACTAGGTTATATAGCATACAACCATTCGATACATTCATCACGAGAATGGAATACGGTATCACATACACGCATTATTCTCGGTCCCGCACATATCTCATATGCACTCCTATTTCGTTTCGCTTGAGCCAGGAAATCTCTGTGTAGGACTCTAAAGACTCGTCAATACGCCGGCAGCAGGTGATGATCATATCAAACACCTACAAGCCGCAAGCGGTCTGCTAAACGTAACGGCCATCCGGGTATTGAGCGATCAGAAGATCAACGAGCAAGCCCGCTCATACTCCTGTGAATCCAACCAGTAACACTTACCGTACAGTCCGGTCTGATCGTTTGATATGTCGCATATCTCGCCTAGGGGTGGTAAACGTTAGACCCCAATAGCTCGATAAGTCGTGTCGATATGAGGTCTATAACAGTTCGAGAAACTACTGGTAACACTTACCAGTAAATCTTAACAACCCTGGCCAGGGATTTCCGGTTATAGCCAATCGAACTCAGCGCAACATCAACTCCCTATACCGGGAGAGACGAATCCCCTCCTATCGCTCATTGCCTCCATGTGACTCGGGACTGTACCCAAAAACCACCGTTTTGCACGCCCTCTTGGACGTGGTAAGATGGAAATCAAAGCACAGTGGGAACCACACAAGACTCTATGACGATCTCGGGTCAACAGACTACTATGTACCAGTGTCACCAGAGAACTGCCATCTGACGTAAGGTATAATACCATCTGGGAGTTCTCGGCGAGTCCGTCCAGTGTACCCAGTCTCCACTGAGCACCCGTATATCATCTCTGATGTCAAACACCAATGGATATGGGATCATCTATCGCCCATCTGTATGGGTCGAGAAGGTATACGCTAGTCTACTCTGGAATATCGATGCCCCGTCTCGATACACCCACGACTAGAGACTTTGAAGGATGTACTTATGGACTACCATGTCCCCACTAGTATGATCCGCATCATAGTTCAGGTAGTCAAGTACACATCCTAAGGGCTTTACCAACATGTAACAGAGAGACAATCAGTATACACGTTAAGGTAAAGTTCAACCAGATAGCATACTATCATGTCGAGCAAGAAAGTCCTCCCTATATATGTCCCAGCATCCACTACAATATACATCCAATGTACAGTAATGGCCATTAGGGCATACATATAACTAACAATGTATACTGCATACTGGCATTTTATCTGGCATTGTATCTTTTACCATATAACATTTTAAGTCATGTAAAGTAATTTAAAATTTCATTTCATATCCTGCATGATACCCCTAACTCCGTGGTAGCATCCACGCATCTTGTTCTCGTCCCGTTCAGTGAAACGAACGCGTTTGGATGGCTACGCGCACGTACGTGCATCCGTTCTTGGGGGTATGCATTTTTTTTAACTAAGCATCCATTTTGAAATTTGGAAGTTGCATATATTTTTAATATTTTAAATCTGGATTTTTGGAACCGACCCGGGCCTGTTTTGGAGTAAATTTGTGTTTTGCCAAATCTCAAAACGGACTAATAATATATTCCTTATATATATATATATATATATATATATATATATAAAATATTTTTTTCCTTTAACTAATTTATATTAATAATATTTCCTACACTAACTGTTATGATTTGCATGTTATATATATATATTTTTTGTTAAGAAATCCTTAACTGTGATTTCTCTCTCTCTTCGTTTCTCTCTCTGCACATATTTTTTTAAACATTTTCAAAGATGCACACGTCTCTCTCTCTCTTCCTCGTCTCTCTCTTTCTTTCTCTGTTCTTCTTCTTCCTTCACTGCGACGAACCCTAGCCCCTCACGCCCGCCTTCGTCGCCGACCTCCTAACCACATCTTCATCACCACCTCGTCTACTCGACCTTTTCCAACTCCTCCACTTCTCCCTCTTCCCGAGCCCTCACCCAAGAACCCGCAACCCATGACCCAACATCAACAACCTCCCTGACGCTCACGTCTCCAACCCATCGCTGGTGACACGCCGTCGCCATCACCCCGACATCACGACCCTCACCACGATCTCTATACCCTCTTAACCACCTCCTCTCCCTTCTCATCCTCCTCGAGATCCCTGCACCCGATACCCCAGCAGCAACCCCGACTATCCCCGCACAGACCCAACACCGCCCGCACCTCGTCGCCGATCACGTCATCTCGTCCTCACCTCTCTCCTTTCCCCGACACCATAAACCACCACCACTATCATCTTTGGCTGCTACTGCAATCCCGATTCCAATAACGACCAAAGAAACCGTCGACCGACGGCAACTCCCTTACCGTCGACGGCTGCCCATCATCGCCGTCATCAACTCCCCGTGTCCTCTGTCCCCAGCCCTAGAGCCAATAATCAATCCCATTCCTCTTCTTCTCCTTCTTCTCTTTTCTTTCTTTATCTTTTTCTTGCTTTCCGGCCGTCCCGCCAGAGCCGTGCCACCGCCGACGGTTCGTACGAACCAGACCACGCATCAGATCGCGTCTAGATCGCGCCCAGACCGCACACCAGATCGTGTCCGTATCGCGCCCAGACCGCGCACCAGATCGCGCCCAGACCGCGCACCAGATCGCGTCCGTATCGCGCCCAGACCATGCACCAGACCGCGTCCAGATCGCGCCCAGACCGCGCATCAGATCGCGTCCAGACCATACACCAGATCGCGACTAGACCCAGTACCGTGTTGTGCCGTTTCACACACCGTATCGTGTCACGTCGCACTAGGCCGCCTGCATATCGACCTTTTGAGGCAAGTTAATCTTGCTACATGCTACTTTAAACTACTACTTATGCTATTTAAAGTTCTATATATCCCTTGATTGCACGTTACCCCTGCAGCTTACATTTAATGCTATAATTTTCCTTGTAACAGTTTGACGTTCCGTTATATTATTTTGTTTCATCGTATGAAACATTCCTTGTTGCATTTAGTTCTACTATACATAGTACCCACAATCATAATTAAATCACATAACAATTATTGTCTAGTCCACAGTACCCTTTTATGTTTTATACCCTGTTGGACACCCGTGGGTTTCTTTAACCGGTTTTAGTTTTAATTGCATCTTTCGAACCTATTATACAGGTTAGTGCATCTCTAAATTACGTAGTGCATGTTAACATGATTCTAACATCCATATTTGTATACTGTAGATAAGTAATGATGACCGTGCATCGATATAATGTAATATGTACCTATTTGCTTACCTTATTACCCGATCTAGTTATTGTTGTGATAGTATTCATGCTGGTTCATTTATAATCTTGATTGTGTTAGTCGATTATGAGCATCCACATGTTATCTTGTACACCCTGACATGACTTGCTACACATGTTACTTGACCTGACATGGTACCGTACACTCTTTACATGACATGACATCTAAGTACACTACTTGACTTGGCCTGATGTACCATGGCTTGACCCGTTACCTGATCTTGTGCCTAATGCCAACAAACCTGACACGTAGTCCTCACGGACCGTTCCTGTTGTCTATCCAGACAAACCTGCTCTTACCTGATCATGTGTTGGCATTAGTTCTTGATTACGGAATACCTGACTTGACACATATAACTTGGGGGTATGGGGAAATCAATGGTGAAATCTGACTTGTAACTCAACAGTTCGACACCTGTTCTGATTAGTCTTACGGGTTAGGCCAGCCCCGGAGTGATGATGCTGACATCACTCGTCTGTACCTGCTACCTTTTACTGCATAGCGGCACGTCTCGGTTTCAGCCCGAGAGTCTGTAGACCGTGGTCCCGGGCATGCACGGGATACTATTGAGTTACATCAATGATTCATCAAATTGATTTCAAAGACTTGAGAGTAGATAACCCAATAGAACAGTTTAGTTTACTCACTGCACACTACCCTTCACTGCCCTGATTTATATTACTGTTACATCTGCTTTCATTCATGATTATATTTGCATTGCCTGTTACCCTGTTTATATTTTATTGCTTGATGACATGACGCGCTGACGTCTGGGTTTTGCATGGCCCAGATTCTTCTACCTTGTTGCAGACTGATCAGGAGTATTGCCGCTGTTAGACGAGCGGTAAAGTTCCTGTCGGTATGTAGTTTCACTTCCAGGTGTTTCATTTATTGTATCTTTTGGCTTCCGCATATTGCTATTTCTTGACTCTTTTACTCTGGCTTATGGACATGTACTAGATAGTTAGTTTACTTTCCTATTCTTGATATCTCTACAGCCGTAATGTGACTGTGGAAGGATTTTTCCTATCCACAGGTAGCATGGTAGGCTATGTCACGTGCCCATCTTAGCGTACTCTGGGAAGTGGGGCGTGACATGGTTCTTTTGGTATCAGAGCCATAGGATATAGGTTAATCGGGTTGATTCTTTTGTAGTTGGGTATTGGACCCAATACACGAATCAGAATACTCGTGAGTAGGAATATGTCCTGCCACCTTGATTATCGTGATTGTTGAATCATATCCTTCTCTTGATCCTTTGTTTGGAGCGATATGCAAACCACTTTGCATTTTGACCTGAAATCTTTTTGGTTCTCTATTGTTTCTCCCTGTTCTTGATTCTGATACTAGGATTTGGGCGACTTGGGTGGAGCTATGTAATTGTGCCCATGAACTGCAGCATGGTTACAATGCGGTATTCTATTTAAGTAACTTGGAGTCCTGGTCTTGATTCACTTCCGTATTCCATGACCGTTATATTACTTTGCTTCTCTCGATTTCATTGCTTACCAGTTATTGTTTCATCGCCAGCTTGAATCATGTTTACCGTGGTTAACCCTCTTCAGTATCTTGACTTCGGATGAAGTCATCTTGGTATCTTACTCGTTCTTGTTTTTCCTCGCGTTAGAATTATTCAATCCTGGTGCATTTCCTTGTTTGTTGTTGTCTTGGGAATGGGACTTCGCGGCACTTTCACGCTCGTATTGATTGTAAGGAAGGGAAGGTGATTCTCCAGATTTCCGGACATTCGGAAGTTGTTTTGCTGGAGGAAGCAGTTCTGTCGGGCCAGTCGAGTTAGGGCTAGGCCGACAAACAAGGTTCTTTCGTCAATGGCAGTGGATAAGGAAGAAGCGCCGGCTATATTTGAGAGTTTCATGGAAGTGTGAAGACATATCAGGTTTACCGCCGAGGAGAGACGTGGAGTTCGCACTTGAACTTGTTCCTGGTGCAGCGCCAATCTCAAAGGGCATATTACCCGATGGCACCAGTGGAGTTGGAAGAAGTCAGGAAGTAGGTTGCTGAATTAGTTGAGAAGGGTTGGTTTCGCCGCAGCAACTTAACTGGGGAAGCTCCAGTTCTTCAAGTAAAGAAGAAAGATGACACAGGGAAGACGTACATTCATTATCGAGAATTAAACCGAGCGATTATTATGAACTAGTACCCGATCCCTCGCATTGGCGAAGTGTTTGAGCAGCTTAGTGGCACGAGGGTATTCTCGAAGCTGGGTTTGCGGTTCGATATCATCAGGTCCGAGTTAAATCAGAAGATATTTGCAAGACTGTGTTCCGAACTCAGTATGGACATTACGAGTAGTAGTGATGCCCTTCGGAGTAACGAATACACCGGCAATATTTATGGACTTGATGAATGGAATCTTTTCACCATTCTTGGACCAGTTTTAGTAATGGTCATGGAAGATATTCTGGTCTACTCGAGGAGCATTGAAGAGCATGCAGAACACTTGAAGATCGCACTGCAGACTTGGAGGCAAGAAAGATTATATGCAAGGATGAGCAAGTGCAAGTTTTGGCTTGAAGAAGTAAAGTTTTGGGACATATCGTAGCTGGAGATGGAATCGCCGTTGATCCTGAAAGATCACTGCAGTTCGAGAATGGACGATTCCGAAGAATGTTGCGGAGATAAGAAGTTCCTTGGACTAGCCAAGTATTATAGAAGGATCGTGGAGAATTTTTCTCGTTTGGCTGAGCCTTGACCAAGCTTACGTGGAAGGAGGTACCATTTGTGTGGACAAATAAGTGTGCGTCAGCTTTTAGGACGTTCAAGCAGAGATTGATAACCGCTCTTATTTTGACCATACCAGACAGTTCTGGAGGATTGGTGATTCACAGCGACGCATCTGGAAAAGGATTGGGATGTGTTTTAATGCAACATGGGAAGGTTATAGCCTACGCATCGAGACGGTTGAAGACCCATGAAACGAATTACCCAACTCATGATTTGGAGCTAGCAGCTGTGATTCTCGCTTTGAAGATTTAGAGACACTACTTTAGACGAAAGGGTCGAAATATTCACTAATCACAAAAGCCTAAAGTACGTGTTCGCTCAGAAGGAGCTAGTTGTGAGACCGCGAAGATGGTTGAAGCTGACGGATCACTACGACTTCGATCTTAAGTACCATCCGGGAAAATTTAGCGTTGTACCGGATACTCAGTCGGATACCGGCAATTCAAATGTTGATTACATAGAAGGAACTCGTTGAAGACTTTCGAAGATTTGATTTGGAGGTTGTGCTACCGCATTCTACGGGACAGTTGATGCACTACAAGTACAGTCGTCAGGGATCGAGAGTATTAAAGCAGCGCAGTCGAGAACCCAAGATTGCAAAGGTTTCGAGAACAGGTTGTAGCTGGACTTCGAACGGACTTGTTAATTCATGAAGATGGTTTGTTGCGATATGGTAGCCGTTTGTGTGTGCCAAAAGGAGATATTCGCGAAGAAGTTATGAAGGAGGCGCACAGTTCAGCATGTTCCGTACATCCAGGAGGCACGAAGATGTACCGAGATATACAACAGCATTTCTGGTGGGAAGGCATGAAACGGGAGATTGCTCGCTTTGTAGTAAAGAGCTTGGTGTGTCAGCAAGTTAAGGCTGAACATCAAAGGGTTGCTGGTTTATTGCAAACACTTCCGATTTCTCAGTGGAAGTGGGAACATATAACCACGGATTTCGTGACGGCTCTACCAAGGAGTCTGAAAGGCAACGATGTAGTTGGGTGATCGTTGACGGTTTGACCAAGGCACCTCATTCATTCCTTTCGAGTTGGTCAATCAACAGAAGTTTTGGCAGAACGGTACGAGCGGGGGATTGTAGGATTGCGTAGAATGTCGGTGAGCATCGTGTCCGATCGTGACACTCGTTTCTTAGCACACTTTTGGAGGAGCTTACAGGGAAGTTTGGGGACTCATTTGAAGTTTAGCACAGCTTATCGCCCTCTAACAGATGGCCAGTCGGAGAAAGCGATCCACATTCTCGAAGACATGTCGGAATCTTGCATGTTAGACTTCAAGGGTTCATGGGAGGATCATCTACACTTGGTGGAGTTTTCTTACAACAACAGTTTCCAGGCGACTTTTGGGATGGCTCCATTCGAAGCTTTATGTGATCGCAAGTGTCGTTCACCTGTTTGTTGGGACGATGTCGGGGAACGAAGATCGTTGGGACCAGATTTGGTTGTACAGACAGTTGAGAAGGTTTATACTATCCAGAATCATATGAAAGCAGCACAAGACCGACAAAAGAGTTGGGCAGTTACATCGAGAAGACCTCTAGAGTTTGCTGTTGGTGATTTAGTATTCTTGAAGATGTCACCGACTAGAGGGGTGATCCGTTACAGAAGTCGAGGAAAGTTTAGTCCCCGATTCGTTGGACCTTTTAAGATCTTGGGGCGTATTGGAGAAGTGGCGCATCGTTTGGTGTTACCGAAATCTTTGGAGAATGTTCATGACGAGTTTCTTGTATCTCAACCCCGTAAGTATGCTCGAGATAAAATACATGGATTGGACCTTTCGGAGCAGACCGTACGAGAAGATTTAACCTTTAGGGAGAGACCGAGGTAGATTGTGGATCGAAGTGAAAAGGGTTCTTAAGAACGAGGTTATCACTGATGTACTTGTTTTCTTGAAGTAATCGCTCACATAGAGAATCAACTTGGGAACGAGAAGATGAAGTCCGACAGAAGATTTCTCATCTATCTTTGTAGTTTCTTGATTGATTATCCTTTCTTGTTCTTGGAATTTCGAGTACGAAATTCTTTTGTAGTTGGGTATAATGTAACACCCGAGTTTATTTATACCAATTCCAGTTTTCGTATTTACATATCTGTGGTCTATTCTTGTTTTAGCGTGTTTGGGGGCGAATGGTATCTTCCATAGTACTCTGCATTCGACCCGACCCGCTTGCTTGAACCTGTTTAACTCTCATTTATAGATTACCCTGACTTGTCACATAGACACGTGCATATCATGTATACTGCATACTGGCATTTTATCTGGCATTGCATCTTTTACCATATAACATTTTAAGTTATGTAAAGTAATTTAAAATTTCATTTCATATCCTGCATGATACCCCTAACTCCGTGGTAGCATCCGCGCATTTTGTTCTCGTCCCGTTCAGTGAAACGGACGCGTTTGGATGGCTACGCGCACGTACGTGCATCCGTTCTTGGGGGTATGCATTTTCTTTAACTAAGCATCCATTTTGAAATTTGGAAGTTGCATATATTTTTAATATTTTAAATCTGGATTTTTGGAACCGACCCGGGCCTGTTTTGGAGTAAATTTGTGTTTTGCCAAATCTCAAAACGGACTAATATTATATTCCTTATATATATATATAAACTATTTTTTTCCTTTAACTAATTTATATTAATAATATTTCCTACACTAACTGTTATGATTTGTATATTATATATATATATTTTTGTTAAGAAATCCTTAACTGTGATTTCTCTCTCTCTCTCTCCGTTTCTCTCTCTGCACATATTTTTTTAAACATTTTCAAAGATGCACACGTCTCTCTCTCTCTTCCTTGTCTCTCTCTTTCTTTCTCTGTTCTTCTTCTTCCTTCGCTGCGACGAACCCTAGCCCCTCACGCTCGCCTTCGTCGCCGACCTCCTAACCTCATCTTCATCACCACCTTGTCTACTCGACCTCTTCCAACTCCTCCACTTCTCCCTCTTCCCGAGCCCTCACCCAAGAACCCGCAACCCACGACCCAACACCTACAACCTCCCTGACGCTCACGTCTCCAACCCATCGCCGGTGACACGCCGTCGCCATTACCCCGACATCACGACCCTCACCACGATCTCTACACCCTCTTAACCACCTCCTCTCCCTTCTCATCCCCCTCGAGATCCATGCACCCGATACCCCAGCAGCAACCCCGACTATCCCCGCACAGACCCAACACCGCCCGCACCTCGTCGCCGATCATGTCTCCTCCTCACCTCTCTCCTTTCCCCGACACCATAAACCACCACCACCATCACCTTTGGCTGCTACTGCAACCCCGATTCCAATAACGACCTAAGAAACCCTCAACCGACGGCAGCTCCCTTACCGTCGACAGCTGCCCATCATCGCCGTCATCACCTCCTCGTGTCCTCTGTCCCCAGCCCTAGAGCCAATAACCAATCCCATTCCTCTTCTTCTCCTTCTTCTCTTTTCTTTCTTTCTCTTTTTCTTGCTTTCCGGCCGTCCCGCCGGAGCCGTGCCACCGCCAACGGTTCGTACGAACCAGACCGCGCATCAGATCGCGTCCAGACCGCGCACCAGATCGTGTCCGTATCGAGCCCAGACCGCGCACCAGATCGCGTCCGTATCGCGCCCAGACCATGCACCAGATCGCGCCCAGACCGCGCACCATATCGCGTCCGTATCGCGCCCAGACCGCGCACCAGATAGCGTCCGTATCACGTCCAGACCGCGCATCAGATCGCGTCCAGATCACGCCCAGACCGTGCACCAGATCGCGACTAGACCCAGTACCGTGTCGTGCCGTTTCACACACCGTATCGTGTCATGTCGCACCAGGCCGCCTGCATATCGACCTTTTGAGGCAAGTTAATCTTGCTACATGCTACTTTAAACTACTACTTATGCTATTTAAAGTTCTATATATCCCTTGATTGCACGTTACACCTACTTACATTTAATGCTATAATTTTCCTTGTAACAGTTTGACGTTCCGTTATATTATTTTGTTTCATCGTATGAAACATGCCTTGCTGCATTTAGTTCTATTATACATAGTACCAACAATCATAATTAAATCACATAATAATTATTGTCTAGTCCACAGTACCCTTTTATGTTTTATACCCTGTTGGACACCCATGGGTTTCTTTAACCGGTTTTAGTTTTAATTGCATCTTTTGAACCTATTATACAGGTTAGTGCATCTCTAAATTACGTAGTGCATGTTAACATGATTCTAACATCCATATTTGTATACTGTAGATAAGTAATGATGACCGTGCATCGATATAATGTAATATGTACCTATTTGCTTACCTTATTACCTGATCTAGTTATTGTTCTGATAGTATTCATGCTAGTTCATTTATAATCTTAATTGTGTTAGTCGATTATGAGCATCCATATGTTATCTTGTACACCCTGACATGACTTGCTACACATGTTACTTGACCTGACATGATACCGTACACTCTTTACATGACATGACATCTAAGTACACTACTTGACTTGGCCTGATGTACCATGGCTTGACCCGTTACCTGATCTTGTGCCTAATGCCAACAAACCTGACACGTAGTCCTCACGGACCGTTCCTGTTGTCTATCCAGACAAACCTGCTCTTACCTGATCCTGTGTTGGCATTAGTTCTTGATTACGGAATACCTGACTTGACACATATAACTTGGGGGTATGGGGAAATCAATGGTGAAACCTGACTTGTAACTCAACAGTTCGACACCTGTTCTGATCAGTCTTACGGGCTAGGCCAGCCCCAGAGTGATGATGCTGACATCACTCGTCTGTACAGGCTACTTTTTACTGCCTAGCGGCACGTCTCGGTTTCAGCCCGAGAGTCTGTAGACCGTGGTCCCGGGCATGCACGGGATACTATTAAGTTACATCGATGATTCATCAAATTGATTTCAAAGACTTGAGAGTAGATAACCCAATAGAACAGTTTAGTTTACTCACTGCACACTACCCTTCACTGCCCTGATTTATATTACCGTTACATCTGCTTTTCATTCATGATTATATTTGCATTGCTTGTTACCCTGTTTATATTTTATTGCTTGATGACATGACGCGCTGACGTCTGGGTTTTGCATGGCCCAGATTCTTCTACCTTGTTGCAGACTGATCAGGAGTACTGCCGCTGTTAGACGAGCGGTGAAGTTCCTGTCGGTATGTAGTTTCACTTCCAGGTGTTTCATTTATTGTATCTTTTGGCTTCCGCATATTGCTATTTCTTGACTCTTTTACTCTGGCTTATGGACATGTACTAGATAGTTAGTTTACTTTCCTATTCTTGATATCTCTACAGCCGTAATGTGACCGTGGAAGGATTTTTCCTATCCATAGGTAGCATGGTAGGCTATATCACGTGCCCATCTTGTAGGGTTCCTAGGCATCTTAATGAGGTCTCACAAGGCATCAACCATGCCAATTTCAAATTTTAGGTGCCGAGAAACCCGACTACGGATCGTTTGCTAGAAATCTAGGCGAAAAACAAACTAGTTAACAATTAACTAAGGGAATACGGAAATACAACCTTTGTAGATCCGTTTGTCCACCTCCATAGCTCCGTAACGAAGTGCCTTCGCTGTCCATAGCAAGTCCCGGGCTCTAGCGTCGGCTTCATCGGAGAATGGACGGGCTAGGTCATCGATGTCCATGCCGAAGATGATCTACGTCGAAGCATCGCAAGATCAAGCTCTCACTTCACCAAGTCATGAAACTTGTGAAGAAAACACACTCTACTACTTGGCAAGAGGTATAGGATGAAGAAATAGGAAGTGGGTTCAATTTAGAATTGGATTTCTCACTCTTTATCATCAATCACCATTGATGACTTCAATCTTTTCTTCTTGAGTTCAAGGAAGAAGAAGAAGAAAAAGATATGATAAGTTAATTGAAAAAGAAAAGAAAATGAATTCTTATCATAAAATTAACCATGGTCAAGTGTAGAGACTAAACTAGGGTTAGTGGGAATGGTTAGGGTTAAGGATGAGATAAGAATGGTTGACTTGATCAAAGCTTCATGAAGTTTCAACTAAAGAACAAAAAAAGCCACCATTCTTTTCTCTTTTCCATTTATTTTCCAAAATGTATAAACAAATAAATAAATGAATAAATGAGTAATGGAAAATAAAACCCTAACCACTCTCACAACCATGGTTTAATCTTCACACAAATCCAAGTTAGTATGCATCATCAAACATGATACATACAAGTGCACAAAAATATATCACATATACAATGTGCACAAACCAAGTGAGAAAATCCATTCAAAGTGAACCGATACTAGTTAATGCAAAGTAATATATCAAATATATAATTATACATTAAATCATTAAATCAACACTTGATTCAATGATCCGGTCATGACGCACATAACCGACTGGTATCATTAGTAACATCTTATCGAATCAACACTTGATCCGATAACCCGGCTATATTGCATATAACCGATCAATGTCACATCACGAGAATCGAATACAGTATCATATACTCGTATTATTCTCGGTCCCGCACATATCTCATATGCGCTCCTATTTCGTTTCGCTTGAGCCAGGAAACCTCTGTGTAGGACTCTAAAGACTTGTCAATACGCCGGCAGCAGGTGATGATCATATCAAACACCCACAAGCCGCAAGCGGTCTGCTAAACGTAACGGCCACCCGGGTATTGAGCGATCTGAAGATCGACGAGCAAGCCCGCTCACACTCCAGTGAATCCAACCAGTAACACTACCGTACAGTCCGGTCTGATCGTCTGATATGTCGTATATCCCGCCTAGGGGTGGTAAACGTCAGACCCCAATAGCTCGATAAGTCGTGTCGATATGAGGTCTATAACTGTTCGAGAAACTACTGGTAACACTTACCAGTAAATCTCAGCAACCCTGGCCAGGGATTTCCTGTTATAGCCAATCGAACACAGCGCAACATCAACTCCCTATACCGGCAGAGACGAATCCCCTCCTATCGCTCATTGCCTCCATGTGATTCGGGATTGTACCCAAAAACCACCGTTTTGCACGCCCTCTTGGAAGTGGTAAGATGGAAATCAAAGCACAGTGGGAACCACACAAGACTCTATGACGATCTCGGGTCAACAGACTACTCTGTACCAGTGTCACCAGAGAACTGCCATCTGACGTGAGGTATAATACCATCTGGGAGTTCTCGGCGAGTCCGTCCAGTGTACCCAGTCTCTACTGAGCACCCGTATATCATCTCTGATGTCAAACACCAATGGATATGGGATCATCCATCGCCCATCTGTATGGGTCGAGAAGGTACACGCTAGTCTACTCTGGTATATCGATGCCCCGTCTCGATACACCCACGACTAGGGACTTTGAAGGATGTACTTATGGACTACCATGTCCCCACTAGTATGATCCGCATCATAGTCCAGGCAGTCAAGTACATATCCTAAGGGCTTTACCAACATGTAACAGAGAGACAATCAGTATACACGTTAAGGTAAAGAGCAACCAGATAGCATACTATCATGTCGAGCAAGAAAGTCCTCCCTATATATGTCCCAGCATCCACTACAATATACATCCTATGTACAGCAATGGCCTCTAGGGCATACATATAACTAACAATCTCCCACTTGCACTAGGGCCATCTATAGCAGTGGTTGCAGTATCTCATACTCAACCATCCCATGAAAGTCTCTCTCTGGGAACAGGCCTTTGTGAGTGGATCCGCTGTGTTGTCCTCTGAGTCTACTCTCCAAACCTCGATCACCCTGGAGATCAATCATCTCCATGATTAAGTGATACTGCCTTAGAATATGTCTGGATCACTAATGGGACGGGCGTTCCTTGGCATAAGCCACAACTCCATTGTCACACAATGGTAGGAACGTAGTTCATCTTATGAACCAATATACACCCAAACAGCCTCTTTGGTAGCATCTTAAGTAGCGATGTATCGAGCCTTTATCGTCTAGTATGTCACGGTATCTAGCTTGGAACTCTTCCAACATACCGTCCCTTTACTGAGGGTAAAGACAATGCCTGTGACTGACTTTCAGTCGTCCTTATCACTCTGGAACCCTTCCAGTGATTCTCCCCAGGATCGATTGATACCATCTCACTACAACTAGTGAGAATCCTAACATCCAATTAGATCTATCTCATAGATCCAAAACCCAGGATTTAGGAGGTATCACTTTGATCCTTTATGGAGAATCATTGTGATAAGCGGAGATTGACCGAGCGTAGCATAGGAAACTCCTTCCCTATCAAGAGTATGTCATCCACGTGCTCTACGAGGATCGTCACCATACTCCCTACTACCTTTTTGTTTATACAAGGTTCATCTACCATTTTGATGATGTCAACTTCTTTGACTAATCGATCAAAACATATGTTCCAACTCCGCGATGCCTGCTTTATCCTATAAAGCATCTTGTACACGTTTCCGTTGCTCCCACTGTCTACGAGGCCCTCTGGCTGTGTACTTACAGACGCACTCTTCTAAATCATCATTTAGAAAAGCAGTCAAGACACCCAACCACCAGATATCGTAGTTATGGTATGTAGCCGTGGCAAGTAGGATCTGGATGGACTTAAGCATAGTTACTTGAAAAGGTTTCATCATTATCCACACCTGGTCAATGATGCAAACTTTTAACAAGTCTAGCTTTGAAAGTCTCAACCTTTCCATCTACACCAAGTAATCTTCTCAAGATATACTTGCTTCTGATGGGGATTTAACCCTTCAGATATAGCAGCCAAAGTCCATACTTTGCTGGTGTATAAGGATTCCATCTCAGATCACTAAGCATCCAGCCATTCTTACAGAGTCCCACTCCTGATGGCCAGCTCGAAACTAGTTGGGTCATCATCTCATGATGCAATCCTCGCTCCCACTGTCATAGAGAAACCAAAATATCTCTCAGGTGGGTGAGGAACCCTACTAGATCGGCGGAGAGGCTGAGGTTCGTTGGAATCTACTGAATCCTTTGGTTCTACCAAATCATCTGCTGTTGTTTGTATAGCTGGAACCTTTCCAGTTGTACACAACAGACCTTGCCTCGAGCTTGTCCGAATTTTGCTTTTAGACATAGGCCGGACAACCCCAAATCTTAACTGACTTAAGACATGGGCTCTTCCCATACCATATCATATATGAAGTGGTAGGCAACTGATTTGATTCGAACCCTATTCAATAGGTATGCAGCTACTCAAGTGCATAACTCCCAAAAAGGAAATAGGTAACTCAGTAGTACTCATCATAGAGCACACCTTATCATATAGGGTGTGATTGCTCCGCCCTGATATACCATCGTGCTATGGTGTATACAGAGGAGTAATGCTGAGAGAGAATCTCATTCTCCTTTAGAATAATCCAGGATTTCCGTGCTCAAGTATTCTCCTCCTTGATCACATCAAAGGACATAATACTTATACCCGTATTTTGGTTCTCTACTTCTCGCTTATATTCTGTGAATATCTCAAAAGGTTCGGACTTGTGTTTCAACAGGAACATATGTCTGAATCTTGAGAGATTATCAGAGAATGTAATGAAGTATAAAGAACCAGTCTTGGTATGTGTAGACAGGGGACCTACATACATCAACATGTATCATCCCAAGAGTTCAGTAACTCTTTCTCTGTTTCCAGTAAACGGAGCTATGGTCATCTTATCTTTGTGACATGACTGGCGAGTTTCACAAGATGTAAATTCAAACTGATTTAAATATGCATCTATATGTAACTCTAGCTAGTCGGGTCACATTGATCTGACCTAGTCTACAATGCCTCAAGTAGGATTCGTTCATTTCTGAACTCTTCCTCTTGTGTGTGTTCCGTATACTAAAGAACTGTAGTTTGATTTAGAACATCAATGCTTTTAGATAACGTGCCTGATCCGATCAACTTTTGATATAGGAAATGTTCAAAACATTATCCAACAATACAAAATTTTATCGTTTCTTTGCTAACAAAGAGACTGATATGATTTTGTATATTAGGTTCGGTATCTAATAACATTCGTTCAGAATCAATGTATCGGTAATACAGGGTGACAGTGACCAACAGACTTGGCTGCAACACTTGCCCCATTTTCTGTCTCATGAAACTTATCACCCGTTCTCAGTTCTCTACCTGTCTGTAGCCCTATTTAACAAATTACATATATGGGATCCTGATCTGGTATCACATACCCAGGACGTAAAGGATACTGAGAAACAGTTCTCTGTAATGAACACACCCGAAGATGATGCATCAGCATGCACTCTCTTCGTTTGGGCGGCATGGGAATTCTGGTAATCCCCTATTTCCTGCTCTGTCTTATAACAATTATAAGTTGGAGCGGGACCAACGTTCCCCAGCTCAATATAACAAGCGGGTTCGGTCAATATTCCGTATTATTATTTTGATTAAGGCGTGATATGGTCGCTACCTGGAGAGAGAGAGAAGAAAACACTCAGCGTGCGCTCTGTCAAGAATAGATTGGTTATTATTTTATCTAATCAGGATGGCTCCCACTGCTTTTTATCAAATCTTCCTTCAAACCCTAAAAGGAAAGACTAGCCGGGATTAATTACACACTACAAGTTCGCCAATCTTTCAGCCAGGCCAGTGTCGGTACTTTGAGGGAGGCCCCCCGTGCTTTCGCACGAACCTAATTACAGTAAACCTCGTTTTCCCAGAGGCGTAACCCCGTTGACACCTTTCTAGACACCTACTTGATCGGCTAATTGTAATGTATAAAACTCTCCCAGGAGTAACTCTTACTCACAGCGGGTATCGGGATCCAACTATCTCATAGAAGGTATGCAATCTCATTGCAAATTTCAACACTTGAAATTCCCGATAATATTTTGCCCCTAGCAGCTATATGACCTTAACATAGTCAACAAATCATAAGTGCTAGTCAAGTTCAACCCGTCATTTCCCGATTGAATTAAACCCACCCGCACGACCCTTAACATAGTCAACAAAGTCGCACGACTACCCTAATCCAATCGCATCATATGCTTATGCAGATAAGCACTAATTAGCTACCGCACACTACGCCTTAACATAGTCAACAAACGTAGCACGAATACTAACTAGTACTTATCTGAAATGACGGAGGGCTACGGCAGGTTTTTCTGAAAACCTATTGCGTAATGAACTTGATATCGTTGTAGAATCAAATGATTTTGAAATGGAGTGCTTTTGAAGCTTTTCTAGTTTTGCTAAAGGAGTCACTCCCGGTGAAGGGATCGTCGGTCCTTTCCTCGTCGAATGAGGTGCGGGATATATCACATATATCACTGTGCAAAGCAAAAACTCTTAAAAGCAATCAAAAAACAAACCGAGTGTGTAGCATCTGCCAGTTATTGCTAAAGGAGTCACTCCCGGTGAAGAGATCTCGGTCCTTTCCTCATCGAATAAGGTGCAGGATATATCACATATACCGCTGTGCAAAGCAAGAACTGTAGCTACCTGTTTTATTTTGAAATTCGATTCTACAACATCTTAGGTTTCTTTTATTTCATTAATCACATTAATGAAGTCCCATCATTTAAGTACCTAAACATCACAGATAAATACGACGTACACTTATGCCATCCGCATTCGCCTCGATGTCCCCTCGTGCACCGTTAGGTTAGGTGACTAACGGCAGAGCAGGGCAGGGCTAGTACGGGTGTAAAATATAAGTAACGCCTATATAATATATCATATATACTATATACTGTATCTATCTCAGAACATCACATGATCACATCACAGATATCGCAGCAGAAGAAACATATGAAATATTGGATATATTAGGACGTCCGTGTTTTCAATACGAGCCAGTATAAAACACGGATTCCACGGTCGTGATGAATAGCCAAACCCACACCCCTAGACCCCTACGAGAGCGGCAAGCAACCCTACCAATTCTGGAGTTAGGAGATCCGGACCCGACTCCTCGAGTTG
Organism: Agapanthus africanus; assembly: GCA_030015575.1. Classification (NCBI taxonomy): domain Eukaryota; kingdom Viridiplantae; phylum Streptophyta; class Magnoliopsida; order Asparagales; family Amaryllidaceae; genus Agapanthus; species Agapanthus africanus. Next base: position 53,406,346 of record CM057348.1, read on the forward strand.
GTCTCCCACTGGACTCCAGAACCCGGTTACTTGTGCCCTCCTCCTTGGGTCTATCCTAGTGCAGAAAAGTAAATAATATACAAACGGTGACATCTTCCGCTACCTGGAAGTGCCCCAATAAAAGAATATTACATACAAGTTTTTTTACATGAATGAAAATGAAAAACACTCATCTCATATAAAAACCCCCGGCTATTCAAACACGACGATCCAATACAACATATCCAGCAACATATAACATCACATGTCATCAACGTAAGTAAATATGCGTATCCCAATTGTCGTTGACATATAGCAACGAAACCGGCGATATCACATATTACACTTACGGTCACAGAAAAGAAAGTGTAAAATTACAACAGTTGGAATCCGCAACCACCTCAGACATCACATGCCTGACCAAATGAATTCTTTAGACATCGCATGCCTAACAATTATAAACCCCGCATTTTAGTCTCAAAATCAAAAACACTTTTCAATATCAAGTCGGGCAATTCAACAAGATTCCCGACATCCTGATCGAATACTCGTCGCAAACTTCAGTAGGCGGCCGCACCCCCGATACTGTCGACGAAGTGCACCAAGGCGGAACACCGCTACCGCGAGCACCCGAACGGATGCTTTCGGCGACGGGGTTCTCCTACAGTCACTTGGTCGGGGCTATGGCGTGAGGCTGTCTATTAAGTTTACCCGGCGAGTATCCGCGTACGCTACGTGATTGCGATGGACTTTTGATCACATCAAAATTCCGTGGCAACCGATCAAGCGAGACTAAACTGCTATGTTTATAACATTCATTTAGTTATCTCATAACTATTGTGAATTCCAATTATTGTATCCCATTCCAGATAAATAGAAAATGTTAAACTTTCCGATCGAACAATCGAACACCCAAGTTTTCCCGAAACTGATCAACACATGAAATAAGTCTAACAACATTCAGTTCGTGCCTCAGTACCAACGGTCCAGCCGTAGAAGGGTCAAGCCAACGCCTCACATGTGGCACGCCGTACTGCCCCAAACCCGAAGGTTCAAAGGGCAGTTCAAGACGGTCACATAATCGAGTTAAGGTTTGTTGTCTTCTAGAGGGACCATCGCGTTACTTGCACTACTTAGAACGTGATTAAACTACAGAAATATCCAACACTTGGAAATTTCCCGACAGGGGAAAAATTGGGTATTTATATCCGGTCGAACTTTTTAACATATTCAAAAAAAATATCCGGAAAGACACATAGACAAAGTTTGACAATCCGATCGAATGTATGAACTCCCAATACAACCCAAAATACTCAACTCTTTATTTCAGATTAAAAATTCCCAGGAAAACCAGCACTGAAAAATAGGAGTTACTGTGCAAAATTCAATGGCAGATAAGACAAAAGGGCCGCGGAAGGGCCGCATTAGCACGCTAATGCAGCGGTTCCGCCTCACTTTAGAAAGATCATTAGGTAATTTTTGCATCGTAATTCTTAGATTTACCTGCTGATTTTTCTGCATATTTTTAATTTGCAAAAATCCACATTTTACAAAAATGTCCAGAGAGCATTTTAAAGTCGGGGTTTCGGGTCGATCGGACTTCTAACTCCGTCTACGCATCGCCTAAGGCTCTAGCTAGGCTCTGATACCACTGTAGGGTTCCTAGGCATCTTAATGAGGTCTCACAAGGCATCAACCATGCCAATTTCAAATTTTAGGTGCCGAGAAACCCGACTACGGATCGTTTGCTAGAAATCTAGGCGAAAAACAAACTAGTTAACAATTAACTAAGGGAATACGGAAATACAACCTTTGTAGATCCGTTTGTCCACCTCCATAGCTCCGCAACGAAGTGCCTTCGCTGTCCATAGCAAGTCCCGGGCTCTAGCGTCGGCTTCATCGGAGAATGGACGGGCTAGGTCATCGATGTCCATGCCGAAGATGATCTACGTCGAAGCATCGCAAGATCAAGCTCTCACTTCACCAAGTCATGAAACTTGTGAAGAAAACACACTCTACTACTTGGCAAGAGGTAGAGGATGAAGAAATAGGAAGTGGGTTCAATTTAGAATTGGATTTCTCACTCTTTATCATCAATCACCATTGATGACTTCAAGCTTTTCTTCTTGAGTTCAAGGAAGAAGAAGAAGAAAAAGATATGATAAGTTAATTGAAAAAGAAAAGAAAATGAATTCTTATCATAAAATTAACCATGGTCAAGTGTAGAGACTAAACTAGGGTTAGTGGGAATGGTTAGGGTTAAGGATGAGATAAGAATGGTTGACTTGATCAAAACTTCATGAAGCTTCAACTAAAGAACAAAAAAAGCCACCATTCTTTTCTCTTTTCCATTTATTTTCCAAAATGTATAAACAAATAAATAAATGAATAAATGAGTAATGGAAAATAAAACCCTAACCACTCTCTGTCACGCCCCGCTTCCCAAAATACGGAAAACGAGGGATGACTAGGCCAGCCATGCTCCTACGGTCAAGGAATCATCCTGCCGTAGTCACACTTCGGCTTCTAGCGCTACATGGTAATCAGTAAATAAGCACAGTATTAAAGGAATCACATCACTAATTTATTACATTGAAATTTCATTGTTCACAGATTACAGATAATAAGAACGATAACTAACCAAGTTCAATCTCACAATCTCTTTTATGGAAAGCAGTAAATGAAGAAGGTACACCAAACTATATCTCCGTGAGCTCAAAGGATAGATCCGTCTCCTGTGCTGGTCTTCCCGCGGGATCTGAGCATGCATACTCAGGTCGTCAGAGCGACACAAATAATAATATTATTAAAATCAGATGAAACAGGTAAATGAGGTATTACTGGTATGAGAATAATGCAAGTAAACACTATGTCACAATATGATGCAGAATATGTTAAGTGTCCCTATCGGTCTCTACGTCATGTTTGAAATCACATAGTGGAAGGAGGATCATGTTTAACAGGAGTCTCGTACATACCCGAGACCACGGCCCACACGCCCGGGACATAACCCTGTCAGCCGGATCGCTAGATCCTGTCCTACACGTATAAGTATCACAGTTCGAATGATCATCCTCTAAACACGGTCCCGCTAAATAAGATACTCTTTCCACTTTGATTTCCCCTTTTTCCCAGGTTACACTATTTAAGATATTGATCTAGTTGTGTACGAGTATACCAATGACACGGTTTCATCACTGTCCACTGTATCAATCACTGTCCACTGTATCAATCACTGTCACGAATATTCACTTTCCATTGGTGTACTCGTCACTCCTAAACCAACATCTATCACGCACGATAATGCAATGTCCACACGCACTAACACTGTGTAAATGACAAGGGTATGATATATGTATCGTATGTTACCAATAAACACGGTATGTTATGAATTAGCATGCATATCATGAATTTAAGTAAATTACACAAATTAATATATTACAAATTCAGCAGAAATGATGTAGGTAAGATATATAGAACAATCAGTCAGTAATTCATCAAATTTTGTTTCAGTTCGATCGGAGTTTCGGTTTTCAAGATATGACTGTTTCCGTTTAAGTGTTCGCGGCTGAAATTTCAATTTCAGAACTGAACGTCTGTTTCGCGACACGAATTGCGCCCAGTTGGGCTCAGAACTTAGCGATGTCACAGTTAGATGAAATTTAGGGTTTTCAATAAAGTATCCAACGCAACAGACGGAGCCTCAGTCGCATCTGTACGTTGGAAGTTATACACAGTTCAATCTCAAATGTCGCTTCAGAAAGTGTTCTGAACAGCTTTACGTTCTGCCTTTTTAAAATAAGTTTAAAATAACAAACTGCGATAAATCGGAAAGAGACCACTTGTTTTCTTTCACTAACAGGTATATCTTATAACTACTGAAAGCTCCGTATCATGCGATTTCAGGAAATACGGGGACGCAGGACTTTAGACAGAACATACTAATCTGAAACGCTCTGGACTGCAGTCCAGAGTCGTGTTCCAATCCACTTATCTTCATGGTTTCAGAACAGAAAACATTAAAATTCTACATAGGGTTAAAGTTCATCGAGTTGGCTTCGATTTAAGCCCTCGAACGCATCTTTCCAATATGTGTATGATTTATAGTGATTTTATTCGTTTTCAGCTACGAGAGAATTCTAGTTTTAAACAACATGTTTGGGGGTATCGATTTTTGTTACAAACAATCTTGTTTTCCAGCGAATTTCACACACATTATACATCATTAAAAGGGCCAACAGAAGGTATAGGTTGCCGTCAATTTAGACAAATATTTCTATTAGTAACTAACATCGAGCACTTAGGTTTTAACATGTATAGGAAATCGGTAAGTTGTAAACTACATTATCTAGGTGGGTAACCCTATTATTATAGCATGAAGCAAGTAAATACTTGCCTGGAGAATACCTCGGGGTCGTACGGCAACAGCGTCGTCGCGAACGCGCGGTACACGCCACGTATCGAATTCCCGCGAGCCTCGATCTTGATGTGGATCTCGCGTCGGGTTGTCCGGAGTCCTTTGCGCAGCCACTAGACGTTGATGGATGTTTGACGATCCACTGCGAGTGTATTGGGGTTGCCGACGGTCGACGGCGTCGCTCCGGCGGCGTGTACAGTGCACACACAGTGAGGACAAGTTAGAAATTTGGGTTTTTTGGAGTTTTTGGAGAATGGATAAGTTAGGCAGTGGGGCTGGATACGGTTGTGATGGTGATGATGCTGAGGAGGTGGAGGTCGTTGGGAGGCCGGTGATGCGTTGGGGAGTTCGCCGGCGTCGAGAGGCAAGGTGGCCGAGTTAAGTTGAAATGGGTTAGTGTGCAGGTGAGGACTAGTGGGGCTCGGGTGATGAAGGGAGGAGTCGTGGAAGGAGAAGGAGGGGGATTTGAGTGGTTGTCGTCGACGTGGGTCGAGCGACGAGGTGGTACGATCGCCGGCGTGGAGGTGGCAATGGGTTCGAGAGAAATTTTTTTTTTTTTTTTTTTGGGTGCTCGGTGGATTTTTGAGCTCGGTAAAAGTAAAGGAGAGAGGTGAGGAGTTTGTGAGTACGAGAGAGTTGAGGGCGACGAGATTGACCACGTGGGGGCAACGGCAGGGCGAGGGCGATGGTGGGGGAGGCGTGTCGCGCGCGCAGTTAAGGGGGTAGCCGTTGGAATTTGAAAGGGAAGAAGAACAGTGGAGGTGAGTGAGCGGGCTTGGGCTAAAAATGGAGTGGGCCGGCATTAAAAGAATTCCTTTAAAAAATATCCTCGTGGGCTGCAGGGGTTTTAAGGAGGGGACGGGCCAAAAAAAAAGGGGACGGGTCTGAAGAAAATTTTAGTTTGGGCTGAGGAAATAATTTGATTGGCCCGGGAAAATAGTAAGGAAATAATAGAAGGTGGGCTGAAAATAATAAAAAGGGAGTTTATTTAAAAATTTAGAGTGGGCTGAAACTTAGGGTTTTAAAATATAGGGTTAGGATTTTATTGATAAATTTTGGTTTTAAATTTTGGGTTTTAGCTTTTAGGGTTTGGACTATAATTCCAAAAGAGCTGAAAAATAGGGTTTAAACAACCAACTAAAAATATATGGAGTCAAGAATAAGTTAATCACCAGAATTCAGAAAATAGAAGATTTCATGTAGAAAGGGAACGGGGATTTACACTCTCACAACCATGGTTTAATCTTCACACAAATCCAAGTTAGTATGCATCATCAAACATGATACATACAAGTGCACAAAAATATATCACATATACAATGTGCACAAACCAAGTGAGAAAATCCATTCAAAGTGAACCGATACTAGTTAATGCAAAGTAATATATCAAATATATAATTATACATTAAATCATTAAATCAACACTTGATTCAATGATCCGGTCATGACGCACATAACCGACTGGTATCATTAGTAACATCTTATCGAATCAACACTTGATCCGATAACCCGGCTATATCGCATATAACCGATCAATGTCACATCGCGAGAATCGAATACAGTATCATATACTCGTATTATTCTCGGTCCCGCACATATCTCATATGCGCTCCTATTTAGTTTCGCTTGAGCCAGGAAACCTCTGTGTAGGACTCTAAAGACTCGTCAATACGCCGGCAGCAGGTGATGATCATATCAAACACCCACAAGCCGCAAGCGGTCTGCTAAACATAACGGCCACCCGGGTATTGAGCGATCTGAAGATCGACGAGCAAGCCCGCTCACACTCTAGTGAATCCAACCAGTAACACTACCGTACAGTCCGGTCTGATCGTCTGATATGTCGCATATCCCGCCTAGGGGTGGTAAACGTCAGACCCCAATAGCTCGATAAGTCGTGTCGATATGAGGTCTATAACTGTTCGAGAAACTACTGGTAACACTTACCAGTAAATCTCAGCAACCCTGGCCAGGGATTTCCTGTTATAGCCAATCGAACACAGCGCAACATCAACTCCCTATACCGGCAGAGACGAATCCCCTCCTATCGCTCATTGCCTCCATGTGATTCGGGACTGTACCCAAAAACCACCGTTTTGCACGCCCTCTTGGAAGTGGTAAGATGGAAATCAAAGCACAGTGGGAACCACACAAGACTCTATGACGATCTCGGGTCAACAGACTACTCTGTACCAGTGTCACCAGAGAACTGCCATCTGACGTGAGGTATAATACCATCTGGGAGTTCTCGGCGAGTCCGTCCAGTGTACCCAGTCTCTACTGAGCACCCGTATATCATCTCTGATGTCAAACACCAATGGATATGGGATCATCCATCGCCCATCTGTATGGGTCGAGAAGGTACACGCTAGTCTACTCTGGTATATCGATGCCCCGTCTCGATACACCCACGACTAGGGACTTTGAAGGATGTACTTATGGACTACCATGTCCCCACTAGTATGATCCGCATCATAGTCCAGGCAGTCAAGTACACATCCTAAGGGCTTTACCAACATGTAACAGAGAGACAATCAGTATACACGTTAAGGTAAAGAGCAACCAGATAGCATACTATCATGTCGAGCAAGAAAGTCCTCCCTATATATGTCCCAGCATCCACTACAATATACATCCTATGTACACCAATGGCCTCTAGGGCATACATATAACTAACACATCTTAGCGTACTCTAGGAAGCGGGGCGTGACAAGTCGGTTTCTATATGAGCCTTAGAACATCTTGTTTCTATTTATATTTATTTTTGTAGATTTTAGAACGTGTTATGGGCGGCGAATTCCAGATTCAGCGTTGCCTTTTTTGGGCGACATTTCATGATGATAATCTCAATATTTTTATCCTAAATCTCTATACAGTAGTCACTAACAGTAACGGAATTCGACAATCACAAAACATGGCCATTTTAAATTGGATTTTCATTCAGGCAACATATCGAACACCTAGGTTATATAAGCGGGAATCAACCAAACACCGGTTTCGTTTGATTGATCAAAATGGGATTTACTTCGTATAAATTCTAAACGATAATGATACAGAAAGTAGACTCGATTTGTGTTCCAGTCAATAACAAGGGTTCACTAGAAAATGATTGGATTATAATTTATCGATCTAGCTATAAATAGATGTGTATTTATGCACAAAATCGATTATCATTATCAATTTGATTAACTAATACATTAGCATGAATAAGCAAGTGATTGATTTTCACTTGCCAGGCGATGATCGTAGTGACGAATTGTGAGAGCACGGCACATTCACGAGAAGTGACGGCAAAGATATGGCGACAACAGCACACAAGCAGCAGCAGCAACCATGCACAACAACACTTAGTGTCGGCCTCGGCTGGGATTTAGGCTCGAGTCTGGCCGGAGCTAGGCGAAGGGACTCACTGGAGGAGGAATGGGGTTTGCTAACGAGGCAACGGTGATCCAGGAAGCACCGGAAGCAAGTGGTGTTCGCAAATCAAGTAGGCAGTGACCTCGGGTGTTTGATGTTGGGTTTGAGGAGTGGTCGAGGCGTTGGTGGTGTGGAGTGAGGAGGGCGGTGCTATGGTCAAGGAGGAGCGGAGGCATTTGGTAGGTAGCCGAAGGCTCGTCGGCTTTGATTATGTGCAGCGGTGGTGCTCGAGGTCGCTGGTTTCTTTGTCGTGGGTTGGAGACAAAGGAAGTGGTTGGGGGTACTGTGAGGTGGTTGCGGAGGGTCGTCGACTGTGTTGGCGGTGGCGATGGGAAGCCCTTCGACGGTAATAGCGGTAGTGTTGGCTTAGAGGTTGCAACGAGGGGCGGCCGGAGCTGAGTTGGAGGGGAGGTCGGCAGTGAGGAAGTGGAGGTGGGTTGCAGCGTAGATCGGTAAATGCGGCCGAGACAATGTCAGAGACGGTGGTTGTGACGGTGCAGAGGTAGTAGCCGGTGAGGTTTGGAGAGAGAGAACAAGAGAGGGATTGTAACACCTAGTACGTTTATACAATATTAATGGGTATTTAAGACTTGCCTTATAATTCTTTTATTTTATTCATATGGTTTGCGAGTGATGCAAATAAGTAGTAGTGGTTATCCGATCCGACCCGCATGTTTTGAACCCGGTATGGTGCTAGATATATTTGATACTTATCAGTAAAATGTATCTACGTGAATCTAGTATAACATATTCATCATATATTTAAAATCTTTATATATCTATTTATAGCCACAAGTATGAATAAATTATATTTTATCTTATTTCGCTTTTATCTATTATGATCAAATCCCAAATATCAGATAACCAAATATTTACTAAATCATTATATATTTATTTAAATTCCTTTTTAAATATTATTAGGGGGTATATGTATTTCATATTATATTATCGCATTATGGCTTAAATATTTACGTATCTGTGTTTTTTTCTCTAAAATATATTTTGACGAGATTCCGGTAAAATTTGGTGTAATTTGATATTACCTCTAAACTCTATATACTATAATACACACACACACACATTGTGTGTGTGTGTGTGTATAGTTTTATATATTTTATTTTATTTTTTATCAAACTCTCTCCATGTCTCTATCTCTCTCTCTCCCCCCTCTCGTTCTCTCTTCCTCGCCTCATCCCTGAGCCCTAACCCATGCCGACACCACCTCCGATCTTCCTCCTCTCACCGCCGGCCAACCAATCACCGCCCTCATCTCCCTCTTCCTCTGTCAAAACCTAAGCACCTCAACCCCAACTCCTTCCCCTCGTTCTCCAAAGCACCCAAGCACTCGACTTCAACCAAGCGCCAAAACCCCTTCATCATCATCACCATCTCCTTCTCCTCCATCGAGACCCTACTTGACTTCACTTTTCCGCCACCATCACCGGCCCTTCATCCCCATCAAGACCCTTGTCTGCACTAACCGAGACACACCCGAGCCCTATCTCCATTAATGCCAGACCACCTTCGACCCATCTTCTGTTCCTTCACCGAGCACTTAACCCCGACTCCATCACCTGCAACAAAAACTGAGAACCCTTGTCACCACCTGCCATCGTCTCCATCGTTGTCATTGAACCCTAGCCAATCACCACCACAACGACTAAACCAGACACCTATCACCATGCCATCACCATGTCATCACCGTGTTGTGCCCCATGCTCTTCTTCTATGCCACGCCATGACCGCTTCGTGCCCAGCTCATGCCCACTTGCATGCCACCTTCGCATCAGCCCCATATCACCACAATACCCAGCACCATGTTGTGCCGCTCCATGCACCGTGTCGTGTCGTGTCACGTCGAGCCACTACACATCTTCATCATTGTTGACGCATTTGTCTCCTTGATTCTTTGTGTAGCAACAGTCGATCAATCTATTAACGTTGTCGCCTGCACATCAACCGTCGAGCTGAGCACATTATTGGATAGTACGTCGTGTTGTGTTGTGTCGTCGTCGTTCCATGACCGATCGAGGCAAGTTCATAACTTGCCGCATGCTATTTACTTATATCTACATATATACATATATATTCTTATATTGTCGTCACTATACAGTTCATATGGATAACCGTTTTTACTAATTATTGCAAATTGAAAATAAAACCAGATCTTTTCAGAAAATAGTACACACCGTTCTTTGAAATATCAAAATTATAGTTTAGAAATATGACATGTACCCATATACACTATGGTAACCTTATGTGTACTTATAATGTTGATATACAATTAATCCATATTTCATCATGTATTAATACTATCACAATGTTGAAGTTATGCAAATTACTAATACAAACTATTATAGTAGATACCATTTAATTTATAATAATTAACAGTCGTAAAATAAATACGGTTAGATATTCATATTTAAATAAGTAATACTGAATATATCCATCCTGTTATAGGTAGATAACCATGACAGTTATACTATTGTTTTTATTGTAATTGGTTACGTAATCGAATATTTATCCTGTTTAATACACACTACCTGACATGTGCACGACAAGTTATCTTGCCTTTAGTATACCTTTTACTTGGATTATTTACTAATACCAACAATCCTAACTTGTTGTCTGATGGACGTGACTTATTGTCTAGATATACATAACATGTACCTACCTGTTCCTATGTTGGTATTAGGTAGATGTCGTTAACACCTGACATGAATACAAAACTTGGGGGAAGGGGAAATTAATAATGAAACCTGACTTGTAACTCAACAGTTCACTATTTCCAGAGACTAATCAGTAGATACGGGCTTCGGGCCCAGGAATTATGATACTGACATCATTCGTTTGTACATGATATTGTTTTTACTGCCTAACGGAACGCCTCAGAGTCAGCCCCGAGGGTCTTGACCATGGTCCCGAGCACACACGAGCTACTATTGAGTTATATCGACGATTCCATTAATTAATTTCAAATACTGTTAGGATAGATAACCTAGAAACACAGATTTTAGGATGCACGTGACATACTTATAAACTGCTGTTATATCACTTGCGCTTGTTTGTTTATAATTATACTTTATTTTGCACATGACACCATATATATACATTGCTAAGTTTATTATTATTGATATTTTTGACACACCGACGTCTGGGTTTTCTATGGCCTGGATACTTGAGTTAGCACGTGAGTACTTTAACAGGATCGACGATCAGTGAGGACCACCCAATTGATATAGCTCTTACGTTGATTAGTTATTCCTTAAATTTTTATTGCTTCCTCTGTCTCTTCCAGTTATTGTTTTGTGGCTATTGGACATGTGATAAATATATTTAGTAGTTTATTGTTCTTGATTACTGATTGACAGCCTTAATATGACTACGGAAGGATATTTCTTTACCGTAGGTAGTATGGCTGATTTTGTTACGTCCCAAAATTTTCATATTTTGGGAAGCACGGTGTGACAAGATTTTATTGGTATCAGAGCCATAGGTTTTAGATTAGCTAAGGCTTGGTTCAATTTGTAGTTGGGTGTGATACCCAATACATTGTCCTTAAGGCCCGGAATTTTAGAAATATGTCCTGTCAAATTATTGTCTTGTCATTCAAATTCTTGAATCTTATCTTTTTCTTAAACTCTTTAATCTCGACGATATGGAAATGACATTGCATCTCAACTTGCAATCCTCCTGATTCTTTATTGTTTCTACCCCTTATTCCTTCGATTCTGATATTAGGATTTGTGCGACTTGGATGGGGTTATGTGATTGTAACTATGTACCACGACATGGTTACAATGCGGTACTCTATTTAAGTAATCTGAAGTCCTATTTGATTCATTTTCTTAACTTATGTTCATTGGACTATTTTGTTTCTCTCGGTTTCATTTGCTTACGAATTTATGCCTTATCGCAAACTTGAATCCAACAAATGTGTTATTCCCTTCCCCTTGTCTGTAGTGACCAGTCCGTTTGCATTTCGAAGAATAAAGAGAAATACATGAAAGTATACAATGATTGCGGTAGTTCGAGATTAACCCCAGCGGGAGCTGGTACAAACCGCTTCAAGGCCTATCAGGTGTAAAATGTATGATTGAAGAAGTTCTGACAGGCCTGCCTTAATCTATTCGAGTAGCGCAGCAGTAGTGTGGTAGGCTAACAACCCACAAGTCTTAGAATAAACTTATAAATTGATAAGGGGAACTGTTTGTGTACACTCAAAGGTGATGTTCGTGGACAAGTTGCTGATGAAGCGCTGATGGTAGTTCGAGATTTCATGGATGTGTTCAAGAACATCTCGAGTTTACCGTCAAAACGAGATGTGGAGTTCACGATTGATCTTATTCCCGTAGCAGCGCTAATTTGAAGGTTTTTATCCGATGCCACCGGCGGAACTGGAAAAGGTAAAGAGACAAGTTTCTGAGTTATTAGAGAAGGGCAGGATTCGCAGCAGCGGTTTACAGTGGGGAGCTCCAGTTCTTCTAATCAAGAAGAAAGATGGCACATGGAGGATGTGTATTGACTATCGAGAGTTAAATCGGGTGACTATTAAGAATAAGTACCCAATCCCTCGCATAGGCGAATTATTCGATCAACTCAGTGGGGCGAGAGTTTTCTCGAAGTTGGATTTGCGATCAGGGTATCATCAAGATCGGATGAAGAAGGAGATATTTACAAGACAGCATTCAGAACTCAATATGGACATTACGAGTATTTAGTTATACCATTTGGAGTTACTAACGTACCGGCAATATTTATGGACTTTATGAACCGAATCTTTTCACTATTTCTAAATCAGTTCGCAGTGGTATTCATTGATGATATTTTAGTTTATTCGAGGAGCAAGGAAGAGCATGAAGAGAACTTGAGAATAGCACTGCAGACGTTGAGACAAGAAATGTTATATGCTAAGATGAGGAAATGCGAGTTTTGGCTCGAAAAAGTAAAGTTCTTAGGTCATGTTGTATCCAGAGATGGAATTACAATTGACCCCGAAAAGATTGCAGCTGTTTACGGGAGATCAGAAGTTTCCTTGGGCTTGCTAGATACTATAGAAAACTTGTGGAGAACTCGCGCGAATAGCAGAACCCTTGACCAAGTTAACACGAAAGAAGCTACCGTTTGTTTGGACCGGGAAGTGTGCGTCAGCTTTTGAAGTGCTGAAATAAAGATTGACAACCAATCATATTTTAACAGTGTCATATGGTTCCGGAGGATTAATTATTCACAGCGACATATCTGGGAAATGCTTAAGATGTGTTTTGATGCAGCATGCAAAGGTTGCAGCTCATGCGTCGAGTTAATTGAAGAATCATGAAAAGTAGTACCCAACTCATGACTTGGATCTAGCTGCAGTTATTTTTGCGCTGAAAATTTAGAAACACTACTTATTGAACGAAAGGGTAGAGGTGTTCACTAATCACAAGAACATAAATTATGTGTTTACACAGAAAGAGCTCAACATGAGGCAGCGTAGATGGTTGGAGCGGATGGCTGGCTATGATCTTGATTTAAAGTACCATCCGGGGAAAGTTAATGTAGTACCGGATATTTTAAGTCGGTTGTCAGTGGTACGGATGTTGACTATACAGAAGGAGATTGTGAGATTGCATGGAGTACCGGTGAGTATTGTTTATGATTGTGACATCCGATTTCTATCTCATATTTCGGAAGAGTCTACAAGAAAGTTTAGGAACTCGCTTGAAATTTAGTACGGCCTATCATCCTCAGACAGATGGACGGTCTGAGAGAACAATCCAAACTCCTGAAGTTATGTTGAGAGCTTGCATATTAGACTTCAAGAGTTCGTGGGAAGCTCATTTAAATTTAATGGAGTTTTCATACAATAATAGTTTTCAAGCGACTATACAGATGGATCCATTCGAAGCGTTGTGCGGTCATAAGTGTCACTCACCAGTATGTTGGGACGATATTGGAGAAAGAAGATTGTTGGGACTGGAACTTATTGTGCAAACTGTGGAGAAAATTAACTTGATTTGTGATTATATGAAGGTGGCACAAGATCGACAAAAAACTGGTCTGATACAGGAAGAAAACTTTTGGAATTTGATGTTGGTGATTTTGTGTTCTTGAAGATATCACCGATTAGGGGAGTAATCCGATTTGGTAGTCGAGACAAGCTTAGTCCTCGATTCGTAGGGCCTATCGATATCATTAAGCATGTTGGAGAGGTAGCATATCAATTGGCTTTACCACCATCCTTGACGGGTGTCCATGACGTATTTCATGTATCTCAAATCTGCAAATATGTTTGAGATGAGACGCGCGTTCTTGATCACTCAGAACTGACAATGAGAGAAAATTTAGCTTATGAAGAGCAACTGATGGCTATTATGGATCGACGAGAAAAGGTCTTTAAGAATAAAGTAATCTCTTTGGTACTTGTTTCGTGACGAAATCATTCATATGGAGAATCTTCTTGGGAACGTGAAAACGAGATTCGAAAAAAGTTTCCAAATCTCTTTTCTTAGATCTGTATCTTCTTTTCTTTTTCCCGTTTCATGAATTTCGAGGACGAAATTATTTTGTAGTTGGACATAATGTAACACTCTAGTACGTTTATACAATATTAATGGGTATTTTAAAACTTCCCTTATAATTCTTTTATTTTATTAATATGGTTGCGAGTGATGCGAATAAGTAGTAATGGTTATCCGACCTGACCCGCATATTTGGAACCCAGTAGGATGCTAGCTATATTTGATACTTATCAGTAAAGTGTAATGACCCTAAAAGTCCTATACACTTTTATTGATCCAATATTAATAAAAGAACGTATTTCTGTCCTGATTTTGAGTTATATGTTATTTCTGATAACATATGTACAAGAAACTCCTTATAGCTCACTGGTTAAGCCTTTTCTCTACTGTCCCATAACCTGCAAGTTCGAATCCCATCAGTTCCAATTATTTTTAATACTTTTTCTTTTTAATTTTTCGGAAGCCCAAGAGTTGCATGTGCATTACACAGAGAAATGAAGAGTTGCAAATAAGTCAAACAATAAAAACGAAACATAAATACTCAAATGAAGGCACTACACAAACCACGAGGCAATTGTCTCATTTTTGTAAGTGCACGGCGGCGCCCCGGCCGTCAATCCGACGGCCAAATGCGGAAGCGGTGATAAACTTTAATTTTCTTGAACTGGCAAACCGCCGCGCACTAATACCCGGATCGAACCATTAATTAGTCCTAGCTAACTACAAGAAAGGGAATAGAGATATACCGACGATCCAAGTCCTCCGGTCTTCTCGTCATCGTCCCGATCTCCTGCGGAATGTCCCGTCTCCTCCTCGTCGCCGGAAGTGCACCACATCGCCTACTTCTTTTACGGGCTCCCACCTCAATGCCGAGGCAACTCGGGCACGAAGCCGGCTACTCGACGTGCCCAAGATTTGCTGTAGAATGCGTAGTACTCAAGTCTCACTTTGGGGTTCATGGAGATTGCCATTGTGGTGGAGGAAGAAGAACTTGAAGAGAGGTGAGGAAAAATGTATCATGCAAAGAATGAATGTGACAATTTTCTCACTACCAAAAGAAAAGCCCCCCACCCTCACTAGTGGCCGGCCAAGCATGATGGTGGTAGGTGGGAATGGAGTGAAGTCAAATGAAAGACAAGGGAGTGGGTGAGCTATCATGGAAGGAAGAATAATGAGTGATGATCAAAACAATATCATCACAAACAAAAACAAACACTCCAAAGCAACCATGATGACTCCAAATGGTCAAGCCATCATGAAGAAGTCAAGAAGTCAAGGTCAATGGAGCAACCATCATGATCCAACCAATAAGCAAAGACCCCCTCCAAAAATACTTATTTGCAACAATGCAAATAAGCCCTCCTCCACCAATCTTCGGCCAATGAACGATACAAAGGAAATTGGCCGAAACGGAAAGCAAACTGGCAACTCCAGAAAACTGGTCCCGTAATAAATTACAGGAAAACCCCGATACTGTGCATACACACCCGCATCTGTATTTCGACCGAAATACAAATGCAATGAGACAAAATCTACACTGTACTATACTAGGATCCGGCTTATACCAAAGCCGGCTAGTATTATCCGTTCGATCCTGATCTGTGCAATATCGCACATATCTGATCGAACCCTGCCATATAACCATACGGCCTATAGTACAGACTGTCCGATCCTGATCCGTGCAATACCGCACGTATCTGATCGGACCCTGCCATATCTCCATACGGCCTCTACAACCTTTCGCCCGAAAGCTGAGTAACTGAATGTGGGGGACTCTAAAGACTCGTCAACACCTTGGTTGTGGATTTAACCACTAGCACGTTAGAGGTATAAGCCAATACATAACGGGCTACCAGGTATTGATCAAAAGGGACGTCTGTGAGCGAACTCAGCCTGACTCCCTACTGAGCCTGTCAGTGACAATATCCGTACAGTCCGGTCCGTTCGTCTATGAGCATCGCATGGCGGGCCTAGGGGGTTGGTAAAAGTCAGACCCCCAAAAGCGGTACAAGTCGTGTCGGAGTGTAGCCCAGAACACCCTGAGATACTACTGGAATACCTACCAGTAAATCTCCTTGCCTCGGCCGAGGGCTTTGTGTAATGGCTCTCTTAGACACAGCGCGACCTCACCCCCAATACCGGGAGAGACG
Source organism: Agapanthus africanus (assembly GCA_030015575.1). Lineage (NCBI taxonomy): Eukaryota > Viridiplantae > Streptophyta > Magnoliopsida > Asparagales > Amaryllidaceae > Agapanthus > Agapanthus africanus. The sequence continues at coordinate 53,422,812 of CM057348.1, forward strand.
AACCCCTGAAGATACGCTCACTGCCTCCATGTGGCTCGGGACTGTACCCAACTAAAACCTGTTTGCACGACTCCTTTGAGCCGTGGTAGGGTAGTAATCAAAGTACAGTGGGAACTCACACGAGACAAATAACGATCCCCAGGTCGATGAACTAACCTGCACACATGTCACCAGGGAACTGCCATCTGACGTCAGGTATATGACCAACTAGCATGTTCCCGGCGAGTCCTGTCCGGTGTACTCATAACCCAATGAGCACCTGTATACATCTTAGGTGATCCAACTGACACCAGTGGCTTGTGAGACCGGCCACCGCCCCTCGTCGGGGTCTCGACTGTATACACTAGTCTACTATGGAGAATCGATGCCCTGTCTCGAAACTCTCACGACTAGGGACCTTTTAAGGATATGCTTATAGACCCCAGCTCCCACTTATATGATCGCCCTCATACTGCTGGTGGTCAAGCAAGAATCCTAGGGGCTCTATCAACGTGTAATAGCGACGTGTCAGGTCACTTAAAACAGTACACGATGATAAAGGTAAACCAGATAGCATACTATCATCTCGAGTAAGACTGTCCTACCGGGATAGGTCCTCTATCAATCATTACAATCACGTACCTGTGACCTAATAATTGACTCTGAGGGCACTATCTCCAACAATCTCCCACTTGCACTCAAGGCTAATTATTGCGATGTCGCATACTCACAGCCCGTGTGATACCGAACACCCAACTCCTCTACTAGTCAGTCTCACAAAGCTCGTTTGCGAAACTATTGCGTTCGAGGAATAGCCTCAGTGAGTGGATCCGCTTTGTTGTTTCTTTCTATGTCTCTCTATATCTCAAGTTCGCGGAGAAAGCCATCTCCCGAAATGAGCAATACCTGTCTTAGGATGTGTCTGGATGTCTGATGGGACATAGCTCATGAATGAACTCCAAATCCAAACTCCTTAGACTGTATCGTCAACTGAACTTAATCAGTATCCTGCGCCATGCCACCCTCAGTATTGCCTTGGACCACCTGTCCAAAGTACTGCCCCTCATCAGAAGGAAAATTATAACTCTGACAACCTCCTTGTCGTCCACGTCACCTTGGAAGCCTGGAATGATAACTGTTTCCCGAATGAGGCTGTCGTTATCATATCCCTAGAACATCCACTTATGTTCTAAAACTGCTTCCGACTGTTTCTCCAGGATTGGATTAATGTCAACTTATTGCATCTAGTGCAAGAACAACATCTGGTGTGGTACTTGATATCTCATGATTGACTCAATTGCCTGAGCAAGTGATCTGCCAATCATGCACATCCCTCTCCCCTTTAGTCTGTAAGACACCTTTAGAGAGGGTGACTCCATTACCTGCAGGTACACTACCGTGCCAGGAGTCGTCCATCCTAAATACTCTTAGAATGCTGTCAAGTACCCTGATTGGGAAACCACCCAAATCTAGATCTAAAACCATAGATCTAGTAACCAGTATGTCTGATATAAAATCCATTTCCTTTGTGGAGAAACCACTGTGTGACGACCAAAGTATAACCGATTGTAGTATAGGAGTTTCTTTTCCTACTCTGTGTAAGTCATCCAAATACTAGGATATCACACCCTACTACCTTCTCAACAGATCCATCCCCTATTCTGATGAAGTCAAACCCATGACTGTCATGTCAGAAATAGATGATCTATCTCCGCTACATCTGCTTTAGTCTATAAATAGACATAAGCTACCTGTCCACCAATGCTTCCGCTGCTCCCACTGACTACGACAACCCTCTGGCAGAGTCATATAGACGTACACTTCTAAAACTAGTTTAGAACGACGCTATACTCATCCTCCTGCCGGGTCTCGCAGCCTGGAACAACAGCAATGGTAGTTGTGGGTAAACAAGAACTTCTCTGTCACCGTCCTTGAGGCTACCGTAGTACCTCTCGGGTGCCTGAAGTTACCCACCTTATCTGCGGAGTGGCCAATGGAATGTCAAACCAGATTGAATCTTTAGGTTCCTTATCAAATCTTCAGTAATCGTTTGTGGTTCTGGAATCACTTCCAGTTCTACCATACTCCCACTACTGTTTTCTGAAGAAAAAAAATCCATTTTTAATAAAACTGTGGCGAGTCTAGAACAATATCGCTATTGTTCATCCAGATGGTAGAAAGTCAACCCTCGTCATAGCCTGGGTCAACCCACGAACAGCCATTACAGAAACGTGCCTTGAGTTGTCCAGTGTCTGGTTTTAATCATAAACCGGACAACTCCCCGTATCTTAACATCGTTAAGATATGAACTGTTCTATATCCCATATAGGACCAGAGGCACTGATTTAATTGAACCAGATTCAAATCATGCAACTGTCTCTAGTGCATGTCAACTGAATGGAAGGAGGCCGATCAGCGTTACTCAACTTAGGAATGCTTCCAATTATGAGTAACCTGAAAAAGAAGCAAGTTCTCTTAGTCATTACTATCAACTTAATACCATACACAAGTATCTACATCTTCGATCTCTTTGAAGAATCCCGATACTTGCTACACCTGGTTCTCTACTCTATTCAAATACCTATAACTTCTTAAAATTCGGCCCCTGTGTTTCCTAAGAAACACCTGTCTAAAAACTAGAGAAGTCATAAGTAAACCGAATATAGTACGAGGACCAACCCCTCTGTCCTGATGGACCCTGGACAACATACAATACTCTGTATAAGTCCCTTGAGTCTGATAACTCATTTACTGTGTGTCGTAGGTTGAAAACTGTACTTATGGTTAAGAAGAATTACACCGCTGTTTAATGCTCCTTACCTAACCATCCACTGATATAGGTAAATGTCGTAGACATAATTTCAGAAAGGTATATCTCACTCTATAAAAATAGACGTACAGATATATCAATTTGAAATTGGTGCATAACAGCGGATATTCAAAACCAAATATTTGCCGACCGGCAAACAGCCCAGGTGATTTCCTCAAATATCACCGATTACAAAGAATCCCGATATAATGAGGATGATCACTTAATTCCCAATAACTTACTCCCACTCATCATCTGTAAAACCATACAGATGTGAGAATCATACCTGGTAAATACATACCCTGGAGCAAGTGCCTAATCGGGAAATCAGTTTTCCTTTAACAGTACACAGCGAAACTGAAACATTGAAATGTTTCGATGGGGTATCCTGGTATTCCTAGTAATGCCTCTTCCAGATTCACGACTGTAACCGTATAATTCTTTGCCACCTCTCCAAATCCCTTCATATGTCTTTAGTCATTACCTTCTGTACACCCCTTTAGGCCAAATGGTTTTCTTCCTTCCCTACCGTTCGGCACCAGCCTATGGTTTGGAAGAAGACTATCCAATAAGCATAATGGGTGTACTATCCCAATCCCAGGAACACTCGCAATGCGAGAGAAGGTGAAGATAAAAGACAACCGAATGAACTTAATTCCTATTTCTCCTGGACCAGAATCCATCCCCGAACTGGAACGAGTTCCTTTCGAGTTCGTATATAACCATACGATGGAGTATCCAATAAACTGTGGATCTTCGTAGTGATACGGAGTGTCCTGGAGAAATACAAAGGTGATGTGGGAGTGGTAACGAAATATTTGGTTTGGTCGTGAATATCTGTTGCAATTTACTTTGCCCTCTTACTAATCCCTTGCTTTGTCTGAACTTAATACCTTCTGTACACCATCGTTAGGCTAATCGGTTTTCTTCATTCCCTACCGGTCGGCACCAGCCTAAGGTTTGGAAGAAGACTATCCAATTTGCGTAATAGGTGTACTATCTCCTAAACCAAGGAGTACTCGCAACCTGAGAGAAGGTAAAAGGAAAAGACAACTGAATAATCCTATCCGTTTTCTCCAGAACCTGAAACCATCCTCGAATAAATTCCTTCGAGTTCGTATCTAACCATACGATGGTTTTGTCCAATGGAAGTGGACGTTCGTAGTAATACGGGGTGTCCTGGAGAAAAGGGTAAAAGTGGGAGTGGCAATGAGGTCTGCAACTCTGACAATCCAAAAGCCAGTGTTAAGAAGGTTCGGTCAACTTGGTCACCGAGTCATAGTCTTAGGGTCGGGTCAATGGTCGCTGCCAAAGAGAGAGAGAAAAGAAACACTCAGCGTCCACTCTAACCTAGATCAGAATGGTTACCAATTTATCTAATCTGGAAACCTCCCACTGTACCTCAAATTCTCCTCCAAACCTGAAAGAAGAATTAGTCGGGGTCACCCGAGGAGTAAACTAACTCATCAGTGGGAATCGGGATCCAACTATCATCGCATGATAACGTGACGGAATCCGCTCACGGTGTCACACTCCAGAAGGTATGCGCATATCTGGCAAGTTTCAGTTCTTTTGAAACTCCCGATGTGATTTCTGCCCCATGCTCTTATGACCTTGACTAAGGCCAACAAATCATAAGTCACATGTCAAGTTCTACCCGTCATTATCCAGGTTGATTTGAACCCACCCGTACAAGCCCTTGACTAGGGCCAACAAGGCTATACGACTGTCCCAAACCAACGCATCTATCTATGCAGCATATGAACACCCAACAGCTACCAAACACTGTGCCTTGACTATGGCCAACAAACACAGCTTGAATACTATTGACTACCCATATGAAACGACGGAGGGCTACGAATGGTTTCTGGCGAAAACCTTTAACGTAATGAACTTGATATCGTTGAAGGAACTGATAGCTTTTTTTAAAAGTATAGTGACGAAAACCGTTGCTAAAGAGGTCACTCCAGGTGAAGGGATCTCGGCTCTTTCCCCGTAGAATGGGGTGCAGGATATTCCAAATGAATACCACGGTGCAAAGCAAAAGTAATCGGCTATAGTGAAGTTAATGCCCTGACGCAAACTTTTTGTCCAAGGGGTCACTCCCGGTGAAGGGATCTCGGCCCTTGCCTCGTCGACTGAGGAGCAGGATATTCCAACTGAATACCACGATGCAAAACAAAAGTGAACGTCCTTGCAATAACAGCTTTTGAAAAAGTGTTCCAACAACATCAGATTAGGTTTGTTTTTAACTTGCATTGATCCGAATCAATGCAGTCCCATCAATTGATCACACCACAAAGAACGAAAATATACTGATGTACGTATATGCCATCCGCATTCGCCACTGGGTCCCGTCATTACCCGTTAGGTTAGCTAACTAACGACAGAGCGGGGACTGGACTAGCGCGGATGCAAAACATATACAACATCTACTAATATATATATACCAATATATTATATTCGCTCAAGGCGTGAATAAAATGCAACATCACAGAGAATGAACAGCATCACAGAAACAATACAGATATCTGGGATCCCCGGGTTTCACAGAGCCGCTGAAACCCGACGTTCCCCTGGTCGTGTGGATAGCCTGTGCAATGAAATCCTAGACCCCTACGGGCGCGGCAAGTCACCCGCCAAAACCTGAAGCGAGGCAGCCCCCTTCAGCACCGTGAATGGACCACCCAGCACTTCACGGAATCCGGTAACTTGGGCACCCCTCCTGGGTCAACCTGTACCCCCTACGAGTGCGGCGAATAGCCCGCCAATCCTAGAGTGAAGCCCCCTCCGTCTCAATGCCATGAGATGCGGGCCCGTTGCCCTCTAGAACCCGGCTATCCGTGCACCCCTCCGCGGGGTAATCCTAGTACAGAAAGTAAAATATACATACACCGGGTACATCGACCGCAACCAGGTCGTGCCCCAAAATAATAATACAAACAGGCAGTGACGGCAGTCCACATGTCGGACGCTCGCCCCGCAATATCAAATGTACATAATACAACCACAACTGTACTAGCATTGTATCCAGGCTATCCCCCACGACCGATCCGCAACATCACAGCAAAAACAAAACATCAACGTGAAAGTCTCGTTCGCAAATCCGTCTAACCGGGCTATAGCAGTTAGACCGGATTTACCGATCAAGTGACATTCACGGTCGCAGATATAATGTAAATACTGTGAAATAATGTGTTTAAAATATCCGATCAATCAAATTTTAACAAGTGGGCCCCCAAGCAATACTGTAGCAGTTAAAGAAATTCTGGGCCCAATGTTAATATTCCAAAACCCCAATTTTAAGCCCACAAAGACACTGTAGAAATTTGGTGCAATGATCTCCACAGTGTGCGGCGGAACAGCGGCGGGAAGGGGGTTTTCGCGGCGGTTCCGCGCTCCCATAGTGGAGTCACTTCATCAAATTTTTACAGTGCTCTTATATTTTCCAGTACATCAATATTTTACAACTTGAAAAAATTTTCGAGACCAAAAATTTTCAACAGAAAACTGTCGATAGGAAAAACACGGTTTTGGAACTTTTTGATCGATCGGAAATGCAAACACATTAAACCAAGCTAGACTAAGTTAATGGCGTGGCTCTGATACCACTGTAAGTGCACGGCGGCGCCCCGGCCGTCAATCCGACGGCCAAATGCGGAAGCGGTGATAAACTTTAATTTTCTTGAACTGGCAAACCGCCGCGCACTAATACCCGGATCGAACCATTAATTAGTCCTAGCTAACTATAAGAAAGGGAATAGAGATATACCGACGATCCAAGTCCTCCGGTCTTCTCGTCATCGTCCCGATCTCCTGCGGAATGTCCCGTCTCCTCCTCGTCGCCGGAAGTGCACCACATCGCCTACTTCTTTTACGGGCTCCCACCTCAATGCCGAGGCAACTCGGGCACGAAGCCGGCTACTCGACGTGCCCAAGATTTGCTGTAGAATGCGTAGTACTCAAGTCTCACTTTGGGGTTCATGGAGATTGCCATTGTGGTGGAGGAAGAAGAACTTGAAGAGAGGTGAGGAAAAATGTATCATGCAAAGAATGAATGTGACAATTTTCTCACTACCAAAAGAAAAGCCCCCCACCCTCACTAGTGGCCGGCCAAGCATGATGGTGGTAGGTGGGAATGGAGTGAAGTCAAATGAAAGACAAGGGAGTGGGTGAGCTATCATGGAAGGAAGAATAATGAGTGATGATCAAAACAATATCATCACAAACAAAAACAAACACTCCAAAGCAACCATGATGACTCCAAATGGTCAAGCCATCATGAAGAAGTCAAGAAGTCAAGGTCAATGGAGCAACCATCATGATCCAACCAATAAGCAAAGACCCCCTCCAAAAATACTTATTTGCAACAATGCAAATAAGCCCTCCTCCACCAATCTTCGGCCAATGAACGATACAAAGGAAATTGGCCGAAACGGAAAGCAAACTGGCAACTCCAGAAAACTGGTCCCGTAATAAATTACAGGAAAACCCCGATACTGTGCATACACACCCGCATCTGTATTTCGACCGAAATACAAATGCAATGAGACAAAATCTACACTGTACTATACTAGGATCCGGCTTATACCAAAGCCGGCTAGTATTATCCGTTCGATCCTGATCTGTGCAATACCGCACATATCTGATCGAACCCTGCCATATAACCATACGGCCTATAGTACAGACTGTCCGATCCTGATCCGTGCAATACCGCACGTATCTGATCGGACCCTGCCATATCTCCATACGGCCTCTACAACCTTTCGCCCGAAAGCTGAGTAACTGAATGTGGGGGACTCTAAAGACTCGTCAACACCTTGGTTGTGGATTTAACCACTAGCACGTTAGAGGTATAAGCCAATACATAACGGGCTACCAGGTATTGATCAAAAGGGACGTCTGTGAGCGAACTCAGCCTGACTCCCTACTGAGCCTGTCAGTGATAATATCCGTACAGTCCGGTCCGTTCGTCTATGAGCATCGCATGGCGGGCCTAGGGGGTTGGTAAAAGTCAGACCCCCAAAAGCGGTACAAGTCGTGTCGGAGTGTAGCCCAGAACACCCTGAGATACTACTGGAATACCTACCAGTAAATCTCCTTGCCTCGGCCGAGGGCTTTGTGTAATGGCTCTCTTAGACACAGCGCGACCTCACCCCCAATACCGGGAGAGACGAACCCCTGAAGATACGCTCACTGCCTCCATGTGGCTCGGGACTGTACCCAACTAAAACCTGTTTGCACGACTCCTTTGAGCCGTGGTAGGGTAGTAATCAAAGTACAGTGGGAACTCACACGAGACAAATGACGATCCCCAGGTCGATGAACTAACCTGCACACATGTCACCAGTGAACTGCCATCTGACGTCAGGTATATGACCAACTAGCATGTTCCCGGCGAGTCCTGTCCGGTGTACTCATAACCCAATGAGCACCTGTATACATCTTAGGTGATCCAACTGACACCAGTGGCTTGTGAGGCCGGCCACCGCCCCTCGTCGGGGTCTCGACTGTATACACTAGTCTACTATGGAGAATCGATGCCCTGTCTCGAAACTCTCACGACTAGGGACCTTTTAAGGATATGCTTATAGACCCCAGCTCCCACTTATATGATCGCCCTCATACTGCTGGTGGTCAAGCAAGAATCCTAGGGGCTCTATCAACGTGTAATAGCGACGTGTCAGGTCACTTAAAACAGTACACGATGATAAAGGTAAACCAGATAGTATACTATCATCTCGAGTAAGACTGTCCTACCGGGATAGGTCCTCTATCAATCATTATAATCACGTACCTGTGACCTAATAATTGACTCTGAGGGCACTATCTCCAACAATTTTTTACCGCCGGTTTTTGCCCAAAAACCGCTACCGGCGGGTGGACTAGCCCCAAATCCCTCCAGTTTTTGCCCATGCATTCCTTCAGCTCCCCACTCCTCCTTTTTCCAATTTGAATTTCTTGAAATTAAACAGAGAGCTCTCAACCTTTCATATACCATATTAACACTCTTTTATATCATTTTAATGTCTCGTTTTAATTCACTCTACCCCCATACTTTCTCCTATAAATACTCTAGTCTATTCCAAGCTCTCCATCTCTGAATTAAACAAAAAGTCCACCTTAAAATCTCTCTCAAAACTATTTTCCTCTCAAGTCCTAATTGAACCATCGCCGTAGACAACGAAGTTTCGTTCCACCACCACGACGACGTACCTTGGCCAAGCATCCTCTACCTCCTCATCATCATCATCAACGACGTCGCCGCCATCCAACATCATCGCCGTCGTAGAATCTGTAACAACCACGTAGCGAAACCTATCTTACTTGTAATCAACCAGAATATCATTCTGTGTGCCGTCGGTCTCGGTTATTCAAACCGAGGTTATTTCTCTCCATTCCATTGTTCGTACGAGTACGAGTGGTTATCGAGTAAGTCTCTCCTCCTCCTTCTCTCTCAATTCGATTTCTCCCCACCATTATTTAAAACAAAAACCGATAAAGTGGAGTTAACAATTAAAATCATTTTTTAAAAACATTTTTATCATATTTGATAGGCCAATCTAAGTCACACAAATACTTCTAACACCACTTGAAAAATTATTCATATAATTTACTTTTAATGTGTTCACAATTTAATGCGAAATAAACACACATATCGGACACTTTTCATATAAATATCATAAACTTTAAAATTAACCTTTATATCAATACCTAGAAATATATTCCTCTAAAAATTTCATGGGGTAATGACTTACCCCACTCACAACACCATAGTTTCATAGCACGATATTTTGGTTAAGTTTTATTTAAAAGAAACAATTTACATTAATATACCATCACTTTTATAAAATATTTTATCGCTATTGTTAAATCCTTTGCAATTGCGCCTCTACAAGCCTTTTAGGAGAATCCATCTACAGATGGTGCGGGTTATCGCATGTCCTTGGGATAGTAGAGTGAGATATAGTGCTCCTCAGGGAGAATTCGGTCTCGAAAGAAAATAAAAATAGGTTTTTAAGAAATACGATTTTTTCTAAACAAAACTAAAATTTGGAAAATTATACAAAACTATGAATCATTATTTTCAATAAAAACAAGTTATGAAACTATATGTTTTTAAAATGAAATATTAGATTTTTTTAATAAAATACCATCAAGTTTCCAAAAGTAGTAATTTTCATAAAAATACCATAAACTTTTAAAAACTAGGTTTTATCACTAAAATATCACAAAAATTAAAATACATGTCCATGAAAACTCTTAATATTATAAATTATTCTCGATGTTTATTTTTAAACCATATTAAAATATTTTTCATAAAACCCTCTCGAGAAATGCAAACAATATAAATACAATGTAAACAATCTATAATAAATAATTAAAGACTCTAGATTAATATAGGCTTAAGCGGTATCATTTCTCTTGAACCCCGGGAAGCCGGAGAAAGTGAGTGCTTACCTATTCAGGTTAAACAACCTAACGAAGTTATCAATGGCAATTGTCTTAGAAAAAGACACAAATCATGCCGTCCATGTGCAGCAATTGTCCGATTACTCCCGAACTTAAGAAATTCAAGAGCTAAATCTTTTCATAAGATATTTACTCTAATCTGAATACAAACTCAACCAGGATCCAAACCTTAATATAAAATTGAACCTTTGATCATGAACCAGAACATTTGAACTTGAATATCCCAAAACTTGAATACTAGAATACTATGACTTGACATGAGCTTAACATGAATACCAGAAGACAATGGGTGCTATTGAAACTGACTTGACTCAAACCATAAATGCAACTTGACATGAATACATGAACACTTGACACGAATACTTGGCATTGACATGAACTCAATCTTGTAACTTAATGTATTCGAGCAAAACTGGTAATTTTAACTACAATCTAGGATACACGAGGTGTTGAGGTAGTTCAAGTGTGAATCCAATGAAATCTTAAGAGTCCCCTAAATCGTGAATCCATGTCTGGTAACACAAGCAAGCTATCATGAGGGCCCGGGTTTCCTTACTCCTGAATTATATACTGTTGAGTTTGGAATACTTCAACACCGAGTTGAAGTCCCGTTACTAATACTTGATTCGGGCACGTGGTTCCTTACCCCTGGATTACAGCCTATTTGGTTCAAGAACACTCTTGAGATTAGTTGATATTAACTCTTGAAGTTACGTTAAATTAGTTTACCCATTTAGAGATATTTTAGGACATTTACATGCATTTCATGTTCACTATACCCACACTACACGACCATGTTATGCTATGCTCATGTTATTTTGCCATAATATATATAGAACTACATGTTAAATAGAATTGCCATGCTTACATTAAATGGCATGTTTAAACACCATATCTCTAGTTCATTGCTTCATGATATCTATTTTTCTTTGTCATTATACTTTATACTTCACACTCTCTTTCTTGGGGACTTACTGAGCGAAAGTTCGATGACGGGTATTCCACCCACCTTTGTTTCTTGGAATGCTCATCAGATACTGTGGAGACTGAGAAGGTGGATACCACAGAGAAGGAGCATGATCAGATCGCGACTCAGGTCTAGACTAGTTATCCTTTTTCTTTCAGTTTATATATGTCGTCTGTTTAGGCATTTCTTTTCTTGTATTTCCTTTTCAGTTGAACTCATGTATTGTAAATGTATCAAGTTTGAATGTAAATAAAGTTGTTGAAATTTAAATCTCATGTTAATTTCTTATCATTTTATATTGCTCATTTACGCTTAGCGTATTTATTCCGGGAAATGAGCTTCACGAAATAAATACGTCGCGGGCTTGTCACTTGCCCGTTTCCGTCTATTGGGAAGCAGGGCGTGACATAAAGTGTATCTACGTGAATCTTGTATAACATATGAATCATATATTTAAAATCTTTATATATCTATTTATAGCCATAAATATGAATAAATTATATTTTTTGCTAACTGACATCGCATGGCTTACCACCACATATCTTATTTCGCTTATATCTATTATGATCGAATCCCAAATATCAGATAACCAAATATTTACTAAATTATTACATATTTATTTAAATTCCTTTTTAAATCTTATTAGGGGGTATATGTATTTCATATTATATTATCGCATTATAGCTTAAATGTTTACGTATCTGTGTTTTTCTCTAAAATATATTTTGACGAGATTCTGGTAAAATTTGGTGTAATTTGATATTACCTCTAAACTCTATATACTATAATATATATATATATATATATATATAAACAGTTTTATATATTTTTATTTTATTTTGTATATCAAACTCTCTCTCTCTCCGTCTCCGTCTCTCTATCTCCTCTCGTTCTCTCTTCCTCGCCTCGTCCCCGAGCCCTAACCCATACTGACACCACTTCCGATCTTCCTCCTCTCACCGCCGGCCGACCCGTCACCGCCCTCATCTCCCTCTTCCTCTGTCAAAGCCCGAGCACCTCATCCCCAACTCCTTCCCCTAATTCTCCAAAGCACCCAAGCACTCGACTTCAACCAAGCGCCCAAATCCTTCCATCATCATCGCCATCTATTTCTCCTCCATCGAGACCCTACTCGACTTCACTTTGCCACCGCCATCACCAACCCTTCATCCCCATCAAGACCTTTGCCTGCACCAACCGAGACACACCCAATCCCCATCTCTATCAAAGCCAGACCACCTTCGACCCATCTTCTGTTCCTTCGCTGAGCACTTAACCTCAACTCCATCACCTGCAACACCAACCGAGATCCCTCGTCACCTCCTACTGTCGTCTTTATTATTGCCGTTGAACCCTAACCGATCACCACCACGGCCACCAAACCAGACACCTATCACCATTCCATCACCATGCCGCCACCATGTCATCACCATGCCATCCCTATTCTCATATCGTGCCATGCCCCATGCCCTGCTCCTATGCCACCCATGCCCGCTTCGTGCCCAGCTCATACCCACTTCCATGCCACCTTCACATCAGCCCCGTGTCACTACAATACCCAGCACCGTGTTGTGCCGCTCCACGCACCATATCATGTCATGTCACGCCAAGCCACCGCACATCTTCATTATTGTTGACGCCTTTGTCTTCTTAATTCTCTGTGTAGCAACAGTCGATCAACCTATTGACGTTGTCTCCTGCGCATCAACCGTCGAGCCGAGCATATTGTTGGATAGTACGTCGCGTCGTGTTGTGTGTTCGTTGTTCCATGACCGATCGAGGCAAGTTCATAACTTGCCACATGCTATTTACTTATATCTACATATATATATATTTATATTCTTATATTGTCGTCACTATACAGTTCATATAGATAACCGTTTTTACTAATTATTACAAATTGAAAATACAACCAGGTCTTTTCAGAAAATAGTACACACCATTCTTTGAAATATCAAAATTACAGTTTAGAAATACGACGTGCACGCATATACACTATGGTTACCCTATATATACTTATAATGTCGATATGCAATTAATCCATATTTCATCATGTATTAATATTATCACAGTGTTGAAGTTATGCAAATTACTAATACAAACTATTCTAGTAGATACCGTTTAATTTATAATAATTAACAGTCGTAAAATAAATACGGTTAGATATTCATATTTAAATAAGTAATATTGAATATATCCATCCCGTTATAGGTAGATAACCATGACAGTTATACTATTGCTTTTATTATGATTGGTTACGCAATCAAATATTTATCCTGTTTAATACACACTACCTAACATGTGCATGATGTGTTATCTTGCCTTTACATACCTATTATTTGGATTACTTACCAATGCCAACAATTCTGACTTATTTTCCTGATAAACGTGACTTGTTTTCTAGATAGACATAATATATACCTACCTATTTCTGTGATGGTATTAGGTATATGTCGTTAACACCTGACTTGAACACGAAACCTAAGGGAAAATTAATAATGAAACCTGACTTGTAACTCAATAGTTCACTACTTTCAGAGACTGATCAGTCGATACGGGCTTCGTGCCCCGGAATGATGGTGCTGATATTATTCGTCTGTACATGATATTGTTTTTACTGCCTAACGGCACGTCTCGGATTCAGTCCCGAGGGTCATGACCGTGGTCCTGAGCATACACGGGATACTATTAAGTTACATTGACGATTCCATTAATTGATTTCAAATACTGTTATGATAGATAACTTAGAAACACAGACTTTAGGATGCACGCGACATATCTATAACCTGCTGTTATATCACTTATGCTTGTTTGTTTATAATTATACTTCATTTTGCACATAACACCATATATATACATTGCTCAGTTTATTATTATTATTGATATTTTTGACGCACTGACGTCTAGGTTTTCCATGGCCCAGATACTTAACTTAGCACGTGAGTATTTCGACAGGATCGCCAATTAGCGAGGACCACCTCATTGATATAACTCTTACGCTGGTTAGTTATTCCTTAAATCTTTATTACATCCGCTATCTCTTCCAGTTATTGTTTTGTAGCTATTGGACATGTGATAGATAGATTTAGTAGTTTATTATTCTTGATTACTGATTAACAGCCTTAATGTGACTACGAAAGGATGTTTCCTTACCGTAGGTAGCATGGCTGGTTTTGTTACGTCCCAAAATTTTCGTATAAGGTATCTCCTTCCGTGTATGTTTCATCAAGGATTCTGCGACTCTGGCGAAAGCTTGAATAAAACACCGATAATACCCAGCCAATCTCAGTTACTGATTTCGGTGTCGGCCAGTCTTTGATAGATTCAATTTTCGCCGGATCAACTAAAATGTCGTCACTCGAAACAACATACCTCAGAAATTGCACCTTATCGAGCCAAAACTCGCACTTGCTCGGCTTAGCATAGAGTTTCTCCTCCCGCGGAATCTACAACATAATTCATAGATGCTCGGTATGCTCCTCTCGACTTCTGAAATAGACTAGAATGTCGTCGATAAAAACAACGACAAACTGGTCCAAGTATTTAGAAAAAACCATGTTCATAAAGTCCATAAATATGGTAGATGCATTGGTAACACCGAACGACATCATAAGAAACTCATAGTAGCCATATCGGGTTCGAAAAACCGTCTTGTATACATCCTCTGCCTTGACTATAATTTGGTGATACCCTGACCGAAGGTCTAGCTTAGAAAATACCTGGGTACCACCTAGATAATCAAACAAGTCGTCGATGCGGAGAATGGGATACTTGTTCTTCACTGTCACCCCATTCAACTCACGATAATCGATGCACATGCGTAAAGAACCGTTTTTCTTCTTCATTCTTCACCAATAACACAGGAGCACCCCACAGGGAAGAACTTGGACGGATAAATCCTTTGTCCAAAAAATCTTCTATCTGCTTCTTCAATTTCGCCAACTCAACCAGCGCCTCCAGTATGGAGCCTTGGAAACTGGTGCCATATCTGGAACCAGGTCGATCGAAAAGCCTAATATGCGAGGCGGGGGTAAACCAGGTAGATCTTTAAGGAACATGTCAAGAAACTCTCGAACTACATCCGGTGCTGGCTTCTCATCTATCTCTATACCGGTCAAGGTCTTCGGCTTCGCTCGGAACTTAGCTGGCTCCAATAACTCGCTACCGCCCAAGAATATGAACTCCGGATGATTAGGGATGCGAAATGTCACACTCCTACCTCGGCAGTTGATAACAGCATGGAATGTGCTCAGCTAATCCATCCCCAGAATGGCGTCATAGCCATTAGTCCCAATCAAAATGAAGTTTGCATAAATCTCTCTGCCATAAACTACCACAGGGCACAACCTACACTCTTGGCTGGACATAATAATTCCGTTATCTGTATGTATCTCCCAACCTTTGGTCAACGGCTTGTGAGTTATAGAGTGTGTGTCAACAAACCATGCAGAAATAAAGCAATGCGAAGCACCCGAATTAAATAGAACTCTAGCTGGTACAGAATGAACAAGGAGAGTACCTGCAACCACTTCTCCAGAAGCTTCTGCCTGCTCGACAATCAGGGTGAAAGCCCGTCCCTAATTCTGACCTGTACCGGTCCGCCTTTGATCAAATAATCGCCGCTGAGATGCTAGAGGTGGACCCCTCTGAGCTGAAGTGTCGAATGATGGTGTTCTCCGCCGAATACAGAGACGGAACCGCGTAGGTTCGTCTCTGTATTCGGCGGAGAACAGATTCTGGCACGCCCGGTGTGACCTTTTCCTCTTTCCACTCCACACTTTGTGTGTCGTGTTTCGCGAACGAATCACGGTTTGCTATGGTTGCCCCTGGATTCGAGGTACTAAGATTTGGTGTCTTGCTCCGTGCAGAAAACAGAAGATCAATGGCTTCCAACTACATAAATTGCAACAGCTGCAACAACTCCCACTCTGTCCTCGCTGGAAGAGTGACTTACGGGCCTCTGGCGGCCTCCGTTTTCAAGATGTCAGTGGAACAGGTGACGCAAGCCACCACTGGGCTGTTCTTTGGGACCATTCTCCCACCCATGAGCTTCAATGCCCCAATGTCGTTTCAAGAAGCTCCGAAGAAGTCGGTCTTTGATCGGCTTACGACTACCACGGCCCCTCTCAGTGGGTCGTCCAAGTCCAGCACCTCAGTCTTTGATAGGCTAAGCCAAAACTCCAATGGGCCCATGAAGAAGCCCGCGATATCTGAGAGGGTTATCCCAAAACGGATAGCCATCCCTGCTCCACTAAATGAAGTCGGCAAAACGGCTTCTCCTGCTAAAGAATCAGTCTTTGTAAGACTGGATGCTCCAACTCCCATTCCAGGCGAAGTAACCAATGCTGCTTCCCCTGCCAAAAAGTTGATTTTTTCAAGATTGATCATCCCCTCTCAGCGGACGTCAGTTTTCGATAGGCTGGCACCAACAGCAGCCGCTCATCAGAGCAGGGAGCATGATGAAACCACCCCCATAGCTGAATCAATACCATTTGCTCGGCATGCTCGACGTCGCCACTGGCGTCGAGTAAGGAAGGCTGGGGGCAGTTCCCCTTCCGGATTGACTTCGCCAGCTCCTATGGTGGAAGTCGATGTTGTTGTTTCAACTGGGAACAGCTTTGAACCACTCAGGAGGGTTTGCAAGAACTCTCCGATTGCCGTGCTGAAAAGATCTTCTCTACCTGTGGAGAATGCTACAAAGATAAGGCTGGAGCAGCCCTCTCAGCGGCTGTCCTCTAAAATTCATAAAATCTGGCGATAGGTCCAAGACTCCGTGGTCAACCAAGACTACTCCCGCCAACCGAAGAAGATGAAAGTTCGGCAAGAGAAGGACCACCCTGTTGTACCATAGAAGGTGTCGTCTACTTGGATGCCCGCTGCAACGGCTCTCTCAACTTCGACTGCTCACAAAAGGGGAAGGCCGGAGAAGATCTCAACGCCTGCGACAAATCGCACAGGCGCTGAATCTAAACGCCCCAAATCTGGGGGCATGGTGGTGCACACTGTTTATATGGCATCCGGGAAAGAGGATAGTTGTATCTCTACGGGTCATCGACCACTCACCAGATCCATAACAAAAGCCCAGGAGCAACAACAGAAGCTCCAGGAAATGTTAACACAGATGGCCGCACTCACTGGGCCAAAAGAAAGCCCGGAGACGTCGTCAGAGCAGCGTCAAGAACAGGAAATCGATGCTGAGTTCCTCCGCAGAATCCTTGAGAAGAAAGACAGAGAGGCCACGGAACAAGCGGCCAATATAAAACGAATGGCGCTTTTATTCCAAGACATGGTCGGGATGATGTTACAGCCGGATTCTCCAACTGAAGACCCCCCAATTGTCCTTGAAGACGACAGAGAGGAGACATCGAACTCTCTTTCGGCTCTATCAACGGCCAAAGAGGAGACGATCTCCAAAACCGCCCTGGATGACTATATAGCTCAACAGATACGAGCTCATTAGGCGAGGTAAGCGGCTAACCAAATAGTTAAAACTTGACGACCCTATCCGGGTTGGTGCGACCAAATAAAGTACCCGCCAGGATATACGATCCCTAAATTCCATGTATATAAGGGGACGGGGAATCCACACCAGCACGTTGCTCAATTCAGGGCTCTGTGCGGCAACACCGGAGGTGACAACAAACTGCTGCTTCGCCAGTTTGTCGGCAGCTTATCGGAGACAGCGTTTGAATGGTACTCTGAGCTCCCGAATGACTCTGTCAAGACATTTGCAGAAATGGAGTTACTGTTTACACAAAGGTTCGCAAGCGCTAGAGAACGCACCCCCATCACAGCATTAATTAACGCCAGGGTGAAACCGGGCGAACCATGGATGCAGTACGCGATACGGTGGCGGAATCTATAGTCGAAGTGCGAGCAGCGCATCGAAGAAGCACCTGCGGTAGGCATGTCATGGGTACTCTTGATCCGCAGGCGACCATATCCCGGTTCATGATGTTCTTCAAGCCAACTACTTTCCAAGCTTGATTGACAAGCTGGCCCAAATGGATCAGATGAGTCATAGACCATCTTCTTCGAAGTTGGAATTTCGAAACGAAAATGGGAAAGGGAAAGCGACTTTCGTCGCCAATGCTCAGCAGAGCCCAGTGGTCCAAAATCAACTGATCGCCAAGATGATAGACGGCGATTCTTCAATGAGAAACTGAAGCGCCCTTATTCATTTCCCCGGGATAAAACGAGGAGACTGTTCGAGCTGGCGGTGCGCAACAGGCTCATCACCTTACCAGATCCAAAACGCACATTGCAACCCGGTGAGGCCAATAATCCCAATTATTGCCCCTATCACCAAGTGGTAGGCCATCCAATCGAAAATTGCTTCGTCTTCAAAGGCTGAATTGAGGACCAATACCAACAAGGCAAATTCGCACTGTCCGAGAATTGGAAAGTAAGCCCGCCTCAGCCGCACGCTCTTAAAAGGGGGGACACACCGTGGGCATCATGCTCTTTAATAGAAGAAGTTCCATGGGAGGTCGCTCTTTCAGCCAAGATGAAAAGAATGCTGAAGGATCTCCAAATATGCCCGGCAATCAGGTGGAAAAGTCCACTGGAACCCGAGATCATTGAGGGAATGCTGAAGCCGCGCCTGACTCCAAGAATTAGTACCAATGGGCAAAACACCCAGGCCCAGCCGTCAAAGTCTTCGAAGAAAAAGAAGAAGACCAAAAAGCCTGGACAGTCTAACGACAAGCGCACGGATCTGCAAAAGTATATTGACGCGCTGGAGGAATACAACCAGAAGGCGCGAACCCCAGTCACGCTCCAAGAGTTTCTCAACCACATCTTTGAAAATAGAGATGGCGATGAAGATGAGGGAGAAGACTTGTTAAAAAACCTGAAGATTATGTGGCAAGCTGCCACATGATCTCTCATTCGTCAGTAGATGGTGAAGAAGCTCCTGATACAGAGAAACTGGGGCAAATTCCGAACCGGAACTCCTAGGACCCTCAGACGAGATGATTGACGTATTCCTGAACGAAGCTCTTCTGAAAAGCAAAGCTGATCAGAAGCGTGAAATCGCCGTATACGAAAAAGCCAAACGTCGACGACTGAACGAAAGGATTGAAATACCCCAACTGGATAGGAGCACTCCGGTCGCCAGTAAAAGCAGGTTCAAGATAAGGAAAATGTTCGCCAAAGTCATATTGATGGGAATGAAGCTGCCACCCTCCGAAAGAAACACTCCTGATAGAATACACCTTAACGAAGAGGATGCACATCCAAACTACTGCTTGTACCATCGGAGGACCACACACCCTACTGAAAAATGCAACGCCTTTAAAAATTGGTGGCAGGGATACGTTGCTCACCGGCAGCATTTCAAGCGGATGAAGCGCAAAACTCGTCGGGAACAAAGAAGCACGACAGATGAGCATAAAAGAACAGCCGGTGAATGTCACATGGTTAATTCCGGGGGATTGCAGGTTCTCACCTTCGAGAGTGATTCTGATGAAGAAATAGCCCTCGGCCCTCTCTTCAAGGAATCCATCTCTGAAACAGAAGAGATGAAGACCTGCGAGAACATTCAGCTGTGCAATTGCACGCTACCTGAAAAGAATCTCGGACCCGCAAATAGATGGCTGTTGTTGTTTGGACCCTACCTGTAGCTCAGATCTCTGGGGACACCCGCTGACCCTGTGCTCGCCGGATCCGCAAATCAGACACTGTCCCTTGGCTCTACAACAATCTTTCTGCATGTGCCCTGACCTCTAGCAATAGTCGCATGGCATAGCCCTCCGCTATGGCTGCTGAGGTGAGAAAGTACGCTTCATCTGCGTTACCTCTGGCCTGTGAACTGGGATTGCTCCACGAGGAGAAGTGGCAGCTCGTGATGGAACTATATGGGTCCTCCTATCCACCGATCGCTTGCCCTTGTCCTTCTCTAATAACCTTTCTTGTACCCGGGTAGCGTTCAACACCTATGCGAAGGTCTGTAGGTGGAGAGACGCGATAAGCTGCTGCTTCTCGATATCGAGCCTCTGCTGAAACCGTCTAGCCCTGGCGGCTTCGATGGCTACCATGTACCGTGCAAAGTGACTCAGCCTGTTAAAATCTGTGGCATAGACATCCACTGGGCAGCCATTTTGCTTCAGCGTGATAAATTTCTCATCCATCTCGGCCTTGGCAGTAGCCAGAAAATAGTGATCTAGAAAACACGTGGAGAATGTGTCCCATCCGATAGGTTTCTCTAGCCTGCTTTCCTCAACGGACCACCATGTGCGGGTCTCATCCTCTGGCTGGATCTTCACCACGCTTACTCTATCGACGTCAGGGACATGAGCGGCCGTCAAAAGATTTTTCCACATTGATAATTCATTGCTCTGCCCCAAGTGGATCTGCCGCTCCCGTGAATACAGCCAGGTGAAGTCTCATGAAATCATAAACGGTACCAGTCCTAGCCTGTGTAGCTGGTACGAGAGCGTCTTTGAGGGCAGCAAGAACGGCTGTAGATCTCTCCAAAGCGGTAATTGCATTCTCTTGCTCGCCTTCAATCTCTCGGCCAAGAGATCGGTCTTTCTTTTCTGAGTCCCTGCTAGGGTCGTTAGTGTGTTGAGAATCTTCTCTGTATGATCATGGGGACCGGCACCTGAGGAGTTGCCTAAGGACACCATATCTCTGAAAGATGATCAAGGAAAGGATTATAAGATGATTCAATGAGAATTATAAGAAGTGAACATGCAATATAATAAAGTATAAATCAAGGGTGTAACTCAGTCTAGGGATATCTCGACGGAACTGTAATTTCATTCTAAATCTGGCTCTGATACCAACAAAACCATGTCATGTCCCGCTTCCCAAAATATAGAATACGAGTGGTGACTAGGCCAGCCATGCTCCTATAGTCAAGAAATAATTCCGCCGTAGTTACACTTCGGTTTCTAGCATTACATGGTAATCAGTAAACACAGCACGAAGGTAAAAAAAATCACAGCTCTCAACTTTATTACATTTAATCAACAGAATTCAAGATACAATTATTTGCTTGAAAGAAACAACTAATCAAAAAGAATAAGAATATCCTTATTGCAAGTAGAAAGCGATAGCGCTGGTGTCACGGTCTAAATCTTTGCGATCTCGAATGCAGGTCCTGCTTCTGAGCTGGGTCCACTTCATCCTCTGAGCATGCACACTCGGGTAGTCAGGGCGACACATATAGAAATATATATGTATATATAGTGTGGGTGTATTATGATATTAAGCATGAAATAAACAGCAGAATACAGTAACATGAGAATATGGAATATCAAGTGAATGTACACGGTATGGTATATGTATCATGTCAAAAATCCATGCAATGTGTTTGTCGTTACCTATCAGTCACTAAGTCAATTGAAATCAATCGGTGGAAAAGGATGCTCGCATTTAACAAGGGTTTCATGCATGCCTGAGACTATGGTCCACTGTTACCTGGGACATAACCCTGCAGCCGTGCCGCTAGGCCCATGACAATATATATATCGCTAACGCTAATATCGAATGATCATCCTCTAAGTCACTGTACCTCGCTAAATTCGAGTTCAATTCCACCTTGATTTCCCTCATTTCTCAGATTATAATATGTGTTCAGGTATTAGATAGATTGTGAACAAATACGTATCGCTTCCACTTTCAATCACGCATCGACTTATCAATATCACTTTCAATCACTAGCACACTATCGTACTTGCCACAACCAATCACTAACACTTATCTATCGACAATGCAAATCAGTCGCTAGGTCTCAATGTAAACGATCACTATGCAATGGGTATAAAGCAAACACAAAATAAGGTAGAAATGCACTAAACAGATGTTCACTAAATTATGACAGCCAATACCAAATGACTTGCAAAATTCACCATAAATCACACGTGTAGAATCGACCTAAACAATATAAAAGGCATATGAAGTATACATGATTATCTAAGTAGTAAAATTAGTTTCATGTCAATACGAATTCAGGTTAAGGATTTATCATCATTTTAAATCAGTGATTAGTTGTTGGAATTCTAGTTTCAGAACTGAAAGTCCAATTTCACGCGCAGTTTACTATGAATTGTGTTTAGATTCAGGTGTTACTCCAGTTGAATAAAACCTAGTTCTATCTGTTAGGTTTCCAAATCATCAAGCGGATCAATGATATCCTCAGTGTACTAGGTGTTTAAACTGTCACTGCAGAACACGTCGACAATTTAAAATATAATTAAAATATCAAACGATAGGAAAACTGAACGAGCCCAGAACCATAAGTTAGCTAGCTAAATTATCTACGTGGCAATATAGGACTCCGCGTATTTTCAGTTTTTCTTAGAGATGTACAGGCGCTTAAGTTCAGGTATCAACACGAAATACTACTCTGGACTGCAATCTAGAGCCGTATTTCCAGTTAGTTTTCATCATCAATTTACAGCAGTATCGAAATATAAAACACAGGGGGTTCTAGTATCGAGTCGGATTCGATATGAGCCCAACACCTCATTTCGATTTATATTTAATTTAATGTAGATTTTAGATTGTGTCATATGCGGTGAATTCCAGATTCAACGTTGTCTTTTTGGGGTGACATTTCGTGATGATAATCTTAATATTTTTACCTTAAATCTCTACACAATAGTCACTAACAGTAACGGAATTCGACGATCACAAAACATGGGCATTTTAAATAGGATTTTCATTCGGGTAACATATCGAACACCTAGATTATATGTGCGGGTATCAACCAAACATCGATTTCGTTTGATTGATCAAAACAGGATTTACTTCATACAAATTCTAAATGATAATGATACGGAAAGTAGACTCGAGTTGTGTTCCATTCAATACAATCAATAACAAGGGTTCACTGGAAAATGATTAGATTATAATTTATCGATCTAGCTATAAATAGATGTGTATTTATGCACAAAATCGATTATCATTATCAATTTGATTAACTAATACATTAGCATGAATAAGCAAGTGATTGATTTTCACTTGCCTGGCGACAATCGTGGCAACGAATAGCGAGAGTACGACACGTTCACGGGCAGCAACAACGAAGACACGGCGACGACAGCACCCGATCAGCAGCAGCAACCATGCACAGCGACACCTAGTGCCGGCCTCGGCTGGGACTTGGGCTCGAGTCTGGCCGGAGCTAGGCAAGAGGACTCGCTGGAGGAGGAATGGGGTCCGCTAACGAGGCGACGGTGATCCAGGAGGCGCAGGTGACGAGTGACGTTCAGCAAATCAAGTAGGCAGTGACATCGGGTGTTTGAAGTTAGGTTCAAGGAGTGGTCGAGGTATTTTTAGTGAGGAGTGAGGAGGGTGGTGCTATGGTCGAGGAGAAGCTGGAGGCGTTTGGTGGGTAGCCGGAGGCTCGTCGGCATCAATGAGGTGCCACGGTAGAGCTTGAGGTCATTGGTTTCTTTGCAGTGGGGTTGGAGACGAAGGAAGTGGTTGGGGGTACTGTGAGGTAGTTGTGGAGGGTCATCCATGGTGTTGGCGATGGCGTTGGGAAGACCTTCGACGGTGATAATAGTCAGGGTTGTCTTGGAGGTTGTAGTGAGGGACGACCGGAGCTGAATTGGAGGGGAGGTCGGCGGTGAGGAAGTGGAGGTGTGTTGCAGTGGAGATCAGTAGATGCAGCGAAGGCAATGTCTGAAACGATGGCCACGACGGTGCAGAGGAGGTAGCCGGTGAAGTTTAGAGAGAGAGAACAAGAGAGAGATGGTGAGATGAGAGAGATAGAGATGGGGAGAGTTAAAGAGAGAGAGAGAGGCAAGGATTCAAAAGAGGTGATCTCGGAGTTTGTTGGCGACGAGGCGAAGACGTGGGACGAGCACGGGTCACGATGCGGCAGTTACGAAGGAGGAAGAGGTGTTCGTTAGGTTGAGAAAGATAGAGAAAGAAAGAATGAGAGGAAACGAGAGGGTCGTTGAGGATGATGGGGAGAAGGAGGAGGAGATCTCGGAGTTTGTTGGGAGTGAGGTGGCGTCAGTGTGGAGCGGTTCTCGCGGGGACGGACATAAGGGAGAAAGAAGAACGTTGGGTAAAAGGAGGGAAAAGAAAAAGGAAAGAAGAGGAAGAGAGGGAGATAGGAACCGCGTTAGGTCGGGGTTAGGAGTGTGGGCCGGGTTTTGGGTATGGGTTAGGGTTTAAAAAATATTCAGAGTTAGGTTAATATATATCTGTGTGTGTATGTGTGTGTGTATGGTTTGGGTTAATTAGGGTTTTAAATTAAATGAGAAAAGAATTTGAAAGAAAAAATGGAAAAATATTTATAAAGAAGTACGGAAAATATACAGATTTGGGGATTTACAAAAATATTCTTCAGATTTTCAACATTTTCGATTAGCACACTATTATGTTGAAATTTTAAAAATCTTAAAATTTCTTATTTTTCCGGTTTTTCAATATTCCGCTTAACATAAGAAAATATAAGATATATTTTGGGTTTTTTCGGTTTTTTAATATTTTACATAATATAACATACGAAAATTATCAATCTAATTTTTTTTTGCTTTGGTTCTTTAATATTTTGGTGGAATATTCACGATCTAGACTCTTTGATACTTGCATGCAGGTCTATAGAATATAGAAAAGCATGACAATATTTTATTTTCTATAGTATAACCGCATGACAATCATAAAATTGACAAAAATCCTATAATTATTTGTTTTCTTCTAATTACAATATTTTGCATGTTAATACACGGAAAATGCATAATTTTCACACATCTCAAACTGTTTGTTTTCTTATTTTCAGTTTTCTCCGATATTTCAATATTTTGCTTAGTATAGCACATTAATATCCTGATATATTCAAAAATCCTAAAATTTTCTATTTCCTTCAAATTTTCAATATTCTATATGCTAGCATAAAAAAATTGAGAATTGTTTAAAAATTCAAAATGTTTCCGTTTTCTTCAAATTTTTAATATTTAACATGCCGTGGTTCTCGAAAATCATGAAATTTTTAAAAATCACACATTTTTTTGGTTTTTCAATATTTTGCTTCTTCTAACACACCAAAATCGCTAAATTTTAAAAAACTTAAAAATATTGTTTTTTTAGATTTCATAAGCTTTTGTATACCATACACCAAACAAAAATCGTGAAGTTTTTAAAAATCTAAAATTTTTCTGTTTTCATTGGGTTTTTATTATCAACTTGTTATATAGAACATGAAAATTGTAATATTTTTAAAAATCTCAAAAATTTATGTCTTTTTGGGTTTTCAACTTTTTGCTTGAACGGAAATCATAAAATTTTCAAAAAAAAACTTATAAATTTTTTTCTTCACTTTTTTATATTTTTCATGATATATAGCACAAAAATAGTAATTTTTTCAAAAATCTCAACCAAAAAATATTATTTTCTTTCTTTTCTTCACTTTTTTATATGATGTAAAGCTGATGAAAATTATAAAATTTCAAAATCCTCATAATTTTTTGTTTTGTTTGGGTTTCCAATATTTTACTTATTCATGCTTTCAAAGAACTTTTGGGTATCAATAATACAAAAATTTATGTGAGTTACAAGAAAAAAAGATAGTCTATTACTATCAAGAACCTACCATGACAAACAAATCAAGTTCAATACACGAAAATCACAAAATTTTTAAAAATCCCAATTTTTTTCAAATTTCCAATATTCCGCATGCACACGGAAATCGCAAAATTTTCGAAAATCTCAAAATTTTATATTTTCTTTGGTTTTTCAATATTTTGCTTGTTATAGCATAAAAAATCTTTAAATCTTCAAAATTCTTAAGAATTTTCTGTTTTCTTTAGTTTTTCAATATTTTTAGCACATGAAATTTTCATAAGACTCAATATTTCTATTTTCTTTCATTTTTCTATATTTTATATGTTATAGCATAAATAAAATCATAAAATTTTCAAAATTCTCAAATTTTTCTGTTTCCTTTCGTTTTTTAATATTATGAATGATATAGCATACGAAAATTGCGAAATTTTCAGTTTTCTTCAAAATGTTAATACCTTACATGCTATATGGCGTTAAAATTTTCTGTAATCTTTCGTTTTTCTATGTTTTTGTTTGCAATTCTAAATGAAAATCGCGAAATTTTTTACTTTCAAATAAATTTTTTCCCAATATTTTGTTTGCTATAATACACAAAAATCGTGAATTTTTTTAATATTTTGTCGGTAAAACTAAGTAGTGAGAGAAAATATAGAAAGATATTTTCAAGTAGAAGGCTGATAAAAAAAATTCCATCATATAAGCCTAACCGTATAGGATAAAAAGAATGATAAATATTGAGTACAAAACCAATAAAAAAATCTTCATGACCCAAATATAGTAAGAAATTAAATAGAGATTAGATAACAATTTTTCTATTAAAGTCGAAACTAGATAAGAGTATATTTCAAGAAATATTCTTTTATATAGTTTTACATATAATATATGGGTAAATGGACCCTACAATGTCTCCGTAGAGTGCACTTTACAGTAGAGCATATGCTACATGTTTTTATTAGAATTTGTATAGTGCATTTGCATTTAAATGCAAAACCCCATGAAAAGGAAGGAGGCAAAAGCATGTGAAGTCCAATGCAAAAATGACACATATATTTCGCTGCAGGATGCGCCCCACAGGGATACTCCAAGGCTCCCGTACACATAGTTATATATATATATATATAAGAAATTGAGAATTTCTCCTCCAAAAAAAAAAGAGAGTATTTCAATCAAGTTATTTGACATAACCTTTGATATAACCTTATTAACAAATCTTCTGCTTTTTTTATGTTAATGAGGTCGTTAACACTCATTCTTCAGAAAGTCTACTATGCTTGGTTGATAATTTTTTACTAATTATTGCTTGTTTATTGTTTTATTAATTATTAATTATATATCAACAGCCAAGTCCACTTTATTTTAAGAAAAGCTAGTGATGAAATGATGCTAACACCATATCAAGCTACTTTAATTGTGTGGTTAGTTGCTTGTGATTAATTAAAAATGTATTTGATGCATTTGCAAGTTTTAATAGATCCAACTGCTAATTTGAAAGACCGTTTCATTTTTTTTTATTAAAATGAAGCTATAATCACAGTAATTTAAAGAAAAAATTGTTTTGTGGGTTTATCTTTATACATATCAATCATTTTTTTTCTGATTTGCTTTAAATACGCGCTAACTGGATTTGAATTTAAGGAATGAACCGGTGGGTCTTGACAATTTTTATACCCACTATTTAAAACCTAAAAACGAAACTTAACCAGACCAAACATTAAAACCTAAAACCGAAACTTGACCGGACCAAACATGTTTACAATGCTTATATAATACCCAAACATATAAATTTGCGTTTGGGACGGATCTGGACGGATTTTGGGATTAGATGGACGGGTTGAGTTTTGCAGGCTTTTCAGACCTAACACGTTATAAATTATTATAAAAACGAAAATGTGAAGGTTGCCGGTGACTTTAACCAAAGATGTGCAGATCATATACTTTGATAGTCTATGTTAAATCATATGGTTTAGATTTATAAATTAAACATAAATATTGAATCAACTATATACAATACAACAAATTACAATGGAGGTATTTTAACATTTAAAACTAAATGTTTATGGTGTACATTTTGGGCCGAGTTGGTTGGATACAAGAAGCAGGTTTGGTTCGGTGTTCGGGCTATACGCTTAAGGTTCGGACGGACAGACATGTATAGTAAACCCGCACCCCATATGAAAAGTTTATAGCTGATCTTCTATCCTGAATATATATACGTACGCTGACGGGTTGCAAAAGAATTTTGGATCCTTGAGTGGCTACATTTGGGCTCATGCAAATCACAGGCCTATAATAAGCAAGCATAGGCATCCAAGGAGCATCCCTTTGAGGACCCCCAAAGCTGAAGCCATCAGCAAAGATCTTGTGAGGAGAGGCTTCCGACTCGTCGGTCGGGTCATCGTATACTAGTTCACGCAGGCTTCCGGTATGGCCATCGACCACCTCACCCGCTGCTTCCGGTTCCAAGAGTGCGTCAGGATTGCACAAATATCTTGGGGAATGGCTAATATGGCTTTGTAATTAACATGGCACAAAGATCGTGTAGTGTAGTGTACTTTTTTGCTTTCGCTTTTATTCTCCTACGGTTTATTTTGTTCTTTCGTTAAAACAACTTTAATGATACGCGGAAGATTCCGAGCTTTTGTTTCAACTCAAAAGTGTTTTCACTTTTCATTTTGTGGTTGATTTCCATTTTTTTTTTTTTTTTGAGTTATGTGTGGAGATATATGTAAAATATGAGAATGTTTTCTTGGATGGCGGTAGGATTGCAGTTAATGGAGCAAAGAACAAAGGACTACAGGAGACGATATATCCTGAAAATTAGAAATAATCTTTTATATATTGTGGAATTTGCTCCATTTCCCTGATGACTTAACTGTATTAACTTAGAATTGAACATAATTTTCTATAACAAATTTAGTATCTTTGGCATACTTGGAGACTTGACGTGGACTAGTATATTTTGAAGGAGGTCAACTGTATTTTAGGATTATGATTAAAACTCCTCTCCTTTTATATTTTTCTCATTCATGAACTTGACGATATTAAAAGAGGTTTAACATTAGACAAATAGGCAATCGGTCTTAAAATTTTGTCAAAATATATTGTACCCTTTATTTATAACCTTTTTTTTTCCTTTTGTCATAAGAAAGCTTAGATGACGAGGATGACAATCCTAGTTCTCACTACAGTGCAATTGAAGGACCAAAAAGAAATATTCATGCACCAAATAGAAAATAACATTGCGTGCTCAAGATGACACTTGTTTAAAGAGGGTTAACATCAGGCCCATAGTCAGTCACAAAACTTTATCAAATTTCTACCGAAGGTTTGCTTTATAGCCGACTCCATTTAGATAGGAATAGGCTTCGACGATGATGATAGGTTCAAAATTTCTTTAAATCTTACAAAGAATTTAGAGATTGTTGCGTCCTTAAAGTTTTAAGGCTAAATTGCAGAAAATACTCTTGACTTTTGCCCCCAACAACAGAAAATACCCCTAACTTTCTAAAACCATCACTTTGCCCCCTCTCAAGTTTAATTTATTCCCAAATGTTCTTCATTTAAATATTTTATTAAAATATTTAAATGAAATAAGAATTATCTAAAAATATAAGAAATAAGAAATATGATAAAGAGAGAAAAGAGATTTTTTAAACTTAAATATTTAAATGAAGTGTATTTTGGAAATAAATTAAAGTTGAAGATGCAAAGTCCTGATTTTGGAAAGTTAAAGGAAATTTATGGTATTGGGATGGAAGTATTTCCTGTCATTTAGCCTAGATATTGATTGTTAAAAGTTTCACATTGTTGCCCCAATCCAGCCCTAAGCCCAGCCCATCATCAAAACAAAACATAGAAAACTTCTAGCTTTATTATATTGCAAGAGAAGAACAAAAACTTATAATGCAACAAGAAACTCATAAGAACAAAAGCTTTTTAACTAACAAGAGAATCCCTTCGGGAAACAAGAACTATAGCTAAATATGTCCCCACGAAAAACAATTAAAATTGTAAGAGCACTTGAATTTTGCACATATATATACACATAGGGCTTAAGCTACACAAAAACCCGCTGCCCCAAGGTGGGTCCGGAAGGGATGTAAATGATTGAACACGGATAGGATATGGGTGTTACAATATCCTATCTGTATCTATTGGTCGTGGACGAATTCGAGTACGATAGTATCGGAAAATGAAAATTAGTATATCAATATTTGGAAAAAGTCGAATACATAGATGGATGTGAAATATATATTGGAAAAAATATACCCAATAAAATCAGACTTTCCTATCTTTTTTATCGGATATAAATACGGGTTGAATATAGGTCATAAATTTACTATCTATATTTGATTAAGGAAAAACATGTATATAGTTACGGCGTCAAACTGGAATATTTGTATCCATTTACTTGTGCGCATGTCCTGCCGACTTAAAAATAATGGGATCGGGCCCCTCCTATTTTACCCTCTGGGGTAAAATGGAAGGGGGCGGCTAGATGTTTTTTAGTTGGACAGGGCCGCTCCCAACCCTTTGTTTGTGCACCGCCTACAGGTTGTGCTGTCGTTTGTGCACCACCGGCAGGCTGTGCTGCCGTATAGCACAGGGCTATTCAATCCTCTATATCCATACATGGCCCCTCTGGTTTACTTCATTCTAATCGACCCCATACACCTTCGTCCCTATCTCCACAGTCACCCACTTGCTTTGACTTGGGCCCAAAGCAGTGTGCACCCTAACGATAACTCACCTACCAACAACAACAATAACAACTGAGGCTTTTATCCCAAGCATATGGATAGGCTTTATGAACCAACATGAGAATCACGCTGGATCCAGCACATGAATCCTCCACCTCCACTCACTCCTATCGAACAATATACTTTTATTGAGGCCTTTGGCAACCATATCTTTTCGTATCACCTCCATCCATGTTTTCTTCGGTCTCCCTTTCATCCTTTCGATATTATCTGTTGGATATATATATGCTCTAGAGGCCAGTATTGTATATGTATACATATGGATGCTAGGGATTGTTCCTTCATAAAATATCAGAAAAACCCCCAATGGGGCATCACGTGCCCACACGTGATCAGGGGTCACGTGTTGACACGTGATGGTTTCCTGGGGATTCTGCTGAAATAAAATTAAATTCTAATCAAACAAGCAATCAGTGGAGTCACGTGCCCACACGTGATATGCCTTTACAAAGCCACTGAAGAGAATTCAAAGTGTAATAAAACAATAAGGAATACCCCAATGGGGAATCACGTGTCCCCACGTGACCAAAGGCCACGTGCAGACACATGATGGGTTCTTAAGCTCTTTAACTAATAGAATTAAATTCTATTTAAATGATCAAACAGTGGGATCACGTGCCAACACGTGATAGGCTCTTAAGCCTTCTAAACTAATAGAATTAAATTCTAATTAAGAGGGAATCGAGAATCCTAACTGTAAAAATATTTCTCTAAATCTTTCCCAAAAAAAAGATTATGCTCTGTAAAGTGGAGCACCGTTGGATTAAAAATCCAATGGTGATTAAAAATCAACAATTTATAGAAAGATTCTATACAAGGAAATATTTTCCTGAAATTCACCAAGAATAACAAACAGATAATCTTTTGGATTAAAAATCCAATGGTGAATAAAATTCACTGAGTGATCTAAAAGATCAAGTTGGTTACAAAATCAATTGAAATCTTTCAATGAAAGATTGACTAAACAAATTGCTTCTTTTTCTTACTCCTATAAATAGGAACTAAGAAGAGAAGAAAAAGGATTCTGTTTTTGGAGAGACAAGAATAGTAAAAAAAGAGAATTTAATTCTCCAGAGAGAAAAGAAGATTTTCTCAGAAGAGAAAGAAACCCTAGATGGGAAAGGGAAAGAGATCTAAGCTCCATAAAACAAAAGGAGAATTTAATTCTTAAATTAAGAGTTTAACTCTTCTGAATAAGAACTTAGTTCTTCTTTTGGTTGAAGAACTGCAGAATCAGATCTCCCCATAAGTTGAGAATTTAATTCTCATCGGGAAGATTCTGCCATGCAGATCCAAAACTTAGAGGGAGAATTGAGTTTAGGGAATTTAATTCCCCCAAATACTTAGGAATTTAATTCCTCCAACAGAAACATGGTTTAACTCTTAAAACAAGAACTTGGTTCTTCTTCATGGTTGAAGATCTGCAGAAGCAGATCTCCCCATAAGTTGAGAATTTAATTCTCATCGGGGAGATTTTGCTACGTAGATCCAAAATTTAGAGGGAGAGTTGAGTTTAAACAATTTAATTCTTTCAAAACACATAGGAATTTAATTCCTCTAAATAAAATTAGGGTTTAACCCTATATAAGAATTAAATTCTCAAATAAAGGACTTAAACTTTCCATGCACGTAAACCTGATCACGTGGTAACACGTGACCCTCATCCTCAATGAGTAGAAAAGAACGATCAAGATTAGGTCACGTGACCCCACGTGACCCTTAAACAGACTCCTCAAATGAGAAAGAAAAAGCTTGGAGGTAATGCCTCACGTACTCACACGTGACCCTCAAAACTAAAGGGAATAAAGCTGAAGGCAATACTGATTTAGGGCGCCTCACGTGTCCCCACGTGACCCCTGATTAACACCTTTTTAAAAGTGCAAATGAGGGAAAACAGAGGAATTAATACCTAATACATAGCACTATCACGTGCCCATACGTGATGATTACAAAGATTAAGTGTTTAACATTTATTGACAGACTTTGAGAGTAAAATAAAAAAGTTTGGCCCAATTCTCTGGCGCCTCACGTGACTCTACGTGACCGCCTCATTTTTAGTGTTTAACACTATTTTGAGTGTCCTGTCTGTTAGTGTATATGCCCTAGGGGCCATTATTGTATCATACTAGTTTGTATATTACTTAATGGAAGCTTGGAATATTCACAGTTATATATCAGTCTTGCTAAAAATGGTAGTATGCTACTTGGTTTGTTTCTACTTTAATATGTGCATATGTTTCTTGTAACGTATCATTTATACATATTAGTAGAGCCCATAGGATCTTTGCTTGATTAGCAGCGTTGTGATGGCAGTCACACTAGTGGGGGCTGGGTAGTCCATAAGCAACATCCTATACAGGTCCCTGGTCGTTGGATTATCGAGACAGGGCATCGATATTCCGGAGTAGACCAAGTGTGTACGCTTCTCATCCCAGTTGAGGAGATGGTCTGTCCCACAGCCATCAGT
The DNA here is from genome assembly GCA_030015575.1 of Agapanthus africanus. Taxonomy (NCBI): domain Eukaryota; kingdom Viridiplantae; phylum Streptophyta; class Magnoliopsida; order Asparagales; family Amaryllidaceae; genus Agapanthus; species Agapanthus africanus. The sequence continues at coordinate 53,455,793 of CM057348.1, forward strand.
ACGTCGTACTGGAGATAGTATACAGGTGCTTGTTAGGTTACGGGTACATCGGACATGACTCGCAGAGGAACTGTTGGTTGGTATTATACCCATCGTCAGTTAACAGTTCCCAGGTGACATGAGTACAGCATAGTCCGCAGACTTGACACTCCTACTTCGCCTCGAGTGTGTCCCACTATTCTTAGATTGCTACCCTACCACGGCTCAAAGGAGTCGTGCAAACAGGTAGCAGTTGGGTGCAGTCCCGAGCACTTGAAGGCAGTGGCGGTCAGACAGGATTCGCCTCTCCCGGTATTGGGAGTTGATATCGCGCTGTATCGGAGAGCCATTACGCAAAATCCCTGGCCAGGGCAAGCGAGATTTACCGGTAGGTTCCAGTAGTTTCTCAGGGTATAATGGGCTACGCTCCGACACGACTTATACCGCTATTAGGGGACTGACGCTTGTCGCCCCCTAGGCTCGATATGCGATAGTCTTAGACGAACAAACCGGACTGTACGGAGATTGTCACATCAGGCTCAGTAGGAGTTCGGATGGATTTCCTCATCGGCCTTCTTATCGACATCTACCTGGGGACCGTTACGTACAGCTAGTGCCGCTTGCGGTCTGTGGTTAAACCTACTGCCAGCGTAGTGTCGAGTCTTTAGAGTCCCACACAGAGAGTTTCCCTGCTCCAGGAGAAATGATATAGAGGTCGTATGGTTTTACGACAAGGGTTCGGACGCGTACACGTGTTTACGCACGTACGACGTTTGGACAGTTTTTGCTAGCCGGCTTTGGTTTAAGCCAGATTCTAGTATCGGGTTATTGGATTTATACAGTCTAAAGTTTTTCCGTATTTTAACGGATAGGAGGGGCGTTCTCGTAATTTGTCGGGAAGCTTCTAGAAGGATGATGACATGGAGGGTAAGGTGGCATTAGCATTTAATGAATTTATGACTCATTTAGATGAATCATTCAAGTGGGTTAATGAAGCATTTATTTCTTAATGACTCAGTTGATGATTCATTGCATATATTTAATGAAGCATGATGATAATGCATTTTGATTTATTCTTTTTGATTTTCTTATACTTCATAATATATTAGAAGTGAGAAGCTTTTTCATTAATAACTAATGCTCACCTTCTCTCTCCTCAAGCTCTCTCTTGAAACCCTAATCCTCCCCTCTCATATGTTGAGATCAAGGATTAGATAGACTAATTAATCCATAACCTCACTCTATATCACCTAGGTCACTTTGATTAGCAACTAAAGAAACCTAGTTATCTCAAGTTAGAGATCAAGCTTTGAGTCGGAGCTCTCGGGTAGATCGTCTTTGACTCGAGAAGGCCGTTGAGGTGCCGACGTTTCAAGGAGCCTACGAGGAGTGGAGGACAGCGATGAAGACCCGAAGGACAAGTAACGTAAGGTATAACTTTGAATCCGAGTAGTTAAACCTTTCATAATTTGCTAGTAACGGTTTAGAAACGATTCATGCGCTCAAGTCCGTGTTACGAAGCTTTGATAATCGTTTTTCATATATTCCGCCTCCCCGCAAGTTCGTGGGGTGCGTGACATGGACTTACAGTGGTATCAAAGCCAACTAAACCATTACTAGCTTGTTAGCAACTAATTAGAACTTCGATCATCGGAAAAACGAGAAAACGAAACACCGGAAACCCCATGTTTCTGTTAATTTTAAAAGTGTCGAAAAAATATTTGATATGCCTTAAAATTCACAGCAGGGAAATATAAGAATTCTGAGAAAATACGAGATAGCAACTCGGTTAGATGGCCGCATATCCGCGGCAAGATAGTGCTTTTGGCCGCGGATCCGCCGCCGAGTCAACTCCGAGTTGACACGGATTTGCGCTGTAATTCATATATTTTGGTGTTTTGTTTTCCAGTATATTCTGTTTCTGCCCAGATTACTTCTGTGCTGATTTGCTTTTGGGGTAGACACGGATAAAGGTAGTCGATCGATGTTCTAAATTAATTGCTAATCTGGTTATTATCTGTAATGTTTAATGTGTTCGTAAACCTCCTATAACTGCTAGTATGTCGGTTGGCAGGGGGTTGCACATTTCTGTAATGTTTACTGTTTGTGTATATGGACTTGATTGGAATGTTGTGATGATTAGCCGGGGTTTGAGATGTGTTTTATATTCATTCATTCGATGTAAATGTAATATGATGTAATATTTTTTTGCGGGGCGCATCCAGGTTGCGGTTGTAGCCACCGTTGTATTATTTCATTTTTACTGTTTTTGCTCCTAGGATAGACCCAAGGAGGGGTGCACAAACTACCGGGTACTTTGAAGTGTTTAGTGGCCTACTTACGTTATTGAGGGAGACCGCTTCACTTCGGATACTTGGCGGGTAGTTTGCCGTACCCGTAGGGGTCTAGGGTGGGGTAATGGCTATTCATCACAACTGTGTAATCTGTCTTTTGTTGCAGGCTCAAAGCAAACGCGGATTGCTTACATATCCAATAATGTTCATCTGTGATCTGGAATGCCTATTATTGCGTCTGACGAATGTACAATATCTATATATGATAGCTATTAGACGTCACTTATGTTTTGCATCCGCGCTAGCCCAGCCCCCGCTCTGTCGTTAGTTAAGTAACCTAACGGGTGATGACGGGACCCAGTGGCGAATGCGGATGGTATAAAAGGACGTGGTATTTTCGTTGTTTTCTGCAATGATAGGATAAATGATGGGACGCATTATTATAATGCAAAGAAAATAAACAAAAAATGAATCGTTGGAACAGTTTAAAAGAAACCACTCGGTTATTTTTAAAACAGAAGATATTTTTAATTGCGGAGCTTTAACCACTCCTTTTAAAAGCTATCAGGTTCCTTTGGTTATATCAAGTTCACTACGTTTACGGTTTCGCCAAAACCATTCGTAGCCCTCCGTCATTTCATTTGGGTATTCAGTAGTATTCAAGCTATGTATTTTGACCAACGCCAAGGCATAGTGTTTGGTAGCTGCTGGGTATTCATTTGTTGCATAGATAGATGAGTTAGCTTGGGACAGTCGTATTATCATTTGGCCAACGTCAGGGATATGTACGGATGGGTTCAAATTAATAAGGATAATGATGGGTAGAACTTGACATGTGACTTATGACATTTTGACCAACGCCAAGTTCATAAGAGCATAGGGCAAAAATTTATATCGGGAATTTCTAAAGAAACTGAAATTTGCAAAGAGATGCATACCATTTGGAGTTTGATGAATGTTGGTAGGATTCCTTCAGCATTATCATACGATGATATTTGGATCCCGATCCTACTGTGAGTACATGCTACTTATCAGGAGATTCGTCACTTAATGATCAATGCTATAAACCAAGTAGGTGTCGAGAAAGGTGTCAGCGGGGCTACGCCCCCAGAGAAAAGAGGTTATTTAATTAATGAACTTCGCGAAAGCGTTGGAAAACCTCCCTCGAAGTATCGATACTGGCCTAGCTGAACGGTTAAGCAAGTATTGTACGGTGAGAATAGTCCTGGCTAATTCTTCTTTTATGGTTTGAGAAAGGATTCGAGAAACAGTGGGAGCCATCCAGTTTAGACAAACTAAAAACCAATCTAAACTTGCAAGAGCATCATGCTAAAATGTTTTCTTCTCTTTCTCTCATTGCAGCGACCTTGTGACCACGACTAGGTTACATCTAGATAACAAATTGACTGAATCTGACTTATATGACTGGCAAAGGTCTGTCCAGATGTCCATTACCTATGACAAACTGGACCACCCTATTACTACTCAAGATCCCGCCGTCCCAGGTCCAGTTTCCATCGTCACGGATATGGATATCCGTCAGACAAAGGAAAAGGATAAAGCAAAAGCCAAGTGCCTCGTATTGGCTTCAGTTAATGGTGTATACCAGAAGCAGCACGAGAAGATGGACTCAGTTTCCATCTTTCTCCATAACAAAGATTTATATGGAGAGCAATCTCGTATCGCAAGATATGAGACCTTGAACGAATTATTTCAAGCGAGGTTGGCTGTCGGGTCATCTGTAGGAGACAACGTCCTTACAATGACTAGCCATATTGATGAGCTCCAGGACCTGGAGACTACGTTGGGAAACAGGTCATATGTTGACTTATTTCCACAGTCCCTACCCTCTACTTACACCAGTAAAGTAGGAGGAAAGGGAAGATCAAAAGTTTCGGGACTTAGTGTAGCTAAAGAGGGATGTTCCTATTGTTATGAGAGCGGGCATTGGCAGAAAGATTGCAGGGCTTTGGAAGCATGTAGCCAGGATACAAAGCATGTTATGGCTTTGAACTCAAGTGTGTTTGTAATTGAGAACTGTTTGTCAATTAACTCTACTTCCTGGGTACTAGATACCGGAGCAGGATATCATATCTGTAATTCATTACATGCTTTGAGAAACCGTAGAGTTATAAAGGTAGGTGATTTGTCTCTTAGAGTTGCAAACGGAATGAGCGTGGACGCTGAATCCGTGGGAGAATATCGCCTAGGTTTGATAAGTGGACAGATATTGATTCTACGTAACTGTTTGTATGTACCTAGTTTGACTTGTAATATCATATCAGTGTCCTCACTTTCAAGAGAGGGATATGATTTTACATTCGTAAGCGATGTAGTTCACATCCACCTAAATCAAGTTCTGATTGGGTCGGGTACATTAGATGACGGTATATACGTAATGAGTCAAGCTCAGGTTTTCAATGTCCAAAACACACTTAAAAGAAAGTCTCCAGAAATAAATCAGGCTTTCTTATGGCATTGTAGACTAGGTGACATCAATGAAACACGATTAACTAAGTTACATAGAGAAGGATATTTGAATCCGTTCGAATATCAATCTTATGTTACTTGTGAATCTTGTCTCATGGGAAAGATGACAAAGACTCCGTTTACTGGACACGGAGTAAGGGCGAGCGAGCTCTTAGGACTCGTACACAGTGACGTGTGCGGTCCAATATCTACACATGCGAGAGGTGGTTTTTCCTATTTCATTACTTTTACGGATGATTACTCTAGGTACGGATTCGTTTTCTTAATGAAACATAAATCCGAGGCTTTTGAGAAATTCCAAGGGTATAAGAATGAAGTAGAAAACCAAACCGGCAAAAGTATTAAGACACTGAGATCTGATCGAGGTGGTGAATACTTAAGTGCCGAGTTCCTAGGTTACCTAAAAGAGAAAGGAATTCTCTCTCAGCTTACTCCTCCGTACACTCCACAGCATAACGGTGTATCGGAGAGACGGAATCGAACCCTATTAGATATGGTACGTTCCATGATGAGTAATGCTGAGTTACCACGATCTTTCTGGGGTTATGCGCTAGAATCAGCGGCATATCTTCTGAACAGGGTTCCTACCAAAACTGTGCCTACCACCCCATATCAGATGTGGAGTGGGAAGAAACCCTATCTTCAGTATCTGAAGATTTGGGGATGTCTAGCTTTTGTTAAAAAGCAGCATGCAGACAAGCTCGAGGCACGATCAGTACAGTGTAAGTTTGTAGGATATCCAAAGAACTCCAAGGGGTATCTATTCTATTACGCAGAGGAACAAAAGGTTTTTGTTTCTCGTAATGCCCATTTTCTAGAACGGCAGGTTTTAGAAAAGGATACAAGTGGGAGCGAAATAGAACTGGAAGAAATTCCAGAACCACAAACTACAACTGAAAGTTTGGTAGAACCAGTAGTTCAAGAAGAACAGGACATTCCCGCACCCCTCCGCAGGAGTAGTAGGCCGTCTCATCCACCTGAGAGATACTACGGTTTTCTCATAGATGGGGATAGAGAGGATTGCGTCATTGATGAAGATGACCCTACTAGCTTCCAACAAGCCATTCAGAGCGGCGACTCGGTAAAATGGCTGGATGCAATGCGGACCGAAATGGAGTCCATGTACACTAACAAAGTATGGACTTTGGACTTTGCTCCAGATGGGGTAAAACCCGTAGGATGCAAATGGATCTTCAAAAAGAAAATTGGTGTAGATAGACAGGTTGAAACCTATAATGCTAGACTTGTTGCAAAGGGTTTCCGTTAAAGACCTGGTTTGGACTATGACGAAACCTTTTCTCCAGTGGCTATGCTCAAATCCATTCGGGTCCTTCATGCTATTGCTGCCTTCTACGATTATGAAATCTGGCAGATGGACGTAAATACGGCCTTTCTAAATGGTAATTTGGAAGAGTGCGTCTATATGGATCAGCCAGAGGGATTCATTCAGAGTGGGAGCAGCAGTAAAGTGTGCAAGTTGCTTAAGTCCATTTATGGACTAAAGCAGGCATCGCGGAGTTGGAACATCTGTTTTGATGATAATGTCAAGGAATTCGACTTTATCAAAAATCCAGATGAACCATGCATATACAGTAAGATTATAAGGAGAGTTGTTGTATTCTTCGTCTTGTACGTGGATGACACTCTCCTAATAGAAAATGACATTCCTATGCTACAGTCAGTCAAAAGATTCTTATCACAGAAGTTCTCCATGAAGGACCCGGGTGATGCCACCTACATTCTGGGGATCCAGATCTATCGTGATAGATCAAAGAGGATGTTGGGACTTTCCCAGTCCAGGTACATAGACACCATATTGAAAAGACTCAGTATGTAAGATTCTAAGCGCGGTAACCTACCGGCTTGTCACGGAATCACCCTCTCCAAAGAGATATCTCCCAAGACTGATTTGGAAAGGGATCGCATGTCGATTATACCCTACGCTTCTGCGGTAGGCTCTATAATGTATGCGATGTTATGTACCAGAGCAGATGTAGCATACGCATTGAGCGTTGTAAGCCGGTATCAGGCAAACCCAGGGGAGAAGCACTGGATAGCAGTAAAGAACATTCTCAAGTACCTGAGAATGACTAAGAAGATGTTCTTGGTATATGGCGGAAAAGACCTCCAGATCGAGGCCTTTGCCGACTCCAGCTTCCAGAATGACAAGGATGACTCCAAGTCCATGTCGGGTTATGTCTTTACCCTCAATGGAGGGGCGGTCTGTTGGAAAAGTTCCAAGCAGGAGACCGTTGCTGACTCAACGATGGAAGCGGAGTACATAGCTGCTTGCGATGCCGCAAAAGAAGCTGTCTGGATGAAGAAGTTCCTCACAGAACTTCAGGTGGTTCCTACCAGTGTTGGTCCAATACCTCTGTATTGCGACAACAACGGCGCTATAGCTTTAGCGAAGGAACCCAGGTCTCATTAGAAGTCCAGACACATCTTAATGCGGTATCACCTGATCAGGGAGATCGTAGATCACCGGGAGATCGAGGCAAAGAGAGTGGATACAGAGAATAACACTGCTGATCCATTCACAAAAGCCATTCCTCAGACGCAGTTCGAGAGGCTATTCGAGATGATAGGTCTACGATATGCCAGCACATGGCCCTAGTGCAAGTGGGAGATTGTTAGTGTATATGCCCTAGGGGCCATTATTGTATCATACAAGTTTGTATATTACTTAATGGAAGCTTGGGATATTCACAGTTATATATCAGTCTTGCTAAAAATGGTAGTATGCTACTTGGTTTGTTTCTACTTTAATATGTGCATATGTTTCTTATAACGTATCATTTATACATATTAGTAGAGCCCATAGGATCTTTGCTTGATTAGCAGTGTTGTGATGGCAGTCACACTAGTGGGGGCTGGGTAGTCTATAAGCAACATCCTATACAGGTCCCTGGTTGTTGGATTATCGAGATAGGGCATCGATATTCCGGAGTAGACCAAGTGTGTACGCTTCTCATCCCAGTTGGGGAGATGGTCTGTCCCACAGCCATCAGTACGTCGTACTGGAGATAGTATACAGGTGCTCGTTAGGTTACGGGTACACCGGACAGGACTCGCAGAGGAACTGTTGGTTGGTATTATACCCATCGTCAGTTAACAGTTCCCAGGTGACATGAGTACAGCATAGTCCGCAGACTTGACACAGCTACTTCGCCTCGAGTGTGTCCCACTGTTCTTAGATTGCTACCCTACCACGGCTCAAAGGAGTCGTGCAAACAGGTAGCAGTTGGGTGCAGTCCCGAGCACTTGGAGGTAGTGGCGGTTAGACAGGATTCGCCTCTTCCGGTATTAGGAGTTGATATCGCGCTGTGTCGGAGAGCCATTATGCAAAGTCCCTGGCCAGGGCAAGCGAGATTTACCGGTAGGTTCCAGTAGTTTCTCAGGGTGTAATGGGCTACGCTCCGACACGACTTATACCGCTATTAGGGGACTGACGCTTACCGCCCCCTAGGCTCGATATGCGATAGTATTAGACGAACAGACCGGACTGTACGGAGATTGTCACATCAGGCTCAGTAGGAGTTTGGATGGATTTCCTCATCGGCCTTCTTATCGACTTCTACTTGGGGACCGTTACGTACAGCTAGTGCCGCTTGCGGTCTGTGGTTAAACCCACTGCCAGCGTAGTGTCGAGTCTTTAGAGTCCCACACAGAGAGTTTCCCTGCTCTAGGCGAAACGATATAGAGGTCGTATGGTTTTACGACAAGGGTTCGGACGCGTACGCGTGTTTACGCACGTACGACGTTCGGACAGTTTTTGCTAGCCGGCTTTGGTTTAAGCCAGATTCTAGTATCGGGTTATTGGATTTATACAGTCTAAAGTTTTTCCGTGTTTTCACGGATAGGAGGGACGTTCTCGTAATTTGTCGGGAAGCTTCTAGAAGGATGATGACATGGAGGGTAAGGTGGCATTAGCATTTAATGAATTTGTGACTCACTTAGATGAATCATTCAAGTGAGTTAATGAAGCATTTATTGCTTAATGACTCACTTGATGATTCATTGCATATATTTAATGAAGCATGATGATAATGCATTTTGATTTATTCTTTTTGATTTTCTTATGCTTCATAATATATTAGAAGTGAGAAGCTTTTTCATTAATAACTAATGCTCGCCTTCTCTCTCCTCAAGCTCTCTCTTGAAACCCTAATCCTCCCCTCTCATGTGTTGAGATCAAGGATTAGATAGACTAATTAATCCATAACCTCACTCTATATCACCTAGGTCACTTTGATTAGCAACTAAAGAAACCTAGTTATCTCAAGTTAGAGATCAAGCTTTGAGTAGGATCTCTCGGGTGGATCGTCTTTGACTCGAGGAGGCCGTTGAGGTGCTGACGTTCCAAGGAGCCTACGAGGAGTGGAGGACAACGATGAAGACCCGAAGGACAAGTAACGTGGGGTATAACTTCAAATCCGAGTAGTTAAACCTTTCGTAGTTTGCTAGTAACGGTTTAGAAACGATTCATGCGCTCAAGTCCGTGTTACGAAGCTTTGATAATCGTTTTTCATATATTCCGTCTCCCCGCAAGTTCGTGGGGTGCGTGACATAGACTTACACTGTCCCTGGTGTTTAACACTATTTTAAGTGCATCACGTGGGAACACGTGATAGTCAAATATGTGCTAGTGTTTAACACTATTTTCAAACCAGTCTTAATCTAAATTGGCTAAGTTTTCCAGAGACAGGCTTCCTCTTTTGACTGAGCCTCAAACACACCCTTGTCTTCTAATATTGATCGTCTCATATGATATATGAGTGCTCAGCACTCGATAAAGACAAAGTGTTGTCATAACCCTAAACCCCTATTTAGCATTGCTAAATAATGGGGGGCTGAACCCAGACAAATGTTCAACAGTCCAATAAAGGGCCAACATTTCAAAACCTAATTGGACTTATCCCAACTTGGCCATAAGTCCTCAATTCAGTTTCACCTGAGCCCATGTGCTCATAATCCAATTAATTGATCTTAGTCCCAAATTGGACTACAGATTTCCTAATCAGCATTGGTTCAAGGGTACATCTCTTCACTCCTTTGATATTTATGTTGTAATCCTTCAACGACTTCAAAGAGGTGACGGGTCCCGATAACCAATCATTCCATGGACTGTGGGGTCCTTAAGCCCATGGACTATGATGTCCTTAACCTCGGACTGTGGGGTCCTTAAGCCCATGGACTATGGTGTCCTTAATCTTTACAGACTATGATATCTTTAAACTGGACCACCATGTCCTTAAACTGGTAATGGACCGCAACGTCCCTAAACTAAACAATAGAGCCCAAATGCTCTTTTGTTGGATCTAAATGATCCTGTTAAGTTGATCTTAGTCTAAAAATTAGACTAACGTATCCTTAACAAACGTTTAAGTTGATCTTAGTCTCAAATGAGACTAACGTATCCTTAAACCCAACCCCAAACCCAAATCTAAGAAGATACGGATTTAGACTAATCCACGCCCTATGGGCGACAACATAAATTAGTCTCCGTATACAATCCACGGGCAACCAAAAACAAAACAAACACACACGACACGAAGTGACCATCTGGAGAAGGAGAAGTGGTTACCGCGATGCGGTCGCGTAATTAACTGCAGGGGCTTGCGCCTACAGGGAAGAGCGTCCCCACAATCAAAAACCCCTCAACGAGGGGGAATCTAACGAAGTCTGCTACATCGGCCGCATCCGTTTAAACTTTCGATATACGGTGCCATAAATCAACTTGCCATCTTCGGAGAGGTGGACGGATAGCACCAATTTGCATCTGCCCCCAAATTCAGGAAAGACGGACCTACGCGGCCGCGTCTCTCTATTCGGAGGGGGACAGATTTTGGCACGCCCGGTGGGACCTTTTCCTCTTTCCACTCCACACTTCGTGTGTCGTGTTTCACGAGCAAGTCATGATTTGACATGGTTGCCCTGGATTCGAGATACTAACATTTGGTGTCTTGCTCCGTCAAGAAAAGAGAACATCAATGGCCTCTAACTGCTCCAGCTGCAACTGCAACTCCCATTACACCTCATCTGGAGGTGTAACCTACGGGCCCCAAGCGGCCTCCCTATTCAAGATGCCAGTGGAGCAAGTAACTCAGAACACCACTGCGCTGTTCTTTAGGACAATGATCCCACCGATGAGCTTCAATGCCCCGCTGCTGTCGCAAGAAGCCCTAAAGAAGTTGAGCTTTGTTCGACTTACCACTGCCGCGGCCCCTCTCAACGGGTCGCCCAAATCCAATGCCCCAGTTTTCAACAGACTGGACCAGAACGCCAACAAGCCCGCGATACCTGAAGCAGCCATCCCAAAGCGGATAGCCATCCCGGCTCAAGCGAACGAAATCATCGGAGAGGCTTCTTCTACCAAGAAGTCAGTCTTCACAAGGCTGGCCATTCCGTCTCCCTCTCCAGGCGAAGTTCTCAAAGCTGCTTCCCCTGCCCAGAGGTCTGTATTTGACAGATTGGTCATTGCTTCTCAACGGACATCGGTCTTTAAGAGGCTGACACCGGCGACAACCCTTTGCCAAAACAGGGGGCATGATGAAGTCACCCCTATAGCTGAACCAACTCCAACCGCACGACATGCTCGCCGTCGTCACTGGCGCCGAGTAAGGAAGGCTGGGGGCAGCTCCCCTTCTGGACTGACTTCGTCAGCTCCCACGGTGGAAATCGATGCTGCTGTTCCGACTGGGAACAGCTTCGAACCGCTTAGGAGGGTCCTCAAGAACTCTCCAACTGCCATGCTGAAAAGGTCTCCTCCACCTATGGAGAATACTACAGAAAAGAAGCCGGAGCAGCCCCCTCAGCGGCTGTCCTCCAAAATTTACAAATTCTGGTGATAGGTCCAGGAATCGGTGATTGACCAGGACTACTCTTGTCGACCAAAGAAGATTAAAACTCGGCAAGAAAATAGTCATCCCGTGGTACCACAGAAGATGCCATCCGTCTGGGTGCCCGCTGCAACGGCTCCCTCGACTTCAACCACTCACAAGAGAAGGAGGCCGGAGAAAGCCCCTATGACCGTGGAGAACCGCAAGGACGCTGAATCTAAACGCCTTAAGTCTGGGGGTATGGTAACACATACCGTTTATATGGATTCCGGCAAAGAGGAAAGCCGTGCTTCTACGAGTCATCGACCGCTTACCAGATCCGTAACAAAGGCCCAGGAGCAACAACAGAAGCTCCAGGAGATGCTAACAAAGATGGCCGTACTCACTGGGCCAAAAGAGAGCCCGGAGACGTCGTCGGAACAGTGTCATGAACAAGAAACCGATGCTGAATTCCTCCGCAGAATCCTCGAGAAGAAGGACAAAGAGGCAGCGGAACAAGCTGCCAAAATAAAACGAATGGCGCTTTTATTTCAAGACATGGTCCGGATGATGTTACAGCCGGATCCTCCAGCTGAAGACCCTCCGATTATCCTTGAAGACGATAGGGAGAGACATCAAACCCTCTTCCGGCTTGTTCAGCAGCCAAGGAGGAGACCATCTCCAAGGTCGCTCTGGATGATTACATCGCTCAGCAAATACGAGCTCATCATACAAGCAAAACGGCCGGGCAGATCGTTAAGACTGGACGACCCTATCCGGGCTGGTATGACCAAATAAGATACCCGCCGGGATATACGATCCCTAAATTCCATGTATATAAAGGGACGGTCAATCCCCACCAGCATGTCTCCCAGTTCAGGGCTCTATGTGGCAACACTGGAGGTGACAATAAACTGCTACTTCGCCAGTTCGTCGGCAGCTTGTCGGAGACAGCGTTCGAATGGTACTCCGAACTTCCGAACGACTCTGTCAAGACATTTGCAGAAATGGAGCTCCGATTCACACAAAGATTCGCAAGCCCTAATAAGCGTACTCCGATTACCGCACTAATTAATGCCAGGGTGAAGCCAGGCGAGACATGGGTTCAATATGCAATACGATGGCGGAATCTGTGGTCGAAATGTGAGCAGCGCATCGAAGAAGCGCCAGTAGTGGGCATGTTCGTGGGTACTCTTGATCCGCAGGTGACCATCTCCCAATTTATGATGTTTTTCAAGCCCACCACCTTCCAAGCCTTGATTGACAAACTGGCCCAAATGGACCAGATGGGTCACAGACCTTCTTCTTTAAAAGCGGAACCTCGAAATGAAAAAGGAAAAGCGAAAGTGACCATTGTCGCCAATGCTCAGCAGCAACTCGGTGGTTCAAGGTTAATTGCTCGCCAGGAGGATAGGCAGCGATTCTTTAATGAGAGGCTGAAGCGCCCTTATTCGTTTCCTGGGATAAAACGAAGAGACTATTTGAGCTGGCAGTGCGCAACAGGCTCATCACCTTACCAGATCCAAAACGCCCACTACAACCTGGTGAAGCTAATAATCCTAACTATTGTCCCTATCATCAAGCAATAGGCCATCCAATTGAGGATTGCTTCGTCTTCAAGGGCTGGATTGAGGACCAGTACCAACAGGGCAAATTCGCACTGTCCGAGAATTGGAAAGTAAACTCGCCTCAGCCACACGCTCTTAAAAGAGGGGATACACCCGGGGCATCGTGCTCTTTTGTTGAAGAAGCTCCATGGAAGGTCGCCCTTTCAGCCAAGACGAAAAGAATGCTGAAAGATCTCCAAACATGCCTGGCAATCAGGTGGAAGAATCCAGTGGAACCCGAGATCATCGAAGGAATACTGAAACAACGCCAAACTCCAAAAATTAGTGGTGATATTCAAGGCGCTCGCACCCAGCCGTCAAAGTCTTCGAAGAAGAAGAATAAGACCAAAAAGCCTGTTGTTTACCCCAATCAGAGCAAAGCTCTGTTCAAATTCCAAGGCGGAAGATGAAGAAACGCTTCATCTTCCCCCAATCAGAGCAAAACCCTACTTTGAAAATTTAAACTTTAATAAATGAAGCAACGCTTCAGATCCTCTGCGCTGCGCGCAGAGCACCACGTGTCAAAAGCTGATACATCAGCGCAGCGCCCAAGGCAGCACGCCTAATCAGAGCAAAGCTCTATTTAAAACAAAATCAAAGGAAGCAATGCTTCAGTTGCGTAAGCACTGCGCTGCGCGACACGTGTCAGCGCAGTTGCGCTGCACTTTGCGCTGCGCGACATGTATCATCGCAGTTGCGCAAGCGCAGTTGCGCTGCGCTTTGCGCTGCTTGACACATGTCATGCGCTGGGGCGTTTGCGCCAAATAGAATTAAATTCTAGCAAGATTTTTTCTGTTCTTGTTAAAACAAGAAGATTGCCTTCTGTAAAACAGAAGCTCTTGGATCAAAGATCCAACGGTGGGGAAAATTCCCCAAATCACTCAGAGAAAGGTCTCTTTAACAAATTTATGGGCACTATATAAAGGCCCCTAGACCCCAAATCAAAAGCATCAACACTTGTGAGAAATCAAGAACTTCAAACAGATAGAACTCTGAAGAAATTTCAAGAGGAAAAGGTAAAAGACTTTTAAGATAGAAGAATTTCTTCTAATAGATCATTGATCTAAGAACAAGATCAATGATCTTCAATAAAAGAAAACAAAAAAAATAATAGTGCTTTGCACTTATGAACCATTGGTTCTCTGAGATCAAGAAAAATAAGAAACACTTGTTTTCTTTGATCTAAATTGGATCAAGAAATCAAAAACTGCTTTGCACTCCTTTTATGAACCATTGGTTCTGGAATCTAAAAGATTCTCAAGTTAATAGTGCCTTGCACTTGCAAAACTGCGCTGTTGCGCTCTTGGGTTGGCGCAAGCCACCAGAGAGCGCCACGTGTCAGCATCTGAACCATTTGCGCTATGCGCTTTTGAAATAGAGCCTTCCTCTCTGAAACTGGCGCAACTCACCACAGCGCGCCATGTGTCAGCAGCGCAAGCGTAGCACACTGGCTCAGCGCACTGCGCTTGCATGACATGTGTCATCACCACAAGCGCTTGCGCTCTTTGATTGGCGCAAAGCACCTGACAAATGCAATGCATTTCTTTTGCTAAAGGGTCAGGCCCAAATCAAAAAGACCTAGTAGACCAAAATAAATTGCAAAGCAATAAATGGGCAGAGCCCAGGTAAAATTGATGCTCTGCATCTTGTATAAAAAGGCAGAGCCCAAGTAAAATTGATGCTCTGCATCTTTTATAAAAGGGCAGAACCCAAGTAAAATTCTGCATCATTTATAAATAGGCAGATCCCAAAACAAATTGATGCTCTGCATCCTTTATAAAAAGTAATGCAATGCATTATTTAAACATGGGCAAAGCCCTACCACAGGTCTAATAGACCAAAAACAAATAAAAGCGTTGGATATTTTTCAACTGGACTTAGCCCAATCATGGCCGTAAGTCCTCAAATTAAATTGACCGAGCAAGATTGCTCTCCTAAATCAATTTACATCCGGTTCAAGGGTATATCTCCGAACTCCTCTGACACCTATCGTTGTAATCCTTCAACGACGTCAGAGAGGCGACGGGTCCCGACAACCACACATCAATACGGACTGTGGGGTCCTTAAACCCGCGGATTTAAGCGTCCTTAAACTAAAACACGGACTGTGGGGTCCTTAAACCCGCGGACTTAAGCGTCCTTAAACTAAAACACGGACTGTGGGGTCCTTAAACTCATGAACTCATGCGTCCTTAAACCAAAACACGGACTGTAGGGTCCTTAAACCCACGGACTTATGAGTCCTTAAACTAAGACATGGACTGTGGGGTCCTTAAACCTAAGGACTTATGCGTCCTTAAACTATCTATGGACCCCCATGTCCCTAAACTGGAACATGGACCCCCATGTTCCTAAACTGGAACATGGACCACTATGTCCCTAAACTGGAACAATAGAGCCCCCAAATGTTCTTTTGTTGGATCTAAACGATCTTGTTTAAGTTGATCTTAGCCTCAAATATGGATAACGTATCCTTAAACATTCAAACAGACTTTAGTCCCAAATTGGACTATAAGACCCCCAATCAACTTTGGTTCAAGGGTACATCTCCGAACTCCTCTGACACATGTCGTTGTAATCCTTCAACGTCGTCAGAGAGGTGACGGGTCCCGACGGCCATATATCCTATGGAACACTATGTCCCTAAACTAGAAACGGATCTAAACGATCCCGTTAAGTTGATCTTAGTCTAAAATTAGACCAACGTATCTTTAACAAACGTTTAAGTTGATCTTAGCCTCAATATGGCTAACGTATCCTTAAACTAAAACACCAAACCAAATCTAAGTAAATACGGATTTAGACTAATCCACGTCCTACGGGCGACGGCATCACTCAGTCTCCGTATACAATCCACGGGCAACCACAAACAAAACAAACACATACGACACGAAGTGAAATTCTGGAGAAGGAGAAAGTGGTTACCGCGATGCGGTAGCGTAATTAACTGCAGGGGCTTACGCCTGCAGGGAAGAGCGTCCCTACAATCAAAAACCCCTCAAGCGAGCGGGGATCTGACAAAGTTTGCTATATCGGCCGCATCCGCCCAAACCTCCAATATACGGTGCCATAAATCAACTTGGCATCTTCGGAAAGGTGGACGGATAAAACCATATAGCATCTGCCCCGAATCTCAGGCAAGACGTCCTAACGTCGTGGCCGCCGTCCGGAGGGGAACAGATTCTGGCACGCCCGGTGGGACCTTTTCCTCTTTCCACTCCACACTTCGTGTGTCGTATTCACGAACGAATCGCGGTTTGTTAATGGTTGCCTTTGGATTTTAAGTTACTAAGATCTGGTCTCTTGCTTGGTGCAGAAAAGAAATCAAGCATCGATGGCCTCTACCTGTTCGAAGTGCTCCAACTGCAACTGCAGCTCGCGTCCGGCCTCAACTGGGGGCATAACCTACGGGCCCCAAGCGGCCTCTTTGTTCACCATGCCCGTGGAGCAGATTACTCAAGCCACCACGGGGTTGTTTTTCGGAACTATGCTTCCACCAACAAGCTTCAACACCCCCGTGCCCGTAAAAGAAGCTCCTAAGAAGTCGGTCTTCGATCGACTTTCAGTTACCGCGGCCCCTCTCAACGGGTCGCCCAACACCAGTGCCTCGGTCTTCTCCAGACTGGGCCAAAACTCCTACAGGCCCACAATGAAGCTTGCAGTCCCAGAAAAGGTTACCCCAAAAAGAGTAGCCAAACCTGCTCCTGAAGTCGTCAAGGCGGCTTCTCCTACTAAGAGATCGGTCTTTACAAGATTGACTGTCCCAACTCCCACTCCTGCTCTTGCTGCTCAAAAGACATCAGTCTTCAATAGGCCGACGCCGGCAACAGCCCCACACCTGAACAGGGGGCAAGAAGAAGTTGTTTCTGTTTCTGAACCAATACCGACGACTCGTCGAGCCCGACGACGCCACTGGCGCCGGATAAGGAAGACTGGGGGAAATTCCCCTTCTGGGATAACTCCGCCGGCTCCGACGGTGGAAGTTAACGCTGCTGTTCCAACCGGGAACAGCTTTGAACTGCTGAACAGAGTACGCAGAAACTCGCCAACTGCGGTGCTCAAAAGATCTCCTCCACCAGTAGAGACTACCGTGGGAGCAGAAAAGCCAGAGCAGCCTCCTCAATCGCTGTCCTCCAGGATTTACAAGACATGGCGACAAGTCCGAGAATCTGTGATTGATCCTAATTTCTTTCGCCAACAGAAGAAGTCGAAAGGTCGGCAAGAAGAAAATTCCCCGATCAAGCAGCGGAAAGTAACGACCACTTGGGTGTCCAAAGCAACGGTCCCCTCAACTTCAACGGCCCATAAGAGAAGAAGGCCGGAGAAAATACTTACGCCGACGAAGAATATCAAAGGTGGTGAACCCAAACGCCCCAAGTCTGGGGGCATCATAGTTTACACCGTCTACATGGCGTCTGGTAAAGAGGACAGTCGCATATCTATGGGTCATCGACCGCTTACACGGTCAGTGACCAAAGCGCAGGAGCAGCAGTTGAAGCTCCAAGAGATGATGAACGCTATGGCCGCACTTACTGGGCCAAAAGAAAACCCTGAAACGTCCTCGGATGAACGCCAGGAGGAAGAAACCGACGTCGAATTCCTTCGTCGAATATTGGAAAAGAAGGACAAAGAGGTTGCTAAACAAGCAGCCAACATAAAGCGCATGGGCCTCCTGTTCCAAGATATGGTAGGGATGATGATCCAACAAGATCCTCCGGCCGAAGATCCCCCGATCGTCCTTGAAGACGATAGGGGAGAGACGTCGAATCCTCCGCCGGCTCTATCAACAGCTAAGGAGGAGACAATCTCCAAGGCTGACTTAGACGAGTACATAGCCCAGCAAATACGGGTTCATCATGCGACTGAAGCAGCCGGCCAGGTCGTAAAAACAGGGCGGTCATATCCAAGTTGGTACGATCAAATCAAGTACCCGCCCGGTTACACAATTCCCAAGTTCCATGTCAACAAGGCGACAGGCAATCCTCACCAGCATGTTGCACAATTCAGGGCACTCTGCGGAAACACCGGCGGTGATGACAAGCTGTTGCTTCGCCAGTTCGTTGGCAGCTTATCAGATACAGCATTCGAGTGGTACTCTGAGCTCCCGAACGACTCTATCAAGACCTTTGCGGAAATGGAGCTGCTGTTTACCCAGCGTTTTGCAAGCGCCAGTGAACGCACCCCGATGACGGCACTGATTAACGCCCGGGTAAAGCCAGGCGAGACATGGGTTCAATATGCTATACGGTGGCGGAACTTATGGTCAAAGTGCGAGCAGTGCATTGAAGAAGCTCCCGCGGTGGGTATGTTTGTGGGAACCCTTGATCCGCAAGCAACCATCTCACAATTTATGATGTTTTTCAAGCCGACTACCTTCCAGGCCTTGATTGAAAAGCTAGCGCAAATGGATCAGATGGGCCAAAACCCCCTCTTCCAAAGCCGGACTCCCGAAATGACAAGGGGAAGGGAAAAGCGATCGTTGTCGCTAATTCTCAACAACAACCGAGCAACTCGAAGCCGGTTGTTTGTCAAAATAATATGCGTCCATACGTAGCCCTTGAGGAGAGGCTGGGACGTCCTTACTCGTTTTCCCGAAACAAAACGAGAAGGTTATTCGAGCTGGCGTTGCGCAACCGACTCATAAATCTGCCGGATCCAAAACGTCCGTCGCAACCAAATGATGTCAATGAGCCCAACTACTGTCCTTATCATCGAGTACTGGGTCATCCGATCGAAGATTTCTACGTCTTCAAAAATTGGCTCGAAGACCAGTACCGACAGGGCAAGTTCGCGTTATCTGACAAATAGAAGGTGAATCCCCCGCAGCCCCACACCTCTAAGGGGATGAATACGCCGGGGGCAACATGCTCTGTCGTTGAAGAAGCTCCTTGGGAGGTTGTATTATCAGCTAAGACCAAGAGGATGTTGAACGATCTTCAGGCATGCCCAGCGATCAAGTGGAAGAACCCGTTGGAACCGTAGGTCATTGAAGGGATGTTGAAGCCACGTCCAACTCCAAAGACCGATGGTGGTGGTCCAAGCACTCGCAACCAGCCGTCAAAATCTTCGAAGAAGAAGAAAAAGAAATCAAAGAAGCCCGTGAAGCCTGGCGACAAGCGCACGGACTTGCAAAAACAAATTGACGCGCTAGAGGAATACAACCAGAAGGCACGGACTCCTATTACATTCCAAGAATTCCTCAATCACGTCTTTCAAGAGGAAGATGAGGGGGAAAGTTCGTAGGATGAGTTTGATGAATACGTGGCGAGCTGCCATATGATCTCCCATGCGTTGCCGGACGATGAAGAGACTCTTTGCACTGAAAAGCTGGGGGCAGATCCTGAACCAAAAATTCTGGGGCCATCAGATGAGGTAATTGACGCATTCCTCAACGAAGCTCTGCTGAAGAGTAAAGTTGATCGGGAACGCGAGACGGCTATATTTGAAAGGGCCAAGCGCCAGCGACTTGATGAAAGAGCTGAGACGCTCCCGCTGGAGCAAAATATCTCCACTACCGACAAAAGCAAATTCAAGATGAGGAAAAGTTTTGCTAAGGCCATATCAATGGGCATGAAGCTACCATCCTCCGAAGGAAAAATTACTGGTGAAATGGAAAAGCACCCCTCCTACTGCTTATATCATCGGAAGATTTCGCACCCCACCGAAGAGTGCAAAGCTTTCGATAGATGGTGGCAAGGGTATGTTGCTCACCGACAACATTTTAAGCGGGAGAAGCGTAAAACTCGTCGGGAGCAGAAAAATACGACCGAAGGGTTTAACAGAACTACCGGTGATTGTCGCATGGTTAACACCGGGGGATCACAGGTGCTTATATTTGGGAGCGATTCCGATGAGGAGCTGGCTCTTAGCCCTCTCTTTAAAGAGTCCACCTCGGAAAAAGAAGAAGAGCAGAAGGTCTATGAAAATATCCGGCTGCGTAATCGCACGCTTCCCGAAAAGAATCTAGGACCCTCAAACAGAAAAGATAAAGGGAAAGAAAAGGTCTCTGAAGATATCGACTTAGATGACCAAGTGGTGGAAGAGCTAAGTACCAAGGACCCGCCGAAAAGAAATAAGGTGGATTACAACGTCTTAGCGCATCTGAGGAAGCTACCCTCACAGCTCAGCATTCTTGATGCCCTTTTGCTATCAAAGGAGGCGAGAGATTCGTTAGTCAAGGCACTATAGGATCCGGAACAATTCCAAGCTTTCCTAGCCGAGGCAAAGATGAAGGATGAATTGGAGGAAGTGCACACGGCCGATGTCGCTTTTGGTGATGAAGACCTTCTCCTTGGGACGTGCGAACACAATCGCCCCCTATATGTCTCAGGATACTGTCACGATATAAAGATAGGCAAAATCCTGATCGACAATGGATCCTCCGTCAACCTCCTCAATGTGCGTGTGTTAAAGGAAATCTGCATGAGCGTCCAGCACCTTGCTCGGGATAAGATTACCATCTCCGGGTTCGACTCCCAATCGTCAAGAACTCTTGGGTCTGTGATACTGACGCTACGCTTTGGGCTACTCGTCACAGACATTAAGTTCCACGTCATAGACGCCAAGACATGCTACAATGCTCTGCTCGGCCGACCATGGTTACACGAATACAACATCATCCTTTCTACACAACATCAGTGTATGAAGTATGCTAAGGATGGTCTCGAGTATACCGTGGCGGGAGAACTGAACCCGTTATCCATGAACGAGGTCCGAAAATATGAAGATGCCAAATACTTCTTACCGGATTTCGAAAACACGGAGAGGTGTCACAAGCCGGAGAACAAAGCTAACGCCACCATCCCTGTTTTCGGGAGTGATACCGAGGAGGAAGAGGAGATAGTTTATTCGGGTCCGCCCCAATACAACAAGCCGGGACCATCTGCTCCTACGTTGATCTTTGGTAGCGACTCGGAAGATGAGGTCCATGCTGTATTCTCCGCTCGGCCTTTAATACAAACGTCCGCTGACAAAGAGCAAAATCTACAAGTCGCCATGGTGCCGCTTAAACACCGTAAAGAACTGGACGCACTTGATATTTACAATATAGAAGAGCTACGAACGTTCTATATCCCTCCCAGGCGAGAAGACGAAAAAGCAATCCTATTCTACCGCTCTGAAGAAACCAGAGTGGAGAAAGAAATCTGGCATGGCGCGGATCCTACGCTTGACAGGCTTCAACCCATTCATCTACCCAGATATTATACAGAAGGCTTGAAGAGGCTACTGAAGAGCCAGGGGATATCCTTCAAGCAGACCGTTCGAAAAGCCAAGTTCTATGACAAAGTATGGAACGTTCCCGGGACTCAACGCAAACTGCCTAATGGGAGAATGGAAACAAAAGGGCTTGGATACATCTAATCCAAGAAACGAGAGCTACTAAACGGTTGCAACGTCGTGTATAACTTCGATGAAGAAGCGGACGCTCAGTGGGAGGACTCTAATCCTAAACCAGTGAAAGTTCCAGATGCAAAAGTGCCCAGTCCGTCGTTCGAAGAACAAATGGACAAATTTATAAGGGAAGCTGGTCAAAAAGTCCGAGACGACCATAACCGCGAAATGGCCATCTACGAGAAAGCCAAAACGCAACGCCTCCTCCAACAGGCCGTGAAAGATGAAAATGCCACTCCTTGTCAACCTATTATAAAGAAGGCTCGACGCAGAGGCAGAAACAAGTCGAAACGCGAAAAAAGCGCTCAAAAGCAACAAAGCGGGGCTAAGAGGCCACGCGAACGAAAATCGAGCGGTTCTGATATATCCCTCATAAGAAAAATGGGTCGAGCGTACTCTTTTCCTCGAGACAAGACGAAGAAAATACTCGACCTCGCTATAAAACATCAGATGCTTACACTGCCGGAGTCTAAACACCCCGAACAAGCAGGCGAAGTCACTTACCCGGACTATTGCCCTTATCACCGAGTGATAGGGAACCCTCTCGAGGACTGGTTCACCTTCAAGAATTGGGTTGAAGATCAGTATCAGCTTGGCAAGTTCGCTCTGTCTGACAAGTGGAGGGTAGCGCCACCACAGAAGCACGAACCCAAGGCCACGAAAGAAGAACCAGTTCCACATTAGGATTGGAAGCGAATTCGTACTTGTCACGTGATAACGATATCAAAAGAAGAACCC
The DNA here is from genome assembly GCA_030015575.1 of Agapanthus africanus. Lineage (NCBI taxonomy): Eukaryota > Viridiplantae > Streptophyta > Magnoliopsida > Asparagales > Amaryllidaceae > Agapanthus > Agapanthus africanus. Next base: position 53,478,113 of record CM057348.1, read on the forward strand.
GAGGACATGGATGACCTTCCCTGGTGCTTCGAAAACAGCAACGATGAGGTAATCTCAGAATTTCCACCAGCGCCAAAAGAGCTAGAAGATGGAATCTATACCATTGCAGATAACCTCAAGAAAATTGAGTTGGGAACGGTGAATGACCCGCGACCGACATTCATTAGCGAGCTGTTGTCTGAAGAAAGGGTGGCTTCATTAAAGGACCTGCTTATGCAGCATAAAGATTGCTTCGCATGGAACTATTCCGAAATGGCGGGACTGGACCCAGAAGTTGCTGTGCATAAATTGGCGATATCCCCGGACGTCAAGCCGATCAACAAGCACCAAGAAGAATGCGGCTCGAGCTTGAGATGAGTATCAACACTGAGGTCAAGAAGCTGATCGACTCCGGCTTCATCCAGGAAGTTCAATACCCTGAATGGATCGCCAACATCGTCCCGGTGATGAAGAAAAATGGGACAGTGCGCATATGCGTGGATTTCCGGGATCTCAATAAAGCTTGCCCGAAAGACGATTTCCCAGTGCCAGTCACCGAACTGATGATAGACAATACGTCTACTCATGAGGTTTTCTCCTTCATGGACGGCTCATCAGGGTATAATCAAATAAAGATGCATCCCGAAGACCAGAAGCACACTGCCTTCAGGACTCCTTTGGGTATATTCTGCTACAAGGTGATGCCCTTCGGTTTAAAGAACGCCGGTGCTACTTATCAGAGAGCCATGACGCAGATCTTTGATGACCTTATACACGAAATCGTCGAATGCTATATCGACGATCTCGTGGTTAAAAGCAAATCATACGAAGAACATCTCGAGCATTTGAAGACCGTGTTTCAACGCCTTCGACAATACAACTTGAAGATGAACCCGCTCAAGTGTGCATTCGGAGTTTCCTCAGGCAAATTCCTAGGATTCATCGTCCGACACCAAGGTATCGAAATAGATCCGTCGAAGATCAAGGCGATCATGGAAATGCCTCCGCCAAAGACTCTCAAACAGCTGCGGTCTCTCCAAGGGAAGCTCGCATACATACGGCGATTTATAGCCAATCTTTTAGGCAAATGCCATTCTTACAGCCACCTGATGAAAAAAGGAACCCCGTTCGTCTGGGACCAAAAATGCCAAAGCGCGCTAGACGAGATCAAGCAATACCTACAGAACTCGCCGGTGTTGGCTGCTCCGGTCAAAGGAAAGCCCCTCATTCTTTATACAACCGCCCTCGAAGGTTCTTTAGACGCATTATGGGCATAAGAGAACGATCAAGGGAATGAGAGAGCTCTCTATTACTTAAGTCGAGTTCTACTGGGGGCAGAAAGCAACTACTCCCCCATTGAAAAACATTGCCTGGCGTTGATCTTTGCGATAACAAAGCTCAGACATTATGCGTTAGCACATGAAGTCCATCTCATTTCGAAGGTGGACCCCCTTAAATATTTGATGTCGAAGGCCATATTGACGGGACGACTCGCTAAATGGGCCCTGTTCTTGATGGAGTTCTCGATAACGTATCAACCTCTCAAGGCAGTGAAAGGCCAGGCCATCGCTGATTTCCTCGTTGAGCATCCGATAGCCGCCGATTCTCCTCTAAATTGCGATCTTCCAGACGAACATGCGTTTGACGCGATCGACGGTAGTGATACCCGATGGGAGCTTTATTTCGATGACACATCTTCCGTAAAGAAGCGCAAACAAAGTACCCCTATAATCAAATCGGGGGTAGGACTCATCTTTGTAACTCCACAAGGAGGGATAATGCGTTTTGCTTTCTCCTTAACAGAGCCGAGGACAAACAATGAAGCCGAATACGAAGCTTTGATAGCCAGCGTCGAAATCGCCATCGACATGGGAATTGAAAACCTCCTCATATATGGAGACTCCCAACTAGTCGTTAGTCAAGTAAACAGCGACTACCAAACGTGCAAGCCAGAGTTGGTAAAGTACGGCGAAAAGGTGCAGCAACTGTTGACCCAAATTCCCTCCTATACTTTGGAGAACATACCGTGCGCGGAAAACAGCAAAGCAGATGCATTAGCCAAGCTCGCTAAAGAACTGGCTGACGAGAACCTCGATGACGTCAAAATTGTGGTACAAAGCCGTCGGGTGCTTGCCCCAGCGGGAATATCTCCGGAATCACCCGAAGAAAAAGGAGCGACTGAACAGACGACCCTGCAAATAAAAGATCAGGAAAATACCGAGGATTGGAGAGAAGTCTTTATAGACTACTTCAAATACCGTCGAACGCCCGAAGATGCGTCCTCAAGACATCAGCTTATGAAACGAGCGCTGTCTTTTGCCTTCGTCAATGATGCTCTGTACAGGAGGTCATTTGATTCTCTGTGGTTGAGATGTCTGGGACCTGAAGAAGCAAAAAGAGTCGTTCAGGAAGTTCATGACGGATTCTGTGGTTCTCATCAAGCAGGCCCAAAGATGAAGCTGAAGATCAAACGAATGGGCTATTACTGGCCCACGATGATTCAGGACTGCCTCGAATATGCGAAGCAATGCCATTCGTTCCAAATCCATGGGGACTTCATCCACCAGCATCCAAATCCACTACATCCAACGGTGGCTAGCTGGCCGTTCGAAATGTGGGGAACTGATATAGTCGGCCCTATCGAACCACCATCGTCCAGGGGACATCGATTCATCCTAGCAACGACTGATTACTTCTCCAAATGGGCAGAAGCAGTACCGTTGAGGGAAGTGAAGACGGAGAATATCCTTCATTTCTTCAAGACGCACGTCATATATCGGTTTGGAACTCCGCGACGGATCATCTCCGATAACAGGCCAGCTTACAAAAGCCACAAGATTAGTCGCTTCGCACAACAACATAATATAGACTGGAGATATTCCTCGGTTTATAATCCGCGAGCTAATGGTTTAGCCGATGCCTTCAATAAGACCTTGACAAAGATCATGAAGAAGACGGTGTCCCGAAATAAGAAGATGGCACGAAAGACTACAAGAAGCTCTCTGGGCGTATCGGACTACGTTCAGGACAGCCACGAACACAACGCCATACGCGTTGGTATTCGGTACAGAAGCAGTACTCCCCCTCGAGATAGAGTTACCCTCACTACGAGTGGCGGTCCACTACGAGCTGACGGACGAAGAAAATGTTCACCTTCGGCTTGAGGAGCTTGATGCCCTTGATGAAACCCGGCTCGTAGCGCAACAAAATCTGGAAGTCTATAAAGCAAAGATGACGCGCTCATATGAAAGATTGACCCGGCCAAGGACATTCCGCCAAGGTGAACTCATGCTAGTGGTCAAAAGACCTATGATCCCCAATCACGCCAAGCGGAGAAAATTCGAGCCGAACTATGAAGGCCCGTACATCATAGACAAGGTCTACCAAGGTGGAGCCTATTTACTCATGGATATGCACGGTGAAAGGCCTTACAGGCCAATAAATGGCTGATCCCTAAAGAAATACAAAGCTTAGTGAGTTACCGCTTAGGTCAATGGTAGATGACGACGACTATGTCCGCTCGCTATCTTCCTAAGCTAAAACTTTATAAGCAGTAACCAGCCTCTTCCTGGATGGACCGAAACGTCTTTAAACTAATGACAGACCGAAACGTCCTTAAACTAATGACGGACCGAAACGTCCTTAAACTATTACAACAGCATCTTCAGGCTGACGAGATCAATAAAAAAATATATGTATAAAAATAAAAAAATAATAATATAAAAACGGTATGTCCATAAGCAATAAGGGCACGGATGAAAACCCGAAAGGGCTTCGTGAGTAAAAACAGCAGGGCTACCGGCGAGTGTTCGTGAAAACCCGAAAGGGCGCAATCTCGTAAAAAAAAATATATATAAAAATAAAAAGAATAAAAAAAAGGTATGTCCATAAGCAAAAAGGGCACGGATGAAAACCCGAAAGGGCTCCGTGAGTAAAAACAGCAGGACTACCGGCGAGTGTTTGTGAAAACCCGAAAGGGCGCAACCTCGTTAAAAGACACTTGTAGGGTCCTCTCGACTTTGTAAGGAGAAACCACCCGCGTGAGATCCTTACGACTCACAAGGGAGAAACACACTTAGGGATCCCTACGATTCCTAAGGAGAAAATACACTTATGAGATCCTCACGACTCGTAAGGAGAACTCTCTTATGGGACCCTCACGGCTCATAGGATTTGAAAGCCTTAAGTTACAAAGACCTAAACCTGTGCTTAAGCAAACCCCACAACTTTCGATATTGCCCTACAAGTGGCTCAATACTGACCCTTGTATACAATCCACGGGTGCGAATAAACATTTCCCTAACCAAGTCCCATCCGTGACTGGGATATATACGCATGATAAACAACCCTTGTAGGTCCTCTCGATTTACAAGGAGAAAACTCTCTTGTAGGATCCTTACGACTTACAGAGGAACACACACTTAGGAATCCTCACGATTCCCAAGGAGAAAATACACCTACAAGATCCTCACGACTTGTAGGGAGAAATACCTTTGTGAGACCCTTACGGCTCATGAAGTTAAAAGCCTTAGTTGACAGGACCTTAACCCTGTTCGCTAAGCCACCATTGATCAACATCGACGGAGGCAAATGATGATTCGCTCCTGGCAATATCCCAGTTGTAGCGGTGCTGATGCCGAAATCGGTGTCTAGTTTCAGGTTTACGGTGAAAAGCCGGTAGGCCGCACATGCATACGAAATAGCCGAAATGATAGGGCAACTTGCAATAAAAAGCAGCAAGTAAAAACGTATGCACATGAAATAGCCGAAATGATTGGGCAACTCGCAATAAAAAGCAGCGAGTAAAAATAAAATAAATAGCCGAAATGATTGGGCACCGTGAAAAATAGCCGAAATAATTGGGCAATCGCGACCTACGCGATATAAAAGCTGAAATGATAGAGCATCGCGGAAATAAAACAAAAAATGATAAAACTTTGGCCCTACAGCTGAGGTCAAATCGATCCCTGTATACAATCCAAGGACGCAAACAAAGAGGGAACCATACTTTCCCAACAGGCTCCGCCAGAAAACGAAGCCAAATCTCGACGGTTCATCCCAACCCCGAAGAAACCAGTGTCTTCGGCAAATCCTTCGGCTCGAGAAAACAAGTGTCCTTGACGAAGAAAATCCTGATTCGCGTCGACTCGCAGAGAAACCAGTGTCTCCGCGGGAAATTCTCGATTCGTTTCAACACCAGGGAAACAAATATCCTTGGCAAATACCTCAATTCAGGGAAACAAGCGTCCTTGATGAGAGCATCCTGATTCGCGTCGACTCGCAGAGAAACCAGTGTCTCCGTGGGAAATTCTCGATTCGTTTCAAAACCAGGGAAACAAATATCCTTGGCAAATACCTCAATTCAGGGAAACAAGCGTCCTTGATGAGAGCATCCTGATTCACGTCGACTCGCAGAGAAACCAGTGTCTCCGTGGGAAATTCTCGATTCGTTTCAACACCAGGGAAACAAATATCCTTGGCAAATACCTCAATTCAGGGAAACAAGCATCCTTGATGAGAGCCTCCTGATTCGCGTCGACTCGCAGAGAAACCAGTGTCTCCGTGGGAAATTCTCGATTCGTTTCAACACCAGGGAAACAAATATCCTTGGCAAATACCTCAATTCAGGGAAACAAGCGTCCTTGATGAGAGCCTCCTGATTCGCGTCAACTCGCAGAGAAACCGGTGTCTCCGTGGAAAATTCTCGATCCGTTTCAACACCAGGGAAACAAATATCCTTGGCAAATACCTCAATTCAGGGAAACAAGTATCCTTGATGAGAGCCTCCTGATTCGCGTCGACTCGCAGAGAAACCAGTGTCTCCGTGGGAAATTCTCGATTCGTTTCAACACCAGGGAAACAAATATCCTTGGCAAATACCTCAATTCAAGGAAACAAGCGTCCTTGATGAGAGCCTCCTGATTCGCGTCGACTCGCAGAGAAACCAGTGTCTCCGTAGGAAATTATCGATCCGTTTCAGCACCAGGGAAACAAATATCCTTGGAAAATACCTCAATTCAGGGAAACAAACATCCTTGATGAGAGCTTCCTGATTCGCGTCGACTCGCAGAGAAACCAGTGTCTCCGTGGGAAATTCTCGATTCGTTTCAATACCAGGGAAACAAATATCCTTGGCAAATACCTCAATTCAAGGAAACAAACATCCTTGATGAGAGCCTCCTGATTCGCGTCGACTCGCAGAGAAACCAGTGTCTCCGTGGGAAATTCTCGATCCGTTTCAACACCAGGGAAACAAATATCCTTGGAAAATACCTCAATTCAGGGAAACAAGCATCCTTGATGAGAGCCTCCTGATTCGCGTCGGCTCGCAGAGAAACCAGTGTCTCCGCAGGAAATTCCCGATTCGTCTCAACTTGCAAGATGAAGCCTCAGGAAGCAGAGATTAAAAACTTGTTTCCTGAACACTGGGACCCTGCAAGTCGGTCTAAAACGGTCTCTTGCATACTATTCACGGGTCTCACTCTCCAAAGTCGAATTTCGACAAGGAGGGAAACAACCGCTTACGGATCCTCTCGACTCGTAAGAGGGAAAAATTCTCTTATAAGATCCTTACGACTTATAAGAGAAAACGCGCTTAGGAATCCTCACGATTCCTAAGGAGAAAATACACCTACGAGATCCTCTCGATCCGTAGGGAGAAAAATCTCTATGAGACCCTCACGGCTCATAGAGTTGAAAAGTCTTAGGCGGCAGATCTAAACCTGCGGCCTAAGCCATCGCTATTTCTCTTGGAAAAGTCTAGATGCTTACTCTATTATCTGTCAATTATGTTCATCAAGACAATATGCTGATAATAATAGCAAAAAAGAGAGTGACAGAAAGAACATCTGATTAGCGTTGGATCAAGCATTCGGGACACACTCATCCATGCATGTGCAAAAGATTCAGAACGAGGAATAAGACAAGCTGAAATGGAAATTTTCTATTCATATTATAAAAAGGGGTTCTTACAATCACAGAGAAATAAATAATAACATTATTAAAATGTTTACAAAGGTATAACCTCGAACCCAGGACATGGATTGAGGAACTCGAAAGTGACTCTATCTATGACTTTCCAAGCCTCGCGGACCATCCTGGTGTGCTTTCTTTCGCGAGCACAAGCGTCAGGGTCCCCCCTGATGTCTTCCACCCTCCAATAAGCAGCGAGTATGGCGGACTGTTGAAAGGCCTGGTGCAAGAGATCGACAAGATTGTCTCGCCGTCTCTTCGAGATTAAGTTCATCAGGTACACCGAATCCACCTTATCCTCGGCGGTATCCAACGCCCTAAGCGGCACACCAGAACAGAATAGGGGAAGCGCTTCCCAGATGGCTCCCACGATAAGCTTCAAGAGGGAGGAACGTCGGGGAAGCAATTGACCGTTATATGCGTCGAAGCGGCTCATGATCTCAGCACACTCCGCATTCGTGAATTCTCGATTTTGAGAGCGGCCGAGTCGGCGGATGTCACCGTAAGAGATGATCTCGTCAAGATCATACATATGGGCGTCCATTGCTCCTGTAAAAGAAGATCAACAGAATTAGCGGACAGACTGATTAAGCGAATTCTTATTAAAAACGAGCACAGAGAGTTAAACTCCTCGAGAGCAATGCTCTACGAATAGGGGTGACGCCTATCAAATTCAGTAATGAGGAGAATTTGAAGAAAATCCCCTAAGAACACTAAGAGCTTTGCTCTGAAAAGATGATATAATTATAATAATAATATAAAATGCCATCTTTAGCTTCCAAGATCCATAAAGAATTCTTAAGAGTTCTTCTATATGATTTGCAAGGAGCAAAGCTCCATTAATAAATCAAGAAAATCCAAGGAAAATCTTTTAGAGAGCGGGGCTCTATTAATGGAACCCTAACAAGATTCTCCTTAGTCCTCGTTAGACCCCTTTAGAGCAAAGTTCTGCTAGGTGAAACCCTAAATGGGTCTTCTTTAGTCCAAATTAATTTTTCACCTAAAATTCTCTAAAGCTTAAACTTTTAAAAGTGTTTAAACAAAAGGAACAAGGCTCTGTTGGTAAAACCCCAAAGGGGTTTTCTTTTAGATCAAAAGATCCAGGAGAGCAAGGCTCTATTAATTGAAATTAGTTTAATTCAAGATTAATTTTTACCTAAAAAGTTTCTTTTGATAAAAATCTAACTCTAAGAGTTCTTATAAAGGCAAGAGCAGAGCTCTGGAACTTTGAGGGTAAAAATCTTAAAGATGATAATCATCTGTCGAGGACCAAAGGTCCTATTTATAGGCATCAAATGACCTTTCAACTTCCAAAAGTTGCCGCAACGGTTGGAATTCTACCACTGTTGCGCTCGCGTTTGGGGCCACGTAAGCGCAATGGTGGGGGGCATTTGTTTACCCCAATCAGAGCAAAGATCTGTTCAAATTCCAAGGCGGAAGATGAAGCAACACTTCATCTTCCCCCAATCAGAGCAAAGCCCTACTTTGAAAATTTAAACTTTAATAAATGAAGCAACGCTTCAGATCCTCTGCGCTGCGCGCAGAGCGCCACGTGTCAAAAGCTGATACATCAGCGCAGCGCCTAAGGCAGCGCGCCCAATCAGAGCAAAGCTCTATTTAAAACAAAATCAAAGGAAGCAACGCTTCAGTTGCGCAAGCACTGCGCTGCGCGACACGTGTCAGCGCAGTTGCGCAAGCACTGCGCTGCGCGACACGTGTCAGCGCAGTTGCGCTGCACCGTGCGCTGCGCGACACGTGTCAGCGCAGATGCGCTAGCGCAGTTGTGCTGCGCGACACGTGTCAGCGCAGTTGCGCTGCGCTTTGCGCTGCTTGATACGTGTCACGCGCTGGGGCGTTTGCGCCAAACAGAATTAAATTCTAGCAAGATTTTTTCTGTTCTTGTTAAAACAAGAAGATTGCCTTCTGTAAAACAGAAGCGCTTGGATCAAAGATCCAACGGTGGGAAAAATTCCCTAAATCACTTAGAGAAAGATCTCTTTAACAAATTTATGGGCACTATATAAAGGCACCTAGACCCCAAATCAAAAGCATCAACACTTGTGAGAAATCAAGAACTTCAAACAGAGAGAACTCTGAAGAAATTTCAAGAGGAATAGGTAAAAGACCTTTAAGATAGAAGAATTTTTTCTAATAGATCATTGATCTAAGAACAAGATCAATGATCTTCAATAAAAAAAAACAAAAAAAATAATAATGCTTTGCACTTATTAACCATTGGTTCTCTGAGATCAAGAAAAATAAGAAACACTTGTTTTCTTTGATCTAAATTGGATCAAGAAATCAAAAAGTGCTTTGCACTCCTTTTATGAACCATTGGTTCTGGAATCTAAAAGATTCTCAAGTTAATAGTGCCTTGCACTTGCAAAACTGCGCTGTTGCGCTCTTGAGTTGGCGCAAGCCACCAGAGAGCGCCACGTGTCAGCATCTGAACCATTTGCGCTATGCGCTTTTGAAATAGAGCCTTGCTCTCTGAAACTGGCGCAACTCACCACAGCGCGCCACGTGTCAGCAGCGCACTGCGCTTACATGACACGTGTCCTCACCACAAGCGCTTGCGCTCTTTGATTGGCGCAAAACGCCTGACAAATGCAATGTATTTCTTTTGCTAAAGGGCCAGGCCCAAATCAAAAAGACCTAGTAGACCAAAATAAATTGCAAAGAAATAAATGGGCAGAGCCCAAGTAAAATTAATGCTCTGCATCTTGTATAAAAGGGCAGAGCCCAAGTAAAATTGATGCTCTGCATCTTTTATAAAAGGGCAGAGCCCAAGTAAAATTGATGCTCTGCATCATTTATAAATAGGCAGAGCCCAAAACAAATTGATGCTCTGCATCCTTTATAAAAAGTAATGCAATGCATTATTTAAACATGGGCAAAGCCCTAGCACAGGTCTAATAGACCAAAAACAAATAAAAGCGTTGGATATTTTTCAACTGGACTTAGCCCAATCATGGCCGTAAGTCCTCAAATTAAATTAACCGAGCAAGACTGCTCTCCTAAATCAATTTACATCCGGTTCAAGGGTATATCTCCGAACTCCTCTGACACCTATCGTTGTAATCCTTCAACGACGTCAGAGAGGCGACGGGTCCCGACAACCACACATCAATACGGACTGTGGGATCCTTAAACCCGCGGACTTAAGCGTCCTTAAACTAAAACACGGACTGTGGGGTCCTTAAACCCGCGGACTTAAGCATCCTTAAACTAAAACACGGACTGTGGGGTCCTTAAACTTATAGACTCATGCGTCCTTAAACCAAAACACGGACTGTGGGGTCCTTACACCCGCGGACTTATGCGTCCTTAAACTAAGACTTGGACTGTGGGGTCCTTAAACCCATGGACTTATGCGTCCTTAAACTATCTATGGACCCCTATGTCCCTAAACTGGAACATGGACCCCCATGTCCCTAAACTGGAACATGGACCACTACGTTCCTAAACTGGAACAATAGAGCCCCCAAATGCTCTTTTGTTGGATCTAAACGATCCTGTTTAAGTTGATCTTAGCCTCAAATATGGCTAACGTATCCTTAAACATTCAAACAGACTTTAGTCCCAAATTGGACTATAAGACCCCCAATCAACTTTGGTTCAAGGGTACATCTCCGAACTCCTCTGACACATGTCGTTGTAATCCTTCAACGTCGTCAGAGAGGTGACGGGTCCCGACGGCCATATATCCTATGGACCACTATGTCCCTAAACTAGAAACGGATCTAAACGATCCCGTTAAGTTGATCTTAGTCTAAAATTAGACTAACGTATTCTTAACAAACGTTTAAGTTGATCTTAGCCTCAATATGGCCAACGTATCCTTAAACTAAAACACCAAACCAAATCTAAGTAAATACGGATTTGGACTAATCCATGTCTTACGGGCGACGGCATCACTCAGTCTCCGTATACAATCCACTGGCAACCACAAACAAAACAAACACACACGACACGAATTGAAATTCTGGAGAAGGAGAAAGTGGTTACCGCGATGCGGTAGCGTAATTAACTGCAGGGGCTTGCGCCTGCAGGGAAGAGCGTCCCCATAATCAAAAACCCCTCAAGCGAGGGGGAATCTGAGAAAGTCTGCTACATCGGCCGCATCTGCCCAAACCTCCGATATACGGTGCCATAAATCAACTTGGCATTTTCGGAAAGGTGGACGGATAAAACCATATAGCATCTGCCCCGAAACTCAGGCAAGACGTCCTACGTCGTGGCCGCCGTCCGGAGGGGAACACCTGTGAAGCCTGATAACAAGCGCACGGAACTGCAAAAATATATCGATGCGCTGGAAGAATAACCAGAGGGCGCGGACCCCAGTCACACTCCAAGAATTTCTCAGCCACGTCCTTGAGGACGGAGACGATGACAATGGAGAAGACTCGTCGGATGAGCCTGAAGATTATGTGGCAAGCTACCATGTGATCTCTCACTCGTCGATAGACAGTGAAGAAGCTCCTGACACAGAGAAACTGAGGGCAAATCCTGAGTCGGAACTTCTAGGACCATCAGAAGAAATGATTGATGCATTCCTGAACAAAGCTCTTCTTAAAAGCAAAGCTGATCGAGAGCGCGAGATGGCCGTATTTGAAAAGGTCAAACGCCGGCGACTGGACAAGAGGGTCGAAACACTCCCACCAGATCAAAGTACATCCGCCGCAAATAAAAGCGGACTCAAGATGAGAAAAAGGTTCGCCAAAGCCATATCGATGGGAATGAAGCTGCCATCCTCAGAAGGAAACACTCCTGATAAAGCGGATATACATCCTAGCTACTGCTTATATCATCGTAAGGTTACACACCCTACTGAAGAGTGCAACGCTTTTAAAAGATGGTGGCAGAGATATGTCGCTCACAGGCAACACTTCAAAAGGATGAAACAGGAAGCTCGTCGACAGCGGAAAAGCGTGACAAATGAGCGTAAAAGAACTGCCGGCAACTGCTATATGGTTGACTACGGGGAATCGCAAGTTCTCACCTTCGGGAGCGACTCTGACGAAGAAATGACTCTTGGCCCTCTCTTCAAAGAATGCACCTCAGGAAAAGAGGAAGAACCGAAGACCTGTGAGAACATTCAGCTGCGCAATCGTACGCTGTCCGAAAAGAATCTCGAGCCCGCGAACAGTGGGTCGAATAGAAAAGATAAGGGGAAAGAAAAAATCCCTGAGAACATCTCCCTAGATGATCAAGTCGTCAAAGAGCTGACAGCCAAGGACCCGTCAAAGAAAAACAAGGTGGACTACAACATTCTGGCACACTTGAGGAAGCCACCTTCGCAGCTAAGCATTTTCGATGCCCTCTTGTTATCAAAAGATGCAAGAGATTCTCTGATCAAGGCGTTACGAGAGCCCGAACAATTCCAAGATTTCCTCGCCGAAGAAAAGATGAAGGACGAGCTGGAAGAAGTACACACGGCCGATATCACTTTCGGCGATGAAGATCTCCTTCTCCGGACGTGCGAGCATAACCGTCCCCTCTATGTCTCCGGATACTGTCATGATATCAAGATAGGCAAAATCCTGGTTGACAATGGGTCCTCTGTTAACCTCCTCAATGTAAGAGTGTTGAAGGAAATCTGCATGGCGTTCAACACCTCGCTCGGGATAAGATCACTATCTCCGGGTTTGACTCCCAGTCATCACGGACGCTCGGGTCTGTGATATTGCGCTTTGGACTGCTAGTCACTGACATCAAGTTTCACGTCATTAACGCTAAGACCTGCTATAATACTTTGCTCAGCCGGCCTTGGCTACATGAGTATAACATTATCCCTTCTACACAACATCAGTGTATGAAATATTTCAAAGATGGTCTTGAGTACACTGTGACAGGAGAACTAAACCCATTCTCCATGAACGAAGTCCGCAAATATGAAGATGCTAAGTACTTCCTGCCATATTTTGAAGACACAGAAAGATGTCGCAAACCGGAGGACAAGAAAAAAGCTATCACCACTATTTCGGTCTTCGGGAGTGATACCGAGGAAGAAGAAGAAATAGTTTATTCAGGGCCGCCCCAATGCAACAAACCGGGACCGTCCACCCCTATGTTGATCTTCGGCAGCGACTCGGAAGATGAGGTCAATGCCGTATTTTCTGTTCGGCCATCAATACAAGCCTTCACTAACGATGATCGGAGTTTGCAAATTGCCATGGTTCCGCAAGAGCATTACAAAGAGCTCGACGCACTTGGTACCTATAGTGTGCAAGAACTACAGACATTCTACGTCCCTCCCAGGCGAAGAGACAAAAAGGCGATCCTCTTTTATCAATCAATGGAAACCAAAGTGGAGAAAGAAGTTTGGCATGGTACTGATTCGACACTTGACAGGCTCCAGCCCATCCGTCTGCCCAGATACTACATAGAAGGATTAAAAAGGCTATTGAGGCGTCAAAGCGTACCCTTCAAACAGACTGCTCGACAAGCTCAGTTCTACAACAGGATCTGGGACGTCCCCGGAACTCAGCGAAAATTGCCTAACGGGAGAATGGAAACGATTGGGCTTGGATATGTTCAATCCAAGAAACGAGAACGATTCCATGGCTGCTATGTCATACGTGACTTCGATGAAGAAGGAGATGTTCGGTTAAAAAACGCTAACCCTGAACCAAAACGAGGTCCTGCCATGAAAATGCCAAGTCCGTCGTTTGAAGAACAGATGGACAAGCTAATAAGGGGAGCGAGTCAAAAGGTACGGTATGACCATAGCCGCGAAATGGCCATTTACGAGAAAGCCAGGATGCAGCGCCTCCTTCAGCAGGCCGCGGAGAATGACAATGCTCTTCGTCGCCAACCTGTCATACAAAAGACCCGGCGCAGAGGCAAAAATAAACCAAAGAACGGAAAAAACGTTCGACGGCAGCGTAGCGGGTCTAAGAAGCCATGCGATCAAGAATCGAGCAGCTGGGATCCGTCTCTTATAAAGAAAATGGGTCGAGAATATTCTTTTCCCCAAGAAAAGACAAAAAAGATATTCGATCTTGTCATAAAATATCAGATGATGACACTCCCGGAGTCTAAGTACCCCGAGTAATCAAACAAGGTCTCTCACCCAGACTATTGCTCCTATCACCGAGTAATAGGACATCCTCTCGAAGACTGCTTCACCTTCAAGAACTGGGTCGAAGACCAATATCAACAAGGCAGGTTCGCTCTATCCAGCAGTTGGAGGTAAGTCCGCCACGGAAACATAAATCAAAAGCCACTTATGCGATGAGAGTAGAACCAGACCAACATCGGTCTTGGAAGCGATCTCATACCTGTCATGTGATAACGCTGTCAGAAGAAGAATCCGGGAATATGGATGACCTTTCTTGGTGCTTCAAAAACAATGAAGATGAGTTGATCTCAGAATTTCCACCGGCGCCAAAAGAGCTGGAAGATGGGATACATACTACTGCAGATGACCTCAGAAAAATCGACTTGGGAACGGAAAACGACCCACGGCCGACGTTCGTCAGTGAACTGTTGTCTGAAGAAAAGGAGGCTACGCTTAAAGACGTGCTCATGCAGTATAAAGACTGCTTCGCATGGAACTATTCCGAGATGCCGGGACTAGATCCAGATATTGCTGTGCATAAATTGGCGATATCTCCGGACGTCAAGCCAATCAAACAAGCACCGAGAAGAATGCGGCTCGAGCTTGAGATGAGCATTAATGCCGAGGTCAAGAAGCTAATCGACTCTGGCTTCATCCAAGAGGTTCAGTATCCTGACTGGATTACCAACATCGTCACAGTGATGAAGAAAAATGGGACGGTGCGCATATGCGTGGACTTTCGGGATCTCAACAAAGCTTGCCCAAAGGACGACTTTCCAGTACCGGTCACCGAGCTGATGATAGATAATACGTCCACTCACGAAGTTTTCTCCTTCATGGACGGCTCATCAGGATCAATCAGATAAAGATGCATCCCGAAGATCAGAAACATACCGCTTTCCGGACCCCTTTGGGCATATTCTGCTACAAGGTGATGCCTTTTCGTCTAAAGAACGCTGGTGCCACCTATCAGAGGGCCATGACGAAGATCTTCGATGACTTCATACATGAAGTCGTCGAATGCTATATCGACGACCTTGTGGTGAAAAGAAAATCATACGAGAAACATTTAGAGCATCTGAAGATCGTGTTTCAGCGCCTTCGAAAATACAACTTGAAGATGAACCCTCTCAAATGCGCGTTCAGAGTTTCCTCGGGCAAATTCCTAGGATTCATCGTACGACATCGAGGTATCGAGATAGACCCGTCGAAGATCAAGGCAATCATTGAAATGCCTTCGCCAAGAACTCTCAAGCAGATGCGGACTCTCCGAGGAAAGCTTGCGTATATCCGGCGATTCATAGCCAATCTTTCCGGCAAGTGCCGTCCCTACAGTCACCTAATGAAGAAGGGAACTCCGTTCATTTGGGATCGCAAATGCCAAAGCGCACTGGACGAAATTAAGCAATACCTGCAGAATCCGCCGGTGCTAACTTCTCCGGTCAAGGGAAAGCCTCTCATTCTGTATACAACCGCCCTTGAGGGTTCTTTAGGTGCGCTGTGGGCACAAGAGAACGACCAAGGGAAGGAGAGAGCCCTCTACTATTTGAGTCGAGTTCTCCTGGGGGCAGAAAACAACTACTCCCCCATTGAAAAACACTGCCTGGTGTTGATCTTCGCGATAACGAAGTTCAGACACTATGCATTGGCACATGAGGTCCATCTCATATCAAAGGCGGATCCTCTCAAATATTTGATGTCAAAGGCTATATTAACGGGACGGCTCGCTAAATGGGCCTTGCTCTTGATGGAGTTCTCGATAACTTATCGTCCTCTCAAGGCAGTGAAAGGCCAGGCCATCGCCGACTTCCTCGCTGAGCATCCGATACCTGCCGACTCTCCCTTGAACTGCGAATTGCCAGACGAGCATGCATTTGACATGATCGACGGAGAGAGAAGAGAGAATGATACCCAATGGGAACTCTATTTTGATGGAGCATCTTCCATGAAGAAGCGCAAACAAAGCACCCCATAATCAAATCAGGGGTAGGCCTCATCTTCGTGACTCCATAAGGAGGGATAATGCGCTTTGCCTTCTCCTTAACAGAGCTGAGGACGAACAATGAAGCCGAATATGAAGCTTTAATAGCAGGTCTTGAGATCGTCGTCAACATGGGAATTGAGAACCTCCTCATATACGGAGACTCCCAGCTGATCGTTAGTCAAGTAAATGGCGACTATCAAACGTGCAACCCTGAGTTGGTGAAGTACGGCGAGAGAGTACAGCAACTGCTGACTCAAATTCCTTTCTAAACCCTGGAAAGCATACCGCGTGCGGAAAATAACAAAGCGGATGCATTAGCCAAGCTCGCTAAAGAACCGGCCGACGAAAACCTCGATGACGTGAGGATCGTTGTGCAAAGCCGTCGAGTTCTCGAACTGGCAGAAATATCTCCGGAATCTTCCGAAGAAAAGGGACCGACCGAGCAAGCGACCCTACAAATAAAAGACCAGGAAAAGGCTAAGGATTGGAGGGAAGTCTTTATAGATTACTTCAAATCCCATCGAGCACCTGAAGATGCGTCGTCAAGACATTAGCTCGTGAAACGAGCTCTATCTTTTGCCTTCGTCAATGATACTCTGTGTAATAGATCATTTGATTCTCTGTGGTTAAGATGCCTGGGACCTGAAGAGGCAAGGAGAGTCGTCCAAGAAACTCACGACGAACTCTGCGGTTCTCATCAAGCCGGGCCGAAGATAAAGCTGAAGATTAAAAGGATGGGCCACTATTGGCTCACGATGATTCAGGACTGCCTTGAATACGCGAAGCAGTGCCACTCGTGCCAAATTCACGGGGACTTTATCCATCAGCATCCAAAACCGCTACACCCAACGGTGGCTAGCTGGCCATTCGAAATGTGGGGAACTGAAATAATTGGGCCCATCGAACCAGCATCGTCCAGAGGACACCGATTCATATTGGCGATGAACGATTACTTTTCTAAGTGGGCAGAAGCCGTACCGCTAAGAGAAGTGAAGACGGAGAATATCCTACATTTCTTCAAAACACACGTCATTTACCGGTTCGGCAATCCGCGACGGATTATCTCCGATAACGGACCAGCCTACAGAAGCCACAAGATCAGCCGCTTCGCACAACACCATAATATAGACTGGAGATACTTTTCGGTCTACAATCCTCGAGCTAACGGTCTAGCTGAGGCTTTCAACAAGACTTTGACAAAGATCGTGAAAAAGACGGTGTCTCGGAATAAGAGGGACTGGCATGAGAGACTGCATGAAGCTTTCTAGGCGTATCGAACTATGTTCAAAACAGCCACGAACACAACGCCATATGCATTGGTATTCGGCACAGAAGCAGTACTCCCTCTCGAGATAGAGTTACCCTCTCTACGAGTGGCGGTTCACTGCGAGCTAACAGACGAAGAAAATGCTCACCTTCGGCTTGAGGAACTCGATGCCCTTGATGAAACCCGGCTCATGGCGCAACAAAATCTGGAGGCTTATAAAGGAAAGATGACGTGCTCATATGAAAGATTGACTAGGCCGAGAACATTCCGCCAAGGCGAACTCGTGCTAGTGGTCAAAAGACCTATGATCCCCAATCGTGCCAAGCGAGGGAAATTCATGCCGAACTATGAAAGACCGTATGTCATAGACAAAGTTTACCAGGGTGGAGCCTATCTACTCATGGACATGCATGGGGAAAGACCTTTCAGGCCAATAAACGGTCGCTTCCTAAAAAAATACTACGCCTAACGAGTCATGGCTTAGGTCAACGATAGATGACGATGCCTATGTCTTCTTTCTATCTTCCTAAGCCCAAACTCTATAAGTAGTAGCCTTGCTTACGGACCGAAACGTCCTTAAACTAACAATGGACCACTATGTCCTAAAACTGGCTGTGGACCGAAACGTACTTAAACTAACAATGGACCACTATGTCCTAAAACTGGCTGTTGACCGAAACGTCGATAAACTACTACGGACTGCAGCATCCCAAGGCTGACACACACAAAAAATATTTTAAAAAAACGGTATGTTCATAAGCAAAATGGGCACGGATGAAAACCCGAAAGGGCTCCGTGAGTAAAAACAGCAGGGCTACCGGTGAGTTTTGTAAAAACTCGAAAGCGCGCAACCTCGTTAAAAGACACTTGCAAGGTCCTCTCGATCTTGTAAGGAGAAACCACCTGCGTGAGATCCTTACGACTCACAAGGGAGCAACACACTTAGGGATCCCCACGATTCCTAAGGAGAAATTTCACTTACGAGATCCTCACGACTCGTAAAGAGAACCCTCTTATGAGACCCTCACGGCTCATAAGATTCAAAAGCCTTAAGCTACAGGGATCTGAACCTGTTCTTAAGCTATCACAACCTCCAATTTTGCCCTACAAGCGGTTCAATATTGACCCTTGTATACAAGCCACGGGCGCGAATAAACATTTCCCTAACAAGAGTCCCACCAGAGACCGGGGATATGCTCATATGGCAAAAGACACTTGTAAGTCCTCTCGACTTATAAGAAGAAAGCACTCTTGTAAGATCCTTATGACTTATAAGAGACCATACACTTAAGACTCCTCACGATTCTTAAGGAGAAAACGCACCAACGACATCCTCACGACTCGTGGGGAGAAATACCTGTATGAGACCCTTATGGCTCATAAAGTTAAAAGCCTTAGTCGACAGGATCCTAACCCTGTTTACTAAGCCATCTTTGTTCGACATCGACAAAGGCAAATGATGATTCGCTCCTGGCAATATCCCAGTAGTAGCGATGCCGATGCCTAAATCGGTATCAAATCCCAAACTCGCAGTGAAAAGCCAACGAGCCACAAATGCATATGAAATAGCCGAAATGATTGGGCAACTTGCAAATCAGCAAGAAAAATGTATGCATGCAAAATAACCGAAATGATTGGGCAACTCGCAATAAAAAGCAGCGAGTAAATGAAACAAACAGCCGAAATGATTGGGCACCGCGAAAATAGCCGAAATGATTGGGCAATCGCGACCTTCGCGATATAAAAGCTGAAATGATAGAGCATCGCGGAAAAGAAAATACATAAAGTGAAACTTTTTGCCCTACAGGTGAGATCACATCGATCCCTGTATACAATCCAGGGGCACAAACAAAGAGAGAACTATACCTTCCTACCAGGCTCCATCAGAAAAAGAAGCCAGATCTCGACGGTTCACAGATAGCCTGGAGATCATCTCAACGTTCGTTTCATTACAACAAACGCAACATCAGCAAATCGGAGCTGCGGCAAAGTTCCCAGTTTCATGACTCGATGATGCATAGACAACCGAGAGTCAACCCCTCCTGGTCCCATGGAACACGACTTATGTCAATCTTGATCCCATGGAAAGCGTCCAGAGCGGATCCTGGTCCTTGCGGAATACGGCTTATGTCAATCCTGACCCCGTGGAAAGCAGCCAGAGCAAATCCTGGTCCTGTGGAACACGGCTTATATCAATCCTGACCCCGTGGGAAACATCCAGAGCAAATTCTGGTCTCATGGAACACGGCTAATGTCAATTCTGACCCCGTGGGAAGCGTCCAGAGCGGATCCTGGTCCTTGCGGAACACGGCTTATATCAATCCTAACCCCATTGGAAGCATCCAGAGCAAATCCTGGTTTCGTGGAACACGGCTTATGTCAATCCTGACCCTGTGGGAAGCGTCCAGAGCGGATCTAGATCCTTGTGGAACACAGCTTATGTCAATCCTGACCCCGTGGGAAGCGTCCAGAGCGGATCCTGGTCCTTGCAGAACACGGCTTATGTCAATCCTGACCCCGTGGAAAGCATCCAGAGCAAATCCTGGTCTAGTGGAACACGGCTTATGTCAATCCTGACCTCGTGGGAAACATCCAGAGCAAATCCTGGTTTCATGGAACGCGGCTTATGTCAATCCTGACCCCATGGGAAACATCCAGAGCGGATCCTGGTCCTTGCGGAACACGGCTTATGTCAATCCTGACCCCGTGGGAAGCATCCAGAGCAAATCCTGGTTTCGTGGAACACGGCTTATGTCAATCCTGACCCCGTGGGAAGCGTCCAGAGCGGATCCTGATCCTTACGGAACATGGCTTATGTCAATTCTGACCCCGTGGGAAGCGTCCAGAGCGGATCCTGGTCCTTGTGGAACACGGCTTATGTCAATCCTGAACCCGTGGGAAGCGTCCAGAGCGAATCCTGGTTTCGTGGAACACGGCTTATGTCAATCTTGACCCCGTGGGAAGCGTCCAGAGCGAATCCTGGTTTTGTGGAACACGGCTTATGTCAATCCTGACTCCGTGGGAAGCGTACAGAGCAGATCCTGGTCCTTATGGAACACGGCTAATGTCAATACTGACCCCGTGGGAAACGTCCAGAGCAAATCCTGGTCCTTGCGGAACATGGCTAATGTCAATCCTGACCCTGTGGGAATCATTCAGAGTAAATCCTGGTCTAGTGGAACACGGCTAATGTCAATCCTAACCCCGTGGGAAGCGTCCAGAGCGGATCCTGGTGTTAGTTATATGTATGCCCTAGAGGCCATTACTGTATATACGATGTATACTGTAGTGGATGCTAGGACATATATAGGGAGGACTTTCTTGCTCGACATGATAGTATGCTATCTGGTTGTACTTTATCTTAACATGTACTCAGATTGTCTCTATGTTACATGTTGATAAAGCCCTTAGGATATGTACTCGACTACTGGGACTTTGATGAGATCATACTAGTGGGGTCACGGTAGTCGACGAGTACATCCTATAATAGTTCCTAGTCGTGGGTGTATCGAGACAGGGCATCGATGCACCAGAGTAGACTAGCGTATACGCATCTTGACCCATATGATGGGCGATGGATGATCCCATATCCATCGGTGTTTGACATCAAGGATGGTGTACGGGTGCTCAGTAGAGACTGGGTACACTGGACGGACTCGCCGAGAACTCCCAGATGGTATTATACCTCACGTCAGATGGCAGTTCTCCGGTGACACTGGTACAGAGTAGTCTGTTGACCCGAGATCGTCATAGAGTCTTGTGTGATTCCCACTGTGCTTTGATTTCCATCATACCACGTCCAAGAGGGCGTGCAAAAAGGTGGCTTTTGGGTACAGTCCCGAATCACATGGAGGCAATGAGCGATAGGAGGGGATTCGTCTCTCCCGGTATAGGGAGTTGATGTTGTACTGTGTTCGATTGGCTATAACCGGAAATCCCTGGTCAGGGTTGCTGAGATTTACTGGTAAGTGTTATCAATAGTTTCTCGAACAGTTATAGACCTCATATCGACACGACTTATCGAGCTACTGGGGTCTGACGTTTGCCACCCCTAGGCGAGATATGCGACATATCAGACGACGAGACCGGACTGTACGGGAGTGTTACTGTTTGGATTCACAGGAGAATGTACAGGCTTGCTTGTTGATCTTCTGAGCACTCAATACCTGGATAGCTGTTACGTTTAGCTGACCGCTTGCAGCTTGTGGGTGTTTGATATGATCATCGCCTACTGCCGGCATATTAACGATTCTTTAGAGTCCTACATAGAGGTTTCTTGGCTCAGGCAAAACGGAGTAGGGGCACATATGTGATATGTGCGGGACCGAGGATAATGCGATATGTGATACCGTATTATATTCTCGCGATATTTGATATCAGCCGGGTCATCGGATTAAGTGTTGATTCGATGAATCGGTACGGATAAATATTAGTCGGTTATATGCGATATAGCTGGATTGTCGGATCAAGTGTTGATTCGATAATTTAATGTATAATAATATATATGATATATTAAATTACATTAACTAATATTTGCTCACTAAAAGATTCTTTTTCTCACTCGGGTAATACATTGATATATATGGGATATATGTTAAATGTATTATTTTATTTTGTTACGATAAATATTATATATATGATATATAATATTGTAACATGATATGATAAATAATGCAACATGTTTAGTGGAGTTTAAACATGATTAGGGTTTGGATTAGGGTTAAGCTTTCTAGATGATTCTGGAAGGTTTTGGTTTTGTTTTGTGAAAGATATTTTCAAGTGACTCATGCTTTAACCCAACCCTAACCCTAACCCTAGTTAATTCTCTACATGGGTTTAGTCAACCATGGTTGCATTATTCATCATATTATTTCTTTTTCTATTCATCACAAAAGAAATTCAATCATTATTCATCATCTTCTTCATTCATTCTCTTCATGAAAAAGCTTTCTAGATTTTCTTCAAGTGATGAATAAATGTGAGAAAAAGATAAATAAAGAGAGCAAAAATCCTACTTCATCATCCTCATCTTCCCTTGCCATTTAGATGAGGGTGTTCACATCATTTCATGAGTGTTAGCTTGTGTTAACGGAACTTCAAGATAGATCATCTTAGTATCGAAGATCGGAAGCAAAGGTTGCATCTTTCTCTTCGTGGAACCTCTCGAGAGTCCGGAACCCGATGATCGCAGCGAAGGGACCACAACACGGAGCATATGAAGTGAAGGACCGGATCTACAAAGGTTGTAATCCCTCTCACTTTGTGTTAAAGTTGTTAACATGCTAGTTTTCGCCTAATCTCTAGTTTAAAGATCCGTATTCGGGTTGTTCGGCACGGCTAAATTTTTAATCGGGCATGGTTGATGCCTCGTAGACCCTTGTGCGCGTGCCCAGCAAACCCTACAGTGGTATCAGAGCCAAGCTAGAGCTTTAGGCGAAGTCTAGACGAAGTTTAAAGTCCGATCGAACCCGGAAAATTCGATATACCCTAGTTTCTGGAAATTTTTCCAAACTGTGATTTTTTTTCATATTAAAAATACCCAAAAAAATCAGCAGGGAATTATAGGAATTACTGTGAAACCCGACCCTCTAAATCCCCCAAAGCACCGCGGAACCGCGGCCAAACCTAGGTATTGGCGGCGGTTTCGCGGCAAGAAGGAAGGGTTGAGGGATAGGGTTTGCACAGTAACATCCGTAGGTAATTCCTGATTCTTCTGGGAATTTTTTATTTTCACTCCAGTGTTGTGTTTTCTGGGTTGTATTGGGGACTTAAAGATTCGATCGGATATTTTAACTTTGTTTAGTTTTGTCCGGATAATTTTTAGAAACCGTTAAAAAGTTCGAACGGATATCAATAACTCACTTTTTCCCCTGTCGGAAAATTTTTCAAAAGTTGGATTTTTCCTCGTGTTTAAGAATGTTCTAAGTCGTGCAAGTAACGCGGTGGACCCTCTAGAAGACAACAAACCTTAACTCGATTATGTGACCATCTTGAACTGCCTTTTGAACCTTAGGGTTTGGGGCATTACGGCGTGCCACATGTGAGGCGTTGGCTTGACCCTTCTACGGCTGGACCATTGGTACTGTGACATGTGATGGATGTTTTTAAACTGATTTCAAGTGTTGAGATATATTGGGGAAATCTTGGGTGTTTGATGATTCGATCGGAAAGTTTAACTTTGTCTATTTATCCGGAATGTGATACAATAATTGGAATTCACAAGTAGTTATGAGATAACTGAATGAATGTTATAAACATAGCAGTTTAGTCTCACTTGATCGGTTGCCACGGAATTTTGATATAATCAAAAGTCCATCACAATCACGTAGTGTACGCGGATACACGCCGGGTAAACTTAATAGACAGCTACGCCCCATAGCCCCGATCAAGTGACTGTAGGAGAACCCCGTCACCGAAAGCATCCGTTCGGGTACTCGCGACAGCGGTGTTCCGCCTTAGTGCACTTCGTCGATGGCATCTGGGGTGCGGCCGTTTACTAAAGTTTGCGACGAGCATTCGATCAGGATGTCGGGAATCTTGTTGAATTGGCCGACTTGATATTGAAAAGAGTTTTCGATAAATGAGACTAAAATGCGGGGTTTATAATTGTTAGGCATGCGATGTCTAAGGAATTCATTTGGTTAGGCATGCGATGTCTAAAGAAGTTGCGGATTCTAACTGTTGTAGTTTTACACTTTTTTTTCTGTGACCGTAAGCGTAGTATGTGGTGTATCGCCGGCTTCGTTGCTATACATCAACGACAATCGGGATACGCATACTTGCTTACGTTGATGATATGAGATATTATGTGTTACTGTGATATGTTATATTGGATCGTCGCGTTTTGAATAGCCGGGGGGTTTTATGTGAGATGAGAGTTTTTTTCTTTTTCATTCATGTAAAATTCATTTGTATGTAATATTATTTTATTGGGGCACTTCCAGGTTGCGGAAGATGTCGCCGTTGTATATTATTTACTTTTCCGCATTAGGTAGACCTAAGACGGGGAGCACAAATAACCGGGTTCTAAGGTCCAGTGGGAGACCATCTCGAGGAGTCGAGACCCGGTCTCCTAACCCTAGAATTGGCAGTGTTACTTGCCGCTCTCGTAGGGGTCTAGGGATGTGGGTTTGGCTATTCATCGCGACCGTGGAATCCGTGTTTTATACAGGCTCGTATTGAAAACACGGACGTCCTAGTATATCCAATATTTCATATATGTTCTTCTGCTGCAATGTTCTGTGATGAGATCATATTACTGCCTGAGACGAATGTTTATATTTTATATATATGAGATATATGTTATATTGCAGATTTCGTTTCAAAAGAGATGCTTGTGAAGCATAATAAAATGGGACTTCATTAATGAGATTAATGAAATAAAAGAAACCTAAGATGTTGTAGAAACTTGTTTAATAAAAACTGGTAGCTCTAGTTCTTGCTTTGCATCGCGGTGCTCCTTGTAGAACATCCTGCACCTTATTCGATAGGGAAAGGACCGAGATCCCTTCACCGGGAGTGACTCCTTTAGCAATAACTGGCAGATGCTACAAACTCGGTTTGTCTTTTGATTGCTTCTATAGTTCTTGCTTTGCATAGTGGTATATATGATATATCCTGCACCTTATTCGATGAGGAAAGGGCCGACGATCCCTTCACTGGGAGTGACCCCTTTAGCAAAACTAAAAAAGCCTCAAAAACACTCCATTTAAAATCACTCGATTCTACGACGATATCAAGTTCATTACGCAATAGGTTTTCTTAAAAACCTGTCGTAACCCTCCGTCATTTTAGGAAGTAGAGTACTTAGTATTCGTGCTGTGTTTGTTGACCATAGTTAAGGCACAGTGTACGGTAGCTAAGTGGTGTCTTCCTATATAGCATATGATGCGATTAGTTAGGACAGTCATATGACTTTGTTGACCTTAGTTAAGGGTCATGTGGGTGGGTCTAATTAATCAAGAAATGACGGGTAGAACTTGACTAGTGCTTATGATTTGTTGACCATAGTTAAGGTCATAAGTCACTAGGGGTAAAATATTATTGGGAATTTCAAGTGTTGAAATTTGCAATGAGATTGCATACCTTCTATGAGATAGTTGGATCCCGATACCCGCTGCGAGTAAGAGTTACTCCTGGGAGAGTTTTACACATTACAATTAGCCGATCAAGTAGGTGTCTAGAAAGGTGTTAACGGGGTTACGCCTCTGGGAAAATGAGGTTTACTTTAATTAGGTTCGTGTGAAAGCACGGGGGACCTCCCTCAAAGTACCGACACTGGCCTGGCCGAAAGATTGGCGAACTTGTAGCGTGTAATTAATCCCGGCTAGTCTTTCCTTTTAGGGTTTGAAGGAAGATTTGACTAAAACAGTGGGAGACATCCTGATTAGATATATTAGATAACCAATCTAATCTTGCAAGAGCATACGCTGAGTGTTTTCTTCTCTCTCTCTCCAGGTAGCGGCCATATCACGCCTTAATCAAGATAATAAAACGGATATATTGACCGAACCCGCTTGTTATACTGAGCTGGGGAACGTTGGTCCCGCTCCAACTTATAATTGTTATAGGACAGAGCAGGAAATTAAGAAATACCAGATTTCCCGTGCCGCCCAAACGAAGAAAGTGCATGTTGATGCATCATCTTCGGGTGTGTTCATTACACAGAACTGTTTCTCAGTATCCTTTACATCCTGGGTATGTGATACCGGATCAGGATCCCGCATATGTAATCTGTTACATGGGCTACAGATAGGTAGAGAACTATGAACGGGTGATAAGTTTCATGAGACAGAAAACGGTGCAAGTGTTGCAGCCAAGTCTGTTGGTCACTGTCACCCTGTATTACCAGAATACATTGATTCTGAACAAATGTTATTAGATACCGAACCTGATATACAAAATCATATCGGTCTCTTTATTAGTAAAGAAAGGATATAATTTTGTATTGTTGGATAATGTTTTGAACATTTCCTATATCAAGAGTTGATCGGTTCAGGCACGTTATCTAAAAGCATTGACGTTCTAAATCAAACTACAGTTCTTAGTATAAGGAACATACACAAGAGGAAGAGTTCAGAAATGAATGAATCCTTCTTGAGGCATTGTAGACTAGGTCATATCAATGCGACCCGGCTAGCTAAGTTACATTTAGATGCATATTTAAATCTGTTTGAATTTACATCTTGTGAAACTTGCCGGTCATGTCACAAAGATAAGATGACTATAGCTCTGTTTATTGGAAACAGAGAAAGAGTTAGTGAACTCTTGGGATTGATACATGCTGATGTATGAAGATCCCCTGTCTATACATGCCAAGACCGGTTCTTTGTACTTTATTACATTCTCTGATAATCTCTCGAGATTCAGACATGTGTTCCTGTTGAAACACAGGTCCGAACCTTTTGAGATATTCACAGAATATAAATTAATAGTAGAGAACCAAAATACGGGTAAAAGTATTATGTCCTATGATGTGATCAAGGAGGAGAATACTTAAGCACGGAATTCCTGGACTATTCTAAAGGAGAATGAGATTCTCTCTCAGCATTACTCCTCTGTATACACCACAGCACGTCGGTGTATCGAGGTGGAGCCATAGCACCCTATGTGATATGGTGTGCTCTATGATGAGTACTACTGAGTTTCCTATTTCCTTTTGGGAGTTATGCACTTGAGAAGCTGCATACCTATTGAATAGGGTTCAAATCAAATCAGTTGCCTACCATTTCTTATGTGATATGGAAAGGGAAGAGCCCATATCTTAAGTTTGTTAAGATTTGGGGTTGTCCGGCCTATGTCTAAAAGCAAAATCCGGACAAGCTCGAGGCAAGGTCTGTTATGTAGAACTGGAATGGTTCCAGCTATAAAAACTACAGCTGATAATTTGGTAGAACCAAAGGATTCAATTGTTTCCAATGAACCTCAGCCTCTCCGCCGATCTAGTAGGGTTCCTCACCCACCTGAGAGACACTTCGGTTTCTCTATGATAGTGGGAGAGAGGATTGCATCATGAGATGATGACCCAACTAGTTTCCAGCTGGCCATCAGGAGTGGGACTCTGTAAGAATGGCTGGATGCTTAGCGATCTGAGATGGAATCCTTATATACCAACAAAGTATGGACTTTGGTTGCTTTATCTGAAGGGTTAAATCCCCATCAGGAGCAAGTATATCTTGAGAAGATTACTTGGTGTACATGGAAAAGTTGAGACTTTCAAAGCTAGACTTGTTAAAGGTTTACATCATAGACCAGGTATGGATTATGTTGAAACCTTTTATAAGGATCTATGCTTAAGTCCATCCAGATCCTACTTGCCACGGCTACATACCATGACTACGATATCTGGTGGTTGGGTGTCATGACTGCTTTTCTAAGTGATGTGTTAGAAGAAAACGTTTATAAGTACACAGCCAGAGGGCTTCGTAGACAGTGAGAGCAGCGGAAACGTGTGCAAGATGTTTTATATGATAAAACAGGCATCGCGGAGTTGGAACATCTGTTTTGATGTGGTAGTCAAAGAGTTTGACTTCATCAAAATGGTAGATGAACCTTGTATATACAAAAAGGTAGTAGAGAGTATGGTAGTGATCCTCATAGAGTACGTGGATGACATACTCTTGATAGGGAAGGAGTTTCCTATGCTACGCTCGGTCAATCTCCGCTTATCACAAGGATTCTCCATATAGGATCAAAGTGA
This sequence comes from Agapanthus africanus, assembly GCA_030015575.1. Lineage (NCBI taxonomy): Eukaryota > Viridiplantae > Streptophyta > Magnoliopsida > Asparagales > Amaryllidaceae > Agapanthus > Agapanthus africanus. The sequence continues at coordinate 53,506,077 of CM057348.1, forward strand.
TACCTCCTAAATTCTGGGTTTTTGGATCTATGAGATAGATCTAATTGGATGTTAGGATTCTTACTAGTTGTAGTGAGATGGTATCTATTGATCCTGGGGAGAATCACTGGAAAGGTTCCAGGGTGATAAGAACGACTGAATGTCAGTCGCAGGCATTGTCTTTACCCTCAGTGGAGGGATGGTATGTTGGAAGAGTTCCAAGCTAGATACCGTGACATACTAGACGATTAAAGGCAAGATACATCGTTACCAAAGATACTACCAAAGAGGCAGTCTGGATATATATAAGTTCATAAGATGAACTTCGTTCCTACCATTGTGTGACAATGGAGTTGTGGCTTTAGCCAAGGAACTACCGTCCCATCAGAAATCCAGATAAAATTCTTAGGCAGTATCACCTGATCATGGAGATGGTTGATCTCCAGGGAGATCGAGGTTAGGAGAGTAGACACAGAGGACAACAGCGCGGATCCACTCACAAAGGCCTTTTTCCCAGTAGGGACTTTTATGGGATGGTTGAGTATGATATACTTCAACCGCAGCTAATTGTTGGGTATGCGATACCACAACAGATGGCCCTAGTGCAAGTGGGAGATTGTTAGTTATATGTATGCCCTAGAGGCCATTACTGTACATACGATGTATATTGTAGTGGATGCTAGGACATATATAGGGAGGACTTTCTTGCTCGACATGATAGTATGCTATCTGGTTGTACTTTATCTTAACATGTACTCAGATTGTCTCTATGTTACATGTTGATAAAGCCCTTAGGATATGTACTCGACTACTGGGACTATGATGAGATCATACTAGTGGGGCCACGGTAGTCGACGAGTACATCCTATAATAGTTCCTAGTCGTGGGTGTATCGAGACAGGGCATCGATGCACCAGAGTAAACTAGCGTATACGCATCTTGACCCATATGATGGGCGATGGATGATCCCATATCCATTGGTGTTTGACATCAAGGATGGTGTACGGGTGCTCAGTAGAGACTGGGTACACTGGACGGACTCGCCGAGAACTCCCAGATGGTATTATACCTCACGTCAGATGGCAGTTCTCCGGTGACACTGGTACAGAATAGTCTGTTGACCCGAGATCGTCATAGAGTCTTGTGTGATTCCCACTGTGCTTTGATTTCCATCATACCACGTCCAAGAGGGCGTGCAAAAAGATGGCTTTTGGGTACAGTCCCGAATCACATGGAGGCAATGAGCGATAGGAGGGGATTCGTCTCTCCCGGTATAGGGAGTTGATGTTGTGCTGTGTTCAATTGGCTATAACCAGAAATCCCTGGCCAGGCTTGCTGAGATTTACTGGTAAGTGTTATCAGTAGTTTCTCGAACAGTTATAGACCTCATATCGACACGACTTATCGAGCTACTGGGGTCTGACGTTTGCCACCCCTAGGCGAGATATGCGACATATCAGACGACGAGACCGGACTGTACGGGAGTGTTACTGTTTGGATTCACAGGAGAATGTACAGGCTTGCTTGTTGATCTTCTGAGCGCTCAATACCTGGGTAGCTGTTACGTTTAGCTGACCGCTTGCAGCTTGTGGGTGTTTGATATGATCATCGTCTACTGCCGGCGTATTGACGATTCTTTAGAGTCCTACACAGAGGTTTCTTGGCTCAGGCAAAACGGAGTAGGGGCACATATGTGATATGTGCGGGACCGAGGATAATGCGATATGTGATACCGTATTATATTCTCGCGATATTTGATATCAGCCGGGTCATCGGATCAAGTGTTGATTCGATGAATTGGTACGGATAAATATTAGTCGGTTATATACGATATAGCCGGATTGTCGGATCAAGTGTTGATTCGATAATTTAATGTATAATAATATATATGATATATTAAATTACATTAACTAATATTTGCTCACTAAAAGATTCTTTTTCTCACTCGGGTAATACATTGATATATGCGATATATGTTAAATGTATTATTTTATTTTGTTACGATAAATATTATATATATGATATATAATATTGTAACATGATATGATAAATAATGCAACATGTTTAGTGGAGTTTAAACATGATTAGGGTTTGGATTAGGGTTAAGCTTTCTAGATGATTCTAGAAGGTTTTGGTTTTGTTTTTTGAAAGATATTTTCAAGTGACTCATGCTTTAACCCAACCCAAACCCTAACCCTAGTTAATTCTCTACATGGGTTTAGTCAACCATGGTTGCATTATTCATCATATTATTTCTTTTTCTATTCATCACAAAAGAAATTCAATCACTATTCATCATCTTCTTCATTCATTCTCTTCATGAAAAAGCTTTCTAGATTTTCTTCAAGTGATGAATAAATATGAGAAAAAGATAAATAAAGAGAGCAAAAATCCTACTTCATCATCCTCATCTTCCCTTGCCATTTAGATGAGGGTGTTCACATCATTTCATGAGTGTTAGCTTGTGTTAACGGAACTTCAAGGTAGATCATCTTAGTATCGAAGATCGGAAGCAAAGGTTGCATCTTTCTCTTCGTGGAACCTCTCGAGAGTCCGGAACCCGATGATCGCAGCGAAGGGACCACAACACGGAGCATATGAAGTGAAGGACCGGATATACAAAGGTTGTAATCCCTCTCACTTTGTGTTAAAGTTGTTAACATGCTAGTTTTCGCCTAATCTCTAGTTTAAAGATCCGTATTCGGGTTGTTCGGCACGGCTAAATTTTTAATCGGGCATGGTTGATGCCTCGTAGACCCTTGTGCGCGTGCCCAGCAAACCCTACACCTGGTCCTTGCGGAACACGGCTAATGTCAATCCTGACCCCGTAGGAAGCATCCATAGCAAATCCTGGTCTAATGAAACAAGACTAATGTCAATCCTGGCCCCGTGGGAAGCGTCCAGAGCAAATCTTGGTCTCATAGAACATGGCTAAAGTCAATCTTGACCCTGTGGGAAATGGCCAGAGCAACCCTTAACCCCGCGAAATGCGGATAATGTCAACCCCATCCATCACTTACGGGTCCTTTCGACTTGTAAGGGAGAAAACTCTTTTGTGAGATCCTTACGACTCTCAAGAGAAAACGCACTTAGGAATTCTCACGATTCTTAAGAAGAAATTACACTTACGAGATCCTCATGACTTGTAAGGAGAAATACCTTTATGAGACCCTCACGGCTCATAAAGTTGGAAAGCCTTAGGAGGCAGATCTGAACCTGACCCCTAAACCATCGCTATCCTACAAGGAGATCAAAATAGATTATCCACAAAATGCATTTACTAAAAGGGACACACTATCATGAAGCAAAATATGTCTTTTATTCATGAATCAAAATGAATACAAAGTACAATTTATGAACGAATCAGAAAGAATAAGAAAAAATACTCTCATTCAGGAGTATATACAAGAGAAGAATAAAAAGAAAAATATACAATTCTTCAAGCCGGTGGACGATTCAATAGATTTGCTAATTCATCCTTTTTTCGCTGGGCCTCGGCCTCATAATTCATTATCGCTAAGAGACGGGCCTCCACTTGAGCCTGCTGGGCCTGGTACGAGGCAAGCCGACTTTCAAGCTCTTCTTCGGTAACCTTATGAGCTTCGACCATTTCGTAAGTGAAAATGATGGCTTTATCAATGGCTACCACCTCTCGAATAGCTTCTTGAAGCACCCGCCAAAGTTCATACACCCGAGTGGTCTTGGACGTAAGATTAGCTTGAAGTTCTCCCAGCGCAGTTGAAGCCAGCTTTCTCTCTGAAAATTTTCGGCTGAGCCTCTTCTCGCATGACAGCATATTTGCGACGCACCGTTCGATTAGCCCCCGCAAGCTCGCCTTTGTAGCCACTGTTAGTGTATATGCCCTAGGGGCCATTATTGTATCATACTAGTTTGTATATTACTTAATGGAAGCTTGGGATATTCACATGTATATAACAGTCTTGCTAAACATGGTAGTATGCTACTTGGTTTTTCTATCTTAATATGTGAGTATACGTATTGATAGAGCTCTTAGGATCTTACTTGAGTACCAGCGTTGTGATGGCAGTCACACTAGTGGGGGCTGGGTAGTCTACAAGCACATCTTTATTCAGGTCACTGGTCGTTGGATTATCGAGACAGAGCATCGATACTCCGGAGTAGACTAGTGTGTACTCTTCTCATCCCAGTTGGGGAGATGGTCTGTCCCACAGCCGTCAGTACGTCGTACTGGAGATAGTATGCAGGTGCTCGTTAGGTTACGGGTACACCGGACAGGACTCACAGGGAACTGTTGGTTGGTTTTATACCAGTCGTTAGTGAACAGTTCCTAGGTGACATGAGTACAGCATAGTCCGCAGACTTGACACTGCTACTTCGCCTCGAGTGTGTCCCACTGTTCTTAGATTGCTACCCTACCACGGCTCAAAGGAGTCGTGCAAACATGTAGCAGTTGGGTGCAGTCCCGAGCACTTGGAGGCAGTGGCGGTTAGACAGGATTCGTCTCTCCCGGTATTGGGGGTTGATATCGCGCTGTGTCAGAGAGCCATTACGCAAAGTCCCTGGCCAGGGCAAGCGAGATTTGCTGGTAGGTTCGAGTAGTTTCTCAGGGTGTAATGGGCTTCGCTCCGACACGACTTATACCGCTATTAGGGGACCGACGCTTGCCGCCTCCTAGGCCCGATATGCGATAGTCTTAGACGAACGGACCGGACTGTACGGAGATTGTCACATCAGACTCAGTAGGAGTTCGGATGGGTTTCCTCATCGGCCTTCTTATCGACATCTACCTGGGGACCGTTAAGTACAGCTAGTGCCGCTTGCGGTCTGTGGTTAAACCCACTGCCAGCGTAGTAGTCGAGTCTCTAGAGTCCCACACAGAGAGTTTCCCTACTCCAGGTGAAACGATATAGAGGTCGTATGGTTTTACGACAAGGGTTCGGACGCATACGTGTGTTTACGCACGTACGACTTTCGGACAGTTTTTACCAGTCGGCTTTGGTTTAAGCCAGTTACTGGTATCCGGTTATTGGATTTATACAGTCTAAAGTTTTTCCATATTTTTGCGGAAAGGAGGGGCGTTCTCGTAATTGCGCGAGAAGCTTCTAGAAGGTGGTGACTAAGGAGGTTTAGGTGGCATATACAATGAATGTGATTAGTGAGTCATATGGATGATTCATCCATGTTATTAATGCATCATAAATGCTTAATGACTCATGGATGTGAATCATCACTAGATATTATCAAGCATGGTTGTTAAATTCATTTCTTTTCTTTTCTTGATAAAAAGAAATGCTTGATATATATTATGATAACTCATTATTCTCACTTCATTAGTATCTTCACCTTCTCTCTCCTCAAGCTCTCCCTCTTCATACCCTAATCCTCCCCTCTCATGTGTTGAGTACAAGGATTAGTTAGACTAATTAAACCATAACCCTCACTCTATATCACCTAGCTTCTTTGATTAGCACTTAAAGAAAGTTAGTTGCCTCAAGTTTAGAGGCTTAGCTTGGAGTAAAGCTCTCGGGTGGATCGTCTACTACTTCGAGAAGGCCGAGGAGGAGGTGGAGTTCGTAAAGACGAAGGACACGGTTCTTTAGGTATAATCCCTTTACATAGTAGTTGTTAACTTCTATGTTTGATGTTAGTTATCGTTTAGCTTCGATTCTTGCGGTTAGTCGATGTTTAAGTAAAGAACAAGATCGTTTTTCATATTTCCGCCTCCCCGCAAGTCGTGGGGTGTTGTACATCGACTTACAGTGGTATCAGAGCCTCGCTAAATAATAAATAACTTACTTGCAAATTTGTATGAATTTCGAACGGAAAAAACGAAACCGGAAAACCCCGAAATCACAAGTTTCTGTCGAATTTTAAATGAAGTCCTAAAATTTTTCAGGGAGGTTCAGAAAGCTTAAAAAGACAGTATAAGAACACCCAAGAAATTTGGGCCCCTGAATCGCCTAAAGAGCCGCGGAACCGCGGCGGATCGCACCGATCCGCCGCGCTTCCGCCGCCGAGTTGGCGATTCAGGAACCCAAATTTCCTGTGTTGCTTCTCTGTGATATTTGGTATTTTCTGGAAGTTTTTATTTTTGCTCAGGTTTCAGATTTACAGAGAAGTATTGGAGCAAAATTAAAAGTGTTTAATCGATCGAAATTATACAGTATTTGCTTGTTGGATTATATCTGTGTTTGTATAATGTGTTCGTAAACCTTCCCTAACTGCTAGTATGTCGGTTGGCAGGGGGTTGCACATTTCTGTAATGGTTTTTACTGTTTGTGGATATGAACTGTGTTGGACTGTTATGATGTATGGCCGGGGTTATGTGATGGGTTATTATTTAATTCATTTGATGTAAATGTAATTTGTTGTAATATTATTTTGCGGGGCACATCCAGGTTGCGGTTGTAGCCACCATTGTATTATTTCCTTTTACTGTTTTTACTCCTAGGACAGACCCAAGGTGGGGTGCACAAACTGCCGGGCGGGTAGTTTGCCGTACCCGTTGGGGTCTTGGGTGGGGTAATGGCTATTCATCACAACTGTGTAATCCGTCTTTTGTTGCAGGCTCAAAACAAACACGGATTACTTGCAAATCCAATAAAGTTCATCTGTGATCTGGAATGCCTATTATTGCGTCTGACGAATGTACAATAACTATATATGATAGCTATTTAGACGTCACTTATGTTTTACACCCGCGCTAGCCCAGCCCCCGCTCTGTCGTTAGTTAAGTAACCTAACGGGTGATGACGGGACCCCGTGGCGAATGCGGATGGCATAAGAGGACGTTGTATTTTCGTTGTTTTCTGCAATGATAGGTTAATGATGGAACGCATTATTTATAATGCAAAGAAAATAAACCAAAAGTTTAATCGTTGGAACAATTTAAAAGAAACCGCTCGGTTAATTTTAAAAAACAGATATTTTTAAATGCGGAGCTTTAACCACTCCTTTTAAAAGCTATCAGGTTCCTTCGGTTATATCAAGTTCACTACGTTCACGGTTTTGCCAAAACCATTCGTAGCCCTCCGTCATTTCATCTGGGTATTCAGTAGTATTCAAGCTATGTATTTTGACCAACGCCAAGGCATAGTGTTTGGTAGCTGCTGGGTATTCATTTGTTGCATAGATAGATGAGTTAGTTTGGGACAGTCGTATGATCATTTTGGCCAACGTCAAGGATATGTACGGATGGGTTCAAATTAACAAGATAATGATGGGTAGAACTTGACATGTGACTTATGATATTTTGACCAACGCCAAGGTCATAAGAGCATGGGGCAAAAATATATATCGGGAATTTCTAAAGAAACTGAAATTTGCAAAGAGATGCATACCATTTGGAGTTTGATGAATGTTGGTAGGATTCCTTCAACATTATCATACGATGATATTTGGATCCCGATCCTACTGTGAGTATATGCTACTTATCAGGAGATTTGTCACTTAACGATCAATGCTATAAACCAAGTAGGTGTCAAGAAAGGTGTCAGCGGGGTTACGCCCCCAGAGAAAAGAGGTTATTTAATTAAGGAACTTCGCGAAAGCGTTGGAAAACCTCCCTCGAAGTATCGACACTGGCCTGGCTGAACGGTTAAGCAAGTATTGTACGGTGAGAATAGTCCTGGCTAATTCTTCTTTTATGGTTTGAGGAAGGATTCGAGAAACAGTGGGAGCCATCCAGTTTAGATAAACTAAAAACCACTCTAAACTTGCAAGAGCATCATGCTAAAGAGTTTTTCTTCTCTCTCTCCTAATTGCAGCGACCCTGAAAATGACTGGACTTAAGTTACTTTTAGAGAAAAATATACTGACAGGGCCAAACTATAAAGATTGGCTGCGGAATGTCAAAATGGCTTTGACCTATGACAAATTAGGGTACGTCCTCACCGCTACGGCACCTGCTATCCCTGGTCCCAAATCCAGCAATGCGGATAAGGAAATCCGCAAAACCTGGGATTTAGATTGCGCGAAAGCCAAGTGCATCGTTCTTGCCTCAATGAACAATGAACATCAGAGGAGGCACGAGGATATGAACCTAGATGGCATATTTCTCCATACAAAGGAACTTTATGGAGAGCAATCTCGTATAGTAAGATACGAGACCTCTAAGAACTTGTTTCGGGCGAGGTTGGCTGTCGGGTCATCGGTAGGAGAACATGTCCTAAAGATGATCGGCTATATTGAAGAGCTCGCAGACCTTGGGACGACTTTGGATAATGAGCTCTATACAGACCTTATTCTCCAGTCCCTTCCTCCCACCTACGCCCAGTTTATCCTGAACTTCAACCTTCAAAGAAAAGAAGTTGAACTTCTGGAACTCCTGAACATGTTAAGGAGTGCAGAGGGCACCTTGCAGAAAGCAAGGAAAACACCCGCTATGTTTGTTAGCGGTGCATCTTCTTCCGGGTCCAAGGCTAGGGCCAAAGGAAGGAAGAAGAAGGCCGCCACCAAACCTAGAGGAGGTGTTAGTAAGGTGGGAGGGAAGGGAAAGAAAAAGTTTGCGGTACCGGTAGTTGGCCAGGATAAGTGCTTCCATTGTCACAGGAAAGGGCACTGGAAGAAGGATTGCAAGGCGTGGAACGCCAAGAACCAGGAACCGAAGCAAGCTGTGGCTTCGACTTCAGGTGTGTTTGTAATTGAGAATTGTCTGTCGATCAACTCTACTTCCTGGGTATTGGATACCGGATCAGGATCTCATATTTGCAATTCATTGCAGGCACTGAGAAACCGTAGAGTGCTGAAAGAAGGTGATATGACCCTAAAGGTTGCTAACGGAGCTAGCGTGGGAGCTGCGTCCGTCGGGGATTATCACCTAGGATTGACGAGTGGACACATTTTGGTTTTACATAACTGTTTTTTTGTACCAAGCTTAACGTGTAATATCATATCAGTTTCCTTGTTATCAAATAAAGGTTATGATTTCACGTTTGTAAGAGATGTTGTTAACATCCACCTTAATCATGGTTTGATTGGGTCCGGTACACTAAATAACGGTATATATGTTTTAAACCAACTCCAAATTTTCAACGTCCAGAACACACTAAAAAGAAAGTCTCCAGATTTAAATAAAGCTTTCTTATGGCATTGTAGACTGGATCACATCAATGAGAGAAGGTTGACTAAGTTGCATAGAGAAGGATATTTGGACTCGTTCGAATATCAAACCTATGACACTTGTCAATCCTGTCTCAAAGGAAAGATGACAAAGACTCCATTTACTGGACATGGAGTAAGAGCGAGCGAGCTCTTAGGACTCATACACAGCGATGTATGCGGTCCAATGTCTACACATGCAAGAGGTGGTTTTTCCTATTTCATTACTTTCACGGATGATTACTCAAGGTACGGATTCATTTATCTGATGAAACATAAATCCGAGGCTTTTGAGAAATTCCAAGAGTATAAGAATGAAGTAGAAAACCAAACCGGCAAAAGTATCAAGACACTTAGATCTGATCGAGATGGTGAATACTTGAGTGCCGAGTTCCTAGGTTACCTAAAAGAGAAAGGAATTCTCTCTCAGCTTACTCCTCCATACACTCCACAACATAATGGTGTATCGGAGAGACGGAATCGAACCCTATTGGATATGGTACGATCCATGATAAGTAATGCTGAGTTACCGCGATCTTTCTGGGGTTATGCGCTAGAATCAGCGGCATATCTTTTGAACATGGTTCCTACCAAGACTGTGCCTACCACGCCATATCAGATGTGGAGTGGGAAGAAACCCTATCTTCAGTATCTGAAAATATGGGGATGTCCAGCTTTTGTTAAAAAGCAGCATGTGGACAAGCTCGAGGCACGATCAGTAAAGTGTCAGTTTGTGGGATATCCAAAGAACTCCAAGGGGTATCTATTCTATTACGCAGAGGAACAAAAGGTGTTTGTTTCTCGTAATGCCCATTTTCTAGAATATCAGTTTTTAGAAAAGGAAATAAGTGGGAGCGAAATAGAACTGGAAGAAATTCCAGAACCACAAACTGCTACTGAAAGTTTGGTAGAACCGATAGTTCAAGAAGAACAGGACATTCCCGCACCCCTCCGCAGGAGTAGTAGGCTGTCTCATCCGCCTGAGAGATACTAGGGTTTTCTCATAGATGGGGATAGAGAGGATTGCATCATAGATGATGATGAACCTACTGACTTCCAGCAGGCCATCCAGAGCGGCGACTCGGTACGATGGCTAGATGCAATGCGGACCGAAATGGAGTCCATGTACACCAACAAAGTATGGACTTTGGACTTTGCTCCAGATGGGGTAAAACCCATAGGATGCAAATGGATCTTCAAGAAAAAGATTGGTGTAGATGGACATGTGGAAACCTATAAGGCTAGACTTGTTGCAAAGGGTTTTCGTCAAAGACCTGGTTTGGACTATGACGAAACTTTTTCTCCAGTGGCTATGCTCAAATCCATTCAGGTCCTTCTTGCTATTGCTGCCTTCCATGATTATGAAATCTGGCAGATGGACGTAAAGACGGCTTTTCTGAATGGAAATTTAGAAGAGTGCATCTATATGGATCAGCCAGAGGGTTTCAATCAGAGTGGGAGCAGCGGGAAAGTATGCAAGCTGCTTAAGTCCATTTATGGACTAAAGCAGGCATCGCGGAGTTGGAACATCTGTTTTGATGAGACAGTCAAAGAATATGACTTTATCAAAAATCCAGATGAACCGTGCATATATAGTAAAGTTGTAGCCAGAAGTGTCGTATTCCTCGTCTTGTACGTGGATGACATTCTATTAATAGGAAATGACATTCCTATGCTACAATCTGTCAAAGGATTCTTGTCACACAGGTTCTCCATGAAAGACCTGGATGATGCCTCTTACATTCTGGGGATCCGGATCTATCGTGATAGATCCAAGAGGATGTTGGGACTTTCGCAGTCCAGGTATATCGACACTGTACTGAAAAGATTCAGTATGGAAGATTCTAAGCGCGGTAATCTACCGGCTTGTCACGGAATCACCCTCTCCAAAGAGATGTCTCCCAAGACTGATTTGGAAAGGAAACACATGTCTATTATACCCTACGCTTCTACGGTAGGCTCTATAATGTATGCGATGTTGTGCACCAGACCAGATGTAGCTTACGCACTGAGCGTGGTAAGCCGGTATCAGTCAGACCCAGGGAAGAAGCACTGGATAGCAGTAAAGAACATTCTCAAGTATCTGAGAAGGACTAAGGAGATGTTCTTGGTTTACGTCGGAAAAGTCCTCAGGTTAGAGGCCTTTGCTGATTCCGGATTCCAGAGTAATAAGGACGATTCCAAGTCCATGTCGGGTTATGTCTTTACCCTCAATGGAGGGACGGTGTGCTGGAAGAGCTCCAAGCAGTACACCGTTGCTGACTCAACGATGGAAGCGGAGTATATAGCTGCTTGCGATGCCGCAAAAGAAGCAGTCTGGATGAAGAAGTTCCTAACAGAACTTCAGGTGGTTCCTACCATAGTTGATCCAATACCTCTGTATTGCGACAACAACGGAGCTATAGCTTTAGCGAAGGAACCAAGGTCCCATCAGAAGTCCAGACACATCTAAAGGCGGTATCACCTGATCAGGGAGATCATTGATCATCAGGAGATCGAGGTTCGGAGAGTTGCTTCTGAAGAAAACATTGCTGATCCATTCACGAAGGCCCTACCTCAGATTCAGTTCGAGAGGCTACTCGAGATCATCGGTCTTCGATATGCCAGAACATGGCCCTAGTGCAAGTGGGAGATTGTTAGTGTATATGCCCTAGGGGCCATTATTGTATCATACTAGTTTGTATATTACTTAATGGAAGCTTGGGATATTCACATGTATATAACAATCTTGCTAAACATGGTAGTATGCTACTTGGTTTTTCTATCTTAATATGTGAGTATACGTATTGATAGAGCTCTTAGGATCTTGCTTGACTACCAGCGTTGTGATGGCAGTCATACTAGTGGGGGCTGGGTAGTCTACAAGCACATCCTTATTCAGGTCCCTGGTCGTTGGATTATCGAGACAGAGCATCGATACTCCGGAGTAGACTAGTGTGTACGCTTCTCATCCCAGTTGGGGAGATGGTCTGTTCCACAGCCGTCAGTAGGTCGTACTGGAGATAGTATGCAGGTGCTCGTTAGGTTACGGGTACACCGGACAGGACTCACAGGGAACTGTTGGTTGGTTTTATACCAGTCGTCAGTGAACAGTTCCCAGGTGACATGAGTACAGCATAGTCCGCAGACTTGACACTGCTACTTCGCCTCGAGTGTGTCCTACTGTTCTTAGATTGCTACCCTACCACGGCTCAAAGGAGTCGTGCAAACAGGTAGCAGTTGGGTGCAGTCCCGAGCACTTGGAGGCAGTGGCGGTTAGACAGGATTCGTCTCTCCCGGTATTGGGGGTTGATATCGCGCTGTGTCAGAGAGCCATTACGCAAAGTCCCTGGCCAGGGCAAGCGAGATTTGCTGGTAGGTTCGAGTAGTTTCTCAGGGTGTAATGGGCTTCGCTCCGACACGACTTATACCGCTATTAGGGGACCGACGCTTGCCGCCCCCTAGGCCCGATATGCGATAGTCTTAGACGAACGGACCGGACTGTACGGAGATTGTCACATCAGACTCAGTAGGAGTTCGGATGGGTTTCCTTATCGGCCTTCTTATCGACATCTACCTGGGGACCGTTACGTACAGCTAGTGCCGCTTGCGGTCTGTGGTTAAACCCACTGCCAGCGTAGTAGTCGAGTCTCTAGAGTCCCACACAGAGAGTTTCCCTACTCCAGGAGAAACGATATAGAGGTCGTATGGTTTTACGACAAGGGTTCGAACGTATACGTGTGTTTACGCACATACGACTTTCGGACAGTTTTTACCAGTCGGCTTTGGTTTAAGCCAGTTACTGGTATCCGGTTATTGGATTTATACAGTCTAAAGTTTTTTCGTATTTTTGCGGAAAGGAGGGGCGTTCTCATAATTGCGCGAGAAGCTTCTAGAAGGTGGTGACTAAGGAGGTTTAGGTGGCATATACAATGAATGTGATTAGTGAGTCATATGGATGATTCATCCATGTCATTAATGCATCATAAATGCTTAATGACTCATGGATGTGAATCATCACTAGATATTATCAAGCATGGTTGTTAAATTCATTTCTTTTCTTTTCTTGATAAAAAGAAATGCTTGATATATATTATGATAACTCATTATTCTCACTTCATTATTATCTTCACCTTCTCTCTCCTCAAGCTCTCCCTCTTCATACCCTAATCCTCCCCTCTCATGTGTTGAGTACAAGGATTAGTTAGACTAATTAAACCATAACCCTCACTCTATATCACCTAGCTTCTTTGATTAGCACTTAAAGAAAGTTAGTTGCCTCAAGTTTAGAGGCTTAGCTTGGAGTAAAGCTCTCGGGTGGATCGTCTACTACTTCGAGACGGCCGAGAAGGAGGTGGAGTTCGTAAAGACGAAGGACACGGTTCTTTAGGTATAATCCCTTTACATAGTAGTTGTTAACTTCTATGTTTGATGTTAGTTATCGTTTAGCTTCGATTCTTGCGGTTAGTCGATGTTTAAGCAAAGAACAAGATCGTTTTTCATATTTCCGCCTCCCCGCAAGTCGTGGGGTGTTGTACATCGACTTACAGCCACAACCTCTGAAGGAAGGCGCATACATTCAAGAATATACAAGCAAGCCTCCACCTGACGACAAAACTCAACCCAGACTTGCACCAATGTTTCGCTGTGGTAAGAAGCAAGAAAGGGGAGAGAACTGTTGGCTTCGGTGGCAAATTCTTCGGTCGTGATCAAACCACCAGCACAAAGGTCTTCGATCAGAGATGACAAAGAGTGAAGGCTTAGCTTTGCCATCCGTTCCGAGGCACGTAGAGCATAAGGGCCGGGCGGCATCACGATGCGAGATTCCTGCGTGGTAAGAACTGGCAAAGCTGTTAAGATTCATAGAAAACAATCAGCGAGACTCGCAAGTAAAGAGCGGGTGGAACAACATTGAAACTCTACCTACCCACGGTCATGCAAGAAGGGTCTGAAGGATCTCCAGGCCCGTCAAGAATCTTAACTTCGTCATCGGCCTCCAGAACTGCAGAAGACATCAGTATCGTTATATGAAATAATAATAATGTCGTGAGGAGAGGGCAAATGACGCTAACCTTTTCCCGAAAGAGAGGACGATGCGTTGAGGGGATATCGCCTGTGGAGCGGCCATCTCTAACAGACGCTGAAAAGACTTCCTGGGGGACAAGTCCACGATGGACGCCGCCAATCCTCGTAACTCTAAAAAGACAAAAAGGTTCAGATAATGAAGAGATCATTAAAATACAAGATAGAAGAATACTTTCGATACTCCTCCCACTCTGGACTGGAGGGATAGCAGCTTTGAAGACCTCCTCCATGCCCCCAGGCACATCATCGGGGATGTGGGCCGGTATATTAATTTCCAATTGAGGAGCAGTGGCCGCCACTGCAGGCTCTAATGAAAGGATGGTAGCCTCAACTACCTGTCCCCTAGTCTCCAGGCCATCCCCAGAAAGATCTATTGAATCCGCGGCCAATGAAGATCCTCTTCCGGGAGAGCAAGCACCGGGGGAACGGGAGTCACCGAGGGGAGCTCCGTAGCAGGAACAACAGTTGTATCGACCCCCTCCACACTTACTAGTGTCTCATCAGGGATATTTGCAGAGTCCATAGTCAAGGCGCGACTCGAACTCAAATCCTCTGCCATTGCCGAAGTCCCTGCAAAGTTCTCACAAAGATAAGGATATATATATATATATATATGAGCAGTACAAAATATTACAGAAAGATATATGAGTATACCAATGCGCAAAGGAGTCTCTAGTATGGCTTTTTCAAGCAGGCGTTCCTTCTCAAGAATTCGTGCTCGCCGGGGTGCGAGGGTAGACTCGTGGCCACCAGTCCACAACGACAGCGCGTCTTCGGCGTCGGCCGAGATAGGCTGCTTAAGGACTATCTCGCCTCCCTCTTCCAAAGGACCTATAAATATCCGTCGTATCGATGGAGGATCTTCGTAGAAGATGACGGCAGGATAAGGCCTCTTCGGGACCCTCACATTCTCAGCTTCATCCTGGGAGCGTCTTATAGCCTCAGCCAATTGCGCGGCTTCCTCGGCAGATGAACCGGGAAAAAGAAGACCACCATCCGACTCTTGCGTGGCTATTGGCTCGTCCTGAAGAATAGGCTCGGATTCCACTAAAAAGTCGAGAAGATTGGTGACCGTCTTCCTTCGCCTCTTGGACCCAGAACTAACACCAGAAGACGATCGCTTCTTTCCCCTTGGTGCTTTGGTGCGACGTTGGCCCACTTTGCCTTCAATATCCTCACTCGGCAGTGCTACAGATGACGACACCGCCATTGCTTACACTGCAGCTGATGATGCTGCTACTGGCGCCTTTTTGGCCCTTGCTTGAGCTCTAGTAAGCAGCGGCATACCAGCTGTGGGAGTTAGATCCACTTCCGCCGTCTCAGGAATAAGCACAATACCAGTATTTCTCAGGGGAGGGCGAACCACTGCCCGCGGTCGCGGCGGGACTCCCGTAGCCTGGATCGGAGTGGGAACCTTATATCCAAGGAGCATCCTCCTCTCCTCAACAATAATAGGACTGACTCGGTAGAGGTACCAGCCTGTGAAAGCCCCCACACATCGAGGAATGTAGTCAGCCTCAGGAATCACGAAGGGAGAGCCGGTGTTCAGCCGCATGAAGTGATGAGCGGAGTCACGAACAACTTCCAACAATGGGCTGGGCTCCACTGTAAACACCTTAAAGGGGACACCATGGTCATATCCCAGTTGCCGAGCAAAGCGGTGTGGGTTGTACCGCATAAAAGGGCCGCACCATTTTGACGAAACACCAGATAACCTGGTCTGATCGAATATAAATGCATGGCTTCCTTGGGCTTTAGGGAGGGTGTTCCCTCTTTCGACGAGTCGAAAAGCTGTTGAATCGGTCCTGAAGGAGCAGAGAGGACTCGATCGTTAAATACCATCCCGCCCGCATTGGCATGGAGATTAAGCAGTACACGAATAGCTCCGGACTGAGTCGGATCAGGAGCAGAAGCGTCCACCAACCTCATGAGCCGCGGAAAAGTGTAGGCATCATAAAAGTTGGGTCTTTGATGCGCGGCAAATGCCCCTAGCACGTGCATCTCAATCCATGACGTAAAGTAATGAAGAGAGAAACTCACTATGTTCACGCCTGGAGTTGAGGTATTGGCTGCAGCGCTTAGCCCATGATACAGATGCGCTAGCCCCGCAATACCCACGGCTAGTCGCATCCCTCCGGCGATGCGATGAGCAGAGTAAATGACCGAAGCTCTCATGAATCGACGGTGTGTTAGAATAACGAACCAACTGATCTATACGCTGATAAAACCCACGAAGAAAGTCTCTTCATCTATGCCAGGAGCTACGATCGACTCAAAAGGTACAGCCGACAGGATTAGAATGTAGAACTGCGGAAAATCGTCTTCTTTAGCCTGTAGCTTATTTAAACCAAACCCGAAGGGGTCGTTTATATTCGCAAACTTCGGAGCCGCCTTTGATAGAACGTCTCCGCGAAGGAAGCAGGCGATAAAGCTTTTGAAAGTGACGCCCTGCTCCTCTGACTCTGTAAATGGCTTCTCAAAAATACCCAGAGCCTTGATTAGACTTGGGTGCTTGTGGCAGACGGCATTTTCAGTCGACAAGCCGTCAAGCATAGCAGGCTCGGCTTCGAAAACATACTCATCAGGAGGCAGCAGTTCTTCATAGAGCGTCCTCCTGATCGGCAACCCCGAGATCTCGCGAAACTTTTCCAGAGAAATTAAAACTTCGCGGTCCCCTAGCAAGAAGGTGTTGGTGGGAAGATTCCATTGATTTAGGAAAGCTTTAACCCACCAGACAAGGGGGTACTGATAGTGGAAGAGAGACGCGTACACCGCCTGATAGAGCCCGACCCTCTACAGTCGCGCACGATGGGCAGACAGGATGTAACGAGCCCAGAGAAGGTAGCCCGTGGGATGTCGAGGAGTAAGCCCTATTTTGTAAACCTGTCCCTAAGGCTGGGCTTCACCTTGACAGATACGACGCCCTAAGATGTCTATAGCCGGCACGGGGTGGTTTGGAATCCCAGTTGTCAATGGCTCAAGACGTCCCGTAGGGGTCCAATTCAACATCTCCACAGCAAAGGCGGTCCGTGGACGCTCCATTGGCAAAAATGGGTAGGTAAGCTCTGTGGATATCTCGTAAAGAAAGCTGCGACGGCCCCGAATGATATGCCCGTACCAGGTCCCCCATAAAAGCAAGTTGGTGCAATTAGGGTCATGAGCCCTGATCATCACCATCAACTCTTCATCCGACGGTGATTGAGGAAAATCCGCCTCCGAGCAAGTAAAGGGAAAGTAGGGAAGAGAAGCCATTGTTCCTGAAATAAAGGAGGGTGAAACTGTTAGTGAAGCCAACACGTGTGTATATATATATTCGTAAATATATATATATATATATATATATATATAAAGACAGTGGAAAAAAGCAACAGAAAACTTATTTTATGGGACCATTGGTTACAAAACACAGGAGCCCCACAAAATCAAGATGGCGGCTCACTAATGATGAGGCAGGATAATCATTATGAGGACAAAAGGAAGATTCTCAATAAATAAACAGTGGATTTCAAACAACTCTACACATTCCCCAAAGAAGAAAACCCACTGCAGAACTCTATGCAAATCAAGAAGGATCTCTCTGAAATTTTTTTGTTTTTACAAAGAACAACTCAGGGCAAGAACATCCCAAGAAGTTCTCTGTGAAGAACTAAGTTCTTTAAAGGAATTAAATTCCCAGAAAATTGGCAGAGCTAAGCTCTTGGAAATGGAATTAAATTCCAGAGAGAAACAAAGGCCGTCATCAAACCCCTAAGATTAGAAAAATGCCTAACAATGGGGTTTGCTACCCAGAGATTGTGCACTCCTAAAGATTAGAAAAATGGGTTCTTTGAAGGGTAAAACACTTGGTGTGGATTTAAAATCCAAAAAGAGTTCTTTTATATATAAAAGTTCTTCGGCTGCTCAAAACCATTACCTGAAGAAAGGATTCTTTCTTGGACAGAGTTAAACTCTGAAAAAAATTTGGGACAGAGAACTAAGCTCTGAGAGAGAGAATTAAATTCTCAAGGCAAGAACAAGTAAGGAAGAAGATGAAAAATGGAGGCGCTTCTGAAGAGATCACTGCATTTATAGGATGTGATGGGAAACGGTTCATCTACCCCCTTCCCTAGGCAGATCCAACAGCCACAAAAAATGACGGCGTTGCACTCACGTGAAAACACGTTAGAACAACGTTGTGGGGGCATTTGTTCTCTCATAAAATATCAGGAAAACCCCAATGGGGAATCACGTACCCACACGTGACCAGGGGTCACGTGCTGACACGTGATGGTTTCCTGGGGATTCTGCTGAAATAGAATTAAATTCTAATCAAACAAGCAATCAGTGGAATCACGTGCCCACACGTGATAGGCCTTTAAAACCCCACTGAAGAGAATTAAAAGTGTAATAAAACAGTAAGGAATACCTTAATGGGGCATCACGTGTCCACACATGACCAAAGGTCACGTGCAGACACGTGATGGGTTCTTAAGCTCTTTAACTAATAGAATTAAATTCTATTTAAATGATCAAACAGTGGGATCATGTGCCAACACGTGATAGGCTCTTAAGCCTTCTAAACTAATAGAATTAAATTCTAATTAAGAGGGAATCGAGAACCCTAACTGGAAAATTATTTCTCTAAATCTTTCCAAACAAAAAAGATTGTGTTCTGTAAAGTGGAGTACCGTTGGATTAAAAATCCAATGGTGATTAAAAATCACCAATTTAAAAAAAGATTCTATACATGGAAAGATTTCCCTGAAATTCACCAAGAATAACAGATAGAATATCTTTTGGATTAAAAATCCAATGGTGAATAAAATTCACTGAGTGATCTAAAAGATCATGTTGGTTACAAAATCAATTGAAATCTTTCAATGAAAGATTGACTGAACAAACTGCTTCTTTTTCTTTCTCCTATAAATAGGATCCAAGAAGAGAAGAACAAGGATTCTTTTTTTGGAGAGACAAGAACAGAAAAAAAAAGAATTTAATTCTCCAGAGAGAAAAGAAGATTTTCTCAGAAGAGAAAGAAACCCTAGGTGAGAAATAGAAAGAGATCTAAGCTCCATAAAACAAAAGAGAATTTAATTCTTAAATTAAGAGTTTAACTCTTCTGAATAAGAACTTAGTTCTTCCTTTGGTTGAAGATCTGCAGAACTAGATATTCCCATAAGTTGAGAATTTAATTCTCATCGGGGAGATTCTGCCATACAGATCCAAAACTTAGAGGGAGAATTGAGTTTAGGGAATTTAATTCCCCCAAATACTTAGGAATTTAATTCCTCCAACAGAAACAGGGTTTAAACCTTAAAACAAGAACTTAGTTCTTCTTCATGGTTGAAGATCTGCAGAAGTAGATCTCCCCATAAGTTGAGAATTTAATTCTCATCGGGGAGATTTTGCTACGTAGATCCAAAATTTAGAGGGAGAGTTGAGTTTAAACAATTTAATTCTTTCAAAACACATAGGAATTTATTTCCTCTAAATAAAATTAGGGTTTAACCCTATATAAGAATTAAATTCTCAAACAAAAGACTTAAACTCTCTATGCACGTAAACCTGATCACGTGCTAACACGTGACCCTCATCCTCAATGAGTAGAAAAGAACAATCAAGACTAGGTCACGTGACCCACGTGACCCTTAAACAGACTCCTCAAAATGAGAAAGAAAAAGTTTGGAGGCAATGCCTCACGTGCTCATACGTGACCCTCAAAACTAAAGGGAATAAAGCTGAAGGCAATGCTGATTTAGGGCGCCTCATGTGTCCCACGTGACCCCTGATTAACACCTTTTTAAAAGGGCAAATGAGGGAAAATAGAGGAATTAATACCCAATACATGGGCACTATCACGTGCCCACACGTGATGATTACAAAGATTAAGTGTTTAACACTTATTGACAAACTTTGAGAGTAAAATAAAGGAAGTCTGGCCCAATTCTTTGGCGCCTCACGTGACCGCCTCATTTTTAGTGTTTAACACTATTTTGAGTGTTCTGTCCCTAGTGTTTAACACTATTTTAAGTCCATCATGTGGGAACACGTGATCGTCAAATATGTGCTAATGTTTAACACTATTTTCAAACCGGTCTTAGTCTAAATTGGCTAAGTTTTCCAGAGGCAAGATTCCTCTTTTGACTGAGCCTCAAACACACCCTTTTCTTCTAAGATTGATCGTCTCATATGATATATGAGTGCTCAGCACTCGATAAAGACAAAGTGTTGTCAGAACCCCAAACCCCTGTTTAGCATTGCTAAATAATGGGGGGCTGAACCCAGACAAATGTTCAACAGTCCAATTAAGGGCCAACATTTCAAAACCTAATTGGACTTAGCCCAAGTTAGCCATAAGTCCTCAATTCAGTTTCAACTGAGCCCATGTGTTCATAATCCAATTAATTGATCTTAGTCCCAAATTAGACTACAGATTTCCTAATCAGCATTGGTTCAAGGGTACATCTCTTCACTCCTTTGATATTTGTCGTTGTAATCCTTCAACGTCTTCAAAGAGGTGACGGGTCCCGATAACCAATCATTCCATGGACTGTGGGGTCCTTAAACTTATGGACTATGATGTCCTTAAACTTTATAGATTATGGCGTCTTTAAACTACGGACTGTGGGGTCCTTAAACTCATGGACTATGATGTCCTTAAACTTTATAGACTATGACGTTTTTAAACTACGGACTGTGGGGTCCTTAAACTCATGGACTATGATGTCCTTAAACTTTATAGACTATGACGTCTTTAAACTACGGACTGTGGGGTCCTTAAGCCCATGGACTATGATGTCCTTAACCTCGGACTGTGGGGTCCTTAAGCCTATGGACTATGATGTCCTTAACCTTTACAGACTATGATATCCTTAAACTGGACCACCATGTCCTTAAATTGGTAATGAACCGCAACGTCCCTAAACTAAACAATAGAGCCCAAATGCTCTTTTGTTGGATATAAATGATCCTGTTAAGTTGATCTTAGTCTAAAATTTAGACTAACGTATCCTTAACAAACGTTTAAGTTGATCTTAATCTCAAATGAGACTAACGTATTCTTAAACCCAACCCCAAATCCAAATCTAAGAAGATACGGATTTGGACTAATCCACGCCCTACGAGCGACAACATAAATTAGTCTCCGTATACAATCCACGGGCAACAAAAAACAAAACAAACACATACGACACGAAGTGACCATCTGGAGAAGGAGAAAGTGGTTACCGCGATGCGGCCGCGTAATTAACTGCAGGAGCTTGCGCCTGCATGGAAGAGCGTCCTCACAATCAAAACCCCCTCAATGAGGGGGAATCTGACGAAGTCTGCTACATCGGCCGCATCCGTTTAAACCTTCGATATACGGTGCCATAAATCAACTTGGTATCTTCGGAGAGGTGGACGGATAGAACCAATTAGCATCTGCCCCCAAATTCAGGAAAGACGGACCTATACGGTCGCGTCTCTGTATTCGGAGGGGAACAGGGATATGTATGTACAGGACAATCTTGCTCGGTTTTATAGTATATTATTTAACTTGTCTTTGTCAGGATATGTGTATTTATTTCTATTGTTGTTATATCTAGCTTGCACATATTGATAAAGACTCAATACGGTAGTATACTATTATGGTTTGTCTTTATCTAAACATGGCATATGTTATACTCGTTATTGTATATTGCGGTTACATGTTGATAAAGCCCGTAGGATCTTGCTTGACTACCTGCGTTGTGATGGCGATCATACTTGTGGGAACATGGTAGTCCATAAGCACATCCTTAAATGGTCTCTAGTCGCGTGCGTATCGAGACTGGGCATTGATACTCCAGAGTAGACTAGTGTATATGTTTTTAGCCCCGTCGGGGGATGGTTGGTCCCGCAGCCATTGGTCTGTTGCACCTAAGATCGTATACAGGTGCTCACTGGGTGTGAGTACACTGGACGGACTCGCCGAGAACTTCCAGATAATACTATACATATCGTCAGATGGAAGTTCTCAGGTGACATGTGTACAGGTTAGTCTTTGGACCTAAGATCGGCATTTGTCTCGTGTGAGTTCCCACTGAGCTTTGATCACTTCCCTACCACGGCTCTACTGAGTCGTGCAAACAGATTTTGGTTGGGTACAGTCCCGAGCCACATGGAGGCAGTGAGCGATTGTTGGGGATTCGTCTCTCCCGGTATTGGGAGTTGATATCGCACAGTGATCGACTGGTCAGGACCATAAGACCTTGGCCAAGGCAGTTGGGATTTACTGATAGGTTGATCAGTAGTTTCCCGGATTGGTCGTGAGCCACATCAGCACGACTTATCGAGTTATTAGGGTCTGACGTTTACCACCCCCTAGACCTGGTTGCGATACTCTTTGATGAAGAGACAGGACTGTACGGATATTGTCATGGATAGGCTCAGTAGGAGTTCGGACGAGTTTGCTTATCGGCCTTCCTTTTCGACAGGTACTTTGGTAGCTGTTACGTACAGCTAGTGCCGCTGACATGCTTGTGGTTAAACCCACTGCCAGCGTACTGTTGAGTCTTTAGAGTCCCACACAGAGGGTTTCCCAGTTTCAGGCAAAATGAGTAGAGGTCATATGGTTTTACGACAGGGTTCGATCACATACATGTACTTGTGCGCGTGTGGTGTTCGAGCGGATAATACTAGTGGGTTTTGGTTTAAGCCGGATCCTAGTATTTGATTATTGGATTAGCTTCGTCTCATTGTATTCGTGTTTCTCGGAACACGGATGCGGGTATGTATATACGGATGAGAGGGGGTATAGAAGGAGATGCCTCATTAGGGTTTTGACCATTGACTTGGTCAAACAAATATGAGGTAAAGAAAATTAATTGTTATTTTTTATAAATGATAATTTTGTGGCATGGCTACTTATGTTGACCACTTGACTTGGATTGACTTGTTAACCTTAGATATTTTGTGAGATATTTTTGACCTTAGATATTTTCCATGCCATGCTTGTGGTCATATATAAGTTATACATTCTATTTTTTATTATCATTATCACAAATACTCTCTCTTTTCTCAAGCTTGCTCTCTCCTTCTTCCTCTTAAACCTTAAGTGTATCATGTGTTGATAATCAAGGGTTAATGAGACTTAACTACTCTAAATCACACTCTACTCACTCTAGTCTACTCAGATTAGCAAGCTAAGTATTCTAGTTACCTCAACTTAGAGGTTTAGCTCAAGGTTGGAACTCTCGATGGATCATCGTTGACACAAGAAGGCCGAAGTTCAAGCACGATCCATACTTCCATCGAGGAGCTTAAGGAGGGGATCGAAGACCCGAAGGACTTGGTTTCTTTAGGTATACTTTCTATCATAGTAGATAAAACCCTAACATGCTAATTAGGTTTATGGTTAAGATCCGGTTTAAGTTTATTCTAGCACCAAATTTCGTATCGCTATAAAAATTTTGTTCTGCATTTGGCCACGGGAGTTGGCTGGGGCGCAAGGGTAACCTTTCATGGTATCAGAGACAGCCCATAAATCCTAGACTAGCAAGTTTAAACATTGTTAAAAAAATGAAACCGAAACGACTCCGTAACATCAAAACCAAACTGTAGTTTCTGTCGATTTTTAAAAGGCTTCAAAAAAAATTTTAAACAACTGCAGAGTGATCCTTAGACTGTGAGATGTACCCAGAACAAAAACGATGCATTTCTACCATGATATGGCCGGCCACAACCCCTCTAAAACCGGCCTCCTCGGTTCAAGTTTGGAGAAATGGGTTGAGTTTTGTTCTGGGTTTTTATATCGAGGAGTTTGGTTGTCTGGTGTTGCTAGTTTTTTGCCCAAGTTTGATTTTCTGTTGTTTTTCTGTACGGGGCAATTCGGAGTATTTCGAAGTCGTTATATTTGAAACTGTTTAATAGTTTACAGTACATTCACTTTTATCTGCGACCGTAAATGTCATTTGATCGGTAAACTCGTCTGATTGCTATATGTTCTTTTAGACGGGTTTGCGAACGTGACATTTGCGTTGATATTTTATGCTTGTGCTGTGATTGTGGTTGGATAGTCGTGGTGGATAGCAAGTGGTGCAATGTTAGTGGTACAGTTTGTATTCATTTGTACATTTGTTATTGCGGGACGAGTGTCCGACATGTGGACTGCCGTCTTTGCCGGGTTGTATATTATTTTGGGGAACGACCGGGTTGAGGTCGATATCACCATTTGGACATATTATTTTCTTTTTCTGTACTAGGATTACCCTACGGTGGAGTGTACGAATAGCCGGGTTCTAGAAGGCAACAAGCTCGCATCTCATGGCGTTGAGACCGAGGGGGCTTCATTCTAGAATTGGCGGGCTATTCGCCGCACTCGTAGGGGGTATAGGATGACCCACGGAAGGGCGCCCAAGTTACCTGATTCCGTAAAGTGCTGGGTGGCCCATTCACTTTTTTGAAGGGGGCTGCTTCACTTCTGGGATTGGTGGGTAACTTGCCGCGCTCATAGAGGTCCAGGTTTTCATTGCACAGGCTATCCACACGACCGGGAACGTCAGGTTTTATTTGTGGCTCAAATGAAACCCGGGGCTCTAAGATTATCCACCTTTCTGTATTATTGGCTGAGATTCTGCGATGTTACTTATTATCATGCCTGGAACGAATGTTATATATACTTATATATATACTAATATATGTTGTATATGTTTTGCACCCGCGCTAGTCCAGCCCCCACTCTGTCGTTAGTTAAGTAATCTAACGGGTGATGACGGGGCCCAGTGGCGAATGCGGATGGCATATACGTACATTGTATTTTCGTTCTTTTCTGATGTGATAGGATTAATATGATGGGACCGCATTAATTTTGATTAATGCAAGAAGAGAAACCTAAAAAATGTTGTTGGAACAGATTTCGAAAAACTGACATTACAGACGTTATCTTTTGCTTTGCACAGTGGTATTCCGTTATGAATATCCAGCACCTCACTCGACGAGGCAAGGGCCGAGATCCCTTCATCGGGAGTGACCCCTTGAGTAAAAGTTTGCGTCGACATAATAACTTTACTATAGACGATTATTTTTGCTTTACATCGTGGTATTCATTTTGAAATATCCTGCACCTCATTTGACGAGGAAAGAGCCGAGATCCCTTCACATGGATTGACCTCTTTAGCAAAAGTTTTCGCCACTATATATTGTTGGAGATAGTGCCCTCAGAGTCAATTATTGGATCACAGGCACGTGATTGCAATGATTAAGGGAGGACCTGTCCCAGTAGGACAGTCTTTCTCGAGATGGTAGTATGCTATCTGGTTTATCTTTATCATCGAGTACTGTTTTAGGTGACCTGACATGTCGCTATTACACGTTGATAGAGCCCCTAGGATTCTTGCTTGACCACCAGCAGTATGAGGGCGATCATATAAGTGGGAGCTGGGGTCTATAAGCACATCCTTAAAAGGTCCCTAGTCGTAGGAGTTTCGAGACAGGGCATCGATACTCCAGAGTAGACTAGTGTATACAGTCGAGACCCCGACGAGGGGCGGTGGCCGGTCTCACAAGCCACTGGTGTCAGTTGGTTCACCTAAGATGTATATAGGTGCCCATTGGGTTATGAGTACACCGGACAGGACTCGCCGGGAACATGCTAGTTGGTCTTATACCTGACGTCAGATAGCAGTTCCCTGGTGACATGTGTACAGGTTAGTTCATCGACCTGAGGATCGTCATTTGTCTCGTGTGAGTTCCCACTGTACTTTGATTACTACCCTACCACGCTCAAAAGAGACGTGCAAACAGGTTTTAGTTGGGTACAGTCCCGAGCCACATGGAGGCAGTGAGCGGATCTTCAGGGGTTCGTCTCTCCCGGTATTGGGGGTGAGGTCACGCTGTGTCTAGGAGAGCCATTACACGAAACCCTCGGCCGAGGCAGGAGATTTACTGGTAGGTATTCCAGTAGTATCTCAGGGTGTTCTGGGCTACACTCCGACACGACTTGTACCGCTTTTGGGGGTCTGACTTTTACCAACCCCCTAGGCCCGCCATGCGATGCTCATAAACGAACGGACCGGAATGTACGGATATTGTCACTGACAGGCTCAGTAGGGTGTCAGGATGAGTTCGCTCATCGACGTCCCTTTTGGTCAATACCTGGTGGCCCGTTACGTATTGGCTTATACCTCTGACGTGCTAGTGGTTAAATCCACAACCAAGGTGTTGACGAGTCTTTAGAGTCCCCCACATTCAGTTACTCAGCTTTCGGGCGAAACGCTGTAGAGGCCGTATGGAGATATGGCAAGGTCCGATCAGATACGTGCGGTATTGCACGGATCAGGATCGGACAGTTTGTACTACAGGCCATATGGATATATGGCAGGGTTTGATCAGATACGTGCGGTATTGCGCGGATCAGGATCGGACGGATAATATTAGCCGGCTTTGGTTTAAGCCGGATCCTAGTATAGTACAGTGTGGATTTTGTCTCATTGCATTTGTATTCGGTCAGAATACAGATGCGGGTGTGTATACACAGTATCGGGGTTTTCCTGTAATTTATTACGGGACCAGTTTTCTGGAGTTGCCAGTTTGCTTTTCGTTTCGGCCATTTTCATTTGTATCCTTCATTGGCCGAAGATTGGTGGAGGATGGCTTATTTGCATTTGTGCAAATAAGTATTTATGGAGGGTGTTCTTTATATTTTGTTGCTTCATGATGAGTACCCTTCATTTGACTTCATAACCTCATCATGGCTTGACTTTTTTCTTCATGATAGTTTTCATGATGGCTTGATCTTTGTTGGGTGATGATGGTAGTTTGAGTGTTGGAGTTTCTTTGAGATCATTACTTATTATGATGGCCTTTTCTCTCTCTCCCTTGAATGATTATTGGTCTCCCTCATTTTTGTTACCCCACTCTCTCATTCCCAAAAAATACTTGGCCGGCCATGCCTGATATGGGGGCTGTCCCAATTTGGTGTGGGGAAAAAATACTCTCATTTGGCTTGCAAAAATGACATGGTTCATCTCCAAAAGCTCATATCCTTTTCACCTCCACCATATGGCAATTCCACAAACCCTAAAATGAGACACAAGTTCTACACACCATTCTACAGCAAATCTTGGGCACGTCGGCTCGCCAACTTCGTGCCCGAGTTGCCTCGGTATAGAGGTGGGAGCCCGTAAAAGAAGCAGGCGACGTGGTGCCTTTCCGGCGAGGAGGTGGAGACCGGACATTCCGCGGGAGATCGGGACGATGGCGAGAAGACCGGAGGACTCGGATCACTCGGTATATCTCTCTTCCCCATCTTGTTGTTAGCTAGGACTAGTTAATGGTTCGATCCGGGTTCTAGTGCGCGGTGGTGCCGGTTCAAGAAAATTTAAAGTTAGCCATCGCTTCCGCATTTGGCCTCGGGATGGAGGCCGGGGCGCCACCGTGCACTTACAGTTGTATCAGAGCCTCGCCATTAATTTAGTCTAGCTTTGTCTAATGTGTTTTACATTTCCGATCGAGCAAAAATTCCAAAATCCGCATTTTCAATAGCAACAGTTTTCTGTCGAAATTTTTTTGTCTCGAAAATTTTTTCAGGTAGTCTTAGAATACTGTTCAGGGAGTTATAAGAATTCTGTGAAATTTTTATTGCATGATCTCACTTTTCGACCGCGGAACCGCGGCCAAAGCCATGCTTGGGCCGCGGTTCCGCCGCCGTCTTGACTGTTCATGGCCCCAAACTTTTACAGAATTCTCCTGGGTTAAAAATAGGGTTTTTGGAATATTAATTTTGGGCCCAGAATTTCTTGATATGCTACAGTACTACTTGGGGCCCATTTGGTAAAATTTGATCGATCGGATATTTTAAACACATTGTTTCACAGTATTTACATTATATCTGCGACCGTGAATGTCACTTGATCGGTAAATCCTGTCTGATTGCTATAGCCCGGTTAGACGGATTTGCGAACGTGACTTTCACGTTGATATTTTGTGTATTGCTGTGATGTTGCGGATTGGTCATGGGGGATAGCCTGGATGCAATGCTAGTACAGTTTTTGTTGTATTATGTACATTTGATATTGCGGGGTGAGCGTCCGACATGTGGACTGCCGTCACTTCCTGTTTGTATTATTATTTTGGGGCACGACCAGGTTGCGGTCGATGTACCCGTTGTATGTATATTTTACTTTCTGTACTAGGATTACCCCAAGGTGGGGTGCACGGATAGTCGGGTTCTAGAGGGCAACAAACCCGCATCTCATGGCATTGAGACGGAGGGGGCTTCACTCTAGGATTGGCGGGCTATTCGCCGCACTCGTAGGGGGTACAGGTTGACCCAGGAGGGGTGCCCAAGTTACCGGATTCCGTGAATTGCTGGATGGTCCATTCACGGTGCTGAAGGGGGATGCCTCGCTTCAGGTTTTGGCGGGTAACTTGCCGCGCCCGTAGGGGTCTAGGATTTCATTGCACAGGCTATCCACACGATCAGGGGAACGTCGGGTTTCAGTAGTGGCTCTGTGAAACCCGGGGATCCCAGATATCTGTATTGTTCTGTGATGCTGTACATTTCTGTAATGTTGCATTTTTTTCACGCCTTGAGCGAAATATAATATATTGGTATATATATTAGTAGATGTTGTATATGTTTTGCATCCGCGCTAGTCCAGTCCCCGCTCTGTCGTTAGTTAGCTAACCTAACAGGTAATGGCGGGACCCAGTGGCGAATGCGGATGGCATACACGTACATCAGTATATTTTCGTTTTTTGTGGTGTGATCAATTGATGGGACTGCATTGATTCGGATCAATGCAAGTTAAAAACAAACCTAATCTGATGTTGTTGGAACACTTTTCAAAAAGATATTATTGCAAGGACGTTCACTTTTGTTTTGCATCGTGGTATTCAGTTGGAATATCCTGCTCCTCAGTCGACGAGGCAAGGGCCGAGATCCCTTCACCGGGAGTGACCCCTTGGACAAAAAGTTTGTGTCAGGGCAATAACTTCATTATAGACGATTACTTTTGCTTTGCACCGTGGTATTCAGTTTGAATATCCTGCACCTCATTCTACGGGGAAAGAGCCGAGATCCCTTCACCGGGAGTGACCTCTTTAGCAATGGTTTTCGTCACTATATTTTCATAAAAGCTATCCGTTCCTTCAACGATATCAAGTTCATTACTTTAAAGGTTTTCGCCAGAAACCATTCGTAGCCCTCCGTCGTTTCATATGGGTGGTCAATAGTATTCAAGCTGTGTATGTTGGCCAAAGTCAAGGCACAGTGATTGGTAGCTATTGGGGTATTCATATGCAGCATAGATAGATGCGTTGGTTTGGGACAGTCGTACTGCCATTTTGGCCAAAGTCAAGGGTAGGTACGGGTGGGTTCAAATTAACCTGGAGAATGACGGGTAGAACTTGACATGTGACTTATGATATGTTGGCCAAAGTCAAAGTCATAAGAGCATGGGGTAAAAATCACATCGGGAGTTTCTAAAGAAACTGAAACTTGCCAGATATGCGCATACCTTCTGGAGTGTGACACCGTGAGCGGATTCCGTCACGTTATCATGCGATGATAGTTGGATCCCGATTCCCACTGATGAGTTGGTTTACTCCTCGGGTGATCCCGACTAATTCTTCTTTCAGGTTTGGAGGAGAATTTGACGGTACAGTGGGAGGTTTCCAGATTAGATAAATTGGTAACCATTCTGATCTAGGTTAGAGTGCACGCTGAGTGTTTCTTTTCTCTCTCTCTCTTCGGCAGCGACCATTGACCCGACCCTAAGACTATGACTCAGTGACCAAGTTGACCGAACTTTCTTTAACACTGGCTTTTGGATTGTCAGAGTTGCAAACCTCATTGCCACTCCTACTTTTACCCTTTTCTCCAGGACACCCCGTATTACTACGAATGTCCACTTCCATTGGACAAAACCATCGTATGGTTAGATACGAACTCGAAGGAATTTATTCGAGGATGGTTTCCGGTTCTGGAGAAAACGGATAGGATTATTCAGTTGTCTTTTCCTTTTACCTTCTCTCAGGTTGCGAGTACTCCTTGGTTTAGGAGATAGTACACCTATTACGCAAATTGGATAGTCTTCTTCCAAACCTTAGGCTGGTACCGAACAGTGGGGAATGAAGAAAACCAATTAGCATAACGATGGTGTGCAGAAGGTGTTAAGTTAAGACAAAACAAGGGATTAGTAAGAGGGCAAAGTAAATTGCAACTGATATTCACGACCAAACCAAGTATTTCTTCGCCAATCCCAAATCACCTTTGTATTTCTCCAGGACACTCCGTATCACTACGAAGATCCGCAGTTTATTGGATACTCCATCGTATGGTTATATACGAACTCGAAAGGAACTTGTTCCAGTTCAGGGATGGATTCTGGTTCAGGAGAAATAGGAATAAGGTTTATTCGGTTGTCTTTTATCTTCACCTTCTCTCGCATTGCGAGTGCTCCTAAGATTAGGACAGTACACCCATTATGCTTATTGGATAGTCTTCTTCCAAACCATAGGCTGGTGCCGAACGGTAGGGAAGGAAGAAAACCATTTGACCTAAAGGGGTGTGCAGAAGGTGATGACTAAAGACATAAGAAGGGATTTGGAGAGGTGGCAGAGATTTATACGGTTACAGTTGTGAATCTGGAAGAGGCATTACTAGGAATACCGGGATACCCCATCGAAACATTTCAATGTTTCAGTTTCACTGTGTAATGTTAAAGGAAAACTGATTTCCCAGTTAGACACTTGCTCCAGGGTATGTATTTACCAGGTATGATTCTCACATCTGTATGGTTTTACAGATGATGAGTGGGAGTAAGTTATTGGGAATTGGGTGATCATCCTCATTATATCGGGATTCGTTGTAATTGGTGATATTTGAGGAGATCACCTGGGCTGTTTGCCGGTCGGCAAATATTTGGTTTTGAATATCCGCTGTTATGCACCAATTTCAAATTGATATATCTGTACGTCTATTTTTATAGAGTGAGACATATCTTTTTGAAATTATATCTATGACATTTACCTATATCAGTGGATGGTTAGGTAAGGAGCATTAAACAGCGGTGTAATTCTTCATAACCATAGTACAGTTTTCCACCTACGACACACAGTGAATGAGTTATCAGACTCAAGGGACTTATACAGAGTATTGTATGTTGTCCAGGGTCCATTAGGACAGAGGGGTTGGTCCTCGTACTATATTCGGTTTACTTATGACTTCTCTAGTTTTTAGACAGGTGTTTCGTGGAAACACAGGGTCCGAATTTTGAGAAGTTATAGGTATTTGAATAAAGTAGAGAACCAGGTATCGCAAGTATCGGGATTCTTCAAAGTGATCGAAGATGTAGATACTTGTCTATGGTATTCAGTTGATAGTAGTGATTAAGAGAAATTGCTTCTCTTTCAGGTTACTCATAATTGGAAGTGCTCCTGAGTTGAGTAACGCTAATCGGCCTCTTTCCATATAGTTGACATGCACTGGAGACAGCTGCATGATTTGAATCTGGTTCAATTAAATCAGTGCCTCTGGTTCTATATTGGATATAGAACAGTTCATATCTTAACGTTGTTAAGGTACGGGGAGTTGTCCGGTTTATGCTTAAAACCAGACTCTGGATAACTCAAGGCACGTTTCTATAATGGCTGTTTGTGGGTTGACCCAGGCTATGACGAGGGTTGGCTTTCTACCATCTGGAAGATCAATAGCGATATTGTTCTAGACTCGCCACAGTTTTAAATAAAATGGATTTTTTCAGAAAACAGTAGTGGGAGTATGGTAGAACTGGAAGTGATTCCAGAACCACAAACGATTACTGAAGATTTCATAGGAACCTAAAGATTCAATCTGGTTTGACATTCCATTAGCCACTCCGCAGATAAGGTGGGTAACTTCAGGCACCCGAAAGGTACTCTGGTAGCCTCAAGGACGGTGACAGAGAAGTTCTTGTTTACCCATACTTGCCATTGCTGTTGTTCCTGACTGTGAGACCCGGCAGGAGGATGAGTATAGCGTCGTTCTAAACTTGCTTTAGAAGTGTACGTGTATATGACTCTGCCAGAGGGTTGTCTTAGTTAGTGGGAGCAGCGGAAGCATTGGTGGACAGGTGGCTTATGTCTATTTATATACTAAAGCAGATGTAGCGGAGATAGATCATCTATTTCTGACGTGACAGTCATAGGTTTGACTTCATCAGAATAGGGGATGGATCTGTTGAGAAGGTAGTAGGGTGTGATGTCCTGGTATTTGGATGACATACACAGAATAGGAAAAGAAACTCCTATACTACGGTCGGTTAAACGTTGGTCGTCACACAGTGGTTTCTCCACATGGGAATTGGACATTATATCAGACATACTGGTTACTAGATCTATGGTTTTAGATCTAGATTTGGGCGGTTTCCCAATTAAGGGTACTTAGACAGCATTCTAAGAGTATTTAGAATGGACGACTCCTGGCACGGTGGTGTACCTGCAGGTGATGGAGTCACCCTCTCTAAAGGTGTCTTACAGACTAAAGGGGAGAGGGATGTGCATGATTGGCAGATCACTTGCTCAGGCAATTGAGTCGATCATGAGAAGTCAAGTACCACACCAGATGTTGTTCTTGCACTAGATGCAATAAGTTGACATTGATCCAGTCCTGGAGAAACAATCGGAAGCAGTTCTAGAACATAAGTGGATGTTCTAGGGATATGATAACGGCAGCCTCATTCGGGAGACAGTTATCATTCCAGGCTTCCAAGGTGACATGGACGACAAGGAGGTTGTCAGAGTTATAGTTTTTCCTTCTGACGAAGGGCAGTATTTTGGACAGGTAATCCAAGGCAATACTGAGAGAGGCATGGCGCAGGATACTGATTAAGTTCAGTTGACGATACAGTCTAAGAAGTTTGGATTTGGAGTTCATTTATGAGCTAGGTCCCATCAGACATCCAGACACATTCTAAGACAGGTATTGCTCATTTCGGGAGATGGGTTTCTCCGCGAACATGAGATATAGAGAGACATAGAAAGAAACATCAAAGCGGATCCACTCACTGAGGCTATTCCTCGAACGCAATAGTTTCGCAAACGGGTTTTGTGAGACTGACTAGTAGAGGAGTTGGGTGTTCGGTATCACACGGGCTGTGAGTATGCGACATCGCAATAATTAGCCTTGAGTGCAAGTGGGAGATTGTTGGAGATAGTGCCCTCAGAGTCAATTATTGGATCACAGGCACGTGATTGCAATGATTGAGGGAGGATCTGTCCCAGTAGGACAGTCTTTCTCGAGATGGTAGTTTGCTATCTGGTTTATCTTTATCATCGTGTACTGTTTTAGGTGACCTGACATGTCGCTATTATACGTTGATAGAGCCCCTAGGATTCTTGCTTGACCACCAGCAGTATGAGGGCGATCATATAAGTGGGAGCTGGGGTCTATAAGCACATCCTTAAAAGGTCCCTAGTCGTAGGAGTTTCGAGACAGGGCATCGATACTCCAGAGTAGACTAGTGTATACAGTCGAGACCCCGACGAGGGGCGGTGACCGGTCTCACAAGCCACTGGTGTCAGTTGGTTCACCTAAGATGTATACAGGTGCTCATTGGGTTATGAGTACACCGGACAGGACTCGCCGGGAACATGCTAGTTGGTCTTATACCTGACGTCAAATAGCAGTTCCCTGGTGACATGTGTACAGGTTAGTTCATCGACCTGAGAATCGTCATTTGTCTCGTGTGAGTTCCCACTGTACTTTGATTACTACCCTACCACGCTCAAAGGAGATGTGCAAACAGGTTTTAGTTGGGTACAGTCCCGAGCCACATGGAGACAGTGAGCAGATCTTCAGGGGTCCGTCTCTCTCGGTATTGGGGGTGAGCTCGCGCTGTGTCCAGGAGAGCCATTACACGAAGCCCTCAGCCGAGGCAGGAGATTTACTGGTAGGTATTCCAGTAGTATCTCAGGGTGTTCTGGGCTACACTCCGACACGACTTGTACCGCTTTTGGGGGTCTGACTTTTACCAACCCCCTAGGCCCGCCATGCGATGCTCATAGACGAACGGACCGGACTGTACGGATATTGTCACTGACAGGCTCAGTAGGGTGTCAGGATGAGTTCGCTCATCGACGTCCCTTTTGGTCAATACCTGGTGGCCCGTTACGTATTGGCTTATACCTCTGACGTGCTAGTGGTTAAATCCACAACCAAGGTGTTGACGAGTCTTTAGAGTCCCCCGCATTCAGTTACTCAGCTTTCGGGCGAAACGCTGTAGAGGCCGTATGGAGATATGGCAAGGTCCGATCAGATACGTGCGGTATTGCACGGATCAGGATCGGACAGTTTGTACTACAGGCCGTATGGATATATGGCAGGGTTTGATCAGATACGTGCGGTATTGCCCGGATCAGGATCGGACGGATAATACTAGCCGGCTTTGGTTTAAGCCGGATCCTAGTATAGTACAGTGTGGATTTTGTCTCATTGCATTTGTATTTGGTCAGAATACAGATGCGGGTGTGTATACACAGTATCGGGGTTTTCCTGTAATTTATTACGGGACCAGTTTTCTGGAGTTGCCAGTTTGCTTTTCGTTTCGGCCATTTTCATTTGTATCCTTCATTGGCCGAAGATTGGTAGAGGAGGGCTTATTTGCATTTATGCAAATAAGTATTTGTGGAGGGTGTTCTTTACATTTTGTTGCTTCATGATGAGTACCCTTCATTTGACTTCATAACCTCATCATGGCTTGACTTTTTTCTTCATGATAGTTTTCATGATGGCTTGATCTTTGTTGGGTGATGATGGTAGTTTGAGTGTTGGAGTTTCTTTGAGATCATTACTTATTATGATGGCCTTTTCTCTCTCTCCCTTGAATGATTATTGGTCTCCCTCATTTTTGTTACCCCACTCTCTCATTCCCAAAAAATACTTGGCCGGCCATGCATGATATGGGGGCTGTCCTAATTTGGTGTGGGGAAAAAATACTCTCATTTGGCTTGCAAAAATGACATGGTTCATCTCCAAAAGCTCATATCCTTTTCACCTCCACCATATGGCAATTCCACAAACCCCAAAATGAGACACAAGTTCTACACACCATTCTACAGCAAATCTTGGGCACGTCGGCTCGCCAACTTCGTGCCCGAGTTGCCTCGGTATAGAGGTGGGAGCCCGTAAAAGAAGCAGGCGACGTGGTGCCTTTCCGGCGAGGAGGTGGAGACCGGACATTCCGCGGGAGATCGGGACGACGGCGAGAAGACCGGAGGACTCGGATACTCGGTATATCTCTCTTCCCCATCTTGTTGTTAGCTAGGACTAGTTAATGGTTCGATCCGGGTTCTAGTGCGCTGTGGTGCCGGTTCAAGAAAATTTAAAGTTAGCCATCGCTTCCGCATTTGGCCTCGGGATGGAGGCCGGGGCGCCGCCGTGCACTTACATATATATTTGTAAAACCACTTGGATTCCTTCAGCGATATCAAGTTCATTACGTTAACGGGTTTTTCGCCAAAAACCAAGTCATAGCCCTTCGTCATTTCTTACAAATATTACTTAGTATTCATGCTGTGTATGTTGACCTCTGTCAAGGCATAGTGAATGGTAGCTAAGTAATGCCTGTTTGTTGCATAGATATGCGATTATTTAGGACAGTCGCACAGTCATTTTGACCTCTATCAAGGGCTTGTGCGGGTGGGTCTAATTAATCAAGGGCAATGACGGGTTGAACTTAACTTGCGACTTATGACATATTGACCTCTGTCAAGGTCATGAAGCCGCTTGGGGCAAAAATCACATCGGGAGTTTCAAACATATAGGAAACTTGCAGATTCAGCATACCTTCTGGAGTGTAGGTGACTAGAGTGGATTCCATCTAGTGCATCACACAATGATACTTGGATCCCGATCCTACTGATAAATAGGATTACTCTTGGGAGATTATTTCACTTAACAATCAATACTATAAACCAAGTAGGTGTCTAGAACAGTGTTAGCGGGGCTACGCCTCCAGGGAAAAAAGGTTATATAATTAAGGAACTTCGCGAAAGCGTTGGAAAACCTCCCTCGAAGTACCAATACTAGCCTGGCTGAAAGGTTAAGCAAGTATTGTGACGTGCGATTAAATCCTGACTAGTTTTTCTTTTAGGGTTTGAAGAAGAATTTGAGGAAACAGTGGGAGTCATCCTGGTTAGATAAATTAATAACCAATCTAATCTTGTAAGAGCGCGCGCTGAGTGTTTTTTTTCTCTCTCCCAGGTAGCAACCATTTCACGCCCTAATCAAGATAATAAAATATATCGCTGACCGATCCGAATTCTTATTCGAGGCTGGAGGACGTCGGTTCGGCTCTAACTTATGACAACAGTCATAAATGTGAGCATGGGAAGGAGGATTATTTGAATTCCTTAATGACCCCATCGAAGAAGAAACATACTATTGTGTCTTCTTCAGGTGTTCTTGTTATTAAGAACTGTTTTTTGGTCAGTCCTACCTCCTGGGTACTCGATACCGGATCAGGATCTCATATCGGTAATTTATTACGGGGACTGAGAAAAAGTAGGATGGTTGGACCTGGTGATATGTCCCTCGGAGTAGGGAACGGAGCACAGGTTGATATTTCTGTCGTCGGTGAATACCACCTTGCATTGCCAAATGGCAATACTATGATTTTGAACAACTGCTACTATGTACCTTCCATGGTTTGCAACATCATATCCAGTTTCTTTACTTGATAAAGATGGATATAAGTTTGTTCTTGATAGAAATATCATGAACATTTACCTTAATCGGGTATTGGTTGCAGAAGGTACACTGTGTAATGGTATCTAAGTTCTTAATCAAAACACAGTTCTCAGTATACAAAACGCACGCAAGAAG
This sequence comes from Agapanthus africanus, assembly GCA_030015575.1. NCBI lineage: Eukaryota > Viridiplantae > Streptophyta > Magnoliopsida > Asparagales > Amaryllidaceae > Agapanthus > Agapanthus africanus. Next base: position 53,543,005 of record CM057348.1, read on the forward strand.
AAGAGTTCAGATGTGAACGAATTCAACTTGTGGCATTGTAGACTTGGTCATATCGGAGAGAAAAGACTGAGTAAGTTGCATAAAGATGGACTTCTGGATACATTCGAATTTTCATCTTATGAAACCTGTCAATCTTGTCTCAAAAGAAAGATGACCAAATCTCCGTTCACCGATCACGGAGAAAGAGAAGCAGAGCTCTTGGGACTCATACACAGTGATGTATGTGGTCCAATATCTATACATGTAAGGGATGAGTTCTCGTACTTCATCACATTCACTGACGATCTCTTTAGGTTCGGATATATGTATCTTATGAAACACAAATCTGAAGTTTTTGAGAAATTCAAAGAATTCAGAAACGAGGTAGAGAACCAGACTGGCAAAAGTATTAAGATCCTCCGATCTGATAGATGGGAGGAGTATTTAAGTACGGAATTCAAGGACTTTCTAAAATAGAATGGTATTCTTTCTTAGATTACTCCTCCGTATACTCCACGGCACAACGGTGTATCGGAGCTGAGGAATCGTACCCTATTGGATATGGGTTCGCTCCATGATGAGTAATGCTGAATTATCTCTTTCATTCTTGGGACTTGCGCTCGAAACAGCAACATATTTATTGAATCAAGTCCCATGCAAATCTGTGCCTAAGACTCCATATGGAATATGGAGTGGAAAGAAATCATGTCTTAAAAGGGTTAAGATATGGGGTTGTCCGGTCTATGTGAAAAACCGGAATCCGGACAAACTTCAGGCACGGTCAGTTCTATGTAAGTTTGTAGGATATCCCAGGCATTAAATGGATATCTGTTCCACCACACCGAGGAACAGAAGGTGTTTGGTTCTCAGCTCGCCATCTTTTTAGAGTGGCAATTTATTGCAAAAGAAATTAGCGGGAGCGCTGTAGAACTGGAAGAAATTCCAGAGAGATAAACTGTAACTGAAGATTTGGTGGAACCTCAAGATTCAATAACCCCGGACGAGCCTCAGCCACTCCGCAGATCTGATAGGATTTCTCATCCGCCCGAGAGATACTACGGTTTTCTCATAGACGGGGATCGAGAGGATTGCATCTTGGAGGAAGATGACCCTACCAATTTCAGGCAGGCCATCATCAGTAGGGACTCTGATAAGTGGTTGGATACTATGCGATCCGAAATGGAGTCCATGTACACCAATAAAGTGTGGACCTTGGATATTGCACCATCTGGGGTAAAACCCGTTGGATGCAAATGGATCTATAAAAGGAAACTTGGTGTAGATGGGCAGGTGGAAACCTATAAGGCTAGACTCGTTGCAAAAGGTTTTCGTCAAAAACCAGGTGTGGACTATGACGAAACCTTTTCTCCGGTAGATATGCTCAAATCCATTCGGATCCTACTTGATATTGCTGCCTTCCATGACTATGAGATCTGGCAGATGGACGTAAAAACGGCTTTTCTAAACGGCAGTTTGGAAGAGTGTGTTTATATGGATCAGCCAGAAAGTTTTGTAGACAGTGGGAGTAGCGGGAAGGTGTGCAAGTTGCTTAAATCCATTTATGGATTAAAGCAAGCACCGCGGAGCTGGAACATCTGTTTTGATGAAACAATCAAAGACTTTGACTTCATCAAAAACGAAGATGAGCCATGTATATATAAGAAGACTGTAGGACGAACTGTCGTGTTCCTAATCTTATACGTGGACGACATTCTTTTGATAGGAAATGACATTCCTATGCTACAATCGGTCAAGCTATTCTTATCATAAAGGTTCTCCATGAAAGACCTAGGTGATGCCTCGTACATTCTGGGGATCAAGATCTACAGAGATAGATCTAAGAGATTATTGAGACTTTCGCAGTCCAGGTACATAGAGACCGTACTAACGAGATTTAGTATGGACGATTCCAAGCGCGGTAAGATACACGCATTGCACAGAATCACCCTCTCCAAAGAGATGTCTCCCAAGACTGACGAGGAGAGGGTTCGCATGAGCATTATACCCTACGCTTCGGGGGTAGGATCTATAATATATGCAATACTATGTACAAGACCAGATGTAGCTTACACGCTAAACGTGGTGAGCCAGTATCAGTCAGACCCAGGTGAGAACCACTGGACAGGAGTAAAGAACATTCTCAAGTACCTGAGAGGACTAAGGAGATGTTCCTGGTTTACGGTAATGGAGACCTCAGGGTCGAGTCCTTTACCGACTCAAGCTTCCAGAGTGACAAGGATGACAGCAAGTCTGTCTCGGGTTTTGTGTTTACCCTCAATGGAGGGGCGGTGTGTTGGAAGAGTTCCAAACAGGACACCGTCGCAGACTCGACGATGGAAACAGAATATATTGCTGCAAGCGATGCAGCAAAAGAAGCGGTCTGGATGAAAAAGTTCATAACTGAACTTCAGGTAGTTCCGTCCATTGTTGACCCAATACCTTTATATTGCGATAACAATGGGGCTATAGGTTTAGCGAAAGAACCACGGTCCCATCAGAAATCCAGACACATCTTAAGGCGGTATCACCTGATCAGGGAGATCGTAAATCACCAGGAGATCGAGGTCCGGAGAGTGGATACAAAAGAGAACAAGGCAGATCCATTTACAAAGACCCTCCCTCAAGCACAGTTCGAGCGACTTTTGAGGATGTTGGGTATGCGGTACGCCAGCTGTTGGTCTTAGTGCAGACGTTGGGTATTCGGTACGCCAATTACTGGCCTTTAGTGCAAGTGGGAGATTGTTGGATATATATATGCCCTAGAGGCCAGTATTGTATATGTATATATATGGATGCTAGGGATATGTATGTACAGAACAATCTTGCTCAGTTTTATAGTATATTATTTGACTTGTTTTTATTAGGATATGTGTATTTATTTCTATTGTTGTTATATCTAGCTTGCACATATTGATAAAGACTCGATACGGTAGTACACTGTTGTGGTTTGTCTTTATCTAAACATGACATATGTTATACTCGTTATTGCATATTGCGATTACATGTTAATAAAGCCCGTAGAATCTTACTTGACTACCTGCGTTGTGATGGCGATCATACCTGTGGGAGCAGGGTAGTCCATAAGCACATCCTTAAATGGTCCCTAGTTGCGTGAGTATTGAGACTGGGCATTGATACTCCAGAGTAGACTAGTGTATACGTTTCTAGCCCCGTCGGGGGATGGTTGGTCCCGCAGCCATTGGTCCGATGCACCTAAGATCGTATACAGGTGCTCACTGAGTGTGATTACACTGGACGGACTCGCTGAGAACTTCCAGATGGTACTATACCTATCATCAGATGGAAATTCTCAGGTGACATGTGTACGGGTTAGTCTTTGGACCTGAGATCGGCATTTGTCTCGTGTGAGTTCTCACTGAGTTTTGATCACTACCCTACCACGGCTTTACTGAGTAGTGCAAACAGGTTTTGGTTGGGTACAGTCCCGAGCCACATGGAGGCAGTGAGCGATTGTTGGGGATTCGTCTCTCCCGGTATTGGGAGTTGATATCGCACAGTGATCGACTGGTCAGAACCATAAGACCTTGGCCAAGGTAGTTGGGATTTACTGATAGGTTGATCAGTAGTTTCCCGGATTGGGCCTGAGCCACATCAGCACGACTTATCGGGTTATTAGGGTCTGACGTTTACCACCCCCTAGGCCTGGTATGCGATACTCTTTGACGAAGAGACCGGACTGTATGGATACTGTCACGGATAGGCTCAGTAGGGTTCGGACGATTTTGCTCGTCGGCCTTCCTTTTCGACAGGTACCTGGATAGCCATTTCGTACACTAGTGTCACTGACGTGCTTGTGGTTAAACCCACTGCTAGCGAACTGTTGAGTCTTTAGAGTCCCACACAGAGGGTTTCCCAGTTTCAGGCAAAACGAGTGGAGGTCGTATGGTTTTACGACAGGGTTCGATCAAAAACGTGTACTTGTGCGCGTGTGGTGTTCGAGCGGACAATACTGATGGGTTTTGGTTTAAGCCGGATCCTAGTATTTGATTATTGGATTAGCCCCGTCTCATAGTATTCGTGTTTCTCATAACACGGATGCGGGTATGTATATATGGATGAGAGGGGGTATAGAAGGAGATACCTCATTAGGATTTTGACCATTGACTTGGTCAAAACAAATATGAGGTAAAGAAAAGTAATTGTTATTTTTTATAAATGATAATTTTATGGCATGGCTAGTTATGTTGACCACTTGATTTTGATTGACTTGTTGACCTTAGATATTTTGTGAGATATTTTTGACCTTAGATATTTTGGTGAGATATTTTCCATGCCATGCTTGTGGTCATATATAAGTTATACATTCTATTTTTTATCATCATTATCACAAATACTTTCTCTTTCCTCAAGCTTGCTCTTTCCTTCTTTCTCTCAAATCCTAAGTGTATCATGTGTTGATAATCAAGGGTTAATGAGACTTAACTACTCTAAATCATACTCTACTCATTCTAGTCTACTTAGATTAGCAAGCTAAGTACTAGTTACCTCAATTTGGAGGTTTAGCTCAAGATTGGAACTCTCGGGTGGATCATCGTTGACACAAGAAGGCCGAAGTTCAAGCACGATCCATACTTCCATCGAGGAGCTTAAGGAGAGGATTGAAGATCCGAAGGACTTGGTTTCTTTAGGTATACTTTCTATCATAATAGATAGAACCCTAACATGCTAATTAGGTTTATGGTTAAGATCCGGTTTAAGTTTATTTTAGCGCCAAGTTTCGTATCGTTATAAAAATTTTGTTTCGCATTTGGTCACGGGAGTTGGCCGAGGCGCTAGGGTAACCCTTCATTATCTATATCGAGAGTATTCATGCGTCGAACCAGTATTTCAATAGATTTGTGTTGCACATGATCAAACCATCTTAGCTGGTTTTCCCGCATTTTCTCCTCCACATGTGCCACACCAACTTTTGTACGAATATCCTCATCTCACACCTTATCTTTTCTAGTGTTACCACATCCAACAAAACATGTGCATCTCCACTACGTGCATTATCTATGTATCTTGTTTCTTAGAAGCCCAGTATTCTGTACCATATAATAAGGCAGGCCGAATAGCGCTCTGATAAATCTTTCCTTTCAACCTTAACGGAAAGTTACGACCGCACAAAATCTCTATTGCACTCCTCCATTTCAACCAACCTGTTTAAATCTTTTGATTAACATCGCTATCGATCTCCATATCCTTTTGAATGATGAAACCTAGATATCTAAACTGATCGCTCGGTGATATCTCTTGCCCTTCCAATGTTATACCAATGTGGTCTCGACTTCTCTGTTTGCTAAATTTGTAATGCATATATGCTGTTTTGGATCTGCTCAATCTGAACCCCCGAGATTCCAACGTTTGCCTTCATAACTCCAATTTGACACTAACCCCTGTTTTCGTCTCATTTACTTGAAAAATATCATCGGCGAATAGCATACACCAAGATAGCTCATATTGGATAGTCCTAGTAAGCGCATCCATCACGATAATAAACAGGAATGGACTTAATGCAGGTTCTTAATGTAAACCAATTATAATCGGAAAATCACTCGTTATGCCGCCGCAAGTTCTGACATTTGCCACTACCCCATCGTGCATGTCCTTGATTATGTCAATGTACTTGACGGGAACCTTTTTCTTTATCATTGTCCTCCATAATACCTCTCTAAATATTTTGTCATATCGCTTTTTCTAAATCAATAAATATCATATTTAAATCTCTTCTTCTCTTTCGAAAACTCACCTACCATAAGCATAAATCCCCTTTCCCTTTATATTCCTATTTTTTAAATAATTTTGCTCTCTTTTTCGATGGTTTTGGATAGAACTAATAATACACAACAAACACCCATCAAGTTGTGTCCCCATCTTGTGTCATGTACCCTTGTGTCCACGTTATTCTACATGTCATGATAATGTCGAAACTCTTGACTCAATATACTGTTTCTAAATGAAAAAGTGAAGGGCCTTTATTTCCCATAAATAGCAAAAACATTGCAAGCAAAGTGCTTGGTTAGGATTTTTTGCGGTTTGTTTTTTAGGTGAATTTCACAAGTTTTGGATAACTTGATGCAGTATATTTTAACCGTTTTTTGACTTGCATCTTTTGATTTAGTGGCTGGATTACATATTTTGTCCGACAAAATATTATGCAGGAGACGTTTTGTGTTTTACGTCCAGAAGTGATCTCAAAAGCAAGGACGTACCTCATGTATGTGAATTTGGACACAGTAAAATTGTTCAAGAATCGTAAAACAGCAGCGCAATTTATCACCAACACAAATCCTCAATACCTGCAGATGGCCAACCATCAACATGGACAAAAGGAATTTCACGAAATCATGAATCACAGTTCCATAAGACGAGGCAAAACCTGCAAATATCATGCGGAGTCTATAAGCAATGGCACATAAAGGCAACCTGTGATGCAGCATTTGCAACCTAAAATGGAGACGAGGCTTGACACACAGCTAATGACATAACTAGGTTTGATTTTATCATAACAAATACTATCATGTTCTAATAGAAGGCATATATTACGCCAAAAGACAAAAAGGCAAGCCAGCAAAAACCCACTTCTCAATCGTAATTGAGATTATCAACGTGCATATCTAGAAAAGAAAATATACAGAAAGCAGCGACAGCTTCACTTGCAAAGCAACCCTCATCAGCTCTAATCACCGCTTACATAACACTTCCCCAACACTGCAGCAGTCTTATTCTTAAAAACCCCCCACTTCTTTCATTCCTTACACCTACACAAACTCCAAGGGCCACAACAAACAAACAACAAACGCATAACAAACGCACAAGCCAAACTTCCCTCTACCACTGTCACTCTCTAAAATCCTACTCAAAACTGGCAGGAAGTGCCCAGCCTCTGCCTCTGCTTTTGCGCAGCGGGCCCGCACTTGCGATCACGGAAAGCGCCCTGCAGCAACTCATGATACTTCTCCACGAACACAACCCACTCCTCATCGTTCATGTCCGAAAATTTCACAAAGCTCGCACTCACCGGCAGCTGCTCATTCGCGCTCCTTCGGCTCCCGCTCTGATTCCCTCCACTGCTGTTGTTGCTTTTGCCAGTAGTAGATGAATTGCCCAACTTCGAGATTCCAGTCGGGTAGCGCTGGGTTTTGTCAGTGAGACTAACTCCCTTCAACGACATCGATAGCTTCGGCACCGTAGGAAGCTGCTGGTAAGTTCGAGCGAATACATTTGGCTCCTCAGTGTTGTTCTCTTCGTTGTAAACGTCTTCTTCCTCCTGTTCCTCGTCCAAGCTCTCTAGTTTTGAAAAAGGGTTCCTGGAATGATACGATTGCGGGGTCCGTGGCATTACGGGTACATGCATGGGCTCGGGCTCTTCACAATCAATGTCAAATTGTATTTCATCTTCGTCTATTGTTTCGGATTGCGGAGAGAGCACTAGCATTTCTCGTTCCGCTACCAACCTCTTTGCCTCGATGCACACGACTTCAAGCTCGCTAGGCTCTTCTTCTCTCCCTGTAAACTCCCTGCTCATCATCTCGCCAATTTCAGCCAAGCAAAGCCCAAAGGCTGCTGCTTCCTTCAGAAAAATCGTGCAGAGAGTCAACACACGGAGACAGGCTTCACGAATCATTGGCAGCTCCATACGAAGCATGTCAGAATCTTTAACTGGATCGAGATTAGCAATGTATTCAAGCTCGTCATCAGAAAACGGGATCGATGCCTGTGGCCAGTGAATCCACTCAAAATAAGGATCCTCTAAGCTCTCGGGGAGGCAAAGGCCATGATCTATAGGGATAAGTTCCATCCGAGTTCCAAATCTACCATCTACCCCACCTTCAACCTTTCTGACTAGCAAGTTACCACCATGCCTATCTGTGTTGAAGATACGAACATCGAGTATCCCGATTCTATGCACAGCAGCAACAGAGAAGCTCGATGTGCCATGGTCACTAGCGTCAAAATCATGAGGGATAAACTGTTGAAAAGACGCAATTTTGCTTACAGGGCTCGCTTTCCTTACATGAGCCTTGCTATTGACACTACAGTTGACACCATCATTGACGTGGAAAATCGAGTGGGTTATCTTCACTAAAACAGTAGGAGGGACATTGGCAAAGTTGCCGTAATCTAAAAGGTAAGCTGCAACCTCTCTAAAGCCGGTCTCTCCAACTCTGACTGATCTTTTCAACCCCGGTTGTCCAAGAGCTTTACCGATGAAGCCCTTTGGATTGTTTGGAGCAAATGGCTCCTCGTCTGTTGGCTTCACAATCGCAACACTCTCGCCCCTGCTGTTTCTAAAGTAATACGCACCACCAAGCCCGCTGTGAACCGGTATCGGGTCTAGGCCACTTTTGATAGCCTTGGCAACATCCTTAACTAGCTGTTTAGTTCTCGCACACTGGCTTGAGCAACCCAATACTTCAATAAGGCCACTCTTGTCTCTTTGCTGAACGTTTCTTGAAGTAGGAGAGAGGCAAGGAGTAGAGGAGCTCCTGTGAAGAAAATTCCTCGTAAGAAATAGAGGTGAATCCTTTCTAACAGCACTGAGATCATTTTTTAGCACAAGATCACCGAATGTGAGTGAGCTTTCCTCGGTGGGAACATTGAGGGCCAACTGAAGTCTCCTTTTTACAGTATGGGCATTGTCATCTCGATCCAATTCGATGCCCAAGACAAAGCCGGTATCAGTTTGGACAAAAACTCTTCTTCTACCTGCATGTTTGCCTTCGGATTTCTTGGACCCATGATATTCACTGCTGAGGGCTTGGTTTAGGACTGCAACTGCCATTTGGGTCTGAACAGGGCTGTCTAAGTTAGGAGACATGAAACTTTGAAAGAAGGAACAAACTTTTTCTTCTTCTTTCCTCTGGAGCGCACGCCAAACACAGTGGCAGACGCGGTCAAGGAGAGAGGAAGATGCGGTGAAGAAACTATCATGTAGCAGCGGAATATCAATCTGAACCACCCACACACTGAAACTCAAGGTAGAGATCAAACGGGGATGGAGGTTGAAGAAATCAAATGCTCCCCCTTACATTGGGGAAGCCATCTGAACTTTCTTTGAATGGAGAAGGATCGCGGTCTGTAATATAACAGAAAAGCATTTTTAAAAAGGGTTAATCATTAGATAAAGAAGCCTAAATTTCAATAAGAAAAATTTCAAAATAATATGCATCAAAAAAAGAGTGGATAATATATTAAAATGAACAAGAGGTTTATCAAAGAAAAAGAAAGTAATTTTACAACTGGATAAATGGTAAAGTGATTTTTAACAAAATATTAGAGATTTTGCAAAAATGTTAGTAAATTTGCTATCCATGGTTGTTAAAATTTTATGATTCACGATTCGAATCTTACGATTCGATACAATTCGGACAACTTCTAATACATATAGCAAGGTTGGTATCTTACGATTCATGGTTTGTATCATACGGTTTGATACGATTTACGATTTGAATCAATTCAATATATGGGTTGTGTTTGAAGTTTTTGGGTCAAGTCTAAATATTCTGAATCATATAACAAATTAAGATCTAGTTTCATATTAATCTCAAACTGGAAAAAATCCCTAATTTTACAACCCTTTTCCCTCTCTTTTTTACGAACAAGCTTTTGAGCTTACTCGTCTTCGACCCAATGCCTCGCCCTCAACTTCCTTGTTAACTCATCCTTGTTTCAATGTTTAACGATTGACTATTTATCTTATTTATTATGATTGATTACATATTTACAGGATTTTTAATGATTCATATATTATTTGTTGGATTTTGCATATATATAAGAATTTATTATGTCATTTGTACGACTGATAAATGACTAAATACTATGTTTTAAATAATGTATTGTCCTATATTGCTAATCTGGTCATATATATATATATATACATATATATATACATATATATGATAATAAGTCCAATTGCTTCGATTTTGCACAAACGAATATTATATCTTACGATTTACGATTCGATATACGATACAATTCATAAGAAAAACGATATACAATTCATGTTACAATTTGATAACTTTGTTGCAATCTTCAACTTTATGGAGGAAAAAGAAACAAAATTGTGAAATAGCATTGATCCACTTGTGTAATGAAGAACGATGAAGAAGACTCTATGAGAAACAATGAAAAACACTCTTATTAGTAATGGTATCTTAATTAGCAGTAGATATAAAAGAAAAACCTGAGGCGCTTCCGTCAGAGAGCATCTTTGAGGAAGGTTAAATAGAAGAGGTTATAGAGGAACCATGAACATTAGTTTCACTTCATCTAATGTTTCTAAACTTGAAGCTTCCGCCAAAAATATAATCACAAACTCTATATTATGCAGCAAGTTATTTTGCTAATTTTCCTAAAATATGAAAAATAAAATAGTTTAAGAAACAACATCATCTACAAGCCTTCATACCAAATTTTTGGGATCGGATATATGAATCCCTTTTCATTCTCGCAGGTCAAGGTCCATTTTCTCTGTTAAATTAACAACCGACATTTAGCCTCTATCCATATTTGTTTAGATCTACGCAACACCCTCCCCCCCCCCCCGGGCAAAAATAGTTTACGAAAGGACAAGTAAAACCACTTCCTGATATTGGAGGAATTGTTCTGCATACCCTGTGCAATGCACCTGGGCAAGAGAGAGGATTTTCGGACACCTTCCGAGCAGCTATCTATATGGGGTTCATATGTTTATTTCATGACGGGGCACATGCAACCGGTAAATGGAAGAACTTTCCTAATTGATATCGACAACAATAGCATTCTGAACAAACAAAATTCTCATGTTTCGAAAGTGCATCTATACATAACAGATTCTTTCCCAGCTGCGGTTAGTAGTGGTATTACGGAGCACAGCTAAATATTTTCTGTTACCAAATAACAATTACTTGCAAGCAATCTAGGAAGAGCAGATATCTATATAGATATTATTAAAAAGGGAAAACGATTCATATTATACACTATACCGTTTGTCAAAATTACATTAGAGTTTTCCAATGGAAATGAGTTCTCTACAAACCACAAAGTTAAAAACGGTACGATAAAAAATCCATTTCTAAAAGCCAAAAAAAAGGCATTATTAGATCTATAAGATGATTTATTGAATCATCCATAAAGCATAAGCGGATTCATCGATTGCAACTCACAAGACATATGACTCTCTATGACGGTAAAAGATAAACCTAATTTTCTTCATCATTTAAACTCATCGAAGCTATCTGAAACTGAAATCTTCAAAATTTTCCAAATAAAAAAAAAAAGATGATCAAATCAGTAGTTTTCCGCAAAAATAATATCCAAAAAAGAAAATAAAAGCATCGAGTATTCAAATAAATAATTTACCAACAAAAAGTTCCTTAAAAGTAAAAGAGTACTCTTTTCATTGCGTATTCCATTTTTTGACAAATCCTAGATGTATTCTTCTCAAATCATGTGACAGACAAAAAAACAACATAATTAAATTAAGGTTAAATAATCAAAATAGAGAGTTCTTGAATGCAATAGTTTCTTAGATCGATTTTTCAAGCATATTAACTTACGTCACCTTTAGATCCTAATAACTCGAATCGTTCACCAATTTCCTATTCAGCATCGAGAAATTTTCCCTATGCGATACGAACACCCTAACATTCAAACAAAAAAATCATTAAAAATCGTTAAAAAAATCCAAACTTTCTTCGATCCGTAATCAATAAAAAAGATAAACACGCAATCCATTCAACCGATCAAATCGATTCAGCTCTAGATCAAACAAAAACCCTCAGATCCGTACAAAATCACAAGAAATCGCAAAAGATACGCACCGAAGAACGAGATCTGATCAGAACAGGCTCCGAGCGCCTCCTTCGCCGGCCGCACGACGAAGATCGGAGATCGACGGCCTGGATACAATAACCAACGGCTCAGATCTAAAGAAACCCTAGCGAGATCGAATAAAAGCGACGCCTTCACCTAGATCTGATGAATCTCTCGACTCTCTTCTTATTGCTGCTCTACGCGTTGCAGTTGATGTTGTTGATGTTCACCTCGCGCTCCCTTGGAATCTCCTGTAACTCTTGCGGAGACGAAGCGATGGGTTAAGAAACTGACAGTGGTTAAATATAGGGTCGGTTTCCCATTTTTTTCTTTATTATTTCGCCTTTTTGCACAAACAGACGCCTTATGTTCCTTATTTGCAGACCTGGTACGGTTTTGGGACTTTGTTGTTCTTGGACAAAATTGCCCTTGCGCTTGAATAGAAAGGGATCCCAGACCCGTATAATCTTTGATGGCTTCCCGGTCCAGGATCCGGGTTTGTCGATAAACAAGACTCCACAAGATGATTTTTTATTTTAATATAATGACCGTTGGAATTGTATAAATACTTACAGCAGTGGATTTGTAGCCATATAAATATAAACAGTAAATCATGTAATATCTATAAGAAGTGTGACCGATATCATACGAGTAATGTATGATAGAAACTTACAGTTTGAAAAAAGGGTGTGATGATTTTAAAATAAAAATTATCTTATTGATGAGCAAGAACTCAGGGATGAAGATTTTTAAGAAAATATTTTTGTAGATAACAAATACATATATTAGATTGGCGTAAAAACTTCACATGATGCAAACTATAAATTCACCCTTCTGTTGCAATAATCATTTTTCTCTTTCATTCGTCCTCTTCGTCGGCTGTTAATCACTGCATATACCTTACGACAGGTCTTTCTGTTTGGTGATGTGTATTTGCGGAGACACGGCCGTTGGCCATGATAAAGACACTAAAGCTGATTGCAGTGCAGATAATAAAGCTGAAAGGAACTTACTTGTTGTTTGAATAGTGTTTTTCAAAGGCCCGGTAAAACAAGCAGAATATTGGGCTCGAATAATAATAAATGGCATCTGATCACTAGCATCCCTCTTTCTTGTTAGTGGCAACAATGTAAGAGTGGATGTTTTTATTATTTTTAATAAAATTTAAATAATAAAGGTGAACTTGTAATGTTAGGCAAGGAATTTCCAAACTTGGGTGGGGTGTGTTGTGTACATTAGCAAATCCTCTCTTTTGGAACAATTAGAAAGTCACAAATACAGCTTTCAAAAGGGCTTGCATGTAAAAACCGCCCTCTTGATTGTTTCACGCTCCAATATTTCGGTCCTTGCTATTTGAGAAGGGTCTAGAAGAGGAGAAATCGGCCGTCGGATGAGCGACGGGATCGGCTTCTGCTGTGGGATTCGCGCCACGTGTTTCGTAAAGACGTGGCTGGTTGTGACGTGGCGGCGGCCTATTGGGTTTGGGGCGGTGAGGCTACCGCTCAATGCGAGGCGAGGCCTGGCTTGCTGCCGGCGCGAGCGCAGCAGCAGATCTGGGCCTTAGGATCACCTCGTGCTGATCCCCATTGACGCGTGTCATGATAGGATATAGAATCCCCTTGGTTTTCTTCAAATTAACGGCATTGCCCTCGAGCACATTACATGTTGTTCTCGGTCAGCCTTTGCATGAAACAGAATTTGGTGATTGATTATCCTTTTGCTTTTTCTTGCGGCCTCCACTGAGAGGAATGTAAACAAGGCTTTACAACAATAGAGAAAAATGATGATGCTCGGTATTGGTGATCTTTTAAATCATGACACGTTGCAGATAGCGTGTCCCAAAGCTCACAAAAAAGGACCTACAGTGGCCGACCAGACCACTCATGTGCCCGTCCCACAAACAAGCGTTGGCTCACCTCCGAGCCCCCAGCACAATTGTGGCCTCCCGGCCTCACAGCTCATCTCCAGGCTACCACGGAACCAAGATACCTCGGCTCTCCCGGCCGTCCGCGAGCTCTCCTGCCGAGATCATCTTCCTCGGTCTCATCGACCGCCCGACGGCACCGCTCACAGGCGCAACCGCCATCCCGCGAATCTCGCCATGCGCGAGATATCCGCCGGCCACATCCTACGTTCCACACCATCGCGATCCCCCATTAACGAGCATATCTCGCCATTAATGGGAGATCCCGCTCATCACGCGGACGTGACGTCGGGAGCGTAACGGCCGACGTGATTCTCGTGTCTGCCCTGCCTGCTGCCACCGCTATATGAGCCCCTTCTTCAGACGGTCCAAGTAAGCCATTTTTACTCCACTAAGCCATTACTCTGCTCGGATTTCCTCTCTAACTTGACCGTCGGAGGGTCCTCGGTGGTATAACCATCCCGGGACTTCTTTGCAGGTAGCTCGGTGCAAACAACCTCAAACCCATTGAGATACACACGCTTTAGGAGCCAGCCTCCAGATCCAATCCCAGCCGTCCATCACCATCATCAGCAGACCAACGGAAGGTAACATCTTGACGTCCGGATCCCGCTCCGTGTCAGCTGACGTCGTCTGTGGGAAACCTTGATTCTATAAAAACAAAAGTTCATCTTCCAACCTTAATCTAATGGCGAGCGATCATCACGACGACCCCAGCACCAGCTGCCGCCTCCCCCTCAACGGAGGCGCGGAAGAATCTCCTCCGCCGAATGCCATCAACGTCCTTGCCAGCCGGATAGACCGACTCGCGTCTGTCGTGGAGGCGCTCATCCGCGTCCAAACGGCAAGGAAAGATCCGCAGGTCGCCGGTCCCCCGCCTCGGGACCAGGACCCCTACCGAGGAAGAGAAGGCTCCGCTCGTGCAGGCACGGCCGATCGTCGCCTCACCGTCTCCAACAGCCGCAGGCCCCCCGGGCCGACGTGTTCAATAACCCGGTGGGCACCACTTCGTTTTGCCCCGAGGTCTTACGCCACAGAGTTTCGCCCCGAGTCTCGTCACACCCCTGTCCCCCCTATGCGGTGGCGGTCAGCTCACCTGTTCGCAGGCATGACCTGCACCCCCTCCCTCGACGGGGTCGCGCACGCGAGACTCTCCCCGGCAGGTTAAAAACAACCCTACCGGAGGGCGTGGGAACCTCACCAAAAAGAACCGAGGTTCGTCAAAAATCATGGCCATGGCGGCGGGAGTACGTTAAGTATCTACGAGACTCAGCACCCCACGCCAGCCCCGGAGGCCGACACCCGTCCAAGGAAGAAGGCCAGGGAGACCAAGCCGATCACTTTTGACGACGGGTACTTTCACAGCATATCCCTGTTTCCCCCAATCAGTGCAAAGCTCCGTTTGAAATTTAAATTTCAAATTGAAGCAACGCTTCAGATGCAGCGCCAAGTGCGCTGCGCCCTAAGCAGCGCACCACGTGTAAGACACGGATGCGCTAGCGCTAGGTGCACTGCGCTCTGAGCAGCGCACCACGTGCAAGGCACGGATGCGCTAGCGCTGGAATTAAAAAATCTCTCTACCGTTAAATCGAAGATCTAATAATAATGATAAATTATTAATTAATCAGAATTAAATTCTGTTATGGAAAGATTTTCCAATCTTGTTAAAAACAAGAAAATTGCCTTCTGTAAAACAGAAGTCCTAGGATCAAAGATCCAATGGTGGGAAAATTCCCGAATCAATTAGAGAAAGATCTCTTTAACTGATTCAACAAATCAGCTTGCCCTATATAAAAGCCCCAAGACTTCAAGTCTTACACAGAGAACCCCCCCTCCTCCTAAACTTTGAAAAACTCAAAGATAAAGAGCAAGCTCTTGCAAGAAGATCCTTCTTCAAGGTAAAATGATAATGATGAATATAAAGATGAAATTATCTCATAAAAAGAAGAATTTACTTCTTTAAAGAAAATAGATCTACAAGACCAAGGTCTTTCACAAAAAGATCAAGAGATCTCATCATAAAATAAAAAAGAAGAAGAACATAATTCTTCTCACAGATCATGAATCTATAAAGGCAAAGCCTTTAATCAATATAAGAGATTGGAAATATCTCCTGCAGAATAAGAACTGTTGTTCTTAGATGTTGAGACAAAGTCTCTTTTAAAATAACATAAATTTGTTTCCCAGATCATAAAATTGATCAGATGCGCTTTGCGCTCTTGAACTGCGCTTTGCGCTCGTGAACTACGCTTCTGCGCTCTCTGGACTGGTGCTCAGCACCAAATGCGCCACGTGTCAATCACGTATGCGCTAATTAACAACTTGCGCTTTGCGCCCATGGGCTGGCGCTCAGCGCCAAGCGCACCACGTGTCACTCACGTGTGCGCTATTAAACTGAAAGCGCAATGCGCTCATGGATTAGCGCTCAGCGCTCATAAACTGGCATCATGCGCTCATCATCTGGCGTCAGCGCTGAGTGCGACACATGCCCCTTACATGTGCGCTACTTGGCAGAAGCGCACTGCGCTCTTTGACTGGCGCAAAGCGCTTAGCGCACCACGTATCACGCTGACAGAACATAAATTGTTCTTTAATAAGCCCAGAGCTCTGATGAATGCCCAGCATTCAATAAAAGACAAAAAAAACATTGTCAAAAGGGTCAAGGCCAAATAAAGGCTCAACAGCCCAAAATAAAATGTGAAACATTTTAACTTGATTGGACTTAGCCCAAAATTGGCCATAAGTCCTCAACTCATATTAATTGAGCTCATCTGCTCATAAATATGTTAACAGATTTTAGCCCCAAATTGGACTACAGATCTTTCAACCAACTCACATCGGTTCGAGGGTACATCTCTTAACTCCTCTGATATTTGTCGTTGTAATCCTTCAACGTCTTCAGAGAGGTGACGGGTCCCGACAACCAAACATTCTACGAACTGTGGGGTCCTTTAAAACCCACGGACTATGATGTCCTTAATCTTGACTGTGAGGTCTTTAAACTCACGGATTATGATGTACTTAACCTGGACCGAGATGTCCTTGAACTAACGCTGGACCACCATGTCCTTAAACTGGTAATCGACCGCAATGTCCTTAAACTAAACAATAGAGCAAAAATGCTCTCTTGTTGGATCTAAATGATCCCGTTGAGTTGATCTTACTCTAAAATTAGACTAACGTATCCTCAACGAACGTTTAAGTTGATCTTAGTCTCAAATGAGACTAACATATCCTTAAACCCTACCCAAAACCCAAATCTAAGAAGATACGGATTTGGACTAATCCACGTCCTACGGGCGACAACATAAATTAGTCTCCGTATACAATCCACGGGCAACAAAAAACAAAACAAACACCCACGACACAAAGTGACCATCTGGAGAAGGAGAAAGTTGTTACCGCGATGCAGTAGTGTAATTAACTGTAGGGGCTTGCGTCTGCAGGGAAGAGCGTCCCCACAATCAAAAACCCCTCAAATGAGGGGGAATCTGACGAAGTCTGCTATATCGGCCGCATCCGTTTAAACCTTCGATATACGGTGTCATAAATTAACTTGGCATCTTCGGAAAGGTGGACGGATAGCACCAATTAGCATCTGCCCTCGAATTTCAGGCAAGACGGACCTTCCCGGTCGCGTTCCTATTTTCGGCGGGGAACAGATTCTGGCACGCCCGGTGGGACCTTTTCCTCTTTCCACTCCACACTTCGTGTGTCTTGTTCGCGAACGAATCGCGGTTTGCTATGGTTGCCCTTGGATTCGAGGTACTAAGATTTAGTGTCTTGCTCGGTGCAGAAAACAAAAGATCAATGGCGTCTTCCTGCACAAAATGTTCCAGCTGCAACTGCAACTGCAACTCCCGTTCCGCCTCATCTGGAGGTGTAACTTACGGGACCCAGGCGGCTTCCCTGTTCACAATGCCGGTGGACCAAGTAACTCAGGCCACCACTGGGCTGTTCTTTGGGACTATGATACCACCCGTGAGCTTCAATGCCCAGATGTTGCCGCAAGAAGCCCCAAAGAAGTCGGTCTTTGATCGACTTGCCACTGCCGCGGCCCCTCTCAACGGGTCACCCAAGTCTAACGCCTCAGTTTTCAACAGACTGGGCCAGAATGCCAACAAGCCCGCAATACCTGAAGCAGTCATCCCAAAGCGAATAGCCATCCCGGCTCAAGCAGACGAAATCATTGGAAAGGCTTCTCCTGAAAAGAAGTCAGTCTTCACAAGGCTGGCCACTCCGGCTCCTGCTCCAGGTGAAGTCACCTCTGTCCAGAGATCTGTATTCGATAGGTTGGGCATTACTTCTCGGCGAACGTCAGTCTTCAAAAGGCTGGCACCGGCGACAACCCTCCGTCAAGACAGGGGGCATGAAGAAGTCACCCCCATAGCTGAACCAACTCCATCCGCACGACATGCTCGACGTCGCCACTGGCGCCGAGTAAGGAAGGCTGGGGGCAGCTCCCCTTCTGGATTAACTCCGCCAGCTCTCATGGTGGAAATCAATGCTGCTGTTCCAACTGGAAACAGCTTTGAACTGCTTAGGAGGGTTCGCAAGAACTCCCCGACTGCCGCGTTGAAGAGGTCTCCTCCACCTATGGAGATTCCTACAGAAAAGAAGCCGGATCGACCCCCTCAGCGGCTATCCTCCAAAATTTATAAAGTCTGGTGACAGGTGCAGGAATCGGTGATTAACCAGGACTACTCTCGCCGGCCAAAGAATCTTAAAGCTCAGCAGGAAAAGAGCCATCCCGTGGTACCACAGAAGATGTCATCCGTCTGTGTGTCCGCTGTAACGGCTCCCTCAACATCAACCGCTCAAAAGAGAAGGAGGCCGGAGAAATCCCTCGTGTTCGCGAAGAACCGCAAAGACACCGAACCTAAACGCCCCAAGTCCGGGGGCATGGTAATACATACCGTTTATATGGCTTCTGGAAAAGAAGAAAACCGTGCTTCTACGGGTCATCGACCGCTTACCCGATCGATAGCGAAGGCTCAGGAACAACAGCAGCAGAAACTTCAGGAGATACTGACTGCAATGGCCGCACTCACTGGGCCAAAAGAAAATCCAGAGACCTCAGAGCAGTATCGGGAACAAGAAACTGATACCGAGTTCTTTCGAAGAATGCTTGAGAGAAAAGAAAAAGAGGCTGAGGAGCAGGTGGCCAATATAAAACGAATGGCTCTTTTGTTCTAAGACATGGCTGGGATGATGTTAAAGCCAGAACCTCCGGCTGAAGCCCTCCCCCCCCATTATCATTGAAGACGACAGAGGGGAGACATCGAACCCCCCTCCGGCCCTTTCAGCAGCCAAAGAAGAGACAATCTCTAAGGCCGCCTTGGATGATTACATTGCTCAGCAAATACGAGTTCACCAGACGAACGAAGCAGCCGGGCAGATCGTTAAGACTGGACGACCCTATCCAGGCTGGTATGACCAAATAAGGTACCCGCTGGGATATACGATCCCTAAATTTCATATATATAAAGGGACGGGGAATCCGCATCAACACGTTGCTCAATTCAGGGCTCTATGTGGCAACACTGAAGGTGATGATAAACTTCTGCTCCGCCAGTTTGTTAGTAGCTTGTCGGAAACGGCGTTCGAGTGATATTCTGAACTTCCAAATGACTCTATCAAGCCATTTGCGGAGATGGAGCTACTATTCACCCAGCGTTTCGTGAGTGCCAGTGAATGCACCCCAATAACGGCTGTTCCCGCCAAAAAAATTCTGCGCAAAAGAGCCCAAGATATCAAATGGCAGCGATACATTTAAGAAAATGTGAACCAGTATTTTCCGGGCTGTATTTTGACAAACTTTCGAATGTGAAACAGCTAAATTCTGATGGTATCGAAAGCGTCTCGAAAAAGCCTTCGATTTGATATATTATGGGCTTCATAATTTATCCGGGATCAAAAGTTATGAGCAAATATGCTATGCACGTGTAATCTAAGGAAGAAAATGCGAACCAGTATTTTCCGGGCTGCATTTTGACAAACTTCCGAATGAGAAACAGCTGAATTCTAATGTTATCGAAAGCATCTTGAAAAATCCTTCGATTTGATATATTATGGGCCTCATAATTCATCCGGGATCAAAAGTTATGAGGCATCACGTGCCAACACGTGACCGGGCATCACGTGCAGACACGTGCCCATTTACAGGCAAAGCCTGTAGGCACTGTTCCCCTCCGAAAGACGGCGCGACATGGCGTCTCGCCTAAGATTCGGGGCAGATGCTAATTGGTGCTATCCGTCCACCTCTCCGAAGATACCAAGTTGATTTATGGCACCGTATATCGAAGGTTTAGACGGATGCGTCCGATGTAGCAGACTTCGTCAGATTCCCCCTCGTTTGAGGGGTTTTTGATTGTGGGGACGCTCTTCCCTGCAGGCGCAAGCCCCTGCAGTTAATTACGCTACCGCATTGCGGTAACAACTTTCTCCTTCTCCAGATGGTCACTTCGTGTCGTGGGTGTTTGTTTTGTATTTTGTTGCCCGTGGATTGTTTACGGAGACTGAGTTATGTCGTCGCCCGTAGGGCGTGGACTAGTCCAAATCCGTATTGTCTTAAATTTGGGTTTGGGGGGGTTTAGTTTGAGGATACGTCAACCATACTTGAGGCTAAGATCAACTCAAACGTTTGTTAAGGATACGTTAGTCTCACTTTGAGACTAAGATCAACTTAACGGGATCGTTTAAATCCGACAAAGGAGCGTTTGGGCTCTATTGTTCCAGTTTAGGGACATAGTGGTCCATCGTATGTATAGCCGTCGGGACCCATCACCTCTCTGACGACGTTGAAGGATTACAACGACGGATGTCAGAGGAGTTCAGAGATGTACCCTCGAGCCAGAGTTAATTGGGGGGATTCATAGTCCAGTCTGTTTGAAGGTTTAAGGATACGTTAGCCATCTTTGAGGCTAAGATCAACTTAAACGGGACCGTTTAGATCCGACAAAAGAG
The DNA here is from genome assembly GCA_030015575.1 of Agapanthus africanus. NCBI lineage: Eukaryota > Viridiplantae > Streptophyta > Magnoliopsida > Asparagales > Amaryllidaceae > Agapanthus > Agapanthus africanus. Next base: position 53,563,673 of record CM057348.1, read on the forward strand.
CATACGGGGCTCTATTGTTCTAGTTTAAGGACATTGCGGTCCATGGGTAGTTTAAAGACGTTGCGGTCCATAGGTAGTTTAAGGACATTGCGGTCCATTGTTAGTTTTAAGACATCTCGGTCAAGGTTAAGGACGTCGTAGTCCATGGGTTTAAGGACCCCACAGTCCATTGTTAGTTTTAAGACATCTCGGTCAAGGTTAAGGACGTCGTAGTCCATGGGTTTAAGGACCCCACAGTCCATTGTTAGTTTTAAGACATCTCGGTCAAGGTTAAGGACGTCGTAGTCCATGGGTTTAAGGACCCCACAGTCCATTGTTAGTTTTAAGACATCTCGGTCAAGGTTAAGGACGTCGCAGTCCATGGGTTTAAGGACCCCACAGTCCATTGTTAGTTTTAAGACATCTCGGTCAAGGTTAAGGACGTCGTAGTCCATGGGTTTAAGGACCCCACAGTCCGGTATGTGCTCTGGATGCTTCACACGGGTTCACTGCCGTGCTCTGCGAGGACCAGGCTCCGCTTTGGACGTTTTCCACGGGGTCAAAGAGTGACATTATCCGCGTTCCACGTAACCAGGAATTTTGCATTAAACACGGGTTTAAGGACCCCACAGTCCGTATCAATGTGTGGTCGTCGGGACCCGTCACCTCTTTGAAGACATTGAGGGATTACAATGCCAAGTATCAAAGGAGTGAAGAGATGTACCCTAGAACCGGAATGGATTAAATAGTCCTTGGCCCAATTTGGGATCAAGACCGATTAGTTATGTTATGAGCCCATTGGCCCAGTTAATCACAAATTGAGGACTTATGGCCATCTTGGGCTAAGTCCAATCAGGAGAAGCTTTGCCTCTATCCATTTAGGCCAATTGGGCCAAAGCCTAGTGTTAAACACTACAGAGCAGTCAGTGTTGAACACTGGGAATGAGGTTGACAAGTTAGTGTTTAACACTAAGAGATAATTGGTGTTAAACACCAGCAACAAGGCTTTTCAAATTAGTGTTAAACACTAAAACAGATCAGTGTTGAACACTGCAGATAAAGCTTTTTAATTAGTGTTGAACACTAAGGCCCAACAGTGTTTTAACACTGGGTTCGAGAGTTTTAATTTAGTGTTAAACACTAAGGCAAGAGGGGTCACGTGGCAGCACGTGAGAGCGCCCTCCCTTCATTTATTCTGCTGAGATTATCGCGTCTTTCAGAGCATCACGTGCCATCACGTGATGGGCATTCAAATGCCTATGTATTAGAGCTTCTGCCGAGGGTCACGTGGGTCACGTGGGGTGCTGCCTCAAAGGGGCTTCCTGTAGATCTCTGGGGGGGTCACGTGGTGACACGTGACCCTGCCTCTATGTATGTTATTTTAGAGGATCTGTTAATCTTTTCCAGGAATTAAATTCCTCGTAGGGTTAAACCCTGACAGTAATTTCAGAGGAATTAAATTCCTACTTTCTCTTAAAGGTTTACATTCTGAATAGAGTTGGACTCTGAATTTTCTGCAGGAATTAAATTCCTTGTTCATGTGAAGAATCAAATAGGGTTAAACCCTAACAAAAGCTTTTTAGGGAATTTGAACTTCCATCCTCTGTTAAATTATGATTAAAGGAATTAAATTCCCGCTGTTTCAACAGAACTAGGTTCTTAATTAGGGTTAAACCATGTTTCTTTTTGTTCTGAAGGAATTAAATTCCCATGATACAGGGTCAAGCCCTAATTTTATTTTAAAGGAATTAAATTCCTATAGTTCTGTGAGAATTAAATTCTCGTGCTTGCATTCCCTCTCTATGTTTTGGATCTGCATGGCAGGATCTCAACCCATTGAGAATTAAATTCTCAACCTCAAGGGGAGATGTGCACTTTGCAGATCCTCTATCAAAGAGAGAAGAAAAACGTTCTTCTGTTTTATGTATCAGAGTTAAACTCTGTTGAGAATTAAATTCTTTTTTTCTTTCAAGGAGCTCTTCCCTTTCTTACCTAGGGTTTTTGCAGAAGATCCAAGTTTCTCCAAGTATCGAAGCTCTCTTCCTTTTCTTTTTCTCTCCTTGTCTCTGTATATCTCTATATATCCTTTTTTGTGTCTCTTGGCTCCTATTTATAGGAGAAGCAGCCGAATCAATCAGTTTTTGACGAATCTTCATGAGAGATTTGATTTGCATCCATCATTCGTTTTGGACCTTTGGATTACTAGGTGAATTTTATTCACCATTGGATTTCAAATCCAGGGATTTTTCCTTTGTTGTTTCGGTTAGATTTAAAGGGGAAATCTTTCCAAACCCGAGATTTTCCCATAGATAGATGATATTTCACCACCTCTGAATCTTTAATTCGATTGGTTCCAGATAGCCGCTTTCCTTTGGAAAGATTCGAATCTCTTTCAGAATTTAATTCTGTTGACAAAATGGGCTTTGAAAGCCGGTCACGTGTGACCACGTGACTCATGGTCACGTGTGGGCACGTGACCCCCTTTGGAATGATCCTTCCTCTTTCTTTTGCGCTCTGTTTTCTGATTGCTGCTTAAACGTCACGTGCCACCACGTGACCCCTGGTCACGTGTGAGCACGTGACCCTTGTTTGAACTCTCTTTCCTTGGTTCATCTGGAGAACGAGTCTGCTGCTTTGAACGTCACGTGCCAACACGTGACCCTGGTCACGTGGGAGCACGTGACCTCTTCTGAAGCCTTTTCCTTGACTTGATCAGGGAACCGGTGTGCCTTTGACGCTTGCATTTAAATGTCACGTGCCGACACGTGACCCTTTCTGAAGCCCTTTCCTTGATGTAGTTGGAAAACTGAACCTGACTTGATGATGCTTTTAGGTGTCACGTGCCAACATGTGACCGCTAGTCACGTGTAAGCACGTGACCCTCTTCTGAAGCTTTTCCCAGAAGCTTTCCTGATTTTAAATCAGGAAACAGGCACTGAATAAAATAAATAATTGAAAATAATTAATCAGTGGGGTCACGTGACAACACGTGATGGGCTTTTAAACCCACTGAAAAGAATTAAAGATATAATAAAATAATAAGGAAAAATCCTAATGGGGCATCACGTGCCAACAAGTGACCAAGGGTCACGTGCTGACACGTGATAATTCCTAAGTTCTTTAAAACAACAGAATTAAATTCTGGTTAAATACTTAATCAAGGGGTCACGTGCTAACATGTGATGGGTTCCTAAAGAACTATGAATTAATGCTTTAATAATCAGCACATAAATCTCCATCACGTGCAACACGTGATGGCCAGAAAGTTAAAAAGTGTTTAACACTTATTTGCAGAACAAAGTAAAAGGGATCTGGCCTCACCTTTGGGTGTCCTCACGAGTCCACACATGACCCCTTCCTCTCTAGTGTTTAACACTAATTTAAAGGTTTTATTTTCAGTGTTTAACACTGTTGTCCTTTAGAGTTTAACACTAATCTGAGAGTTTTATTTCCAGTGTTTAACACTGTTGTTCTCTAGTGTTTAACACTATTTCTAACTAAATTGGCTAATTTTCCAGAGGCAAAAAGCCTCCCCTTCAATTGAATCTCAAAATTGAGTAAAATTCAGAGCTACAATGTTTAATGCTCAGTCAAAGATAAAATGTCATTGAAGCCCTTGCTAAGTGATGAAGGGCTGAACCGAGACAAATGTCTAATGGTCCAACAAAGGGGCAACACTTCAAACTTAATTGGACTTAGCCCAAGTTGGCCATAAGTCCTCAATTCAAACTTAACTGAGCCAATGTGTTCATAATATAATAATTGATCTTAGTTCCAAATTGGACTACAGGTCACTTAATCCACCTTGGTTCAAGGGTACATCTCTTCACTCTTTTGATATTTGTCGTTGTAATTCCTCAACGTCTTCAAAGAGGTGACGGGTCCCGACAACCTTACATTTCGCAGACTATGACGTCTCTAAACTACGGACTGTGGGGTCCTAACTGTGGAGTCCTTAAACTCATGGACTATGATGTCCTTAATCTCGACTGTGATGTCTTTAAACTAATATTGGACTGTGGGGTCCTTAAACTCATGGACTATGATGTCCGTAACCTTGGACTGTGGGGTCCTTAACATCAAGTACATTTATCGCGTCTCCATGTTCGGAGGGGAACAGATTCTGGCACGCCCGGTGGGACCTTTTCATATTTTCACTCCACACTTCGTGTGTCGTGTTCGCCAACGAATCGTGATTTGCTATGGTTGCCTGTGGATTCGAGGCACTAAGATTTGGTGTCTTGCTCCGTGCAGAAAACAGAAGATCAATGGATTTAAACTACACTAACTGCAACTGCAACTCTCGCTCCGTCCCGTCCGGAGGAGTGACTTACGGGCCCCAAGCGGCCTCCATCTTCGCTATGCCGATGGAACAGGTGACTCAGGCTACCACTGGGCTATTCTTCGGGACCATGATCCCACCAATGAGCTTCAACGCCCCATTATCGTCGCAAGAAGCTCCGAAGAAGTCGGTCTTTGATCGGCTTACAACTACCGCGGCCCCTCTCAACGGGTCGCCCAAATCCAGCGCCTCAGTTTTCAACAGACTGGGCCAAAGCTCAAGTGGGTCCGTGAAAAAGCCCGCAATACCTGAAGCGGCCATCCCGAAGCGGATAGCCATTCCTGCTCCTGAAGTCGTCAAGGCAGCTTCTTCTGTTAAAGGGTCGGTCTTCACAAGACTGGCCGTTTCAGCTACTACTCCACACGAAGTCACGAAGGCTGCTTCCCCTGTTCGAAAGTCGGCCTTCGCAAGACTGACTACCCCCTCTCAGCGAGCATCTGTCTTTGACAGGCTGGCGCCAACAGCAGACTCTCATCAGAACAAGGGGCACGAAAAAGCTGATCCAACAGCGGAGGTGATCCCGGCCGCACGACATGCTCGACGTCGCCACTGGGGCCGAGTGAGGAAAGCTGGAGGCAATTCCCCTTCTGGACTGACTCCGCCGGCTCCAATGGTGGAAGTTGATGTTGCTGTTCCAACCAGGAACAGCTTTGAACTACTTAACAGGGTGCACAAAAATTCACCAACTGCCGTGCTAAAAAAGTCTCCTCCGCCCGTTGAAAAGATCACCAAGGTGAAACTGGAGCAGCCCCCTCAGCGGCTGTCCTATAAAATTTATAAAGTTTGGCGATAGGTCCAAAACTCTGTGATTGATCAAGACTATCCTCACCAACAGAAAAAGATGAAAGCGCGGCGAGAAGAGGATAATACTGTCAAGCCACAAAAGGTGTCGTCTACCTGGGTGCCCGTTGCAACGGCCCCCTCAGCTTCGACCGCCCACAAAAGAAGGAGGTCGGAGAAGATCCCTGCGTCTTTGGCAAATCGCAAAGACACTGAATCTAAATGTCCCAAGTCTGGGGGCATGGTGGTGCACACTGTCTATATGGCATCCGGAAAAGAGGATAGCCGTATCACCACAGGTCATCGACCGCTTACGCGATCTGTAACAAAGGCCCAGGAGCAACAACAGAAGCTCCAGGAAATGTTGACGCAGATGGCCGTACTCACAGGGCCAAAAGAATGCCCGGAAACGTCATCAGAGCAACGTCAGGAACAAGAAACTGATACTGAATTCCTCCGCAGAATCCTCGAAAAGAAGGACAAAGAGGCCGCGGAACAAGCGGCCAATATAAAACGAATGGCGCTTCTCTTCCAGGACATGGTTGGGATGATGTTACAGCCGGATCCTCCAGCTGAAGATCCTCCGATTATCCTCGAAGACGACCGAGCGGAGACGTCAAACCCTCTTCCGGCCTGTTCAACAGCCAAGGAGGAGACCATCTCAAAAGCCGCCCTGGATGATTACATCGCTCAGCAGATACGAGTTCATCAGGAGAATAAAGCGGCTGGGCAAATTATTAAAACTGGACGATCCTATCCGGGTTGGTACGACCAAATAAAGTACCCACCGGGATACACGATCCCCAAATTCCACGTATATAAGAGGACGGGAAATCCACATCAGCACGTCGCTCAATTCAGAGCCTTGTGCGGCAACACCGGAGGTGACGATAAGCTACTGCTTCACTAATTCGTTGGCAGCTTGTTGGAGACGGCATTCGAGTGGTATTCGGAACTCCCGAATGACTCTATCGAGACGTTTTCAGAAATGGAGTTGCTATTCACGCAGCGTTTCGCAAGCGCTAGTGAACGCACCCCAATCACGGCATTGATCAATGCCAGGATGAAGCCTGGAGAAACTTGGGTCCAGTACGCGAAATGGTGGCGGAATCTATGGTTGAAATGCGAACAACGCATAGAAGAAGCTCCTGCAGTAGGCATGTTTGTGGGAACTCTCGATCCGCAGGCGACCATATCCCAATTCATGATGTTCTTCAAGCCAACCACCTTCCAGGCCTTGATTAACAAGCTAGCCCAAATGGACCAGATGGGCCATAGGCCTTCCTCTTCAAAGTCGGAGCCTTGGAATGAAAAGGGAAAAGGGAAAGCAACCTTCGTCGCCAACGCTCAACAACAAACGAGTGGCCCGAGACCGGTTGTTCGCCAAAGCAACAAGCGGCAATCTCTCGATGAGAAGTTGAGACGTCCTTACTCATTTCCCCAGGATAAAACAAGGAAACCGTTTGAACTGGCAGTGCGCAATGTGCTCATTACTCTACCGGAGTCAAGACACCCACCACAACCGAACGACGTCAACGATCCTAATTACTGCCCCTACCACCAAGTATCGGGCCATCCGATCGAAGACTGCTACGTCTTCAAAAATTGGGTTGAAGACCAGTATCAACAGGGCAAGTTCGCGCTGTCCGAAAATTGGAAGGTAAATCCTCCACAACCACATGCTCCGAAAAAGATAGACATGCCGGGGGCATCTTGCTCATTCATAAAGGAAGCTCCATGGAAAGTTGTTCTTTCGGAAAAAACTAAAAAAATGCTGAAAGATCTTTAAATATGTCCGGCGATCAGGTGGAAAAGCCCGCAAGAGCCGGAGATCATCGACGGGATGCTGAAACCACGCCCAACATCGAGAATTAATAGCAATGGGCAAAGCACCCAGGAATAGCCGTCACAGTCTTCGAAGAAAAAGAAGAAGACCAAAAAGCCCGCGCTATCTAATAATAAGCGCACGGATCTGCAAAAGCATATTGACGCGCTGAAAGAATACAACCAGAGGGCGCGAACCCCAGTCACGCTTCAAGAGTTCCTCAGTCACATCCTTGAGAATGAAGATAACGATAATTATGAGGGAGACGACTTGTCAGAAGAATCCGAAGATTATGTGGCAAGTTGCCATATGATCGCTCATTTGTCGTTAAGTAACAAAGCAGCTCACTCGGCGTTAGGAGATAACGTAGAGGAGTTGGGGGCAGGAGCAGTGCCAAAACCCTTGGATTATGTGACAAGGTCTATCAAGGAGAAACCTAGTTGTTCATAAAGCATCCGGCGAAACTTCGCCTCAAAGCTACAGCGGATCGAAACGTCCCTAAACTAACGATGGACCGCAATGTCCTAAAACTTGCAACTAACTTAGACGTCTATAAACTAGTACGGACCGCAGCATCCCAAGGCTGACGTGGTAAAAAAAAAGAAAAAAAGGGTATGTCCACAAGAAAAATGGGCACGGATGAAAACCCGAAAGGGCGCTGTGAGTAAAAACAGCAGGACTACCGGCGATATTTGTGAAAATCCGAAAGGGCGCAGACTCGTAAAAAAATAATTTAAAAAAACAAAAAAATGGTATGACCACAAGCAAAATGGGCACGGATGAAAACCCGAAAGGGCGCCGTGAGTAAAAACAGCAGGACTACCGGCGAGTTTTGTGAAAACCCGAAAGGGCACAATCTCGTTAAAAGACACTTGCAAGGTCGTCTCGACCCTGTAGGGAGAAACCACCTGCGTGAGATCCTTACGACTCACAAAAGAGAAACACACTTAGGAATCCTTACGATTCCTAAGGAGAAAATACACCTGCGAGATCCTCACGACTCGTAAGGAGAACCCTCTTATGAGACCCTCACGGCTCATAAGATTCAAAAGCCTTAAGTTACAGGGATCTGAACCTGTTCTTAAGCCATTACCTTTCCCAGATTGCCCTACAAGCGGTTCAATATTGACCCTTATATATAATCTACGGGCACGAATGAACATTTCCCTAACAGAGTCTTACCAGCGACTAGGGATATGCTTACACGGTGAACAAACACTTGTAGGTCCTCTCGACTTGCAAAGAGAAAACACTCTTGTAAGATCCTTACGACTTATAAGAGAACACACACTTAGGAATCCTCATGATTCCTAAGGAGAAAAATCACCTACGAGATCCTCACGACTTGTAGGGAGAAACACCTTTATGAGACCCTTACGGCTCATGAAGTCAAAAGCCTTAGTCGACGGGATCCTAACCCTGTTTGCTAAGCCAACTTTGTTCGACATCGACAGAGGCAAATGACGATTCGCTCCTGGCAATATCCCAGTTGTAGCGATGTTGATGCCTAAATCGGTATCAAATTCCAAGTCCTTTCATGGCAAATGATGATTCGCTCCTGGCAATATTCCAGTCGCAGCGATGCTGATGCTAAGATTGACATCAGATTCCAAGTTCCACACTCGCGATAAAAAAATCAGCGAGCCAAAAATGCATATGAAATAGCCGAAATGATGGGGCAACTTGCAACGAAATCAGCAAGTAAAAATGTATGCATACAAAAACAGCCGAAATGATTGGGCAACTCGCAATAAAAAGCAGCGAGTAAATAAAACAAATAGCCGAAATGATTGGGCACCGCGAAAAATAGCCGAAATGATTGGGCAATCGTGATTTTCGTGATATAAAAAGCTGAAATGATAGAGCATCGCGGAAAGAAAACAAAAAATATACATATGAAATGAAACTTTTTCCCTACAGGTGAGATCACATCGATCCCTGTATACAATCCAGGGGCACAAACAAAAAGGGAACCATATCATCCCACCAAGCTCTATCAGATAGAGAGCCAAGTCTCGACGGCCACATCTACAGCCTGGAGACCCACGACAACGTTCCTCCTCATTCCAGCAGGATTTAGACGCGACAATCAATCTCGGAGCCACGGCAAAGTCCCTTGTTCCAAATCTCAACGCCCATGTCTACAGCCTAGAGAACAACAATGGCGTTCCTCCTCATTCTAGCAGGATTTATACGTGAAAATCAATCTCGGAGCCACGGCAAAGTCCCTAGTTCCAAATCTCGACGGCCATGTCTACAGCCTAGAGAACAACGACAGCGTTCCTCCTCATTCCAGCAGGATTTAGACGCGACAATCAATCTCGGAGCCACAGCAAAGTCCCTTGTTCCAAATCTCGACGGCCATGTCTACAGCCTAGAGAACAACAATGGCGTTCCTCCTCATTCTAGCAGGATTTATACGCGAAAATCAATCTCGGAGCCACGGCAAAGTCCCTAGTTCCAAATCTCGACGGCCATGTCTACAGCCTAGAGAACAACAATGGCGTTCCTCCTCATTCCAGCAGGATTTATACGCGAAAATCAATCTCGGAGCCACGGCAAAGTCCCTAGTTCCAGGTCTCGACGGCCACATCTACAGCTTGGAGACCCACGACAGCGTTCCTCCTCATTCCAGCAGGATTCGGACGCAGCATCACCAATCGGAGCCATGGCAAAGTCCTTAGTTCCAAGTCTCGACGGCCACATCTATAGCCTGGAGACCCACGATGGCATTCCTCCTCATTCCAGCAGGATTCAGACGCGAAAATCAATCTCGGAGCCACAGCAGAGTCCCTAGTTCCAAGTCTCGACGGCCATATCTACAGCCTGGAGACCCACGCCAGCGTTCCTCCTCATTCCAGCAGGATTCGGACGCGACATCACCAATCAGAGCCATGGCAAAGTCCCTAGTTCCAAGTCTCGACGGCCACATCTACAGCCTGGAGACCAACAACGGCGTTCCTTCTCATTCCAGCAGTATTTGGATGCAACGTTAACAAAGCGGAGCCATGGCAAAGTCCCTAGTTCCAAGACTCTACGGTCCACAGACAACCTAGAGTCAACCAATGACCTCCCCGCCGGATCAACGCTCCGTCTCGGAAACAAGTTAACCGACCTCCAGGGAAATCAGTGTCTTTGGCAAAAAGCTCGATTCAGGGAAATCAGCGTCCTTGACGAGAGCACCTTGATTCGCGTCGACCCGCAGAGAAATCAGCGTCTTTGCAGGAATACCTCGATTCGTCAACCCCAGGAAAATCAGTGTCCGTGGCAACCTTCTCAATTCAGGGAAATCAGCGTCCTTGACGAGAGCACCTTGATTCGCGTCAACCCGCAGAGAAATCAGCGTCTTTGCAGGAATACCTCGATTCGTCTCAACCCCAGAGAAATCAGTGTCCTTGGCAACCTCCTCGATTCAGGGAAATCAGCGTCCTTGACGAGAGCACCTTGATTCGTGTCGATCCACAGAGAAATCAGTATTTTTGCAGGAATACCTTGATTCGTCTCAACCCCAGGGAAATCAGTGTCTTTGGCAAAACCTCGATTCGCGTCGACCCGCAGAGAAATCAGCGTCTTTGCAGGAATACGTCGATTCGTCTCAACCCCAGGGAAATCAGTGTCCTTGACAAAACCTTGATTCAGGGAAATCAGCGTCCTTGACGAGAGCACCTCGATTCGCGTCGACCCACAGAGAAATCAGTGTCTTTTCAGGAATACCTCGATTCGTTTCGACTCCGAGGAAATCAGTGTCCTTGACAAAACCTCGATTCAGGAAAATCGGCGTCCTTGACAAGAGCACCTCGATTCACGTCAACCCGCAGAGAAATCAGTGTCTTTGCAGGAATACCTCTATTCGTTTCGACTCCGAGGAAATCAGTGTCCTTGACAAAACCTCGAATCAGGGAAATCAGCGTCCTTGACGAGAGCACCTCAATTCGCGTTGACCCGCAGAGAAATCAGTGTCTTTACAGGAATACCTCGATTCGTTTCGACTCCAGGGAAATCAATGTCTTTGACAAAACCTCGATTCAGGGAAATCAGCGTCCTTGACGAGAGCACCTCGATTCGCGTCGACCCGCAGAGAAATCAGTGTCTTTGCAGGAAAACCTCGATTCGTTTTGATTCCGAGGAAATCAGTGTCCTTGACAAAACCTCTATTCAGGGAAATCAGCGTCCTTGACGAGAGCACCTCGATTCGCGTCGACCCGCAGAGAAATCAGTGTCTTTGCTGGAATACCTCGATTTGTTTCGACTCCAGGGAAATCAGTGTCCTTGACAAAACCTCGATTCAGGGAAATCAGCGTCCTTGACGAGAGCACCTCGATTCGCGTCGACCCGCAGAGAAATCGGTGTCTTTGCAGGAATACCTCGATTCGTTTCGACTCCGAGGAAATCAGTGTCCTTGAAAAAATCTCGATTCAGGGAAATCAGCGTCCTTGAAGAGAGCACCTCGATTCGCGTCGACCCGCGGAGAAATCAGTTTCTTTGCAGGAATATCTCAATTCGTTTCGACTCCAGGGAAATCAGTGTCCTTGACAAAACCTCGATTCAGGGAAATCAGTGTCCTTGACGAGAGCATCTCGATTTGCGTCGACCCGCAGAGAAATCAGTGTCTTTACAGGAATACCTCGATTCGTTTCAACCCCCAGCGAAATTAGCATCCTTGGCAAATACCTCGATTCAAGGAAATCGGCGTCCTTGACGAGAGCACCTGGATTCGCGTCAGCCCGCAGAGAAATCAGTGTCTTTGCAGGAATACCTCGATTCGTTTCAACTCTAGGGAAATCAGTGTCCTTGGCAAAACCTCGATTCAGGGAAATCAGCGTCCTTTGCGAGAGCATTTCGATTCGTTTCGACCCGCAAGGAAATCAGTGTCTTTGTAGGAATACCTCGATTCGTCTCAACTCCGAGGAAATCAGTGTCCTTGGCCAAACCTCAATTCAAGGGAATCAGCGTCCTTGACGAGAGCATCTCGATTCGCGTCGACCCGCAAGGAAATCAGTGTCTTTGCAGGAATACCTCAATTTGTCTCAACTCCGAGGAAATCAGTGTCCTTGGCAAAAACCTCGATTCAGGGAAATCAGCGTCCTTGACGAGAACACCTCGATTCGCATCGACCTGCAGAGAAATCAGTGTCTTTGCGGGAATATACAACGTCAGCAAAGCGGAGCCGCGGAAAAGTTCCCAGTTCCATGACTCGGCGGTGCACAGACAACCCAAAGTCAACCTTCGACCTTCCTGTTGAAGCAATGCTTTGACTCGGGAGTAGGTCAACTCATCAATCACTTACGAGTCCTCTCGACTTGTAAGGAAGAAAATTCTCTTGTGAGATCCTTACGACTCTCAAGAGAAAACACACTTAGAAATCCTCACGATTCCTAAGGAGAAAATACACCTATGAGATCCTCTCGACTCGTAGGGAGAAAAAATCTTTATGAGACCCTCACGGCTCATAAAGTTGAAAAGTCTTAGGCGGCAGATCTGAACCTGTTTCCTAAGCCATCACTTCTTATCTCGATTCAGGGAAATCAACGTCCTTGGCGAGAACCTCTCGATTCGTTTCGACCCGCAAGGAAATCAATGTCTTTGCGAGAATCTCTCGATTCGTCTCAACTTACGGGGAAATTAGTGTCCCTACGCATAAAGAAAATTCTCTTGTGGGATCCTTACGATTCTCAGGAGAAAACACACTTACGAGTCCTCACGACTCCTAAGGAGAAAAAACACCTACGAGATCCTCATGACTCGTAGGGAGAAAAGCCTTTGTGAGACCCTCACGGCTCATAAAGTTGGAAAGTCTAGGCAACAGATCCTAACCCTGTTTTCTAAGCCATCGCTACCTTATAAAGAGTTCAAGATGAACTGTTATCTACCATCTATGGACCACGCTTGCCAAAGCTACATGCCACTGAAATGGAGAAGTTACTCATAAGCATATAAACTACTTCATGCCAGAGTAAAACATAAAGAAATAGAAGGGTGCGGCTCATGGAGCTGAGGGTTTGGAACTATGTCCCTTAAGAGTCGAGATTTGAGTCAATGATAAATGACGACGTTTATGTCCGCTCGTTATCTTCTCAGATCAAAATTCTGAAAATTATATACCAACCCGAAACTGGTCATACGCTATGAATTATTCTGCACTACTTCACCCATGTATATACTTACGTGGACAAAGTAGGGAGGGCATTTGTTCCCGCCAAAAAATTTCTGCGTAAAAAAGCCCAAGATATCAAATGGCAGCGATAAGTTTAAGAAATTATGAACCGGTATTTTCCGGGCTGTATTTTGACAAACTTCCGAATGTGAAAAGATAAACTCTGATTGTATCGAAAGCGTCTCGAAAAATCCTTCGATTTGATATATTATGGGCTTCATAATTTAACCGGGATCAAAAGTTATGAGCAAATATGCTATGCACGTGTAATTTAAGGAAGAAAATGCGAACTAGTATTTTCCGGGCTGCATTTTGACAAACTCCCGAATGAGAAACAACTGAATTCTGATGTTATCAAAAGCGTCTTGAAAAATCCTTCGATTTAATATATTAAAGGCCTCATAATTCATCCGTGCTCACACGTGCCCGGGCATTACGTGACCGAGCATCACGTGCCCACACGTGACCGGGCATCACGTGCAGACACGTGACCATTTACAGGCAAAGCCTGTAGGCACTGAATAAAATAAATAATTAGAAATAATTAATCAGTGGGGTCACGTGACAACACGTGATGGGCCTTTAAACCCACTGAAAAGAATTAAAGGTATAATAAAATAATAAGGAAAAATCCCAATGGGGTATCACGTGCCAACAAGTGACCAAGAGTCACGTGCTGACATGTGATAATTCCTGAGTTCATTAAAACAACAGAATTAAATTCTGGTTAAATGCTTAATCAGGGGGTCACGTGCCAATACGTGATGGGTTCCTAAAGATCTATGAATTAATAGAATTAAATTCTAATTAAGAGGGAATTAAAACCCTAACTGGAAAAATATTTCTCTAAATCTTTCCAAACAAAAATGATGGTGCTCTGTAAAATGGAGCACCGTTGGATTAAAAATCCAATGGTGATTAAAAATCACCAATTTATGGAAAGATTTTATACAAGGAAAGATTTCCCTGAAATTTGTCAGGAATAACAGATAAAAGATCTTTTGGATTAAAAATCCAATGGTGAATAAAATTCACTGAGTGATCTAAATGATAATGTTGGTTACAAAATCAATTAAAATCTTTCAATGAAAGATTGACAAAACAAATTGATTCTTTTCTTTCTCCTATAAATAGGAGCCAAGAAGAGAAGAGAAGGAGGTTTACTTTTTTGGGAGATAACAACAACAGAGAGAAAAAAGAGAGGAGAATTTAATTCTCAAGAAAGAGAAAAAAAGATCTCTTCAGAGAAAAGAAACCCTAGGTGAGAAAGTGGAAAGAGATCTAAGTTCCATAAAACAAAGAGAATTTAATTCTCAATTTAAGAGTTTAACTCTTCTGAAAAAGAACTTAGTTCTTCCTCTGGTTGAAGATCTGTAGAAGCAAATCTCCCTATAGGTTGAGAATTTAATTCTCATCGGGTTGAGATTCTGCCATGCAAATCCAAAACTTAGAGGGAGAATTGAGTTTAGGGAATTTAATTCCCCCAAATTCATAGGAATTTAATTCCTCCAAAACAGAACTAGGGTTTAACCCTATATGAGAATTTAATTCTCCCAAATTCATAGAAATTTAATTCCTCCTAAACAGAACTAGGGTTTAACCCTATATGAGAATTTGATTCTCCCAAATTCATAGGAATTTAATTCCTCCAAATGAAATTAGGGTTTAACCCTACATAAGAATTTAATTCTTCCATATACATAGGAATTTAATTCCTGTAAAACAGAATTAGGGTTTAACCCTACAGAGAATTTAATTCTTAAAACAAGAGACTTAAAGCTCTCCATGCACGTAAAGAACTTGATCACGTGGTAATACGTGACCCCCATTCTCAATGAGCAGAAAAGAGAGAACAAAACTTGGTCACATGTCCCCATGTGACCCCTGAACAGATCCTCCAAAATAAGAAGGAATTAACTTTGAGGCAATGCCTCACGTGTTCCCACGTGACCTCCTAAACGACGAGAATAAAAGCAAAGGCATATTTTAATTTGGGCGCTCTCACGTGTTACACGTGACCCCTTGATAAATGCTTTAATAATCAGCACATAAATCTCCATCGCATGCCAACACGTGATGGCCAAAAAGTTAAAAAGTGTTTAACACTTATTTGCAGAACAAAGTAAAAGGGATCTGGCCCCACCTTTGGGTGTCCTCACGAGTCCCCACGTGACCCCTACCTCTCTAGTGTTTAACATTAATTTAAAGGTTTTATTTCCAGTGTTTAACACTGTTGTCCTCTAGTGTTTAACACTAATAAGAGAGTTTTATTTCCAGTGTTTAACACTGTCGTTCTCTAGTGTTTAACACTATTTCTAGCCAAATTGGCTAATTTTCCAGAGGCAAAAAGCCTCCCCTTCAACTGAATCTCAAAATTGAGTAAAATTCAGAGCTACAATGTTTAATGCTCAGTCAAAGATAAAAATGTCATTGAAGCCCTTGCTAAGTGATGAAGGGCTGAACCCAGAAAAATGGCTAATGGTCCAACAAAGGGGCAACACTTCAAACTTAATTAGACTTAGCCCAAGTTAGCCATAAGTCCTCAATTCAGACTTAACTGAGCCAATGTGCTCATAATATAATAATTGATCTTAGTTCCAAATTGGACTACAGGTCACTTAATCCACCTTGGTTCAAGGGTACATCTCTTCACTCTTTTGATATTTGTCGTTGTAATTCCTCAACGTCTTCAAAGAGGTGACGGGTCCCGACAACCACACATTTCGCTGACTATGACGTCTCTAAACTGCGGACTGTGGGGTCTTTAAACTCATGGACTATGATGTCCTTAACCTCGACCGTGATGTCTTTAAACTAACATCGGACTGTGGGGTCCTTAAACTCATGGACTATGATGTCCTTAACCTCGACCGTGATGCCTTTAAACTAACATCGGACCGTGGGGTCCTTAAACTCATGGACTATGATTTCCTTAACCTCGACCGTGATGCCTTTAAACTAACATCGGACCGTGGGGTCCTTAAACTCATGGACTATGATGTCCTTAACCTCGACCGTGATGCCTTTAAACTAACATCGGACCGTGGGGTCCGTGGGGTCCTTAAACTTATGGACTATGATGTCCTTAACCTCGACCGTGATGCCTTTAAACTAACATTGGGCTATGGGGTCCTTAAACTCATGGACTATGATGTCCTTAACCTCGACCGTGATGCCTTTAAACCAACATCGGACCATGGGGTCCTTAAACTCATGGACTATGATGTCCTTAACCTCGACCGTGATGCCTTTAAACTAACATTGGGCTGTGGGGTCCTTAAACTCATGGACTATGATGTCCTTAACCTCGACCGTGATGTCTTTAAACTAACATCGGGATGTCCTTAATCTCGACCGCGATGTCTTTAAACTAACAATAGACCGTAATGCCCTTAAACTAATTGACCGCAAAGTCCCTAAACAAGAACAATAGAGCCCAAATGCTCTTTTGTTGGATCTAAACGATCCCGTTAAGTTGATCTTAGTCTAAAATTAGACTAACGTATCCTTAACAAATGGTTAAGTTGACCTTAGTTTAAAATTAGACTAACGTGTCCTTAACAAACTGTTAAGTTGATCTTAGTCTGAAATTACACTAACGTATCCTTAACAAACTTTTAAGTTGATCTTAGTCTCAAATGAGACTAACGTATCCTTAAACTCAATCCCAAACCCAAATCTAAGAGAATACGGATTTGGACTAATCCACGCCCTACGGGCGACAACATAAATTAGTCTCCGTATACAATCCACGGGCAACCAAAAACAAAACAAACACACACGACACGAAGTGACCATCCGGAGAAGGAGAAAGTGGTTACCGCGATGCGGTAGCGTAATTAACTGCAGGGGCTTGCGCCTGCAGGGAAGATTGTCCCCACAATCAAAAACCCCTCAAACGAGGGGGAATATGACGAAGTCTGCTATATCGGTCGCATCCGTTTAAACCTTCGATATATGGTGTCATAAATAAACTTGGCATCTTCGGAAAGATGGATGGATAGCACCAATTAGCATCTGCCCCCGAATTTCAGGCAAGACGAACCGGCGCGGTCGCGTCTCCATGTTCGGAGGGGAACAGCGGCATTGATCAATGCCAGGGTGAAGCCAGGCGAGACATGGGTTCAATACGCAATACGATGGCGAAATCTGTGGTCAAAGTGCGAACAGCGCATAGAGGAAGCTCCAGCCGTAGGCATGTTCGTAGGAACCCTCGACCCTCAGGTAACCATTTCTCAATTCATGATGTTCTTCAAGCCGACCACTTTCTGGGCTTTGATCGATAAGCTGGCACAAATGGACCAGATAGGCCATAGACCGCTCTATTCAAAGACGGAGCTTCGAAATGAAAAAGGGAAAGGAAAATCAACTTTCGTCGCCAATACTCAACAACAGCCGA
This sequence comes from Agapanthus africanus, assembly GCA_030015575.1. NCBI lineage: Eukaryota > Viridiplantae > Streptophyta > Magnoliopsida > Asparagales > Amaryllidaceae > Agapanthus > Agapanthus africanus. Next base: position 53,581,152 of record CM057348.1, read on the forward strand.
GCAACTTAAAGCTGGTTGTTCGCCAAAACAACATGCGTCCACGCCCATCCCTCGAGGAGAGACTGGGACGTCCTTACTCGTTTCCCCAGGATAAAACGAGGAGACTGTTTGAGCTGGCAGTGCGCAACGGATTCATCAATCTGCCGGACCCAAAATGTCCGTTGCAGCCAGGCGATGTCAACAATCCTAATTACTGCCCTTACCACCAAGAAGTAAGCCATCCAATCGAAAATTGCTTTGTCTTCAAAGGCTGGATTGAGGACCAATACCAACAAGGCAAGTTCGCATCATTCGAAAACTGGAAAGTGAACCCGCCACAGCCTTATGCCCTTAAAAAAGTGGACATGCCGGACGCATCGTGCTCATTCATAGAGAAAGCCCCATGGACCGAAAAGTCCGTAAACTAGAAATTCGCCTCAAATACGGCAACGACGGACCGAAATGTCCTAAAACTAATATCGGACCGAAACGTCCTTAAAACTAACAATGGACCACTATGTCCTAAAACTGGCGTCGGACCGAAAAGTCCTTAAACTAACGATGGACCACTATGTCCTAAAACTGGCTGTTGACCGAGACGTCGATAAACTACTGTAGACTACACCATCCAAAGGCTGACACAAAAAAATATAAAATATTAAAAAAAAGAAGAAAAAAAAACGGTATGTCCATAAGCAAAATGGGCACGGATGAAAACCCGAAAGGGCTCCGTGAGTAAAAACAGCAGGGCTACCGGCGAGTTTTTGTGAAAACTCGAAAGGGCGCAACCTCGATAAAAGACACTTGCAAGATCCTCTCGACTTTGTGAGGAGAAACCACCTGCGTGAGATACTTACGACTCACAAGGGAGAAACACACTTAGGAATCCTCATGATTCCTAAGGAGAAATTACACTTACGAGATCCTCACGACTCGTAAGGAGAACCCTCTTATGAGACCCTCACGGCTCATAAGATTCAAAAGCCTTAAGCTACAGGGATCTGAACCCGTTCTTAAGCCATCACAATCTCCAGCATTGCCCTACAAGCGGTTCAATACTGACCCTTGTATACAATCCACAGGCGTGAATAAACATTTCCCTAACAAAGTCCCACACGCGACTGGGGATATGTTTACATAGTGGACAACCCTTGTAAGTCCTCTCGACTTATAAGGAGAAATTACTCTTATAAGATCCTTACGACTTATAAGAGACCATACACTTAGGAATCCTCACGATTCTTAAGGAGAAAACGCACCTACGAGATCCTCACGACTCATAGGGAGAAATACCTTTATGAGACCCTTACGGCTCATGAAGTCAAAAGCCTTAGTCGACAGGATCCTAACCATGTTCGCTAAGCCACCATTGTTCAACATCGACAGAGGCAAATGATGATTCGCTCCTGGCAATATCCCAGTTGTAGCGGTGCTGACGCTGAAATCAGTGTTTAATTTTGAGCTTGCAGCAAAGAGCCAGCGAGCTACACATGCATACGAAATAACCGAACTGATGGGACAACTTGCAAATAAAAAGCAGCAAGTAAAAAATATATGCATGCAAAATAGCCGAAATGATTGGGCAACTCGCAATAAAAAGCAGCGAGTAAAAATAAAACAAATAACCGAAATGATTGGGCAATCGCGACTTTCGCGATATAAAAGCTGAAATAATAGAGCATCGCGGAAAGAAATAAAAAAAAATGAAATCTATGCCCTACAGGTGATATCACATCAATCCCTGTATACAATCCAGGGGCGCAAACGAAAAAGGAATCACACCTTTCCTCCCCAGGCTCCATCAGAAGAAAAAGACAAATCTCAACGGTTCACAGACAGCCTGGAGATCATCTCAACATTCGTCTCATTACAATAGACGTGACAATCAAACAACGGAGCCACGGCAAAGTCCCTAGTTCCAAGCCTCGACGGTTCACACGCAACCTAGAGACAACCGCGGCATTCGTCTCGATACAGCAGACGCAATGCCAGCAAATGAAGCGAAGGCCAAATTCCTAGCTTCAGGGTCTTGACGGTAACTCATATAAAACCTGAAAGACTACCGGAGATCATCCCGCATGGAGTGGTCACCACCTCGACGTTCGTCTCGATACAGCAGACGAGATGTCACCACAGCATTCTTCCTCCAGCAGGATTCAGACGCAATGCCATCAAACGAAGCGAAAGCCAAATTCCTAGCTTCAGGGTCTTGACGGTAACTCATATAAAACCTAAAAGACTACCGGAGATCATCCCGTATGGAGTGGTCACCACCTCGACGTTCGTCTCGATACAGCAGACGAGATGTCACCACAGCATTCTTCCTCCAGCAGAATTCAGACGTAACAATCAAACAACGGAGCCACGGAAAAGTCCCTAGCTCCAAGCCTCGACGGTTCACACGCAACCTAGAGACAACCGCGACATTCATCTCGATACAGCCGACGCAATGCCAGCAAACGAAGTGAAGTCCAAATTCCTAGCTTCAGGGTCTTAACGGTAACTCATATAAAACCTGAAAGACTACCGGAGATCATCCCGCAAGGAGTGGTCACCACCTCAACGTTCGTCTCGATACAGCAGACGAGATTTCACCACAGCATTCTTCCTCCAGCAGGATTCAGACGTGACAATCAAACAACGGAGCCATGGCAAAATCCCTAGTTCCAAACCTCGACGGTTCACCAACAACCTAGAGACAACCGCGACATTCGTCTCGATACAGCAGACGCAATGCCAGCAAACGAAGCAAAGGAAAAATTCCTAGCTCCAGGGTCTTGACGGCAACTCAAATAAAACCTGAAAGACTATCGGAGATCATCCCACACCAGCGCGGAGTGGTTATGACTCATCGGGGATCCCCAAAATGAGCCCAATCTCAAGTAAAAAGCGGCATGGCAAAATTCTTAACGCTTGCTCTTCCGACGGTCAAACTGCCTAGGAGGATTGCTTGAAGACGTCTTGTCCAACCCCCCGAAGGGATCAGAGACACGACAGTCGCAAGGCTACTCGAACAGCAAGATTGCCTATCGAGGAACACATCAGTCAACACGACGGTACGACGGACAAAACCCTAGTACCACAGACCCTAACAGACATCTGTCGTAAAGAGCAGAGGTTAACTGTGACGTTAGGACATTCTTGAGAGAACTGCTCGATTCGTCTCGACTCGTGAGGAAATTAGTGTCTTTGCGAGAATTTCTCGATTCGTCTCGACTCGTAGGGAAAAACCTTAGGTAATGAGGATAAGGACCGGTTTCCTAAGCACTGGGGTCCTGCAAGTCGGTCCAAAATGGACTCTTGCATACTATTCACGGACCACACTCTCCAAAGGAAGGAAACAACCACTTACGAGTTCTCTCGACTTGTAAGAGGGAAAATTCTCTTGTGAGATCTTTACGACTCTCAAGAGAAAACACACTTAGGAATCCTCATGATTCCTAAGGAGAAATTACACCTACAAGATCCTCTCGACTCATAGGGAGAAAAGTCTTTATGAGACCCTCACAACTCATGAAGTTGAAAAGCCTTAGGCAACAGATCTGAACCTGCTTCCTAAGCCATCGCTACCTCTTGAAGAATTCAAAACGGAATGCTCTCTCTATCATCTGCAGGCTATGCTTACTAAAGTGACGTGCCGATAACAAAGAAAAGAAGAAAGCAAGAAATGATGCAAGATAGTACGAAAGAAGTGTATCTTTTATTCATAAATTCAATTGAGTACAATTTACATCATATGAAAGGATAAAAAAGAGGGGGATACATTTTATTCAAAAGTTATAAGTGGTGCAAAAACAACTATTGGGAGGGAAGCGTTTTCAATAGACCAATCAGCCGCTCGCGCACTCCCCTCAGCCTCTTCTCACGGTCAGCTGCCGCGACCAACTCTGCTTAAACCTGAGCTCGTTGCTGCAAATAGGATGAAAGTTGCTCCTCGACGACCCGCTGAGCTACCCTACGATTCTGTGTATCTTGCTCGATGAGATTGAGCTTCCGCCTCAGCGTCAACCCGTCAAAAATACATCGTAGAAGGCTTTCGAAGATAACTTTCAGCTGTGCAGCGTTTGCGTCAACTTGAGCATGCAATCGAGCAGATTCGCTTGAAGCTTCTTCGCACTCCTTATGCTTTAGGGCCGCTTCTTGTTCAAGATGGAAGAAGTAGGGAGTGCTCTCCTCAACCCACGCAGCCTGTTGAGAGTTCATAGCCAGGACCTCGGGAGCAGGACGTCCGACTTCGAGCTCATGCAGACAGGCATCAATTTCCCTGCAGTGATTAACCCAAGACTCAACGACGCCCTCACTATGAAAGTTCACGAGCGTCACCAGCATAGGATTAACCTTCGCGGTAAAATCTGCAGCGAATGTGGGAGCCTCCACGTCAAGCTCCTCGATGTAGTCGCTCAACATGCGCAGACTATTCACAGCACCTTTGGAAGATGAACATCGAGAAAAGGGGCCTGCTGGCATTACGACTCGAGATTCGAACGGAGCTGAAGTCGGTATCACCACTACAAAACAAATCACAGTCAAATGACGGTTTAAGAAATAGATGAGGTTCATGAACAATGGAGTTTACTATACCAGCTGCAGCAGGTGGCAAGGCCGGGAGTACCAGTGGCGCAACTGTTCTTTCGTCTCCTCCTTCGATCTGTAGTGCTACAATCAAAACAAAGAAGAATTAGAAATGATTTGGCTGCCCGTAAAAGAAAAGACATTAGCTGAAGGATGTACTCACCAGCGCCACTAGATGAGGCAATCTCTGACTGGAAAGAGAAGTGTGGGTGTAGCACCTGATACAGGTGATTAAAAAGGACTCCTGCAAGGATGCAGTAATGCAATGTCAGTACATAAAGTATATAGCCTACAATGAAACTGATGGGTCACAAATCCGCACCTTCCAGCATTTGAGATGATACGAGAGAAGGTAGAGGAGCGGTCACCGTTAAAGCAGCAACTAGAGACACTTCTCCGGGTGGCATAACCCCAACGTTCATCACACCTGCATTAGAAATAAGGGAAACAATGTCAAAAGAAATTGAAAGGGATTGCAGAATAAGAGGAAAGCGATGACCCAAAATCTACCTGGTGAGTCTCCGGTCGAGACCCCGACAAGGGTGTCACTGAATGCAGCGAATGCACCACCCTCCTCCATCGGAACGATCTTGCCACCTGTAGCCTCATCTCCCGATTCCACGAGAATCGTCCTGACACTCGCAGTGCCCGGCAACTGCAAGGAGCCGCAAGGGGAAAGAGCGACGATCGGAGCAGTGCCCGACTCTTGAGAAAGAGTGGCTACCTCGGGCTTGGCGATTGTAGCCATCTCACCTACCGCTACCTCGGGCTCGGCGATTGTGGCTGTCTCACTTGCCGCTACCTCGGGCTCGGCAATCGTGGCTATCCCACCTGCCGCTATCTCAGGCTCGGTGGTTGCCGCCACTTCTTCGGCAAGACTCGGCCCTGCAAGATAGGATATATGAGAACCTGAAAGTTAAAACTTTGACAAAAAAAACCAATGTCACGTTACCTCGGGTCGGTTTTCGATTGCTTCCCGAGCCGCACGTGCTGCCTATCTGTGGGCGGTGGATAAGGCAGCCGGAGCATCCTCTGAAGAAGTAGGGGCAGGGGTGACAACGCTTGAACCTGCACCCGCATCCAAGGCGGCGGCACGCTCCCTTGCCGCGCGCATCCTACGCTTCCTCTCCGCCCGGGCCGTGAGGGCAGATCTTCTAAAGACCTCCTTCAACAGGACATCATCGTCCGCGCCAATAGTTACCTCTGGAGCTGTTATGGCATCCGTCATCAGTTGCTTAAGTGAAGCTTCTTTCGGCAATACCAGCGGAACTGAGATAGACGACCCGGGAAGCGTCTTTGCACCGCCCTGTGAAGTCGGTGCCACGCCTGGAATAACCCGAGTAGAGGTAGTTCCTGTAATAAGATGAAAAGGAGGGGTCAGATTACCCATAAGAAACGGGAGCAGAGACGCGGTGAGCCCAAATATACCAACGCCCAGCGAAGCGCGAATCCTCTCCTCCTCCTCAAAGATCCTAAGAGAAGCCGCAAGAGCTTCTTCGGTGGAAATGCCTGTTGAAAAAAGGGGGAAAAGTGTCAGTCAAAACATGATGACAAAAATATGATGCAATGACAAAAGATACAGCTAATGGTTACCTGATTGCGCGAGGATGGCCAGTCCCGCTTCGTGGCTTGCCAATTGCTCAGAAGATGCAATGGAAGCCGCCAGATCAGTATCATCTGGCGGCATGAATAGACCCTCGTTTTTCCCATACTCTCTCAGGCCCTCGCCATAAGGAGCGTGAGGCTCTTGGCCGAGTACAACGTTGACAAAAAGGATCGACTTTTTCTTCCTCTTCTGCGAGCGAGCTCCGGTCGCAGCTAGCAAAAGCTTACGCTTGCTAGGCACTTTAGGACGATGAGTCCCGATATCTGAACCCACGCCAGAATCGGGGGAAGCTACAGTCACCTTTTCTACAGGAGCCCGGGGTATCGGTAGCTCGGGCCTGTTGTGCGGGACTTCGATCACGGCAGCTTCTCTTAGCGGAGGTGGGAAAATGGTCCGTCGCTTCAGGGGGACGTTTCAATCGCCAGCAGGGGGTGCACCTTTGCGATCGAGCAGCAGTCGCTTCTCTTCCCTGATGACGGCGCCCATTGAATGCTGGTACCACACCACGTACACACTAAGGGCCTTCGGGACACAGCTCGGTTCGCTAATAAAGAATTTGGACCCTGTGTTCACGCGCATAAAATGATGCAGCACGTTTCGCATCCCCTCTTCGGTGGCAGCAGGTTCTAGCAAGAAAGCCTCCAGCGGAACTCCCTGATTATAGCTCAATTGTTGGGCGAAACGATGCAGATTGTATCTCATGAATAACGCCGCATCATTTTGCCTAAACACTAGAAAGCCAGGTATGATAGAATATAAATCGAGGATTTCCCGAGCTTTCAAAACAGAGGCTCCATCTTTAAAAATGTCCCGCAATGGCTGCACCGTTGTTGCGGACTCTTTGCCGATGGTCAAAATCTTGTCGGTGAAGGTCATGCCATCTCCAACCGTGCGAGGACTAAGGAGCAAACCTCTAGCTTCCCGCGGTGACGGATTTACAATGGATGCGCCGACTAATCGCATAATCCAGGGGAAGCCGCACCTGTCATAGAATGAAGGCCTTTTATGGATACCAAAAACGCCAAGTGCATGTAGCTCGAGCCATGACATGAAGTAATGCATCGAGAAGTTCACATGCTGCACTACGGGTTCAGTAGTATCCATCGCTTGACTAAGGCCGTAATACAAATGAGCTAAACCGGCGACCCCGACAGCCACTTTCACCCTAATAATCATTCGATGAGCCGGATAGAAGACATACGGCCTCATGCGGCGAAAGTGCATCGGGAGCGCAAACCAGCTCAGCCATAGCCCAAGAAACCCCAGAAAGAACGTTTCCTCATCAATCCCAGGGACTGCAACCTCCACGAAAGAAACAACTGGAGTGTTGGGAAGGAAGAAACTCTTCTGATCTGCCTCCGCCGCCGGCAGGTTGTTTAAACCTAAGCCGAAAGGGTTGTCAAGCGTGGCGAATTTAGCAGCCTCCTTCGAGAGAACCTCCGGATGAAGAAAATGAGCGATGAAATCCTTGAAATTAACCCCGTGGCTCCTAGATTCGAGGAAAATGCCCTCATAAATATTCAACACTTTGATCAAACTAGGAAATTGGTGTTGAATGGCGCTCTCCGGGGTAAGGCCGATCATCACTGGCTTGGCACCAAAAACATATTCATCTGTAGGAAGCAGTTCCTCATAATGCTCCCCCATAACCGGTAAGCCAGAAACTTCTGCAAATTTCTCTAAGGAGATCGATACTTCTCGGTCCAGCGAAAGGAAGGTATGGGTAGGAATATTCCACTGCTCCAGAAAGGACTTAACCCACCAGGCGGGAAGCATAGGATACTGGAAGAGAGAAGCATAAATTACGGGATACAACCCAAGCCTTAGCAATTGCGACTTCTTCGCCGACAAAATATAACGGGCCCATTGCAGATAACCAGTCGGATGACGAGGAATTAGGCCAATCATATATGGTTGTCCCCACGGTCGCGCCTTGCCTTGACAAATACGTCGCCCCAGGGTATCCAAAGCCATTGGAGGCTGAACGGGTATCGAAGCCATGCAGGCTGAAGAAGACCTCCCGAAGTCTAGTTGACTCCTTCCACAGTATAGTTCACCGGGGGTGGGTCGGCGTAATGGATCGTCATGATTGGCTCTGAGGGTACCGCGCACGAAAAGCTTTGCCGACCCTTAATAATCTGATTATACCATGTCCCCAAAAGGTGAAGATTCTTATGTTCCGGGTCATGATCTTTGATCAAAGCTAGGACTTTCCGGTCTACATGCGCTCCAGGGAATCCTCCTTCTGAACGAACAAACGGGAAAAAGGGATCGAAAGATATGTCGCCTGCGCAAAAAGGGACAAGAGTCAATTGTCAGTGCTATAATTTAAATTCCGACATTTGGTACTTTAAAATTTGTACCGCACTGCAATACAGTAAAAAGGGGACCAAAGGGGGGCCCACAAAATCTAGATGACAGTTCATCATTAATAAAACAGCCTCATCATTTGATGAGACTGTCATTAAGTAAAAAAATCCTCAAAAGAAATTCTCATTAAATGAGAGATCTCTCAGTCAGAGGAGTAAATCTCCCTTTGAGAGCAATACTCTGTGACAGAGTGACACTTGTCAAACTCTAATCATGAAGGAATAAAATTCCTCAAGAGCCTTGCTCTGAAAAAAATAATGATGAAATAATCCATCAGAAAAATTGAAATCAATTTTTATGAATTAAAAATTATCGGATCTTCAAGATCCATGAATAAACTCTTAAGAGTTCTTCATAAGAGATTAACAAATCTATATGTTATCAAAAGAGCAAAACTCTGTTAATGAAACCCTAAAAAAGGTTTCTTTTAGATCAAAGATCTATGAAGAGCAAAGCTCTATTAATGAGTAAAACCCTAAATCGTTAAAAAAAAAAATTACCTAAATTTTGGCAGAGTTTTGACTCTTGAAAATTTCTTAAAATGGAGAGCTATGCTCTGTAAGAGAATGGAATTTCTCAGAAAAAACAAGGAAGACGATGAGCAGTGATCATCCCAGAGAACCAAAGGTCCTAGTTATAGGCAATGAATGTCGTTTCAACTTCTTAGTTGATCCGAGGGCGCAGATGCTGCCACCGCTGCACTCACATGTGGGCCACATGAGAGCGACGGTGGGGGGGGCATTTATTTCCCCCAATCAGAGCAAAGCTCTGTTTGAAATTTAAATTTCAAATTGAAGCAACGCTTCAGATGCAGCTCCAAGTGCGCTGCGCCCTAAGCAGCGCACCACGTGTAAGACACGGATGCACTAGCGCTAGGTGCGCTGCGCTCTAAGTAGCGCATCACGTGTAAAACACGGATGCGCTAGCGCTAGGTGCGCTGCGCTCTGAGCAGCGCACTACGTGCAAAGCACGTGTGCGCTAGCGCCAGGTGCGCCACGCTCTGAGCAGCGCACCACGTGCAAGGTACGGGTGCGCTAGCGCTGGAATTAAAAAAACTCCCCATTGTTAGATCGAAGATCTAAAAATAATGATAAATCATTAATTAATCAGAATTAAATTCTGTTATGGAAAAAATTTCCAATCTTGTTAAAAACAAGAAGATTGCCTTCGGTAAAACAGAAGCTTTAGGATCAAAGATCCAATGTTGGGAAAATTCCCGAATCAATTAGAGAAAGATCTCTTTAACTGATTCAACAAATCATCTTGCCCTATATAAAGGCCCCAAGACTTCAAGTCTTACACAGTGAAACCCCCCATAAATTTTGAGAAACTCAAAGATAAAGAGCAAGCTCTTGCAAGAAGATCCTTCTTCAAGGTAAAATGATAATGATGAACATAGAGATGAAATCATCTCATAAAAAGAAGAATTTACTTCTTAAAAGATCATAGATCTACAAGACCAAGGTCTTTCACAAAAAGATCAAGAGATCTCATCATAAAATAAAAAAGAAGAAGAACATAATTCTTCTCACAGATCATGGATCTATAAAGGCAAAGCCTTTAATCAATATAAGAGATTGGAAATATCTCCTGCAGAATAAGAACTGTTGTTCTTAGATCTTAAGACAAAGTCTCTTTTAAAAGAACATAAATTTGTTTCCCAGATCATAAAATTGATCAGATGCGCTTTGCGCTCTTGAACAGCGCTTTGCGCTCTTGAACAGCGCTTTGCGCTCGTGAACTACGCTTCTGCGCTCTCTGGACTGGTGCTCAGCACCAAATGCGCCACGTGTCAATCACGTATGCGCTAATTAACAACTTGCGCTTTGCGCTTCTGAAATAGCGCACTGCGCTCATGGGCTGGTGCACTGCGCTCATGGGCTGGCGCTCAGCGCCAAGCACACCTCGTGTCACTCACGTGTGCGCCATTAAACTGAAAGAGCAATGCGCTCATGGATTAGCGCTCAGCGCTCATAAACTGGCATCATGCGCTCATCATCTGGCGCCTAGCGCTGAGTGCGACACGTGTCCCTTACATGTGCGCTACTTGGCAGAAGCGCACTGCGCTCTTTGACTGGCGCAAAGCGCCTAGCGCACCACGTGTCGCGCTGACAGAACATAAATTGTTCTTTAATAAGCCCAGAGCTCTGATGAATGCCCAGCATTCAATAAAGACAGAAAAAACATTGTCAAAAGGGCCAAGCCCAAATAAAGGCTCAACAACCCAAAATAAAATGTTAAACATTTTAACCTGATTAGACTTAGCCCAAGATTGGCCATAAGTCCTCAACTCATATTAATTGAGCTCATCTGCTCATAAATATGTTAACAGATCTTAGCCCCAAATTGGATAACAGATCTTTCAACCAACTCACATCGGTTCGAGGGTACATCTCTTAATTCCTATGATATTTGTCGTTGTAATCCTTCAACTTCTTCAGAGAGGTGACGGGTCCCGACAACCAAACATTCTACGGACTGTGGGGTCCTTTAAAACCCGCGGACTATGATGTCCTTAACCTTGACTATGAGGTCTTTAAACTCACGGACTATGATGTCCTTAACCTTGACTGTGAGGTCTTTAAACTCACGGACTATGATGTCCTTAACCTGGACCGAGATGTCCTTAAACTAACGCTGGACCACCATGTCCTTAAACTGGTAATCGACCGCAATGTCCTTAAACTAAACAATAGAGCCCAAATTCTCTCTTGTTGGATCTAAATGATCCCGTTGAGTTGATCTTACTCTAAAATTAGACTAACGTATCCTCAACGAACATTTAAGTTGATCTTAGTCTCAAATGAGACTAACGTATCCTTAAACCCAACCCAAAACCCAAATCTAAGAAAATACGGATTTGGACTAATCCACGCCCTACGGGCGACAATATAAATTAGTCTCCGTATACAATCCATGGGCAACCAAAAACAAAACAAACACCCACGACACGAATTGACCATCTAGAGAAGGAGAAAGTTGTTACCACGATGCGGTAGCGTAATTACTGCAGGGGCTTGCGTCTGCAGGGAAGAGCATCCCCACAATCAAAAACCCCTCAAATGAGGGGGAATCTGACGAAGTATGCTATATCGGCCGCATCCGTTTAAACCTTCGATATACGGTGTCATAAATCAACTTGGCATCTTCGGAGAGTTGGACGGATAGCACCAATTAGCATCTGCCCTCGAATTTCAGGCAAGACGGACCTTCCCGGTCGCGTCCCCGTTTTCGGCGGGGTACAATCCTTGCCCCGCAATGACCCCCTGGCGATTACGGCCCGGGTCCATCAATACGAGGTGCATAGGATCCTGGTTGACTCAGGGAGCTCGACAGACATTCTCTTCCACGACCGCTTTCTGCGCATGGGGCTCACCGCGGCAGACTTGAGGCCGACCTCCCACGTCCTTTCAGGATTCACCAACCACTCCATCCCGACGAAGTGGGTGATCACCCTGCGGTTCAACGTCGGGGAGGCCGGCCGTACGCGGAAAATACCGGTGGAATTCATCATAGCGAAAATTCCGTCGGCCTACAACATCCTCCTCGGCCGCCCCACGCTGAACTCCCTCCGGGCCCAGATATCGACCTACCACCCGGCGATGAAGTTCCCTTTCGACCAGGGTGGGATAGGTCGGGTCTACGGAGACCAGCGAATTGCAAAGGTTTGCTTCACCGCAACATCTTCATCGGAGAGGCCGGTCGACGACGTCGAAGGTGAGGGTGACATCAAGGGCTCTCTAGACACTCGAGACGAGCAAAAAGAGGTCCGAGGGACCCCGATGGAGCCTTTGACAGAGGTCCCCCTCGTAGAAGGGGACGATGAAAAACTCGTTCTGATCGGGTCACTTCTGACAGGAACTCAGCGAGATGACCTGGTTCATTTCATCAGAAACAACTCCGACGTGTTTGCCTGGACGTCTGCTGACATGCCTGGGATCGACCCCAAAGTTATATCTCACAAGCTCGGGGTAGATCCTACGACCCGACCCGTCAGACAGAAAAAGCGAAGGTTCGCCCCGGTCAAACAGAAGGCTATCGAGGACGAGGTAGATCAGCTCCTCGCTGCCAACATCATTCGGAATGTGCCCTATTCGGAGTGGCTAGCAAACGTATTCCTGGTCAAGAAGTCAAGCGGGAAGTGGCGCATGTGCGTCGACTTCACCGACCTCAACAAGGCCTGCCCCAAAGATAACTATCACCTACCTCGGATAGATCAGCTCGTCGACAGCTCGGCAAGCCATGAGCTATTGAGCTTCATGGATGCCTTCTCCGGCTACAATCAGATCCGTATGAATCCGGCAGATGAAGACCTCACCGCATTCACAATGGACCGGGGGGTATACTGCTACAAGGTGATGCCTTTCGGCCTCAAGAATGCCGGGGCTACGTACCAACGGTTGGTCAACCGCATGTTCAAGCCACAGATCGGCAGGAACATGGAAGTTTACGTCGACGATATGCTCATCAAATCAGTCTCATCGGCCGACCACGCCAAGGACCTATGCGAGGCCTTCGAGGTACTCCGCAAGTTCAAGATGAAGTTGAACCCTGCCGCCAAGTGCGCATTCGGGGTCACCGGGGGAAAGTTCCTCGGTTTCATGGTCACTCACCATGGGATCGAGGCTAACCCGGAAAAAATTGACGCTATCCTCAATATGACCATGCCCAAGACCAACGTCGAGATCATGCGACTGACAGGACGGGTAGCCGCTCTGAGCCGTTTCATGTCGAGGTTTGGAGAAAAGTGCCTCCCCTTCTTCAAAGCTCTAAGGAAAATCCCGAGATTCGAGTGGTCAGAAGAGTGCCAGACCGCCTTTGACCAATTGAAAAGGCACCTTGCGACGCCACCGCTGCTCACCCGACCAGTTGAAGGAAACGAGCTATCACTGTATCTGGCGGTATCCGACCAAGCAGCAGGCTCGGTACTCGTTCGAGAGGTCGACGGAGCGCAGAAGCCGGTGTACTACATGAGCCACGTCTTCAAAGATGCAGAAACGAGGTACCTAGCCATAGAGAAGATTGTCTTGGAACTCATTGTGGCCTCAAGGAAGCCACGGCACTACTTCCAAGTGCACACTATCCTCGTTCTCACCGAACGCCCCCTGGGGGCTATCCTCGCCTCGCCCGAATCCTCGGGTTGCTCAGAGAAGTGGAGGTGGGAGGTGTCCCAGTTTGACATAAAGTACCGTCCGAGGCAGGCCATCAAAGCACAAGCCCTGGCCGATTTTATCGTCAAGTGCACTATTCCCAGCAAAGAACCGGAGCCCACGCCGACCCTCGCGGACCAACACCCGATCGTGAGGAGACCCGACTTGGTCCTTGAGTGGGTCATATACGTTGACGGGTCCTCAACCAAGGAAGGCTGTGGCGCCGTCCTTATCATTCGGGGACCCAACGAGGCAGAAATGGATTATTCTCTAAAACTCAGATTCAAGGCTTCAAACAACGCGGCAGAGTACGAGGTCCTGCTGGCTGGACTGCGCATGGCCTCCGGGCTGTGGCTGAACACAATTCGAATCCGCAGTGACTCAGCCCTAGTCGTTGACCAAGTGACCGACCACTTCGAGGCTCGGGAACCTCTAATGGTAAAGTATCTAGCCGAGGGAAGAAAACTTCGGAAGAAATTCGATGAAGTACAGATAGAGCAGATACCCAGGCAGCTCAATGCCCAAGCCGACGCCCTGAGCAAGATGGCTTCATCCTACTCGGCCAACAACAAGCGATCTATCCTCTTCGAGACCTTGCCGCGGCCCAACGTGGAAGACGGGGCGACAATACTTCATGTATATATGGCGCAGGAAGGTGATCCAGACTGGAGGAAGCCCCTCGTAGAATTCCTAAAAGATGGTACGCTCCCAGAAGATAGGGGAGCAGCCCGCCGTCTCTGAGCCAAAGCCCGTTACTTCGTTTGGAGCAATGGGAACCTTTACAAGAAGTCCTTCACTCAGCCCCTGCTCCGGTGCATCGACCCCTACGAAGCCGACTACGTCCTCCGTGAAATCCATGAAGGGGTCGGCGTCGCACACCAAGGGGCCCGCACCTTGATCCAGAGGGCCTTGCTCCAGGGGTACTACTGGCCGACTATCCACCAAGATGCCCAGAAGATCGTCAGGAGATGCAAAAGCTGCCAACTCCACAGAAGCATACCTCGCCTTCCGGCTACCGAGCTGACCGCCCTAACCTCCCCATGGCCGTTCGCCCAGTAGGGATTGGACATGATAGGCCAGTTCCCTACCAGTGCGGGCGGGCACAAATATGTCCACGTCACAGTAGATTACTTCATGAAGTGGATCGAGGCCGTCCTCATCAGGAAATCGGATGCCGCTACGACCATCAAGTTCCTGCAGAATAACCTGATATTCCGGTTCGGCATCCTGAGGTGTGTCATCACCGACCATGGGACGAACTTCGAAAACGAGAAAGCGAAGGAGTTCTGCAATGAGTACCATATCCTCATGAAGTTTTCCGCGGTTGCAGATCCCCAATGCAACGGGCAGGCCGAAGTCGCCAACCAGGACGTCCTCCGAGGCCTCTGAACCCGCCTAGAAGGACGCCAAGGCAGTTGGGTCGAGAAATTGCTGCGGGTCCTATGGGCCCTGCGCATGTCAAAGAAGACCCCCACCGGGGAAACCCCTTTCAGCCTCTGCTACGGAACCGAGGCAATGGTCCCAGCGGAGATCGGGCTACCCAGTCATCGGGTCGAACACTTCGACGACGAAGCAAACACCGCGGCACTACGGACCAACCTGGACATCTTGTTAGAGAAACGAGACCGGGCTCAGATCAGGACTGCCGCCTATTAGCAGTAAACTGCCCAATACTACAATGCGCGGGTCAAGCATCGCTCCTTCAGGACCGGAGATCTAGTCCTACGGCGAAAT
The DNA here is from genome assembly GCA_030015575.1 of Agapanthus africanus. Lineage (NCBI taxonomy): Eukaryota > Viridiplantae > Streptophyta > Magnoliopsida > Asparagales > Amaryllidaceae > Agapanthus > Agapanthus africanus. The sequence continues at coordinate 53,596,563 of CM057348.1, forward strand.
GAGTTCGTCGATCAAGTCAGGCTGCATAAGTTCTCCCCAAGATGGGACGGTCATTTCCTAGTCTCCGAGGTACTTCCCAGCGGAGCCTACCGCATATAGGACGCGGACGGGCGCAAGTTTCTGCGGCCTTACAACGCCGAGAAGATCAAGTTATACCAGTGAAATCAATACCTACGAGTGTAAAACTCTCTGTCACGCCCCACTTCCTAAAATACGGGGTACGAGGGGTTGACAAGGCCAGCCATGCTTCTACGGTCGAGGAAACATCCTGCCGTAGTCACACTTCGGCTTCTAGCTTTACGTGGTAATCAGTAATCAATACACAGGTAATGAGAAATGCAGTCACTAAATCAAAACAGATACGAAAACTAACCAGATAAAGATCAAGGAAGTATAGCGCTGAGTCGCTGATCTAGATATCCGCAATGTCCTCGAGGTACGTCAGGTCCTGGTCCAAGCTAGATCCACTTCTCACTCTGAGCATGCATACCCAGGTTGTCAGAGCGACACAATAGCAATATATATATACATATGTAAACGCGTGCAATGATAATGAATATGAAGCAGTAAATATGGAGTGATGACATGAGCATAAAATAATCAGTACAGGTAAACAGTAAAGCGGGTATATCGAATCAGTAAGCAATGCATGTCAATGCCACTAACCCTATCAGTCTCTAAGTCTCACTGTCCAGGTCGCTAAACCTATCATCAGTCTAAATGTGAGAGTCAACCACGCAGGAGTATCCCCGACCCAAGGGTAAGGCCCCAGGGGCAATGGAACACGAGCCCGAAACACGCACGATAATAATCAGAAACTCCATCCATACAACTCCCAGAATCACGATATAAGCCGGCAATAGGACTCCCGAGATTCTGTTGAACTCACACTCAAACTACCCCACACCCCATGGTCTACATCAAACCCCGACAATAAACCCAAATACTAGTCGGTCCATGACAAGTCTACGCGAGAACTGGAGACAGGATCTCCATCAAGCATGTCTCGACTGGTATCCAAGACAAATGGATAGTGTTTGGTGCCTTACCTATGACACTAATATAAGTGCTCCATAACCGTCCCATTCCAGTTATAGTTACACTTATATATGTCCCATAGATGTCGACAATGCAATAAATCAACCGGGTCCGCTGATTGTGTACAAGTACGTGTCACTTTCAATTATTCATTCACACTTTATCACTAAGTACTTGCCACAATCAAAAAAATAATATCTAACACTGGGTAATGCACACGATCACTAGGATACCAATGCAATGACATTTACATGATATGATGAGAATACAATAATTACGATATGAATAGAACATCATCAGTCAGTGTCCTACCACTTGCATAATTTACTATAAATCATACATGCATAATTGAGCAAAACAATGTAAAAGGGGTAAGCAGTATGTTTAATTATCTATCCGTCAAAACTGGTTTCGTGTCAATCAAGTTTCAGGTTTGTTAGATACGGCCATTTCAATTTAAGTGTCCACTGCTGGAAATCCGGTTTCAGAACTGGAAGTCCGTTTCGTAACATGCTTTAATCCCAGTTGGGATCGAAATTAGGCGACGCTACAGTTGGATAATATTTAGGTTTAAAAGTTAGGTTTCCAAAGTATAAGATAGATCGATGATATCCGCTGTATACGGGAAGATATGTTCAGTTTAATATCAATGTATACAAACTGTCACTGCATGACACAACAGTATTCTAAAATACGAATTAAATGTCAAAAGAAGGTGAAACGACACGGGAACATATTCAGGTGTAATCTAACTAAATTATCTACGTGACCATATAAGGATCCACGCATTTTCATATGTATATAGGGATGTATAGGTGTCTCAAATCAGGTATCAATAGAAATTACTGCTTTGGACTGCAGTCTAGAGCCGTATTTCTATCCCATAACCATTAGCGTAACTTGTTAATATACAGAAAATAATTATATAGGGATGTAGATTATTCCGTTGGCTTCGATTTGAGCTCTGGAACGCCACGATACGATTTATAGGCAATTCATTATGAATTTAATACGGCGATAAATTCAGTAAATTCCAGTTTTGACGTTGCCTCTAGGGGACATCACTTCTTATGCGAAACTACATTATCTTGAATCCAAATTTCTACACGACGTTAGTTAAAAGTAAATGAATCCATTATTCATAAATTCCGACAATTTCAGGTTGGTTTCAATCTAGAGTTTCATATTGAATACTTTACGTACTAAACCGGTGTCTCATCTTATCAGAATAATTTCACGAGATTTCAATCTATATATCTATACAAATATCCTCCGGTTCTAAACTCAAAACCTATCAATCTCGTATTAGTTTTAAACGATGACGGCACCAGTATAAATCGCATGATTACAACTACTCGTATACAACACACACATGTGTACAGTTAATTAGCATTGGGTTATCCCGTATATTAATAGCATGATTTAGCAAGGGGAGGATTCCACTTGCCTGAAAGAGATCGTTAGATTCTCGATAATGACGGGCACGACATGATATGACGATGGCGGCGCAACACCCAGAAACAGCGACAAGTGTTTGATAATGTGCAGGGGTTTGAGAGGCTCGGGCTCGGCTGGGGATTTGTGATGGCAGAGTTATGGGAGGTGTCAGTGGCGTTCAAGTCGACGAGGCAGTTGTAGTAGCATCGGCAGAACAAGGACGGTGGCCGGCGATGGTGGTTGGCCTGGTCGGGGCTCGGGTAGCAGTTGGTAGCTCGGTGGATTTGGGGAAGGAGAGGGAAGCTTGCCGATGACTTCAGGGAGGTCGGAGATCGGCGTTGGATTGCAGGCGACGTGGCCGGCAAGGAGGAGGTGAGGGCTGAGCTGGGTGAGAGAAGAAGAGGGCGGTGGGGTCTGTTGGTGTCAATGGGATAGTTGCTGGGGTGTTGTGGGTTGGTGGTCGGGGTTCGCCGTCAACAGTGTTGATGGCTCGGGCATCGGTGGTGAGGCAAGGTGGCTCGTCGACGATGGAGCAGGAGCTCGGGGGAGGCGATGGTGATGGGTTTTCTTGGGTTGGTTGGGGGGATGCTCGTCGGGGACGTGGGTTCGGAGCAGAGGAGAGGAGGCAGTCGAGGTGAGTTTGAAGTGAGGGGATGGCGACGATGGTGGAGGAGAAGAGGAGGAGCGGCAACGTGAGGGGGAGAGAGAGAGAACATGAACAAGGGGGGAGAGAGAGAGAGAGCGAGGGGGAGTGCAGAGATGCAGGCGAGGAGGTCACGGCGGTTGCGAGAAGGGGGCGTGGCTGGCGCGACCGTTGAGGTTGATCGAGGGAGGCGTGCGTCGCAGGGCGTGCGTGCGAGGCGTGGGTGTGTGAGAAGCGGTCGCAGGCAGGGAGAACGAGCAGGAAAAGAAGAAGAGGAAGGAAGAAGGGAAGCGGGTCGGGTATGGGGTGAAGGGTTTGGGCCGGGGTTCTTGGGGGAAATGTTTGGGCCATGAAAGAAATAATAAAAGAGTGAGAGGGGGAGTGTGGGCTGGGCTGAGGGAGTGGAAAAATATAAATGGGAAAATAAGGTTAGGGTTTCGGTAGGTTTAAAGGTTAGAGGTTTAAAATAAATAAAATAATTATAAATATAAATATATAAATTTTGTAAGCAACACTTTATAGAAATACGGATATTGATGTACAAAAAGAACTGGGTATTACATCATACCACCCTTACAAAAATTTCGTCCTCGAAATTTAAAATACGATAACCTATAAAGTATCATGCGAAAAGTAACAAAAATCAATTACTGCTACATAGCGATTTACGCAAAAGTAACTACACGAAAATTAATATTTATATGTATAAGTAGAGGCGCAGCTAAAATGATAGTCGTAAGTAAGCACAAAGCATAACCGTTTATAATAATAAACTATACATGCAATACAAGGAAATATAATAATAATAATAAGCAATAGTGAATGGTTGATTGATAAGCCAAAATATTTTAGAATAAATATATTGATCAAACAATTTAAAATAAATTGAGGAACCCCATATGGTGAAATAAGAAAAATAAAGCAAAATACTATGTGCGAGGTATAATTGCGCTATTGAAAATGTGAAGAATAGCAAAGCATTTAAAATGAGTAAAACGGAAGTAGTTAATAACGCGCAAAATTTATATATATATATATTTTTTTAATTTTTTTTAACACAAAATAACGAAAACTAGATTTCAAATAGCAATGTCACTGAAAGTAATTATGGTAATGGGAGATAGCACTATAAATGTATAGGGGCTAGCCAGAGTATGGATTACGGCCCATTCAAAAGATCGGAAAGTGGTACTTTTAACCTGAATGTTGAAGAGACGAGGGTCAGATCAGCACAAGGTGCAAGAGTGAAGAATAATGAATCTCAGAAGGGACAGGAATTTATTGGGGGGGGGGGGAGGAAACAGTCAATGCATCAAGCGAAACAATACTTAAAAGATTAGCGAACTCGGAAACTTTATTATTATTATTCCAGAAAATTTTAAGCAAGGCATTCTTGAAAGATAAAAGGTGGCCCTAAACTATACATCGATTTATTTGGCCAGAGGAAACAAAAGATAAATCACTTCAGTCGCGGTTATGTAAGTTCAGCAGGTTACGGTAAGCTCGCGCGCTAAGATAGGAGCGTCCATTTCCATAGCGCCTCGCAGGGATTGCCACTGGAGGTTCTTCCTCCACGGGGTTTTCTTCTCCTGGTCCTTCTTCCTCGGCTAGAACTTCCTCATCGTGGTCGGCTTCCACGTGATTCACCTCTTCGGGATCTTCTTCCACGGGATTTTCTTCCACTGGATTCTCCTCAGGGTCTTCCTCTCCTGGATTTTCTTTTACCGGGTCTTTCTCGGGATCTTCCTCTTCCGGGTCCTCTTCCTCCTCGTCGGAGTCACTGATCATGTCGACTTCTGGGGCTGCGACTCCCTCGTCCTCAGAGTCGATGTTGCCGAAAATAACTTGTGGGCCATTGATCTCGTCCTCTGAACTCCCCAGCATGCAGTCCAAGGAAACGCAGGACCGAGTGTCCTCATCGATAAGCGACGCTGCTCCAGGAATAGCCATGTACTGAAAAGAAAGAGTCATGATCAGACAGTGGAACACACCAAGAAAATAACCAAGGATATAGAGCACAAGGAAAATATACGGTAGGTAAGGACTGAAAAATCAAAATCTAGAATATTGATGCAATAAGCAGTATAAGGAAATGAGTGACAAGAGGACGATACATAAATCGCAACTCACAATTTTATTGCATTCAAACTAAAAAGTTCAACGGATACAAGATTTTAAACGAATGGAAACATTTACTAAAGAGTGACAATATTTTTATTGGAAGCAGAAAAGGTGATAGTTCTTCGTTGATATCTAGACCGCTGCATTCTCGTCAAGCGAGTGGAATCCCGCGCTCGGTCCGTACTATCCTCGAAGTTCGAACTACGAAATAACCAAGGCACTTAGTAGGAGTGGAGAGTGTGGACGAATCTCCTCCTTGCAGCTCCTTCTTTCTAGGGCAACCATTGACAAGATATTCGTCGGATCCACAAATCAAGCACCGCCCTTTGGCTTGGCGACAGTCTCTTTGAAGGTGTCCTGGTCTCTTGCAATAACCACAACGTTGAATCTTCCGCTGCTTCTGTTGCTGAGTAACAAAGGAGCGCTTCATCTGCACACCACCACTTTGTCTAACAGGAATTCTCCTATGATTGGGGGCTTCCGTTGGTGCCTGAGCCATTTGCCTTCTTAATCATTCAGTTAGGAGGTCGCTTGTTCGCTCCTGAGCTTCCTTCAAGCCTTGCAGTACACTCAAAATATCGACGGTCTGACTCTGGGGAGTGGAGATAGAAGAGGAGTCATTGGAAGACATGGTCCTGAAACAACAATTTTTGGACGACATAAGGTACAAGATATAAGAATCCGAATAAGACATAGAATGGACAACGAAACAAGAATATCGGGTGAGGTGAGACTCAAACGAGTGGGAATTAAATATAGAACTCCAAGTCACTCAAGCAGAGTGCTGCATTATAACCATGCTGCAGTTCATAGTTACAATCACATAACTCTACTAAGTCACCCAAAACTCTAACGGATGGATCAAAATATGTAGCAGAACACATCATATGAATAAGAGTTAAAGATAACAAGTTTACAATCTAAACCGAAAGGGTGGCTTAAATTGTCAAGCTCTAGTCGGAAACTGCAATTCTAATCATAGCAAACTTGGCTCTAATACCAACAAAACCATGTCACGCCCCGCTTCCCAAAATACGGGGTACGAGGGGTTGACAAGGCCAGCCATGCTCCTACGGTTGAGGAAACATCCTGCTATAGTCACACTTCGGCTTCTAGCTTTATGTGGTAATCAGTAATCAATACACAGGTAATGAGAAATGCAGTCACTAAATCAAAACAGATACGAAAACTAACCAGATAAAGATCAAGGAAGTATAGCATTGAGTCGCTGATCTAGATATCCGCAATGTCCTCAAGGTACGTCAGGTCCTGGTCCAAACTAGATCCACTTCTCACTCTGAGCATGCATACCCAGGTCGTCAGAGCGACACAATAGCAATATATATATATATACATATGTAAACACGTGCAATGATAATGAATATGAAGCAGTAAATATGGAGTGATGACATGAGCATAAAATAATCAGTACAGGTAAACAGTAAAGCGGGTATATCGAATCAGTAAGCAATGCATGTCAATGTCACTAACCCTATCAGTCTCTAAGTCTCACTGTCCAGGTCGCTAAACCTATTGTCAGTCCAAGTGTGAGAGTCAACCACGCAGGAGTATCCCCGACCCAAGGGTAAGGCCCCAGGGGCAAGGGAACACGGGCCCGAAACACGCACGATAATAATCAGTAACTCCATCCATACAACTCCCAGAATCACGATATAAGTCGGCAATGGGACTCCTGAGATTCTGTTGAACTCACAGTTAAACTACCCCACATCCCGTGATCTACATCAAACCCCGACCATAAACCCAAATACTAGTCGGTCCATAACAAGTCTACGCGAGAAATGGAGACAGGATCTCCATCAAGCATGTCTCGACTGGTATCCAAGACAAATGGACAGTGTTTGGTGTCTTACTTATGACACTAATATAAGTGCTCCATAACCATCCCATTCCAGTTATAATTACACTTATATATGTCCCATAGACGTCGACAATGCAATAAATCAACCGGGTCCGCTGATTGTGTACAAGTACGTGTCACTTTCACTTATTCATTCACACTTTATCACTACGTACTTGCCACAATAAAAACACTAATATCTAACACTGGGTAATGCACACGATCACTAGGTTACCAATGCAATGACATCTACATGATATGATGAGAATACAATAATTACGATATGAATAGAACATCATCAGTCAGTGCCCTACCACTTGCATAATTTACTATAAATCATACATGCATAATTGAACAAAACAATGTAAAAGGGGTAAGCAGTATGTTTAATTATCTATCCGTCAAAACTGGTTTCGCGTCAATCGAGTTTCAGGTTTGCTAGATACGGCCATTTCAATTTAAGTGTCCACTGCTGGAAATCCGGTTTCAGAACTGGAAGTCCGTTTCGTAACACGCTTTAATCCCAGTTGGGATCGAAATTAGGCGACGCTACAGTTGGATAATATTTAAGTTTAACAGTTAGGTTTCCAACGTATCATACGGATCGATAATATCCTCTATATACGGGAAGATATGTTCAGTTTAATATCAATGTATACAAACTGTCACTGCAGAAAACTGCAGGACACAACAGTATTATAAAATACGAATTAAATGTCAAACGAAGGTGAAACGACACGGGACCATATTCAGGTGTTAGATAACTAAATTATCTACGCGACCATATGGGGATCAGCGCATTTTCATATGTATATAGGGATGTATAGGTGTCTCAAATCAGGTATCGATAAAAATTACTGCTTTGGACTGCAGTCTAGAGCCGTATTTCTATCCCATAATCATTAGCGTAACTTGTTGATATATAGAAACTAATTATATAGGGATATATATTATTCTGTTGGATTCGATTTGAGCCCTGGAATGCCACGATACGATTTATAGGCAATTCATTATGAATTTAATACGGCGATAAATTCAGTAAATTCCAGTTTTGATGTTGCCGACATCACTTCTTATACGAAACTACATTATCTTGAATCCAAATTTCTACACGACCTTAGTTAAAAGTAAATGAATCCATTATTCACAAATTCCGACAATTTCAGGTAGGTTTCAATCTAGAGTTTTATATTGAATACTTTACGTACTAAACCGGTGTCTCATCTTATCAGAATAATTTCACGAGATTTCAATCTATATATCTATACAAATATCCTCCGGTTCTAAACTCAAAATCTATCAATCTCGTATTAGTTTTAAACGATGACGGCACCAGTATAAATCGCATGATTACAACTACTCGTATACAACACACACATGTGTACAGTTAATTAGCATTGGGTTATCCCGTATATTAATAGCATGATTTAGCAAGGGAAGGATTCCACTTGCCTGAAAGAGATCATTAGATTCATGACAATGACGGGCACGGCATGACACGATGATGGCGGTGCAGCACCCGGCAACAGCGACAAGTGTTTGATAATGTGCATAGGTTTGAGAGGCTCGGGCTCGGCTGGGGATTTGTGATGGCAGAGTTATAGAAGGTATCGGCGGCGTTCAAGTCGACGAGGTAGTTGTAGTAGCATCGGCAAAAACAAGGACGGTGGCCGGCGATGGTGGTTGGCCTGGTCGGGGCTCGGGTAACAGTTGGCAGCTCGGTGGAGTTGGGGAAGGAGAGGGAAGCTTGCCGATGACTTCAGGGAGGTCGGAGATCGACGTCGGATTGCAGGCGACGTGGCCGGCAAGGAGGAGGTGAGGGCTGAGCAGGGTGAGAGAAGAAGAGGGCGGTGGGGTCTGTTGGTGGCAACGGGATGGTTGCTGGGGTGTTGTGGGTTGGTGGTCGGGGTTCGCCGTCGACGGTGTTGATGGCTCGGGCGTCGGTGGTGAGGCAGGGTGGCTCGTCGGCGATGGAGCAGGAGCTCGGGGGAGGCGATGGTGATCGGTTTTCTTGGGTTGGTTGCGGGGATGCTCGTCGGGGACGTGGGTTCGGAGCGTAGGAGAGGAGGCAGTCGAGGTGAGGTTGAAGTGAGGGGATGGCGACGATGGTGGAGGAGAAGAGGAGGAGCGGGAACGTGAGGGGGAGAGAGAGAGAGAGAACGTGAACAAGGAGGGAGAGAGGGAGAGCGAGGGGGAGTGCATAGATGCAGGCGAGGAGGTCGCGGCAGTTGCGAGAAGGGGGCATGGCTGGGTCGTGGCGAGCGCGACCGTTGAGGTTGTTCGAGAGAGGCGCACGTCGCAGGGCGTGCGTGCGAGGCGTGGGTGTGTGAGAAGCGGTGGCGGGCAGGGAGAATGAGCGGGAAAAGAAGAAGAGGAAGGAAGAAGGGAAGCGGGTCGGGTATGGGGAGAAGGGTTTGGGCTGGGGTTCTTGGGGGAAATGTTTGGGCCATGAAAGAAATAATAAAAGAGTGAGAGAGGGAGTGTGAGCTGGGCTGAGGGAGTGGAAAAATATAAATGGGAAAATAAGGTTAGGGTTTGGGTAGGTTTAAAGGTTAGAGGTTTAAAATAAATAAAATAATTATTAATATAATTAAATAAATTTTGTAACCAACACTTTATAGAAATACAGATATTGGTGTACAAAAAGAACTGGGTATTACACTCTCCTTTCACAAAGACAATGTAAATTTTTCTAAAAAGTCATTTCCATTCAAATAACCAGAAGGGAACGTTAGAACATTGCAAAAAGAGGAGTTCTGTCTTTGTAATCAAAGCCCTCGGTCAATCTTTAGCAGGCCTCCCATGGCCCCTCCAGCGCTAAGGATTTAAGCCTTCACGAAGAGGCAGCCGAGAGGCTACCCTGCTCGGCTATCCCTGGCTGTTAGCTCCCCTACCCCGCAACGCCAGGGATCGAAGCCCTCGCCAAGAGGCAACTGAGCAGCTTCACTGCTTGGTCAATCCAAAGCAGGCCTCCCATGGCCCCTCGAGCGCTAAGGATCTAAGTCCTCACGAAGAGGCAGCCGAGCGGCTACCCTGCTCGGCTATCCCTGGCTGGTAGCTCCCCTACCCCGCAACGCCAGAGATCAAAGCCCTCACCGAAGAGGCAGCCGAGCGGCTACCCTGCTTGGCTATCTGATTGAATGTGAGATGTTTTGATCAAAGAATTGTTAAACGCAATCAAGAACGGCGTCGCTTGGTAGCTAGCCGGTGAGTACGGGTCGGTCTACAGGGATTTTGTATATTCTCAATTTGTTCTAACGAGTTAATTCCAAACGGTGTTGGATTGATTATCACTAAAAACTAAGTTGATCTAGACTAGGATTAAAATCTTGCTAAGATTAGGTTTAGGTTAAGTTTGGAAAGTCAATATTCCTCACCGCTTTCTATGCCCTAATTAAGATCTATAAGGTGTTATGGTAATAGTTAATAAAGTGGATTAGTACCATCGGGAAGAAACTAGGGTTCTTCCTCTAGGTTCTTGTCCTTCCTTTCTTAATTCTTACCCTAACCTCCATTGAAAACATGCACAACCGGTCTTTTAAACTACGGTATCACCGCTACCTCGTGGGATAGGGTGCCGTAGGGAGCGGTGTGTGTATGTATGCATGGAGTCCTATAAAAATATGTGATGGGCAAGAAAGGGGTGAGAGATTTTCATCTCTCAAACATTTCCTATTCCTAACCCTAACAAGCGAGGATCTACTCACTCATTAGGGAATTGATAAACATGTTCTAAACTAATTAAGTAGGGCAGATAATAAAAGTTATGCTAGGGCAGATAATAAAAGTTATACTAGGGCAGAAAGAAAATTAACTAGGGCAATAAAAAGAAAACTTACTCTAATTTTTATTTGATACTCTCTTCAAACATTACAGGAATTGAATTCTGAATTTTGATAAATAAAATGAGGCGCAAGAAGAGGCATACCTCAAAAAGAGGTTTAGGGTTTCTATTTATAGATCATAGAAACCCTAGGGTTACATTCGATTCACATCCGCATTTACAAATATACCCTAAAGAAGCCTAGTCAACACACCGCCGCACCGACTTAAAATTGCACCGACACGTGCTCTATATGGCCGCGGAACCGCGGCCAAAAGCCAAGTTTGGCCGCGGTTCCGCGGTCATGTTGTGGGGTCGTTGGTTCAATTTTTCTGGTCTCGGTCTGATTGCATTTGGGTACTTGTTTCTTCACTTGGTTTCTGAGATTGTCTTCTAGTTTTTTTTCTAGATTTCCACAGTGCATGATGTCGTGGACTTTTACCGTTTGCTTAGTGTCGAAGTCTTGAACCTTGCGCTGCCTTTTTGCTTTGTGAAATTGTCCATTGATCTTCGTTTATTCTTTAAACTGTAGGCGTGATCAAGATTCTTCCATTTGTTGGTCGTAGTCTCACTTTTGTATCGTCTTTTCATCATTTTCACTGTTTTGTTCCGAGAACCTATAACCTGCAACTATGTAGCAGACATGGATCAAAAGCACCAGTTTATTTGTAAAATGACTAAGAATGGGGAATATAATAATGCAAAATTATGATATGAATAAATACCCCCAAACTTATCTTTTGCTCGTCCTCGAGCAAAACTAGTTTTATACTCGAAAAAGACCTAACCTCACTTTCGCAGGGAAACGCGATTGCACTGAGCTCGTGCAACAAGCCGTCAAACCTCTAGGTGTCCCTAGTAGGAAGAGTGTTGTCTCCTGAGGGTTTTCAGCGGATACTACCCACAAAATCCTATCAATTCGGCCTATTGACTTTTATTCTCCAATTAGGTTTTCCAACTAGGAATTCTATTATCTTCGACTCAGAAATTATCAACCCGTATTTTTTACGCTTCCTTATCATTTAACTTAAGATTATATATGTTTTGTAGATTTACTTAGTTTTTAGCATCTTTTGAGTTTTCCTTCTAGGTTCCATCTCTACTTAGGAATTTTTATCATCTCTACTATAGATATAAGTCCTATATTTCATTCCTATCTCTCATCTAAGCCCCAATCACATACCCCTACATGTGTGTATATATCACCCCTACACTTGGAAATTCAAATCAAGCTATTATACTTTTATCCATCGTCCAAAGTACTTTTCAATTGGTGAATTTTTAGATGAAATTGCTCACACATTCTTCATGCGACCGTTAATACTTCTTGAGGTACCAACGACCGATTACAAAATGCGTTTGCACATTAAGGCTTAATTCCTAGTCTTGTAACACCTAAGGCTTTAGCAGTGACTCCCAAACCAGTTGGTCTAAGGCACTAGGTGATAAAGCACCCTCGCTAAATATTTTTTTCTATTTATGCAGCCTTAAGTAATTACAAAAACCAGTGATCATTTTTTTTTATCTCTTTATTCACATTTGTATTTTTATTTTATTTTCCTTCATACTACGGATTTTTAGACAAGTGCATTTCAAGGTCTCTTCTACTATTCCAAGTTTCAAGGTTCATGTTTGTGCAAGTTGTAGGGTATATATTTTCAGAATTTAGACTTAAGCTTAGAAATTATTTTTCAGACTTATACTTTAATAAAAATATCAATACTCTTCCTTTATTTCGACTTAGCCCAAGAAGTGAACTCAAAATTTGCCTATTTCTAAGTAAACTACAAAGACACATATTTTCTACCGTTAAATTTTAAGAAAGGTTATTTTTAGGGTTTTTAATTTACTAAGTCTAGAATCTAGTTTTTCCTAGGTGGTTAACTGTCTTGTCAAACTTAAGTCAATTATGGCCAAAATTGAATTTTCCAATTTTTATAATTTTTATAATTTTTTCAATTTTTATGGATTTTAAAATAAGTATGCAAATGCAAAAATATACATATGAATGCGAAGTAAGAAAGCTTACCGAGCACACCCCCAAACTTAAACTTGACAGTGTCCTCACTGTCAGGCTACATCAAGAGGGTCATAATGGCCGGTATTCCCATGTTTATTTTTTTTATTGTTAACAGAACAACAAAACAAAAATATATATACAAAAAGGACCCCCCAAACTTAAATGAAACAGTGTTTCCACTGTTTAAACGTTAAAGTTTAGAGTTAGGGGGGAGAAAAACACAGTATCAAGCTATACAAGGCCTTACACAGGCCAAAGATTAGCACCAACCATTCAAAATTTTTATCGTTATAATGGTGTGGTTGGTGAAAGAATGAAGTGTAGAGAAAAGAAATGAGAAACACACGAGACCGTATGGGAAGAAAGGTGGAATATGGTCTCGGTCTATTAGGAGAAGAATGGCGGAAGAGAGAAAGAAGTGTAGTACGAACTTGAGGGCGTAAATCGAGTGAATAAATTAGCACAAATTGTGATGAACGATGTGTTAAAAGCGATTGTGCTAATCTATCAACCCGTCGAGAAATAGGGTCAAATCCCTCAAGATTCGCGAGAAAACATGGGTACATTGAACTTGGTAAACCATCCATTGGAAGCATGACGGATTCTTGCGCGGTCGAAACGATCGAAAGGACGAAGGGGAGTGATTTAAGAAGGGTCTCATTCTCACCTAAGTAAGCATATGTAAGGTGAGACGGCAACAGTTTGAGTTCGAGTTTCAAAGGTGAAACAATTGAAGGTGAAATTGGTGAAACTGTCTCGAACTCGAAGGATTCCATCGATGGTTCGAAATCACTGTAAGCAACCGATTCAGATGGTTCAACTGACTCATCCGAAAATTCAAAGGACTCAAACTTGGATAACGAGTTTTCAAAATCGTTCGAAAAAGTGAAACACTCGTAATCATTATCGGTTGTGCAAACTGTGTCAGATTCAAGGAGGAACGCACTAGTGGCGTCAAAACTGCTGTGATCGAACAGAAATTTTTCAAGCTCACAGTCCTCCTGCGTGATTTCTTGCGTGGTCAGAACGATGGAATGGATGAAGGGGGGTGATTTAGGAAGTATAACAGTTAAAGGTTCAGGAGGATGAATTGGAAAATCCGACTCATCAAACAAAACTGGTTCATCCTCAATACTATCCTCAATACTCTCCTCAATACTATCCTCATAATTCTCCTCAAAAGTTATCCCATCCATGCAATTATCATCAAAATCAAGACGCATATGAAGTTCGAGAGAAACATTTAATGACTCGGGATGATGAATTGGAGAGAAAAATTCAGTCAAATCTGCAGGTTCATCATCCAAAATATTCCCTGCGTCAATATTCTCAATCAAGTGAAAATCAATTTTTTTGGACACCTCATCAAAAGCATGGATATTTATCAGTTCAGGTTCTAGATTGGAGGTGTAGAGGTCGAAAGAATTAGGTTTGGGTTCACTCGAAAAGGGCTCTTCACAATCAGGTAAATCAAACACTACAAAGTCGCACAACTCATTACACGTTTTATTTTTAACTGGTGAATCATTTGGGATATTTGTTTGAAAACCGGAGTTGTGGGATTCAATTGAGGAAGGGTGGGTTTGATTTGGAAGTGTGTAGAACTCACTCTCACCACTCAAATTCTCACTCTGTCCAACCGCCTCATCATAAATTGGAATTTTTGGAGCTAGTTGGAAACTAGCTACCGGGTCACTAGGTTGCATAAGGGCGGTAATGGACGCATCCAAATTCCTCATCTGTTGGTTTGTCGCTACAATATAAGCTTCCAACGACTGTTCCAGACTAGACATGGGTTGTGAAGGGGTTTCAGTAAAAGATTCAAAGTTGTTTGGATACGTGAAACTCCCAAATGGTTGTGTAGAAATAATGTCTAGGGAAGGTGTGAAAGTCGGGTAGGACTGATAGGAATTGAATGGTTGGACAGGAGTAGGATCAACATTTAGATAAAAAGGTGAATGGACTTGTTGATCCCAAGAAATGGAAGTGTTGAAAGGAGTGAAAGATCGGTTACGAAATTGTTCAATATGTTCAGCGATAGACATGGGTTTCGGAGTTACAACAGAACTCGAAAAAGGAGTATCAACGTAAGAAGGTGGTGAAGGTTAAAATGGTTGATACAAAGTGGATTGCTGAGTCGAACTGTTTCTCCTAGATGCTTCCATTCGATCTTTCAAAGAAATTTTAGGCATGGTGTGGTCGTCTGTAATTCGATCAAAACAATTCGCGTAGGAAGCAATGCTTGGATGATGGTACCAAAGTTCGGCAAGAGTTTTGTGAGGTGGGGTACCCATGATATAAGAAAGGAGAAGAAAAAGAATGTGGGTGCAAGTGGGGTGCAATGGATTTCTTAGCGACAAGTGACAAGTTTTTGTAAAAAATTTTCGTTTTGTGTTTTTTTATATAAGGAGCTTTTTGCAAAAAGATTTTCAATAAAAGGCATAGACACACGTTCAATCAATCACAAATGCACAATCAAACCTAGATTTAGGGTCACCTAGGTCAGCTAGACAGCTCCTAACTGTTCCAAAGGGCAAGATGTGAGGACCTCAAACCGCCTCTTCACTGCCAATTGTGGCCAGATAAGCACAAGTAGAGAAAGGAGGGATCCGCTCAAGAATCACCGTGAGACGGGCCTTTTAAAGTTACCTTTCCCTACCTGTTTAGCCTAGGCACCACAAAGTCAGGTTAGGATCAACGGTCGATGCCTACAACTATTCCTTTGTCCTATTGAGCGCGAAGTCCTTAAGGCTGAGTCTAATCTTTTTTAATTAATTTGATGGTCAATGCAATATGCTTTATGTGATTTTTAGGGTCCTGGGAAGGGTAATGAAATCCTCATCCAATCTGGATTGGTGTTCAAGCCCTTTAAAGTCAATTTAAATATACAAAGCAGTAAACACAATCACTTGCAAACAAAAATTTTTTAGCGCGGCGCAAAGAATCATACACAAGATCAAGTTATTGGAGAAGGGGGAGAAGTTTTTTTTTTGGCGCAAAGAATCCTGCAGGAAATTTTTACAGAGGAGATAATGGGGTTGCAGAGAAGAAGAAAAAAAGCTTACAGAGGAGATTCCACCAGCTGACGTCACCAATGCGCCGCGGATGCGCGGCATGAATGGGCTTTTCGCGGCGGAAATGCGGTGGGATGTGAGGTTCAGATCCCGAGACTTCTTCTGTTCCTCTGTTATGATTTTCCTCTGTTGTTCAAATCTACTGTTTTCTGTTTTGCTCTCTGGATTTTTCCAGATCTGAACTCGTTCGTCGATCCAGCACAATTCAAACGAAACACCCTTCAAAGAATAACAAGATGATAATTTTTTATATATATATTTTTCAGTTTTTATGATTTTTCAATTTTATATTAACCTGAAATTACAAAAAGAAAATAACTACGCCATCCCCGGCAACGGCGCCATTTGATTGAATGTGAGATGTTTTGATCAAAGAATTGTTAACCGCAATCAAGAACGGCGTCGCTTGGTAGTTAGCCGGTGAGTACGGGTCGGTCCACAGGGATTTTGTGTATTCTCAATTTGTTCTAACGAGTTAATTCCAAACGGTGTTGGATTGATTATCACTAAAAACTAAGTTGATCTAGACTAGGATTAAAATCTTGCTAGGGTTAGGTTTAGGTTAAGTTTGGAAAGTCAATATTCCTCACCGCTTTCTATGCCCTAATTAAGATTTATGAGGTATTATGGTAATAATTAATAAAGTGGATTAGTACCATCGGGAAGAAACTAGGGTTCTTCCTCTAAGTTCTTGTCTTTCCTTTCTTAATTCTTACCCTAACCTCCATGGAAAACATGTACAACCGGTCTTTTAAACTACAGTATCACCGCTACCTCATGGGATAAGGTGCCGTAAGGAGCGGTGTGTGTATGTATGCATGGAGTCCTAGAAAAATATATGATGGGCAAAAAAAGGATAAGAGATTTTCATCTCTCAAACCTTTCCTATTCCTAACCCTAACAAGCGAGGATCTACTCACTCATTAGGGAATTGATAAACATGTTCTAAACTAATTAAGTAGGGCAGATAATAAAAGTTATGCTAGGGCAGATAATAAAAGTTATACTAGGGCAGAAAGAAAATTAACTAGGGCAATAAAAAGAAAACTTACTCTAATTTTTATTTGATACTCTCTTCAAACATTACAGGAATTGAATTCTGAATTTTGATAAATAAAATGAGGCGCAAGAAGAGGCATACCTCAAAAAGAGGTTTAGGGTTTCTATTTATAGATCATAGAAACCCTAGGGTTACATTCGATTCACATCCGCATTTACAAATATACCCTAAAGAAGCCTAGTCAACGCACCGCCGCACCGACTCAAAATTGCACCGACACGTGCTCCATATGGCCGCGGAACTGCGGCCAAAAGCCAGGTTTGGCCGCGGTTCCGCGGCCACGTTATGGGGTCGTTGGTTCAATTTTTCTGGTCTTGGTCTGGTTGCATTTGGGTACTTTTTTCTTCACTTGGTTTCTCAGATTGTCTTCTAGTTTTCTTCCAAATTTCCATAATGCATAATGTCATGGACTTTTACCGTTTGCTTCGTGTCGACGTCTTGAACCTTGCGCTGCCTTTTTGCTTTGTGAAATTATCCATTGATCTTCGTTTATTCTTCAAACTGTAGGCGTGATCAAGATTCTTCCATTTGTTGGTCGTAGTCTCACTTTTGTATCGTCTTTTCATCATTTTCACTGTTTTGTTCCGAGAACCTGTAACTTGCAACTATGTAGCAGACATGGATCAAAAGCACCTGTTTATTTGTAAAATGACTAAGAATGGGGAATATAATAATGCAAAATTATGATATGAACACTATCCCTGGCTAGTAGTCCCCTACCCCGCAACGCCAGGGATCGAAGCCCTCGCCAAGAGACAACTGAGCAACTTCACTGCTCAGTCAATACTTAGCAGGCCTCCCACGGCCCCTCCAGCGCTAAGGATCTAAGCCCTCACGAAGAGGCAGCCGAGCGGTTACCCTGCTCGGCTATCCCTGGCTGGTAGCTCCCCTATCCCGCAACGCCACGGATCGAAGCCTGACCGAAGAGGCAGCCGAGCGGCTACCCTGCTCGGCTATCCCTGGCTGGTAGTCCCCTATTCCGCAACGCCATGGATTGAAGCCCTCACATAGAGGCAGCTGAGCAACTATCCTGCTCGGCTATCCCTGGCTGGTAGCTCCCCTACCCCACAATACCAGGGATCAAAGCCCTCACCAAGAAGCAGCCGAGCAGCTACCCCGCTCGGCTATCCTTGGCTGGTAGCTCCCCTACCCCACAACGTCAGGGATCGAAGCCCTCACTAAGAGGCAGCCGAGCGGCTACCCCGCTCGGCTATCCCTGGCCGGTAGCTCCCCTACCCCACAACGCCAGGGATCAAAGCCCTCGCCAAGAAGCGCCGGGCAGCAATCCTGCTCGACCATCCTTAAGGATCAAAGCCCTCGCCAAGAGGCACCGGACAACAACCTTGCTCGGCCATCCTTAGTAGTCCTCTTACGGCCCCTCCCGCGCTAAGGATAAAAAGCCCTCGCAAGAGGAAACCAAGCTCGCCCTTGCTCGGTTATCCCTGGCCGGTAGCTCCCTACCCCAACACACCAGGGATCAAAGCCCTCGCCAAGAGGCACCGGGCAGCAACCCTGCCCAGCCTATCCTTAAGGATCAAAGCCCTCGCCAAGAAGCGCCGGTCATGACCCTGCTCGGCCCATCCTTAGTAGGCCACTTACGGCCCCTCCCGCGCTAAGGATCCAAAGCCCTCGAAATAGGCAACCGGGCCCGACCTTGCTTGGTTATCCCTGACTGGTAGCTCCCTACCCTAACACACCAGGGATCAAAGCCATCACCATGAGGCACCGGGCAGCTACCCTGCTCGGCCCGTCCTTGGTAGGCCACTTACGGCCCCTCCCGCGCTAAGGATTAAAAGCCCTCGAAAGAGGCAATCGGGCCTGCCCTTGCTCGGTTATCCCTGGCTGGTAGCTCCCTACCCTAACACACCAGGGATTAAAGCCCTCACCATGAGGCACCGGGCAGCTACCCTGCTCGGCCCGTCCTTGGTAGGCCACTTACGGCCCCTCCCGCGCTAAGGATCAAAAGCCCTCGAAAGAGGCAATCGGGCCTGCTCTTGCTCGGTTATCCCTGGCTGGTAGCTCCCTACCCCAACACACCAGGGATCAAAGCCCTCACCATGAGGCACCAGGCAGCTATCCTGCTTGGCCCGTCCTTGGTAGGCCACTTACGGCCTCTCCCGCGCTAAGGATCAAAGCCCTCACCAAGAGGCACCGAGCAGCTACCCTGCTTGGCCCCGTCCTTAGCATGCCTCTATGAGCCTCCCATGCTAAGGAACATGACCTCACCATGAGGCATACGGTCTGTCTACGTCCGAGCGATCTCCACCTCGACTTCGGGGCTATGGAGATATCGTCTTTGCACACTGGGCAAATGAAAAGATTCAACTCAACGCGTAATCGCTAGACGAAGAACCGACATAACTCAAAGGCAGTACTATGCAACTACAAGTGTTTACCGGCAAAGGAAAATACGCGCGCAAATACTACTGCAAAAATTCTTTATTCACAAAGTCAAAGTCTTTACAAGGGTATTGTGGGCTCCCCGGCCTTATCAAATTACCCGGAGGCTTACAAAAAAGAGAGGAAGAAAAGCCAAAAAGTTCGAGTCGCAAGCCTCGCCTAGACCTCGCCTCCCTCATCACCGTCGGCCGGAGGCATGACCACCGAAAGTGGGACTCGAGCATGGAGCTCGCCATCGGAAAACTCTGGAAACTGCTCCTTGACGACATCAAGAGCTTTGTTCCATGCAATGGTGGAGGCCTCGCCGAGGTCGACGTAAAACTGGTCCGACCCCTTGTAATTGGTCACCGCCTTCTTAGCCCGAATCTTGGCAACCTCTGCCGCCTGAAGCGCCGCCTCGGCATCCCGCCTGCTGGCATCCCTCACCCTCTTCATAGCTGCAAAGCGATCGGCCAGTTCCATCAACTTCGCCTCGACGACTCGGTGGGACCCACTTAGGTGGTGATAGGACTCCCGACACCTTGAGACGGTGAGTTCCGCGGTGGCCGATCGGGCTTCCAAGACAGCCATCCTCACCCTCTCCAGACGTAGCTCAAGTCGCAAGTCCTCGATCTCTGAAGAAGACTCTTCCGCCGGTCTCGTAGCATGGATAGCCCCATCGGCCTCCATGCAAGCGACAATGGCGCAGCGCTGAAGGACCTGACGGGAAACAGCAGAGAGACTTAGAAACACTCGGACTAAAGAAAGGGCGCTCAAAACGACACATGAGGGAGTACGTACCTGCACCGCCTCCTGAGCTATAGCCGCCATTTGGTCCCTCTGGGCCCCCCGCGGAATCTTGCACCCGGTCAACTCTTCCATACCAGCAAGCAGGTCGGCAGCAACGGAAAGCCCAGACGGAACAACGAAATGGACGTCCCCCTCCTGCACAGGAATCCCCCAGGATTCTCCGACGGTGGCGCACGAGAGACTGTCATCTTTTTCTTAAGAGGAACCCCGTCTTCGCCCTCTCCTGCATCGCTCGTCTGGGGCTCGGGAACCCGTGGACACCTTTGGCCGCCGCCGGGACAATCATCGAGAGCTCGTGACGAGGCAAATGGCCCTGCCATCAGCGGCACATTTGGTGCTGGGCTCGGGTCAGCCGGAGGCACGGCCGCACCGCCGACCCCCATCCGGGACTGAGCGCCGAGAGCACCATGAGTCCTAGATCGATCCATTTGCCTTGCCAAAGGGAGATGTAGACTCGACTCAGAAGCAGAAGAAGCAGAAGAAAGAAAAGGAAGACATCTAACCTGATAAAGAGAAGTCTTCGGGAACATCCGACCTAAAAAAGAGAGCGCCGAGCTAACAAGACCAAAGACGAGGAGATTATGAAGAGGAATGGGCCCTCACGTGGACCCCACCTTTACTTATTGCCACCGGTGTTCTCATCCAACGGCGACAGTCATCTCCCGCCGAAACGGTTCAGTACACTCGACGGCCACGATCGCTCCACCTGTCGCATGCACATTGGCATATCCCCTCAGACGCCAAAGATCTGCGGCCCGTCGCATCACCCAACCAGTGCCCGACACGTGGACTATCGCTTCAGTAAACGTACACACGATCCGACTCACCCTCTTTAATGCAGAGATCTCTCCCCTAATCCGCTGGCGTCATCCAGAAAATACAACAGATTGCCCGGGAACACGCCCCGACGATATCTTCGAAATGAGCTCACCTCGGGTGACCCGGCAGACCACTCTCGACCCGACTCGTCAGCTGGTCGGGACGAGAGTGGGGGGCTAATGATGATGCTCGGTATCGGTGATCTCCCAGATCATGACACGTGGTAGATGGTGTGTCCCAAAGCTCACAAGAAAGGACCTACAGTGGCCGACCAGACCACTCCAGTGCCCGTCCCACAAACAAGCGCTGGCTCACCTCTGATCCCCCAGCACAATTGGAGTCCTCGGCCTCACAGCTCGTCTCCGGGCTACCACGGAACCAAGATAACTCGGCTCTCCCGCTCGTCCGCGAGCTCTCCCGCCGAGGTCATCTTCCTCGGTCTCATCGACCGACCAACGGCACCGCTCACAGGCGCAACCGCCATCCTGCGAATCTCGCCATGCGCGAGATATCCGTCGGCCACATCCCACGTTCCACGCCATCGTGATCCCCCATTAACGAGCCTGTCTCGCCATTAATGGGAGATCCCGCTCATCACGCGGGCGTGACGTCGGGAGCGTAATGGCCGGCGTGATTCTCGCGCCTGCCCTACCTGCTGCCACCGCTATATAAACCCCTTCTTCAGACGGTCCAAGTAAGCCATTTTTACTCCACTGAGCCGTTACTCTGCTCGGATTTCCTCTCTAATTTGACCGTCGGAGGGTCCTCGGTGGTACAACCACCTCGGGACTTCCTTGCAGGTAGCTCGGCGCAAACAACCTTAAACCCATTGAGATCCACACGCTTCAGGAGCCAGCCTCCAGATCCAATCTTAGTCGTCCATCGCCGTCATCAGCAGACCAACGGAAGGTAACATCTTGACGCGCGGATCCCGCCCCGCGTCAAAAATCGACTATGAATTATGGCCAAGAATTGACAAATTCGTCTCCTTACGATAGACGATAATGTTTTCGACTGGTATTCTTGTTTATCATATGGAAAAGACTAGCCGAGATAAGACGACTATGATAGACGGCTATATATGAGAAAGTGGGTCCCTACATGCGAACGGTTGATTCTGCGTAGCTATGATTGAAAAATAATGTGAGAAGTTATTACATAAATCAAGGGCTAAACCGGTACTCCTAAAAGGCCTCTAAATTGTCAATAGTAAAGAGTTCGAAGAGTTCTAGACCAATCTGTTATCGATCAAACCTATAAAAAAAAGATTTATGTCTTACCTTATCCTAACAACATCATAGACTATATTTATCATGACCTAATTTAGGAACGCGACCGGCACTTAAATCACGCAACGTCTAAAGGCGTAACGTAATTCAAGTAAGCTGAAAGCCCAGAAATCTAAACCATAAAAAGTTAGAATCGGAAAAACATTTAAAACATTTGTTAAAACATATAGAAATCTCAATTTTTCAAATGTCGATTTAATTTATGTTCTTAAAAATTTCGGCAGTATCTCCTTTGTAAAAACTAACCCCAAATGGATACAAACAAAGAATAAATATAAAGTATCTCCAAACAGGAGCAACTCACGCCAAGAAGGCGGAACGCAACCACAACAAGTATATACGACGCCGTAGCGAAGGAACAAACAAGAAGCAAGTGAAAACATCACACATAATCAAAATAAAGTCGGCTCACACGAGCTCGACACCCAGAGTCACAAATAATACAATATCGATCCTCACAATCTCGTCTCTAAGTCAAATACGTGAAAGTGGTAGATGTAGAGTACTAGATACAATATGATATACAATAAGATCATACGGATACCCGCAAAATCACCTGCCTATCCAAAATCATGACCAAAAGTAGCGGTATCCGCAGAAGTAGATGCAATGAGAAGCCCTGTCGCGACTACTCTGAGGGTCAAGCCTGCAAAACACTGTGGCACAACGGGGGTGAGTTGCCAACTCGTGAATAATAAATAATATCATACATACAATCGCAAGTATGCACGAAAGCGATAGTCTGCAATATATAAGCCAATGGCATAAGCATAACAGTACGGATATGCAGTAACATCATGATCCAGGTACACCTCTAGGGTGCAATAACTACATGAAACAATGTATGTCAAATAAATCCCGAGTATGGAATAGCATATAAAATCTCATGCATGAATCATCATCATGGAACCTGAGTGTCCAACATCGACACTCGAAACATCATGAAAACCCGTGTCCAGTATCGACACGTAAATACTCATCTCTTAGGCGCCGCATACTCAGATCGGCCCACATATATCCGTCTCATATCATAACTCCAAAACGGTATCTTCCGGATATCCGTCGAGTTCTATACAATCACCGGTAGGTAGTATTCTCTCTGCCAGGCTCATCTTCTACCGCCCAACATACCTTTCTTGCCTCGGGGTACCATACTGGGTCCACTATGTACCCACAAACGGCTCATCCAGCTCCTCGAATCAGGTATCACACAGCTCAGAACCGAGAAAACTTATGGTGGACTCCTCGAAATATCATATCAAGAGAAACCGTGTTTTAAAGCAACATGTAATTCTTTATGAAATATATTCGCGGTTCTCAAATCCAGAAAACGCATGAAATCGGTACATCAATGCATATGTCCATGAAATACAATGCACGCGACATGGAATGGTGATGTGAGCATATCAAGGAAAAATCGCTCTTCTAAATATATCAAGTTTTGCGGTTTCCCAATTTTCACGAAATCGAAGTGCAATATCTTTTGAAAGCAATGGGTGATTATAACAATGTATGTATGTATGCATGTGTGTATGATGCAATAGAACAAGATTTAACATCTAACTATTAGTGAGCAAGAAAGCAGTACAATAAGTTATCCAAGGTAATTTCTATAGTGCACGTGTCATGGCAATTACTAACGGTGTGTGTGTGTGTCATACAATTTGGTGCTCGTGCAACATGAACCGTTAGTAATAGTGCCGTGTCTCATTAATACTATGTCCATATACAACAAGAAATGGGGTATGCAACAATGGTACTCATGCACAATCGATGTATACTTATAAATAATAGTCATGTCACTGAATCCAACTATCGACGCATAACGCCATACGGACGATTCCCCCGTAGATGTTAAATCTACTCACCGATGATCTCGAGATAGGTGAATCCAACCACCTCCTTCCCTTTCCCAGTAGCGCCCGAAGTCCCTGCAATCGATCCTAATATCACACAAAACATAACGAGTGAAATTAGTGAACTGCGATAACACACGGATACAACGGCAACAACAAACCGACTCCCACAAGCTACCAAGTGTTCGCTTAGCGGCTAAACGCGTGCATCGACAACCTAGACCAATCCTACAGCTACTAAACATACGAAACACTTAAACGTAATTGGATAAATCCGTATCGCACGTTGCCGAAATGCTCGAATTCTAGCTAAACGGTCCCAGATTTTTCTACACAAAGAATTAGTGAAAGTTGCAAGTTCCACGAGACTACAAACAACCCCAGAGACCCCACGACCAAGACACCAAACCCCATTCCCCAATCTGGCTACAATTTGCAGCCAGAATGAATATATTTGCGGCCAAAAGTGGAAGGGGTGGTCTCAGGTTTTTAGGGTAGCTCATAGGTCTCAAAACTAGGTCTCTGTGATGGCAACTTCTCAAACAAAAACCTGGTTCGATAGCAGATTCACCCGAGACTCGAACTTAATCAAAAAGCGATACAGACACTAAACTTAAAACATTATGGTATTAAACTGAAACTATTTTAGCAAAACAACTTCTCTATAGCCTAAATAACAGTTAAGGATCATTACCTCTCCGAAACTTGAGAAAAACCCTAGCTTTCCAAGTTCCAAATCATCACAAGAGGGTTCAAGCAAGCTTGATGAAGTTTTAGTGAGATTTAAAGAAGATTTAGGCTTAGGGTTTGAAGAAAATAAAGATCAAGAAAAGGGTTTTAGTGGAGAAGAAGGAGAACAATAAAAATGAGAGTGTGTGAGTGATGAGGGAAAATGAGGGAGTGGGATTAAGAAATGAGCCATGCCCTCTCTCTCTCCTCATTAATTGCTCCATTCTTGCCCCATGCCTCATCATTCTCTCAATTGTCAACTCTCTCTCTCTCTCTTAATAAAAGATAAAACTCTTTACTAAAAATAGGTGAAATGAGTTAGCATGGTATGAAAATGGTTTAGTATGCCATGGCTAGTTAAGCCTAGTCGACACCTCCTTAACCCTAAAGTTAACATGCACAAGTGTGTGCAAGCTTAAAAATAATATAATAAAATATTATTTAATTTTATTAAAATATGTAAAAACTATTTTGGTTAAATTTTTATTAAAAACCCGCATTATCATTTACTTAACATCAATCGCATTCTAAGATGTTACAATATTGATGCCGTCGGGTAGCTAGCGTCATGATTGAGGATTGGATGATATTCAATCCATACCTATGATAAAGACGTCGGCAAAGGACAAGGTTTTACATGAGTCGAGCGTGAATTCCCGTTCCGATAGGGATTCGTTTTCGGTCAACGGACGCACACAAGTTATGAATGCTTAAGCTTACTTCAATAAGAATCTCAGGTAAAAGTGATGCGGTTTGAAATATGAATATATAAGCTATTTATTATTATGTTTTTCTTATCTGGTCTATAACCATTAGAAAAACAAGGTTGTGCGTCGACCTAAGCGAATTCAATGCAGCTATGAGACCCAGCAATGAAGATGGCCCCATCCCAACTCTATCCCAAAAGCCTATCATCTTGTTTTTTCTGTTGTTGCCACATCCGCATCGAATCGGTTACTATAAAACTTCTATTAAACATTAATATTAATATGGACCAGACTTCCTTTTCAAAATAAAATTCCAGACTTCCTTTTCAAGATTAGCATTTTTCTATTTTAGTTTATTATCATTTTTTTGATTGATTTTGCTAGGATTTTTTTCCGTTGGATTATCAAGATTATGCGTTATTCATGAAGAAGAAGGAAAAATGGATATAATAGGAGTTAGAAAAACATTTTTCAATTAGAAAGGATAAAAACGCTTATTATGATATTTCAGAGGATATAAGTGCTCGAACCTCTCAGCACAAAATACATGGTGTATGGTGTATTCGCTGTTAGCCCTAATTAATTTTGTAACATGATACAGTTAAGGACATTAATGGCATAGTATCATCTTCTTTATTAAATTTTGGTACCAATAATTTCCAGCCAATGGAATCCCAAAGAAAGGGACCTTACTAGTTCTGAGGGCATTTCGGTATTGAATAATTACATACATGCCATTAACCCAAAGAAATTGTCAGGGGATTTTCGGTAAACTTGGAATAGAGATTCATGCATCATTTGTTGCGAAAATGTTTCATTTTCTTTGTTTGGTTAGTAACAAACTTGAGTTGAAAATGTAAATGGAGATGCAAAAATCATCATATTCTTGTAAAATTTGTTATGATATGCAAATTTGGAACAAATGTTGTATTTTCTTGATTTTTGTTCAACTAAACACAAAAAATTGTTTGGATTTGAAAACCTAATTAATAAAATTATAGCACTAATGGCAACCTAACAGTTTATTTGGGTCATTTCTTTATTGCTGCTAACGAAACATGCCCAGCACAAACTATTATTGGGTGACATAAATTAGATAATGTACATTTGTATGTAATTTATGGTAAGATACGGAGGGTGTGGGCCTCATCAAGTCATATGTGGGCCTCATCAAGTCATAATGGGTGATATCTTAAATAATATTTATTTATAGGGGTTTGATTTTTTATTTGTTTGAGAGATTTTGTTATCTCTTGGGATTTGATCTACCCTAGTTTTAGGATGAAATTTATTTTTATTTCAAGTAAAAAAATAAATTAAAAGGTTTACATGTTAAATTTCTAGGTTAGAGTGATTCACTAGGAGCCAAAACTCTGATTAAAATCCTCTGGGCCATAGGTTACATTTTCTATTGATTAATGCTCAAATAAATTTTGTGGTTTTTTCGGAAACAGCTGTAAAGTCTTTATTTGCAATAAATATAGATTTCAGATGTTTTACGGTTTTTTTTTTTATAGCATTTGCATTTTTAGAGCATCTTTTATTTTTCGGCATTATTCGGTTTGCGCTTATCTCAACCAAATTGTCTGTAGCAAATGCTACTACATAAGTCTGCAATGTTTTGTTTTGTTTACAAAGCGGTTGAAGTCGGATATAGACAGGAGAAAAATGAGGTAAAGGCCACGGTTGCATGACCAACTCTACAGGGTGGATCCCATCCCAATTAAACCCAGAGCCGCTACCCTTCCTGTTTTATGCTCTTTGGAGTTGTGGTGGTCAACCACATCACCATCAACCTCTATTTTTTTTTCTTTTGAATGTGGCTCTCTTCGGAAATCGAACCGACGACCTCTCATTTTATAAAGGAAAGCTAAACCAGCCAAGCCTAGCTCTGTTGGTACCATCAACGTATATGGAGAAAATTTATAGAATCATTCCCTTCAAAAGATATTATCTTCTTTCATCGGTCATGGAATTATTCAAATTTTACCTACGACCTCAACAATGGAGCCTAGCCTCAACCACAATACTAAGTTTACAAGGAAAGCAACTTGTACATCAACGCATTGTTGAAGCTAGCGTAGTGAGTTACATTGTCATTGAGAAAACTACCCTTGGTAATTTGATCAAATAGGTGACTCAATTAAACGAAAGCAACAGCTAAGAAGAGAATTAAAGCTTTTAAGATCAATTAAGAGTTTAATTAATTAAGGCCTTGTTTTAATGATGGTGATGTTGATATATACATGATGGTTTGTTGTTACATGTAATATTGATGATAAGGAGACATGCGTTTCTCCTTTCATAAGAAATTAAGAAGCAATCTAAATAATACCAGCTGGCATATGTATATCATGTGTTATGATCATCAATTATTGGAATTTTTTTCCATTGATGTACTTTAGCAATAATATATCTTCCCGGCTTTATCGAAACGGTTTAGGTATAGTATAACAACATGATTTAGATGCTACCGAAGTTTGAAGATCTAACTTTATAGTATTCTGAAGCTTGGTGTTCGCCAAATGGAATTTTTAGGATCTCCCTGGAAACTCGAAAGCCAACAAAAAATATTTGAATTAAAGTTTACACATGTATTCTAATTTGATTGGATTTAATATGTGTAAAACATCTTTCTATTTTTCTCCATCATCACTCCAAGAAAAATAACTTTATTCCGTTTGGCCAAACCCGACGGAATAAATGATGAACCAACGAAAAAATTTATTCCGTCGGACACAGTTTGACAAAAAAAAACGGCCGCGCAATAAGTGTTATTATGTTGGGTCTTTTAGTTATTTCGTCGTATAATTATGTTCCGTCGGCTGACCGTCGACAAAATAAGTCAAGAAAACCTGGGCTTTTTTCACATTTTTTCCCCAGGTAACAGACTTTTTCGTCGGTTTAATCTTTTTCCATCGGATCCAACCCGACGAAAAAAGTAGCGTACAAAGAAAAAAAAATGTTGAATTTGATTATCGAAAAAATCGTTACATATTCAATTCAATATGCTGCTATACAAGATATATATTCACCACAAACTTATTTCAATCCACGACAAATCCACTTCAAATATCCACAAACTCATTTCAATCCAAGAAAAATCCAATTCAAATATCCACATACTCATTTCAATCCACTGACAAACTCAATTTAAATACACACAAAATATATACAAATCAATTCAATTACACCTTCTGATCAAAACGAAACCAAGGGTTATCAACTTATATTCGGTACTTTGCAAAAAATGACGAGAATACACGGGATCGACGAAATATGAGTCTTGCCGAGAGAGAGAGAGAGTGATAAATACGTTTACTAAAGATGGAGCTCACTGGGGCGGCGCCGCCATTGTCGTGGGGGCCGGAGGATAGTCGAGAAAATCGAGCAGGTTCTACAGTGTTATGAATAGACAAGTATTAGAAAAAGACATACACGATAACTATATGAAAGTTGTATTGAAAAGAAGAATTATCTATTAAATTTACATCCGGTACTTCCTTTCCTTGAAGCACTAGCCTTTGGATCATGAGTCTCCTCGTCTGAATATCGGCTAGGGCTTCTGCTCTAATCAAACTCATAGATGAAACCGAAATCGAAACGGGTCTAGATGCAGAAGGAGACGAGAAGACGCATGCTCGATCACCTATGGGAGTATGAAGAGAGCCGTTAGGACGGTATATCGGAGTAGACGGAAAGAGAGCTGGTGCCGCAGGAGGCATGGGTGTCGCGAAAGGTGTGGGCTCCTGAATGAATATCCCTTGACACACACGAGAAGGATGCAAACCCGAACCATAATGGGCGTGATATACCGTAGGCGAAATGCCATTGTTGCCCATGTTAACTCTCCCGTGCCGGTCTGGGTTGTGTAGTTGAAAGACGCCCTCATTTATCACATGAAGCTTCTTGTCTGTAGGATCTCGGCCGTGCATCTCAACAAACGCACGGGCCCGCTGCTCAATCTCGTTTTCATTCGTTGCTGCAAGAAATTACAATATGAACCAAAGTTCAAGAACTCGTTTCGGTTTCGGTCTCTCATATATTAATTACTTAAATATATGGTTCTAAATTACAAGATAATGATCCTAGTGTTTAAAATCTAGTCATGATGCAAAATATTTTGAAAAATGTACTTAGATAAGTATTAATATAGGTTTCGGTTTCACTTTTTTGCGATTTTCTGATAACGAAAGGCTACAATGACCACAATGATAGTAAAAATGGTATTAAAAAAAATCATGTAGGAGTATACTAACATAATACTCAGTCGCCTCCTGTGAGCTGAGGCAGCTGGAGTCACACGCAAACCCCACATGATAAAGATCCGTGCGACTGGGCATTGCTCCCGTATGTTTTGCCTTCCATTTAGACAAAAATTTGATTTATATCAAGTTTAGAAATTAAAGTTGACAAATAAAAAATATTTAAAGTGTTCTTACATGAGCAATTCCAAATCGAGAGGAGTTCATCCCTCCGCCCAACCAACGATCAGTATTGCGACTCTGCACCGCTGATCCCCACTGGCTCATCGCCTGTCATTTAGATATGATATAATAAGTCATACTAATAAAGAATTAATGTCTAAACGCTATTAAAGTTATCGGCAATATACAAACCAAAAACTCAGGCAACTTGAAGTGGTCGATCATGGCGGCTCAATACTCGTCCATCCAATTCACGGGGTTTGCCGCCCATTTTGCCTCATCAATAGCGGCCTTCTTCTATTTCAAATGGACGGAGTATTTCAAATGGAAAGAGTATATGAATAGTAAGTCTCGGACGATGTGTAGAGAAATAGGAGAGCTGTCAATCCACCAGACTATGGAGAAGTGCGCCTACAAAGAAACACAGAAAATGTATTAGGGTCAAACATATATATGCAATGTTAGGAATATGTATATCCTAGAGGCCATTATTGTATGATATAGTGGATGCTTGGACATATATATAGAGGACTTTCTTACTCGACATGATAGTATGCTATCTGGTTGCTCTTTATCTTAACATGTACACTTGTATTATTATACTGTCTCTCTGATACATGTTGATAAAACCCTTAGAATGTTTTCTTGACTATCAGGACTATGATGCGGATCATACTACTGGGACTTTTGTAGTCTACAAGCACACCCTTTAACTGTTTCTAGTCGAGAGAGTATCGAGACGGGACATCGATATTCCAGAGTAGACTAGTGTGTACGTTTCTTGATCCTGTAGGGGGTGATGGTTGATCTCATAACCATTGGTGTTTGACATCAAAGATTGTACACATGTGCTCATTAGAGAATGGGTACACTGAACAGGGCTTGCCGGGAACTCCTAGATGGTACTATACCTATCGTCATATAGCAGTTTTCTGGTGACACTGGTATAGGTTAGTCTGTAGACCCGAGATCGTCATAGTGTCTTGTGTGGTTCCCACCGTGCTTTGATTTTGTTACGACCCGAATGTACGGAACGTGACTAGCACTTAAATTACGCAATGTCTAGAGGCGTAACGTAATCTAAGTAAGCCAAAACCCAGAAATCTAAATTGTTAAATAAATAGAGTGAAGGAAAACTTGTTTTAAAGAAAGTGATTTTAACAAAATAAGGTCGCATTAAACATTTTAAAATCATCAAATATTCCCGAAAATTTCGGCAGAGTTTCCTTTGTAAATACTGGCCCCAAACGGGTATAATACAAAAATATGTATAAGTAATGAATAAATGCATCCCCAAGCGGGAGCTAGCTCTTCGCCAATGGCGGAATCACAACCACATGTAATATATATCATCATAATATGAGATAAGTATCTGAAAACAAGAAATAAAAAAAACACCACGTCGGCTCAAGTGAGCATCGACGCCAGAAATAGAATACATACAAATCTCACAAGCTTACCATCTAAGTCCAATATACAACTGGTGAAAACGGTAGATAAGGTAGATGGAATGTACTAGATACAATAATAATACACAAGGTGGAAACAAAATATCCTCGCAACCCACCTATGAGCGAACCGCAAGTCAATGCAAATGAAGCAAAATGAGGAAGTACGCCCGCCGCTACTGTGCTGACGGGTCAGACCTACTGTGGCACAACAGGGGGTGAGTTGCTCGCGGCGCTCCTTGCTCGCGGAGCGGCATACCGAAAAAAATGCACTTCCCCCTCCTCTCCTAACCTTGGGTTGATTGGCACAACTTAGTAGTAAGTAATATCTAATAAGGCTATTGTAAGTATGCACGTGAATGCATTACAATCTACATATACCAATATGATGCGATACACTAGTATGAATGCAACATGAATGGATAATCAACACGAAATCCAGATATAACTGACATGCGAGATCTGTATCCTTATCTCAGAAAAACTTTTGTATAATAAAAACTGGAGTATCATCAGTGAAATCGACAGAAAAGTCCGTGTCAAGTATCGACACAATATCCTCAATATCTCGGGCTCCGTCAGTCCGGATCGGCCCATATCATCAAAACTCACGACTACAGTCGGTATCCTCCGGATATCCGCCACGCTAGACATCACCGGTAGGTAGTCTTCCCCTGCCAGGCTCATCGCCATCCCCACAAAAACACTCTCGCCCCGGGATACCATACCGGGTCCACCGTGTACCCGAAACGGTTCATCCTACTCCTCGAATCGAGTCTCGAAAACCAACTCCAATCAGGAAAACTCATGGTGGACGACATATACATCATATCAGGAGAAAACCGCAACTTGCATTTTTAAAATGATAATAAGCTTATAAAAGTCTTGCGGTTTTCCTAAAAATCCAGAAATCTCATAAATACTGAAATCTCCATGAAGAATCACAATATATGAACATGCCGGAAATGATGAATGTCTATGATATGATAATATTTAAAAAAATGATGCATGACTAGAAGCTCTGTATGAATGATGATGCGATGAGGTATATTACTAACAAACCTGTATATACATCCTAAGAAAATGAGAATACAACTAAACGTTTACATATAATACATTATGCAAATGCACAAATACCAATTTTAGCAAGTTCTATAGTGTTCGTGACATAGCAATTACTAATGGCGTGTGTGTTCGCATAGAATAGTGCGCGTGCGGTATGAACCAATGGTAATAGTGCAAGTGTCCTAGGTAATAATATCATATGTAAGAAGATGCAATGCCATGACATGAATGATTGGAAAACTACGCATATAACTACAAGAACCACTGATAATCCTAACTATCGGGCGCTTTGCGCCATCCAGACAATCCCCCCATAAATGTGTACATCTACTCACCTGGACACCTCGGCTAAACTAATCCAATCACAGCCTTTCCTTTCGCGCCGCGTCTGACGTCCCTGCAACCGATCCTAGGATTACACAATGCAACACATAAGGCTAGATACTCTGAAGAGACACGAAGATAAATGATACGAAGAATTAACGTCCACAAGTTAGACTTGTGTGCACTTGGTGCACAAAACGCGCACGACGTCGCCACGACCACAATTAAGGGTCGCTATACGTAGCAATCCCCAAACCTAGAACTCAATCGCACCATTCACACAATCACAACATATTACATATCTTAAAAATTAAGTTGTAGCTCATCACCACCTCAAACCTAAATAAAACCTAATTATTCTAAAAACCTAGTAAGCAAACAAAAGGAATTTTTAGTGCAAAACTAGGTGTTTTAGCAAACCTAGTGGCCATAAATTTCACTTACTATTTTAGTCAGACCACACGATTATTAACCATATTTTAATTTCACCTATTTACACACTAATTATGAAATTAGTTTGCATGAAAATTTAATTAGGACATTTAAGAGTAAAGATTAGCAAGTTAACATCTAGATTAGATTTTGCAAGGTTTTTAGATGTTAATCTACACATGCTACCATAATTTAGTGATGTAAACTTTAACTTAATCTCAAACCCTTCTCTTTAATATTTAAAACATAAAATTAAACTATATTAACACCTAATTAAAATTAGATTTAAAGCAATAATTAACAAAGTAATAATTAGATTAAGATTTATACCTCACAATGGTTTGGAAAAGATCCAAACCTGCAACCAAAATGTAGACTTGATCCAAAGAACCATGCTAGATTGAACAAGGGATTTTTGTAGAGAATTAAACTAGAAATTAGTGTTGATTTTGTGGATTTTCTAGTGAGGAAATGAGGTATTTTGCAAGTGAGAAAGAGGAAAATGAGGGGAGGGGGCTGTTGCCGAATGGAAAGAGAGGGGTGAGTGAGGGTTTGGGTAAACTTACCTCCACAACATCACACACCATGCTCAAGTCAACATGCCCCATAGCTCATTTCACTTTTTATTTATTTTGTTTACTATTAAGTTTTCTTTAAATTTTCTAGAACCATCTTGACCAATTTTTTTTCATTTTAATAACAACATGTTACGTTTTGGTTTAATTGGGTCATTGTGCTCAAAATTTGAAGTTAACCCAAACTAATTTGTAATTAACACTAATTAAGGTATAAATGTATGATTAAAATAATAATTATAAATAAATAATTAAGGAAAATATTTATGTAAACTAGCAATTAATAGGTGACTAATTAAATATCAATACTAGCAATTACATAGTTAAAATAGGTATATTTAAGTCCATATGGAAAAATAAATATATCTTGGTTTTTACGAAAAACACGTATTATCAATAGTTAATACATAATTAACCTAATCGAATTTTTAGAACGTTACAATCTTCCCCCTTTAAAGAAATTCGGTCCCCGAATTTAAAATTTAACTACGCGTACCCTTGAAGAGATGAGCAAATTTCTTCCGTATCTCGTCCTCGGTCTCCCAGGTGACCTCTTCGCTGTTCGGCCACGCCAAAGAACCCTTACAGACGGTATAATCTTTGACCTAAATTTCTTCACCTGCCCATCTAGAATGAGTACCGGCTGTTCGGTGAAAGAAAGATCGTGCTCCAGCCGGATCGTCTGATACTGTATTGCGTGAAAGGGTCATGAAGGTACTTGTGGAGTATCAATACATGGAACACGGGGTGAACATCTGGGAAGCTGTATGGAAGAGCCAAACGATAAGCAACTGTGCCGATACGCTCGAGAATCTCAAGTGACCCACAAATCTAGGAGTAAGCTTCCCTTTCTTTCCGAATCTCATCATGCCCTTCATTGAAGAAACCCGCAAGAACACATGATCACCCACGGAAAACTCGAGTATGCACTGACGTCGATTAGCATAAGATTTCTTCCTGCTCTGGGCCGCTCTCATTCTATCCCGAATCAACTGGATCTTCTCGGTCGTCTCCTGCACAATCTGCGGTCCCAAAACACTGCTCTCACTGAGCTCTGTCCAACAAACACGCGATCGACATCTCCTCCCATATAACGCCTCGAAGGGTGCCATATGAATCGTCTCCTGGAAGCTGTTATTATAGGAGAACTCTATCAAGGGAAAATGACGATCCCAACTGCCACCGAAATCTAGAACGCAAGCTTGGAGTATGTCCTCAAGAGTCTGTATGGTCCGCTCTGACTGACCGTCGGTCTACGAATAGAAAGCTGTACTGAAACTCAATTGATGCCCAAAGTCTCCTGATGTTCCTACAATAGTCAGCTGGTGAACTGGGTGCCTCTGTCGGAAACAATGCAAGTAGGAACTCCGTGTAGTCGCACAATTTCATCAACATATATCCGAGTATACTGAACGAATCCGAAAGTGGTCTTTACTGGCAGAAAGTGAGCTGCTTTCATCAATCGGTCTACGATCACCCAAATATAGTCATACCCTCGACTGGTGCCAGGTAAACCCACGATAAAATCCATAGATATTTTCTCCCACTTCCACTCCGGAATGGGCAAAGGCTGTAATTCTTCTGCTGGCCTCTGATGCTCGGCCTTGACTTGTTGACAAGTCAGGCATCTCGAAACAAACTCTGTGACATCTCTCTTCATCCTTTCCCACTAGTAGTCATCTCTCAAGCCATGGTACATTTTAGTGGAACCCGGATGGACACTATACGCTGACAGATGTGCCTCCTCTAAAATCTCGCGTCTCAGCCCCTCTGAATCTGGCACACACAGTCGAGTCCCAAATCGTAGCACTCCCTGATCATTGATCATAAACTCTAAATCTCTGCCCTGTCGAACCCGCTCCATGATCTCTGACAAACGGCATTGCCGGGCCGTGCCTCACGGATACGGTCAAATAACTGTGGACGTACACGGACATGGGCAAGTTGTCCCCCGGTCGACGTAGACTCGAACTGTACTTGGCTCTCACATAGAAGCTGCCAATCTGCCATTGACTGTCTCTGAACTGCGCTCAAACAAGACAAGCTACCTCCGGACCTCCGACTCAAAGCATCTGCCACAACATTCGCCTTGCCCGGATGATAAAGAATCTCGCAGTCATAGTCTTTCACTAGCTCCATCCAACGGCGCTATCTCAAATTTAAATCTCGCTGCTGAAAGATGTATTTTAAGCTCTTGTGGTCCGTAAATATCTGGCACGACTCGTCGTATAAGTAGTGTCTCCAGATCTTAAGTGCAAAAACCACCGCAGCCATCTCTAAGTCATGAGTGAGATAGTTCTTCTCGTGCTTCTTCAACTGCCGAGAAGCATAAGCGATGACCCTGCCATGCTGCATCAACACATAGCCGAATCCCACTCGAGAAGTATCGCAATAAACCACGAAACCGCCCTATCTGAAGGCACAAATAATACTAGCGCAACAGTCAAACGGGTCTTCAACTGCTGAAAGCTCTGTTCGCATGCCTCGATCTAAAGAAACGGAACTCCCTTCCGGGTCAACCCGGTCAACGGTGCAGCTATACAAGAAAAATCTTGAACAAAGCGTTGGTAGTATCCGGCCAAACCCAAAATGCTGTGAACCTCTGTCACTGATACGGGTCTGGGCCAGTGCTGAACGGCCTCGATCTTCTTTGGGTCCACGCGTATGCCATCTCTCGTTACCACGTGACCCAAGAAATCAATATTATCTAGCCAGAAGGCGCACTTGAAGAATTTAGCGAACAGCTGATGCTCTTTCAACGTCTGCAATGAAATCCTCAATTACTGCCCAGGCTCCACTCGGCTCCAAAAGTATACTAGGATGTCCTCAATGAACACGATAATAGACTGATCAAGAAACGGCCTGAATATACGGTTCATCAAGTCCATAAACGCTGCTGGGGCATTGGTGAGCTCGAACGACATCACCAAGACTCATAATGCCCATAATGTGTATGAAAAGCAGTCTTCGGAATATCATCCTCTCGAACCCGCAACTGATGGTAAACCGACCGTAAGTCAATCTTTGAGAAATTTCCCGCACCCTGGAGCTAATCAAATAAATCGTCGATGCGTGGTAAGTGATATTTGTTCCGCACAATAACCCGATTCAACTCACGATAATCGATCCACCAACACAAACTGCCGTCTTTCTTCTTGACGAACAGGACAGGGGCTCCCCAAGGTGACACACTCGGACGAATAAGCCCTTTATCCAGCAAATCTTGCAACCGATCCTTCAGCTCTTTGAGCTCTGCCGGGGCCATCCGATAAGGCGGTATAGAAATAGGCCCCGTGCCGGGAATCAAGTCAATGCAGAATGTGATATTGAATTCTGCTTTGATACCAACTTTGTCACGACCCAAAAGTACGGAACGTCACCGGCACTTAAATTACAAAATGTCTAAAGGCGTAACGTAATCTAAGTAAGCCAAAGCCCAGAAATCTAAACCATTTAAAGAAATAGAGTGACGGAAAACTCATTTAAAAGTCAAGTTAATATAGAAAAAGTCACCTTGAAAGTCTTTATAATAAGCTCAAGTTTTATAAAAAAAAATCGGCAGAGTCTCCTTTGTAAATACTGGCCCCAAACGGGTACAAACAAGAATATATACAAGTAATGAACAAAGGCATCCCCAAGCGGGAGCTAGATCTTCGCCAAACGGCGGAATCACAACCACGTGCAATATATATATCCTTATAATATGAACTAAGTATCTGAAAACAAGAAATAAGAAAACACTACGTCGGTTCAAGTGAGCATCGACACCAGAAATAGAATACATACAAGTCTCACAAGCTCACCATCTGAGTCCAATAAACAACTGGTGGAAAACGGTAGATAAGGTAGATGGAGTATACTAGATACAATAATAATACACAAAGTGGGAACAAAATATTCTTGCAACCCACCTACGAGCAAGCCGCAAGTCAAAAAAAAAAAGAAACAAAAGAGAAAGTACGCCCGCCACTATTGTGCTGACGGGCCAGACCTGCAAAATACTGAGGCACAACGGGGGTGAGTTGCCAACTCGTGAGTAGTAAGTAACATCTACTAAGGCTATTGTAAGCATGCACGCAAATGCGTCACAACCGACATATACAATCCGATGGGATGCACTAGTATGAATGCAACATGAATGCATAATCAAACACGAAACCTGAATATGTCTGGTATAGGAAAATCTGTATTCTTATCTTGGTAAAACTTTTGTATAATAAAACTGGAGTATCATCAATGAACTCGACTGAAAATCCGTGTCAAGTATCGACACAACATATGTATATCTCAATGTCTCAATATCTCAATATCTCAATGTCTCAATATCTCAATAGACGTCACTCAGACCGGCTCTCAAATATGTCACATCCCACGACTCCGGTCGGTATCTTCCAGATAACCACCGAGTCAATAATAACCGGTGGGTAATGCTCCCTTGCCGGGCTCAACTCCTTCTCAATACGTCCATCTTGCCCAGGGGTACCTCACCGGGTCCACCATGTACCCGCAGACGATGCATCCCCCTCCTCGAATCGGGTATATGATACAGCTTAAGAACCGAGAAAACTCATGGTGGACGCCACACATCGTAACACGAGAAAATCGCAACTCACATTTTTTAAAATGATAATAAGTTTATAACATTCTTGCGGTTTTCCCCAAAATCCATAAATCTCATAAACACTGAAATCTCCAAGAAGAACCACAATATATGAACATGTCAGAAATAATGGATGTGTATGATATCGATAATATACCATGCGATGTACGACTAAAGTTATGTATGAACGATTGGTACGATTGAGTTCTAGGTTTGGGGATTTTCATGTATAGCGACCCCTAGTTGTGATTTTGTGGCGTTGTCGCGAGTGCGTTTTGTGCACCAAGTGTATGCGCGTCTAGTTGGTGCGCGTTAACTACTTTGTACCGTCTTGACTTCGCATCTATTTAAGTGGTTAACCTCATGTATACTTATTGTGCGATTCTAGGATCTGTTGCAGAGACGTCGGACGTGACAAGAAAAAGGAAGGCTGTGATCGGACCAGATTTGCCGAGGTGTCCCGGTGAGTAGATGTACACATCTATGGGGACATCGTCTGGATGGCGCAAGGCGCCCGATAGTTAGGATCATTAGTAGTTCTTATATTTATATGCATAGTCTTTAAATCATTCATATCATGGCATTGCATCTTTTTACTATGCCTACCCTTCAGGGACAGAGTGATCTGCCTTCTCCAGGACGGATAGCTAGGCTGGAGTCGAGTATTCAGGACTTGTGACAGATGGTTGGATTATTAGTTGGGGTTAGCCGAGCTCTGAGAGCCGATGATGTCCCTCCTACTGCGGGGACTGTGATTGTACCTGCTGCTCAGGCAGCTGTTTCTGTTGTTACCGAGATTATTTCTGTATCCTTATAGGAGTTTTTGAGGCTGAAACCTCCAGTTTTTACCGGCACAGATGCAGCGGAGGATCCGCAAGCAATCCTCGATAGGATGGTTAGGATTGTCGTTCACATAGATGTTCTGACGAGATATGGGTTGAGCCTGCGAGTTTTCGTCTAGAAGGTCTTGCTCAGACATGGTGCGAGTCAGTCGAGAGAGGCCGAGCTGCAGGTCTACCTCCTATGACTTGGGATGAGTTCACCACTGTATTTCTTGCTTGTTTCTTTCTGGAGAGCGTTCGAGATGCTCGAGCTCGAAGTTTTGAGTCTTTGCGCAAGACTCCAGGGATGATAGTATCCGAGTACGACATTCAGTTTACTCAGTTGTCCGATATGCTCCATACTTGGTGGACACTGAAGAGAAATGGATAAAGTGGTTTGTGCGGGGATTGGACATGCATTTACTTCTTTCTATCGGCGCCCAGCTTTTGACACTTGCGTCGCTGCTATGGACGCGGCTTTACGGTTGGAGGAGCGTATTTCTGAGACTTCGGTCGTTTCTGGACCAAAGCGGATTTGTACCGGTATGCCAGCTCAGAGGTGGGTAGGTAGACGCCATGACAGGTTCTTTCCAGGAGAAGGTGGTGGCAGAGGCAGAGGACAGCCGGCTACTAGTGGGAGACAGGCCCGAGTGTTCGCTTTGACTCCACAGGATGCGCATGCATCCAATACCGTTGTGACAGGTACTTGTTCCCCTCCGAAAGACGGCCGAGACATGGCGTCTCGCCTGAGATTCGGGGAAGATGCTAATTGGTGCTATCCGTCCACCTCTCCGAAGATGCCAAGTTGATTTATGGCACCGTGTATCGAAGGTTTAGACGGATGCGTTCGATGTAGCAGACTTCGTCAGATTCCCCCTCGTTTGAGGGGTTTTTGATTGTGGGGACGCTCTTCCCTGCAGGCGCAAGCCCCTGCAGTTAATTACGCTACCGCGTTGCGGTAACAGCTTTCTCCTTCTCCAGATGGTCACTTCGTGTCGTGGGTGTTTGTTTTGTTGCCCGTGGATTGTTTACGGAGACTGAGTTACGTCGTCGCCCGTAGGGCGTGGACTAGTCCAAATCCGTATTATCTTAGATTTGGGTTTGGGGGTTTGGTTTGAGGATACGTTAGCCATATTTGAGGCTAAGATCAACTCAAACGTTTGTTAAGGATACGTTAGTCCAGTTTGAGACTAAGATCAACTTAACGGGATCGTTTAGATCCGACAAAAGAGCGTTTGGGCTCTAATGTTCCAGTTTAGGGACCTAGTGGTCCATTAAATGTATAGCCGTCGGGACCCGTCACCTCTCTGACGACGTTGAAGGATTACAACGACAGATGTCAGAGGAGTTCAGAGATGTACCCTCGAGCCAGAGTTAATTAGGGGGATTCATAGTCCAGTTTGTTTGAAGGTTTAAGGATACGTTAGCCATCTTTGAGGCTAAGATCAACTTAAACGGGACCGTTTAGATCCAACAAAAGAGCATACGGGGCTCTATTGTTCTAGTTTAAGGACATTGCGGTCCATGGGTAGTTTAAGGACATTGCGGTCCATTGTTAGTTTTAAGACATCTCGGTCAAGGTTAAGGACGTCGTAGTCCATGGGTTTAAGGACCCCACAGTCCATTGTTAGTTTTAAGACATCTCGGTCAAGGTTAAGGACGTCGTAGTCCATGGGTTTAAGGACCCCACAGTCCGGTATGTGCTCTGGATGCTTCACACGGGTTCACTGCCATGCTCTGCGAGGACCAGGCTCCGCTCTGGACGTTTTCCACGGGGTCAAAGAGTGACATTATCCGCGTTCCACGTAACCAGGAATTTTGCATTAAACACGGGTTTAAGGACCCCGCAGTCCGTATCAATGTGTGGTCGTCGGGACCCGTCACCTCTTTGAAGACATTGAGGGATTACAATGCCAAGTATCAAAGGAGTGAAGAGATGTACCCTAGAACCGGAGTGGATTAAATAGTCCTTGGCCCAATTTGGGGTCAAGACGAATTAATTATGTTATGAGTCCATTGGCCCAGTTAATCACAAATTGAGGACTTATGGCCATCTTGGGCTAAGTCCAATCAGGAGAGGCTTTGCCTCTATCCATTTAGGCCAATTGGGCCAAAGCCTAGTGCTAAACACTACAGAGCAGTCAGTGTTGAACACTGGGAATGAGGTTGACAAGTTAGTGTTTAACACTAAGAGATAATTGGTGTTGAACACTGGGAATGAGGTTGACAAGTTAGTGTTTAACACTAAGAGATAATTGGTGTTAAACACCAGCAACAAGGCTTTCCAAATTAGTGTTAAACACTAAAACAGATCAGTGTTTAACACTGCAGATAAAGCTTTTTAATTAGTGTTGAACACTAAGGCCCAACAGTGTTTTAACACTGGGTTCGAGAGTTTTAATTTAGTGTTAAGCACTAAGGCAAGAGGGGTCACGTGGCAGCACGTGAGAGCGCCCTCCCTTCATTTATTCTGCTGAGATTATCGCGTCTTTCAGAGCATCACGTGCCATCACGTGATGGGCATTCAAATGCCTATGTATTAGAGCCTCTGCCAAGGGTCACGTGGATCACGTGGGGTGCTGCCTCAAAGGGACTTTCTGTAGATCTCTTGGGGGGTCACGTGATGACACGTGACCCTGCCTCTATGTATTTTGTTTAGAGGCTTTGTTAATCTTTTTCAGGAATTAAATTCCTCGAGCTGTAATTTTCAGAGGAATTAAATTCCTACTTCCTTTCGAAGACTTATATTCTGGAATAGAGTTTAACTCTGAATTTTCTGTAGGAGTTACATTCCTCATATATGTGAAGGGCTGAATAGGGTTAAACCCTAATAAAAGTTTTTAAGGAATTGAATTCCCATTCCCTGTTAAATGATGATTAAGGGAATTAAATTCCCGTTGTTTCAACAGAACTAAGTTCTTAATTAGGG
This sequence comes from Agapanthus africanus, assembly GCA_030015575.1. Taxonomy (NCBI): domain Eukaryota; kingdom Viridiplantae; phylum Streptophyta; class Magnoliopsida; order Asparagales; family Amaryllidaceae; genus Agapanthus; species Agapanthus africanus. The sequence goes on from CM057348.1 coordinate 53,638,850, forward strand.
TTAAACCCTGTTTCTTTTTATTCTGAAGGAATTAAATTCCCATGATACAGGGTCAAGCCCTAATTTTATTTGAAAGGAATTAAATTCCTATAGTTCTGTGAGAATTAAATTCTCGTGCTTGCATTCCCTCTCTATGTTTTGGATCTGCATGGCAGGATCTCAACCCATTGAGAATTAAATTCTCAACCTCAAGGGGAGATGTGCACTTTGCAGATCCTCTATCAAAGAGAGAAGAAATATGTTCTTCTGTTTTATGTATCAGAGTTAAACTCTGTTGAGAATTAAATTCTCTTTTTCTTTCAAGGAGCTTTTCCCTTTCTTACCTAGGGTTTTTGCAGAAGATCCAAGTTTCTCCAAGTATCGAAGCTCTCTTTCTTTTCTTTTTCTCTCCTTGTCTCTGTATATATATATCTCTGTGTCTCTTGGCTCCTATTTATAGGAGAAGCAGCCGAATCAATCAGTTTTTGACGAATCTTCATGAGAGATTTGATTTGCATCCATCATTCGTTTTGGACCTTTGGATTATTAGGTGAATTTTATTCACCATTGGATTTCAAATCCAGGGATTTTTCCTTTGTTGTTTCGGTTAGATTTAAAGGGGAAATCTTTCCAAACCCGAGATTTTCCCATAGATAGATGATATTTCACCACCTCTGAATCTTTAATTTGATTGGTTCCAGATAGCCGTTTTCCTTTGGAAAGATTTGAATTTCTTTCACAATTTAATTCTGTTAACACAATGGGCTTTGAAAGCCGGTCACGTGTGACCATGTGACCCATGGTCACGTGTGAGCACGTGACCCCCTTTGGAATGAGCCTTTTCTTTTCTTTTGCGCTCTGTCTTCTGATCGTTGCTTAAACGTCACGTGCCACCACGTGACTCCTGGTCACGTGTGAGCACGTGACCCTTGTTTGAACTCTCTTTCCTTGGTTCATCTGGAGAACGAGTCTGCTGCTTTGAACGTCACGTGCCAACACGTGACCCTGGTCACGTGGAAGCACGTGACCTCTTCTGAAGCCTTTTCCTTGACTTGATCAGGGAACTGGTGTGCCTTTGACGCTTGCATTTAAATGTCACGTGCCGACACGTGACCCTTTCTGAAGCCCTTTCCTTGATATAGTTGGAAAACTGAACTTGACTTGATGATTCTTTTAGGTGTCACGTGCCAACACGTGACCGCTAGTCACGTGTAAGCACGTGACCCTCTTCTGAAGCTTTTCCCAGAAGCTTTCCTGATTTTAAATCAGGAAACAAATGCCCCCACAGCGTTGTTCTCACGTGTCTGCACGTGAGTGCAACGCTGTCACCTCTTGTGACCGTTGGATTCCTCTAGGGATCTGGGGAGACGAAACGTTTTCATTGTCTTCTATAAATACCTCTGTCTCTTCATAGGAGCCTTCACTTTGTTCATCTTCTTCTTCTGAGAACTTCTTCCTTGAGAATTTAATTCTCGCTTCCAGAGCTTAGTTCTCTGCCTTGAAACAATTTTCAGAGGTTAACTCTGTTCGAAAAGATTTCTTTTCTTCAGGTAATGTTCTTGGACAAACGATGGACCTTCACATTCCTCTGGATTTTAAATCCAAAACAAGGGTTTTTACCCTTTTCTCTTCATGTTTTCCCATAAGAACCGCTTAACCTTCAAACTGTAGATCTTTTAGGGTTTAGATGATCTTTGGGGAGATGATGATGGCGTTTCAACTCCATGGAATTTAATTTCCATCCAAAATGTTTCTGGGAATTTAATTCCCTTTTCTTAATAAGGAATTTTAATTCCAATGAAGAACTCGATTTCTTCACACAGAGGCTTCCTGGGGTCTCTTGGCCCGAGGTTGTTCTTCTGCAGTTAATGAAACAGGAGTTTTCTAATGAATCTCATGACCTTTATTTCAGGTATCATGGATGCCATCTGTATGGTCTTGACGAGATCATTTCCTATGGGAATATTCGTGCACTGGGCCGGAGTCAGAACCAGGAGTTCACCGATGCTCAATGTGCCGAGATTATGAGCCGCTTTGATGAGTACAACCATCGGCTACTCCCCCGTCGCTCTTCTCTTCTGAGGCTGATCGTGCTGGCGATCAGGGAGGCTCTCGCTCTATTCTGCGCTGGTGTGCCCCTTGGGGCATTGGACGCCGCCGAGGATAAAGTACACTCGGTGTATCTGATGCACTTGATCTCAAAGAGAAGGCGGGATAATCTCATTGATCTCCTGCATCAGATGTTCCAGCAGTCGGCCATACTTGCCGCCTATCGGAGGGTGGAGGACATTCGTGAGGACCCCGATGCTTGTGACCGTGAGAGGAAGCATACTCGGGAGGTTCGAAATGCTTGGAAAATCTTGAATAAAGTTAATTTTGAGTTTCTCAACCCATGCCCCGCATCTGAAGTTTTACCGTTGTAAATGTGTCCTCTGTGTTTTGTATGAACCTCTTGAAGTATGAGTGACAATTGTTATTATGTCTTTCTATGTTTGCATGTCTTTTCTCTGGGATTTTATCATTTTGCTACTGTTGTTGTTGGTGCTTTCAATATGCAGGGTGCTACTCCGTTTTTTTTAGTGTACATCAGGTTTAGTCCTCACGTAGCCTGCACATGGGGTCCCTTGATGTGGCTGTTCACAAAATCTTCTCATGCCCTATTTTCAGCGCACAATATTGGACGCAGAAAAAGGGGCCTTGGAAATAATTCCATCTCCTTGATTTTCGATGCCTTTCCTTTTTTGGGCCTTGGAAATAGTTTCACCATGCAAGATTTTCCGCGCACAGCACTTAATGCATTTCCTTATATATGATGCTATAGCTTCCCTTTTCCTCTCACAAAGAGATTTATATTATTATTATTATTATTTTTTATCTTAGAGTAATTTGTCTTGAGAAACAAACGAGCGCCATGGCCTGCAATCGCCCTCATGCTCGTCGACAGCCATGGGAAGTTCCTATTGAGGAAATGGTCCCCCGCTTTGCTGCTCGGTTGGTGGATCCCCTCCTTACCGACAACGAATGCGACTCAGCCATGCATGAACTCTCGATCCGTAGGGGGTCCCCCCTCCCGATGGGTTCTCTCTGGCTCCGGATGATTCTCAAGGCCGTGCTTGCCGACATCCCTCCTCACCCGGCGGAGATGACCCTGGCGATGCTCGACACGGCAGAAGAAAAGCTCGAGGGTTTTCATGAAGCGTGCCTGATTACTCAGGCTTTGAAGGATTGCTCAATTCATCTGCTGAGCCAAATCAAGGCCCGGCGAGCTATTATGTCTGCTTTCGCGGACGAACACGGCGCCAATCGATGGGGAGCGACTCCTCGTGAGAACCGTCGCTTTGACGTGCTGGAGAAAGCAGAGAGAGAGATGGAGAATTTTGTCCTCTGTTTCATTAACCCTTGTGCCGTTGATCCCATATTTGGTGACCTTTTCCGTTAGCGTAGAACATTTTTAAATTAGTCCCTCCTTTTTTACGCTTTATGCCGAGATTCCGTGTAGGCTTGGTGTTAGTATTTATGTTTCCGCCTGCATAAATAAACTTTGTATTCTTCTCATGAGAACTTTCTTTAATTGCAAATGCTACCATCGCTTTCCTGCGCATCAGACCATTTTGGGTATTATGAACGTTCATGCGATTGCAAATGCTATTATTATTATTATTCCCTTTTTGAATACTCATATGACTGCGAACGCATGCTTGAAATATGTCGGAAACTTTTCTTGTTGCCTTTCACATCAGGCGATGTGAGCGCGTTTTAGATCGATTATTCCCGTCAACTGGAAGCCCATTTATATGGTCTTGTCAATGTCTTGTTTCCAAGGCTGTGGTTACGAAAGCGAGCTTACGTGGCCTGATAGAGCGATACGTAACGAACATAAGATTGTGGCTCTCGATAAAGCTGCCACGTTCACTCGTGAGAGGGTCGAGGCTCATAAGGCCATTGAGAAAGAGCTTGAAGCCCGGCTTGCTTCATATCAGGCCCAACAAGCTCAGGCGGAGGCTCGTCTTTTGGAGATCTTGCGTCATGAAGCCGTGGCTCAGCAAAAGCAGGATGAGCTGACCAAGCTGCTGAATCGCCTGCCGGCTTGAAACATTTGTATCTTTTCCTTCCTTTTTGTACATACTCATGGATGAGGGTATTTTCTTTTTTGTTTCTTTCATGAATTGTACTTTGTACCCATTTTGGTTTATGAATAAAAGATACATTTTTTCTTCTTAATAATGTGTTTCCTTCTCATTGAATGTATTCTGCGGATATTCTATCTTGATCTCCTTGCAGGACAGCAATGGCTCAGGATTCAGGGTTAAGATCTGCTTCCTAAGACTTTTGCATTTTACGAGTCATGAGGGTCTCATAAAGAGTTTTTCTCCCTACAGGTCGAGAGGATCCCATAGGTGTAAGTTCTTCTTAATGATCGTGAGGATCCTTAAGCGGGTTTTTCCTTGAGAGTCGTAAAGATCTCGCAAGAGAGTTTTTCTTCCTTACAGGTCGTGAGGGCCTGCAAGTGTTGGATGCGGTCACCCTTGTCCGTGTTTTACGGAGTCGGGGGTTTCTCAAGGTATCGTAGTTTAAAGACGTCACGGTCAAGGTTAAGGACCTCATAGTCCGTGGATTTAAGGACTCCACAGTCCGCTGTTAGTTTTAAGACATCACGGTCAAGGTTAAGGACCTCATAGTCCGTGGATTTAGGGACTCCACAGTCCGATGTTTGGTCGCAGGGACCCGTCACCTCTTTGAAGACGTTGAGGAATTACAACGCCAGGCATCGAAGGAGTGAAGAGATGTACCCTTAAACCAAGGCAAAATCTGTAAGGAATCGGGGTGGTTGATTGTTAGTTTTAAGACATCACGGTCGAGGTTAAGGACGTCATAGTCCGTGGATTTTAAGGACTCCACAGTCCGGTATTTGCTCTGGATGCTTCACACGGGTTCACTGCCGTGCTTGGCGAGGACCAGGCTCCGCTCTGGATGCTTCACACGGGTTCACTGCCGTGCTCTGCGAGGACCAGGATCCGCTCTGGACGTTTTCCACGGGGTCAAAGAGTGACATTATCCGCGTTCCACGTGACCAGGAATTTTGCACTAGATGCTTCACACGGGTTCACTGCCGCGTTAGGCGAGGACTAGGCTCCGCTCTGGATGCTTCGCACGGGTTCACTGCCATGCTCTGCGAGGACCAGGATCCGCTCTGGACGTTTTCCACGGGGTCAAAGAGTGACATTATCCGCGTTCCACGTGACCAGGAATTTTGCACTAGATGCTTCACACGGGTTCACTGCCGTGCTCGGCGAGGACTAGGCTCCGCTCTGGATGCTTCGCACGGGTTCACTGCCATGCTCTGCGAGGACCAGGATCCGCTCTGGACGTTTTCCATGGGGTCAAAGAGTGACATTATCCGCGTTCCACGTAACCAGGAATTTTGCACTAGATGCTTCACACGGGTTCACTGCCGCGTTAGGCGAGGACTAGGCTCCGCTCTGGATACTTCGCACGGGTTCACTGCCATGCTCTGCGAGGACCAGGATCCGCTCTGGACGTTTCCCACGGGGTCAAAGAGTGACGTTATCCGCGTTCCACGTAACCAGGAAGTTTGCACTAGATGCTTCACACGGGTTCATTGCCGCGTTAGGCGAGGACTAGGCTCCGCTCTGGATGCTTCACACGGGTTCACCGCCGTGCTCTGCGAGGACCAGGATCCGCTCTGGACGTTTTCCACGGGGTCAAAGAGTGACATTATCCGCGTTCCACGTGACCAGGAATTTTGCACTAGATGCTTCACACGGGTTCACTGCCGCGTTAGGCGAGGACTAGGCTCCGCTCTGGATGCTTCGCACGGGTTCACTGCCATGCTCTGCGAGGACCAGGATCCGCTCTGGACGTTTTCCACGGGGTCAAAGAGTGACATTATCCGCGTTCCATGTGACCAGGAATTTTGCTGAATATATCCGCACTTCACGGGGTGAAGGTTTGACTGTTGGCGATATGTATACCACCGAGCCATGGAACTGGGAGTTGCCGCTGTTCCGCTTAGCTTGAAGTTGTGTCCGTTGTTACGAGACGAGTGTTGGGATGATCCCTAGGTCGCTTGTGGCCCGTCGAGATTTAGCTTCGTTCTTTGGTGAAACCTGGGGGAGGGAGGTACGTTCCCTTTTTGTTTATGCCATTGGATTGTATACAGGGCGTGATGGCACATCACCTGTAAGGCATACATTTTATTTTTATTTTATTTCTTTTTCCGCGATGCTCTATCATTTCAGCTTTTTATATCGCGAAAATCGCGATTGCCCAATCATTTCGGCTGTTTTTTTTTCTTTTTACTCGCTGCTTTTTATTGCGAGTTGCCCCATCATTTCGGCTATTTTTTATGCCTTCATTCTTACTTGCTGCTTTTTATTGCAAGTTGCCCCATCATTTCGGCTATTTTGTAGGCATGTGTGGCTTGCTAGCTTTTTCGCCGCAAGCTCGGATTTTGGACACCGATTTTGGCATCAGCATCGCTGCAACTGGGATGTTGCCAGGAGCGAATCATCATTTGCCTTGAAAGAACTTGGGATTTGATACCAGTTCAGGCATCAGCATCTCTGCAACTGGAATATTGCCAGGAGCGAATCATCATTTGCCTCTGTCGATGTTGAACAAAGGTGGCTTAGCAAACAGGGTTAAGGTCCTGTCGACTAAGGCTTTTGACTTCATGAGCCGTAAGGGTCTCACAAAGGTATTTCTCCCTACAAGTCGTGAGGATCTTGCAGGTGTATTTTCTCCTTAGGGATCGTGAGGATTCCTAAGTGTATGTTCCTCTGTAAGTCGTAAGGATCCTACGGGAGGGTTTTCTCCTTGTAAGTCGAGAGGATTTACAAGGGTTGTTTACCATGCAAACATATCCCTAGTCTCGGATGGGACTTAGTTAGGGAAATGTTTATTCGCGCCCGTGGATTGTATACAAGGGTCAATATTGGACTACTTGTAGGGCAATAACGAAGGTTGTGGAGGATTTGCTTAAGAACAGGTTCAGGCTTCTGTAGCTTAAGACTTTCAAATCTCATGAGCCGTGAGGGTCCCATAAGAGAATTCTCCTTACGGGTCGTGAGGATCTCGTAAGTGTATTTTCTCCTTAGGAATCGTGAGGATCCCTAAGTGTGCTGCTCCTTTGTGAGTCGAAAGGATCTCACGCAGGTGGTTTCTCCTTACAAGGTCGAGAGGACTTTGTAAGTGTCCTTCAACGAGCTTGCGCCCTTTCGGGTTTTCACAAACACTCGCCGGTAGTCCTGCTGTTTTTACTCACGGAGCCCTTTCGGGTTTTCATCCGTGCCCATTTTGCTTATAGACATACAGTTTTTTTATATTCTTTTTCACTTTTTATTTATTTATTTTATTTTACTATTTTTTTTTCTTTTCTCCTCTCTTTTTTTTTTATCTCGTCAGCCCAAAGATGCTGCGGTAGTAGTTTTAGGGACGTTTCGGTCCGTTGTTAGTTTAAGGACGTTTCGGTCCGTCGATAGTTTAAGGACGTTTCGGTCCGTCGCCATGGGAAGGCCGGCTGCTGCTTGTAAAGTCTGAGCCTAGGAAGATAGTGAGCGGACATAGTCGTCGTCATCTATCATTGACCCAGGCTGCGGCTTATTAAGCGTAGTATTTCTTCAAGAAGCGGCCGTTTATTGGCCTGAAAGGCCTTTCACCGTGCATGTCCATGAGTAGGTAGGCTCCACCCTGGTAGACCTTGTCTATGATGTACGGGCCTTCATAGTTTGGCTCAAATTTTCCTCGCTTGGCACGATTGGGGATCATAGGTCTTTTGACCACTAGTACAAGTTCGCCTTGGTGGAATGTCCTCGGCCTGGTCAATCTTTCGTATGAGCGCGCCATCTTTGCTTTGTAGGCCTCTAGATGTTGTTGCGCTATGAGCCGGGTTTCGTCGAGGGCATCAAGATCCTCAAGCCGAAGGTGAGCATTTTCTTCGTTCGTCAGCTCGTGGTGGACTGCTACTCGTAGAGAGGGTAACTCTATCTCGAGGGGGATCACTGCCTCCGTCCCAAATACCAACGCATACGGCGTTGTGTTTGTGGCCGTCTTGAATGTAGTTCGATAAGCCCAAAGGGCTTCTTGCAACCTTTCGTGCCAGTCTCTCTTATTCCTGGAAACGGTCTTTTTTATGATCTTCGTCAAGGTCTTATTGAAGGCCTCGGCCAGACCGTTAGCTCGCGGATTGTAAACCGAAGAATATCTCCAGTCTATATTGTGCTGCTGTGCGAAGCGGCTAATCTTATGGCTTCGGTAGGCCGGCCCATTATCGGAGATAATCCGACGTGGAGTTCCGAACCGATAGATGACGTGCGTCTTGAAGAAATGGAGGATATTCTCCGTCTTCACTTCCTTTAGTGGTACTGCTTCTGCCCATTTGGAGAAGTAATCAGTTGTCGCCAGGATAAAACGGTGTCCCCGGGATGATGCTGGCTCAATGGGGCCGACTATGTCAGTCCCCCACATTTCGAATGGCCAACTAGCCAGCGTTGGGTGCAATGGATTCGGATGTTAGTGGATGAAGTCTCCATGAATCTGGCATGAGTGGCATTGCTTCGCATACTCGAGGCAGTCCTGGATCATCGTGGGCCAGTAGTAACCCATCCGTTTAATTTTTAACTTCATCTTTGGGCCTGCTTGGTGAGAACCGCAAAGTCCGTCATGAACTTCCTGAATGACTCTTTCTGCTTCGTCAGGTCCTAAGCATCTCAGCCATAGAGAATCAAACGATCTCTTGTATAGAATATCGTTGACGAAAGCGAAGGATAAAGCTCGTTTCATGAGCTGATGTCTTGAGGACGCTTCTTCGGGCATTCGGTGGGACTTAAAGTAGTTTATGAAGACTTCCCTCCAGTCTTCGGCCTTCTCATGGTCTTTTATTTGTAGGGTCGTCTGCTCAGTCGTTCCCTTTTCTTCGTATGATTCCGGAGATATTTCTGCCGGGGCGAGCACTCGACGGCTTTGTATCACGATTCTGACGTCATCGAGGTTCTCGTCAGCCAGTTCTTTAGCAAGTTTAGCCAACGCGTCTGCTTTGCTGTTTTCCGCGCGCGGTATGTTCTCCAAAGTATAGGAGGGAATTTGGGTCAATAGTTGTTGCACCCTTCCGCCGTACTTTACCAACTCTGGCTTGCACGTTTGGTAGTCACCATTTACTTGACTAACGACCAGCTGAGAATCCCCGTATATAAGGAGGTCTTCAATTCCCATGTCGATGGCGATCTCGAGGCCTGCTATCAGAGCTTCGTATTCGGCTTCATTGTTTGTCCTCGGCTCTGTTAAGAAGAAGGCGAAGCGCATTATCCCTCCTTGTGGAGTTGCAAAGATGAGACCTATCCCTGATTTGATCATTGGGACACCTTGTTTCTGTTTCTTTATGGAGGATGCTCCATCGAAATAGAGTTCCCATCGGGCGCTTCCGCCGCTAATCGCATCAAATGCATGCTCGTCCGGCAAATCACAGTTCAGAGGAGAATCGGCCGGTATCGGGTGCTCGGCGAGGAAGTCGGCAATGGCCTGGCCTTTCACTGCCTTGAGAGGTTGATACGTTATCGAGAACTCCATCAATAGCAGGGCCCACTTAGCGAGTCGTCCCGTCAATATGGCTTTCGACATCAAATATTTGAGAGGGTCCACCTTCGAAATAAGACGGACTTCATGTGCTAATGCGTAATGTCTAAGCTTTGTAATTGCGAAGATCAACGCCAGGCAGTGCTTTTCAATGGGGGAATAGTTGCTTTCTGCCCCCAGCAGCACTCGACTTAAGTAATAGAGTGCCCTCTCTTTCCCCTGATCGTTCTCTTGTGCCCATAACGCGCCCAAGGAACCTTCGAGGGCGGTCGTATAAAGAATGAGGGGTTTTCCCTTGACCGGCGCGGCCAACACCGAAGGGTTCTGCAGGTACTGCTTGATCTCGTCTAGTGCACCTTGACATTTGTGATCCCAAACGAATGGAGTTCCCTTTTTCATCAGGTGGCTGTAAGGACGGCATTTGCCCGAAAGATTAGTGATAAACCGCCGGATGTATGCGGGCTTCCCTTGAAGAGATCGCAACTGCTTGAGGGTTCTTGGCGGAGGCATTTCCATGATCGCCTTAATCTTTGACGGATCTATTTCAATACCTCGGTGTCGAACGATGAATCCCAGGAATTTGCCCGAGGAGACTCCAAACGCGCATTTGAGGGGATTCATTTTCAAATTATATTGCCGAAGGCGTCGAAATACAGTCTCCAGATGTTTTAAATGATCTTCGTATGACATGCTCTTTACTACAAGGTCATCGATATAGCACTCGACGACGTCGTGTATGAGGTCATCAAAGATTTTTGTCATGGCCCTTTGATAGGTAGCGCCGGCGTTCTTAGACCAAAGGGCATAACCCTGTAGCAGAATATACCCAAAGGGGTTCGGAAAGCGGTATGCTTCTGGTCTTCGGGATGCATCTTTATCTGATTGTATCCTGACGAGCCGTCCATAAATGAGAAAACCTCGTGAGTGGACGTGTTATCTATCATTAGCTCGGTTACTGGTACTGGGAAATCGTCCTTTGGACAGGCTTTATTGAGATCCCTGAAATCCACGCATATGCGTACCGTCCCATTCTTCTTCATTACCGGGACGATATTGGCGATCCAGTCGGGGTACTGGACTTCTTGGATAAATCCAGAATCGATCAGCTTCTTGACTTCGGCGTTGATGCTCATTTCAAGCTCGAGTCGCATCCTTCTTGGCGCCTGCTTGACTGGCTTGATATCTGGGGATATCGCCAATTTATGCATAGCAATCTCCGGATCTAATCCTGGCATCTCGAAATAGTTCCACGCGAAGCAGTCTTTATGCTGTAGAAGCACGTTCTTTAACGCAGCCACCCTCTCTTCGGATAACAGCTCGCTGACAAATGTCGGTCGCGGGTCGTCTGCCGATCCCAACTCAACCTTCTTGAGGTTATCTGCAGTAGTATGTATGCCATCTTCCAGTTCTTTCGGAGCGGGCGGAAATTCTGAGATCACCTCATCATCGCTGTTCTCAAAGCACCGGGGAAGGTCATCTACGTTCTCGGGCTCTTCTCCTAATATCGTAATCGTATAGCAAGTGCGAACCCGCTCCCCGGACTGAGGTGGACCCGGTTCTGCTCTTGCGGATTTGGGCTTATGCTTCTGTGGCGGCGTTACCTTCCAGCCGTCGGATAAAGCGAATCTGCCCCGTCGGTACTGGTCCTCGACCCAGTTCTTGAAGGTGAAGCAGTCTTCGGTAGGATGTCCTATGGCTTGATGATAAGAGCAATAACTCGGATGAGAAGCCTTGCTAGCTTGCTCAGGATGTCTAGACTCTGGAAGCGTGATCATTTAATGTTTTATAGCGAGGTTGAGTAACCTCTCCGTCTTGTCTCGGGGGAAGGAGTACGCTCGACCCATCTTCTTCATGAGGGACAAACCCGAGCCGCTTCTTGATTTATTTCCGTCTTTGCGTCGGGCCTTTCGTACAACGGATTGACGAGGACAAGCGTCTTTGCCTTTTGCAGCACGTTGAGATAAACGTTGCGTCCTGGCCTTCTCGTAGATGGCCATTTCGCGGTTGTGGTCTTCCCGAGCTTCCTGACCCATTTTTCTGATAGGCTTGCCCATTCGTTCTTCAAACGACGGACTCGGCGCTTTAATCGTGGGATCTAGTTTTGATGGGGGGTTGGCATCTCCTGACAGGGCGTCCTCCTCTTTGTCAAAGGTATATATAGCGTAGCTACTGTGAGCCCGTTCCCGTTTTCCGGCTCTTGCGTATCCAAGCCCGAGTGTTTCCATCTTCCCGTTGGGCAATTTGCGTTGAGTCCCGGGGGCATCCCAAATCCTGTTGTAGAACCGCGCCTGCCGAACGGTCTGTTCTAAAGGTACTCCTTAGCGCTTCAATAGCTTCTTTAATCCATTTGTATAGTATCTGGGCAGACGGATGGGTTGGAGCCTGTCAAGTGTAGCATCCGCGCCATGCCAGATCTCTCTCTCTATCTTCGATTCTGAGGATCGGTAGAATAGGATCACCTTCTCACCCCTTCGCCTGGGAGGGACGTAGAATGTTTGCAGGTCCTGCACATTGTGAGCCTGAAGCGTGTCGAGATCCTTGTAGTGTTCTCGCGGTACCATGGTGATTTGTAAACTATGGTCATCTCCAAGGGGTGCTTGTATTGACAGCCGATTGGAGAACACAGCATTAACTTCATCTTCTGAATCACTTCCGAAGACCAACACGGGGGCAAGCGTCCTCAGGTTGTTGCGTTGAGACGGCCCTGCGTAAACTATCTCTTCCTCTTCTTCGGTATCGCTCCCGAAAACAGGGATGGTGGCGGCGGTTTTGTTCTCCGGATTGCGACATCTTTCTGTATCCTCGAAATCTGGCAAAAAGTACTTCGCATCTTCGTATTTGCGGACTTCGTTCACGGAAAATGGGTTTAACTCACCTGTTACGGTATACTCGAAACCATCCTTAAAGTACTTCATACACTGATGTTGTGTAGAAGGGATGATGTTGTATTCGTGTAACCAAGGACGACCGAGCAAGGCGTTGTAGCAGGTCTTGGCGTTAATGACATGGAATTTGATGTCTGTGACGAGAAGTCCAAAGCGTAAGGTCAGTATCACAGATCCGAGAGTCCGTGACGATTGTGAATCGAAACCGGAGATAGTAATTTTGTCACGAGCGAGGTGTTGCACGCTCATGCAGATTTCCTTCAATACCCGAACATTAAGGAGATTGACAGAGGATCCATTATCCACCAGAATCTTTCCTATCTTGATATCATGGCAGTATCCGGAGACATACAGGGGACGGTTGTGGTCGCACGTCCCGAGAAGGAGGTCTTCATTACCGAAAGTGATGTCGGCCGTATGCACTTCCTCCAGTTCATCCTTCATCTTTTCAGTGGCGAGGAAGGTTTGGAATTGCTCAGGTTCTTGTAACGCCTTAATTAGTGAGTCTCGCGCTTCTTTTGATAATAGGAGGGCATCGAGAATGCTAAGCTGAGAAGGTAGCTTCCTTAAGTACGCGAGGATGTTATAGTCCACCTTACCCTTTCTAGAAGGGTCTTTGGCAGCCAGCTCTCTGGTGACTTGGTCATCTAAAGTGATACCTTCAGTGACCTTTTCCTTTCCCTTATCCTTTCTATTCCCGGGCCCGAGATTCTTTTCTGGGAGTGTGCGATTGCGCAGCTGAATGTTCTCGCAGATCTCCGATTTCTCCTCTTTCCCTAAAGCGGATTCTTTAAAGAGAGGGCCCAGAGCCATTTCTTCGTCAGAGTCGCTCCCAAAGGTGAGAACTTGTGACCCCCCGGCGTTTACCATGTAACAGTTGCCAGTAGCTCTGTCGTGCCCATCGATAGTACTTTTTCGCTCCCGACGGATCTTGCGTTTCATGCGCTTAACATGTTGCCGACGGGCGACATATCCTTGCCACCATATCTTAAAGGCGTCGCACTCCTCCGTGGGGTGTGAGATTTTCCGGTGATATGCGCAATAGTGAGGGTGCCTCTCCATCCCGTCGTGTGTGTTTCCTTCCGAGGGCGGTAGCTTCATCCCCATTGACATGGCTTTGGCAAACCTTTTTCTCGTCTTGAATATCTTCTTGTCTACTTTGGATGCCTTTTGCTCTGGCAATGGTAGGTCAACTCTTTCGTTCAATTGCCCGCATTTGGCTCCTTCCGATGTGGCCATTTCACGCTCCCGGTCCGCTTTACATTTTAGACGAATCTCGTCTAGAAAAGCGTCGATCATTTCATCTGTTGGCCATGCACGCTCTGGTACAGGCTCTGTCTCCAGCTTTTCAATGCCAGAAGTTTTCCCATCATTGGTAAACGAGTGGGAGATTACGTTACAACTCGCCACATATCCTTCGGATTCATCCGACGAGCCTTCTCCATCATCTTCCTCTTGAAAGATGTGGTTGAGGAACTCTTGCAGTGTGACAGGAGTTCGCGCCTTTTTATTGTACTCTTCCAGTGCGTCGATTTGCTTCTGCAAGTCCGTGTGCTCGTTTCCAGGCTTCACGGACTTCTTGGATTTCTTCTCCTTTTTCTTCGAAGATTTTGATGATTGGGCGTGAGTATCTGGGCTCTTATCTCGAGTCTTTGTAGTTGGGCGGCGTCTTAGCATCCCTTCGATAATTTGAGGTTCAAGAGGGTCCTTCCATTCGATCGCAGGGCACGCATGAAGGTCTCTCAGCATTTTTTTGGTTTTAGTTGATAGCACGACCTCCCATGGAGCTTCTTCAATAAAAGAACATGTTGCCCCCGGTGTATCCGCTTTCCTAAGAGCATGCGGCTGTGGTGGGTTTACCTTCCACTTTTCGGACAGTACAAACTTCCCCTGGAGGTACTGGTCTTCAATCCATCCTTTGAAGACGAAGCAATCTTCAATCGGATGGCCTACCGTTTGATGGTAAGGGCAATAGTTAGGGTTATTCACCTCGGTGGGTTGCGGCGGTCGTCTTGGATTTGGCAGGTTTATAAGTCTGTTACGTATTGCCAGCTTGAATAGCCGTTTCGTCTTGTCCCGTGGGAACGAGTAGGGACGCTTCATCTTCTCGTTATAATACCGACGTCTTTCCTCCAGTTGATCTGCCGGTTTCGGGGCGTTAGGTTGCTGTTGGGCATTCGCAACAAAGGTTGCTCTTCCTTTACCCTTGTCATTCCGAGGTTCCGACTTCGGGGGAGGTGGTCTATGACCCATCTGGTCCATCTGAGCCAACTTGTCGATCAAAGCCTGGAATGTGGTTGGCTTAAAGAATATCATAAACTGGGAGATAGTTGCGTGGGGGTCTAGGGTTCCCACGAACATGCCCACTGCGGGTGCCTCCTCAATGCGTTGTTCACATCTCGACCACAAGTTCCGCCAGCGTATAGCATACTGGACCCAGGTTTCGCCTGGTTTTACTCTGGCGTTAATCAATGCAGTTATTGGAGTGCGTTCGCTGGCACTTGCGAATCGCTGAGTGAATAACAACTCCATTTCAGCGAACGTTTTGATAGAATCGTTTGGGAGTTCCGAATACCATTCGAACGCTGTTTCTGATAAGCTGCCCACGAACTGGCGGAGCAACAGTTTATCATCACCGCCGGTGTTACCGTAGAGGGCCCGGAACTGGGCGACATGTTGATGGGGATTGCCGGTCCCCTTGTACACGTGGAATTTTGGTATCGTATAGCCTTGCGGGTATTTGATTTGGTCGTACCGGCTCGGATACGGCCGCCCCGTTTTCACGACTTGACCAGCTGCCTCAGTCGCGTGATGAACCCGGATTTGCTGGGCTATGTAGTCAGCCAAGTCAGCCTTAGAGATTACCTCCTCCTTGGCCGTTGAGAGGGCTGGTGGTGGATTTGACGTTTCTCCTCGGTCGTCTTCAAGAACGATTGGGGGATCCTCGGCGGGTAAGTCCTGCTGAATCATCATTCCTATCATATCTTGGAAGAGAAGGCCCATACGTTGTATGTTGGCCGTTTGTTCAGCAGCCTCTTTGTCCTTTTTCTCCAGTGTCCGGCGAAGGAATTCAGCGTCGGTCTCTTCCTCTCGGCGGGCGTCTGAGGACGTTTCTGGATTTTCTTTTGGCCCGGTGAGCGCGGCCATAGCATTCATCATTTCTTGAAGATTTTGTTGCTGCACCTGGGCTTTCGTCACGGATCGGGTTAGCGGTCGGTGGCCCGTAGAAGTGCGGCTTTCCTCTTTTCCAGAGGCCATGTAAACAGTGTGCACCACCATGCCCCCAGACTTAGGGCGTCTGGGCTCAGTGCTTTTAGCCGTCGTTGCGTGTCGGGGGGTCTTCTCTGGCCTCCTCCTTTTATGAGCCAGTTGATCAACAGCCTTTTGGGGTTTAGCCTGGTGACCGGCTTCCGGTTGGATCTTCAGCTTCTTGTGCTGGCGGGAGAAGTTTGGATCGATGATCGAGTCTCGGGCCTGCCGCCAAACTTTATAGATTTTGGAAGATAGCCGTTGAGGAGATCGGGGCTGTTCGGGTTTTATTTCCACAACCTTTTTTAACGGGGGAGGAGACCTCTTCAGCACCGCAGTAGCAGAATTCCTTCGCACCTTATTTAGCATTTCGAAACTGTTCCCAGTTGGAACAGCAGCATTAACTTCTGCCACCGGGGCCGATGGAGTCAACCCGGAGGGGGAGTTGCCCCCAGCCTTCCTTACTCGGCGCCAATGGCGACGTCGAGCGTGTCGAGCGGACGGCGTAGGGTCAGCGGTAAGAATGGCTTCATCTTGCCCCCTGTCTGGGTGGGGGGTCGCTGTTGGTGTTAGCCTGTCAAAGACCGACGTCCTTTGGGCAGCAGGAGCGGGAGCTGAAGCCGTCAATCTTGTAAAGACCGACCTTTTGGCCGGAGAAGCCGCCTTGGCGATTTCGGGAGCAGGAGCAGCCACTTTCTTAGAAGCAGCCTTCTCTGAGATTGTAGGCCCCGTGATGGGTTTGCGGGATTTCTGGCCCAATCTAGAGAAGACCGAGGCGTTGACGTTGGGCGACTCGTTGAGAGGAGCCGCGACAGGGGTGAGACGATCAAAGACCGACTTCTTGAGAGCTTCCGTTGTCAGCACTGGAGCGGTGAAGTTTGTCGGCGGGAGCATGGTCCCGAAGAACAATCCTGTGGTGGCGCGAGTGACCTGTTCCACGGGCATTGTGAATAGCGAAGCAGCTTGGGGTCCGTAGGCTATACCTCCTGGCGAGGCAGAGCGTTGGTTGCAATTGCAGTCTGAGCAGTTGGAGAATTTCACGGAAGTAGAAGCCATTGATCCTTTGCTTTCTGCAATAAGCAAGACGCCAATTCTTAGTATCTTGAAACCCAAGGGCAACCATTAGCGAACCGCGATTGGTCCGCGGGTCGGGACACACGAAGTGTGGAGTGGAAAGAGGAAAAGGTCCCACCGGGCGTGCCAGAATCTGTTCCCCTCCGAAAGACGGCCGAGACATGGCGTCTCGCCTGAGATTCGGGGAAGATGCTAATTGGTGCTATCCGTCCACCTCTCCGAAGATGCCAAGTTGATTTATGGCACCGTGTATCGAAGGTTTAGACGGATGCGTCCGATGTAGCAGACTTCATCAGATTCCCCCTCGTTTGAGGGGTTTTTGATTGTGGGGACGCTCTTCCCTGCAGGCGCAAGCCCCTGCAGTTAATTACGCTACCGCGTTGCGGTAACAGCTTTCTCCTTCTCCAGATGGTCACTTCGTGTCGTGGGTGTTTGTTTTGTTGCCCGTGGATTGTTTACGGAGACTGAGTTACGTCGTCGCCCGTAGGGCGTGGACTAGTCCAAATCCGTATTATCTTAGATTTGGGTTTGGGGGTTTGGTTTGAGGATACGTTAGCCATATTTGAGGCTAAGATCAACTCAAACGTTTGTTAAGGATACGTTAGTCCAGTTTGAGACTAAGATCAACTTAACGGGATCGTTTAGATCCGACAAAAGAGCGTTTGGGCTCTAATGTTCCAGTTTAGGGACCTAGTGGTCCATTAAATGTATAGCCGTCGGGACCCGTCACCTCTCTGACGACGTTGAAGGATTACAACGACAGATGTCAGAGGAGTTCAGAGATGTACCCTCGAGCCAGAGTTAATTAGGGGGATTCATAGTCCAGTTTGTTTGAAGGTTTAAGGATACGTTAGCCATCTTTGAGGCTAAGATCAACTTAAACGGGACCGTTTAGATCCAACAAAAGAGCATATGGGGCTCTATTGTTCTAGTTTAAGGATATTGCGGTCCATGGGTAGTTTAAGGACATTGCGGTCCATTGTTAGTTTTAAGACATCTCGGTCAAGGTTAAGGACGTCGTAGTCCATGGGTTTAAGGACCCCACAGTCCATTGTTAGTTTTAAGACATCTCGGTCAAGGTTAAGGACGTCGTAGTCCATGGGTTTAAGGACCCCACAGTCCGGTATGTGCTCTGGATGCTTCACACGGGTTCACTGCCATGCTCTGCGAGGACCAGGCTCCGCTCTGGACGTTTTCCACGGGGTCAAAGAGTGACATTATCCGCGTTCCACGTAACCAGGAATTTTGCATTAAACACGGGTTTAAGGACCCCGCAGTCCGTATCAATGTGTGGTCGTCGGGACCCGTCACCTCTTTGAAGACATTGAGGGATTACAATGCCAAGTATCAAAGGAGTGAAGAGATGTACCCTAGAACCGGAGTGGATTAAATAGTCCTTGGCCCAATTTGGGGTCAAGACGAATTAATTATGTTATGAGTCCATTGGCCCAGTTAATCACAAATTGAGGACTTATGGCCATCTTGGGCTAAGTCCAATCAGGAGAGGCTTTGCCTCTATCCATTTAGGCCAATTGGGCCAAAGCCTAGTGCTAAACACTACAGAGCAGTCAGTGTTGAACACTGGGAATGAGGTTGACAAGTTAGTGTTTAACACTAAGAGATAATTGGTGTTAAACACCAGCAACAAGGCTTTCCAAATTAGTGTTAAACACTAAAACAGATCAGTGTTGAACACTGCAGATAAAGCTTTTTAATTAGTGTTGAACACTAAGGCCCAACAGTGTTTTAACACTGGGTTCGAGAGTTTTAATTTAGTGTTAAGCACTAAGGCAAGAGGGGTCACGTGGCAGCACGTGAGAGCGCCCTCCCTTCATTTATTCTGCTGAGATTATCGCGTCTTTCAGAGCATCACGTGCCATCACGTGATGGGCATTCAAATGCCTATGTATTAGAGCCTCTGCCAAGGGTCACGTGGATCACGTGGGGTGCTGCCTCAAAGGGACTTTCTGTAGATCTCTTGGGGGGTCACGTGATGACACGTGACCCTGCCTCTATGTATTTTGTTTAGAGGCTTTGTTAATCTTTTTCAGGAATTAAATTCCTCGAGCTGTAATTTTCAGAGGAATTAAATTCCTACTTCCTTTCGAAGACTTATATTCTGGAATAGAGTTTAACTCTGAATTTTCTGTAGGAGTTACATTCCTCATATATGTGAAGGGCTGAATAGGGTTAAACCCTAATAAAAGTTTTTAAGGAATTGAATTCCCATTCCCTGTTAAATGATGATTAAGGGAATTAAATTCCCGTTGTTTCAACAGAACTAAGTTCTTAATTAGGGTTAAACCCTGTTTCTTTTTATTCTGAAGGAATTAAATTCCCATGATACAGGGTCAAGCCCTAATTTTATTTGAAAGGAATTAAATTCCTATAGTTCTGTGAGAATTAAATTCTCATGCTTGAATTCCCTCTCTATGTTTTGGATCTGCATGGCAGGATCTCAACCCATTGAGAATTAAATTCTCAACCTCAAGGGGAGATGTGCACTTTGCAGATCCTCTATCAAAGAGAGAAGAAATATGTTCTTCTGTTTTATGTATCAGAGTTAAACTCTGTTGAGAATTAAATTCTCTTTTTCTTTCAAGGAGCTTTTCCCTTTCTTACCTAGGGTTTTTGCAGAAGATCCAAGTTTCTCCAAGTATCGAAGCTCTCTTTCTTTTCTTTTTCTCTCCTTGTCTCTGTATATATATATCTCTGTGTCTCTTGGCTCCTATTTATAGGAGAAGCAGCCGAATCAATCAGTTTTTGACGAATCTTCATGAGAGATTTGATTTGCATCCATCATTCGTTTTGGACCTTTGGATTATTAGGTGAATTTTATTCACCATTGGATTTCAAATCCATGGATTTTTCCTTTGTTGTTTCGGTTAGATTTAAAGGGGAAATCTTTCCAAACCCGAGATTTTCCCATAGATAGATGATATTTCACCACCTCTGAATCTTTAATTTGATTGGTTCCAGATAGCCGTTTTCCTTTGGAAAGATTTGAATTTCTTTCAGAATTTAATTCTGTTAACACAATGGGCTTTGAAAGCCGGTCACGTGTGACCACGTGACCCATGGTCACGTGTGAGCACGTGACCCCCTTTGGAATGAGCCTTTTCCTTTCTTTTGCGCTCTGTCTTCTGATCGTTGCTTAAACGTCACGTGCCACCACGTGACTCCTGGTCACGTGTGAGCACGTGACCCTTGTTTGAACTCTCTTTCCTTGGTTCATCTGGAGAACGAGTCTGCTGCTTTGAACGTCACGTGCCAACACGTGACCCTGGTCACGTGGAAGCACGTGACCTCTTCTGAAGCCTTTTCCTTGACTTGATCAGGGAACTGGTGTGCCTTTGACGCTTGCATTTAAATGTCACGTGCCGACACGTGACCCTTTCTGAAGCCCTTTCCTTGATGTAGTTGGAAAATTGAACTTGACTTGATGATGCTTTTAGGTGTCACGTGCCAACACGTGACCGCTAGTCACGTGTAAGCACGTGACCCTCTTCTGAAGCTTTTCCCAGAAGCTTTCCTGATTTTAAATCAGGAAACAGTACTTTTCCAATATGTTCTTTCGACGCGCGGGTATTATTCGATCCAGGTTCCACACACTTATATGTATTTATACACTTTGCACTGAGATTGGGCCGAGAGCCATCGTTGGTAGATCAGCCACTCGTTGTTATTACTCCAGTAGGCGAGTCTTTTGTTGCTCGATAAGTGTTTCGATCGTGTTCCGTTTGTATCGGGGAAAGGGATTCTTTTGCTGATTTGATTCTCCTCGATATGTTAGACTTTGATGTTCTTTTGGGCATGGACTGGCTAGCCACTTGCTATGCATCCGTAGACTGCTGTGAGAAGGCAGTCACATTTAGCTTTCCGGGTGAGCCAGTTCTTGTTATTCAGGGAGATCGTAGCGCCACCCTTCCCAGCTTGATTTCTTCTCTTCATGCTGGTAAGCTCTTGAGAAAAGGATGTCAGGGATTCTTAGCGTATGTTTGTGATACTAGAGCTGCAGAAGTTCCGTTGGACCAGGTCCCGATTGTGAGGGAATTTTCCAATGTCTTTCCTGACAAGCTGCCTGGTTTGCCGTTTGAGTGAGATATTGAGTTCTGCATTGATTTGATTGATTGGAAAACTACGCATATAACTACAAGAACCACTGATAATCCTAACTATCGGGCATCTTGCGCCATCCAGACGATCCCCCCATAGATGTGTACATCTACTCACCTGGACGCCTCGGCTAAACTAATCGAATCACAGCCTTTCCTTTCGCGCCGCGTCCGACGTCCCTGCAACTGATCCTAGGATTACACAATGCAACACATAAGGCTAGATACTCTGAAGAGACATGTAGATAAACGATACGAAGAATTAACGTCCACAAGTTAGACTTGTGTGCACTTGGTGCACAAAACGCACACGACGTCGCCACGGCCACAATTAGGGGTCGCTATACGTAGCAATCCCCAAACCTAGAACCCAATCGCACCATTCACGCAATCACATCACATTACATATCTTAAAAATTAAGTTGTAGCTCATCACCATATCAAACCTAAATAAAACCTAATTATTCTAAAAACCTAGTAAGCAAACAAAAGGAATTTTTAGTGCAAAACTAGGTGTTTTAGCAAACCTATTGGCCACAAATTTCACTTACTATTTTAATTAGACCACACGATTATTAACCATAATTTAATCTCACCTATTTACACACTAATTATGAAATTAGTTTGCATGAAAATTTAATTAGGACATTTAAGAGTAAAGATTAGCAAGTTAACATCTAGATTAGATTTTGCAAGGTTTTTAGATGTTAATCTAGACATGCTGCCATAATTTAGTGATGTAAACTTTAATTTAATCTCAAACCCTTCTCTTTAATATTTAAAACATGAAATTAAACTATATTAACACCTTATTAAAATTAGATTTAAAGCAATAATTAACAAAGTAATAATTAGATTAAAATTTATACCTCACAATGGTTTGGAAAAGATTCAAACTTGCAACCAAAATGTAGACTTGATCCAAAGAACCATGGTAGATTGAACAAGGGATTTTTGTAGAGAATTAAACTAGAAATTAGTGTTGATTTTGTGGATTTTCGAGTGAGGAAATGAGGTATTTTGCAAGTGAGAAAGAGGAAAATGAGGGGAAGGGGCTGTTGCCGAATGGAGAGAGAGGGGTGAGTGAGGGTTTGGGTAAACTTACCTCCACAACATCACAAACCATGCTCAAGTCAACATGCCCCATACTTCATTTCACTTTTTATTTATTTTGTTTACTATTAAGTTTTCTTTAAATTTTCTTGAACCATCTTGACCAACTTTTTTCATTTTAACAATATGTTACGTTTTGGTTTAATTGAGTCATGGTGCACTGAACTTGTAGTTAACCCAAACTAAGTTGTAATTAACACTAAATGTATGATTAAAATAATAATTATAAATAAATAATTAAGGAAAATATTTATGTAAACTATTAATATGGTATAAATGTATGATTAAAATAATAATTATAAATAAATAATTAAGGAAAATATTTATGTAAACTAGCAATTAATAGGTGACTAATTAAATATCAATACTAGTAATTATATAATTAAAATAGGTATATTTAAGTCCATGTGGAAAAATAAATATATCTTGGTTTTTATGGAAAACACGTATTATCAATAATTAATACATAATTAACCTAATCGAATTTTTAGAACGTTACAGATTTCCTCCATACCACGGCTCAAAGGAATCCTGCAAACAGGTGGATTTTGGGTACAATCCCGAGTCACATAGAGGCAGTGAGCGATAGGAGGGGTTTCATCTCTCCCGGTATAGGGAGTTGATGTTGCGCTATGCTCGATTAGCTATAACAGTAAGTCCCTGTCCAGGGTTGATGAAATTTACTGGTAAGTGTTATCAGTAGTTTCTCGAACCGTTATGAGCCATATATCGGCATGACTTATCAAGTTACTGGAGTCTGACGATTCCACCCCTAGACTCGATATGCGACATATCAGACGAAGAGACCGGACTGTACGGCAAGTGTTACTTATAGGCTTCATGGGAGTTTGGACAAGTATGCTTGTTGATCTTCTATTCGCTTAATATCTGGGTAGCCGTTACGTCCAGCTAGTATCGCTGACGGCTTGTAGATAAATGATATAATCATTACCTACTGCTGGCGTATTGACGAGTCTTTAGAGTCCCACACAGAGGTTTCATAGTTCAAGCGAAACGAAATATGGCACATATGCTGATATGTGCGGGGGCCTGATTAAATACGAGTATGTGATACTGTTAGTGATATATGCTCTAGAGGCCATTATTGTATCATACTGGATTGGATATTACATATTGGAAGTTTGGGATATTCACAGTTGTATTAACAGTCTTGCTCAAAATGGTAGTATGCTACCTGGTTTGATTCTACCTCAATATGTGCATGCGTTTCTTTTAGAATATCGCTTATACATATTGGTAGAGCTCTTAGGATCTTTGCTTGACTACCAGCGTTGTGATAGCAGTCACACTCGTGGGGGCTAGATTGTCTATAAGCACATCTTTATACAGGTCCCTAGTCGTTGGATTATCGAGACGGGGCATCGATACTCCAGAGTAGACTAGTGTATACGCTTCTCATCCCAGCAGGGGATATGGTCTGTCCCACAGCCATTAGTACGACGTACTGGAGATGGTATGCAGGTGCTCATTAGGTTATGAGTTACACTGGACATGACTCATCGGGAACCGCTGGTTGGTATTATACCTATCATCAGGTAGCAGTTCCCAGGTGGAATGAGTACAGTTTAGTCCGTTGACTTTCCATCACTACTTCGTCTCGAGTGTGTTGCCACTGCACTTAGATTACTACCCTACCACGCTCAAAGGAGTCATGCAAACAGGTAGTAGTTGGGTGTAGTCCCGAAGCACTTGGAGACAGTAGCAATCAGATAGGATTCGTCTCTCCCGGTATTGGGGGTTGATATCACGCGGTGTTCGGAAAGCCATTACACAAAGTCCCTGGCCATGGCAGTCGAGAAATACTGGTAAGGTACTCCAGTAGTTTCTCATGGTGTATTGGGCTCTCCTCCGGCATGACTTATCATGTTGTTAGGGGTCTGACATTTACCATCCCCTAGGCGGATATGCGAGTATCTCAGATGAACAAACCGGACTGTATGGTGATTGTCACAGATAGGCTTAGTGGGAGTTCGGATGAGCTTGCTCATCGTCCTACTTATTGACAGATACCTGGGTAGCCGTTACGTGCATCCAGTACCGCTGACGGCTTGTTGTTAAACCCACTACCAGTGTACTATCGAGTCTTTAGAGTCCCACACAGAGGGTTTCCCTGCTTCAGGCAATTGATGTAGACGTCGTATGTATAGGGTGTTTTTCTTCACCCCATTGAGATGGGAGTACGCGCGCTTGTCAGGCGCATTACAGATTTCCCCTGCCCAGGGTAGGCTGGGATTTATGGATTGTGGAGATCCAAATCTCCCGCAGCCGCGGACTTAACTGTTGTTAATTACCCCTCACCTTTGAAGCGAGAGAACCTCCGATTGACGGGTAAACTAGTCATGCGAACTAAATGTGCAGTGTGCGTGTGTTTGGAGGGGTCTTGGATATATCGGGGGCCCCGCAGAGTTTTACGGGGTCCCGCTACCCGGATATCAACGGGGCTAACAGCCCCTTACGGGGTGCGAGGCAGCGCCCCGTTAGAAACTTTTTCTAATGAGGGGGGGGGGGTATTTTTAGTGTAGAGTGTATATAAAAATGGGTGGAAAATAGCGTCCAAAGGATGCGTGAGCGCCAGCGCCTCACGTGCCTAGCACGCGGGCGCTGGGCGCTTGGACACTAGCGCTAGCACTGGGCGCTTGGGCGCGAGCGCCTCATGTGCCCGGCATGTGGGCGCTGGTGCCTCACGTGCCCGGCACGTGGGCGCTGGGCGCTTAGGTGCACGCGCCTCACGTGTCCGGCATGTGGGCACTGGGCGCTTGGGTGCCGGTGAAAAGAAGGGGCTTGTTCCCCTCCGAATGGCGACCGAGACATTAGGACGTCTGGCCTGAGATTCGGGGCAGATGCTATTTGGTTTTATCCGTCCATCTCTCCGAAGATGCCAAGTTGATTTATGGCACCGTGTATCGGAGGTTTAGACAGATGCGGCCGATGTAGCAGACTTCGTCAGATTCCCCCTCGTTCGAGGGGTTTTTTGATTGTGGGGACGCTCTTGCCTGCAGGCGCAAGCCCCTGCAGTTAATTACGCTACCGCATCGCGGTAACAACTTTCTCCTTCTCCAGAATTTCACTTCGTGTCGTGGGTGTTTGTTTTGTTTGTGGTTGCCCGTGGATTGTATACGGAGACTATTTATTTCGTCGCCCATAGGACGTGGATTAGTCTAAATCCGTACTTTCTTAGATTTGGGTTTTGGGTTTTGGTTTAAGGATACGTCAACCATATTTGAGGCTAAGATCAACTTAAACGTTTGTTAAGGATACGTTAGTCTAATTTCCAGACTAAGATCTACTTAACGGGATCGTCTAGATCCATTTCCAGTTTAGGGACATAGTGGTCCATTTAATATATGGCCGTCGGGACCCGTCACCTCTCTGACGACGTTGAAGGATTACAACGACATGTGTCAGAGGAGTTCGGAGATGTACCCTTGAACCAAAGTTGATTGGAGGTCTTATAGTCCAATTTGGGACTAAAGTCTGTTTGAATGTTTAAGGATACGTTAGCCATATTCGAGGCTAAGATCAACTTAAACGGGATCGTTTAGATCCAACAAAAGAGCGTTTGGGGGCTCTATTGTTCCAGTTTAGGGACGTAGTGGTCCATAAGTAGTTTAGGGACATTGCGGTCCATTGGTAGTTTAAGGACATTGCGGTCCATTGGTAGTTTAAGGACGAATAATGTTAGTGTATATTCCCTAGGGGCCATTATTGTATCATACTAGGTTGTATATTACTTAATGGAAGCTTGGGATAGTCACAGTTGTATATAACAGTCTTGCTAAAAATGGTAGTATGCTACTTGGTTTGTGTCTACTTTAATATGTGTATATGTTTCTTGTAACGTATCACTTATACATATTAGTAGAGCCCATAGGATCTTTGCTTGATTACCAGCGTTGTGATAGCAGTCACACTAGTGGGGGCTGGGTAGTCTGTAAGCAACATCCTATACAGGTCCCTGATCGTTGGATTGTCGAGATAGGGCATCGATATTCCAGAGTAGACTAAGTGTATACGCTTCTCATCCCAGTTGGGGAGATGGTCTGTCCCACAGCCATCAGTACATCGTACTGGAGATAGTATACAGGTGCTCGTTAGGTTACGGGTACACCGGACAGGACTCGCCAGGGAACTGATTGGTTGGTATTATACCCATCGTCAGTTAACAGTTCCCAGATGACATGAGTACATCATAGTCCGCAGACTTGACACTGCTACTTCGCCTCGAGTGTGTCCCATTGTTCTTAGATTGCTACCCTACCACGGCTCAAAGGAGTCATGCAAACATGTAGCAGTTGGGTGCAGTCCCGAGCACTTGGAGGCAGTGGTGGTTAGATAGGATTCGTCTCTCCCGGTATAGGGAGTTGATATCGCACTGTGTCAGAGAGCCATTACGCAAAGTCCCTGGCCAGGGCAAGCGAGATATACTGGTAGGTTCCAGTAGCTTCTCAGGGTATAATGGTCTTCGCTCCGACACGACTTATACAACTATTAGGGGACTGACGCTTGCCCCCCCAGGCTTGATATGCGATAGTCTTAGACGAACAGACCGGACTGTACGGAGATTGTCACATCAGGCTCAGTAGGGGTTCGAATGGTTTTCCTCATCGGCCTTCTTATCGACATCTACCTGGGGATCGTTACGTACAGCTAGTGTCGCTTGCGGTCTGTGGTTAAACCCACTGCCAGCGTAGTGTCGAGTCTTTAGAGTCCCACACAAAGAGTTTCCCTACTCCAGGCGAAACGATATAGAGGTCGTATGGTTTTACGACAAGGGTTCGGACGCATACGTGTGTTTACGCACGTACGACTTTTCGGACAGTTTTTACTAGTCGGTTTTGGTTTAAGCCAGATTCTAGTATCGGGTTATTGAATTTATACAGTCTAAAGTTTTTCCGTGTTTTCAAGGATTGGAGGGGCGTTCTCGTAATTTGTCGAGAAGCTTCTAGAAGAGTGGTGACTTGGGGAGGGAGGTGGCATTGCATTAAATAAAATTAGTGACTCATTTGTGTGATTCAGTATGTCATTAATGCATCATTTATTGCTTAATGACTCACATAGTGAATCACTCATATTGAATTAATGAAGCATAGTGAATAATCATTTATTTGATAATTCATTATGTTTCATATATTCAAGTGAGAAGCTTTTTCATTCTCATTATCATTCTCACCTTCTCTCTCCTCAAGCTCACTCTCTCTTCAAACCCTAATCCTAACCTCTCATGTGTTGAGATCAAGGGTTAGCTAGGCTAATACATCCATAACCTCACTCTATATCCCCTAGGTAGCTTAGATTAGCACTTTAAGCAACCTAGTTATCTCAAGTTTGAGATTAAGCTTGGCGTAGGAGCTTTCAGGTGGATCGTCTTTGATTCGAGGAGGCCGTTGAGATGCCGATATTCCAAGGAGCCTATGAGGAGTGGAGGACCGCGATGAAGACCCGAAAGACAAGTAACGTGAGGTATAACTTCATATCCGAGTAGTTAAACCTCTAGTACTTTGTTAGCAACGGTTTAGAAACGATTCATGCGCTCAAGTCCGTGTTACGAAGCTTTGATAATTGTTTTTCATATATTCCGCCTCCCCGCAAGTTCGTGGGGTGCGTGACATGGACTTACAGTGGTATCAGAGCCAACTAAACCATTACTAGTTTGTTAGCAACTAATTAGAAGTTCGATCGACGGAAAACACGGAAACAAAACCCTGAAAATTCCTAGTTGCTGTTAAATTTAAACCTGTCTGAAAAATTATTTGATATGTCTTAAAAATCACAGCAGGTAATTTTATGAATTCTGGGAAAATACGAGTGCACAAAACAATAAGACAGCCGCGGATCCGCAGCAAAACAGTGCTTTTGGCCGCGGATCCGCCGCCGAGTCAACTCGGTTTTGACTCGTATTTTCACTATTATTCATTTTTTGTGGGGTTTTGTCTTCCTGTATATACTGTTTCTTCCCAGATTACTTCAGTGCTGGTTTGCTTTTGGGGTAGACACGGAATATGGTATTCGATCGATGTTCTAAGATATTTGCTAACTGGGTCTTTATCTGTAATGTTAAATGTGTTCATAAACCTCCCCTAACTGCTAGTATGTCGGTTGGCAGGGGGTTGCACATTTCTAAAATGTTTACTGTTTGTGTATATGAACTGTGTTGGACTGTTGTGATGATTAGCCGGGGTTTGAGATGGGTTTAATATTCATTCATTCGATGTAAATGTAATTTGATGTAATATTCTTTTGCGGGGCACATCCAGGTTGCGGTTGTAGCCACCGTTGTATTATTTCTTTTTACTGTTTTTGCTCCTAGGATAGACCCAAGGCGGGGTACACAAACTACTGGGTACGTTGAAGTGTTTAGTGGCCTACTCACGTCGTTGAGGGAGACCGCTTCACTTCGGGTACTTGGCGGGTAGTTTGCTACACCCGTAGGGGTCTAGGGTGGGGTAATGGCTATTCATCACAACTGTGTAATCCGTCTTTTATTGCAGGCTCACAGCAAATGCGGATTGCTAATAAATCCAATAAAGTTCATCTGTGATCTGGAATGCTTATTATTGCGTCTGACGAATATACAATATCTATATATGATAGCTATTAGACGTCACTTATGTTTTACACCCGCGCTAGCCTAGCCCCCGCTCTGTCGTTAGTTAAGTAACCTAACGAGTGATGACGGGACCCCATGGCGAATGCGGATGGCATAAGAGGACGTGGTATTTTCGTTGTTTTCTGCAATGATAGGATAATTGATGGGACGCATTATTATAATGCAAAGAAAATAAACCAAAGTTTAATCGTTGGAACAAATTTAAAAGAAACCACTCGGTTATTTTAAAAGATCAGATTTTTTAAATTACGGAGCTTTAACCACTCCTTTTAAAAAGTATCAGGTTCCTTCGATTATATCAAGTTCACTACGTTCACGGTTTTGCCAAAACCATTCGTAGCCCTCCGTCATTTCTTATGAATGGTCAGTAGTATTCAAGCTATGTTTGTTGGCTTTCGTCAAGGCATAGTGTTTGGTAGCTGCTGGGGTATTCATTTGTTGCATAGATAGATGTGTTGGTTTGGGACAGTCGTATTACCTTGTTGGCTTTCGTCAAGGGTATGTGCGGGTGGGTTCAAATTAACTAAGACAATGATGGACAGAACTTGACATGTGACTTATGATTTGTTGGCTTTCGTCAAGGTCATAAGAGCATGGGGAAAAAATCCACATCGGGAATTTCAAAAGAAACTGAAATTTGCAGTGAGAGCATACCATTTTAGAGTTTGATGAATGTTGGTAGGATTCCTACAACATTATCATACGATGATATTTTGGATCCCGATCCTACTGTGAGTATATACTACTTATCAGGAGATTCGTCACTTAACGATCAATGCTATAAACCAAGTAGGTGCCTAGAAAGGTGTCAGCGGGGTTACGCCCCCAGAGAAAAGTGGTTATTTAATTAACGAACTTCGCGAAAGCGTTGGAAAACCTCCCTCGAAGTATCGACACTGACCTGGCTGAACGGTTAAGCAAGAATTGTACGGTGAGAATAGTCCTGGCTAATTCTTCTTTTATGGTTTGAGGAGGGATTTGAGAAACGGTGGGAGCCATCCTGTTTAGATAAATTAAACCACTCTAAACTTGCAAGAGCATCATGCTAATAGTATTTTCTTCTCTCTCTTAAAATTGCAGCGACCTTGTAACCACACATAGGTTACATTTAGATAACAGATTGACTGATTCTGACTTATATGAATGGCAAAGGTCTGTCCAGATGTCCATTGCCTATGACAAGCTGGACCACCCTATTACTACTCAAGATCCCGCCGTCCCAGGTCCAGTTTCCACTGTCGCAGATATGGATATCCGACAGACAAGGGAAAAAGATAAAGCGAAAGCTAAGTGCCTCGTGTTAGCTTCAGTTGATGGTGTATACCAGAAGCAGCACGAGAAGATGGACCTTTTTTCCATCTTTCTCCATAACAAAGATTTATATGGAGAGCAATCTTATATCACAAGATATGAGACCTCGAACGAATTAATTCAAGCGAGGTTAGCTGACGGGTCATCTGTAGGGGACAACATCCTTACAATGACTAGTTGTATTGATGAGCTCCAGAACCTGGAGACCGCGTTGGGAAACGAGTCAGATACTGACTTGATTCTACAGTCTCTGCCTCCTACCCTGAAGGAAACCAGGGAAGTAGAAGGAAAGAGAAGGGAAAAAGTTTCGGGACTGGATATAGTAAGAGAGGGACGTTCCTATTGTTACAGGAATGAACATTGGCAGAATGATTGCAGGGCTAGCAAAGCCAGTAGCCAGAATTCAAAGCATGTTGTGGCTTCAGCCTCAAGTGTATTTGTTATTGAGAACTGTTTGTCAATTAACTCTACTTCCTGGGTGCTAGATACCGGAGCAGGATCTCATATCTGTAATTGATTACATGCTTTGAGAAACCGTAGAGTTATAAAGGTAGGTGATTGGTTTCTCAGAGTTGCAAACGGAATGAGCGTAGACGCTGAATCCGTGGGAGAATATCGCCTAGGTTTGACAAGTGGGCATATATTGATTCTACGTAACTGTTTGTATGTACCTAGTATGACTTGTACTATCATATCAGTGTCCTCACTGTCAAGAGAGGGATATGATTTTACATTCGTAAGCGATGTAGTTAACATCCACCTAAATCAAGTTTTGATTGGGTCCGGTACATTAGATAACGGTATATACGTATTAAGTCAAGCTCAGGTTTTCAATGTCCAAAACACACTTAAAAGAAAGTCTCCAGAAATAAATCAGGCTTTCTTATGGCATTGTAGACTAGGTCACATCAATGAGAGAAGGTTGACTAAGTTACATAGAGAAAGATATTTGAATCCATTCGAATATCAATCTTTTGCTACTTATGAGTCTTGTCTCATAGAAAAGATGACAAAGACTCCGTTTACTGGACACGGAGTAAGAGCAAGCGAGCTCTTAGGACTCGTACACAGTGACGTGTGCGGTCCAATGTCTACACATGCGCTAAGTGGTTATTCCTACTTCATTACTTTTACGGATGATTTCTCTAGGTATGGATATGTCTTCTTAATGAAGCACAAATCCGAAGCTTTTGAGAAATTCCAAGAATACAAGAATGAAGTGGAAAACAAACAGGCAAGAGTATAAAGACACCGAGATCTGATCGAGGTGGTGAATACTTAAGTGCCGAGTTCCTGGGTTACTTAAAAGAGAATGGAATTCTCTCTCAGCTTACTCCTCCATACACACCACAACACAACGGTGTATCAGAAAGGAGAAATCGAACCCTATTGGATATGGTTCATTCCATGATGAGTAACGCTGAGTTACCGCGATCATTCTGGGGATATGCACTAGAATCAGCTGCATATCTTTTGAACAAGGTTCCAACCAAAACTGTGCCTACTACACCACATCAGATATGGAGTAGGAAGAAACCCTGTCTTCAATACCTAAAGGCATGGGGATGTCTAGCTTTTATAAAAAGCAGCATGCGGACAAGTTTGAGGCACGCTCAGTACAGTGCATGTTTGTGGGATATTCAAAGAACTCCATGGGATATTATTTCTATTACGCAGAGGAACAAAAGGTTTTTGTTTCTCGTCATGCCTGCTTCTTGGAAACTGAATTTTTGGAAAATCAGAAGAGTGGGAGCGCAATGGAACTGGAAGAAATTCCAGAACCACAAACCACTACTGAAAATATGGTAGAACCAGAAGTTCAAGAAGAACTGGACATTCCCACACCACTCCGCAGAAGTAGTAGGTAGTCTCATCCGCCCGAGAGATACTACGGTTTTCTTATAAACGGGGATAGAGAGGATTGCACTATAGACTATGATGAGCCTACTAGCTTCCAGCAAGCCATTCAGAGCGGTGACTCAGTAAAATGGCTGGATGCAATGCGGACCGAAATGGAGTCCATGTACACTAACAAAGTATGGACTTTGGACGTTGCTCCAGATGGGGTAAAACCCGTAGGATGTAAATGGATCTTCAAAAAGAAGATTGGAGTAGATAGACAGGTTGAAACCTATAAGGCTAGACTTGTTGCAAAGGGTTTCCGTCAAAGACCTGGTTTGGACTATGACGAAACATTTTCTCCAGTGGCTATGCTTAAATCTATTCGGGTCCTTCTTGCTATTGCTGCCTTCCACGATTATGAAATCTGGCAGATGGATGTAAAGACGGCCTTTCTAAATGGTAATTTGGAAGAGAGCGTCTATATGGATCAGCCAGAGGGATTCATTCAGAGTGGGAGCAGCGGTAAAGTATGCAAGCTGCTTAAGTCCATTTATGGACTAAAGCAGGCATCGCGGAGTTGGAACATCTGTTTTGATGATGCTGTCAAAGAATTCGACTTCATCAAAAATCCAGATGAACCTTACATATACAGTAAGATTGTAGGGAGAACTGTAGTACTCCTCGTCTTGTACGTGGATGACATTCTCCTAATAGGAAATGATATTCCTATGTTACAGTCAGTCAAAAGATTCTTGTCACATAAATTCTCCATGAAAGACTTGGGTGATGCCACCTACATTCTGGGGATCTGGATCTATCGTGATAGATCAAAGAGGATGTTGGGACTTTCGCAGTCCAGGTACATAGACACCGTAGTGAAGAGATTCAGTATGGATGATTCTAAGCGCGGTAATCTACCGGCTTGTCACGGAATCACCCTCTCCAAAGAGATGTTTCCCAAGACTGATTTGGAAAGAGATTGCATGTCAATTATACCCTACGCTTCTGCGGTAGGCTCTATAATGTATGCGATGTTATGTACCAGACCAGATGTAGCATACGCATTGAGCGTAGTAAGCA
The DNA here is from genome assembly GCA_030015575.1 of Agapanthus africanus. Lineage (NCBI taxonomy): Eukaryota > Viridiplantae > Streptophyta > Magnoliopsida > Asparagales > Amaryllidaceae > Agapanthus > Agapanthus africanus. The sequence continues at coordinate 53,671,717 of CM057348.1, forward strand.
GGTATCAAGTAAACCCAGGGGAGAAGCACTGGATAGCCGTAAAGAACATTCTCAAGTACCTGAGAAGGACTAAGGAGATGTTCCTAGTATATGGTGGAAAAGCCCTCCAGATGGAGGCCTTTGCCGACTCCGGCTTCCAGAGTGACAAAGATGAATCCAAATCCATGTCGGGTTATGTCTTTACCCTTAATGGAGGGGCGGTCTGTTGGAAGAGTTCCAAACAGGAGACCGTTGCTGACTCAACGATGGAAGCGGAGTACATAGCAGCTTGCGATGCCGCAAAAGAAGCAGTCTGGATGAAGAAGTTCCTCACAGAACTTCAGGTGGTTCCTACCAGTGTTGGTCCAATACCTCTGTATTGTGACAACAACGGCGCTATAGTTTTAGCGAAGGAACCCAGGTCCCATCAGAAGACCAAACACATCTTAAGGCGGTATCACCTGATCAGGCAGATCGTAGATCGCCGGGAGATCGAGGTGAAGAGAGTAGAGACGGAAAATAACATTGCTGATCCATTCACAAAGGCCCTTCCTCAGACACAGTTCGAGAGGCTATTCGAGATGATAGGTCTACGATATGCCAGCTCATGGCCCTAGTGCAAGTGGGAGATTGTTAGTGTATATGCCCTAGGGGCCATTATTGTATCATACTAGGTTATATATTACTTAATGGAAGCTTGGGATAGTCACAGTTGTATATAACAGTCTTGCTAAAAATGGTAGTATGCTACTTGGTTTGTGTCTACTTTAATATGTGCATATGTTTCTTGTAACGTATCACTTATACATATTAGTAGAGCCCATAGGATCTTTGCTTGATTACCAGCGTTGTGATGGCAGTCACACTAGTGGGGGCTGGGTAGTCTGTAAGCAACATCCTATACAGGTCCCTGGTCATTGGATTATCGAGATAGGGCATCGATATTCCAGAGTAGACTAAGTGTATACGCTTCTCATCCCAGTTGGGGAGATGGTCTGTCCCACAGCCATCAGTACGTCGTACTGGAGATAGTATACATGTGCTCGTTAGGTTACGGGTACACCGGACAGGACTCGCCAGGGAACTGATTGGTTGGTATTATACCCATCGTCAGTTAACAGTTCCCAGGTGACATGAGTACAGCATAGTCCACAGACTTGACACTGCTACTTCGCCTCGAGTGTGTTCCATTGTTCTTAGATTGCTACCCTACCACGGTTCAAAGGAGTCGTGCAAACTGGTAGCAGTTGGGTGCAGTCCCGAGCACTTGGAGGCAGTGGCGGTTAGATAGGATTCGTCTCTCCCGGTATAGGGAGTTGATATCGCGCTGTGTTAGAGAGCCATTACAAAAAGTCCCTGGCCAGGGCAAGCGAGATATACTGGTAGGTTCCAATAGCTTCTCAGGGTGTAATGGGCTTCGCTCCGACACGACTTATACAGCTATTAGGGGACTGACGCTTGCCGCCCCCTAGGATTGATATGCGATAGTCTTAGACGAATAGACCGGACTGTACGGAGATTGTCACATCAGGCTCAGTAGGGGTTCGGATGGTTTTCCTCATCGGCCTTCTTATCGACATCTACCTGGGGACCGTTACGTACAGCTAGTGTCGCTTGCGGTCTATGGTTAAACCCACTGCCAGCGTAGTGTCGAGTCTTTAGAGTCCCACACAGAGAGTTTCCCTACTCCAGACGAAACGATATAGAGGTCGTATGGTTTTACGACAAGGGTTCGGACGCATACGTGTGTTTACACACGTACGACTTTTCGGACAGTTTTTACTAGTCGGCTTTGGTTTAAGCCAGATTCTAGTATCGGGTTATTAGATTTATACAGTCTAAAGTTTTTCCGTGTTTTCACGGATTGGAGGGGCGTTCTCGTAATTTGTCGAGAAGCTTCTAGAAGAGCGGTGACTTGGGGAGGGAGGTGGCATTGCATTAAATGAAATTAGTGACTTATTTGTGTGATTCACTATATCATTAATGCATCATTTATTGCTTAATGACTCACATAGTGAATCACTCATATTGAATTAATGAAGCATGGTGAATAATCATTTATTTGATAATTCATTATGTTTCATATATTCAAGTGAGAAGCTTTTTCATTCTCATTATCATTCTCACCTTCTCTCTCCTCAAGCTCACTCTCTCTTCAAACCCTAACCCTAACCTCTCATGTGTTGAGATCAAGGGTTAGCTAGACTAATACATCCATAACCTCACTCTATATCCCTAGGTAGCTTAGATTAGCACTTTAAGCAACCTAGTTATCTCAAGTTTGAGATTAAGCTTGGCGTAGGAGCTTTCAGGTGGATCGTCTTTGATTCGAGGAGGCCGTTGAGATGCCGATGTTCCAAGGAGCCTACGAGGAGTGGAGGACCGCGATGAAGACCCGAAGGACAAGTAACGTGAGGTATAACTTCGTATCCGAGTAGTTAAACCTCTAGTACTTTGTTAGCAATGGTTTAGAAACGATTCATGCGCTCAAGTCCGTGTTACGAAGCTTTGATAATTGTTTTTCATATATTCCGCCTCCCCGCAAGTTCGTGGGGTGCGTGACATGGACTTACAAATAACTCCATGGGTTTAAGGACCCCACAGTCCATATGGGTGTGTTTAAGGACGCATTAGTCCGTTAGTTTAAGGACGATAAGTCCACGGGTTTAAGGACCCTACAGTCCGTATCTTGGTTTAAGGACGCATAAGTCCATGAGTTTAAGGACCCTACAGTCCGTGTTGGTGTATGGTTGTCGGGACCCGTCACCTCTCCGATGTCGTTGAAGGATTACAACGATAGGAGTCAGAGAAGTTCGGAGATGTACCTTCGAACCGGATGTAAATTGATTTAGGAAAGCAATCTCGCTCAGTCAATTTAATTTGAGGACTTACGGCCATGATTGGGCTAAGTCCAGTTTATTTCTTATTTTTGGCCTATTAGACCTGTGCTAGGGCTTTGCCCATGTTTAATAATGCATAACATTAATCTTGATCTCTGTTGGACCTTTATTTGGGCTCTGCCCCCTTTAAATGATGCACAGCATCTGTTCTGGTCTGACAGACCCTTGTTTGGGCTGTGCATTTTATTTTGTTTGGGCTCTGCCCTTTTATAAATGATGCAGAGCATCAATTTTATTTGGGCTCTGCCCCTTTTATTGCATTGCAATTTATTTTGGCCTACTGGGCCTTTTTGATTTGGGCCTGACCCTTTAGTAAACAATGCTTTGCATTTGTCAGGCGCTTTGCGTCAATCACTGAGCGCAGGAGCTTGTGGTGATGACACGTGTCACGCAAGCGCAGTGCACTGTGCCAGTGCGCTGTGCTTGCGCTGCTGACATGTGGCGCGCTCTGATGAGTTGCGTCAATTTCAGAGAGCAAGGCTCTTGTTTAAAAGCGCATAGCGCAAGTGATTTAGATGCTGACACGTGGCGCTCTCTGGTGGCTTGCGCCAACCCAGGAGCGCAACAGTGCAGTTTTTGCAAGTGCAAGGCATTATTTCAATAATCTTGAGAATCTTTAAAATTTCAGAACCAATGGTTCATAAAAAAGTGCAAGGCATTGTTTGATTTCTTGATCCAATTTAGATCAAAGAAAACAAGTTTTTCTTGTTTTTCATGTTTTCAGAGAACCAGTGGTTCATAAAAAAGTGTAAGGCACTTATTATTATTTGAAGATCATTGATCTTGTTCTTAGATCAATGATCTATTAGAAGAAATTCTTCTATTTTGTGAAGGTTTTTACCTTTATCTTGAACTTTCTTCAGAGTTCTTTCTGTTTTGAGGTTCTTAATCTCTCACAATGTTCATCCTTTGATTTGGGGTCTAGGGGCCTTTATATAGTGCCCATAAATTTGTTAAGTATGTTAAAGAGATCTTTCTCTGAGTGATTTGGAGAATTTTCCCCACCGTTGGATCTTTGATCCAAGGGCTTCTGTTTTACAGAAGGCAGTCTTCTTGTTTTAACAAGAGCAGAAAGATCTTACTAGAATTTAATTCTGTTTGGCGCAAACGCCCTAGCGCGTGACACGTGTCACGCAGCGCAGAGCGCAGCGCAACTGTGTGACACGTGTCGCGCTGTGTGTCACGCAGCGCAACAGCGCTGACACGTGTCGCGCAGCGCAACTGTGCTCGCGCAACTGCGCTGCCACGTGTCGCGCAGTGCACCTGCGCTGCACGTGGCGCGCGGCTCAGAGCGCAAGTCAGCTGAAGCATTGCTTCTTTAATTTTTATTTTTTATTTTAATTTTCAGAACAGAGCCTTGCTCTGATTGGGGGAAACAGAAGCGTTGCTTCGTTTCCCGCCTTGGAATTTGAACAGAGCTTTGCTCTGATTGGGGTAAACAAATGCCCCCCCACCGTTGCGCTTACGTGGCCTCCAAACGTGAGTGCAGCGGTGGTAGAATTCCAACCGTCGCGCCATCCCTTGGAAGTTTGAAAAGGCTCTTCAATACCTATAAATAGGACCTTTGGTCCCTTAGATGATTTTCATCTCTTCATAAGAATTTTGTTCAGAGCTCTGCTCTTTTGTTTAAGCACCTTTAAAAGTTCAAACTCCAGAGAATATTAGGTAAAAATTAATTTGGATTGAATTAAGCCAATTTTAAGAGCCTTGCTCTCAATAGATGCTTGATCTAAAGAATACCCATTTAGGGTTTCACTTAGCAGAGCTTTGCTCTGAAGGGGTCTAAAGAGAACTAAGGAGAACCCTATTAGGGTTACATTAATAGAGCTCTGCTCTCTAAAAGATTTTCCTTGGATTTGCTTAATTAATGGAGCTTTGCTCCTTCCAAATCATATAGAAGAACTCTTAAGAGTTCTTCATGGGTCTTGGAAATTAAAGATGGTATTTTACATTATTATTATTATTATTATATCATCTTTTCAGAACAAAGCTCTCAATGTTCTTAGGGGATTTTCCTCAAATTCTCCTCTGATTTTGACAGGTGTCACTCCTGTCTGCAGAGCATTGCTCTCGAGGAATTTTAACTTCCTGTGTCCCTCCTTTTTTTTATCGCTAATCTTCCATCGACGTTTCCTTCAGGCATTATGGTTGTTCATCTATACAGTCTGCACGAATTCATCACCTACGAGGATATCCGTGCACAGGGCTGTCAACAAAACCAAGAGTTTACAGATGCCCAATGTGCGGAGATTATGGGTCGTCTGAACGCGCGCGTTGGCTGGTTGCTTCCTCGCCGTTCTGCTATCTTGAAAGTCGTGCTGGGAGCAATTTGGAGAGCACTCCCGGGGTTTCACGAGGCAATGCCGCTTAATGCACTGGATGATGCCGAAGATAAAGTGCATTCAGTGTACCTGTCGGGGATGATCTCGAAGAAACGGCGGGATAGCCTCATCGACATTCTGCATCAAATTTTTCAGCAGACGACGATAATCGCTGCTTATCGGAGTCTGGGGGGCCTCGCCGAAGATCTTGACACACAGGAGCGCGAGAGGCTGCGCACGAGAATAATCAGAAAGGACAGAAGAACTCTGGATGGCCTTACTTTTGAATTCCTCAATCCATGCCCCGGATCTGAGGTTATACCATGTTAATAATTTGAATAATGTTTCTCGTTTATTGCTTTCATGATTGTAAGAATTTTTGGCACTATGAATGGAAACTTTTTATTTCAGTTTGTCTTATTTCTCGTCCTGAGTCTTCGGCCCATGCACGAATGAGTGTGTCTCGAACGCTTAATCAAATGCACATTGGATGTTCTTTCTGTCGCTTTCTTCTTTCTCTTATTATCAGCATGCTGTCTTAGTAAACATGGTTGACAGATAATAGAGTAAGTATCGCGGTTTCTTCAAGAGATAGCGATGGCTTAGGCCGCGGGTTCAGATCTGCTGCCTAAGACTTTTCAACTCTATGAGCCGTGAGGGTCTCATAAAGACTTTTCTCCCTACGGATCGAGAGGATCTCGTAGGTGGATTTTCTCCTTAGGAATCGTGAGGATTCCTAAGTGCATTTTCTCTTATAAGTCGTAAGGATCCTATAAGAGAATTTTCCCTCTTACGAGTCGAGAGGACCCGTAAGAGGTTGTTTCCCTCCTTGTCGAGATTCGAGTTTGGAGAGTGAGACCCGTGGATAGTATGCAAGAGACCGTTTTGGGCCAACTTGCAGGGTCCCAGTGCTTAGGGAACAAGTTTTTTAATCGTTACTGCCTAAGGCTTTATCTTACGAGTCGAGCCGCATCGAGAAGTTCTCGCAAAGACATCAATTTCTTCACAAGTCGAGACGAATCGAGTATTTCTCGCAAGAATATCCTAACGTCACAGTTAACCTCTGCTCTTTACGGCAGAATTCCGTTAGGGTCTGTGGTACTCAGGGTTTTGGCCGTCGTACCGTCGCATCAGCTGATATGTTCCTCGATAGGAAATCGTGCTGTTCGAGTAGCCCTGCGACTGCCGTGTCTCTGATCCCTTCGAGGGCTAGACAAGACGTCTTCAAGCAATCCTCCTTGGCAGTTTGACCGTCGGAAGAGCAAGTGTTAGGAATTTGCCATGCCGCTTTTTACTTGAGGTTAGGCTCATTTTGGTGAGCCCCGATGAGTCATATCCACTCCGCGCTGGTGTGGGATGATCTCCGAAAGTCTTTCAGGTTTTATGTGAGTTGCCGTCAAGACCCTGAAGCTAGGAATTTGGCCTTTGCTTCGTTTGCTGGCATCGCGTCTGCTGTATCGAGACGAATGTCGCGGTGGGAACTAGGGATTTTGCCGTGGCTCCGTTTGTTTGATTGTCGTGTTTGAACCCTGCTGGAGGAAGAACGCTGGGGTGACATCTCGTCTGCTGTATCGAGACGGACGTCGCGGTTGTCTCTAGGTTGCTGGTGAACCGTCGAGGTTTGGAACTAGGGATTTTTCCGTGGCTCCATTTGTTTGATGATGTTGCGTCTGCTGTGTCGAGACGAACGTCGAAGTGGTGACCATTCCGCACTGGTGTGAGACGATCTCCAGTTGTCTTTCAGGCTTTATATGACTCGCCGTTAAGACCTTGAAGCTAGGAATTTGGCCTTCGTTTCGTTTGCTTTGTCACGTCCGAACCCTGTTGAGGGAAGAACGCTGTCGTGACATTTCGTCTGCTGTATCGAGACGAATGTCGCGGTTGTCTCTAGGTTGCTGGTGAACCGTTGAGATTTGGAATTAGGGATTTTGCCATGGCTCCATTTGTTTGATCATGGGGTCTTTCGTTGGCGTTGTATGTGCATCTTGATGGACTGCGAAGGAACGCTGTTGTTAACATCTCGTCTGCTGTATTGAGACGATTGTTGAGATGAAGCTGGGATTTTGCCGTCGCTTCGCTTTGTTTCAATCGCGAGGTCTTTTATTGGCGTTGAATCTGCATCCTAATGGACTGTGAAGGAACGCCTTCGTTGATTCTTAGGCCGTAGATGTTGCAGTTAAGATTTGGCTCTGTTTTCTGATGGAGCATTGGGAGGGAAGGGGTGCTTCCTTCTTTGTTTGTGCACCTGGATTATATACAGGGATTGCTGTGCTATCGCCTGTAGGGCGAAAAGTTTCATTCTTTCATTTCATTTTTTTTCTTTCTGCGATGCTCTATCATTTCAGCTTCTACATCGCGAAGGTCGCGATTGCCGAATCATTTCGGCTATTTTTCGCGGTGCCCAATCATTTCAGCTATATTTTTTTTTACTCGCTGATTTTTATTGCAAGTTGCCCAATCATTTCGGCTATTTTGTATGCATACGTTTTCTTTACTTGCTACTTTTTATTGCAAGTTGCCCCATCATTTCGACTATTTCGTATGTACGTGCGGCCTATTGGCTTTTCGCTGTAAGCCTGGAATTAGACACCGATTTCGGCATCAGCACCGCTACAATTGGGATATTTCCAGGAGCGAATCATCATTTGCCTCTGTCGATGTCGAACAAAGGTGGCTTAGCGAACAGGGTTAAGGTCCTGCCGACTAAGGCTTTTGACTTCATGAGCCGTAAGGGTCTCACAAAGGTATTTCTCCCTACGAGTCGTGAGGATCTTGTAGGTGTGTTTTCTCCTCAAGAATCATGAGAATTCCTAAGTGTATGTTCCTCTGTAAGTCGTAAGGATCCTACAAGAGGGTTTATTCGCCAGTCACGGATGGGACTTGGTTAGGGAAATGTTTATTCGCGCCCATGGATTGTATACAAGGGTCAGAATCGAACCACTTGTAGGGCAGTATTGGAAGTTGTGGGGGGTGCTTAAGAACAGGTTCAGGTCTCTGTAGTTTAAGACTTTCAAATCTTATGAGCCGTGAGGGTTCCATAAGAGAGTTCTCCTTACGAGTCGTGAGGATCTCGCAAGTGTATTTTCTCCTTAGGAATCGTGGGGATCCCTAAGTGTGTTGCTCCCTTGTGAGTCGTAAGGATCTCACGCGGGTGGTTTCTCATTACAAGGTCGAGAGGACCCTGTAAGTGTCCTTTAACGAGGTTGCACCCTTTCGGGTTTTCACAAACACTCGCCGGTAGTCCTGCTGTTTTTACTCACGGAGCCCTTTCGGGTTTTCATCCGTGCCCTTTTTGCTTATGGACATACCCTTTTTTTTATTCTTTTTATTTTTATATGTTTTTCTTTTCTTCTTTTTTTTACGAGGCCGCGCCCTTTCGGGTTTTCACGAACACTTGCCGGTAGCCCTGCTGTTTTTACTCACGTAGCCCTTTCGGGTTTTCATCCGTGCCCTTTTTGCTTATGGACATACCGTTTTTATATATTTTTTAAATATTTTTTTCTTTTTCTTTTATTCATCTCGTCAGCCTGAAGATGCTACGGTAGTAGTTTAAGGACGTTTCGGTCCGTCACTAGTTTAAGGACGTTTCGGTCCGTCGTTAGTTTAAAGACGTTTCGGTCCGCCGTTAGTTTAAGGACGTTGCGGTCCGTTGTCGCCATATTTGAGGCGAATCTCTAGTTTACTGACTTTTCGGTTTATGGGGCTTTATCTATGAATGAGCATGATGCCCCCGGCGTATTCGTCTTTCTCAGAGCATGCGGTTGTGGCGGGCTCACCTTCCAGTTTTCGGATATGACGAACTTGTCCTGTTGGTACTGATCTTCAACCCAGTTCTTAAAGACGTAGCAATCCTCGATCAGGTGACCTACCGTTTGGTGGTAAGGGCAATAATCGAGATCGTTTACATCGTCTGGCCGCAACAGACGTTTTGGTCTCGGCAGATTGATCGTCTGTCGCTCATTGCCAGCTCGAACAGTCTCCTTGTTTTATTTTGAGGAAACGAATAAGGACGTTTCAACTTTTCCCGGAGGGGTTGCTGCTTGTTGTTTCGGCAAACAACCGGTTTAGGGCCACTCGATTGCTGTTGAGTATTGGCTATGAGGGCTGTTTTTCCCTTCTCTTTATCCTTTTTGCTCGATCCTTTGTTCGCGAGGCCGAGACTTTTTCCGAGTAGCGTGCGATTGCACGGCTGAACGTTCTCACAACTCCTCAATGAATAGAATGACGTCTTCAGCATGAAAAGAAGAAAGTTTTTTTGAAATGGATTCCTTGAGGAGAGGGTCGAGGGCAGCTTTTTCGTTAGAGTCGCTTCCGAAGGTGATAATTTGCGATCCCTTGGAGTCGGCTCTATGGCATTCGGCGGCGGCTCTCTTGCGCTCATCTATCGCATTTTTCTGATGTCTACGAGCTCCACACTTTGTCCTGTTGAAGTGTTTCTTTTGAGTGACATACCCTTGCCACCAACACTTAAAGGAGTCGCAGTCTTCGGTAGGATGTATGATCTTCTGATGATATGAGCAGAAGTTAGGATGCATCTCTACTTCACCGAGAGTATTTTCTTCATAGGGTGGTAGCACCATTCTTGCTGACAGGGCTTTAGCGAACCTTTTCCTTGTCTTGAATTTGTTTTTATCCGCAGCGGATGGCTTTTGATTTGATGGGAGTGCCTCGACTCTTTGGTCTAGTCGTCGGTGTTCGGCTCCTTCCAGTATGGCCATTTCACGCTCTTGATTGGCTTTATCTTTCAGACGAATCTCATTCAGGAAGGTATCGATCAACTCGTCTGACGGCCGCGAAATTTCTGGTTCAGGGTCCGCCCTCGGTTTCTCGGCACAAGGAGCCTCTTTATCATCCACCAATGAGTGAGAGATCACATGACAAGTTGCCCCCGGTGCGTCCGTCTTCTTTGGAGTGTGCGGCTGTGGTGGGTTTACCTTCCACTTTTTAGACAGCGCAAACTTGCCTTGTAGGTACTGATCCTCGATCCATCCCTTGAAGACGAAACAATCCTCGATCGGGTGACTTACTGTTTGGTGGTAAGGGAAGTAATCGGGATTATTGAGATCGCCTGGCTGCAACGGACATTTTGGATTCGGCAGATTGATGAGTCTGTTGCGTACTGCCAGTTCAAACAGTCTTCTCGTTTTATTCTGAAGAAACGAGTAAGGACGTCCTAGTCTCTCCTCGAGGGACGGGCGTGGATGCGCGTTATTTTGGCGAACGACCGGCTTTGAGTTGCTCGGCTATCGTTGAGTATTGGTAATGACAGTCGCTTTCCCTTTTCCTTTCTCATTTTGAGAGTCTGGTTTTGGAGGAGACGGTCCGTGGCCCATCTGGTCCATTTGGGCTAATTTGTCGATCAATGCTTGGAAGGTGGTCGGCATGAAGAACATCATGAATTGTGAGATGGTCGCTTGCGGATCAAGAGTGCCCATGAACATACCTACCGCAGGTGCCTCTTCTATGCGTTGTTCGCATTTCGACCATAGGTTCCGCCATCGTGTTGCGTATTGGACCCACGTTTCGCCTAGCCTTATCCTGGCATTTATCAGTGCTGTTATCGGGGTGCGTTCACTAGCACTCGCGAATCTTTGTGTAAACAATAACTCCATCACCGCAAATGTTTTGACAGAGTCGTTAGGTAGCTCCGAATACCATTCAAAGGCTGTTTCTGCTAAGCTGCCGACGAATTGGCGAAGCAACAGTTTGTCATCGCCTCCAGTGTTGCCGCATAAGGCCCTGAATTGAGCGACGTGCTGATGTGGATTCCCTGTCCCCTTATATACGTGAAACTTAGGAATCATATATCCCGGCGGGTAACTGATTTGGTCATACCAGCCCGGATAAGGTCGTCCAGTTCTAACAGTTCGCCCAGCCGATTCACACGCCTGATGAGCTCGTATTTGCTGAGCTATATAGCCATCCAGTGCGACCTTGGAAATGGTTTCTTCCTTGGCCGCTGAGAGAGCCGGAGGAGGATTAGGTGTCTCCCCTCTGTTGTCTCTGACATTGATTGGAGGGTCTTCAGCTGGAGGGCTTGGGTGTATCATCATCCCTACTATATCTTGGAAGATGAGCGCCATTTGTTTTATATTGGCAGCTTGTTCTGCTGCCTCTTTGTCCTTCTTTTCGAGGACTCTGCGTAGATAGTCAGTGTCAGTTTCTTGTTCATGACGCTGCTCTGATGATACTTCCGAACTTTCTTTCGGTTGCTGCTCCTGGGCTTTTATCAAGGATCGGGTGAGCGGTCGGTGACCCGTCGAAGCGCGGCTTTCCTCCTTTCCGGAAGCCATATAAACAGTGTGCAGTACCATGCCCCCAGACTTGGGGTGTTTGCGCTCAACGCTTTTACGGTTCGCCATATTCACAGGGGCTCTGTCACGCCCCACTTCCCAGTATACGGCGAAGTGGACGCGACGAGGTCCGCTACGTATGTACTCAGAAGTACATACGCTAAGCGTAGCTAAGCAATATAAAATATTACACAAGAGACAAGAGTATAAAAAGAACAACAACTTTTATTTATTATCATTCTTTGTACAAAACATGAAAAGAAAAAAAATACAACTGAAATAAAGATGCCTAAACAGTGGCATAACAGGAAATGGAAAGTACTGAAAAGAAAAGTGTACAATGAAATTATACTGCAGGGTCTTCAGCAAATTGCTCCAAGTCTTTCTGGGTTGGCTCAACTTCTGCCGGGTCCAAACCACCTGACGACATTCAAAGAAGAAAGAAATAGAATGTCATCAGTGAACAGGTTGCTCGGTAAGTCCCAAAGATAAGGGGGGAAATAGACAGACAGTAAGAAAGAGAGAGAGAGAGAGAGAGCTTTTACTGTTGTATTATAATATTATAATATTGTATTAACGTTGTTGTTTTTAGCCTGGTACAGAAGATGCCAGTGTATACGAGGGGAGTCCCACTTACACCGGGGACCTTGGTAACCTGTAGTACAAGGCTCCGTCGATAATACCACGGAACAACGGCATGGATGTAATTACGTCTTAAGTGACCACCTCTTGCCACCTTTAACATATTCCATACCAGTCTACCCCTTAAACCCCGCGATGTCTTGTTTGTATTGTTATCTTGTAAAATTGTATTGATTGTAAGATTGATTAACTGACTGACCGAAACCATGATATCAGGAAACGGCTAAAACCGTAGAGTAATGTAAATGGAATACTGGGAAACATGTAAAAGGAATATATCCATGTTTCGGTTCAGTCAAGTTATATAGATTGTTAACTGGATTCAGGGATTCATGTATTCGTATTGAGTTGGAATATAAAAGAATATAGATTGACTTGAATCATGTTCAAATCAGAAATAGTCAGACTTAAACCCGAGTCAGACTAAAAGAAGGTAAGTTGAAGTTCAATAATTGTTAGGGGCCTATTGTAATTTATAAAACTTGAGGGGGGTTTATGTAAAAAGTACTATTGTATATTTTTCAAAATACACCTCAAGTATTTATTATTCGTCTTTATAGTTATAATGAATGTGAATTTTATTTGTGTTATTCTAGTGAATATATCCTAATAAAAGTATTAACTTATAATATTGATTTATTTGAAATTCATGGTATTTTAATGTAAATTTTAATTTTGTAATTTTAGAAAAAAATATGGAAACTTTATCTTATGATAAAATAGGTGTTTAAATGATAATTATATATATATAAGAATAATTTTAAATAAATATTTTATTTTTCCAAAAATCTCATTTTTCTTAAATGTCGTATTTCAAACCTTTCGAGACCGAATGCTCCTTGCGGAGGTCTGAATCTCGCACTACTAGCCCGCGGGTGCACGATTAACCGTACTATCCCTAACAGGTTCCCCAAAGGTGGGTTGTAGCGGCGCTTTGCTTAGGTTTAACAAATATTATCCATTTAGAAAAACAGTTTTATAAATATAAGGTATTTATTTGTAAAAGGGTATAGATTTCCGTATTTTAGTTTCTAGGGTTTCCTAAGCCAACTAGCCTATTTCTAAGGTCTAAACGACAAGTCATTAGAAGTCTCAAATCGCCTCTTCACCGTCATTTGCGGCCAGGTAAGTGGGAAGGAACCACAGTAGTGGGCCTAATTAAAAACCACTAGCCTAGACACACTTGCCTAGACACCACAAAGTCAGTTTAGATAAACGATCGATGTCCATGACATATCGTGCTTTCATTATAAAAGATTTTATTTAAAATTGTGTACAACTTAAAACTTTCAAGAAAGGTTTATAAAGATAATGGTATTTTAGTGAAAAGTCCTGTATTTTCGTATTCTATGTTTTGACATTTATCAATTAGGGTTATATTTGTGTGTGTGTAGAGGTAGGTCATTACCTCGTGACTTATTTTAAGTTTTAATGAAGTTTTAGAGGTTAAATATGATATATTAAACCTGAAGGTATTTAAGCGCAAGAATACGGTATTTGAAAACGTTATCATTTTATGTGTGAAAATTCATTCAAATTAATTTCTACAAGTTTATTGATCAAGATAAACATATTTAGGAATGAGGGAATTGATTAAACGAAGAAAAATAAACCTCATGGTATTTTTATGAAAAGAATACGGTTTTACAAGAAAGCTATCATTTCATGTGAGAAACTTTGTTTAAATTGGTTTCTATGTGATTAATAGTCATCATGAATATAGGTAGGTATTATGGATTAGGTGACAAGTGGGATTTTGTAGAAAAACCGAATCGGAAATCGGTTTGTTCCGATTTCCGTCGGGTTCCATAAATTCGTATTTTTAAGAAATAGAAAAGAGGGAAGATTGGGACTTACGGGTTTAAACTCTTCTAAAGAGTAAAGAGAACTAGGGAGGAAGACCGAGGGGTGGTTACGTCGCCGGTTGCTTCAAATGACGTCGCCGGAATTCCGTCAGGGCTTCGCCGGGAACTCGAATTCAAAGCACACTTCTTGAAAAACTTTTGAGAGAGTGGCTCAAGATTTTGGGGGGTGAGAGGGTAGTGTGTAGGGTTGGTATTTATAGGGTTAGGCTAGGGTTAGGGTAGATGAAAAGTTAAAAATAAAAATGTGATAAAATGTAATAAAAATGTATTAAAAGTGGAGTAATTGGGGGTTTTTAAAGAGCTCTGGAAGTGGTATGATGCTGAAACTTTGCAGATGCGTAGGGAATACGAAAAGACACAACTTTTATGTTGTGGCCCTCGCCGGAATTGGCCGAATCGGGGGTGACTCGGCCGTGACTCGGTCGGATCACTGAGTCGGCCGATTCCCGGCCGAGTCCGGTGGCCTGGATCTCCCCCGACGGTTCATCTACCCTCTGCAAGTGTTACATCTTTGGGTGTAGTGGGGTTTTTGTGAGATATGCACGTGTAAACTCTTGATATTCTAAAGGTTTTAAAAAAATCAATATTAAAAATAATGTGGGGTATGGGATTCGAACTCTGATGGCTTGGTTCAGCAGTGCAAGGTATTACCAATGAGCTACAAGCTCTTTCTTGTAATTATTGTGGTATTTAATTACTTAAACTGATAGCAGCAAGAATAAATACTCCTAATATACATTAAATTTAAAGTAAATTCTTGTACACTAAAAATGGAGTTATTATATTCTTGTAGCTTGTAATTAAAAACAAAATAATTAATCATATCTTGTGCTTATACTAAAATACCCCTTTGTAGATTTTTGAAAAAATATTTGCAAAAAATTTTTGAATAGGAAAATTAGAGTTGTTACATTCTACCCTCCTTATAAAAATTTCGTCCTCAAAATTTGTAAAAGGAAAGTGTAACAGTTTGGTGACAAAATTAAAGATTGTAAAGAAGTTTTGGTCAAAGTGGTGAGGAAGTTACCTGGGTTACCTTGGTTCACAGTTTCAGGTTCTATGGCTGCTAAGGTGAAAGCATATCGCCGTGGCACGTTCCTCCTAGCTGGAGGCATATTCCCCTGTACTCGAGGCATATTTCTCAGTGCCTGATGGAATTTACGATTTGGCTGAGCAGGGAATCTACGTGGAGGTGGTGCTGGGAGTGCAGGACGAGTTGCAGGAGCCTAGATAGCTGGCTGCTGCGGGTAGTTGGCGGGTGTGTGTGCTGAGTTGCGTCTATAAGGACAGTTTCCAATTCCGTGATTGGACGCGCCACAAACCAATCATAGGCCTTTTGCGTGCCTACAGTCCTTCCACAAGTGACCTTCCCTCTTGCAATAAAAGCAAAATTCGGGTCTTGACCGATCCTTAACTTCTTCCAGTCTTCTGAGTTCAACAGCTGGCCTTGAAGAGGCCCCTCCTGCCATTTGAGTGGCAGGACGTTTCACTCCTGCAGACTGAGATTTGCCCCTTACCTTTATCACTGCTTCATAGCTGCGGGCAGCTTCCACAGCATCTTCATGAGTCAGAAATTTTCCCGTGGCTAGGGCAGCCTGAATCTTCGTGTCCAATCCTTGTTGAAAGCGACGAGCTCTGATATCGTCCGTCGGTATCAAGTGTGCTGCGAATCGGCTTAACATGGTGAATTCAGCGTCGTATTCATCTACTGATTTGTCCCACATCGATCCTTGTTGTAGATGAATGAACTGCTGCTCCATTGCAAACCTGGCAGTCGCTGGAAAGTATTTCGCGTCGAACTTCTCGCGAAAAGTCTTCCAGTCAATAGGCTGCGCAAGACGGCTTTCTTCCGCCTTCCACCAGTTGCGAGCGTTGTCCGTGAGTTGTAGTTTCGCTATACGGACCCAAGCGACGTCTGGCACTTGTGCTGCGGCCAGATCATCCTCGATACTTTGAGCCCATTCCTCAGCTTCCAGTGGGCTCCCCTTTCCTGAGAACTGCTTCGGATGTAAAGCCCTGAATTGCTTCACTCCCGGAGCATTTGTCTCAGGACGGTTCAGAAGTTGTTGCTATCCCTCGAGAAGGCTGCGGATCGCCTCAAATAGCATTGTTTGCTCAGTGGGTGGTGCAGGAACAGCCGGTGTGAGAAGTAGTGCTGAGGGTGTGTTGTTGACGTTGGTGCTGGTGTTGTTTGGGGAATCCATAACCCTGAAGAAAAATTTGGGTTAGGACAGATTCAAGTACATGAAATGATAAGATTCAAGGAAGATGAAATTGCAAGATTCAAGGAACATGAATTGTAAAGAATGTTTTAGTTGCTGGTTCTTGTATTTTATATTGCTTAGGTTGTTCACGCAGACCAGAACTGCATGATAGGGATTCATACAGCTCTGACCTGCATGGGCCACCAACAAAACCTGTCACGCCCCGCTTCCCAGTGTACGGCGAAGTAGACGCGACGAGGTCCGCTACGTATGTACTCAGAAGTACATACGCTAGGCGTAGCTAAGCAATATAAAATATTACACAAGAGACAAGAGTATAAAAAGAATATCAACTTTTATTTATTAACATTCTTTGTACAAAACATGGAAAGAAAAAAAAATACAACTGAAATAAAGATGCCTAAACAGTGGCATAACAGGAAATGGAAAGTACTGAAAAGAAAAGTGTACAATGAAATTATACTGCAGGGTCTTCAGCAAATTGCTCCAAGTCTTCCTGGGTTGGCTCAACTTCTGCCGGGTCCAAACCACCTGACGACATTCAAAGAAGAAAGAAATAGAATGTCGTCAGCGAACAGGTCGCTCGGTAAGTCCCAAAGATAAGGGGGAAAATAGACAGACAGTAAGAAAGAGAGAGAGAGAGAGAGCTTTTACTATTGTATTATAATATTATAATATTGTATTAACGTTGTTGTTTTTAGCCTGGTACAGAAGATGCCAGTGTATACGAGGGGAGTCCCACTTACACCGGGGACCTTGGTAACCTGTAGTACAAGGCTCCGTCGATAATACCACGGAACAACGGCATGGATGTAATTACGTCTTAAGTGACCACCTCGTGCCACCTTTAACATATTCCGTAGCAGTCTACCCCTTAAACCCCGTGATGTCTTGTTTGTATTGTTATCTTGTAAAATTGTATTGATTGTAAGATTGATTAACTGACTGACTGAAACCATGATATCAGGAAACGGCTAAAACCGTAGAGTCATGTAAATGGAATACTGGGAAACATGTAAACGGAATATATCCATGGTTCGGTCCAGTCAAGTTATATAGATTGTTAATTGGATTCAGGGATTCATGTATTCGTATTGAGTTGGAATATAAAAGAATATAGATTGACTTGAATCATGTTCAAGTCAGAAATAGTCAGACTCAAACCCGAGTCAGACTAAAAGAAGGTAAATTGAAGTTCAATAATTGTTAGGGGCCTTGTTGTAATTTATAAAACTTGAGGGGGGTTTATGTAAAAAGTACTATTGTATATTTTTCAAAATACACCTCAAGTATTTATTATTCGTCTTTATAGTTATAATGAATGTGAATTTTATTTGTGTTATTCTAGTGAATATATCCTAATAAAAGTATCAACTTATAATATTGATTTATTTGAAATTCATGGTATTTTAATGTAAATTTTAATCTTGTAATTTTAGAAAAAAATATGGAAACTTTATCTTATGATAAAATAGGTGTTTAAATGATAATTATATATATAAGAATAATTTTAAATAAATATTTTATTTTTCCAAAAATCACATTTTTCTTAAATGTCGTATTTCAAACCTTTCGAGACCGAATGCTCCTTGCGGAGGCCTGAATCTCGCACTACTAGCCCGCGGGTGCACGATTAACCGTACTATCCCTAACAGGTTCCCCAAAGGTGGGTTGTAGCGGCGCTTTGCTTAGGTTTAACAAATACTATTCATTTAGAAAAACGGTTTTATAAATATAAGGTATTTATTTGTAAAAGGGTATAGATTTCCGTATTTTAGTTTCTAGGGTTTCCTAAGCCAACTAGCCTATTTCTAAGGTCTAAACGACAATTCATTAGAAGCCTCAAATCGTCTCTTCACCGTCATTTGCGGCCAGGTAAGTGCCAGGTAAGTGGGAAGGAACCACAGTAGTGGGCCTAATTAAAAATCACTAGCCTAGACACACTTGCCTAGACACCACAAAATCAGTTTAGATAAACGATCGATGTCCATGACATATCGTGCTTTCATTATAAAAGATTTTATTTAAAATTGTGTACAACTTAAAACTTTCAAGAAAGGTTTATAAAGATAATGGTATTTTAGTGAAAAGTCCTGTATTTTTGTATTCTATGTTTTGACGTTTATCAATTAGGGTTATATTTGTGTGTGTGTAGAGGTAGGTCATTATCTCGTGACTTATTTTAAGTTTTAATGAAATTTTAGAGGTTAAATATGATATATTAAACCTGAAGGTATTTAAGCGCAAGAATACGGTATTTGAAAACGTTATCATTTTATGTGTGAAAATTCATTCAAATTGATTTCTACAAGTTTATTGATCAAGATAAACATATTTAGGAATGAGGGAATTGATTAAACGAAGAAAAATAAACCAGATAGGAATGGGGGGTGAGAGGGTAGTGTGTAGGGTTTGTATTTATAGGGTTAGGCTAGGGTTAGGATAGATGAAAAGTTAAAAATAAAAATGTGATAAAATGTAATAAAAATGTATTAAAAGTGGAGTAATTGGGGGTTTTTAAAGAGCTCTGGAAGTGGTATGAGGCTGAAACTTTGCAGGTACGTAGGGAATACGAAAAGACACAACTTTCATGTTGTGACCCTCGCCGGAATCGGCCGAATCGGGGGTGACTCGGCCGTGACTCGGTCGGATCACGTATATGATTGCCCTCATACTGCTGGTAGTCAAG
This sequence comes from Agapanthus africanus, assembly GCA_030015575.1. Classification (NCBI taxonomy): domain Eukaryota; kingdom Viridiplantae; phylum Streptophyta; class Magnoliopsida; order Asparagales; family Amaryllidaceae; genus Agapanthus; species Agapanthus africanus. The sequence continues at coordinate 53,690,631 of CM057348.1, forward strand.
CAAGAATCCTAGGGGCTCTATCAACGTGTAATAGCGACTCGTAAGGTCACCTAAAGCAGTACACGATGATAAAGATAAACCAGATAGCATACTATCATCTTGAGTAAGATTGTCCTACTAGGACATGTCCTCCCCTCAATCATTACAATCACGTGCCTGTGATCCAATAATTGACTCTGAGGGCACTATCTCCAACAATCTCCCACTTGCACTCAAGGCTAATTATTGCGATGTCGCATACTCACAGCCCGTGTGATACCGAACACCCAACTCCTCTACTAGTCAGTCTCACAAAGCTCGTTGGCGAAACTATTGCGTTCGAGGAATAGCCTCAGTGAGTGGATCCGCTCTGGTGTTTCTTTCTATGTCTCTCTATATCTCAAGTTCGCGGAGAAAGCCATCTCCCGAAATGAGCAATACATGTCTTAGAATGCGTCTGGATATCTGATGGGACCTAGCTCAAAAGTGAACTCCAAATCCAAACTTCTTAGACTGTATCGTCAACTGAATTTAATTAGTATCCTGCTCCATGCCTTCCCTCAGTATCCACCTGGACTACCTGTCCAAAATACTGCCCCTCGTCAGAGGGAAAAACTATAACTCTGACAGCCACTTTGCCATCCAGGTCACCTTGGAAGCCTGGAATGATAACCGTCTCCTAAAGGAGGCTGCCGTTATCATATCCCTAGAACATTCACTTATGTTCTAAAACTGCTTCCGATTGTTTCTCCAGGATTGGATCAATATCAACTTATTGCACCTACTGCAAGAACAACATCTGGTGTAGCACTTGACATCTCATGATTGACTCAATTACCTAAGCAAGTGATCTGCCAATCATGCGCATCCCTCTCCCCTTTAGTCTGTAAGACACTTTTAGAGAGGGTGACTCCATCACCTGCAGGTACACCACCATGCCAGGAGTCGTCCATTCTAAATACTCTTAGAATGCTGTCTATGTACCCAGATTGGGAAACCACCCAAATCTAGATTTAAAACCATAGATCTAGTGACCAGAATGTCTGGTATAATATCCAAGTCCTTTGTAGAGAAATCACTGTGTGACGACCAACGTATAACCGATCGTAGTTATAAGAATATCACTTCCTACTCTGTGTATGTCATCAAATACCAGGACATCACACCCTACTACCTTCTTAACAGATCCATCCCCTATTCTGATGAAGTCAAACCTATGACTGTCACATCAGAAATAGATGATCTATCTCCGCTATAACTGCTTTAGTCTATATATAGACATAATCCTCCTGTCCACCAATGCTTCCGCTGCTCCCACTGACTACGACAACCCTCTGGCAGAGTCATATACACGTGCACTTCTAAAGCTAGTTTAGAACGACGCTATACTCATCCTCCTGCCGGATCTCACAGTCTGGAACAACAGCAATGGCAAGTCTGGGTAAACAAGAACCTCTCTGCCACCGTCCTTGAGCATACCGAAGTACCTCTCGGGTGCCTGAGGTTACCCACCTTATCTGCGGAGTGGCCAATGGAATGTCAAAACAGATTGAATCTTTAGGTTCTTATCAAATCTTCAGTAATCGTTTGCGGTTCTGGAATCACTTCCAGTTCTACCATACTCCCACTACTGTTTTCTGAAAAATCCATTTTTAATTAAAACTGTGGCGTGTCAAGAACAATATCACTATTGATCTTCCAGATGGTAGAAAATCAACCCTCGTCATAGCCCGGGTCAACCCATAAACAGCCATTACTGAAACGTGCCTTAAGTTATCCGGAGTCTGGTTTTAAGCATAAGCCGGACAACTCCCCGTACCTTAACATCGTTAAGATATGAACTGTTCTATATCCAATATAGAAACAGAGGCACTGATTTAATTGAACCAGATTCAAATCATGCAGCTGTCTCCAGTGCATGTCAACTAAATGGAAGGAGACCGATCAGCGTTACTTAACTTAGGAGTACTTCCAATTATGAGTAACCTGAAAGAGAAGCAAGTTCTCTTAATCATGACTATCAACTGAATACCATATACAAGTATCTACATCTTCGATCACCTTGAAGAATCCCGATACTTTCAATACCCGGTTCTCTACTTTATTCTTATACCTATAACTCCTCAAAACTTAGACCCTGTGTTTCTTCGAAACACATGCCTAAGAACTAGAGAAGTCATAAGTAAACAGAATATAGTACGAGGACCAACCCCTCTGTCCTAATGGACACTGGACAAATATACAATACTCTGTACAAGTCCCTTGAGTCAAATGACTCATTCACTGTGTGTCATAGGTTGAAAACTGTACTTATAGTTAAGAAGAATTACACCGCTGTTCAATACTCCTTACCTAACCATCCACTGGTATAGGTAAATGTCATAGACATAATTTCAAAAAGGTATGTCTCACTCTATAAAAATAGACGTACAGATACATCAATTTGAAATTGGTGCACAACAACGGATATTCAAAACCAAATATTTGCCGACCAGCAAACAACCCAGGTGACTTCCTCAAATATCACCAATTACAACGAATCCCGATATAATGAGGATGGTCACCTAATTCCCAATAACTTACTCCCACTCATCATCTGTAAAACCATACAGATGTGAGAATCATACCTGGTAAATACATACCCTGGAGTAAGTGTCTAATTGGGAAATCAGTTTTCTTTTAACAATACACAGTGAAACTGAAACATTGAAATGTTTCGATGGGGTATTCCGGTGTTCATAGTAATGCCTCTTCCATTATCCAGATTCACAACTGTAACCGTATATCTCTTTGCCATCTCTCCAAATCCCTTTATATGCCTTTAGTCAATACCTTCTGTACACCCCTTTAGGCCAAATGGTTTTCTTCCTTCCCTACCATTCGGCACCAGCCTATGGTTTGGAAGAAGACTATCCAATAAGCATAATGGGTGTACTGTCCTAATCCTAGGAACACTCGCAATGCGAGAGAAGGTGAGGATAAAAGACACCTGAATGAACTGTATTCCTATTTCTCCTGAACCAGGATCCATCCCCGAACTGGAACAAGTTCCTTTCGAGTTCATATATAACCATACAATGGATTATCCAATAAACTGGGATCTTCGTAGTGATACGGAGTGTCCTGGAGAAATACAAAGGTGATTTGGGATTGGCGAAGAAATACTTGGTTAGGTCGTGAATAGCAGTCGCAATTTACTTTGCCCTCTTACTAATCCATTGCTTTGTCTGAACTTAATACCTTCTGTACACCGTTTAGGCTAATTGGCTTTCTTCATTCCCTACCGGTCAGCACCAGCCTAAGGTCTAGAAGAAGACTATTCAATTTGCGTAATAGGTGTACTATCTCCTAAACCAAAGAGTACTCGCAACCTGAGAGAAGGTAAAAGGAAAAGACAACTGAATAGTCCTATTCGTTTTCTCTAGAACCAGAAACCATCCTCGAATTCCTTCGAGTTCGTATATAACCATACGATGGATTATCCAATGGAAGTGGACGTTCGTAGTAATATGGGGTGTCCTGGAGAAAAGGGTAAAAGTAGTAGTGGCAATGAGGTTTGCAACTTTGACAATCCAAAAGCCAGTGTTAAGAAGGTTCGGTCAACTTGGTCACTGAGTCATAGTCTAGGGTCGGGTCAATGGTCGCTGCCAAAGAGAGAGAGAAAAGAAACACTCAGCGTGCACTCTAACCTAGATCAGAATGGTTATCACTTTATCTAATCTGGAAACCTCCCACTGTAACGTCAAATTCTTCCCTAAATCTGAAAGAAGAATTAGCCGGGATCACCCGAGGAGTAAACCAACTCATCAGTGGGAATCGGGATCCAACTATCATCGCATGATAACATGACGGAATCCGCTCACGCTATCACACTCCAGAAGGTATGCGCATATCTGGCAAGTTTCAGTTCTTTTGAAACTCTCGATGTGGATTTTTACCCCATGCTCTTATGACCTTGACTTTGGCCAACATATCATAAGTCACATGTCAAGTTCTACCCGTCATTATCCAGGTTAATTTGAACCCACCCGTACTTACCCATGACTTTGGCCAAAATGGCAGTACGACTGTCCCAAACCAACGCATCTATCTATGCTGCATATGAATACCCAACAGCTACCAAACACTGTGCCTTGACTTTGGCCAACATACACAGCTTGAATACTATTGACTATCCATATGAAACGACGGAGGGCTACGAATGGTTTCTGGCGAAAACCTTTAACGTAATGAACTTGATATCGTTGAAAGAACCGATAGCTTTATAAAAATATAGTGACGAAAACCTTTGCTAAAGAGGTCACTCCCGGTGAAGGGATCTCGACTCTTTCCCCGTAGAATGAGGTGCAGGATATTCCAACTGAATACCACGGTGCAAAGCAAAAGCAATCGGCTATAGTGAAGTTATTGCCCTGACGCAAACTTTTGTCCAAGGGGTCACTCCCGGTGAAGGGATCTCGGCCCTTGCCTCGTCGACTGAGGAGCAGGATATTCCAACTGAATACCACTGTGCAAAACAAAAGTGAACGTCTTTGCAATAACAGCTTTTTGAAAAATATTCCAACAACATCAGAATAGGTTTGTTTATCTTGCATTGATCCGAATCAACGCAGTCCCATCAATTGATCACACCACAAAAGAACGAAAATATACTGATGTACGTATATGCCATCCGCATTCGCCACTGGGTCCCGTCATCACCCGTTAGGTTACTTAACTAACGACAGAGCGGGGACTGGACTAGCGCGGATGCAAAACATATACAACATCTACTAGTATATATATAATATATAATTTTCGCTCAAGGCGTTATAAAATGCAACAACACAGAAATGTATAGCATCACAGATCAATACAGATATCTGGGATCCCCGGGTTTCACAGAGCCGCTACTGAAACCCGACGTTCCCCTTGTCGTGTGGATAGCCTATGCAATGAAATCCTAGAGCCCTACGGGCGCGGCAAGTTACCCGCCAAAACCTGAAGCGAGGTGTTCGCACCATAATATTGCATTATTATATTCCTCATTCTTATTCTTTTTATAAATAAACAGGTGCTTTTGACGCATGTCTGCTACATATTTCAGGTTACAGGTTCTTGGACAGAAAACAGTGAAAACGATGTAAAGACGATGAAAAAGTGGACTTTGACCAGCAAACAGAAGACTCTTGATCAAGCCTACATCAAAGATAAAATTCACAAAGTACAAGGCCATGCAAGGTCCAAGATTACAAAGCGAACGGTTAAAAGTCCACCGCAATTATTCACTGGAGATCTGGAAGAAACATAGAAGCTATTTTAATAAAAGAACCAAATAATAAGGAAGCCCAAAGATCCAAAGCCCAATACTTTCTTTTAATAAAAGACAGAGACATAAAATTTTACCAAACCTTGAAGTCTACTTTGACTAGGTCTTCCTAAGGATATTTTGGAAAATGTAGACATGCAAATCAATTGTAACCTAGGGTTTCTATCTCCTATAAATAGAAGCCCAAATCATTGTATTCTTTTCATGCCTCCCTTTTAATAATAAATTTTAGAATTCTTTTGGAGAGCATCGGTGTTTCTTTTCAATTCATGAATTCAGATCTGACAACCCTGCGTTGATGATTGGAGAGATGCATCTGTAAGTAGATTTAATTCCTTACTCTAGTTTAGATTTCAATTCTTTCCCTAGGTAATTTTTATTCTCTGCCCTAGATAAATGTTCTTCAGTTCCCTAATGAGTGAGTAGTCTCCTCGCTTGTTAGGGTTAGATCTGGGGAAAGTTTGAGAGACGAGGATCTCTCATCCCCTTTCTTGCCCGTCATATATTTTCATAGGACTTCATGCATACCTTCTTATTCCTCTCCCTACGGCACTCTACCCACGAGGCAGCGGTGATACCGTAGTCTAAAGGTCCGGATTTTAAGGTTTTCCATGAAGGTTAGGGTAAAGATTAAGAAAGGAAGGACAAGGATCTAGAGAAAGAACAATCTTCCCAATCATCCTAATCCCTTTTATTAATATTTACCATAACACCTAATTAGATCTTCATATGGGTATAGAAAGCGGTGAGATTTATTGACTTTCCAAACTTAACCTAGACCTAACCCTAGCAAGATTTAGATATAGATTAATTCAGTTTTTAGATTTAATAATCAATCCGAACACCCTTCGGAATTAACTCGTAAGCGCGACTAGGAAATTCACAACATCCCTGTGGACCGACCCGTACTCACCGGCTAGCTATCAAGCGACGCCGTTCTTGATTGCGGTTACACATATTTTTGATCTATCTTTTAGAAAGCGCAAGCACGCTAAATTAAATCAATCAAATGGCGCCGTTGCCGGGGATGGCGTAGAACTTTCCTTTTCGCAATTTCGGGTTAATCATAAAATTTAAAAAATCATAAAAATCTGAAAAATCCAAAAAAATTATAAAAATATATCATCTGTTATTTTTGGAAAGGGTATCTTTGTGTGAATTTTGCAGGATCTACGCACAAATTCAGATTTGGAAATCTACAGAAAGCGAAACAGAAAATAAACGATCCTATCAACAGAAGATTGCAGCAACAGAGGAACAGAAAAAAATTTAGAGGACCGAGTCAACAAGTCAACCGCGCGATCTGGTGCAAAAAAAAAAAAAAAAAAAGCGCGCCGGCGGCTCTTTCCGGCCGCGGAACCGCCGCGGTACACCACTTCTGGCCGCGGAACCGCCGCGGCCTGGTTGGTTCAAAACAAAAAAAAACAGGGGGCAGAAGCGCGGTAAAAAAAAAAACTGTAAGTCTTCTGATCTCCTCCTCTGCAAATCTCCGATATATCTTCTGAAAAATCTCCTGCAGGATTATTTGCGCTTTAAAAATCTTTCTCTTTCCAAATAACAATCTTATGCAGGATTTTTGTACCTCGTTTAAAATAGAAATTGATTGCAAGTAATCTTTTTTTGTTTCATATCTTTTCTCGAATATCATTTTGCAACAATTTTTTTTTCCAAATAAAGATTCTTTGTGATATTCTTAAAATAATAATTGATTGCAAGTGTTCTTTTCTGATTTGCATATCCTTAATATTTTTGCTAAAAATATCTTTCCAAATAAAGAGCAAACGGTAAAAGGAAAATTTTAATTAGAAAACTTGCAAACCTTGAAATTCACAAAAAAGATTTGATTGTAAGTGATTTACTGTTTTGCATATCTTTAATCGGATTTTAAGGGGCTTTTGACCAACTCAGATTGGGTGGGGATTTCATCACCCTTCCCAGGACCTCAGAAAACATCTAAAGCATTTTGCATCGACCACAATTAATAAAAAATACTAGACTCAGCCCTAAGGAAATCGAGCTCGATAGGAAAAGGACTAGTATAGGTATCGACCGTTTATCCTAACTGATTTTGCGGTGTCTAGGCTAGTGGTTTTTAATTAGGCCCACTGTCGTGGTGGTTCCTTCCCACTTACCTGGCCGCAATTGGCGGTGAAGAGGCGGTTTGAGGTCCTATTTCTAGCCCTTTGGAACAGTTAGGAGCTGTCTAGCTGACCTAGGTGACCCTAGATCTCGGACTGATTGTGCATTTTTGGTTATTTGCATTTGTGTCTTAGCCCTTTATCGAAAATTTTTGCAAAACAAATAAAAAAGAATAATAAGAGGAATTTTTTTTAAAAAAAAGACTTGCAACTTTTGTCGCTGAGAAATCCTTGCACCACCTACCTTCTTCATCTTCTCTTTCTTCTATCATGGGTACCCCACATAATAAATCATTTGCCGAACTTTGGTATCCCGAGCCTAATTTTGCGTCGTTCGGCAATTTGTTTGATCAATTTAAAGACGATCCTTCCATGCCTAAAATATCTTTGAAAGATCAAATAGAGGCGTCTAGGAGAAACAATTCGACTTTTCAACCCACTTTGTGTCAACCAAGTCAATCTTTACCACCTACATATGTTGATACCACTTTTTCAAGTCCTTCTGTCACTCCTAAGCCGATGTCCATTGCTGAGCATATTGCTCAATCTCGCAGCCGATCTTTCACCCCTCTCCACTCAGCTAGTTCTAGGGATCCACAAGACTATTCACCTTTTTATCCATATGTTGACCCTACCCCTGTCCAATCACCCACTTCCTACCAGTCCTACCCGACCTTCCCACCTTCACTAGACACTGCTTCTACACAGCCTTTTGGGAGTTTCACATATCCAAACAATTTCGAATCTTTTGCCGAAACCCATTTACCACCAAAGTCTAGTTTGGAAGAGGCGTTGGAGGCGTATATCACAGCAACAAACAAAATGGTTAGGAATGTGGAAGCGTCCGTGGCCGCCCTTATGCAACCTGCTGAACCGGTAGCTAGTTTCCCGCTAGCCCCAAATTTTTCAATGTATGAGGAGGCGGTTGGACAGAATGAGAATGTGAGAGGATTTCCAAATCAAACCTACCCATACCCTATTGAATCCAACAACTCCAATTTTCAAACATGTGTCCAAAATGATGAGTTGTGTGATTTTGTAGTGCTTGATTTGCCAGATTGTGAGGAACCCCTTTCGAGTGAAACAGCACCTAATCCGTTTGACCTTTACACTTCCACTCTAGAACCTACATTGATAAACATCCATGCTTTTGAGGAGGTGTCTAAAGAAATTGACTTTCACTTGATTGAGGATATAGACGCCGGGAATATTTCGGATGATGAACCTGTCGATTTAATTGAAATTTTATGTTCAAATCATCATCCCGAGTTATTAAATATTTCTCCCGAATCTCATATGCGTCTTGATTTTGATGATAATGGCATGGATGAGTTGAATATTGAGGAGAATTATGAGGATAATATTGAGGAGAGTGGTGAGGATCATATTGAGGTTGAACCATTTTTCTTTGATTTGTCGGATTTTCCAGTTCATCCTCTTGAACCTTTACCTAAATCACCTTCCCTCTTTTCCATCGTTCCGACCACACTTCATGTCACGCTTGACGACCGTGAGCTTGAAAACTTTTCCTTTGAATCTGACACAGTTCCCACAGCCGATGACACTTACGAGTGTTTCACTTTTTCGGACGATATTGAAGTCTTACCGCCCGAATTTGAGTCCTTTGCATTTTCAGATGAGTTAGTTAATCCTTCAGACTCGGTTGCTTATAGTCGTTTCGAACCATTGATGGAATCTTTCCAGTTTGACACAGTTTACTACGGTGAGAATGAGACTATCCCTAATTCACTCCCTTTCGTCCTTCCTATTGTTCCGACCGTGCAAGTGACCATGACGCTTTCATCTCAAATACCAAGTTCGGTGTACCCATGTTCTCTTGCGAATCTTGAGGGATTTGACCCTATTTCTCGACGAGTAGATAGGTTAGCACAATCGCTCATAACATATCGGTCATCACATATTGCGCTAATTTATTCACTCAATTTACACCCTCAAGATCGTACTCCACTTCCTTCTTCTTTTCGCCATTCTTCTCCCCCACTGAGACCATATTCTACCATTCTTCTTTCCACACGGTCTCGCGTGCTTCTCATTTTCTTGCACCAACTATACCATTTCCAAGATAAGATTTTTGAATGGTTGGTGCTAACTTTTGGCTTGTGCAAGGCCAAGCTTAAGTTTAGGGGAATCTTTGTATATATGTATATATTTTTTGTTTTCTTTTTTTATAAAAAAATAAAAAAAATTCAAAACATTAAAAATAAAAAAAAATTATAAATAAATAAACAGGGAAGTATCGGTATTTTGACCCTCTTGGTTTAGCATGACAGTGAGGACACTGTCAAGTTCAAGTTTGGGGGTATGCTCGGTACGTCTTCTTCCTTCGCATTCATTTGTACATATTTTTGCATTTGCATATTTATTTGAAAAACCCATAAAAATTGAAAATTTTCAAAAATTATAAAAATTATTGTATTCAATTTTGGCTATAATTGACTTGAGTTTGACAAATAGGTTAACTGGCTAGGAACAACTAGATCTTAGACTTAGTGAATTAAAGACCCTAAAGATAACATTCCTTAAAGTTTAACGGTAGAAAATATATGCCTTGTAGTTTATTTAGAAATAGGCAAATTTTGGGTTCACTTCTTGGGCTAAGTCAAAATGAGGGAAGAGTATTGATGTTCTTATTAGAGTATAAGTTTGAAAAATAGTTCCTAGCTTAAGTCTAGATTCTGAAAATGTATACCCTACAACTTGCACAATCACGCACCTTGAAACTTAGAATAGTAGAAGAGACCTTGAAATGCTCTTGTCTAAAGTCCTTAGTACAATGAAAATAAAAGAAAAAAAATGAATAAAGAAAAAAAAATGAACACTGGTTTTTGTGATTACTTAAGGCTGTAAAAATAGAAAAAATATTTAGCGAGGGTGCTTCATCACCTAGTGCCTTAGACCAACTGGTTTGGGAGTCACTGCTAAAAGCCTTAGGTGTTGCAAGACTAGGAATTACGCTTAAATTTGCAAACACATTTTGTAATCGGTCGTTGGTACCTCAAAAAGTATTAACGGTCGCATGAAGGATGTGTAAGCAAAATTCATTTAAATTCACCAATTAATAAGTGCTTCGGACAACGGACAAGGGTATGATTGCTTGATTTGAATTTCCAAGTAGGGGTGATTTATACACACACGTAGGGATATGTGATTGGAGTTTAGATGAGAGAAAGGAATGAAGAATATAACTTGTATCTTTAGTAGGGTTGATAGAAATTCCTAAGTGGAGATGGAACCCTAGAAGGAAAACTTAGGAAATGCCGAAAGCTAAGTAAGTCTATAGGATATATATAATCTTAAGTTAAACAATGAGGAAGTGTGAAGAATATGGATGGATAGTTTACAAGTCAAAAGATAATAGAATTCCTTGTTAGAAGACCTAATTGGAGAATTAAAGTTAATGGGCCGAGTTGATAGGATTTTGTGGGTGTAATCCGCTGAAAACCCTCAGGAGACAACACTCCTCCTACTAGGGACACCTAGAGGTTTAACGGCTTGTTGCACGTGCTCAGTGCAATCGCGTTTCCCTGCGAAAGTGCGGTTAGGATTTTAGTGAATAAAAATAAGTTTGCTCGAGGACGAGCAAAAGATAAGTTTGGGGGTATTTGTTCGCACCATAATATTGCATTATTATATTCCTCATTCTTATTCTTTTTATAAATAAACAGGTGCTTTTGACGCATGTCTGCTACATATTTCAGGTTACAGGTTCTTGGACAGAAAACAGTGAAAACGATGTAAAGACGATGAAAAAGTGGACTTTGACCAGCAAACAGAAGACTCTTGATCAAGCCTACATCAAAGATAAAATTCATAAAGTACAAGGCAATGCAAGGTCCAAGATTACAAAGCGAACGGTTAAAAGTCCACCGCAATTATTCACTGGAGATCTGGAAGAAACATAGAAGCTATTTTAATAAAAGAACCAAATAATAAGGAAGCCCAAAGATCCAAGGCCCAATACTTTCTTTTAATAAAAGACAGAGACATAAAATTTTACCAAAGCTTGAAGTCTACTTTGACTAGGTCTTCCTAAGGATATTTTGGTAAATGTAGACACGCAAATCAATTGTAACCTAGGGTTTCTATCTCCTATAAATAGAAGCCCAAATCATTGTATTCTTTTCATGCCTCCCTTTTAATAATAAATTTTAGAATTCTTTTAGAGAGCATCGGTGTTTCTTTTCAATTCATGAATTCAGATCTGACAACCCTGCGTTGATGATTGGAGAGATGCATCTGTAAGTAGATTTAATTCCTTGCTCTAGTTTAGATTTCAATTCTTGTCCTAGGTAATTTTTATTCTCTGCCCTAGATAAATGTTCTTCAATTCCCTAATGAGTGAGTAGTCTCCTCGCTTGTTAGGGTTAGATCTGGGGAAAGTTTGAGAGACGAGAATCTCTCATCCCCTTTCTTGCCCGTCATATATTTTCATAGGTGTAATATTTTAAAAATAATTAAATAAATAAAAAAAAAATTTAAGTGAATTTTAGGATTTTCGGTAAAGTAAAATGTATTTTTCGTGTAGACTGATTTAGAAAGACATATCAGAGGATGAATACCCTGGAAGAGGTTCGTAGGTTTCAGGTAGAAACACACGCACGCACACACTGAAACTCGACATGGTGTATACGGGTATGTGTATATATATATAGGACTAGGTATAGGTATATATATATAGATATATACAACACGTATGTGGGTTACATTGATACACGGGAATGAAACAGGATAATTGGGCTTGGTGCCGTGATTCTTGACTATACAGTCGTATTTAAGTGTTAGCGGATCATTAGAGAATGAGATAATGAACATGAATATATAAATTATAAAGAGTGGTGGTGATATTGATGCACATGGGACGCTAGAATAGTACCCGGACTGTAACTTGTGACTGATCACGATATGATATATGTATAACTTGATTACGACATTATATTGGTGTGACCTGATGCCGATATCATATAAGTATGACTTAATCACAATATGATACATATGACATGATATTTCTGAGGATAAACTAATGATGCTTATCATGATGGCAATGATATATGATTGATGTATGCGATCACAGTTTAGCACCTTGATCATGAGATGTGTTGATGATGACATTATACGAATGAGGAGACACCTAGGAGATACTTGACCGTACCCCGATATTGGGATGCCGTACGATGGATTTTACCGTACGAGGCTTAGATTTGATGATTGATCCGCACTCTTGATTCGAGGAAGCCGTACTACGTACGTGACGCTATTGAGGCGGGATCGCAGACTATTAGAGATATTGATTCAGACCTTAGGTAGACTCTAGTTTCTTACTGACTAGTCTATTAGGTTTAGTTCCTTAGGATGTTAGATGGACACTGGTTTAGGTTCGACTCACATAGTGGTAGTTGTACTCGTATCTCGCAGAGGAGTGGATAATGCACATCTGTGTTTACATTCATATTGTAATTATCATGGTGCATGTTCTTACATATGTTGCTATAATCAGTATAAACCTTACCTGTTAGGACACCCGCACCATTACCGATGATGCGCATATTCCACGCACACTTATTTGCCGGCTCACACACATCATCATCGGTAATTGCTATGTCACGTACACTTTAGATCATATTATCTTTTATTGATAGAATCAATTAACAACTAAACCGATATAATACTGTGATTACTCTCTGATGTTAGTATAAGACATGATATTTATTACTTAGACATTCATGCATTCATATTTTCATGTTATCGCACAGTAGTATGGGCATATGCCGACACTTATCATATACTTACTCATGATTTTAAGATTTGGATTTCTATGAGATTTCTGGATTTTTGGGGAAAACCGCAAGAAATTATAAAAACTTCTCTCTCTCTCCTCCTCTCTTTTTAAAATAAGATGCGGTTTTCTCGTGATGTATGTGTCGTCCACCATGATATTTCATGTTTTCTGTTGGATTTCGAGACCCGATTCGAGGAGTAGATGAACCGTCTCGGGTACATAGTGGGCCCGGTATGGTACCCCGGGACAAGAAGATCGAGTTGTAGACGATGAGCCTGGCAGGGGAAGGCTACCTACCGGTGATGTCTGGCGCGGCGGATATCCGGAGGATACCGACCATTGTCGTGAGATTTGATGATATGGGCCGATTCGGACTGACGGAGCCCGAGGTATTGAGACTATGAGACTTGAGATTTACATGTTTGTGTCGATGCTTGACACGGATTTCCATGGATTTCATTGTTGAGATTTCAGATTCCTATACATATTTTACTATGATAACAGCTAAAGATTTCTTATACAAATATTTCAGGATTTCAGGATTGATTATTTTATATTCATGATGCATGCATATCCATTCATATGACATAGTATGATATGAGGCACTGACATGAGCACGGAGTATCTATATTTACACGTAGTTTTTACCCTGCTATTACTAGATGATTAGGATATAATAGTGTATTATTATGACCTAGGATAGCGTCGTGCATTCGATTTCTTTTCGTAGATGTCTTCTACTCACGAGTTGGCAACTCACCCCCGTTGTGCCAAATTTTATTACAGGTTCGAGGTACAGGTTTCCCGGGCAGCTTGCTGGCACATCTTTTATTTCAGGGTGATTTGCACGGTAGGTTGGTTCACTTGTATCTGAACCACCATTGTATTTTATTCATTCATTTGTATCTAGTAAGCTCCATCAACCATACTTGTATTACTTGATAAGTTTATTGGACCAGTCTTTTATTTCGACCTTAGAGTCGCGCATGTATTATTCTGATCTGGTGGTTTTGTTTTCTTTTGAGTTTTGAGCCTCGCCTATTGGCGTTGTATATTATTATGCTTGTTGTGGTTGTTTCCGCCTGTTGGCGTTGATGCTAGCTCCCGTTTGGGGATGCTTTTTATTGTTTATGTATATTATACTTGTTGTACCCGTTTGGGGGCCAGTTTTTACAGAGGAGACTCTGCCGAAATTTTTGCTAAAATTTGCTGATGTTTTTATACTTGTTTTCTTTTCTTTTCTTCTTTTTCTTCTTTTATGGTTTAGATTTCTGGGCTTCGGCTTACTTAGGTCACGTGGCGCCTCTAGACGCTTCGTAATCTAAGTGCCGGTCACGTTCCGTACTTTCGGGTCGTGACAAAGTTGGTATCAGAGCGCTAGGTTTAACCTTGTATAAGTCTAGGTGACCCTTGGTTGATGGAGTAGGCGATTTAGGTAGAGTAACGTACCGTGGGTATGGTCCGCGGCATACTTACGATACGCTACTCTGCTTAAGGAGCCTTAGGATGTACATTTGTTTGCACCGTATTTCATTCGTTCCTTTGATCTATCTTCGTCGATATCGGAGGGTAGTTTCTGTTACCACGGGCGCACGGGCAGAGGGAGCTGCGGCTCGAATGCGATAACCATTAGGGTATCGTTCATTCTTGAGGATTGGAGCATTGTTTAGCATGCAGACGAAGGGTATTCACATGGTGTCCAGGCGAAGTTAAAAGGTTCGAACGATTATCAGAAAAACCATTTTCCCAAGTTTAAGGTATTCGGAAGAACATGCAGGTATTTCGATGGACCCTCTAGAAGAATGAAACCCTAACTCGACATAATGACCACGAGAACGCCCTTGAACCTTATGGTTTACGGCAGTTCCGCGGTGCCATTAGTGAGGCTTGGGTTTGCCCTTCTACGGCTGGATCATCGATGCTGGGGTATGTACCGGATATTTTTAGACTGTACTTGAGTGTTGAGCTCTCGGGGAATTATGGGATTTTGATGGATCGATCGAAAAGTTTAATGTAGTCCGGATATCAAGTGAAGGGATCGACTATGTGGGAGACTCTAGACATGAGTATTGCCGTTGGTAGCGCAGTCAGCACACCTATGAAAGAACGAGTTCGAAGCAGTCGACATCAGAAGAAAGAGGCGCACATTGACGATAGTGTTTACGATTGTGATTTAGTGATTTGAATTTCCTATTTTCGTTGATTGGATTTTTGTATTTTGAGGACTTTGTTCTACAATTGGTATTTCCTGTGTGTACCTTCATTCTATCTGTGTTTCATATATCAGTTGTATTGATGTGATTTAGTACGCACCCAGTACACTTGATTTGGTTTTATATATTTTGAGATTTTTGATTTGATTTCGTGCATAGGGGTTACACATGATTTTGACATATGTTTTGACTTAGTTTTCATGCTTTTTTGTACTGTGTTTTTGATTTTGATATTCGAGGTATGTTTTCGTGCACCATATGCACCTGATTAGGATTCTTGCGCATACTTGGCGCACTTGATGCGATTTTTTGTACATCAGATGCACTAAATCGGGGTTTTGTGCAGATTAGATGCACCTGATATTGAGTCGTGCACGCCCGTTGCACTTGAAAGATGTTTTTGGTGCACACCTGTTGCACTTAGTTTTGTTTTTTTGTGTATTCATGGTATCTTTAGTCCGTTTCGATTTCAGTGCGCACCGGACGCACATGATATTTTTATGATGTGATTGGGATTGATTTCAGTTTGAGCAGTATGTTTTCATAGTCATTATTATTTGATTTAGTAACCAGGCGGGACGTGTATGCTAAATAAAAGATATGTATATAGCTATTTTTTTAAATTAAACGTCCGCTACTTATACCGTGACACGTGCATTGCACGGTGATTTTCAAGAGGGGTTTTTGTATGCTTCTTTATTATGAGGTTTAGGCGATTTTACTAGGATGCGAACTATATATAAGTTATAGATTGATGTATATTATGATGGTTTTCACATTGGGTTATGGTATTTTATTCTCGCCATAACTCCGATGATTGCGTTATGCTTGACGGAGTTGATTTTTGTTATGTGTTGATGATTTCGGAGCCCCGACGATTTGAGTGTTTTGCTAAATGTTTTAGTATTTGGAAGGGGAGTTTTAATTTAAATTCGGGGACCGAATTTCTTAAAGGTGGGAAGACTGTAACATTTTAAAAATAATTAAATAAATAAGAAAAAAATTTAAGTGAATTTTAGGATTTTCGGTAAAGTAAAATGTATTTTTCGTAAAATCAAACCGTGATTGTTTTTCATTATAATTTAAAAATATCCATTTTAATTATGTTATTACTAGTAAATGGTGTTTATTTAGCCACTTATAAATTTTTAGTTCAATTAAATATTTTTCCTAAATTAAATATTTTAAATATTAACATAAGCTTTATTTTTTATTTAAATTAGTGTAAATTATAAATTTGAATGGTTTTAATTTGTAAAAATGAGCCATGGTATATTAGAATCAAGTGTGTAATATGCAAAATCTTTTCCAAAATCTCTCCATGGTTCTAGAAATTTCTAGGAAAAGGGTTAAATTGAAAAAGTTAGATAATAAAGGGTTTAAGTGAAAAAAATGCATTATTTATGAACTTTCTACACAATACCACACATTTTTCTCTCTCTCCACCCTCCTCCCTCTCCATGGCCGGCCTTCCCTCCATGGGTAGCCCCAAAATTTTCCCCCCATCATTTTTGCATTAAAAATCATCAAAATTCATCAAAAATTCCAAAAATAAATCTCAAAAATCAACATTCAACCTCTACCATTTTCCTTTGACCTATTTAGCATGGATTTTGGAGATGGAAAGCATGCATTTGGAGGCTCATTTTCATGTTTGGGTTTCATATTTTGAAGGTATAAATTTCCTTCTTTTGTTTTATTTCTATTAGATGTTTCTTTTAAAGCATAATTAGATTTAATATATTAATTCTAGTTGCAAATTTTAAAATTCAAGTTAGGGTTTGTAAATTCAAATTGTGGTTTTTATTAATTAAATAAGGTTATAATAGCTAGTTTAACATCTTTTAGAGTGGAAAAATCTTGCATGGTTGTTGTATAATAAATTGTTTATTCAAATTGTTTTAATTAAATTATTTAGCTAACTAGATTTTTCTAAAATGTGTTTGTGGGTAAAATAAAATTCTTATTAAGGTTGTTATCATTAGATGGTAGTTTTAATGAGAATATTAGCATATTAAAGGAATGAAAAACTTAGTTTGATCACTAGTTTCCTTTGATAATTGGAAAATAGTAATAAAATGCTAGTATTTTGTAAACTAGATTTTGGAAATTCCTATATAAATGAAATTAAAAATATAATCATGGTTTCATTATATCATTATCATCATGAATTGTAGTTTAATACATTAATTCATGCAAAATCGTGTTTTGTGGTGGAATTGTGGTATTTTGCTTGAAAAATGTTGAACATTGTTAAAGGTTGCAAACTAGAAATTTCAAATTTATGCAAATTGTGTAATAAAAATATAGTAATGGTTTGTATAGTCTAGTTACGCTATTTAATGAGTTTTATGACCATTGGTTTCATTTAAATGTCAAGTTTTGATGAAAACGGTAAATTGGTATTTTCGGGTTTTACGAAATTGGACGGTTTGATGGATTTTAGGGTTTCGATGGATTTAATCATGTTTTATAATATAAGTAAGGTGTTTTAAAACTACGAGTTATTTGTTGATGTTTATTTTGATCCATCGTAGTTTGTACGCCGATATCGAGCGATATTTGGTTCTTTTGCGTGGACGGGACATAGGTTTTAACCTATGCTTGTTCCTTGTATCGTTTGACTGTCGTATGTGATTCAGTTTACGATACTATTTATATGTTTGCGTTTAGGTACCCCTCACGTGGACTGCGGGCGATGAAGAGGAGGATGGCGACACTGTCTTCGGCAGACATGGACCAGGTGAGTAGATGAATATCTACGGGGGGAAGTCGGGTGGATGGCGTTTAGCACCCCCGCAACGTAGAATAGGAATAGTATTTATTGTCATTAGGAAACCAGATGTGACCCTATATTCTTAATGAGTAGGACCCTAGTAATGACCCTAGGCTGGATTAGACTGATTTAGAAAGACATATCAGAGGATGAATACCCTGGAAGAGGTTCGTAGGTTTCAGGTAGAAACACACGCACGCACACACTGAAACTCGACATGGTGTATACGGGTATGTGTATATATATATAGGACTAGGTATAGGTATATATATATAGATATATACAACACGTATATGGGATACATTGATACACGGGAATGAAACAGGATAATTGGGCTTGATGCCGTGATTCTTGACTATACAGTCGTATTTAAGTGTTAGCGGATCATTAGAGAATGAGATAATGAACATGAATATATAAATTATAAAGAGTGGTGGTGATATTGATGCACATGGGACGCTAGAATAGTACCCGGACTGTAACTTGTGACTGATCACGATATGATATATGTATAACTTGATTACGGCATTATATTGGTGTGACCTGATGCCGATATCATATAAGTATGACTTAATCACAATATGATACATATGACATGATATTTCTGAGGATAAACTAATGATGCTTATCATGATGGCAATGATATATGATTGATGTATGCGATCACAGTTTAGCACCTTGATCATGAGATGTGTTGATGATGACATTATACGAATGAGGAGACACCTAGGAGATACTTGACCGTACCCCGATATTGGGATGCCGTACGATGGATTTTACCGTACGAGGCTTAGATTTGATGATTGATCCGCACTCTTGATTCGAGGAAGTCGTACTACGTACGTGACGCTATTGAGGCGGGATCGCAGACTATTAGAGATATTGATTCAGACCTTAGGTAGACTCTAGTTTCTTACTGACTAGTCTATTAGGTTTAGTTCCTTAGGATGTTAGATGGACACTGGTTTAGGTTCGACTCACATAGTGGTAGTTGTACTCGTATCTCGCAGAGGAGTGGATAATGCACATCTGTGTTTACATTCATACTGTAATTATCATGGTGCATGTTCTTACATATGTTGCTATAATCAGTATAAACCTTACCTGTTAGGACACCCGCACCATTACCGATGATGCGCATATTCCACGCACACTTATTTGCCGGCTCACACACATCATCATCGGTAATTGCTATGTCACGTACACTTTAGATCATATTATCTTTTATTGATAGAATCAATTAACAACTAAACCGATATAATACTGTGATTACTCTCTGATGTTAGTATAAGACATGATATTTATTACTTAGACATTCATGCATTCATATTTTCATGTTATCGCACAGTAGTATGGGCATATGCCGACACTTATCATATACTTACTCATGATTTTAAGATTTGGATTTCTATGAGATTTCTGGATTTTTGGGGAAAACCGCAAGAAATTATAAAAACTTCTCTCTCTCTCCTCCTCTCTTTTTAAAATAAGATGCGGTTTTCTCGTGATGTATGTGTCGTCCACCATGATATTTCATGTTTTCTGTTGGATTTCGAGACCCGATTCGAGGAGTAGATGAACCGTCTCGGGTACATAGTGGGCCCGGTATGGTACCCCGGGACAAGAAGATCGAGTTGTAGACGATGAGCCTGGCAGGGGAAGGCTACCTACCGGTGATGTCTGGCGCGGCGGATATCCGGAGGATACCGACCATTGTCGTGAGATTTGATGATATGGGCCGATTCGGACTGACGGAGCCCGAGGTATTGAGACTATGAGACTTGAGATTTACATGTTTGTGTCGATGCTTGACACGGATTTCCATGGATTTCATTGTTGAGATTTCAGATTCCTATACATATTTTACTATGATAACAGCTAAAGATTTCTTATACAAATATTTCGGGATTTCAGGATTGATTATTTTATATTCATGATGCATGCATATTCATTCATATGACATAGTATGATATGAGGCACTGACATGAGTACGGAGTATCTATATTTACACGTAGTTTTTACCCTGCTATTACTAGATGATTAGGATATAATAGTGTATTATTATGACCTAGGATAGCGTCGTGCATTCGATTTCTTTTCGTAGATGTCTTCTACTCACGAGTTGGCAACTCACCCCCGTTGTGCCAAATTTTATTACAGGTTCGAGGTACAGGTTTCCCGGGCAGCTTGCTGGCACATCTTTTATTTCAGGGTGATTTGCACGGTAGGTTGGTTCACTTGTATCTGAACCACCATTGTATTTTATTCATTCATTTGTATCTAGTAAGCTCCATCAACCATACTTGTATTACTTGATAAGTTTATTGGACCAGTCTTTTATTTCGACCTCAGAGTCGCGCATGTATTATTCTGATCTGGTGGTTTTGTTTTCTTTTGAGTTTTGAGCCTCGCCTATTGGCGTTGTATATTATTATGCTGGTTGTGGTTGTTTCCGCCTGTTGGCGTTGATGCTAGCTCCCGTTTGGGGATGCTTTTTATTGTTTATGTATATTATACTTGTTGTACCCGTTTGGGGGCCAGTTTTTACAGAGGAGACTCTGCCGAAATTTTTGCTAAAATTTGCTGATGTTTTTATACTTGTTTTCTTTTCTTTTCTTCTTTTTCTTCTTTTATGGTTTAGATTTCTGGGCTTCGGCTTACTTAGGTCACGTGGCGTCTCTAGACGCTTCGTAATCTAAGTGCCGGTCACGTTCCGTACTTTTGTGTCGTGACAAAAGGACTTCATGCATACCTTCTTATTCCGCTCCCTACGGCACTCTACCCACGAGGCAGCGGTGATACCGTAGTCTAAAGGCCCGGATTTTAAGGTTTTCCATGAAGGTTAGGGTAAAGATTAAGAAAGGAAGGACAAGGATCTAGAGGAAGAACAATCTTCCCAATCATCCTAATCCCTTTTATTAATATTTACCATAACACCTAATTAGATCTTCATATGGGTATAGAAAGCGGTGAGATTTATTGACTTTCCAAACTTAACCTAGACCTAACCCTAGCAAGATTTAGATATAGATTAATTCAGTTTTTAGATTTAATAATCAATCCGAACACCCTTCGGAATTAACTCGTAAGCGCTACTAGGAAATTCACAACATCCCTGTGGACCGACCCGTACTCACCGGCTAGCTATCAAGCGACGCCGTTCTTGATTGCGGTTACACATATTTTTGATCTATCTTTTAGAAAGCGCAAGCACGTTAATTCATTCAATCACGAGGCAGCCCCCTTCAGCAACGTGAATGGACCACCCAGCATTTCACGGAATCCGGTAACTTAGGCACCCCTCCTGGGTCAACCTATACCCCCTACGAGGGCGGCGAATAGCCCGCCAATTCTAGAGTAAAGCCCCCTCCGTCTCGACGCCATGAGATGCGGGCTTGTTGCCCTCTAGAACCCGGCTATCCGTGCACCCCTCCGCGGGGTAATCCTAGTACAGAAAGTAAAATATACATACAGCGGGTACATCGACCGCAACCTGGTCATGCCCTAAAAGAATAATACAAACAGGCAGTGACGGCAGTCCACATGTCGGACGCTCGCCCCGCAATAACAAATGTACATAATACAACAAAACTGTACTAACATTGCATCCAGGCTATCCCCCACGACCGATCCGCAACATCACAGCAAAACACAGAACATCAACGTGAATGTCACGTTCGCAAATCTGTCTAACCGGGCTATAGCAGTTAGACAGGATTTACCGATCGAGTGACATTCACGGTCGCAGATATAATGTAAATACTGTGAACTAGCATATTTAAAATATCCGATCGAACAAATATATCGAAGTGGGCCCTAAGGAGTACTGTAGCACTTACAGAAAATCTGGGCCCAAAAAGAATATCCCAAAATCCCTATTTCCAAGTCTAAAGCCTACTGGGAAATTTTGGTGCAGTGAGGACACCTTACCACCGCGGAACCGCGGCCAAACCAGGGGTTTGGCCGCGTTTCCGCGGTCGTACTAACGAATCACTGTTCCAAATTTTACCAGAATTCTTAGAATTGTCTACACATGTTTCTGAAACAACCTGAAAATTTTTTGGAGCAGAAAAAATTTCGACAGAAACATGAAGCATTGAAAATACGGTTTTTGGGGATTTTTGTTCGATCGAGTTCTAAACATACTAGAGCAAGCTAGGCATGGTTAATGGCCTGGCTCTGATACCAATGTAAGCCCGCGGCGGCGCCCCGGCCGTCGATCCGACGCCGGAAACGCGGAAGCAAAAACTTTGAAAAAACTTGCAACCCGGCACCACCGCGCACTTTTCATCCGGATCGGGCCATTAACCTAGCTAACTAGCAAACTAGAAAAGAGTAGAGAAGTTATACCAAGCGATCTGTGTCCTTCGGTCTTCGTCTCAACTCTGATCTCACGCGGAATCTCCGTCCATCTCGTCCTCGTCGGAAAGGCACCACGTAGCCGGGTTCATTTACGGGCTCCCACCTCTGGACCGAGGCAACTCGGGCGCGAAATTGGCTAGCCGACGCGTCCAAGACTTGCTGTAGGCAAGTGTAGAAGACTATCTCTTTTGGGGTTAGAAGTTGCCATGGAGGATGGAGGAAAGGAATGAACTTTAGAGAAAGAAATGGAACTCTCAATACTTTAGCAAGAGAATGAGATGAAGATAAAATGCCACACCAAAAATGATACCCTCATTCTCCTCCTCTCCCAAAAGTGGCCGGCCCCTATTCAAGTGAGAATGGTGGTGGAAAAAAAGTTTTTAAGCAAATCCATAAAAATGGAGAAAAGAAAAAGGATAAGCTAAAAAGATAATGGTCATAACCATTTCTTTTCTCATCAAATCACATATAACCATCACATGAAAGCAAGTGATAGATTCAAAAGGAATCTCATAATGGGGAAGCTACATATATGCATGAAACCCCTCATCAAAAAAGTTAATTGCAAACTTGCAATTAACCCCCTCCATCAAAAAGTCCGGCCGTGAAGGAATAAAAGAAAACCGGCCGGAACGGAATGCAAACTGGCAACTTCAGAAAACTGATCCCGTAGTAAATTACAGGAAAACCCCGCCACTGCAAATACATGCCCGCATTTGTATTCCCACTGAACACAAATGCAAAGAGACAAAATCTACACTATCTAATACCAGGATCCGGCTTAAGACAAAGCCGGCTAGTAAAAACCGTCCGATCACGATCCGTGCAATACCGCACGTATCTGATCGAACCCTGCCATATCTCCATACGGCCTCTACAGCGTTTCGCCCGAAACTTGAGTAATTGTGTGTGGTGGACTCTAAAGACTCGTCAATACTATGGCTGTGGATTTAACCACTAGCACGTCAGAGGTATAAGCCAATACGTGACGGGCTACCAGGTATTGACCAAAAGGGACGTCGATGAGCGAACTCATCCTGACACCCTACTGAGCCTGTCATTGATAATATCCGTACAGTCCGGTCCGTTCGTCTATGAGCATCGCATGGCGGGTCTAGGGGTTGGTAAAAGTCAGACCCCCAAAAGCGGTACAAGTCGTGTCGGAATGTAGCCCAGAACACCCTGAGATACTACTGGAATACCTACCAGCAAATCTCCTGCCTTAGCCAAGAACTTTTCATGTTCTGGCTTTCCTAGACACAACGCGACCTCACCCCCAATACCGGGAGAGACGAACCCCTGTAGATCCGCTCACTGCCTCCATGTGGCTCGGGACTGTACCCAACTAAAACCTGTTTGCACGACTCCTTTGAGCCGTGGTAGGGTAGTAATCAAAGCACAGTGGGAACTTACACGAGACAAATGACGATCTCAGGTCGATGAACTAACCTGTACACATGTCACCAGGGAACTGCTATCTGACGTCTGGTATAATCCCAACTAGCAGGTTCCCGGCGAGTCCTGTCCGGTGTACTCATAACCCAATGAGCACTTGTATACATCTTAGGTGAACCAACTGACACCAGTGGCTTGTGAGACCGGCCACCGCCCCTCGTCGGGGTCTCGACTGTATACACTAGTCTACTTTGGAGAATCGATGCCCTGTCTCGAAACTCCCTCGACTAGGGACCTTTTAAGGATGTGCTTATAGACTCCAGCTCTCACGTATATGATCGCCCTCATACTACTGGTAGTCAAGCAAGAATTCTAGGGGCTCTATCAACGTGTAATAGCAACTCGTAAGGTCACCTAAAGCAGTACACGATGATAAAGATAAACCAGATAGCATACTATCATCTTGAGTAAGACTGTCCTACTAGGACAGGTCCTTCCCTCAATCATTGCAATCACGTGCCTGCGATCCAATAATTGACTCTGAGGGCACTATCTCCAACAGCGCGTAGCTAGACCGAGATGAGTACGGGTCGTCCTCTGGGAAACGTGGAACCTTTTACTTTTACTTTAGATGTGTTGAGAAAGAGAGGAGGGATAAAGAATTTTATAGAATGGTTTCTAGATCTACGTTAAACAAGAATGTAAAATATAGATCTAGATTATTTTAGAGAATTAGATAATATAATAAGAAGGCTTGTAGGGTTCGTTAGGATTTAGTAGTTATGGACGATTAATTAAAAGTTACCATTTTTATCCATTAATAGATTTAGAACTAGAACGACGGTGATGCGTGTAGATTAGGGTTTCTGGAGGGAAAAGAAATCCCACTCTTAACCCTTATCTCGACACGGAACTCCGTTCATATCTAGCCTTTACCAAAACAATCATTAATCTAATCTCTAATCGCGGTCGGAACTGGCAAAGAATTGCTAGCGCGCCCGATTAGGATGTTAATGATTCTTTTGATAAAGTTCCTAAACTTTATAGGACTTAAAAAGGGTTTAATTATTTTCATCGTCCATTAGCCTACCCTAATCCTACGAACCCTAACAAGCGGAGAATTACTCGCGCATGTTGGGAGAAGAAGATGAAAAGAAAGAGAGGGAAAACATAATGTAAAATGCAAAAAAGAATTAAATAAAATAACTACCTTTATTAATCAACTTGAACAATCTACACTTTATTCCTTAGAAAATGATTACAAAACTAGTTGCTTCTCGATCTCTTCCAAGGAGGTAGATGAACCGTTGATGATCAGCCTGGATGCATGAGCCGTCTGGGACTTCGTGATCGCGTTGGCTTGATAGCTTTTCCAAGAGGCTCTCGGTGCCCTTTTATAGTGCAAAGCCAGAATCTTTAGGTTGAAAACTTGGTAAAATATAGTTTTGATTCACCCCACAAAATCTTGTCTTCCAACTCCTTAAGATTGCGGCGGATCCGCGGCCCAAGGGGGTGTTTGGCCGCGGATCCGCGCTTAAAGGCAGAGATCTCTTCATCAAAATTCTTGGGCTTTCTTCTTGTGACATGTGGCAGTCCTAGGCACCTTTAGAATTCAGAAATCTTCTCTCGGTTGCTTTCAGACTTGGTCTCCAAGTTTTGCTTCTTAATTTGGCAAGTTTTCTTTAACAACTTGATTTGTTTGATAAATTCTGCATAACAACTTGGAAAATTCTGCACCATAATCTTAAATAATATTTAGTAGACTTAGTTCTACTAGGATTTGGTCAATGAATTTATTTGCATACATTTTTCTACCAAATACTAATTAAAATATATTAACACATGGAAAATGGTGTTTTTACACATAAACCCTCATATGTATAATATATTATAATAAAGTCCTTTTTTAATATGAAAATGGTAGGAAAAATGTAATAACAAATGTGCAGTTTTATCAACTGAACACCGATCGGGGTTCGAAACGCTGTGTTTCTCATCCTCGGGAGACATCTTGATCTGATTGTACCCAGACGAGCCATCCATGAAGGTGAACAACTCGTAATTTGAGGTGTCTTCGACCATCAATTTCATGACCGGTAGCGGGAAATCATCTTTAGGGCATGCCTTGTTAAGGTCTCTGAAATCGACGCAAATTCGGATATGCCCATTCTTCTTCTTCACTGGGACGATGCATGCGATCCAGTCCGCATAGTTCTCTTCTCTTATGAAACCGGCATCGATGAGTTTCTTGGTTTCCTCGATGACCTTTTCTTCCAGTTCTCATCTCATTCTTCAAGGAGCTTGTTTGACAGGCTTGGCATCAGGAGATATAACCAGCTTATGCACGGCAACTTCAGGGGAAAGGCCATGCATTTCCTTATACGTCCACACGAAGCAATCGGCGAACTCACGTAGCTGGGTGATCATCTGCTCTTTCATTTCCTTTGACAAGAGTGAGCTGATGTAGGCCAGCTTTGTATTATCGGACGTTCCTAAATCGATCTCGGTTAGCTCGTCAAAGATTGTCTGTCCGCCATCTTCGAGCTCTTGAGGGGCTTCTTCTGACTCGTCTAGCTCGTCTTCATCATTTGACTCTTCGCTGGCTTCACCAATATGGATCATGTAGCATGCTTTAGAATCAGGTTGAATGAAACCTATGCCCCGTTTATCTAGGATTCGTTCATCGATGAGTGCTCGGACCTGAGGCGGATGCCATAGCCCATTCGTAAAACTTCGCCTCGGACTCCGTTTGATATAACCGGCATCCGCACCTTTTGAAATATTACCGCATCTCGGGCGCATAGTATTTAGGATTGAGGACGACTCTTATACCTCTCTTATAGGGAAGGCACATGACAGACAAATCGTCCGGGTGCACAGCAGGATTTGAACCATAAAACTGGATGCCCTTCTGTCCAATTTTCCTTTCGGGAATGTAGAAAGTTTTTAGCTGGTCCATGGTGGAGATTGACAATGCATCGAGCTCTTTGCACATCTGCTCCAGCACCCTTGTGACGGCTAGGGACCCTTCTGCAATTTCGAAGGTCTCTCGTAGTTTCGCTTGTTGCATGGGGGCCCAGTCTGTACAGCTGTTGCAAGGTGGGTCCTCTTCCTTCAACTCTTCAGTGTCGTTGCCTAAATGAGGGTGAATTTTGCTGTCGGATGGGCCTTCAGTATCAAATTCATCCGTATCGCTACCGAAATGCGGGCGAGTTTTATGGAAGGATGGACTTCCAGCGTCGGACTCATCAGTGTCACTGCCGAAACGTGGATGCACTTGGGTTTTTTGCTTTTGAAAGTAACATCCGGCTCAGACTTGCTTTTGAGCTTCGAGGTCATTCTGTCGTTGGTCAGCTGTAGCTCAGCACTTTGGAGGTTCACAAAGTACCAAGAATCTTCATATCGGACTTCATGCACACCGAACGGCTGGATGTCTCTATCAATGCGTCTTTCTTCGCCATTTTTAGTATACTTCATGCATTGATGGAGAGTTGACAGAACGATGCCGTAATCGTGGAGCCACGGCCGTCCTAAGAGAATTTTATAAGACATGTCAGCGTCGATCACGTATATCTTAGTTTCGGTTTGCAGATCCCCAAATTTGATTGGTAGAGCTATAGATCCCAGAACTTGCTGGCAATTTTGGTTGAAGCCTTGAATGACAATCCTTTCCCTTGACAGGTGTCGGACGTCCATTGATAGACTTTTCACAGTCCGCGAGTTCATGATGTTCACTGAGAATCCCGGATCAATCAATATGCGATTAATCCGATCTTTGTCGCTATACCCGGTCACGTAAAGCAGCCAATTATGCTCAACCATTCTCAGTAACAAGTCTTCGTCCATAAACGTGACCGTGGCAGCATGCAGAGCGTACTGGGCTTCTTTCACATTAATTTCTGCAAAGCGAGCCTGATACCGCTCGGGGTTTTGTAAAGCATGAATGAGAACATCTCTAAGCTCTTTAGATAGGACCAAGACATCATAGATGCTCAGGAGAGACGGAAGCTTTCAGAGATGAGCCAAGACATTATAGTCCACCGAGGAAGGACTCGAATTTTCATGAGCCGGCTCTCCGCCATCTTCTTCATTAGCGACTTATTTTTCCTTCCCTTTTGAGGCATTGCCCTGATTCGGCGGTAGAGCCCTGCCGCTTCTGAACTGGATTTGGTTGGCCTTTATGGCGAGATCCTCGTCCTCTTCGGGAAAACAGAGCTCTTCCTCAGATTCGCTACCCAGATGGATGGCGTAGCAGGTCACTATAGGGATCTCTTCATTGGAGTCTTCTTGTAGCTCCTTCGGAATCTTAGCTGCTTCTACAGGGAAGAACTCTTTCAATTGAATTAAAATTCTTTCTTTTTGTTCATAGTCTTCGAGGGAATCGATATATTTTTGAATGGTCGATCTTCCTGCAGACTCCTTTTCGCGTCGAGCTGCACTTTTCTTCTTCTTGAGCTTTTTGGATTTTGAGCCTGATTGAGCCGAATTGGCAGCTGGAATGGTGGGTCTCTTCTGCCCTTCCTATTCTGTTCTGGGCTCTTTTCGAAGTAACTTTAGCATCTTCTTCATCTTATTAGATATGTGCGTACTCCACGGAGGCTGCGGTGAGTCAGTTTCATTTCTTGGGGCAGTGGGTTCAGCAGTCTGCTCCTAAAAGGCTTCAGCTTCTGTCTGTATAAATTCGGTGGTTGCAACTTGATTGTTCACCAACACACTCTTGGACAGCTCGATCTCTCCAGCCTTGTACTGCTTCTCGACCCAGTCTTTGAAGATATAGCAATCCTCGATCGCATGGCTCACTGCTCGGTGGTATGGGCAATATAGAGGATTGTCGGTCATTTTTTATTCTTGAGGTCTTTTCGACTCCGGCAATTGTAGACTGTTGTTCAAGGCATCTTTAAATATCTTGCGGATCTTGTCCTTTCTGAAAGAGTAAACCTTGTTCTTTTTCTCCTCTACGGAAGGTCCTTCTCCTCCCAGTAATGGCTTTCGAGGCCAGTTGGTTTTGGAATCGATTGCCTTTCGTTTGTCTTCATTGTCGGATGCATTGAAGACATTGGTACTGCTGGAATTCCCGCTTCTACAGTTGTCGTCCCGCTTACTTTTCCAAGTCTTATCTCTCTGAGAGTCTAGAATAGACTCTTGCTTCGAGCGTTCTAGCATTTGGACTTTCTTGGTCATCTCCTGAAACATCTTGAGGCCTGCTGTACACAAGAATGGGACCATCCAATTGCTGAGGTTCCCAATGAGAAGGCTGACAGACCGGTCCTGCTCCAGTGGCGGTTCGCACTTGACTGTGAGATTACGCTATCGGGCGATAAAGTCGGTGTTGCTTTCATTCTTCCCCGGCTTGGTCCTCACAAGGTCAACAATGGAGAATTTATCACTGACACTCATAAACCTTTGCCGAAACAGAGACTTCATTTGGGCAAAGGTAATGACGGACCCATCTGGTATACTCGCGTACCAGTCAAAAGCGACACCGGTCAGGCTGTTGACAAACCGACGAAGAAGGAGCGCATCATTGCCCCCTGTATTTCCGCACGATGCTTTAAAGTGGGCGATGTGCTGATTTGCGTTTCCCGTCCCGTCAAATCTTCCGAACATAGGAATGACGTAGCCGCTCGGGAACTCGATCAGATCGTACTATGCAGGATATGGCCGCCCACTACTGCCGATTTCTTTCTGAGTTTCGGCTTCGGCTACCAATGTTCTAACCTTGATAGTGACCAAATCCATTATCCGATCTTGTGTTAGCGGGATAGTGCTATCTGGGGCCAAGGCGTCCCCAGAAGCGGAATGTGGCCGGCTTTCATGTGGCTCACCCAATCTTGGACCCAAGGGGATATGCATCGGTTGCTTCGGGTTGTCATCATCCGGCCCATGAGTAGAGACATGTTCCTGATTGGAAGGTGCTCGAGCAATTTGAGCCGTGATCTGCATCACAACATTCATCAGGTCATCGATTTTTGAGCAAAGCTTGGCCATTTCTTTATCTTTGCTCCTGAGCTATTTTTAAAGCTCTTGAAGCAGCTCATGCTCTGCGGTCTTGGAGCGGAAAGTCGGCTCTTTCTTGTTGTCCGAACTTGACTCTACATGGACTGAGGGGTCTTTCTGCTTATCATCCTCATCGAGAGGGTTTTCATCATCCAGCGGAGGCGGCTGTTCTTAGGAAGCGGCAACCACATTCAAGCCAGATTAGGCTTGGGATGTGATGGCCCCATCCTTGTTTTTGCTGCCAAGGTTATCGCTAGGGCGCGTGCCTTCCATATAGACCGTGTGGACAACATATCCGGCCATCATTTCATTATTGGCAGCTGACTTTGTGGACCACCGTCTTGGCCCTTCTGTTTTGATAGTGGACAATCGATTGAAGATGGCTGGCCTGACTGGATTCATGAGTGGTGCTGGCATCTCTTTTTTGGATCTGCCTCGCTGCTTTCGCACGGCAAAGAGCGCCTAATAGACTCTCGAAGAGACGGTGTCATGCTTTCGCTGTTGGAGCTGGGACACATCCCTTTGTAGCATTGTTCGGACCGATGTCTTCTTGATTCTGGCGGTCATGGCATTTTTCTGAATCCACTTCAGAGGTTCGAAGGAATTGCTGAATTTTACGGCCGACTCAGCCGTCGTCGCGGGGTGACCCTGCTCTTGGAAACTCACAAGATTCCACTTGGCCGAAGTCCTGGCACTTTTGTTGGGTCGATACCTGAGCCGCTTCTGTCTCAACCTTTCTGTTTTGAGCATTTGGTAGGCTTCGGCCCTTCGGGACGACGTCGTAGCATGACTGACAGAGAGTCCAGAGAATATGCCTGCTCGCTCGATCGTCAAGGGAAACATTTGAGCTTGCTGGAGCTGCTTTGTGTCCCCATTGGTGTCGACGGCCTTGCCCCCAGTTGGAACAGTGGAGAGCCGCTCGAATACAGATTTGCATTTGGGGTGGGATGCCCTGGCGATCACGACGTTGGGCCTCCCGCCCCTTGAGGTCGGTTTGGCCGTTTGGTTTGTCGAGACCTCTGCCAAATGAGCGCTTCTAGCAGGGTAGATGACGACCGAACCAAATTGACGGGGTGGCTCCTCCATTGCCGGCTAGGACTGATAGGGAGAACCACACGAGCATTGATCTTGACCACGTACGAGATTGGGGTCGCGTCAGCAACTAAATTCATCTTAGGAGACATCGTCGTTGAAAGTTGATTGCTGCACGGAAAAAATATTATTTCGGTATAAACATCGGCATATATATTAAATGAGTTCGCATGAACACTTGACCCGAGATATGGAAGGAGAGAAAGGTCCCATCGGGCGTGCCAGAATCTGTAGGGTGTTTTTCGTCACCCCATTGAGATGGGAGTACACACACGCTTGTCAAGCGCATTACATATTCCTTCTGCCCAGGGTAGGTTGGAGTTTAATGATTATGGGGATCCGAATCTCCAGCAGCCGCGGACTAAGCTGTCGTTAATTATTCCTCGCCTTTGAAGCGAGAGAACCTCCGATTGACGGATCAACTAGTCATGCGAACTCAATGTGCAATGTGTGTGTGTTTGGAGGGGTCTTGGATATATTGGGGGCCCCGCAGAGTTTTACGGGGTCCCACTACCCGGATAGCGGGCTGGGGGTCAAGGGGCTAGCAGCCCCATGTGCGGTGCGGGGCAGTGCCCTGTTAGAATTTGGGGAGGTATTTTTAGTGTGGAGTTTATATAAAATGGGGGGTAAATAGTGTCCAAAGGACGCGTGAGCGCCAGCGCCTCACGTGCCTAGCACGCGGGCGCTGGGTGCTTGGACGCTAGCGCTGGGCACGAGCGCCTCACGTGCCCGGCACATGGGCACTAGGCGTGTGGGTGCTAGCGCTTAACGTGCCCGGCATGTGGGCGCTAGGCGCAAACGCCTCGTGTGCCCGACACGTGGGCGTTGGGCACTGGCATCTCACATGCCCCGCATGTGGACGCTGGGTGCTGGCGCCTCACGTGTTGGCGCCTCACGTGCCCGGCACATGGGCGCTGGGCGCTTGGACGCCGGCGGAAAGAAGGGGGCTTTTAGCCGCGGAAAAAGGAGTTAAACTCCGAAAGAGGTTTTTTTTATTTATTTATGGAGCTAATCTCCTATATATAAAAGGTTTTGTTTATGGAGTTAAACTCCAATAGATTTTAAATGGAGTTAAACTCCTAGAAATCTTTGGAAATGATCAAAGGGGACCCCTTTCTTCTCCCATTGGCCCTGGATCTTCTTTTAGGTCTTGAATCTTCTCAAGGTGGGATTTTTGGAGATGGGTCTCCTTATTCCTCCTCTTCTGTTGGACGGATCTTGGAGAAAAAGGGGGTGAGATTCAAAAATCCCCCCTTTTGAGATCTGATGGAAGATCTGAGTTCCCCTTCAACAGTTTGATGGTGAAAATCTATTTATTTTTAGAAAAAGAAGAGTCAAACTCTTGATTTAATTCAAAAAAAGGAACAAGGTTTTAGAACCTTGAGGAAGAAGAAGGAGGCACAGACCCTAATTTTTAAGAGAGAGAAAAAGTTGTTGAGATATTTTCATTATCTTTGCCTTTATAGGCTACACAATTTATATATAGCCCCTTGGGCTTTACAAAATGACATTTTGCCCATCTCATGCCTCATGTGCTCATTTCTTTGTACATGGGCCATGGGTTTTTACAAAAAATTGGCTTCATGCTCATTTTCTTACATTCATGCATAAAAAATTACATCAAAATTATTTATTACATGATTTTTTATTTCGGCATGGGGGAGGCTGACCGCGGGGCTCGACTTGGGCATGGGTCCATTTGGCCTGGATTTTGGCCCACCTGGCTTGGGGTTGACTTTGAGTTCGACTTGGTCAACCGGGGTGTAATTTTTGACTCCAACAGTATGGTTTTACGACAGGGCTTCGATCACGTACGTGTACTTGTACATGGATACTAATCGGGAAGACAATACTAGTGGACTTTGGTTTAAGCCGGATCCTAGTATTGTATTATTGGATTATTATCGTCTCAGTGTATTCGTATTTTTCTGAATACGGATACAGGTATGCATATACGGTGAGGGGTGTTCTTGTAATTTGGCAAGGCATGCTTGTAGAAGGAGCCACCACATTATTGGTTTTATCCATTTACTTAAATGGATTAATGAGGTGGATATGGAGGAGACTTTGTGAGGCATGGTGATTTTATTTGTCTTGACTCACTATTCAAGCATGGGTGATTAATTTTATTGTATTTTATTACATGGTTGAATAATTGAGCAAATACTTAGCCTGTTTACCGTCGAAGGATGGGAAAGACAAACGTCTTGACTGAATTTGGGGGCAGATACTATTTGGGTTTATCCGTCCACCTCTCCGAAGATGCCAAGTTGATTTATGGCACCGTGTATCGGAGGTTTGGATGGATGCGACCGTTGTAGCAGACTTCATCAGATTCCCCCTCATTGTGAGGGTTTTTTTTTATTGTGGGGATGTTCTTCTCTGTAGGCGCAAGTCTGTGCAGTTAATTACGTTACCGTATAGCGATAACCACTTTATCTTGCTCCAGATGTTCACTTCGTGTTGTGTGCGTTTGTTTTATTTTTGGTTGCCCATGGATTGTATATGGAGACTAATTTGTGTTGTTGCCCGTAGGGCGTGGATTAGTCCAAATCCGTATTTTCTTAGATTTGGGTTTGGTTTGATTTAAGGATCGTTAATCTCGTTTGGGATTAAGACCGACTTAAATGTTTGTTAAGGATACGTTAGTCCGATCTTGGACTAAGATCTACTTAACTGGGTTTAGGATCATTCTTGATCCAACAAAAGAGCATTTGGGCTCAATCGTTTTAGTTTAGGGACGTTACGGTCCATAGATCACCATTTTTTGGGGTGAGGGTTTAGTTTAAGGACGTTGCGGTCCGTAGCTAGTTTAAGGATGTTGCGATCCAAGGGATGTGCTCATGGGTTTTGAGAGTGCGCCAAAGAGCTGTTGGTTGTTGGGACCCTCCACCTCTCTGACGACGTTGAAGAATTACAACGATATGTATCAGAGGTATGGAGAGATGTACCTTTGAACTAAACTCCGGACTGAGGGGAGAGATCATGGTGGACTATCTAAGAATCATTAGTCATTTTTGGGAGACTAAGATTAACTTAGGAGATATGTGATGAACATCATTCTGATCAATTAGTTTGAGAAGTCATGAGCATAGAGGCTCGGTCTATTTGGAGATCCAAGATGTTTTAATCTCAAGAGGACTTAGCCAATTTAAGGCTGAAATTGGCTTCTTATAGTGTTAAACACTAACATATGCTCGGTGCTCACGTGCTCTCACGTGAGTCTCTAAAGCAGTGTTAAATATTAGAGTTTGGGGGCGTTCACGTGTGGCACGTGAGGTACCCGAAAGTTGGTGTGGTTCCCTTGGGTTCAAATCCCCGTTTATATATACAAGTGTTAAACACTTAAATCTTGTGGCCATCACGTGTGGACATGTGAGGCGCCCCTAAGTTGGGCACTGCCTCTTTGGATTTATTCCCTCTTTCTTTTATAAGTGCTAAGCACTTAGCTCCTATAATGCCCACGTGCAAACACGTGAGGTGCTCAAAATGTGAGCGCTATCTTTGGAGTTTTCCCCTTTTCCATGTAAGTGTTAGATAACTCTTTGGAGGTCATGTGGGAACACGTGAGGCGCCCTAAAATGGGGACTGTCTTTGGGTTTATTTCCTTTTTCTTTTATAAGTGCTAAGCACTTGTTTTAAGGGGTTACATGGGAACCCGTGAGGCGATCTCAGTTGTTTTTTTATGCATGGTTAAACCCTAGTTTTGTCAGAGGAATTGAATTCCTATATCTTTTGGAAGAATTAATTTCTTCAAACTTAGTTCTTTCCTTTAAGTTTTGGGACTGCATGACAAAATCTCTCCGATGAGAATTAAATTCTCAACTTGTGGGGAGATCTGCTTCTGTAGACCTCAACCAGAGGAAGAACTAAGTTCTTTTTTCGAAGAGTTAAACTTTTGTAAGAGGAGATAAAATGATCTCTAGGTCTTTTTTCTTATCTAGGGTTTCTTTTCTTCAAAGAGAACTCTCTTTTTTTCCTCAAATCTTATGGGGGGCCTCCTCTCTCTCTCTGCTCCTATTTATATGAGAAGAAAAATAATCAATTTGTTAAGAAAATCCTTCATTGAGAGATCATGATTGATTCCTCCATGATCTTTTAGATCAATCGGTGAATTTTATTCACCGTTGGATTTTTAATCCAAAGGATCTCTGTTTAACAGAGAGGATTTCTTGTTTTTTAACAAGATTATGAATATCTTGTTAATTTTAACAAGATCAAAAATATATTTTCTTATTACAGAATTTAATTCTATTATATCTTTTTAGTTTAACAAGATTAGGAAAATATTTTCCTATGAGAGAATTTTATTCTACCAGATGATCACCATTGGATCTTTGATCCAAAGATCCTCTGTTTAACAGAGAAGGTCTTTCTAGTTTAAGAAAGACCAGGAAAATATTTCCCAAAATAGAATTTAATTCTAGAATTTGATAGGAGCATTTTAAATTGGGGCGTTCACATACTTTGCATGTGAGAGACAAGAGAACTCACGTGTTTAACATGTGACCCATGCTGTGGATTTTAGCCTGTTTATGTTCAGCGCTCATATGCTTTGCATATGAGCGCTCACGTGTTTAACTCGTGATGTCCAACCATGAATTTTCTTTCTCTTTTTTATAAGGGTTATAAATGAACAAATAGCTCTTGGCCGAAAATTTTAGCGGGAACAAATGCCTCCCACTAGTTTGTCCACGTAAGTATGTACGTGGGTGAAGTAGTGCAGAGTTATGCATGGCCATAGAATTGAGAGATTAGGAGACAAGTTTATGGTCCTTATAGCCTAAGACTTTTTTCATCTTCATGAGCTGTAAGGGTCTCAAGAATGTTTTTTCTCCCTACAAGTCGAGAGGATCTCATAGGTGCATATTCTCCCTAGAAATCGTGAGGATTTCTAAGTGTTCACCACCTCCATGAGTCGTAAGGATCTCACTCGGGTATTTTTCCTCACGAATCATGAGGATCTGTAAGTAGCTTCTTTATTTCTTTAGCATGTAACTTTGGCAAATGTGGCCTGTGGATAGGCTATCTTGACCTCCAGGTAGGGCAGTGATGGCTTAGGAAACATGTTTGGATCTGTCGCCTAAGAGTTTTCAACTTTATGAGCCGTGAGGGTCTCATAAAGGTTTTTCTCCCTACGAGTCGAGAGGATCCCGTAGGTGTATTTTCTCCTTAGGAGTCATGATGACTCCTAAGTGCGTTTTCTCTTAAGAGTCGTAAGTATCTCACAAGAGAATTTTCACTCTTGCAAGTCGAGAGAACTCGTAAGTGGTTGTTTCCCACTTGTCGATATTCGATTTTGGAGAGTGTGGCCCGTGAATAGTATGCAATAGTCCATCTTGGACCGACTTGCAGGGCCCCAGTTCTTAGAAAACAGGTCCTTATCCCCGTTGCTTAAGGCTTTTCCCTACGAGTCGAGACGAGTCGAGAAGTTCTCGCAGGAACATTATTTTCCCTACGAGTCGAGACGAATCGAGAAGTTCTTGCAAGGATGTCCTAACGTCACAGTTAACTCCTGCTAATAGAAGTCTGTTAGGGTCTGTGGTACTAGGGTTTTTTACCCGTTGTACCGTCGCGTTGGCCAGTGTATTCCTCGATACGCAATTTTATTGTTAGAGTAGCCCCGCGACTGTCGTGTCTCTGATCCCTTCGGGGGCTGGACAAGACGTTTTCAAGTAATCTTCCTAGTGATATTACCGTCGAAAGAGCAAGTGTTAGGGATATTCCATTTCACTTTTTACTTGAGGTTAGGCTCAGTTTGGGAGCCTCGATGAGTCATGACCACTCCGTGCTGGAATGGGATGATCTCCGATAGTCTTTTAGGTCTCATTTGAGTTGCCGTCAAGACCCTGAAGTTAGGGATCTTTCTTTGCTTCGTTTGTTGACATTGTGTCTGCAATATTGCGACGAACGTCGAGGTTGTCTCTGGGTTGTCAAGCTTTGGAACTAGGGGACTTTGCCATGGCTCCGTTTGTTGATGTCGCGTCTGTATCCTGCTAGAGGGAGGAAGAATGTTGTTGTTGATCTCTAGGCTGTGGATGCTACCGTCGAGACTTGGAATTAGGGACTTTGCTATGGCTCCGAGATAGTCTCTAGGCTGTCTGTGAACCGTCGAGATTTGGAACTAGGGGACTTTGTCGTGGCTCCAAGGTAGTCTCTAGGCTGTCTGTGAACCGTCGAGATTAGGAACTAAGGGACTTTGCCGTGGCTCCGAGGTAGTCTCTAGGCTGTCTGTGAACCGTCGAGATTTGGAACTAGGGGACTTTTCCATGGCTCCGAGGTAGTCTTTAGGCTGTCTGTAAACTGTCGAGATTTGGAAATAGGGGACTTTGACGTGGCTACGAGGTAGTCTCTTGGCTATCTGTGAACCGTCGAGATTTAGAACTAGGGGACTTTGCCGTGGCTCCGAGGTAGTCTCTAGGCTGTCTGTGAAGTGAACCGTCGAGATTTGGAACCAGGGGACTTTGTCGTGGCTCCGAGGTAGTCTCTAGGTTGTCTATGAACCGTCGAGATTTGGAACCAGGGGACTTTGCCGTGGCTCCGATATAGTCTCTAGGTTGTCTGTGAACTGTCAAGATTTAGAACTAAAGGACTTTGCCGTGGCTCCGTTTTGCTGACGTCGTATCTGCTTCTGGTTGGAACGAGAAGGAACGCCGTTGTTGATTTTTAGGCTGTAGATGTAGCCATCGAGATCTGGCTTCCCTTTGACGAAGCCCGGTGGGGTAATATGGTTCCCTTTCCGTTTGTGCCTATGGATTGTATACAGGGGTCAATGTGATCTCACCTGTAGGGCAAAAGTTTCATTTTTTTCCGTGATGCTCTATCATTTCAGCTTTTTATATTGCGAAAGTCGCAATTGCCCAATCATTTCGGCTATTTTTTCGCGGTTCCCAATCATTTCGGCTGTTTTTTCTTTTTACTCGCTGCTTTTTATTGCGAGTTGCCCAATCATTTTGGCTCTTTTTATATGCATATATTTTACTCACTGATTTTTATTGCGAGTTGCCCTATCATTTTGGATATTTCATATGCATTTTTTGCTCGCTGATTTTTTGCTGCGAGTATGGAGCTTGAGATCTGATACTAATCTTAGTATCAGCATCGCTGCGACTGGAATATGACCAGGAGCGAATTATCATTTGCCATGAAAGGACTTGAAATTTGAAACAAATCTAGGCATCAGCAACGCTACCACTGGGATTGTTTCCAGGAGCGAACCATCATTTGCCTTTGTCGATTCGAACAAAGGTGGCTTACCAAACATGGTTAGGATCCTGTCGACTAAGGCTTTTGACTTCATGAGCCGTAAGGGTCTCATAAAGGTGTTTCTCCCTACGAGTCGTGAGGATCTCGTAGGTGTGTTTTCTCCTTAGGAGTCATGAGGATTCCTACGTATGTGTTCTCTTATAAGTAGTAAGGATCTTACAAGAGTGTTTTATCCTTATAAGTCGAGAGGACTTACAAGTGTCGTTCACCTCATGAGGACATTCTTCGTCATTGGTGGGACTTGGTGAGGTAATGTTTGTTTGTGCCCATGGATTGTATACAAGGGTCAATGCGATCCGTTTGTAGGGTAACTTGGGGAATGTGACGGCTTAAGAACAGGTTCAGATCCCTATAGCTTAAGGCTTTTGAATCCTACGAGCTATGAGGGTCTCGTAGGGGGAATTCTCCTTACGAGTCGTGAGGACTTATAAGTGTAATTTCTCCTTAGGAATCGTGGGGATCCCTAAGTGTGTTGTTCCCTTGTGAGTCATAAGGATCTCACGCAAGCGTTTTCTCCTCACAAGGTCGAGAAGACATTGCAGGTGTCTTTATTTTAACGAGATTACGCCCTTTCGGGTTTTCACAAGCTCGCCGGTAGCCCTGCTGTTTTTACTCACAACGCCCTTTCGGGTTTTCATCCATGCCTATTTGGCTTGTGGACATACCGTTTTTTTACTCCTCTGTTTGCCAATGGCACTAAGGGGGGATTTTGCCACCGGGGCGGTTGTGAAGCCAGCGGGACTTAAGTTGCAATCCTCGCCGCTGGGACTTGTGGACCTGGATTCCACCGTCACCGTGTTTGAGGCAACGTATTTAGTTTAAAGATATTGCGGTCCATTGTTGTTTAAGAACATCTCGGTCCAATGTTAGTTTAAGGATATCTCGGTCCATTGTTAGTTTAAGGACATCTCGGTCCAATACAGCTTCGAGGTGAAGTTTTGCCGGATATTACTTATAGAGTTTAGACTCGGGAAGACAGCGAGCGGACATGAGCGTCGCCGTCCATCATTAACCTGAGCCATGACTTGTTAAGCGTAGTATTTCTTAAGGAACCGGCCGTTTATTGGCCGGAAGGGTCTTTCGCCATGCATATCATGAGCAAGTAGGCCCCACCTTGGTAGACCTTTTCTATGATGTACGGCCCCTCATAGTTCGGCTCGAATTTCCCCCGTTTAGCACGATTGGGGATCATAGGTCGTTTTACGACTAGCACGAGTTCGCCTTGGCGGAATGTTCTCGGCCTAGTCAATCTTTCATATGAGCGCGCCATTCTTGCTTTGTAAGATTCTAGGTTTTGCTACGCCATGAGACGAGTTTCATCGAGGGCATCAAGCTCTTCAATGCGAAGATAGGCATTTTCTTCATCCGTCGGCTCGTATCGAACTTCTACTCATAGAGAGGGTGGCTTTATCTCTAAGGGAAGTACTGCTTCCGTGCCGAATACCAACGCGAATGGCGTTGTATTCGTGGCCCTCTTGAACATGGTCCGATAAGCCCAGAGAGCTTCATGCAATCTTTCGTGCCAGTACTTTTTATTTCTGGACACCGTTTTCTTTATGATCTTTGTCAAGATCTTGTTGAAAGCCTCAGCAAGACTGTTAGCTCGGGGATTATAGACCGAGGAGTATCTCCAATCTATATTATGCTTTTGTGCGAAGCGACTGATTTTATGGCTTTTGTAGGATGTCCCGTTATCAGAGATAATCCGTCGCGGAGTGCCGAACTGGTAGAGGACGTGTGTATTAAAGTAATGGAGGATGTTCTCCATCTTCACCTCTCTTAGCAGTTTTGCTTCTTCCTACTTAGAGAAGTAATCGGTCGTTGCTAATATGAACCGATGTCCTTTAGATGATGCTGGTTCGATGGGCCCAATTATATCGGTTCCCCACATTTCGAATGGCTAGCTAGCTAGTGTAGGGTGCAGCGGATTTGGATTCTGGTGGATGAAGTCCCCGTGAATTTGGCATGAGTGACACTGCTTCGCATATTCGAGACAGTCCTGAATCATTGTGGACCAGTAATAGCCCATTCTCTTAATCTTCAGCTTCATCTTGGGCCCAGCCTGATGGGAACCGCAGAGTCCATCGTGAGTTTCTTGGACGACTCTCCTTGCTTCTTTTGGTCCTAGACATCTTAGCCACAAACAATCGAACGATCTCTTATATAGAGTATCATTGACTAAGTCGAAAGACATAGCTCGCTTCATGAGCTGATGTCTTGATGATGCGTTTTCGGGCGTTCGATGGGATTTGAAGTAGTTTATAAAGACTTCTCTCCAATCCTCAGCCTTTTCTTCCTTTATTTGGAAGACCGCTTGTTCAGTCGCTCCCTTTCTTTCAGACGACTTCGGAGATATTTCTGCTGGCGCGAGGATCCGGCGGCTTTGCACAATGATCCTTACGTCATCGAGGTTTTCATCGGCCGGTTCTTTAGCGAGCTTGGATAATGCATCTGCCTTGCTATTTTCCGCACGCGGTATGGTTTTCAGGGTGTAGGAGGGGATCTGCGTCAGCAATTGCTGCACTTTCTCGCCATATTTTACCAACTCAGGTTTACATGTCTGATAGTTGCCATTTGCTTGGCCGACGACCCGCTGGGAGTCTCCATATATGAGGAGGTTTTCGATCCCCGTGTCGACGGCGATCTCAAGACCCGCTATCAAAGCTTCATATTCAGCATCGTTGTTTGTTCTTGGCTCTGTTAAGGAAAGGGCAAAACGCATTATCCCTCCTTGCGGAGTCACGAAGATAAGGCCCACTTCGGCTTTGATTATGGGGGTGCTATGCTTTCGCCTCTTCATATACGATGCCCCCATCAAAGTAGAGTTCCTATCGGGTATCACTCCCTTCTTTCTCCCTGTCGATTGCGTCAAACGCGTGTTCATCCGGCAGCTCGCAATTTAAGGGAGAGTCGGCGGGTATCAGATGCTCAGCGAGAAAGTCGGCGACGGTCTGGTCTTTTATTGCCTTGAGGGGTCGATATACTATCGAGAACTCCATCAAGAGGAGGGCCCATTTGGTAAGCCTTCCCATTAGTATGGCTCTTGACATTAAATATTTGAGAGGATTCACCTTTGATATAAGATGGACCTCATGTGCCAAGTCGTAATGTCGGAGCTTCATTACCGCGAAAATTAATGCCAGGCAATGCTTTTCGATGGGGGAGTAATTGTTTTCTGCCCCCAGGAGAACTCGACTCAAATAGTAGAGAGCTCTCTCCTTCCCCTGGTCATTCTCTTGTGCCTATAGCGTGCCTATAGAACCTTCAAGGGCTGTTGTGTACAGGATGAGGGGCTTTCCCTTGACCGGAGCGGTCAGTACCGGCGGGTTCTGCAGGTATTGCTTGATTTCTTCCAGTGCACTTTGGCATTTAAGATCCCACACGAACATGGTCCCCTTCTTCATTAGATGACTGTAGAGGCGGCATTTGCCGGAGAGGTTAGCTATGAACCGCCGGATATACGCGAGCTTTCCTTGAAGAGACTGCAGTTGTTTGAGAGTTCTTGGTGTGGGCATTTCCATAATCGCCTTAATCTTTGATGGGTCTATTTTGATGCCTCGGTGTCGTACGATGAATCCTAGGAATTTGCCTGAGGAAACTCCAAACGCGCATTTCAGAGGGTTCATCTTCAGGTTGTACTTCCGAAGACGCCAGAACACTATCTTCAAATGCTCCCAGTGCTCCTCGTACGATTTGCTTTTCACCATGAGGTCGTCGATATAACATTCGAAAATCTCGTGTATGAGGTCATCGAAGATCTTTATCATGGCCCTCTGGTAGGTGGCGCCAACGTTCTTCAGACCAAAGGGC
The DNA here is from genome assembly GCA_030015575.1 of Agapanthus africanus. Taxonomy (NCBI): domain Eukaryota; kingdom Viridiplantae; phylum Streptophyta; class Magnoliopsida; order Asparagales; family Amaryllidaceae; genus Agapanthus; species Agapanthus africanus. The sequence continues at coordinate 53,732,764 of CM057348.1, forward strand.
ATCACTTTGTAGCAGAATATGTCCAGCGGAGTCCGTAAAGCAGTGTGCTTTTGCTCTTCAGGATGCATCTTTATTTGATTATACCCCGAAGATCCATCCATGAAGAAGAAGAATTCATGAGTGGACATGTTATCTATCATTAGCTCGGTAACCGGTACTGGAAAATCATCCTTTGGGCAAGCTTTATTGAGATCCCGAAAGTCTACGCAGACGCGTACCATCCCATTTTTCTTCATCACAGGGACAATATTGGCAATCCAGTCGTGGTATTGAACTTCTTGGATGAAGCCGGAGTCAATTAGCTTCTTTACTTCGGCGTTGATACTCATTTCAAGCTCGAGCCGCATTCTTCTTAGCGCCTGTTTGACTGGCTTGACGTTCGGTGATATTGCCAGTTTATGCACGGCTATTTTTGGATCTAGTCCCGGCATCTCGGAATAGTTCTACACAAAACAGTCTTTATACCGCATAAGCACATCTTTTAATGCAGCCATCTGCTCTTCAGACAATAGCTCACTGACGAACGTTGGCCTTGGCTCGTTTTCCGTCCCCAAGTCGATTTTCTCAGGTTGTCTGCTGTGGTGTGTATCCCATCTTCCAGCTCCTTTGGCGCCGGTGGAAATTCTGAGACCACCTCGTTCTCATCTTCATCTGCGAAGCACTGGGAGAGGTCGTCCATATTCCCGTGCTCTTCCTCCTTTGAGAATGTTATCATATGGTAGGTACGAACTCGTTTCCAAGCTCGATGTTGATCTAGACTTTCCCTCGCAGTGTAAGTTACTCTCGGCTCATACTTTTATGGCGGAGCTATCCTCCAACTTTTGGATAAAGCAAACCTGCCTTGCTGATACTGATCTTCAACCCAGTCTTTCAAGATGAAGCAGTCTTCAAGAGGATGTCCCACTACTCGGTGGTAGGAGCAATAATCCAGGTGATGGACCTCGTTTATCTGTTCGGGGTATCGAAACTTTGGAAGCGTCATCATTTGATGCTTCATGACAAGGTTGAATATTGTCCTTGTCTTGTCTTGAGGGAAAGAGTACTCCCGACCCATCTTCTTCATAAAAGACGGGTTCTAGCTGACTTTTTCTCGCTCGCGTGGCTTCTTGGATCCGCTTCGCTGTCTTTGAACGCCATCCCTGTTCTTGATCTTGTCATTACTTCTGCGTCGGACTTTTTCCTTGTCGTGAGAGCAAACAGCAGGCTAAGGGTGAAGGGCATCGTCGTCTTTTCCATCTGTAGCCTGCTGAATGATACGCTGCGTCCTGGCTTTCTCGTAAATGGCCATTTTGCGACTATGGTCATCCCGAACCTTTTAACCCGCTTCTCTTATTAGCTTGTCAATCTGTTCTTTGAATGACGGGCTTGGTATTCTCATGGCGGGATCTCGCTCTGGTTCGACATCAACGCTATCTGAAAATGCATTCGCTTCTCTACCGGAGTTATTTATGACATGGCAGCCATGGAATCGCTTCCGTGTCTTGGACCGAACGTATCCAAGGCCAGCCGTCTCCATTCTCCCATTGGGTATCTTCCACTGAGTCCTGGGAACGTCCCAAATCTTGTTATAGAACTGGGCTTGTCGTGCAGTCTGTTTGAAGGGTACACCTTGGCATCTTAATAGCCTTTTCAGTCCCTCTGCGTAGTACCCGGGCAGATGGATTGGTTGAAACCTGTCGAGCGCAGGTTCGGAACCGTGCCATACTTCTTTCTCTACTTTAGTGTCCGTGGATTAATAGAAAATGATCGCCTTTTCACCTCTTTGCTTAGGAGGGACGTAGAAGGTCTGCAGCTCTTGCATGCTGTATGTATCAAGTGCATCAAGTTCTTTGTAATGCCGCTGTGGAACCATAGTAATCTGTAAAATCTGGTCAGCTCCAGCAAAAGTCTGCATTGGCGGGCGGATGAAGAGCACTGTGTTGGCTTCGTCTTCAGAGTCACTGCCAAAGACCAAAATCGGAGTAGATGGTCCTGGCCTATTGCTTTGGGGTTGTCCCGAGTAGACCATCTCTTCATCCTCCTCGGTATCGCTCCCAAATATCGGGATAATGGCGATAGCTTTTTGTTTATTCTCCGGTTTGCGACATATTTCCATGTCTTCGAAGTCTGGTAAGAAGTACTTGGCGTCTTCATATTTGCGGACTTCATTTACGAAGAATGGGTTCGGCTCCCCTGTAACTGTGTACTCGAGGCAGTCCTTGAAGTACTTCATACACTGATGTTGTGTAAAAGGAATGATGTTTGTACTCATGTAACCAAGGCCTGCCGAGCAAAGCATTGTAGCAAGTCTTGGCGTCAATAACATGGAACTTGATGTCAGTGACGAGCAGCCCGAAGCGTAATGTCAGTATTACAGACCCGAGCGTTTGTGATGATTGGGAGTCAAAACCGGAGATGGTAATTTTATCCCGAGCCAATTGCTGCACATTCATGCAAATCTCCTTCAATACTCTTACATTGAGAAGGTTGACGGAGGACCCGTTGTTGAGCAAGAACTTCCCTATCTTGATATTATGACAATACCCGGTTACATGCAGCGGACGGTTGTGCTCGTACGTTCCAAGAAGGAGGTCTTCATTGCTGAAGGTGATATTAGCCGTGTGGACTTCTTCCAGCTCGTCCTTCATCTTTTCTTCCGCCAGGAAGGCTTTAAACTGGTCGGGCTCTTGTAACGCCTTGATCAGGAAATCTCGTGCCTCTTTAGACAGGAGAAAGGGCATCTAAAATACTCAATTGTGAGGGTATATTCCTCAGATGTGCCAGGACATTGTAATCCACCTTGTTCTTTTTGGGCCGGTGCTTGGCTGTGAGTTCTTCAACGACTCTATCATCGAGGGCAATATCCTCATGGACTTTTTCCTTCCCTTTGTCTCTTTTGCCCGAGCCTTTGTTTGAGGGTCCGAGATTCTTTTCAGGCAACGTACGATTACGCAGCTGAATGTTCTCACAGTTCTTCATCTCTTCTTCTTTTTCAGAGGTGGATTCGTTGAAGAGAGGGCCGAGGGCTATTTCTTCATCATAATCGCTCCCGAAGGTAAGAACTTAAGATTTTGCTCTTGTCGAACTGGTATAAACCATATTACAGTTGCCAGCCGTTCCTTCATGCTTTTCTGCCACGCTTCTCAGTTCTCGACGAGCTTTGCGCTTCATTCGCTTGAAGTGTTGTTGATAGGCAATGTATCCCTGTCACCACTTCTTGAAGGCATTGCACTCTTCGGTAGGGTGCATGGCCTTTCGATGATACAAGCAGTAGTTCGGATGTACATTCGCTTCGTTGAGGCATGTACTCCCGGGAGCATTTCCTTCGAAAGGTGGCGGCTTCATTCCCTTTGACAGAGCTTTGGCGAACTGCTTCCCTACTTTGATTCTGCTCTTGCTGGTGGCAGGTGCGCTTCGATCCGATTGTGATAATTTATGACTTCTCATTACCGGGTCTTCTTCAGCTCGACGCTGCCGCTTGGCTTCTTTATATATGGCCGTTTCACGTCCTTGGTCAGCTTTACTCTTTTGAGGGCTTCGTTCAGCAGCTTGTCGATCAGGTCATCTGACGGTTCTAGGGATTTGGGTTCTAGATCTGCCCCCAGTTTCTCTACATCAGGAGCTTCTTTATCATCAATCGACGAGTGAGAGATCATGTGGCAACTTGCCACATAATCCTCGGGTTCTTCTGAAGAATCGTCTCCTTCATCAATATCACTGTTTCCGTTCTCAAGAACATGCTTGAAGAATTCTCCTAATATGACTGGGTCCGTGCTTTTTGGTTGTATTTCTCTAGTGCGTCGATGTATTTTTGCAGACTCGTACGATTGCTGTCGAGCTGCACGGGTTTCTTGGCCTTTTTCTTTTTCTTTGAAGACGTCGGAGGCTTGGCCTAGAAGTTTTGCCCATCGTTACCAACTTTCGGCGTTGGGCGCGGCTTCAGCATCCCGTCAATAATCTCAGGTTCCAGCGGGATTTTCTACCTAATCGCCGGACATGCTTGAAGATCCTTCAGCATTCTTTTAGTTTTAGCTGAAAGGACAACTTCCCACGGAGCTTCTTTTACAAATGAGCATGATTCCCCCAGCGTATCCACCTTTTTAGGTGCGTGCTATTGTGGCGCGTTTACCTTCCAGTTTTCGGACAGCGCAAACTTGCCCTATTAGTACTGGTCTTCAACCCAGTTTTTGAAAACGTAGCAAACTTCGATTGGGTGGCCCACTATTCGGTGGTAGGGGCAGTAATTGGGATTGTTGACGTCGCCTGGTTGCAGTGGGCGTCTCGGATCCGGCGGAGTGATGAGCCTGTTGCGCACCGCCAGTTCGAATAGTCTCATCGTTTTATCCCGAGGGAACGAGTAAGGACGTCTCAACTTATCTTTGAGGGATCGTGGTTTATTGCTTTGGCGAGCGACTGGTTTCGAGTCACTCGGTTGTTGTTGAGCATTGGCAACGAAGGTCACTTTCCCTTTGCCCTTTTCATTCCGGAGATCCGTTTTTGAAGAGGACGGCCTATGGCCCATCTGGTCCATTTGGGCCAGCTTGTCAATCAAGGCCTAGAAGGTGGTCGGCTTGAAGAACATCATAAATTGGGATATAGTTGCCTGAGGGTCAAGGGTCCCGACGAACATACCCACGGCAGGAGCTTCTTCTATGCGTTGTTCGCATTTTAACCATAGGTTCCGCCACCGAATTGTGTATTGAACCCAGGTCTCTCCCGGCTTCACTCTGGCGTTGATTAATGCCGTGATTAGGGTGTGCTCGCTTGTGCTTGCGAACCGCTGCGTGAAAAGTAGCTCCATTTCTGTAAATGTCTTGATGGAGTCATTCGGAAGCTCCGAGTACCATTCAAATGCTGTCTCCGCTAGGCTGCCGACAAATTGGCGAAGCAATAGTTTGTCATCGCCTCCAGCATTGCCGCATAGAGCTCTAAATTGAGCAACGTGCTGGTGTGGATTGCCCATCCCTTTATACACGTAGAACTTAGGGATCGTATATCCCGGCGGGTACTTAATTTGATCGTACCAGCCTGGATAAGGTCGCCCAGTTCTGACGACTTGATTAGCCGCTTCACTTGCCTGATGAGCTCGTATTTGTTGAGCTATGTAGTCGTCAAGGGCAGTTTTGGAGATCGTCTCCTCCCTGGCTGCTGATAGAGCCAGAAGAGGGTTTGATGTCTCCTCTCTGTCATCTTCAATGATTATTGGAGGGTCTTCGGCTGGAGGATCTGGCTGGATCATCATCCCTACCATGTCTTGGAACAGAAGTGCCATTTGTTTTATATAAGCTGCTTATTCTGCGGCCTCTTTGTATTTCTTTTCAAGCACCCTCCGTAGGAATTCGGTGTCAGTCTCCTGCTCCTGGCGTTGTTCCGAAAATACTTCCGGGCTTTCTTTCTGTCCTATGAGTGCGGCCATCCTTGTCAACATCCATTGGAGCTTTTGTTGTTGCTCCTGAGCTTTTGTCACCGATCGAGTGAGTGGTCGATGGCCCGTGGAAGTACGGCTTTCCACTTTCCCGGAAGCCATGTACACCGTGTGTACTATGATGCTCCTAGACTTGGGGCGTTTGGGTCCACTACCTTTGATATTTGCCGCCGGTGGTGGGGGATTCCCAGGCCTTCTCTTTTTGTGGGAAGCCAAAGTTGAGGGGCCCGTTGCAGCAGGAACCCATGTAGATGATACCTTCCGTGGTACGACGGAGGGATGGTCCTCATGTTGCCGAGCCTTTATCTTCTTCAGCCGGCAGGAGTAATCTTTGTGAATTATAGAGTCTTGGACTTTCCACTAGACTCTGTGGATCTTGGAGGACAACCGCTGAGGAGGCTGTTCCGGCTTCACCTGCGTCATGCTTTCGGCAGGCATATGAGACTTCTTCAATATGGCGGTTGGAGAGTTTTTGCGCACCCTCCTGAGCAACTCGAAGTTGTTCCTAGTTGGAACGGCAGCGTCAATTTCCACCATTGGAGCTGGTGGGGTAAGTCCAGAAGGAGAGCTACCCCCAGCTTTCCTCACTCGACGCCAGTGGCGACGTCGAGCATGTCTTGCGGATGGGATCATCTCAGTTATAGAAGCGATCTCATTATGCCCTTTGCTTTGATGAGAGGCTGCTGTTGGTGCCGGCCTGTCGAAGACTGACATCCGTTGAGAGAGAACGTCTAACCTGTCGAAGAATGACTTTCAAGTAGGGGAAGCACTTGTAACGCCTCACCCGCAGCAGGAGTTGGAACGGCCAGTCTTGCGAAAACCAATCTTCTAGCAGGAGAAGCTCCTTTGACGGCTTTATCTGTCGGAACAGGAATGGCTATCCACTTTGGGATAACCCCTTCAGGTATTGCGAGCCTCTTTGCGGGCCCACTTAAGCTTAGGCTCAGCCTGTTACAGACCGAGGTGTTGGAATTGGACGACCTGTTGAGAGGGGCCGCAGTGGTTGCAAGCCGATCGAAGACCGACTTCTTTGGAACCTTCTGTGATGGCACCGAGTGGAAAGAGGAAAAGGTCCCACCGGGCGTGCCAGAATCTGTTTACCGCCGAAAGCCGGGAAAGAAAAACGTCTTGCCTGAATTTGGGGGCAGATGCTATTTGGGTTTATCCGTACACCTCTCCGAAGATGCCAAGTTGATTTATGGCACCTTGTATCGGAAGTTTGGATGGATACGACCAATGTAGCGGACTTCGTCAGATTCCCCCTCATTGAGAGGGGTTTTTTATTTTGGGGACGCTCTTCCCTGCAGGCGCAAGCCCCTGCAGTTAATTACGTTACCGCGTAGCGATAACCACTTTCTCCAGCTCCAGATGTTCACTTCGTATCGTGTGTGTTTGTTTTATTTTTAGTTGCCCGTGGATTGTATACGGAGACTAATTTGTGTTGTCTCCCGTAGGGCGTGGATTAGTCCAAATCCATATTTTCTTAGATTTGGGTTTGTTTGATTTAAGGATCATTAATCTCGTTTGGGATTAAGATCGACTTAAATGCTTGTTAAGGATACGTTAGTCCGATCTTGGACTAAGATCTACTTAACTGGGTTTAGGATCATTCTTTATCCAACAAAAGAGCATTTGGGCTCAATTGTTTTAGTTTAGGGACGTTACGGTCCATAAATTACCATTTTTTGGGGTGAGGGTTTAGTGTAAGGACATTGCAGTCCGTAGCTAGTTTAAGGACTTGCGGTCCAAGGGATGTGCTCATGAGTTTTGAGAGTGCGCCAAAGAGCTGTTGGTTGTCGGGACCTTCCACCTCTCTGACGACGTTGAAGAATTACAACGACATATATCAGAGGTATGGAGAGATGCACCCTTGAACCAAACTCCAGACTGAGGGGAGAGATCACGGTGGACCATCTAAGAATCATTAGTCATTTTTGGGAGACTAAGATTAACTTAGGAGATATGTGATGAACATCATTCTGATCAATTAGTTTGAGAAGTTATGAGCATAGAGGCTCAGTCTATTTGGAGATCCAAGACGTTTTAATCTCAAGAGGACTTAGCCAATTTAAGGCTGAAGTTGGCTTCTTATAGTGTTAAACACTAACATATGCTCGGTGCTCACATGCTCTCATGTGAGTCTCTAAAGCAGTGTTAAACATTGGAGTTTGGGGCGCTCACGTGTGGTACGTGAGGTACCCGAAAGTTGGTGTGGTGCCCTTCGGTTCAAATCCCCGTCTATATATATAAGTGTTAAACACTAAATCTTGTGGCCATCACGTGCGGACATGTGAGGCGCCCCAGAGTTGGGCATTGCCTCCTTGGATTTATTCTCTCTTCCTTTTATAAGTGCTAAGCACTTAGCTCCTATAATGCCCACGTGCAAACATGTGAGGTGCTCAAAATGTGAGCGCTATCTTTGGAGTTTTCCCCTTTTCCATGTAAGTGTTAGATAACAATTTGGAGGTCACGTGGGAACACGTAAGGCGCCCTAAAATGGGGACCGTTTTTGGGTTTATTCCCTTTTTCTTTTATAAGTGCTAAGCACTTATTTTAATGGGTCACGTGGGAACACGTGAGGCGATCTCAGTTGTTTTTTTTATGCAGGGTTAAATCCTAGTTTTGTCAGAGGAATTGAATTCCTATATCTTTTGGAAGAATTAAATTCTTCAAACTTAGTTCTTTCCTCTAAGTTTTGGGACTGCATGACAGAATCTCCCCGATGAGAATTAAATTCTCAACTTGTGGGGAGATCTGCTTCTGCAGATCTCAACCAGAGGAAAAACTAAGTTCTTTTTTGGAAGAGTTAAACTCTTGTAAGAGGAGGTAAAATGATCTCTAGGTCTTTTTTCTTACCTAGGGTTTCTTTTCTTCAAAGAGAACTCTTTTTTTTCTCAATTCTTATGGGGGGTCTCCTCTCTCTCTTTGCTCCTATTTATATGAGAAGAAAAAGAATCAATTTGTTAAGAAAATCTCTCATTGAGAGATCATGATTGATTCCATGATCTTTTAGATCAATCGGTGAATTTTGTTCACCGTTAAATTTTTAATCCAAAGGCTCTCTGTTTAACAGAGAGGATTTCTTATTTGTTTAACAAGATTATGAATAATTTGTTAGTTTTAACAAGATCAAAAATATATTTTCTCAATATAGAATTTAATTCTATCATATCTTTTTAGTTTAACAAGATTAGGAAAATATTTTCCTATGATAAAATTTTATTCTACCAGATGATCACCGTTGGATATTTGATTCAAAGGTCCTCTGTTTAATAGAGAAGATCTTTCTAGTTTGAGTAAGGTCAGGAAAATATTTTCCAAAATAGAATTTAATTCTAGAATTTGATAGGAGCATTTTAAATTGGGGCTTTCACATGCTTTGCATGTAAGAGGCACGAGAACTCACGTGTTTAACACGTGACCCCTGCTGTGGGTTTTAGCCTGTTTATGTTCAACGCTCATATACTTTGCATATGAGCGCTCACGTGTTTTACACGTGATACTTGTTTGGCCATTGGTGATTTAAGTTCAGCGTTTATATATTTTGCATATGAGCGCTCACGTGTTTTACACGTGAGGCATGTTTGGCCCTTAGTTATTTTCTTTCAGCACTTATATACTTTGCATATAAGCGCTCACGTGTTTAACACGTGATTTCCAACCATGAATTTTCTCTCTCTTTTTTATAAGGGTTATAAGGGAACAAATAGCCCTTGGTCGAAAATTTTGGCGGGGACATAGCCATTCTCTACACCTATTTTCTCTTGTTGGTTCATTCTATACTCTTAAGATTTTTCTTGAGTTTCTCTCCTCTCTTGCTCTCTTGAGTTCCTACATCTCATTCTTCCTCAAAGACTAAACCCTAACCTTCACATGTGTTGTGAGGCAAGAGTTTACTGAGACTAAACAACCCATTAGACTTTCTACATCTCCTAGGCTTGTTGGATTAGCGAACCATCTGCCATAGTTACCTCATTTAGAGGTTGGAGCTTGGAGCACATTCTCTCGCGGTGGATCATCTTTGACGCAAGAAAGCCAATGGAGCTAACCCGATCCAATCATCGAGGAGCCTTGGAGAGGTGCACTAGAAGATCTGAAGGACCTTATCTTGGAGGTATAACATTCTAACGGAGTAGTTAAATCTCCAGATAGATTATATAGTGAAGGTTTTAGTAAAAATCCTGGAGTTTTAGCCGGTGTTGCGTAGTCAAATATCATCGTTTTTGAAAATTCCGCCTCCTCGCGAACCGCGGGGTGCGCGGCATCGGCTTACAGATACCGTATTCTAATCTGGCGATAAATGATATTAGTCGGTTATATATGATATAACCGGATTATTGAATCAAGTGTCGATTTAATAATATGATATATATTTATATTTGATATAATTATATATTAACTAATGTTATAGCTCACTAATTATTTTCTTATCTTAATAAATATAAATATATATATATATATATATGAAAATAATGGAGGAAAGATGCCATAGGAGGGAATTTCCTCCTATGGCGTCAAGAAAATACACCCTCCCTCATTTTTTCCGCCGATCGGCACCCGCCATCTTTATCGTTATTATCTAAGATGTGGGTACACCAAATTTCATGTGATTATAAAACCTTTTCACCGTTGATTTAACAATGTAAAAAGTTCTATTGTCGGTAAACCGTTAATTTTGAACCCATTAAAATAACGATGAAAAAGTTGTAGAATTTTGAACCCATAGGAAATTCCCTCATATGGCTTCTTTCCTCCATTAACCTCTCTCTCTCTCTCTCTCTCTCTCTCTCTATATATATATATATATATATATATATATATTATGAAGCATGGTTGGAATTTCTATTTTGAGAAAATAGAAATGAGGTGGAAAATGGGGAGATATTTGAGGAATGGTGAGGCATGGCTTTTTTCTATTATATTATTAATTTGTATTCACTATTGAAGCATGGGAGCAATTTATTATTGGAATAAATTGTATGCTTCAATAAGTGAACATACAAGTGTAGCTATTCTTTACTTGTTCATGACTTAGTTCATTTGAGCTCTCTCCCATTTCCTTCTTTTTCTTCCTCTTGCTTCTAGCTCTAACCCTCATATGTGTTGTGAACTCTAGAGCTTTAGAAAAATTCTAGTGAGCTAAACACCCTACTTCATCATTCTAGTCTAGATTAGCACTTTAGACTAGATTATTTACTTCGCTAATACTATATTAGTAAAGAGGTAGCTTGACCTAGAGAAATTTCGGATGGATCATTTTCGACACGAAGGTCGCGAAGCAAGCTCGATCCGTTCTTCAAGTGAAGCCTAGAGGAGTCGTAGGGACTACTACCCGGAGTTTTAGAAGAGAATAACTTGGTCTACAAAGATTGTAGTCTCCATCTCTTAGTATAGAACTTCCTATATGTTCATATAATCCCTAATATTTTAGTTAAATTCTAGGTTAGTGTAGCTTAGCACCCAAATTTTTTAAAATTGCATGTTTGATGTCGGTTTAAACATAGTGGTGGTGCTAGGACACACTTTCATGCAAAAGTAATAAACGTACGAATGCTTAATTAAATAAAGTTACCAAGATTTCATCTAAGACCGTTTTCTTCTTGGCCTCCAAAGCTTTCGACATCCAATCTACTAGCATGTAACTGGAACCCTTTTCCACCAAATGCGGCATGCGCTTCTCATTATTGCAGATCGAGGTAAAGAATTTCTTCGGCTCTTTTGCACCGGGATCAACGAAATCTCTAGTCGCTGACATGTGCACATCGTATTTTGGTTCGTCTCGAGGACAGGCCCATATATCATTCGCTTGTGTGGAGCCCCTTTTCTCAGGACCCCAAGCACGGCCATGACCCGCGGAACTGGAAGAACTGGATGCCATGTCCCCCGCAGTCCGTCTACGTCCACGACCCCCCTGAGAACTGGATTCCATATCCTGAAAAAATAACTAATGCAACAAACATATACAGTAACAATTTTAAGAAACTGTTAAGCAAAATTACATAACTATAGATGTAATAAAATTATATTTATCACGGTCAAGATATTCAATTGTATACCTAAAAGCAGCATGTATGTTAAGGAAGACAAACAAGAATAATGCGATAAATTGAAGTGTTTAATTATATACAGGATTATGAATATTATAGACCTGTAAAATTTAGTGTTAGTCATCATCTTCGGTAGCGCCACTCTCACTCGCTGAATTTTTCTCGCAGTCATCGATGAATTGGTCCAGTACACGCATTATTCGTTTTCGTCTACAAGCAACTGATCTTGATGATTCGTCTTCTACAACAGTATCCGGATCGATGTCACCACTTAAAAGGCTAACGTCGTTGATATCCAGGGTCAGGTCTTGTAATGGTGTGACTGGTGTGCTTGGGCAGCTAATTTCAAGATTTTCATCATCTGGATTTCTCATGTTAAAATAGTCTCACGGATTTGTGCTGATAGCGAATGCTAGCAGAATTCCTAGGGTTCTCGACATAAAAATACTGACGTGTTTGACTCGCTAATATGTAAGGCTCATTCGTGAACGCGATTTTTGATGAATGTGGTAGGAGTAGCCCATTTTCTATTTTGTATCCACGTCCTTCTGTCTTAATATCATACCTCTGTCATGTGAATAGGACGACTCAGTGTGAACGATAATGTACATGCACAATATCTTATAGCACACCGTAGTAGTCAAGTTGTCACGTGGTTGGATTGATATCTCTAGACGATACGTAACCTCTTGGGGTTGATATCCAAAAAAATATCGCGGTTTTGGAACTTTCTACGTTCATCTCTATTTTGTGTATGAAATCTATATCTATTAACGTATAGACAGTAAGACGCTCAACTAGTGGATCTTGTTCAGAGGCAAGAATTTTTATACCTTTTGTTATGCTGGCATCTATGACTGTATGAACCTAATAAGGCACGATAAAATTTAAAAAATTCACATTTAATTTAAGGGATGAGACACATGAATTATATAGTTGGATATAGTTTAGTGTTAAACTTACAAAATGGTTAAACCATGTCGTAAATTCTCGATTTCGAGCATTATCGATATGCCTCGATGGCGATTGACCCCTCGGTGGTCTGTACTAAGCTCCCCATAATCTAAGTATGAAACAATTAATGCAGTTAGGTAATTTCATATTTATGCGTTGAGAAAAATATCAGGCTATATATATATACTCTTGAAATACGTCGTACTCATCAGAGTTAAATAATACATAGCTATGTATCGTGTTAATCTCCTCACTATGAAGTGTAACATGTTTCACGATACCTACTATGTTCCCGCCTCCACGAAAGATTGATATTAATTCTTGTCTCTCGTTAACCATGACGTCCTCGTTACGGCGCAGCCTGTTGAATGTTGTCTCGGTCCTTTCAAAGTACATAGAACAAAATGCCATGCATTTCTCGGCGAGAAATCCTTCGGCAATCGACCCATTGGGTCTAGTTTTATTTCGGATATATCATTTTATCATAAATATAAACTTGTGGATTTTATTTTGGTAAGTTTAATAAATGAAATTGATAAATATTATTCGAAAGTTAAATTCAACTATTAAATGCGTAACTATTACTTACCTCTCGAATGGATATATCCACAGATAATTAACAGGTCCACTTAAACGGCCCTCTCTTGCAAAATGAACTGTGAGATGCAACATGATTGTGAAAAGCGTAGGCCGAAACATCATCTCTAATCTACAAAGAATGATAGGAATTTTGTTCTCCAAATTTCTAAAATCATCTGTTCTATATTCTTTAGAGCTTACATCTCGGAAACAATGACAAAGATCCGTCACAACTGAGACAATATTCTTATCCTTTAACGTCCTAATTGCAACGGGGAGTAACTGCTGCATGATCATGTGACAGTCGTGACTTTTAAGGTGAGAAAGTTTTTTATGTTTCATGTCCACGCACTTAGAGAGATTTGATGAACAATCATCAGGAACCCTTAATTTCTCAAAAATTCTGAGAAAAGCACCCTTCTCGCTAGCGGACATCATGTGTTTCGCTACATAAATTGACCATCTACTATTCCCCGCTTCTCGTTGGTGCAATTCAGGATGCAACCTCTCCTGTAAGTACCATTGTCGAACCGCAAGTGTATCTTTCGATTTGGATTTCACATTCAATAAGGTGTTAAAGAGTAGCTCGCATACGTTCTTCTCGATGTGCATGAAGTCTAAGTTATAGCGTGGATTGAGATCGTGCCTATATACTAGCTCGTTCAAAATGGGATTCTTCCTCCAGTGACCGTCAGCAACCCGTGGAATTGTATATTCTGTCATCCTCCCGAAAAAATATTACCGAAACCTTATGTGGCCTCCCACAACTTCAAACCCGTCAGCTCAGACGGGGCATGCATATGCTCTTGTTTACCATTGAACCTGCTGTAATTACGACAATGTGGATGGTTTATATCCAATCATCAACGGTGACCCGTGCAGCACTTGATCTTCCGCGCGCCTACTTTACGATCACAAACGGTTTTCTCTAGACATAGCTTTGAAATCTTTAGTTCTCCATCCAGACAACATAGAGATGCTGGAAAATCATTGGTTGTCCACAAGAGCGCCACAGGAAGTGTAAATGTCTTCTTCTTGTGGGAATCGTATGCCTTCATACTTGGCTCTCACAACTCCTTCAGCTCCTCAATCAACGGCATCAAGTATATATCGATGTTATTTGAAGGAGAGGTACTTCCAGGGATCAATAAGGGCATCTGTGTGTATGAATACTTCATACTCATCCATGGAGGTAGACTATAAACAAAAAGAGTAACTGGCCATATACTGTAATTTTCACCATAACTGAACGGCTCGATGCCATCTGCAGATAATCCACGCCTCACATTATAGGCATCCGCAGCAAAATCTTTATACATGGGATCAAAGCATTTCCACTCTTCACCATCGGCTGGATACCGCAGGACTTCGTCCTTAGTGCGGCCATTTGCATGCCATGACACGCTTTCAGTAATTTTGGATGACAGAAATAACCACCGAAATCTTTGCCCGATTAAGAAATATTGCAAAATATTTGCTGTAATCCATTTAGGAGCATCGAATGTAGACTCATCTTCACCGTTATCCATTCGAGGGACGATCCACCTAGACAAGCTACAAGTTATACAATTATCGAACTTCTTGTCCTCCTCTGTCCAGTACAACATGTAATCGTTCGGGCACAAGTCGATTTTATTATAACTGAAACCTATATCCTTCAAGATTTTCTTCGTCTCTGTGAAATTTTCCGGCAATATCGTTTTAGGGTAAGTCTCCCTTTGCACCTCAAGAAACTGATCAAAAGACTTGTTAGTACAGTTATTCTGGCATTTAAGATGAAATATTTTGACAATCCATCCCAACTTAGAGATATTTGCGCCTTCGAAAAGGGGTACATTCGCATCATCCATATACTTCACATATTTTGCTGATTCTGCATCAGGGAGACTACATATATCTTCCTCTCCGGCATTAGGTTCAGAAACAATGTCAGGATCAAGATGCATGGCAGTTCGGAGCTCTTTTGACATATTATTCAAACCCGTGTCCCTAAAATTCGTACGACGAGGATCATTTGGCCGAATCCAACGACTCGTAGACATATCGACTATCGGTACCGCTTCTCCATGGTACGTCCATTTTGTATACTCAGACGAAATCTTATTCTTCAGTAAATGGTCGTACACTATATCTCGACGAAGGTCATAGCCATTATGACACTTTTTACTCGGACACGAAATCAATTCTTCAGGGGATCGGTCCCTCAATGCAAATTTCATAAACTTCTCGACGCCGGCCTTGTATTCATCACTAAATTTGGACAGTTATTTATGACTTATAGTTATGGTTTAATATTTCTGTTCGATTCATCAATATATCACATCAGCTGTCGGGGGTAAGGTTTCTATCCCATTAAGAATTTATAACGCATACACTCCTGCATTTGTATTTTCATTCGTTTCGAGAAAATTTCGGCAGCACCTCCTCGCTGTTCTCCGAGTACACTGCAATAGAAATGATGATAATCATTTCAATACTGAATATCAACACCGAAATGATCATCCCCTCTATATTTGTATATGAAGAACCAGCGAAAAGGTGCCGACTAAACTAATCTCGTAATGAATGAAAACAAAAATGCAAAGTGTGTTTGCGTTATAAATTCTTAATTTGTCCACACTGAACAAGTCTATCGGTTATAATATGACCAGTTTTCTCGTCACATAAACTAAATAACGATTGCCAAAAACAAGCGATTAAACGCTTAATTTTGACAACCATCACGTAGTTTTATATCACGATGGAAGCCATTGCATATATAACTGATAAACGGGGTCGAATGCGCGTTTCGTTTTTTGAATGTGAGATCTCCGATGATAACATGTAAATTTCATGTTATCTTTGAGTTTCATACCCTTATTATTAGATTTTCGTGTTATTTTGAAATTCAAGATTCAATTCACAATAGATATGGTTGAGAAACTTATTCGCCCGCGCGTCCGCGCATAAGCATACACACACCGACACACACACGTTTACTAAATTACTATAAAATACGTAAAAAAAAATTCATAAACTCAATTACCCTTTGCTATTGTTGTTTTCTCACTAATCTACCTTAAAAAATTTCTTAAACAAACTATTTCTTCAATTTTACTAAATTACACTAAAATACCCTTAGTTATTGTTGGTTTTTCACTAAACTACCTTAAAAAATTTAAATAAATAATCCATCTTCTTAAATTAACCAAATTACTAAAAATTTCACTAAAATACCCTTAACTAATGTTGCAATTCCACTAAAATACCCTTAAATATTATTGATTTTCAATATATTACCTAGAAAAATTAACTTAATCACCCCAAGCCTAACCCTAATACTTAACTCTAACCCTAACTCGACCCTAACCCCAACCCAAACCCTCTCTAACCCACGAACAACATTGACAACATCAACAACATTGACAGCAGCAATATCAACAACATCGACAACAACAACATCAACAACACAATTTTTGGCCGGAAGCAAAAAATTTAAAATTAAACAAAAATATTAAAATTAAACCTATTTTACTTACCTATTATCAAAGATGACCACGAAGCAGAGCTCGATCGGGCTAGGGCTTCGATCGATGGCGGCAGCGAGCTTTGACGAGCACGATCTCGGAGGCTAGGGCTTCAATCGAAGGGGTTGGTGATGGATCTCTGGATCTCTTTCAGATGTTACCTTCCGTTGATCTGCTGCGAGCGCTGATGGATGGCTGGGATTGAGTTTGGAGGGTTGACTCCTGAAGCGTGTGGATCTCAATGGGTTTTATGTGGTTGAGGCCGAGCTACCTGCAAGGAAGTCCCGGGGTGGTTGTGCCTCCGAGGACCCTCCGACGATCAAGTTAGACGGGGTATTTTGGCAGAGTAACGGCCTATTGGGGTAAAAATGGCTTACCTGAGTCGTCTGGGAGAGGGGTTTATATAGTGGCAGCCATGGACAGGCGGGCGCGAGATTCACGCAGGCCGTTACGCCCCCGGCGTTACGCCCGCGTGATAGGTAGGATTCCCCATTAATGACGAGATATGCTCGTTAATGGGGGATCGTGATGGCGTGGAACGCGGGATCATGGGCGGCGGATATCTCGCACCTGGTGAGATTCGCGGAGCCGTGATGGAGGCGCCTGTGATCGGTGTTGTGGGTCGGTTGGTGAGACTGAGGAAGATAAGCTCGGCGGGAGGCTCGGGAACGAGCGGGAGGCCGAGGCATCTTGGTTCTGTGATAGCTCGGAGGCGAGATGGAGGTGGTCTGGAAGGCCACCGAAGGTCGGTAACATCCTCGGGTCGCAGGCCCGGGGTATGCTTCCAACATACCGTTCTTGATCCTTTCTTGTAAGCTCTGGGACACATCATCTACCACGTGTCATGATCTGGGGAGTTACCGATATCGAGCATCATCATTAGCCCCCCACTCTCATCTTGACCCGTTCCTGGGTCGGGTTAAGATTGGTCTGACCGGTCAGCCAGGGTGAGTTCTTATTTGAAGATATCGTCAGTGCGTATTCCCAGGCAATTAGTCGTATTTTCTTGATGACGTCAGCAGATCAGGGAAGAGATCTGGCATTAAAGAGGAAGCGTCGGTTTGTGCATATGTTCGTCGAAGCGCCAGTCGACGTGTCTGGCGCTGGTTGGCCGACGAGACGAGACGCAGGTGTTCCCTGCTCGATGGGACACGCCCAATGTGAGTGCGACAGGTGGAATGTTGTCGGCCGATGGTTGCGAAGTTCTGTCTTGGCGGGAGGCGATCGGAGCCGTAGGATGTGTACGCCGGTAGCTATAAATAGATGTGGGATCCCCATCAGGGCCCATACCTCACCAAAATTTCCTCGTCCCTGGTCATGTTAGCTCGGCGCTCTTCTCCTCAGGTCGAATTCCTTTCGTTCTCTCTTTCGAGGACTCATCCCTTTGATCAGGTTAGATGTCTTCTACCGAGGAGTCTGTAGAAATAGTCCGGGAAGAGTCTAGGGAGTCCTCTGTAGCTTCCTCCTCCTCCTCTTCTTCTTCTTCTTCTTCTTCTTCTGCTTCTTCCTCTTCCTCGTCTGAGTCGGAGTCCCCCCGGGAAGTTAGGGTTAGTCATGCTTCCCGGAGTCGTGCGACGGGGTCGATCCCCAGAGCACAGGTCATGGATGCTCTTGGCACGTCATCCATGCTGAGGCACCCGATGAGCTTGCCACCATCCGGACTCGTTTCCATATTCCTCCCGGCTACTCGCTTTGTCTGGCCGAGGAAGGGGAGATAGCAGACCAGGTACGGGGCAAGTAGATTGCCTTGTACCTGGAACCCTTTTGAGCCGGGATGCGCCTGCCCTTCTCCCCCGAGGTGAGTGCGGCGTTGAATTGTTTTGAGTTTCTTCAATCCACTGTTCGCATTTTGACCACAGATTCCGCCATCGTGTTGCGTATTGAACCCATGTTTCGCCTGGCCTTATCCTGGCGTTGATCAGTGCTGTTATCGGGGTGCGTTCACTAGCACTCGCGAATCTTTGTGTAAACAGCAACTCCATCTCCGCAAATGTTTTGACAGAGTCGTTAGGTAGCTCTGAATACCATTCGAATGCCTTTTCCGCTAAGCTGCCGACAAGTTGTCGAAGCAACAGTCTGTCATCGCCTCCAGTATTGCCGCATAAGGCCCTGAATTGAGCGACATGCTGATGTGGGTTTCCTGTCCCTTTATATACGTGGAACTTAGGGATCGTATATCCCGGCGGGTAACTGATTTAGTCATACCAGCCCGGATAGGGTCGTCCAGTTCTAACAATTTGCGCAGCCGCTTCATTCACTTGATGAGCCCGTATCTGATGAGCTATATAGTCATCCAGCGCAGCCTTGGAAATGGTTTCATCTTTGGCTGTTGAAAGAGTCGGAGGAGGATTAGATGTCTCTCCTCTATCGTCTTCAGTAATGATCGGAGGGTCTTCAACTGGAGGGTCCGGCTGTAGCATCATCCCTACCATATCTTGGAAGAGGAGCGCCATTTGCTTTATGTTAGCCGCTTGCTCTGCGGCTTCTCTGTTCTTCTTTTCGAGGACTCTGCGTAAGAAGTCAGCATCAGTTTCTTGTTCGTGACGCTGCTCTGATGATGCCTCCGGGCTTTCTTTTGGCTCGGTGAGTGAGGCCATTACAATCATCATCTCCTGAAGCATCTGTTGCTTCTCCTGGGCTTTCGTCACGGATCGGGTGAGCGGTCAGTGACCCATCGAAGCACAGCTTTTCTCCTTTCCAGAAGCCATGTATACGGTGTGCACCACCATGCCCCCAGACTTGGGGCGTTTGGGCTTAGCGTCTTTGTGGTCTGCCACGTTTACTGGGGCTTTCTCTGGCCTCCTTCTTTTCTGAGTGGTTGACGTTGAGGGGGCCGCTGTCGTGAGTACCCAAGTAGTCGTCATCTTTTGTGGCTTAACAGGACGGTTTTCTTCCTGTCGGACCTTCAGCTTCTTCTGCTGGCGGGAGAAATTTCGATCAATCACCGAGTCTTGGACTTGGCGCCAGACCTTGTAGATTTTAGAGGACAGCTGCTGAGAGAACTGTTCTGGCTTGGCTTCCGCAACGTTTCCCACCGGAGGAGGGGATCTTTTTATTACGGCGGTAGGAGAGTTTCTGCGCACCGTGTTCAGCAATTCAAAGCTGTTCCCGGTTGGAACAGCAGCATCGATCCCCACCGTTGGAGCTGGCGGAGTTATCTCAGAGGGGGAGTTGCCCCCAGCCTTCCTCACTCGGCGCCAGTGGCGACGTCGAGCATGTCGTGCGGATGAGATCACCTCCGTTGTTGGATAAGCTTCTTCATGCCCCCTGCTTTGAGGAGAGACAATTATTGGTGCTAGCCTATCGAAGACTGACGCCCGTTGAGAAGCAATGTCTAATCTGTCAAAGACAGACCTCTAAGTAGGGGAAGCAGCTTTGAGGACCTCGCCTAGAGCAGCAACCGGAATGGACAGCCTCGTAAAAACTGACTTCTTGGAAGGAGGAGCCTTTCCAATGATTTCGTCTGCTTGAGCCGGGATAGCTATCCGCTTTGGGATGGCAGCTTTGGGTATCGCGGGTTTGCAGAAGTTCTGGCCCAGTCTGTTGAAAACTGAGGTATTGAAGCTGGGCGACCCGTTGAGAGGGGTCGCGGCAGTGGTAAGCCGATCAAAGACCGACTTCTTTGGGGCTTCTTGCAACGTCATTGTGGCATTGAAGCTCAACGGTGGGAGCATGGTCCCGAAGAATAATCCAGTGGTGGCCTGAGTTACCTGCTCCACTGGCATCTTGAAAAGGGAGGCCGCTGGGGGCCCATAAGTCACTCCTCCAGCAAGGACCGAGCGAGAGTTGCAGTTGCAGGCAGTGCAGTTTGAAGCCATTGATCTTTTGTTTTCTGCAGGGAGCAAGACACCAAATCTTAGTACCTCGAATCCACAGGCAACCACAGTAAACCGCGATTCGTTCACGAACACGACACACGAAGTGTAGAGTGGAAAGTGGAAAAGGTCCCACCGGGCGTGCCAGAATCTGTTCCCTTCCGAATGGCGGCGCGACAGACGTCTTGCCTGAAATTCGGGACAGATGCTAATTGGTGCTATCCGTCCACCTCTCCAAAGATGCCAAGTAGATTTATGTCACCGTGTATCTAAGGTTTAAACGGATGCGGCCGATGTAGCAGACTTCGTCAGATTCCCCCTCGTTTGAGGGGTTTTTGATTGTGGGGACGCTCTTCCCTGCAGGCGCAAGCCCCTGCAGTTAATTACGCTACCGCATCGCGGTAACAACTTTCTCCTTCTCCAGATGGTCACTTCGTGTCCTGGGTGTTTGTTTTGTTTTTGGTTGCCCGTGGATTGTATACGGAGACTAATATATGTCGTCGCCCGTAGGACATGGATTAGTCCAAATCCGTATTTTCTTAGATTTGGGTTTGGGGGTTTGGGTTTAAGGATACGTTAGCCTCATTTGAGACTAAGATCAACTTAAACGTTTGTTAAGGATATGTTAGTCTCATTTCAGACTAAGATCAACTTAACCGTTTGTTAAGGATACATTAGTCTCATTTCAGACTAAGATCAACTTAACGGGATCGTTTAGATCCAAAAAAAGAGCATTTGGGCTCTATTGTTCCAGTTTAGGGACATAATGGTCCATTAAATGTATGGCCGTTGGGACCCGTCACCTCTCTGACGACGTTGAAGGATTACAACGATAGATATCAGAGGAGTTCAGAGATGTACCCTTGAACCAGAGTTGGTTGGGAGACCTGTAGTCCAATTTGGGACTAAAGTCTATTTGAGAGTTTAAAGATACGTTAGCCCTATTTGAGGCTAAGATCAACTTAAACATTTGTTAAGGATACGTTAGTCTAATTTGAGACTAAGATCAACTTAACGGGATCGTTTAGATCCGACAAAAGAGCGTTTGGGCTCTATTGTTCCAGTTTAGGGACATGGTGGTCCATTGCCAGTTTAGGGACATAGTGGTCCAATACCAGTTTAAGGACGTAGTGGTCCATGTTCCAGTTTAGGGACGTGGTGGTCCAATACCAGTTTAAGGACGTAGTGGTCCATGTTCCAGTTTAGGGACGTGGTGGTCCATAGGTAGTTTAAGGACGCATAAGTCCGTGGGTTTAAGGACCCCACAGTCCATATTTTAGCTTAAGGACGCATAAGTCTGTGGGTTTAAGGACCCCACAGTCCGTCTTGATGTGTGGTCGTCGGGACCCGTCACCTCTCTGAAGACGTTGAAGGATTACAACGACAAATATCATAGGAGTTCAGAGATGTACCCTTGAACCAATGAGTTGGTTGAAAGAGCAGACGTGCTCAGTTCAAGATGATTTGAGGACTTATGGCCAGTTTGGGCTAAGTCCAATTATGTTTGAAATATTGGCCCTCTATTGGTCCATTGAAGGAGAGGCTTTGCCTCTAGAAACTTAGCCAATTGGGCTAAAGCTAGTGTTAAACACTAAAGACCAACAGTGTTGAACACTGGGAATAAGATTAACAAGTTAGTATTAAACACTAAAAGATAACCAGTGTTAAACACTAGCAACAGGGCTTTCAAATTAGTGTTAAACACTAAAGCAAATCAGTGTTAAACACTGGTAATCAGAGATTTCAAATTAGTGTTAAACACTAAAGCAAATCAGTGTTAAACACTGGGAACAAAGTCTTCAGATTAGTGCTAAACACTAAGGAGAGAGGGGTCACGTGTGGACACGTGAGAGCGCCCTGATTTCCCTTATTTTATTCTGCAGATCAGTGTTTAACTCTTTTAATTCTGACGGCCATCACGTGTGAGCACGTGATGGAGGCCCCCGCTCTGGTCTGTTAGAATGCTCATTAGGGGTCACATGGTGACACGTGAGGGCGCCCTAAATGTGGAGCCAGATCTCCTTTTGGTTTATCCTCAAATCTGCGAATAAGTGTTAAACACTTTTGTTTTTATTTCGAGCATCATGTGTTGACACGTGATGGGGATTTATGCGCTGACTGTTAAAACGTTTGCTAAGGGGTCACGTGGTAAACACGTGAGAGCGCCCAAAGCCTTCATTTCCATTGATCTTTCTTTCTGCGTTTTTGGGAGTCACGTGGGAGCACGTGATGGCATCAAAAAGTATGGCCGGATCCCTTTTATTTTGTTCTGCAAACAAGTGTTAAACATTTTTAATTTTCATAGCCATCACGTGTGGGCACGTGATGTATAATCATGCCCTGATTTATTAGAACATTTATTAGGGGTCACGTGGTAACACGTGAGAGCGCCCAGAATTGTTTCTTCCTTTGCTTTTGTTCCATATATAATGAGGGTCACGTGGGAACACGTGAGGCATTGCCTCAAAGCTTTCCTCTTCTTATTTTTGGGAGATCTGTTCAGGGGTCACGTGGGGTACGTGACCTTAGTCTTTTCATGCACAGAGATCTTTTGAGTCTCCTTATCTTTAAGAATTAAATTCTTATTTAGGGTAAAACCCTAATTTTTGTTTTGGAGGAATTAAATTTCTGTTGTGAAAGAATTAAATTCTTATTTAGGGTAAAACCCTAATTTTATCCCAAAGGAATTAAATTCCTATAATTTTGTGACCATTGAATTCTCAAAACTTAATTCCTCCTCTATGTTTTGGATCTGCATGGCAGGATCTCAACCCAATGAGAATTAAATTCTCAATTCATGGGGAGATGTGCACTTTGCAGATCCTCCACCAGAGAAAGAACTAAGTTCTTTTCTTTATATAAGAGTTAAACTCTTTTGAGAATTAAATTCTCTTTTGAAGCCTCTCTTTTCTTACCTAGGGTTTTTCTTTTGCAGAGAATTAAATTCTCCTCTCTTTTCTTTTTCCTCTTGAGAATTAAATTCTCCTCCCTCTGTTTCTTCTCCCCAAAAGTAGATCCCCTCTCTTCTCTTCTTGGCTCCTATTTATAGGAGAAGGAAGAGAATCAATTTGTTTAGCAAATCTCTCATTGAAACATTTGATTTATATGTTGAGAGATTTGATTTATATTTATCATTCATATGGGCCTTTAGATTGTTAAGTGAATTTTATTCACCATTGGATTTTAAATCCAAAGATATCCATTTGTTATCTCGGTCAGATTTAGGGGGGAAATCTTTCCAAGTCCAAGATCTTTCCATAAATTGGTGATATTGAATCACCCTTGGATCTTTAATCCAACGGTCCCCATAATCCTTTTCCATTTGGAAAGATTTAGAAGCTTTTAGAATTTTAATTCTATTTCGAAAGATGTAAATGATCTTTTTTTTTAGAACTTAATTCTGTTGAACAGCAAGGCTTTTACAGCCAGTCACGTGTTACCACGTGACCCCCAATTGAGTCATTTTCTCAGTGTTTACTTACGCTTCAGTTGTAACCATCACGTGTCAACACGTGACCATTGGTCACGTGTGAGCACGTGATTCCTGATTTTTAGTCAGGGAACATATTTTAGAATTTAATTCTATTCATTATTTTAGAGGCCTTAAAAGCCCATCACGTGTCTGCACGTGACCCATGGTCACGTGTCTGCACGTGACCCATGGTCACGTGTGAGCACGTGATGCCCCATTGGGGTCTTTTCTGAGTTTTTATTATATTTTTTTAACTCCTCCAGCGGGTTCTTAAAAGTCTATCACGTGTGGACACGTAATTCCTCATAACTTTTGATCCCGGATAAATTACGAGGCCCATAATATATCAAATCGAAGGGTTTTTCGAGCCGCTTTCGATACCATCAGAATTTATCTGTTTCTCATTCGGGAGTTTGTCAAAAAAACAGCCCAGAAGATGCTGGTTCGCATTTCCTTAAGCATATCGCTGCCATTTGATACCTTGGACTCTTTTGCGCAGAAATTTTTGGCGGGAACAATACCCTGGTTCCCAAATCCAGAAATCACATAAATCCAAAGTAAATGCGTAAATCCATACAATGTATCGTATGACATTAAGAGTAAAAAGGGAAAACCGCTCTTTTAAAAAGATCCAGTTTGGAAAATATCTCGTGCGGTCCCTTAGTTTTTAAATCATGTCAATATCACCCATGTATGTAACATATGTATGTATATAGGTATGTGTGTGCAAATGGATATATACGCGAATATGAGGGTAGCAATACTATGGAAATACAGTGTGCAGGTGCGCAAGTATGAAAATATCAATATATATATGCACTGGTATGAATATACAGTGTGCATGTGCGCAGGTATGAAGATATCAATATATGTGTGTACTGGTATGAATATATGTGTGCACTGGTATGAATATACAGTGTGCATGTGCGCAGGTATGAAGATATCAATATATGTGTGCACTGGTATGAATATACAGTGTGCATGTGCGCAGGTATGAAGATATCAATATATGTGTGCACTGGTATGAATATACAGTGTGCATGTGCGCAGGTATGAAGATATCAATATATGTGTGCACTGGTATGAATATACAGTGTGCATGTGTGCAGATATGAATATACAACAAGTCATGACAATCATCAACGATGCGGTGATCCTATAGTGCGGGTGTCATGGCAATCACTAACGGCGTGAGTGTAACATACATTTAGTGCTCGTGCAGGTTAAACCGTTAGTGACAGTGCAGTGTTCTATAATTACCATTCTATATGCAACAGGAGATGGTATGCTACTATAGTATATGTATATATATATATATATATATATGAACACATACAACTAAAATATCCTATAACGCCCTGACGCTTAACGCCATACGGGCGATTTCCCCGTAGATGTTAAATCTACTCACCTGGTCACATGCTACACGTAGCCGACCACCTGCTTCCCTTTCTTTACTGCGTCCGACGTACCCGCCTGCGAACCTAGAATTTACACATAGAAAATCCACATAAGCAAATATCTCGCAAAACGCGATATCGAAATCAAACGAGAAACTCGCGTCGCGAACTAAGCGCGCATGTGTCCGATACGCTAGATCGTGTGTATACGCGTCTAAAACTACCCCGACACACCGCGATACGCTGGAACACAGAACCCACTCACATATCGCGCGTATCGCGCAAACTAAACGTATTAGAAAAACAATATATAGTCCCAGATTCTGATACAGGTGAAATCTTACAAAATTGCACATACCACTGGCCCTAAAAATATAGCAGACTCCTACCCATGCAGACTCAACCCAAAAACTCCCTCATCTGGCCACAAATTGCGGCCAGAAAGAATAAACCGGCGGCCTTGGTGTGGGGTTAGGGGTTCGTGCTTGTTGTGTATAGTCTAGACCTAGTATACATGCTCCAGTTTTCTCAATTTTTCTCTGAAGGAGCCGGTTCAACAGCAGATCACAGAAAGGTCTAAGTTTGCTTAAAAACGTTAAATTTACACCAAACAGAAACCCTAAGGTATTTTAGTGAAATCTGGGGTTTAACTAGGTTTAAGTGGCCCTAATAACACTTAACTAAGTTAGTCTAACCATCACTAACATCACTTAACCAAAAGTCCACACTAATCACTATTTCAAGCACAAAATCTCACTTTTGACACTAATCAAAGCTAATAACACACAAGTTAAGCAAGCTAGGAATTGGGTTTAAGAAATATACCCCAAAAGACCCTAGGAAGCATGAAAAGGAGTTAGAAGAAGAAGATTTGGTGCTGCTGTTGCTGCTGGAGCTGTTGCTGCTGCAACTGTTACTGCTTCTATTGCTGCTGCTGCTTCATGCTGTTGCTGTTGCTGCTGCTGAGGCTGCTGCTGCTTCTTCTGGTGCTGCTGCTAGTGTTGTGTTGTGTGTGTGTGTGAGTGAGAGTTGCGAGAAAAATGAGTGGCAAAAGCAAAGGAAATGAGAGCTAAGGTTAGTCAATCCCCCCTCTCTTCATTTAATGAAGGCATGGCTCATGCCATGATGCCATTCTCTCTCTCTCTCTCACCAAGTCAACACCCTACAATTCAAATCATTTCCATTTAAAAAAAACAATTGACCCCAAAACACTTAATTAAAATTTTAAATTGGCTTAAGGAGAATGGTTAGTCCATCATGGTTGCTAATCATGGTCTAACCCCATTTTAACCCTAGTTTATATGCACAAGTGTGTGCAAGTCTAGAAAAATTCTAATAAAATATTCATTAAATTTGATAAATTATTTGAAAATCAATTTGGTAAACTTTTTATTAAAAACCATTTATTAAAATATAATTAGCCACTAATCACATCCTAAGGTGTTACAGTGGTGGAAGCGGAGCTCATCGAGGCTCTCCCCGACCCCGAGGCTTGAACCTCCTCGCCCCCTTATTCTCTTTTTGCGCTGAAATTTTGTAAGCCTCCAGGCATTTTTGTAAGGCCGGGGAGCCCATAATACCTCTGTAAAGACTTTTGACTTTATGAATAAAAATCTTTTTGCAGTGTTCTTTGCGTGCGCATTTTTCCTTTGTTTGTGGTTAACATTTTTATTTGTGCAGTACTTCTTTCATGTTAGGCCGGTTTCTCATCTAGCGATCGCACGTCAAGTTGAATTTGACCGTTTGCCAAGTGTGCAAAGACCTGTGAAAGGTCGGCATCTCCATGGCCCCGAAGTCGAGGTGGAGATCGCTTAGTAAAGACGTGTAGGAAGTTGAGTAGTGAAGCTGCTCGGTGGCCTCTTGATGAGGGCTTTGATCCTTGGCGTCATGGGGTAAGAAATTACCAGCTAAAGATGGACCGAGCAGGGTAGCTGCTCGGTGGCCTCTTGATGAGGGCTTTGATCCTTGGTGTCACGGGGTAAGAAATTACCATCCACGAATGGACCGAGCAGGGCAGCTGTTCGGTGGCCTCTTGATGAGGGATTTGATCCTTGGCGTCGATGGGTAGTGAACTACCAGTTATGGGTGGGCCGAGCAGGGTTGCTGCCCGGTTGCCTCTTGACGAGGGCTTTGATCCTTGGCGTCGGTAGGTAGTGAACTACCAGCCATGGATGGACCGAGCAGGGTTGCTGCCCGGCGGCCTCTTGGCGAGGGTTTTGATCCTTGGCGTCGGTGGGTAGTGAACTACCGGCCATGGATGGACCGAGCAGGGTTGTTGCCCGGTGGCCTCTTGGTGAGGGCTTTGATCCTTGGCGTCGCTAGGTAGTGAACTACCAGCCATAGATGGACCGAGCAGGGTTGCTTCCCGGTGGCCTCTTGGTGAGGGCTTTGATCCTTGGCGTCGGTGGGTAGTGAACTATCAGCCATGGATGGACCGAGCAGGGTTGTTGTCCGGTGGCTTCTTGGTGAGGACTTTGATCCTTAGCGTCGTGGGGTAAGAGATTACCAGCAAAGGATGGACTGAGCAGGGTAGCTGCTCGGTGGCCTCTTGATGAAGGCTTTGATCCCTAGTGTCGTGGGGTAAGAGATTACCAGCTAAGGACGGACCGAGGAGGGTAGCTTCTCGGTGGCCTCTTGATGAGGGCTTTGATCCTTGGTGTCGTGGGGGTAAGAAATTACCAGCCAAGGATGGACCGAGCAGGGTAGCTGCTCAGTGGCCACTTGATGAGGGCTTTGTTCCTTGGCGTCGATGGGTAAGAAATTACCAGCCAAGGATGGACCGAGCAGGGTAGCTGCTCGGTGGCCTCTTGATGAGAGCTTTGATCCTTGGCGTCGGTGGGTAGTGAACTACCATCCATGGATAGACCGAGCAGGGTTGCTGCCCGGTGGCCTCTTGGTGAGGGCTTTGATCCTTGGCGTCGGTGGGTAGTGAACTACCAGCCATGGGTGGGCCGAGCAGGGTTGCTGCCCGGTTGCCTCTTGGCGAGGGCTTTGATCCTTGGCGTCGGTGGGTAGTGAGCCCTGACAGGACGTGGGCGGTCGGCCTTAGGTCCGACGGGGTGAGTCCCATACGCAGAAAGCAGTCATAAAAAAGAATGTCCGCTGAGCTTCCCGAGTCGACCAGTATCCTCTGCACTTCGTAGCAGTGGACCCGAGCTGTGATCACCAGCGGGTCGTTGTGAGGCAGGGATATACCGTGGAGGTCCTCGTCGGTAAAAACGATCGGCTCGGCTGCTTTGGCCTTTTGTCTCAGGTGGCCGCTAGTCCCCTCGATCAGTGAGGGACGCTGAGTCTCGTCGGTCTTCGTCGTACCCCCCGCGGATATAGCCCTGATTTGGCCGATTGTCAATTCGCCGGGAGGGGGACGATACTTTTGCTCATGGTCGACTTGCCGCTTATCTCGCAAGTACTTTGCCAGGTGCCCCGAGCGGATTAGCTCCTCGATATAGTCTTGGAGTTGCTTGCATTTCTCAGTGGAGTGGCCCTGCGACCTGTGGAAACCGTAGTATGGGCCCCGGGAGCGCTTTGCCGCCCTATTCGAGACTTGGGGGAGTTTGAAGAACCTCTCGCCCTTAACTTCCTCCAACAGTACCGCCTAGGAGACGTTGAGTGGGGTGTACTCCTGAAACTTCGGGGAGCAGGGCTTTGGCCGCTCATCGAAGATAGAGATTGAGCGTGGCTTAAACCCTCGGAACCAGTCTCGTCCGGAGCGGATGAGAGTGGTGGGGAAAGCGCGGCATTGAGCTACGTCGGAACAGTCCTGTAAACTCATCCCGACTGTGAACGCGTCCAAATGGTCCTTCGGGCCGGACTTCCCGTCGAAGAGCGAGACTTTCGGGGGCTTGTTCCGGGAGGAGACTTGGACGGTGAGTAGCTCTTTGGTGAAGGGCTTCGTGAGCGATTCGGCGGAATATTTAGCCCCGTCGCTTGAAGGACGATTTTCCCGATGCATGCCTTCGATCTTCTTTTCGAGGGCGTCGAGTCGGCCATGGTATCCCGATGATTCGGCACATTCTAATTTTTGGCCTCTGCTGCCGGAGACCTGCGCTTGGCCACGGCCCAGGTTCCGTTCGATGAGGTTTCTTAGGTCCCATGACGAGGTCGTCTTCGAACTGTCGTGGCGAGTCCCGTCCGTGCGAACCCGTCGAGGGAGGGGGTGCCGGTCATGCCTGGGCGCAGGCGAGCTGACCAACACCTCCTCGGGAGGGACAGGGACGCGATGGGCCTCAGGGTGAGGTGCTCTGGCGAAAGATCTCGGTGTTGAGCTGTGCGGCACCTAACGGGTCATTGAATATGTTGGCCCGGGGGATTTGCGACCGCCAGAGACAGCGATGTGGTGTCCGATCGTGCCAATGCGGGCATAGTCTTCTCTCCCTCTGTAGGGGTCCCAGTCCCGAGGTGGGGAAGCGGCGACCTGGGGAGCTTGCCCGGCCGTTTGGACATGGACGAGTGCATCCACGACGGACGTGAGCCGATCTATCCGAGCGGATAGGACGTGAATGGTGTTCAGGGGAGGAGGGGATTCTCCCTCGTCTCCATTGCGGGGAGGGCAATGGCTGGTGCTTGGATCGTCGCGGTGACCGCTCGCCATGAAGTTGAGATTGGAAGGTGAACTTTAGTCGAGTGGAACTGTAACAATCCTAAACTTCCTGTACAACTTTCTGTACAAATTTTTCAAAAAATATAGAAATGGGTACTTTTGCCTGAGCACAAGTTATAAGTTTGTTTTGCTTTTTAATAGCAAGAAGGTGCTTGTAGCTCATTGGTAATACCTTGCACTGCTGAACCAAAGCACCAGAGTTCAAATCCCATCCCCCAAATTATTTTTAATATTGATTTCTTTTAAAAATTTTAGAATCCGAAGAGTCTACACGTGCTAAACCCGTAAAACCAAAGGCCACACTAAAAATAAACTACCCCACTGTGCTAACCAGACGACTACGGACCTTCGACGGCGAGCCCCGGCCCGACTCGGCCGGCGAGGCCGAGTTGACTCGGCTAAATCCGAGTTGACCCTTCATGAAACTTGTGCCTCTTTGTCTTCTGGAAACTCCTGTATACTTTAAAAATCCTGCACATTAACAGAGCCAATCAAAACCCCATTAATCCTTTTTTTATTACAATTTTTAATACAATTTTCAATATACCCTTTCACCTACCCTAACCCTAATCTTTTTATATAAATACCACTCCATTCCACACCCCCTCACTCACAAACTCTGTCCAAACCTCTCAAAAAAACTCTCTAGAATTTTTGTGTGCAAGTGAAGTTAGCGAAGGGCGAAATTCCGACGATGGCCCTAGGAGCTCCCGGCGACGAAACGACGCACCGGAACCTACTTCCACTCCCCCTTCCTCTTTTCTAAGCTCTAATCCCGTAAGTCACACCTCTCTCTTCTCTAATCTATTCTTAAAACTTCTTTTACTAAAACCCGACGGAAGCGGAGTTAAAACCGACTTCCGATTCGGTTTTCTTTGTAAAGTTCAATTTTCCTCAACACGACCATACTAAACTCCTACATCTTGACTATTAATCATTAATAAATATTTTGAACAAGTTTCATAGCAAAATATTTTATATTGCATTCTTATCGTACTTTTTCAGTAAAATACCACATAGTTTAATTTTGACATTAAACATCATATTTCTTGCTATACTTTTAGATAGATCACGAGATAATGACTTAACTCTTCACAACACGCATATGCAACATAGCACGATACCTTTTAGGAAATATAGATTCGGGAAAATACCGTTTACACGAAACTACCTTTAACTTATAAAACCGTTTTCTACAAGATTACCTATTTTTACAAATCTTTGCAAAGCGCCGCTATAACCCATTTTTGGGGAACCCGTTTAGGATGGTGCGGATTATCGCACATCCTCGGCTTAGTAGTGCAATATTCAGACCTCCGCAAGGAGTATTCGGTTTCGAAAGATTTAAAATACAAATATCTTAAGAAAATGAGATTTCTAGAAAATAATAAATTAAAATTATCTTTTATAAATAAATAAATATATATGTATTATCAAAATATCTATTTTTGTTATAATATCAATATTCCAACCTTTCTAAATCAAAAGAATCATTTTACATGAAAATACCATGAAATTCCATACAAGTTCAATACCTTACAATTGAAAAATAGGTTATTTTCACTAGAAATGTCACATATTTAAAATCCACATCTATGACAACTCTAAAGACTATAATTAAATACTTGGGGTGTATTTTAAAAATTTTACAAAATTATTTTTATATAAAACCCTCTCAAGTTCTATAAATTACCCTAAGCACCCTAGTAAACATAGGTTTAAGCGGGGTCAATCTCTTGAGCCTCAGAGAGCCAGAGAAGTGGGTGCTTGCCTATTTAAGGTAGACAGTCTAACAAACGGTGTTATCAACACGGTAATCGTTTTTGAAAAAAACACAAATCCTACCGCCCATGTGCAGCGGTTACCGATAACATCAAAACAATCAGGACTTCAATTTCTTTTCTAATTGTTCTGATTCAGACTGAGTCTCATTATAAATAATCTAACTTGAATATGATTCAAGTACAATCTACAATACTACAATTCAATATGAATCCATGAATCCATATATTCAATCTAATCTGTATTGACCGAACTGAACCATGGATATACTTCCATTTACATGATTCTCCAGTTACATCCATGATTCTCCAGTTACATCCATTTACTGATATCATGGTTTCGGCAAGTCATCCAATTATACAATCTATATTACAAGACAATACAAGTTGCAATACAATACAACAATACAATCAAGACATCACGGGGTTTAAAGGGTAGATTGGTACGGAAGGTGTTAGAAGTGGCACGAGACTGCAAGATTTAAGACACCTAACCTGTATTCCGTTGCTGTTGTACCGTGGCATAACGGTTCCTTATACATTCCGTTCACCTTAGTCTCTGGTCTACTGAGACTCCTCTCGTATACACTAGCATCCTTCTGTACCAAGTTACAAACAACAGCGTTAACACTAAATACAACAATATAACAATATAATACATCTGTAAAAGCTACTCTCTCTTTTACTCTCTGTCTATTCTATTTGTCCCTTATCTTTAGGACTTACCGAGTGATTGTTCGCTGACGACATTCCTTCTCTTTCTTCTTTGGAATGTTGTCAAGTGATCTGGACACTCAGGAGATCGAGCTCACCAGCGAAGACTTGGATCAGCTAACCTACGACCCAAAGTTTTAGATTCATTGTACACATTTTATTTCAGTACTTTTCATTTCTGTTATGCTACTGTTTAGGCATCAATTTATCCCATGTATTTACTTTTCCATGTATTGTAAAAAGAATGTTAATAAATAAAGTTGTCGTTTCATTACATTTGTCTCTTGTGTACATTTCTTTTATATTGCTTAGTTACGCTTAGCGTATTTACTTCAGAGTAAATACGTAGCGGCCAGTCGCGCCCTCTGCCCGTACACCGGGAAGCGGGGTATGACAGGAACTAGCCTTTCCACAGACGGCGCCAACTGATGGATCTCTGGATCTCCTTCAGATGTTACCTTCCGTTGATCTGCTGCGAGCGCTGATGAATGGCTGGGATTGAGTTTGGAGGGTTGACTCCTGAAGCGTGTGGATCTCAATGGGTTTTATGTTGTTGAGGTAGAGCTACCTGCAAGGAAGTCCCGTGATGGTTGTGCCACCGAGGACCCTCCGACGATCAAGTTAGACGGGGTATTTTGGCAGAGTAACGGCCTATTGGGGGTAAAAATGGCTTACCTGATTCGTTTGGGAGAGGGGTTTATATAGTGGCAGCTATGGGCAGGCGGGCGCGAGATTCACGCCGGCCGTTACGCCCCTGGCGTTGCGCCCGCGTGTTAGGCTGAATTCCCTATTAATGACGAGATATGCTCGTTAATGGGGGATCGTGATGGCGTGGAATACGGGATCATGAGCGGCGGATATCTCACGCCTGGCGAGATTCATGGAGCCGTGGCGGAGGCACCTGTGATCGGTTCTGTGGGTCAGTCGGTGAGACCAAGGAAGATAAGCTCGGCGGGAGGCTCAGGAACGAGCAGAAGGCCGAGGCATCTTGGTTCTGTGATACCTCGGAGGCGAGCTGGAGGTGGTCTGGAAGGCCACCGAAGGTCGGTAACATCCTCAGGTCGCAGGCCCGGGGTATGCTTCCAACGTACCGTTCTTGATCCTTTCTTGTAAGCTCTGGGACACGTCATCTGCCACGTGTTATCTGGGGAGTTACCGATATCGAGCATCATCGGTTGGGCTCGAAAAGGGAGGCGAGGCGGCGAAGGCTTCGACGGGGGCGACGCGGCGACGATCTCGACGGCGGAGACGGTGGTGCCCGTGAGAGAGAGAGGGAGATAGTGTGTGTGAGTGAGACAGAGATAGAGAGGGAGAAAGTGAGAGGGGGGGCTTACGTCGGCGGCAACGTTGGCAGCCTGAAAGGGAGACAGGGAGTCGTCGTCGAGGGCTTGAAGGAGAAATAGGTGGAGGGGGATCTGATTGGTGGAGCAGGACGAGCTCTGAGGTCGAATCGGAGGAGGAGGACGGGCTCCGGGGCTCGATCTCGGAGAGCTAGGTTTATTTTATTTTTTTTTGGATTTTGGGTGGAAAATGGGGGGAGAGTCTCAGCTCGAGTCACCTTTTGTTTATTGGGTTATTCCGTCGGGTATCAGCCGATGGACTAACTAAATAAAATTAGTAAACCTTCTGGGGACCCATTTGGTTTATTTGGGATTTATTTCGTCGGTATTTAGGCTAATTCCGTTGGCTATAAGCCGACAGAATAAACCCTTTTTTCTTGTAGTGCATGCTAAACAACCGTTACGACAAGTGCTGCCCAGTTTTTACAGCTAGGTGTTTATATGCTTTTATTGACATACAAGACCCCGAGTTTATTCTAACTTCAAAGCAAATGTTCATATTGCATGGTGGTATAAAAAGGATATGGTTAGCAAAGGACGAAACTGTATTATGATTTCGGAAACCACATATTAAATTCTTCTTAAACTGTGCAAGGTTATACCGATGATCACAATACAGGCTAGTGTTTTTCCGTAACTTAGTCACGGTCTATGCCATCAGGTTTCATTTGGGATCACAATCCAGATATCACTACGTAAAGAAACGTGGATCAACCTGTAAGTAAATAACGAAAGAAAACATTCTCGGCCCGGAAATATACCCTAATATGTCTCGATTTAAAAGTTTTATCAGACCAAACATTAACTTTTCAGCAGCCCTAGTTTGTAAATTAAAACATTAAATAACATATACTTCTGATAAAGCAATCGAATGCACAATAGCTAGCTATCATCTTTGTTTATGCCAATTCATTATGTGATGGCAAGCTGAGATCTAGACCCTTATCATTGTTATCGAGTTTTGTGTCTAATCCCACAAGTTATTTGATCGGCATTTGTCATTATTAAATGAAATTGTCTTGGACATAAACTTAGGAATTATGTGGCCTACCAAATTAAATATTCTTAATTTATATATAAACATTTTATAATATCAAATGAATTGTTAAAAGAGAGGAAATTATTTAAAAGATATGAAATTATCATAATTCAAGTAAAAAAAAATCATGAGGCAGGACATCGGCAACACAACAAACGCAGGTTCTAGAAACAACTGTGTATGAATAAGCTTTCAATTGACTTAAACTTGAACATCCAAGAATAAACTTGCAATTTTGACCATTGTAAACCCCTTTTTTTTATTATATATACGCAACGAAAAAGTTCATACCATCCCAGCTGGAAACTGTCAAGTTTTGAATAAATATAAATTAACAGATGTTTTAGGAAACAATTTAAGGACAGAAATTAAATGCAAACCCTTAATTTTTGTATATACTTTTTGCTTATATTTACATTTTTGGCATATATATACATCCTATTTTGTGTTTTGACTGGATATACATCTTTATTTCTTTAATAATTTATAGATTTTTATAGAATTTATTAACTATAGAGTTTTACAGAAAAAAATTCAAATTTTACATTTAGGTCAATTGTGTTTTCTAACCATTACGCATGTATTTGACTTTAGAGGTTTGTGGGACCTGCGGATGTTTCTTACAACTCTGCCATGAATCGAGGCAAAAATAGAAGGTCGGGTAATCTCGACGTGTGTGGGATTTGGCTTGTCGGTCTCCCAATCGCAAGGAAATTTACAGGGGCCAATCCGCATGTCCCTTTTTCTCATGACAATTATTTAGGAAATAAAACCATAGTTGAGTTAATTAAATCCGCTATGCAAAGCAGCCTTTAACTTATTCATATTTTTTACCATAATTTTAATCCGGTCATATTAATGCCAGATTTAATTAATCAAGCCTTCACAATAACTTTTGTTAGTTTCACAAAGTAGCAAAAAATGTTTTAGTATTCTTAAATTTCATTATTAACTCGATTATAGTTCACTTTTAGATGCTTGAAGTGGCAAACAAGTCCGGCCCTGCCGGATTAGGAATGCGAAGGTAGTTGACTTGTCGTTAGGGGTGGAGGAAGCGAGGGACCTGAGGGGGAGAAAAATGCGGTCCAAAGAGACCCCTAAATATATACAAAGGGACATATATACAAAATAATCTAAATAATAATAGTTTGCATAATACAAAAAAGAAAGAAATATTATGCTAAAACTATATATGATGTATTTAAAATCTATTTTAGGGTAGTTGCATACTAGCTCCCATGTCCAACATTTAAGTTAAAATAAAATCTTGGTTTACATGTATACAAACCACAGTTCTGAAAAATTAGGATTTTCTCGAATTTAGGATTGTTTGACGAGATAAATTTTGAAACCAACGTTTCATCTTACTTATTTTTCTTAAGTGCTTAGAAAGGAGAGAATAAAAAGTAACAGCAAGAAACCTAGTGCAACCTCACACTTTTGCAGCCTAAAAAATAGAGTTTCTAGTCCTTGAAAACTTCTGAAATTGCGGTTAATATATATTTTGATTGCTGAATAAGCTTTCAATTTTTGAAGTCTGCATTAAAGTCCAATAAATAATTAATTTGTTATTTACCCCTTGTAAGGATGAATCCATAATAGTTCTCTCCTTTCTTTTCTTTCTTCTTCCTAATTAATCTTCTCATTTCATATATCTTTTATTTTATGAAATATTTTATTTTATTAGTGGTATATTAACTTTGTCCACGATCAATTCTCCATTAATATATAGGAAAAGATCAGCATTATTACAATTGAAAGTTAATTTAGAACTGTAACCCATACGTTCCGTTAAAATTTTTATTTGATGAAATATGAAAGGTTTCTACCTTCTCTTTGTTGAAAATTTAAAAAAAAAAATAGGAAGAAAGTTAGGAACCCACACGTGCCAAGTCTATTAAAGAGAGAGGTGGACTGAGGAATCAATACACATGAAGGACGGAGGACCCTTTCATAATAATACTGATTTAAATATTAGTTTAACCATAACTAGGATATTTAAACTATGAAACTTTGTTGTGTATAATAACGGCTACTTGGCTATTACATAATTAAATCACTTGATATTTCAAAGCTTTAATCATAGATAGCACCGTGGTCAAGGTTAGATGAGGATTACAGAGGACTTATCTATGATGCGGCAACATAACCTACATCATCTCTTCGACCCTCGTTTTTGAAGATATTCTAAATAAATCGTTGTTAATAATTTCCGTGTTGGCGGTGCAAGCAGAATGAGTTTCTTTTCAATTTGTAGACAACGGCAGCAGCTAATGAAGTTAAAAAGAAATTGATGGAAATACGGAACTATATTTTTCCGAATGAATTCTGCAGCTTTTGATCATATCTTATATTTTACTATCGTGTCTTTCAACCATGATAATCAGTTCTAATATAACCAGACCTTTTATTATTAACAATGCTATTGAGATGAGTCGAAAAATAATGATAATAGCAAGGTTAACTTTGCTAAATTCTAAGGTTTGAAGTTCATGGTAATAATAAATCTCATCTTTTATAACTAAAACTCAAGGGTTGTGATGCATCTTTTTTTTCTATCTTTTTATCCTAAAAATTTAAAAATCTCTCTCCCTCCCTCTCCTCTCAAAAAAAAAAAACATTCTCTAAAAATGCACTTAATATTAATGAACAACCATTCACATACATACAGGTGCATCCTGTGCAAACACTAGTTACGAAGAATTGAAGGGTAATTGTTGGAGAGCTGTTATTTGCATTTGGTACTTTCATAACTATAACTTTTTGGCGTATTTTAAAAAGAAAAAAAAGCAATAGCCTTCGCATTAGCCATGCTGCTGGAAAGTTTTATCTCCTATTAAAGGTTGAGGGCTTCCGGGTGGGAAGGGAGGCTTAAGCAACCTGGTATTTTGAGTGTCTAGCAGAAACCCGAGCTTAACCGGAATCGGATCTGCTTTTCTGATGGAATTTCAGGAAATCTATTCGCTGAATCCCATCCAGCCATCCATTTAAGATTCAGTTAATACATGCCGTAAAACAAATAAACTGTGGGGCCCAGTATATTTCTCACGAGTCTGGGAGCAATTGACGTGAGAAATATGCTGGGCCCCACAGTTTATTTGTTTTACGGCCTGAGTCGTAAATGGATGACTGGATTAGTTTCAGGGAATGGATTCATTGAATCGCATCAGGAAAGTCGATCCAAATCCAGCTTAGTCTAAAGCATGATGACCGGTAGGTTAAGCATTAATATCTGGAAAATGAAAAAGCTTTAAGAGGGTCCCACTTTAGATCAGTGGTCAAATTAATTTGGATCCAAATTGTCAAAAAAGGATTAACCTTGCCTCGTATGAGAAAGCTCAAACTTATTGACCTATTCACCTTCGTTTATGAACCTACAAAGTATATGGTGAACTGCAACATCAATCATATATGTTAGAATTACAAAATAGCAACATGTGAGCAAACTAATAACGTACGAAGTTTTAGTCGGTGTAAGTTATGGGCTTGGGCTCAGCTAAACTGCTACAATAGGCCGGCTACAGCCCAAAATTCAAACCAAATGGTCTAGCACGTGGATTCACGCTTGCTTATTTCATTTTTGCATATTCTCACTTCAAACAAGTTGCCTACTTTTTGGCACATGGCTTGTCTCCTACCTCCCCTACCATTTCATTGAGTTTCATTTATGCGTAATAATTCCAAAATCAATTATCAAGTTTTGATGATTGAAGCAAAAAACAAGGCTTGACACGGTTCACAAAAGCGATCCATGTAGAGTGAAATCTATGTTGCTGATGCGATATGATGGACCTGTTCAGACGACAATTAGGTCTTAACCATAACGAGCTGGTAGCAATGCCCTTGATCCTAACCTATTTCGTCGGACATGTGATCCTAGACGGTTATCAAAAAGAAAAACTCAATTTTTAAGGATATATAACTATTTGGTTACGATATTTTAAGGGATTAGAGATGAAACAGCGGCTATCCATAAATGCTGGATAAGACACCGCATAATTTCAGTTCTCAATTGTTATCACAAATCTTATTTTATATTGGCATCCAAACTATTTTGACTGCTTATTAACTGTCCTTTTAAAAACACTCTTCTATCTCGTATGAGCAAGCACATGTTGTTTCTTGTTAATCTGGTATAGTATAAATGTACATGCTACTAGATGCAAATCGACAGTGATATAAAGATGTATTAAACCATATAAGTAAACAAAGGGTACCTCAAATATAAATGTAACGTTTTAAAAATAAATAAATAATTAATTAAATAAATAAAATCCTTTAGGTGAATTTTCTGATAATCGGTAAAATAAACCGTATTTTCCGTAAAACTCAACAACAATTATTTTTCAATATAGATTTAAATACGCCTATTTTAATTATGTAATTGCTAGTACTTGGTATTTATTTAGTCACTTATAAATTATTAGTTTACCTAAATATTTTTTCTTAATTAATTATTTCAAATATTAATATAAACTTTTAATTATACATTAAATTGGTGCAAATTACAAATTACAATGGGTTAATTTTACAAAAGTAAGCCATGACATACTAGAATTTAGTTTGTAGCATACTCTTCTCTTCTTGATTTGTCTTCAAATTTCTAGACTTTTCTAGGTCAAATAGAATTAAGAAAATAAATAAAATTAATTAATTTATGAAAAGACTTAAGTGAGGTAATAATTTGAGAAGTCTCTACACACCTCCACACACTTCTTTTTCTCTCTTCCCTCTCACCAAGCTCTGGCAGAAATTCCCTTGGCTGCCCAAAAAATATTCCCATCTCATTTCCATTGCAAAAATGTTCAAAAATCCATCAAAAATCCAAAATAAAACCTCAAAATCCAAATCCAATCTCTACTCATTATTCTTTGGCCTATCTAGCATGGATTTTGGAGCAAAGTTAGCACTATGGAGGTTATGATTTTCATGTTTGATCTCATATTTAGTGAGGTATAATTCTAAGCTTAGTGTTAATTGTAAGTTAATTACTTAAATTGAATGGATTTCGGTATTTAATTAGGGTTCTAATTGCTAAATTAAAAATTCAAGCAAGGGTTTTTAAATCAAATTAGGGTTTTTATCATTGGATATTGATCTTAATGTGTAGTTCAACATGTTAGATAATGCTAAACCTAATCTAGAAGCTAAATTGTAAATTGTTACAATTAATTTGTCCAAATTGCTTAATTATTGCAAACTAGGTTTTTGTAAAATATATATGTATGTGAGATAAAATTCTAGTGAGCGTTTTTATCATTAGATTATGGTTTTAGTGAGCAGATTAATATGTTAATGGAATGCAAAACCTAATCTAGCTACTAGTTTGCTAATTTTTACTTTAAAATTTTGATAATTATGCTATTTTGCAAACTAGGGTTTTGGAAATTGATTAAATAATTGAGATAAAAATCTAATTAGGCTTTCATGACATTATTAACATTATAAATTATAGCTTAATATTTTAGTTCATGCAAAACCAAGCTCAGTTGTTGAATGGTGAATTTTGCTTTAAAAGTGTTTAAATTGGATATTTTTGCAAAATGGAAT
Organism: Agapanthus africanus; assembly: GCA_030015575.1. NCBI lineage: Eukaryota > Viridiplantae > Streptophyta > Magnoliopsida > Asparagales > Amaryllidaceae > Agapanthus > Agapanthus africanus. Next base: position 53,772,965 of record CM057348.1, read on the forward strand.
TTTGCATTTAATACAAATTGATGAGAATAAATTATAGAAATGGTTTATATGACCTAATTATGATATTTAGTGAATATTATGGCCATTAGCTTGGTTAAAATATTAAGCTCGAATTAAAACGGTAATTAAGTGCTTTTTAGGTTTTTGCGGAATAAAACGATTTGATTATTTTTATGGTTTTGATGATTTAAACCCTATTTTATATTATAATTAGTGAGTTTTGAAACTACGATTTGTACGTGTGTGTTTTATCTCGAACAATTGGCGTTTGTACGCATGTCGAGCGTTACTGGGTTCTTTTGCATGAGCGGGTCATAGGTTTTAACCTATGCGCGTTTCGTGCGTCGTTTTGGTTTTATCCGCGATTTCGGTTTACGATATTATATATGTTTGCGTATAGGTACCTCTCACGTGGACTTCGGACGATGAAGAAGAGAATGGCGGCATCGGTTTCGGCAGACAAGGACCAGGTGAGTAGATATATATCTACGGGGAAAGTCGGGTGGATGGCGTATAGCACCCCCACAAACGTAGAATAAGGATATTATATACTATTATTAGGAAGCCGGACGTGACCTTATATTCTTAGCGAGTAGGGTACTATTGAAAACTTTAAGTTAGATTAGACTGATTTAGAAAGACTTAATCAGAGCATGATTGCCTTGGAGGGAATTCGTAGGTTTTATATAGACATACACACACGCACACACACATACACTTGACTTGGGGAGGGTGTGTGTGTGTGAATGTGTGTAGCTTGACTTAGTGTGTGTGTGTGTGTGTGTGTGTGTGTGTGAATGTGTGTAGGTTTTTATACACACACACACGTGATATGAGGATATTATATGATACCTGCGGATGAGTCGGTATGACTGGACATGATGCCGTGAGATATTAGATATACGATCGAATTATGATATGAGATGTATTATGATATTAGCGGATCGTTGGGAAATGAGAAAATGGATATTTATACATAAACGATAATAGGTGATGATGACATTGAAATGTACGATAATCTAGAATAGAACCCGGATAGTAATATGTGACTTAATCACGATATGATATATGACATGATATTTTAGTGGATCATTTGACGATATATATTTATACAGACAATGATATATGATTGATGATGTTGGGATGTATACAATTATAGTACAGTACCCTTGATCATGATATTGTTTGATGATGATACTATACGAACGATAATGTATATATGTGATAGTTGACCCGTACCCCGATTCTGGGATGCCGTACGATGGATTTTACCATACGAGGCATAAATGTGATGATTGATCCGCACTCTTGACTCGAGCAAGTCGTACTATATACGTGACGCTATTGAGGCTGGATCGCCGACTACTAGAGATATCGATTCAGATTTTAGGAGGATTCTTCTTACCTTTCAACTAGTGTCTTTAGTTAGTTTCTTAGTTGGTTAGGTAGATCTTAGTTTAGACTCGAGTCATATTTATTTTCACAACTAACGAATCGTGCACATTTTAAAAGACATCCTGAGGGATACTACGGATTTTTCAAATGACATATTTTTTCTTGAAAACCCCGTAGCCCCTAATTTTCTAAAAAGCACGATTCGTGCTTTTTCAAATAACAAACTGTATGACTCGTAATTAGTATGTATTCTCTAGTTGTGCGTTTACTACACATTCATCGTTATATTCATGTTGTATTCATCGCATTGCATGTTCATACATATATTTTTTTAGCTAATATGAAACTCTGCCTGTGAGGATACTAGCACCATTACCGATGATGCACATGTTTCACGTACACTTTGTAACACCCGAGCCCAATACTACTTTTTTCTGTTACTGGTTGAGTGTTAGATATTACTCATTTCATTTATCTTGCTTGTTTGGGTCTTACTGTAAAATTTTATCTGGCTAAGTCATTTCTGCATATAACAAATTTTAGCACCTAAAATAAAATTAAAAATATCTATCTTGGCCTACTCGTCACCCCTAGCCGCGTGGTAGCGTCCGTTCGTCGAGTTCTCATCCCGTTTGGTGAAACGGGCGAGTTTAGACGACTACGCGCGCGTGCAGGTGTCCGACTTGGGGGTATGCTTTTTAATCATAAAACATTTCATTTTAAAATTTGGAACCCGCTTAAAATTCTATTATTTAAATTTCCAATTTTTGGACACAACCCGGGCGCGATTTGGAAATGTTTCATTTAGCGCCAAAATCCCAAATTAATATAGTATTCTAACCATATAATATTTCATACATATATATACCCTTACTGTAACGTAATATTCTTAAATCTTTTTAAAGTAATCTTTTAACCACTCAAATTCTTTTATCAGCCAATCACGAGGTTCTTAACCCCCGTGGGCCCGCTCCTATCTCTCTCTCTCTCTCTTCCTCTCTCCATCTCTCACGTCCCTCTCTCTCTAATTTCTATCTCTCTCTCTCTCTCTAACTCTCTCTCTCTCTTCCCTATATGTACAGTTCCTCTCCCTCATATTTTCGCAGAACCCTTCACGAGGAAACAGAACCCATCGCGAGAACCATATAACCCTAGCCCTAGCCACCGTGCCCGTCGCCGCCGCAGCCCCAACGCCGACGCCACCACCACCATCACCCTCGCCTCTTCGCCCTCGTCGCAGCCACTGCACCTTCTTCCCCCTTTTCCCTCTTTCCCGAGCGCCTGCACCCGCCTGCACACCACCTGCACACCGCCTACACCTCGTCGGATCGCCGCCGGCGATCTCGATCCGCCCCCAGCCTCGCTAGCACCCTCGGTGAGCTTCTCATCCTCCATCTTCTCCTTTCTTCTTCTTCCTTCTCTGATTAAGGTTTCTTGATCGGGAAATTTTCCGCCGTCGCTGCAGGTACCCCGCCGGAGCTCCGTCGATGAAGTCGACCGTCGCCACCCGTCCCACAGACCATTGTAAGCCTTCCCTCTCCATCATCTTTCCCTTTCTTCTTTATTTTCCATTTCTTTTCTTGATCGCAACTCTTGACGTTCACTGTTTTTGATCTTGCCGGAATCCGGCCGAGCCGGCGACGCGTCCCGACGTTCCAGCGAGGTACCCCGATCCGCGTGGTCCCATTATTCGTTGTTTGGGTTCAATCCGTGAACCGTGCGTCCGTCGCGAGTTTCCCTGCCGACGTTACGTTCCGTTTTCCCGGTTCGCGACCCGTCGAGGCAAGTATCACTTGCTACATGCTATACTATACAATTATATATGTTTGACTCATTAAACCTGCAAAACTTAACTCGGTATAGTTATTTTCTTATTTGGTTGCAATATGACATATATCATTTTACAGTTAACATAGAAATTACAATTTGCTACTTTTAACCTAAGAACCAAGTTTACCTGTTAATCACATCTGTCCGTTTAATAGATTATAGCACTTTCTATGTAGTCCTATTACATTCGGAAATTCGTATTCAAAGGCTTGATATAACGGTATTGCATCATCCTTTAAACTGTTGCACCGCTAAGGGTGCTCAAAACCTGTTAATATAATAAAACGGCTGCTCTGTATTAATGCATTATTGTGATTGAATGAACTGCTTATTATTGTTTAATTTATTGCTTATTTTCTGCTGTCAATCCCCTGTTCGATTATATATCTGTTTGTGAGTACACCCACGATGTGTTCGTACCTTGACTTGACATTGCTACACGATGCAGCTGACATGGTACCGTTTACCTTGACTTGACCCGATGTACCATGACCGGACCTGTTACCTGATCTCATGCCTAATGCCAACAAACCTGACATGGAGTCCTCATGGACCAATCTTGTTGTCTATCCAGACAAACCTACTGTTACCTGATCTTGTGTTGGCATTAGTTCTTGACTACTGAATACCTGACCTGACACATATAACTTGGGGGTATGGGGAAATCAAAAGTGTAAACTAAAGTGTAACTTAAAAGGGTATTACTTGATCCGTGGTCCCGGGGGGTAACGGGACAGAGCCATTCGTGACTCTTACATTTTCCTGATCCGTGGTCCCGGGGGGCAACGGGACAGAACCACTATTGGTTCACATATTCCTGATCCGTGGTCCCGGGGGGTAACGGGACATATCCTTTGAGTTACATGGAGGATTACTCAAATTGATTTCAAGGACTTTAGAATAGAAAACCTGATAAAACAGTTTAGTTACCCACTCCACACTACCCTGCACTGCTTGTTTCATACTATTGCTTTATTCATGTTTATTTCTGCATTGCCTATTACACTGTTCATATTATATTACTGGTTGACATGACGCGCTGACGTCTGGGTTTTGCATGGCCCAGATTCCGTACCGCTGTCGCAGTCCGAGCAGGAGTACTTCAGCCAGCAGGCTGAGCTGTGAGGTGTTAGTATTAGTTAGTTTTATTTCCTGCATTTATTTCCTGATGTGAGCCCGCATTATGGGACATACTTTTCAGTTATTTGTATTGGATCATTTGCTTCTGCATTTATTTATTATTGACTCCTGTTATTCTGGTTTACGGACATGTTTTAGAAAATTTTATCTTGTTCTTGATATCTCTACAGCCGTAATGTGACTGTGGATGGATGCTTCCTACCCACAGGTAGCATGGTTGGCTATGTCACGTGCCCAATCTAGCGTACTCTGGGAAGCGGGGCGCGATATGGTTCTTTTGGTATCAAAGACATAGGTTAGTTGGGTTGATTCTTTTGTAGTTGGGTATTGTACCCAATACACGAATCAGAATACCCGTGTTTAGGAAACATGTCCTACCACCTTGACCGTTTTACCATTCTTGAATCACATTCTTCCTGATTATATCGATGTGCGAACTTACTTTGCATGTCGACTCGAAATCCTGATTTCTTGTTATCCCTAGGACTTAGGCGACTTGGGTGGAGTTAAGTAATTGTGGTTATGATACCGCGGCATAGTTACAATGCGATACTCTATTTAAGTATCTTGGAGTTCTAGTCTTGATCTATATATTGAATCTATCATCATGCTAATGTTGGGTGTTTTGATTTCAGGAAGATGGCAGATAAGAATTTCAAGACATATCAGAGGCACATGGACGAAGCCGCCATGTTGGGAGTAATACGAGGAATGCTGGAAAATCAAAAGAGGCATACTGAGCTGATTCAGCAGCAAGCAGATTCGTTTCAGGAAGGTTTGCAGGCCATTCGGCAGTCTGTAAACCCCGCTGGAGCTAAACCAGCTGACCGGGTAGGGACCGTGGCAGATTTCAGACGTTTGGGTCCGTCTACATTTACTGGTTTGGAGGAGCCGTTGCCAGCCGAGCAGTGGCTAGTTGACACAGAGAATTTGTTGATTGCGGCACAGATTCCAGATGACAAAAGAGTTGATGTGGTACGCATTCAGTTAGTGGACTACGCCCGAGAATGGTGGCTTGTGGAGAAGACCCGTTTTTCCAAGCCGATCAAATGGGCGGATTTTTCTAAGAGTTTCCTGGAGAAGTTCTTCCCGCGAACTGCACGGGAGGAAATGGAAGAGAAGTTTATTGGGCTGAGGCAGAATGGAGCATCCGTGGATGTGCATGCAGCAGAATGGACGAGACTCAGCAGATTCGCTGGACCTTTAGTTGCCAACGATGCAGACAGGGCACGGAGGTTCATGCGCAGCTTGGATATGGACATCCAGAGGCAGATTGTCTCCCTGGGTTTGACCACTTTCTCACAGGTTCTTACGGCAGCTCGGGAACAGCAGAGTTTATCTGGGATGAAAGGAAGCTTGCAGCAGACAGCAGTTGCGGCAAGGAAGCCCGCATTTGTACCTAACAGAGCTCATGGTCGCAGAGGTATTCCAGTGGACCGTCGAGGTGTAGCACCCATGAAGAAGCCTGTGATCGTTGATCGAAGAAAGAGCATGATTTGTGACTACTGCCGTCTACCTGGGCACGTGCAGAAGGATTGTCGAAAGAAGCTGGGACTTTGTTTGGTTTGTGGAGCGGCTGATCACGCAGTTGGTGCTTGTCCGTCGAAGCTTCGTACGAGGGATGATATTCAGAAGCCTCCGCAGAAACCGTTCCAAGGGCAGAAACAGCTGACTCAAGGACCTAATCAGGCTCGAGCTTTTACCTTGACAGCTGAGGAAGCTAAGGCATCAGGAGAAGTGGTTTCAGGTATTCTACTCGTTCATGGTTTTCCCGCAGTGGCATTATTTGATTCTGGTGCATCCCATTGTTTTATGTCATCCAAGTTTATAACTACACACTCGATTGCCTGCACGACCCTGTCTAGTTTCTGGGACATACACACTGGGAATGGAAAAATTATATCCAGTAGGGAATGTAAAGACTGTTCAGTTGTTGTGTGCGGACGGGAGCTTTTTGCAGATTTCTTGGTGATTGATACGGGCAGCTACGAGGTCGTCTTGGGAATGGACTTTCTTGGCACTTTCCACGCTCATATTGACTGTAGGGCAAGGAAGGTAATTTTCCAGATTCCCGGACATCCTGAGTTTACCTTCACTGGAGGAAGCAGTTCTGTCGGGCCAGTCGAGTTTAGAGCTAGGTCGACAAATGTTATTCTTGCCGCAATGGATGTTGATAGTAATGAAGAGCTGGCGGCTGTTCGCGATTTTATGGATGTGTTTGAAGATATATCGGGTTTACCGCCGAAGCGAGACGTGGAGTTCGCGATTGACCTTATTCCTGGTGCAGCGCCAGTATCTAAAGCGTATTATCCAATGGCACCAGTAGAGTTGGAAGAAGTCAAGAAGCAAGTTGCTGAATTGCTTGAGAAGGGTTGGATTCGAAGCAGCAACTCGCCTTGGGGAGCTCCAGTTCTTCTAGTAAAGAAGAAGGATGGCACGAGAAGAATGTGCATCGATTATCGAGAATTAAACCGGGCAACTATTAAGAACAAGTACCCGATCCCTCGCATTGGAGAACTTTTGAGCAGCTTAGTGGCGCGAGGGTATTCTCGAAACTGGATTTGCGATCCGGATATCATCAAGTCCGAGTGAAAGCAGAAGATATTTGCAAGACGGCGTTTCGGACTCGGTATGGACATTACGAGTACTTAGTAATGCCCTTCGGAGTAACGAATGCGTCGGCAATATTCATGGATTTGATGAACCGAATCTTTTCACTGTTCTTGGACCAGTTTATTATGGTATTCATTGACGATATTTTGGTTTACTCGAAGAGTTTTGAGGAGCATGCCGAGCATTTGAAGATCGCACTGCAGACTTTGAGACAGGAGAAATTGTATGCGAAGATGAGTAAGTGCGAATTTTGGCTGGAAGAAGTGAAGTTTCTGGGGTATGTTGTGTCGGGAGACGGAATCACCGTCGATCCCGAAAAGATTGCAGCAGTTCGAGATTGGCCTATTCCAAGGAATGTAGCTGAGATAAGAAGTTTCATTGGATTAGCCGGTACTACAGGAGATTTGTGGAGAACTTCGCTCGTTGGGCAGAACCGTTGACCAAGCTTACGCGCAAGGAGGTACCTTTTGTATGGACGGATAAATGTGCGTTGGCTTTTGAGACGTTGAAGCAGAAGTTGATAACCGCCCCTATCCTGACCGTATCAGACAATTCCGGAGGACTGGTGATTCATAGCGACGCATCTGGGAAAGGATTGGGATGTGTTTTGATACAGCATGGGAAGGTCGTAGCATACGCATCAAGACAACTGAAGACCCATGAGAAGAATTATCCGACTCATGACTTGGAGCTTGCAGCTGTGATCTTCGCTTTGAAGATTTGGAGACACTACCTTTTGGGTGAGAGAGTCGAAGTTTTTACAGATCACAAGAGTTTGAAGTATGTGTTCACTCAGAAGGAGTTGAACATGAGGCAGCGTAGATAGTTGGAGCTGATGGCCGACTACGACCTCGATCTTAAATACCATCCGGGAAAGGTTAACGTCGTGCCGGATGCGCTTAGTCGGTTACCAGCGATTCAGGTGTTAACTACGCAGAGGGAGATCATTGCAGATTTTCGAAGATTCGACTTGGAGGTTGTGCTACCACATTCTATGGGACAGTTGATGCAGTTGCAAGTACAGTCGTCCTTGGTTGAGAAGATTAAGCGGCACAATCGCAGGATCCTAGACTGCAAAAGTTTCGAGAGCAGGTTGAAGCCGGACTACGAACAGATTTACTGGTCCACGAAGATGGTTCGTTGAGGTATGGTAGCCGTTTGTGTGTGCCAAAGGGGAATGTTCGTGAAGAGCTTATGAAGGAGGCACACAGTTCAGCTTATTCTATACATCTAGGTGGCACAAAGATGTACCGAGATATTCGACCGCATTTCTGGTGGGAAGGCATGAAACGGGAGATTGCTCGCTTCGTGGCTAAGTGCTTGGTATGTCAGCAAGTCAAGGCTGAACACCAAAGGGTTGCTGGTTTGTTGCAACCATTTCCGATTCCTCAGTGGAAGTGGGAACATATAACCATGGATTTCGTGACGGCTTTACCGTGAAGTCCAAAAGGCAACAATGCAGTATGGGTGATTGTCGATCGATTGACCAAGGCAGCTCACTTTATTCCTTTCCGGGTTGGTCAATCAACAGAGACTTTGGCATAGCGGTACATGCAGGAGATTGTAAGATTGCATGGAGTACCGGTAAGCATCGTGTCCGATCGGGACACTCGGTTCTTATCACACTTCTGGAGGAGTTTACAGGAAAGTTTGGGGACTCGATTGAAGTTTAGCACAGCTTATCATCCTCAAACTGATGGTCAATCAGAGAGAACGATCCAAACTCTTGAAGATATGTTGAGAGCATGCATGTTGGACTTCAAGGGTTCGTGGGAGGATCATCTACACTTGGTGGAGTTTTCTTACAACAATAGTTTCCAAGCAACTATTCAGATGGCTCCGTTTGAAGCTTTGTATGGTCGTAAGTGCCGTTCACCTGTTTGTTGGGATGATGTTGGTGAACGAAGATTACTGGGACCAGATTTGGTAGTACAGACAATTGAGAAGGTGAATACAATCAGGAAGCATATGAAGGCAGCTCAAGACAGACAGAAAAGTTGGGCTGACACGTCAAGAAGACCTCTAGAGTTCGCCGTGGGTGATTTGGTATTCTTAAAAATATCACCGACTAGAGGGGTGATTTGTTGTGGGAGTCGAGGGAAGCTTAGTCCTCGATTCGTTGGACCCTTCGAGATATTGGAGCGCGTTGGAGAGGTAGCGTACCGTTTGGCGTTACCGCAGTCCTTGGCAGGTATACACGATGTGTTTCACGTATCTCAACTACGAAGGTATGTTCGAGATGAAACACACGTCTTGGATCATTCGGAGTTAACTGTACGGGAGGACCTAACTTTTGAGGAGCGACCGGTTGAAATCATGGATCGAAGGGAAAAGGTTCTTAAGAACAAGGTTATCCCCCTTGTGCTCGTTTCTTGGGGTAATCGATCGCATGGAGAATCCACGTGGGAGCGAGAAGACGAGATCCGACAGAAGTTTCCTCACCTTTTCCTGTAGTTTTCTATCTTGTATTCTTGGAATTTCGAGGACGAAATCCTTTTGTAGTTGGGTATAATGTAACACCTCAGCCCAATACTACTTTTTTCTGTTACTGGTTGAGTGTTAGATATTACTCATTTCATTTATCTTGCTTGTTTGGGTCTTACTGTAAAATTTTATCTGGCTAAGTCATTTCTGCATATAACAAATTTTAGCACCTAAAATAAAATTAAAAATATCTATCTTGGCCTACTCGTCACCCCTAGCCGCGTGGTAGCGTCCGTTCGTCGAGTTCTCATCCCGTTCGGTGAAACGGGCGAGTTTGGACGACTACGCGCGCGTGCAAGTGTCCGACTTGGGGGTATGCTTTTTAATCATAAAACATTTCATTTTAAAATTTGGAACCCGCTTAAAATCCTATTATTTAAATTTCAAATTTTTGGACACAACCCGGACGCGATTTGGAAATGTTTCATTTAGCGTCAAAATCCCAAATTAATATAGTATTCTAACCATATAATATTTCATACATATATATACCCTTACTGTAACGTAATATTCTTAAATCTTTTTAAAGTAATCTTTTAACCACTCAAATTCTTTTATCAGCCAATCACGAGGTTCTTAACCCCCGTGGGCCCGCTCCTATCTCTCTCTCTCTCTCTCTCTTCCTCTCTCCATCTCTCACGTCCCTCTCTCTCTAATTTCTATCTCTTTCTCTCTCTAACTCTCTCTCTCTCTCTTCCCTATATGTACAGTTCCTCTCCCTCATATTTTCGCAGAACCCTTCACGAGGAAACAGAACCCATCACGAGAACCATATAACCCTAGCCCTAGCCACCGTGCCCGTCGCCGCCGCAGCCCCAACGCCGACGCCACCACCACCATCACCCTCGCCTCTTCGCCCTCGTCGCAGCCACTGCACCTTCTTCCCCATTTTCCCTCTTTCCCGAGCGCCTGCACCCGCCTGCACGCCACCTGCACACCGCCTACACCTCGTCGGATCGCCGCCGGCGATCTCGATCCGCCCCCAGCCTCGTTAGCACCCTCGGTGAGCTTCTCATCCTCCATCTTCTCCTTTCTTCTTCTTCCTTCTCTGATTAAGGTTTCTTGATCGGGAAATTTTCCGTCGTCGCTGCAGGTACCCCGCCGGAGCTCCGTCGACGAGGTCGACCGTCGCCACCCGTCCCACAGACCATTGTAAGCCTTCCCTCTCCATCATCTTTCCCTTTCTTCTTTATTTTCCATTTCTTTTCTTGATCGCAACTCTTGACGTTCACTGTTTTTGATCTCGCCGGAATCCGGCCGTGCCGGCGACGCGTCCCGACGTTCCAGCGAGGTACCCCGATCCGCGTGGTCCCATTGTTCGTTGTTTGGGTTCAATCCGTGAACCGTGCGTCCGTCGCGAGTTTCCCCGCCGACGTTACGTTCCGTTTTCCCGGTTCGCGACCCGTCGAGGAAAGTATCACTTGCTACATGCTATACTATACAATTATATATGTTTGACTCATTAAACCTGCAAAACTTAACTCGGTATAGTTATTTTCTCATTTGGTTGCAATATGACATATATCATTTTACAGTTAACATAGAAATTACAATTTGCTACTTTTAACCTAAGAACCAAGTTTACCTGTTAATCACATCTGTCCGTTTAATAGATTATAGCACTTTCTATGTAGTCCTATTACATTCGGACATTCGTATTCAAAGGCTTGATATAACGGTATTGCATCGTCCTTTAAACTGTTGCACCGCTAAGGGTGCTCAAAACCTGTTAATATAATAAAACGGCTGCTCTGTATTAATGCATTATTGTGATTGAATGAACTGCTTATTATTGTTTAATTTATTGCTTATTTTCTGCTGTCAATCCCCTGTTCGATTATATATCTGTTTGTGAGTACACCCACGATGTGTTCGTACCTTGACTTGACATTGCTACACGATGCAGCTGACATGGTACCGTTTACCTTGACTTGACCCGATGTACCATGACCGGACCTGTTACCTGATCTCATGCCTAATGCCAACAAACCTGACATGGAGTCCTCATGGACCAATCTTGTTGTCTATCCAGACAAACCTACTGTTACCTGATCTTGTGTTGGCATTAGTTCTTGACTACTGAATACCTGACCTGACACATATAACTTGGGGGTATGGGGAAATCAAAAGTGTAAACTAAAGTGTAACTTAAAAGGGTATTACTTGATCCGTGGTCCCGGGGGGTAACGGGACAGAGCCATTCGTGACTCTTACATTTTCCTGATCCGTGGTCCCGGGGGGCAACGGGACAGAACCACTATTGGTTCACATATTCCTGATCCGTGGTCCCGGGGGGTAACGGGACATATCCTTTGAGTTACATGGAGGATTACTCAAATTGATTTCAAGGACTTTAGAATAGAAAACCTGATAAAACAGTTTAGTTACCCACTCCACACTACCCTGCACTGCTTGTTTCATACTATTGCTTTATTCATGTTTATTTCTGCATTGCCTATTACACTGTTCATATTATATTACTGGTTGACATGACGCGCTGACGTCTGGGTTTTGCATGGCCCAGATTCCGTACCGCTGTCGCAGTCCGAGCAGGAGTACTTCAGCCAGCAGGCTGAGCTGTGAGGTGTTAGTATTAGTTAGTTTTATTTCCTGCATTTATTTCCTGATGTGAGCCCGCATTATGGGACATACTTTTCAGTTATTTGTATTGGATCATTTGCTTCCGCATTTATTTATTATTGACTCCTGTTATTCTGGTTTACGGACATGTTTTAGAAAATTTTATCTTGTTCTTGATATCTCTACAGCCGTAATGTGACTGTGGATGGATGCTTCCTACCCACAGGTAGCATGGTTGGCTATGTCACGTGCCCAGTCTAGCGTACTCTGGGAAGCGGGGCGTGACACACTTATTTGCCGGCTCACACACATCATCATCGGTAATTATCATGTCACGTACACTTTAGAACATATTATGTTTTATTGATATAATCAGCTAAATACTAGTCTAATATAATATTGTGTGATTACTCTCATGTGCTAGTTTAGACGTTACATTTATTACTTAGACACTTCATGCATTCATATATTCATATTATCATGCAGTATTGTGGGGCTTATGCCGATACTCATTATTTACTTACTCATGATTTTAGGATTTTGGATTTCTATGAGATTTCTGAATTTTGGGGGAAAACCGCAAGAATTTAATAAAAGCTTAGTATCATCATTTTTAAAAAATACAAGTTGAGGTTTTCTCGTGATGTATGTGTCGTCCACCATAAGATTTCATGTTTTCTATCGGATTTCGAGACCCGATTCGAGGAGTGGATGAACCGTCTAGGGTACATGGTGGGCCTGGTATGGTAACCCGAGCCAAGAAGCTCGAGTTATAGACGATGAGCCTGGCAGGGGAAGACTACCTACCGGTGATATCTGGCGCGGTGGATATCCAGAGAATACCGACCGTTGTCGTGTGATTTGATGATATGGGCCAATCCGGACTGACGGAGCCCGAGATATTGAGATTATGAGACATTGAGACTATGAGGTATTGAGAGTTTGAGATTTACATGTTTTGTGTCGATACTTGACACGAATTTCCATGGATTTCATTGATGATATTTCAGATTACCATACAAATTTTACTATGATAAAGGTTAAAGATTTATTATACAGATATATCCAGATTTCATGATTGATTGTTTTACATTCATGGTGCATGCATACTCATACACACGACATGTTACTATTTGAGGCACTGACACGAGCACTGAGTATTGCACTTACGCATAAATTATTACCCTGCCACTGTTGGGGTAAAAATTTACACCCCCGTTGACCGAGTCAAAGTCAAGGTCAACCCCAAGTCAGGTGGGCCCAAGCCCAGGTCAAGCGGGCCCATGCCCAAATCGAGCCCGCGGCCAGCCTCCTCCATGCTAAAATATAAATCATGTAATAACTAATTTTTATGTAATTTTTTATACATGAATGTATGCAAAATGGGCATAAAGCCAATATTTTGAAAGCCCATGGCTTATGTGCAAAAAATGAAATGGCACATGAGCCATGAGATAGGCAAAATGTCATTTTGTGAAGCCCAAGAGGCTATATGTAAATATGTAAGCCTATATAAGGCAACATGATGATGAATAAAGGATAGACTTTTCATTCCCACAAAAATCTAGGGCTTGTACCTCTTTCTCCTTCTTCAAGGTTCTAAAAACCTTCTTCTTTCTTTTGAATTAAATCAAGAGTTTAACTCTTTCTTTTCTCAAAATAAATAGATTTCCACCACAAAACCTACGAAGGGGAACTTAGATCTCCTACCAGATCTCGAAAAAGAGAGATCTTTAAAATCTCACACCTCTTGGTCTTCGAGATCCGGCCAAAAGAAAAAGAAGAAGGAGACTCATCTCTAAGAATCTAACTTTGGACAGATCCAGGGCTCAGAAGAAGGGCCAAAGATTCCTAGGAGTTTAACTCCTTTCTAGATATGTTGGAGTTTAACTCCATAAATTAATTTTCTGTCAGGAGTTTAACTCCAAAAATTCCTTGGGAGTTCAACTCCCTAACCTAAAGGCTAGGCCCCCCCTCCAGCGGGTGTTTTCCCGTGGTCACGTGCGCCCACGTGACCTCGGGCGCTGAGGCGCCCAATGGTCACGTGAGCCCACGTGACCCCGGGCGCTGAGGCGCCCAAAGGTCACGTGTGCGCCACGTGACCCCGTGGCGTTGAGGCGCCCAAAGGTCACGTGCGCCCATGTGACCCCGGGCGCTGAGGCATCCAAAGGTCACGTGTGCGCCACGTGACCCCGGGGCGCTGAGGCGCCCAACGGTCACGTGCGCCCACGTGACCCCGGGCGCTGAGGCGCCCAAAAGGTCACGTGCGCCCATGTGACCCCAGGGCGCTGAGGCGCCCAACGGTCACATGTGCGCCACGTGACCCCGGGGCGCTGAGGCGCCCAACGGTCACGTGCGCCCACGTGACCCCAGGCACTGAGGCGCCCAAAAGGTCACGTGTGCCCACGTGACCCCGGGGCGCTGAGGCGCCCAGTGGTCACGTGTGCGCCACGTGACCCCGGGCACCATGCGCCCATATGCTGCGCACATGTCTTTAAGACGCCTTCCCCCCTTTTTTTATGCACTCCACACTAAATGTGTCTCCCCCATTAGAAAAAATTTCTAACGGGGCGCTGCCCCGCACCCCGCAAGGGGGCTACTAGCTCCCTTGACCCCCAGCCCGCTATCCGGGTAGCGGGACCCCCGTAAAAACTCTGCGGGGCCCCCGATACATCCAAACCCCCCTTTTAAAACACAACACGGCAAATTGAGTTCGCATGACTAGTTTAACCCGTCAATCGGAGGTTCCCTCGCTCCAAAGGCGAGGGGTGATTAACGGCAGCTTAGTCCGCGGCTGCCGGAGATGCGGATCCCCACAATCAATAAACCCCGGCCTACCCTAGGCAGGGGGAATCTGTAATGCGCCTGACAAGCGCGCGCGTATTCCCATCTCAATGTGGTGACGAAAAACACCCTACAGATTCTGGCACGCCCGGTGGGACCATATCTCCTCCTATATTTCGGATTAAATGTTCATGCGAACTCAATTAATATACGTATCGATTGCCTATACTGAAATAATGTTTCTATTTGTAGGGGTTAACAATTTCCAATTGCCATATTCGATGCAAGTCGGTATTTGAACGACTTTCCTTGGCCCCAGCTGGGGGCAAGGCCATCAACTCCGACAAAGTAATAAGGCATCTCGGGCAAACTCCAGCGGTACCCTCGACAACTGCCCGATCAGGTATCTTCTATGACATCTACGTCTTTAAACTGGAAACAGTAGACCTCTAAGTCTCTAAACTGGAAACAGATGACCACCAAGTCGTTAAACTGGAAACAGATGACCTCCAAGTCTCTAAACTGGAAACAGATGACCTCTAAGTCGTTAAACTGGAAACAGATGACCACCAAGTCGTTAAACTGGAAACAGATGACCTCCACGTCGTTAAACTGGAAACAGCTGACCACCAAGTCGTTAAACTGGAAACAGCTGACCTCCAAGTCTCTAAACTGGAAACAGCAGACCTCCAAGTCTCTAAACTGGAAACAGCAGACCTCTAAGTCGTTAAACTGGAAACAGCTGACCTCCACGTCGTTAAACTGGAAACAGAGGACCACCACGTCGTTAAACTGGAAACAGTCGACCTCTAAGTCGTTAAACTGGGAATGTAAAAAAAATTGTGTAATAAAAAAAATGTGTGTAAATAAATATAAAAAAAAAAGAGAAAAGCCGAAATGATGGGGCAACTCGCAATAAAAATCAGCGAGTAAAATAAAGATGAAATAAAGCCGAAATGATGGGGCAACCGCGAATAAATAGCCGAAATGATAGGGCAATCGCGACCTTCGCGATAAGAAAAGCTAAAATGATAGAGCAATCGCGGTAAAAACAAAAAAAAACAAAAAAACAACTGCGAATGATGAGTCGCTCCTGGTACCATATTCCAGTGCAGCGATGCAGACGCCAACAAAATTCAAATTTCCAAAATTCTCCCAGCCCTACGGCCAGTCCCCAAATTGACTACCGTATACAATCCACGGGCTCAAATAATTCTCAGCATACCCATGCCCCACCGCAATCACCAGTTGCATGGCTGGTCTCCGCCTTTGGAATTATGCTCCATTGAGAAGACCCACTCATGTGTCCTCACGATACATGAGGAGAACAAGCCTTTGTGGGATCCTTACGACTCACAAAGGAAGAACACACTTGGGGGTCCTCACGACTCCTAAGGAGAAAATGCACCTACGGGATCCTTACGACTCGTAGGGAGAAAATACTTTATGGGACCCTCACGGCCCATAAAATTGAAAAGCCTTAGGTGATAAGGATCTAAACCTGTCTCCTAAGCCATCTCTCCCCAATCCCCAAGTGGCGAATGATGAGTCGCTGCTGGTACTACATTCCAGTACAGCGTTGCAGACGCCAACCAAATTCCAAATCCCAATCCCTAAGTGGCGAATGATGAGTCGCTGCTGGTACTACATTCCAATATAGCGATGCAGACGCCAACCAAATTCCAACTCCCATACCCCAACGGCGAATGATGAGTCGCTCCTGGTACCATATTCCAGTGCAGCGATGCAGACGCTAACAAAGTCCCAAAAGTTTTACGGCCCTACGGTCTGGATCATACATCCTGCAAAACCGTATACAATCCACGGGCGTAAAACGATCCTAATCTCTCCCAAGTCCTACCGGCGAGACCACATTCAAAGTCCCACCGGCAGGGAAGATTCCAAAAAAAAAAAAAATGAAAAAAAAAATGAAAAAAAAGGAGAAAAAAAAATAAGTAAAAAAAAAAAAAGAAGAACGGTATGTCCACAAGCAAAATGGACACGGATGAAAACCCGAAAGGGCTCCGTGAGTAAAAACAGCAGGACTGCCGGCGAGTTTGTGAAAACCCGTAAGGGCGCAAACTCGTAAAAAAAAGAAGAAATGAAATGCACTCGCAAAATCCTCTCGACTTTGTGAGGAGAAAATTCCCGCGTGAGATCTTTACGACTCACAAAGGAGCAATACGCTTAGGAGTCCCCATGACTCCTAAGGAGAAAATACACCTACGAGATCCTTTCGCCTCGTGGGGAGAAAATGCTTTTATGGGACCCTCACGGCCCATAAAATTGAAAAGCCTTAGGTGACAGGGATCTAAACCTGTCTCGTAAGCCACCAATTCCCAAATCCTCTCGGGGCATATGATGAGTTGCTCCTGGCATTATTCCAGTGCAGCAATGCAGATGCCAAACGAAAAAAAAACCAAATCCAAATCCTCCCGGGGTAAATGATGAGTTGCTCCTGGCATTATTCCAGTGCAGCAATGCAGATGCCGACAAAAATACCAATCCCAAAATTCTCTCATGACAAATGATGATTCGCTTCTGGTACCATATTCCAGTATAGCGATGCTGATGTCAACTCAAGTCAAACAAATCAAACCATCCCATTCCAACATCGACCTTTGCGTCAAACAGCGACACTCCGTGCCGGGGGCACGTCTACCAAATCGCTCCAGATCAGAGCGTCGACCGTCTATGTCGCAAAAAGGGCAGTGCAGGCTCCCGCAAATTGGGAACCCAAATCGCTTCGTAACAGGGCGTCGACCGTCTATGTCGCAAAAAGGGCAGTGCAGGCTCCCGCAAATTGGGAACCCAAATCGCTTCGTAACAGAGCGTCGACCGTCTATGTCGCAAAAAGGGCAGTGCAGGCTCCCGCAAATTGGGAACCCAAATCGCCTCGTAACAGAGCGTCGACCGTCTATGTCGCAAAAAGGGCAGTGCAGGCTCCCGCAAATTGGGAACCCAAATCGCTCCGGATCAGAGCGTCGACCGTCTATGTCGCAAAAAGGGCAGTGCAGGCTCCCGCAAATTGGGAACCCAAATCGCTTCGTAACAGGGCGTCGACCGTCTATGTCGCAAAAAGGGCAGTGCAGGCTCCCGCAAATTGGGAACCCAAATCGCTCCGGATCAGAGCGTCGACCGTCTATGTCGCAAAAAGGGCAGTGCAGGCTCCCGCAAATTGGGAACCCAAATCGCTTCGTAACAGGGCGTCGACCGTCTATGTCGCAAAAAGGGCAGTGCAGGCTCTCGCAAATTGGGAACCCAAATCGCTCCGGATCAGAGCATCGACCGTCTATGTCGCAAAAAGGGCAGTGCAGGCTCCCGCAAATTGGGAACCCAAATCGCTTCGTAACAGAGCGTCGACCGTCTATGTCGCAAAAAGGGCAGTGCAGGCTCCCGCAAATTGGGAACCCAAATCGCTTCGTAACAGGGCGTCGACCGTCTATGTCGCAAAAAGGGCAGTGCAGGCTCCCGCAAATTGGGAACCCAAATCGCTCCGGATCAGAGCGTCGACCGTCTATGTCGCAAAAAGGGCAGTGCAGGCTCCCGCAAATTGGGAACCCAAATCGCTCCGGATCAGAGCGTCGACCGTCTATGTCGCAAAAAGGGCAGTGCAGGCTCCCGCAAATTGGGAACCCAAATCGCTTCGTAACAGGGCGTCGACCGTCTATATCGCAAAAAGGGCAGTGCAGGCTCCCGCAAATTGGGAACCCAAATCGCTTCGTAACAGGGCGTCGACCGTCTATGTCGCAAAAAGGGCAGTGCAGGCTCCCGCAAACTGGGAACCCAAACCGCTCCGGATCAGAGCGTCGACCGTCTATGTCGCAAAAAGGGCAGTGCAGGCTCCCGTAAATTGGGAACCCAAATCGCTTCGTAACAGAGCGTCGACCGTCTATGTCGCAAAAAGGGCAGTGCAGGCTCCCGCAAACTGGGAACCCAAATCGCTCCGGATCAGAGCGTCGACCGTCTATGTCGCAAAAAGGGCAGTGCAGGCTCCCGCAAATTGGGAACCCAAATCGCTTCGTAACAGAGCGTCGACCGTCTATGTCGCAAAAAGGGCAGTGCAGGCTCCCGCAAATTGGGAACCCCAAATCGCTCCGGATCAGAGCGTCGACCGTCCATGTCGCAAAAAGGGCAGTGCAAGCTTCCTACAAAGCAGGAACCGGATCGCTCCGGGCAAGGGAAACGTCTACCAAGAACACTCTGTCTCGGAGACGCGTCAAGCATCGACCGTCCATGTCGTAAAAAGGGCAGTGCATCCCAAAAAGTGGGAACCAAAGCAAGTCGCCTCCACGTGAAAGAAGATCCATCAATTTCATGCACACGACCCACATATGCTGTGTGCATTTATTGATGGGGGGCACTTTGTTGGGGTAAAAATTTACACCCCCGTTGACCGAGTCAAAGTCAAGGTCAACCCCAAGTCAGGTGGGCCCAAGCCCAGGTCAAGCGGGCCCATGCCCAAGTCGAGCCCGCGGCCAGCCTCCTCCATGCTAAAATATAAATCATGTAATAAATAATTTTTATGTAATTTTTTATACATGAATGTATGCAAAATGGGCATAAAGCCAATATTTTGAAAGCCCATGGCTTATGTGCAAAAAATGAAATGGCACATTAGCCATGAGATAGGCAAAATGCCATTTTATGAAGCCCAAGGGGCTATATGTAAATATGTAAGCCTATATAAGGCAACATGATGATGAATAAAGGATAGACTTTTCATTCCCACAAAAATCTAGGGTTTGTGCCTCTTTCTTCTTCTTCAAGGTTCTAAAAACCTTCTTCTTTCTTTTGAATTAAATCAAGAGTTTAACTCTTCCTTTTCTCAAAATAAATAGATTTCCACCACAAAACCTACGAAGGGGAACTTAGATCTCCCACCAGATCTCGAAAAAGAGAGATCTTTAAAATCTCACACCTCTTGGTCTTCGAGATCTGGCCAAAAGAAAAAGAAGAAGGAGACCCATCTCTAAGAATCTAACTTTGGACAGATCCAGGGCTCAGAAGAAGGGCCAAAGATTCCTAGGAGTTTAACTCCTTTCTAGATCTGTTGGAGTTTAACTCCATAAATTAATTTTCTGTCAGGAGTTTAACTCAAAAAATTCCTTGGGAGTTCAACTCCCCAACCTAAAGGCTAGGCCCCCCCTCCAGTGGGTGTTCTCCCGTGGTCACGTGCGCCCACGTGACCCCGGGCGCTGAGGCGCCCAATGGTCACGTGAGCCCACGTGACCCCGGGCGCTGAGGCGCCCAAAGGTCACGTGTGCGCCACGTGACCCCGTGGCGCTGAGGCGCCCAAAGGTCACGTGCGCCCATGTGACCCCGGGCGCTGAGGCGTCCAAAGGTCACGTGTGCGCCACGTGACCCCGGGGCGCTGAGGCGCCCAACGGTCACGTGCGCCCACGTGACCCCGGGCGCTGAGGCGCCCAAAAGGTCACGTGCGCCCACGTGACCCCAGGGCGCTGAGGCGCCCAACGGTCACGTGTGCGCCACGTGAACCCGGGGCGCTGAGGCGCCCAACGGTCACGTGCGCCCACGTGACCCCGGGCGCTGAGGCGCCCAAAAGGTCACGTGTGCCCACGTGACCCCGGGGCGCTGAGGCGCCCAGTGGTCACGTGTGCGCCACATGACCCCGGGCACCATGCGCCCACATGCTGCGCACACGTCTTTAAGACGCTTTCCCCCCCCTTTTTTATGCACTCCACACTAAATGTGTCTCCCCCGTAAAAACTCTGCGGGGCCCCCGATACATCCAAACCCCCTTTTAAAACACAACACGGCAAATTGAGTTCGCATGACCAGTTTAACCCGTCAATCGGAGGTTCCCTCGCTCCAAAGGCGAGGGGTGGTTAACGGCAGCTTAGTCCGCGGCTGCCGGAGATGCGGATCCCTACAATCAATAAACTCCGGCCTACCCTAGGCAGGGGGAATCTGTAATGCGCCTGACAAGCGCGCGCGTATTCTCATCTCAATGGGGTGACGAAAAACACCCTACAGCCACTACTAGATAACTAGTGTTATATTAAGTATATTATTATGAGCTAGGAGAACATCGTGCATGTGATTTCTACTCGCAGATGTTTTCTACTCATAAGTTGGCAACTCACCCCCGTTGTGCCAAATTTTCTTCCAGGTTTCGATGCGCAGGTTTTCTTGGCGGCTTGCTGGCACACCATTTCATTCAGGGTGATTGCTTGGTAGATTGGTTCACTTGTATCAGGACCGCCGTTGTACTTTTATTATTTCATTTGTATCTAGTAAGCTCCATCAACTAGACTTGTATTACTTGATAGATTTAGAAGACCAGTTTTTTATTCTTTCGATCTTAGAGTCGCACTTGTATTATTATGGTTTTCTGACGGTTTTGATGGTTTTCTTTGAGTTTGATTCTCGCCCTTCGGCATTGTATATTATAGTGCATTGTGTGGTTGTATCCGCCATTTGGCGTAGAACTAGCTCCCGTTTGGGGATGTCTTTTTATTGCTTGTATACATTATTCTTGTTTGTACCCGTTTGGGGCCGGTTTTTACAAAGGAGACTCTGCCGAAATTTTTGAGAAAATTTGATGTTGCTTTTAAACATGTTTTCCTACACTTCTTCTTTTAATTGGTTTAGATTTCTGGGTTTCGGCTTGCTTAGATTACGCTACGCCTCTACACGTTTTGTAATTTAAGTACCGGTCATGTTCCGTACCTTCGGGGCGTGACAATAAAATATATTTGCTCAACACTCATCATAACTTTGAAGTTTTGTGCATTGGAAGGGATATTTCACATTGTATTAGAGCAGCCCATGTTCGATTCGCATCGGACGCGTATTAAATGCGGATTTATTTAAATTAAATAATACTGCCCAAATGACCTTCGACCTGCCGGGATGTGTTAGAATATAAAATATATTTTCTCAACACTCTTCATAATTTCGAAATTTTGGTGCAGTGGAAGAGACATTTCACACTTCCAATTCAATTTTGTTCCATTTTCTCAATCCCCGCTTGGAGAATTAATCAACATCACCTATCTTTATTTTTATTTTTGAATTCTAGATCCATAAGTCAGAGAAATCGATATAAACTCTACTATTTAAATTTGATATATCCGTAGCCGTGTTTCAGAGGACAAGTAAAAAGAGTTCCAGGTTATTTCTTTAGATGGATATAAAATATTTTTGAATTAGGGAATCTTAATCGGCTACACTCTCTTGTGAACACTCATTGTGTATTCTTCCTCCTCAAATGCATTGGATCAGGACACTTTTAAGTTTTCACTATTTGCTTTCTTCTCGTTTATTCATGTGAAAGATTGGAGCCGTACAATGCATAAAAAATCGGACAAAGGGCACTCGAGATTAGTGAGGATCCAATGAATATCGATCCTTGATATTTTACAAGTTTTTAACATTTTCACCGTATGTTAACGTCATTTGTCTAAAGTGTTTGCAGATGGATTAATGCTCGACATTCATTTTGAAATGCCCGTAATTTTTGTTACATATCAATTCGGAACATGCCCCTTTATTTGCTTTATTTATTTAAAAATGTAACTTTCGGCTTATAGATTCAAAGCAAGTTACTATCATACTAATTTGACATATTTCAGCCATCGAAATACAAGTCAAGGAGAGAAACAAATATTCAATCTAAAGCGGTAAAACGGGCACCCTTAAGGAAAGATCCCGGCTAGTTAACTGGTGTTATACCTCCGGTAACAGTATTGTAGTAGACGGTGACTCAAGAGATCACGAGGGAGAGGGAGAGAGAGAACCGGATGAATGATATTGGCTTGTGGGTTTGCGGTAGTAGAATGCCTTTCAAACATGGATTACAATCTGCACAAAGTTTTATCGATACTATATGCAAAGAGCAAATACAAGCAACAGTAGAATGCCATTCAAAAATGGATTCCGATCTGTCCGAAGTTCTATCAATGTTTTAGGCTTCAATTGACAAATTGAGAGTTCCCTCTGAATACAAATTTTGATCCTCACTCAGATTGTAAATAAAAATACCAGCAGTTGCTCCAATTTCACTGCTTTAGAAGAAGAATCAAAAGAAGAAGAGGTATATATGAAAGCTCATTATTTTTTCTTTTCAAGTTTATTGTTATGTAATTCAAAATATGAAGTCCTTGGATATAACGTTGTTGTGGAATTGAGTATTCCAATTCCATAGAACTTTTTTTTTGCAACAGGCCGTAGCCGGGGAGAGGGGGAGGGGTTTGGGACTCTAGGCCCATGGGAACTTTCTTCCAATAATTGGTTGAAAAATCTCTTTTATCGTTGTAAATGGGGGTTTCGAACTCAAGACCTTCCATCCAGTGGGAAAGTGTCTTTGTCGCTAGAGAAGAGCCTCTTTTTGGCAATTCCATTGGACTTGTTTTTGTAATTTCTATTGGTGAATGATTGAGAAATGTATTTGTTATGTTACAGAAACCATTTCTTTTTATTTTTTATTTTTTGGGCCTTCATAAAGAAATCCAAGGGCCCAAAATGTTTTGGTACAAGTTGATCATGTCCATCTCCATGTACATAGCCTTAGTTTTTCCCTCCATTTATTTTGGGGCTGGCCGGTAAGTCATAACCTCTGCAATTTTTGTAGCATTGGCCCATAAAACACATAATACAACACATCCACGCATAAGCACACAACACACACATGCATCCAGGAGACCCACAAATTTATCCTGAAAATGTTAATTTGCGACCACTTCCCCTTCTGAGGTTTGAACTCCGCACTCTTCCCAGAAGAGGAAGTGCCCTTACCAACTGAGCTATAGCTCATTGGTAACATGACCTTAGTTTTGATAACGCTAAAATTGAAGTAATAAAACTAGAAAGAACCAATGAGCAATAGCTCTGTTGGTATGGCACTTTCCCTCTTAGGAGAATGCGGGGTTTGAATTACAAAACAACCAAAAAAAAAGACTAGAAAGAAATACAATAGTAAGCTATAAAAATGACTAGCTCTTTACAAATGCCATGTATGTGAAATTATTTTCATTTTAAATAATCATTGAAAAATAATATAAGTTTTCCAAAATCCATGAAAGCTATTTTTCAAGTTTAGAAAAATTTTATTGATTTTGATGATATATAATTTATCAATTTTTATTTATCAAGAATGAAAAATGGTATTTTATTTTTGAATAAAATATTGAAGGGAAATACATATATAATATTGTGTATATATCTCACTTGCATTTTAGCCCCTTAATATTTTATTCTGAAAGAATTAAGTAAAATAAATGAAAGAACTCAAAACAAACCCAAAAGGAGAGTCTTTCTCTTTATATTAAGTAAAATACAAGGGCTTGTCTTGATTTGTTACAGTCAAAACTAGGAAAAAGGAAGTGCACCTTTAGCTTTTAACCCTTCTGTTTTCCATTGGATGTTAATCAGCACATTTTCTAAACGGAAAAATAGTTTTAGGCCCCTGGAACCAAAGTTGATAGACTTGGCTTCCTGCCTTTAAAAAGTTGGACAAAAGACCGCGAGCGATACATATTTTTCTCTTCTCCTTCTTCTTGACCAAAATGAAAGTCCGCATACCTCCGCATTTTATGAAACGGAAGTTTTAACGAAACCTTTATACATATATTTTTCATGTTTGAAAGCCTCTGCATTATTTTAATCCTTTGAACAATTTATCAAATATCCATAATGCCCTTTTCTTTCTCTTCCTGTGTCCCATGTGTGCTCACGTTAACCTTTCAAAAGACCAAACTGCCCTTTTCAAAACTACTGCACACACCATATTAACGACTGCACATAGGTGTTATATCTGACACGAGTAAGCAAGTAAACTACCTTAAAATTCGGCGAAAGATAGCAAGCGTGTTCAGATGGATCGGTTCAACGTGTTCCTTCCGATTATGTTCGTTCCAAACACCGTGTGAGATGACTAACCTTAACACCCACCAATGTGCATTGCATTGACTACTATGTATAACTATGTATACCTATGTGTAGTAGTTTGAAAACGGCAGTTTGACTATTTGACTATTGAAAAGACATGAGCTAACATGCATCTGGGAGGACAGAGAAAAACATTATGGGTATTTAACGAATCAGTCAAAATTCTGAAACATCAAATCATTAGAAATAGTATATATTAAAGTCTTTTGACGACTTTTTAAACCCGGGACCTAAACCTATCACTTTTTCAATCCCTAAGACCTAGAAACATTAAGTAACTTTTCTAAATGCTTG
Source organism: Agapanthus africanus (assembly GCA_030015575.1). Taxonomy (NCBI): domain Eukaryota; kingdom Viridiplantae; phylum Streptophyta; class Magnoliopsida; order Asparagales; family Amaryllidaceae; genus Agapanthus; species Agapanthus africanus. The sequence goes on from CM057348.1 coordinate 53,797,997, forward strand.
GTTAACAAGAAAAACGCCCCTTAATTTGTGTGTATAAATTGCACTTCAAAGACAACAACCAATAAAACATCATTAGCACACAATTCCATAATTAGCTGCGAGTAATTAAAATCTTTGATTAATTAGATCAATATCGATGGGTGGTGAGAAGAAGAATGCAACATGGAGCTTGAGAGCATTATTAGCATCATGGTTGCAATTCTTCTTTTCATAACCCATTAACTAAAATAGCACATTGTTTTTCATAACCCTATGACAAAAATAGCTGGTGTTTATATTTGTGATACTTTTGCTAATATCTTTAGACACACCTACTGCATTTTTACAACAATCGCATTATGTTGCTTACATTGTGATTATTATTTTTTGTTAGTATATTTTTTGTAATACATTTTATTGCAATATACTGTATACGATTGTTTATTTACATATATTAGGTTTGTCTTTTTAAATCCCTTTGTTAATGTTTTTTTCTAAGTTCACTTGTTTAAAATCAAATTTTTTAATCATTCACGATTGTTTAAACTCTTGCAATACGTTGTAGTCTATATTTTTGTGCTTGTTTAGGTCCATTTAGGTGCTATTTTTTTTCTAATTTATTTTTTCACCACATATCATATTTTAATAGAGTCTGCTACCTGATTTATCTGTCACCATTTTATATGTTAGTTTATTTTTGTTCACATGTTATACTAGATTCATATGTTAGATTTTTTCTGTTGTTGCTTGTTATAATTTTTTATTTGTTTGTAGCTTTTAATTTGCCAATTTATTCTAATTGCCTGGTTTTTTTTTTGTTTACACTCACATCTACATGTGTCATTCATCTATCATTTAACTTATCCTTTGCATCTTATTTTTTGAATCAGTCGCATCATACAACCATTCATATGGCTAGCAAATCGATCGCTTCTGAACTGGCTAAGTATTGGATATAGGCTCCCTCAAGGAAAATAATGTAATTGATGGATGACCTATACGAGAGAACGATCTTACTTGAGATGATAGTATACTATCTGATTTGTCCTTATCATTCATGTGAATACGTTTTACTCGTTATCACGTATCGCTAATACATAATGATAAAGCTCGTAGGATATTTTCTTGACCACGAGGATTATGATATAGATCATACTAGTGGGGCCTGAGTAGTTTATAAGCATATCCTTGAAAGTCCCTAGTCGAGAGAGTATCGAGACTGGATATCGATACTCCAGATTAGGCTAGTGTATACATTTCTTGACCCCGACCGGGGCGATGGTTGATCCCATAACTATTGGTATCTGACACCAAAGATTATAAACAGATGCTCATTAGATGAATAAATTACACTGGACGGACTCATTTGGGAACTCTTAGATGGTATTGTACCTATCGTCAGATAGCAGTTCTCATGCGACATGAGTACATGGTAGTCTGTAAACCTAAGATCGTCATAGTTTCTTGTGTGTGTTCCCACTGCACTTAAATTACTACCCTACTACGGCTCTACTGAGTTGTGTAAACAGGTTTTAGTTGGGTGCAGTCCCGAAGCACATGGAGGTAGTGAGCGATTGAAGAGATTTCGTATTTCCCGGTATAGGGAGTCGAGGTCGTGCTGTGCCAGATCGACTATAACCATAAGTTCTTGGTCAAGGCAATTGAGATTTATTGGTAAGTGTCATCAGTAGTTTCTCGGATTGTTATGAGTTTATGATCGACTTGACTTATTGGGTTATTGGGAGTCTGACGGTTTTCACCTCCTAAACCCGGTATACGACACTCTTAGACGAAGAGACCGGACTGTACGGTGATTGTCACTGATAGACTTTGCAAGGATTAGATGAGTTTGCTCGTTTACCTTCTTTTGATCAATACCTGGGTAGCCGTTACATGCAGCTAGTACCGCTGACGTGCTTGTGGGTTATGGATATGATCTTAAGCTACTGTCAACGTATTGTCGAGTCTTTAAAGTCCCACACAGAGGTTTTCCAGCACAGGCAAAACGATGTAGGGCACTTATAGTGTAACGACCCTAAAAGTCCTATACACTTTTATTGATCCAATATTTAATAAAAGAGTGTATTTCTGTGCTGGTTTCGAGTTATAAGTTATTTTTGATAACTTATATACAGGAAACTCCTTATAGCTCATTGGTTAAGCCTTTCCTCTGCTGTCCCATAGCATGCAAGTTCGAACCCCATCAGTTCCAATTATTTTTTAACATTTTTATTTTTATTTTTTTCAGAAGCCCAAGAGTTGTACGTGCATTACATAGAGAAACGAAGAGTTGCAAATAAATCAAACAATAAAAACGAGACATAAATACCCAGATGGATGCACTGCACGAACCCTCACTTTTGGACCGCCGGTTTCCTTGTTTTAACCGCTACCGGTGGGTGGAATAACCCCAAATCTCCCCATTTTTTGCATGTGCATCCCTTTAGCTCCCCACTACTTGTTTTTCCTATTTGATTTTCCAACAATTAACCAGAGACCCTTCATTTACCCTTTTACTATCACTTTTAATACATTTTATTATCTTTTAGTTTTCTCTACACCTATATTTTCCTCTATAAATACCAAGCCTATTCCCAAGTTTTTCTCTCAAAACTATACTGAAATTGTACCTCTCAAATACCCTTAAGTTCATCTTTCTCAAGATCAAGGTGAAGACAAACTCTCGGATTCAAAGCATTCAAAAATACTTTCAAGATTCCTCCACTGCTACACAAATCGCGTAGGGGACGTCAGTAGATCAAGCACACCCTCTTAGTCGCAATCTCAGTCTCGGTTCTAAAAATCGAGGTCTCGACTCTTCCGTCTCGTTTGTACGAGTACGAAAGCGTAATCGTAAGTCTCTATCCCTATCTCCTTCCTCTTTTCTCTCCTACCTAGATTTGTAATTCCCAATCATCTTGACTCATCCGTTTGTTACCCTTTTTCACACCACCATCAAAATACGACTTTTGGTGGCTAACTCCACTTTTAAATTTATTATTGTAAAACTTTGAATTATCTTATAATTGCATGTTAATATTAATAAGCAATTTCACTTACTAACATACCATCATTACATGTCATGCTTCACTTTCATATGATATGAATTTAAAATGAATTTGTTAAAGCTACCTTATAATGCATGTAACGCCAAAATACCATGAACTTTAAAAGTGACATTTTTATCGATATCTAGAAATATATACCTCTAGAAAACTCACGGGGTAATGACCTATCCCATTACATACACTATGGTTTCATAGCACAAGATTATAAACATAGGGTTTATTTAAAGAATAATTTTTACATTAAAATACCACACTTGTTTCAAAACGGGTTTCTTTTAAATTGATATTTTAAATTCTTGGCAAATACGCCTCTACAACTCTCGTTAGGGGACCCGCTAATGGACGGTGCGGATTATCGCACATCCTTAAAAAAATAGAGCGAGATGCAGAACTCCTCACGGAGTATTCGGTCTCGAAAGGAAATAAAAATACGGTTTTTAAGAAATACGACTTTTCTAAACAAAAAAATTTAAAAAATTATATAAAACTATGAATCCATATGTTCAATGAAAACATATTATGAAACTATATTTTTAAAAAGAAAGATTAGAGTTTTTAATAAAATACCATCAAGTTTCCAAAAGAGCTAGTTTTCATAAAAATACCATAAACTTTTAAAAACTAGGTTTTTATCACTAAAACACCAGCTAAATTAAAATACACGTTCATAAAAAACTCTAAATGTTATAAATCACTCTTGAGATTTATTTTTAAACTATATTAAAGTATTTTTCATAAAACCCCATCAAGATATGCAAAACAATATTTTAAGAACTATAAATTAATATAGGCTTAAGCGGTATCATTTCTCGTGAGTCTCGGGGAGCAAGAGAAAGTAAGTGATTGCCTATTCAGGTTAGACAACTTAACGGAGTTTTCAATGGCTATTATCTTGGAAAAATTACAAATTCTGCCATCCATGTACAACAGTTGCCGATTACTCCCGAACTTAAAAAATTTAAGAACTAAATCTTTTCATAAGATACAAAGTCAACCAGGATCCAAATTTTAACATAAACTTGAACCTTTGATCATGAATCAGAACACTTGAATTTGAATATCCTAAAACTTAAATACTAGAATACTATGACTTGACATGAACTTAACATGAATATCAGAACACAATAGCTGTTATTAAGACTGACTTGACTCAAACCATGAATACAACTTGACATGAATACATGAACACTTGACACGAATACTTGACATTGATATGAACTCAATCTTGCAATTTAATGTATTCATAGATTCGAGTAAGGCTGGTAATTTTAACTATAATTTAGGATACACGGGATGTTGATGTAGTTCAAGTGTGAATCCAATGAAATCTCAAGAGTCGCTCTAAATCATGAATCCATGTCTACTAACACAAGCAAGCTATCATGAGGGCCCGTGTTTCCTTACTCCTAGATTATAGCCTGTTAAATTTGGAATACTTCAATACTAGGTTGAAGTCCCGTTATTAACACTTAATTCGGGTCCGTGGTCCTTATCCCTGGATTACAGCGTGTTGGGTTCGAGAACACTCTTGAGATTGATTGACATTCACCCTTAAACTTACGTTAACTTGGTTTACCCTTATAGAGACCTTTTAGAATACTTACATACACTTCATGTTCACTATACCTACACTACACGACCATACTATACTATGCTCATGTTACTTTTCCATGATATATAGAACTGCATGTTAAATAGAATTGCCATGCTTACATTAAATGTCATGTTTAAACACCATATCTCATAGTTCATTGCTTCATGATATCCATTTTTCTTTGTCATTATACTTTTATACTTCATACCCTTTTTCTTAAGGACTTACCGAGCGAAAGTTCGCTGACGGGCCTTCCACCCACTTTTGTTTCTTGAAATGTTCGTCAGATACTGTGGAGAGTGAGGAGGTGGACACTACAGAGGAGGAGCACGATCAGATCGCGATTCAGGCCTAGACTAGTTATCTTTTTCTTTCAGTTTATGTATGCCACCTATTTAGGCATTTCTGTTCTTATAATTTCCTTTTCAGTTGAACTCATGTATCGTGATTATATCAAGTTTGAATTTAAATAAAGTTGTTAAAATTTAAATCTCATGTTAATTTCTTGTAATTTTATATTGCATATTTTACGCTTAGCGTATTTACTCCGGAAAGTGACCTTCACGAAATAAATACTTTGCAGGCTTGCCACGTCCTGTTTCCGTCTACTGCCAAGCGGGGCGTGACATATAGGGATACGTGCAAAAGTTCGATTAAACACGTGTATGTGATACATGTATTTTAATCGGGTGTTTAATGATATTAGCCAGTATATATATGATATAACTGGATTATTAAATCAAGTGTTGATTTAATAGTTAGATATATAGTTATATATGATATAGATATATATTAAACTAATTCATGCCCACTTTATTATTTCTTCTCTTTAAATATATTTATATTTGATATAAATATAAGTATCATGTTAGCTTATACATGCTAATACATGATTGTTGTGTGTATGAGAATTGCATTGAATACAAGATGAGATTAAAGGATTTACTTATTTAATTTTTTAGGAAAAAGAATGAGTCATTTTCTTTAGTTGTGTGTAGAAACTATGGCTCATTCTTGTTTTACCTAGAATCATAAATATAACTAATATTTTAATCTCATTAGCTTTTGCAAGCCATTCTCATCATCTTCATCTCTCTCTCTCTCTCTCTCTCTCTCTCTCTCTCTCTAGTTTTTCAAAAGTGAGGAAAAAAAGAAAGAAAACGAGAAGAAAAATTAGTGAGCAATTATAATTTACAACCTCACTAATCATTCCTAGCAAATCTGATTAGTGAGTTATTTCATTTTGATATGATCAAGTGAAGGTATAGTTTGTGATGGATTTACCTAAAAGTGGACCATCTTTGATAAGGAGATCACCAAGCAAATTTGTTCTGGACATAATGGAGCCTACAAGTAGTCCAACACAAATGTGGAGCACTTGAAAATACTACAAAGGTTGTAGTCTCTTTAAACTTGTAGAATTAGCTCACTAGTTTTATTGCATGTTGTAGTTGTTGTTCATGATCCTATAGTTTCTTGTAGTTGTTCTCTAGATTTTTAAAATTATCGCTTCCGCCATATTATAAATCCTAATGTAGAGAGCATAGCGAACTTACAGTGGTATCAAAGATGGTCAAATAACTACAACGTGTTTTCGTGACGAAATGAATCCCTAAATGATCTTTTCTCGTTGCGGCATTGAGTTTCCTATAATCAATACATACACGCCACCCAGTTTGGGTGCGTGTTTGGATTAAATCATTAGCCTCATTGGTTATGACCGTGATACCAGACTTTTTAGGGACTATATGAATAGGACTTACCTATTGGCTATCAGATATTGGGTAAATTATACCACTATCTAAGCACTTGACGATTTCTTTTTTTACCGCCTCCTTCATGAAGAGGTTTAACCGTCTTTGTGGGCCTCGGGTTGGTTTAGTTTCATCCATCAAATGTATATGATGTTCAACAATTAACGGACTAATCCCTTTAATGTCAGCCATTGTCCAACCAAATACTTGCCGATTCGATCTCAATACCGTCAAAAGATCGTTCTCTTGCTCTAAAGTTAGAGAAGCAGATATTATCATGGGTAAAGACTCATTCTCACCTAAATATGCATATTTCAGATGAGAAGGTAGCGGTTTGAGATCTAGAGTCGGCGGAGAGACGATAGAAGGAGGGGTAAGGGAATGATATTCGGACTCCCCAAGAGGTTCATAACTTGCATAGGATATTGACTCGGAAAGCACTATTGACTTTTGTGACGAGTCAAAAGATTCGAACTCGGGGGTGGACTCGTCAAAAGTATCGTCTCTATAATGATTTTCTAGATCAAACAATGTCGCACTAGTGTTGTCGAGATCATCATACAAAGTACTCCAGCTTCGCAGCTGTCGGAAGCTATCTCGTTGATGGAACAGACATCGATTAAATGAGCAGAAGGTTCAGATGGTTGACTTCTTAGCTTGTAAATATTAAGCTCCATTTTCATCTTCCCGAAAGATAAGTTCATAGAACCGTTACGACAATTAAAGACAGCGTTGGAAGTTGCTAGGAAAGGTCGACCGAGTATCACCGGGATTTGGTTGCGTGGGTTCGCCACAGGCTGTGTATCTAAAACAATAAAGTCTAAAGAGAATATGAATTCCCCGACTTTGATTAACACATCCTCTAGTTCATCCCTAGGTCGGGCGATAGATCGACCTACCATCTGAAGAGTGCAATGGGCAGGTTTCAACTCTCCTATACCTAGCTGCTCATAGACGGGATATGGAAGCAAGTTAACACTAGCTCCGAGATCAAGTAGAGCACGATTGATACTTTTACCCCCAATAATTATAGATATTGTAGGACAACCGGGGTCCTTACGTTTCTTAGGCAATTGTTGGGTAAAAACTGTGCTCACGTTACTTGTCATGAATACCTTTTTCGGCACTTGAGTTTTTCTTTTCCTAGTGCACAAGTCCTTAAGAATTTTCGCATAAGACGGAACTTGTTGAGTAGCATAAAGGAGAGGGATATTTATGTTAATTTGCTTAAACATTTCCACAACTTTCTCCATTTGTGCGTTAGGTTTGTTGGCCCTCAACCTGTTTGGAAAATGAACTTTATTAATAAGTGTTGGGACCAACATATTTGGAGAAGTTTGTGGGGATGGACTCGATCCCAGAATTAGAGTGGGGATCGTTTTAGATAGATTCGAGAAAATGGGCGGAGTGTTCAAGACTTGGGGAAAACGGAAAATAGGCTTGGAAGAAGATGGGAGATTAGATAGAGTAGGGAAAGAAGTAGAAGCTGGGGTATCATTAATATCACCGACGTGTTCATCAACATGTTCATCCACTTGGTTATCTAGCACTCTTCCCGATCTCAACGTGGTGACGGTACTCACATTATGATTTTGTAAGTGGCCAGGATTCGGTAGGGGTTGAGATGGAAGTTTCCCTTTTTCTCTCGCACTCATCGCAGAATTTATTTGTGCAAGTTGTGCTTTTATCGATTTTATACTCTCACCGTGGGAGTCGGTGGTCTGTGTTAAAGATCGGATAGAAGACTTTATTTCGTCCGTCGATTGCATGGAATGTTTAATAAACATATCCACGCTTCGTTCGAGTGCAGATGAGTTTTCATTCCCGGCCGTTTGAAAAGAATTATTGGCCGGGTTTTGAAAAGGTTGCGATTGAAAGGGGTGCTGACTCTGTGGTGGTGGTTGCTGTTGCTGTGGAGGAGGTCTTTAATAATTGCTTTGGAACTGGTTTTGATTTTGGTTCCAAGCAAAATTAGGATGATTCCTCCACCCCTGATTGTATGTGGAAGAATAAGGATCGTTTCTAGGTCGCTGCTGAAAAGCAGCATTAGTGTGTTCTTGACCTTGAAACGGTGCATTTGAAGGACATTCTTCCATCAGATGTGATGGATCGGAACAGCAACCACATACAGTCTTAGGAAGCGTAACCTGGTTTAGGGAGATTAATGAGAATTTGTTCTCCATAACCTCGAGTTTCTTTTGTATTGCTGTCATTTCGGCTTTTATGGCTATGGAACATCGAGCTGATGGATACCTCCCCTAAAAGGCGGTCTAACGCTTTCCCACTGCAAAGTGTTTTCAGCAAGATCTTCCAGATATTTCCAGGCTTCACCATCGTTTTTGGACATGAAATTGCATTGACACATGGTTTCAAGCATCTGCTTTGTCGCTGGATTAATGCCCTCATATATAATTCGGCACAGATCCCATCTATATATTCCATGATGAGAACATTGGACAAGCAAATTTTTGAACCGTTCAAAACACTTCCAAAATGGTTCATTAAGAAGCTGGGTAAACTGGTTGATTTCGCTCCTAACTCGGGCGGTCTTATGATTGGAGTAAATTTTTTTAAGGAATGCTATCACGAATTCATCTCAATTGGTAATAGAGTGTGCGGCAGTACTATAAAGCCATTTTTCTACCAAGTCGCACAAAGTAAACGGGAGAAGACGCAAGCGCATAGCATCCACAGACAGTTGTGAAGCACCCATAATTGCACATACGTTTTCGAATTTGGTGATAAAAACGTATGCGTCTTCAGACTCGAGCCCGTGAAATTTGGGCAACAGGTTGATGTAGTGGGATTTAATTTCAAAATTATCCTCGTTGGCTGGTGCAATGGATAGACAGGTAGGAAGTGGACCGCGTATAAGATAGCATCTCTCTTAGAGAGAAATGCGCGATGGATTCTGCGCACCTACGGGCGGTGGCAGGGTGGTATTATAATTTGATGGAGTACCGTCCATCTCGGTCGATGTGGTGGGTGGTGGGGAAAAAGAAAATGAAGAAGTACCGATTTCGGAGTCGATAGCCGAAACGCGGACAAGACGGGCACTAGAATCCCGTGTCCAGCCAAGCATGCACTAAATGGTTTTAGCGCAAGTAGCAGCGTGTGTGTGATTTAAAATTTTTTTGTTTTTGAAAAATTGGGACTCAAGATAAATCACACAAAAATGCACAAACAATCCTAGAACTAAGGTTACCTAGGTCAAGTCTTTAGACCGCTCCCATACTTTCAAAAGACAAACCGCAGGATCAATTTTATACCACCTCTTTACTACTCTTGTGGCCAGGTAAGTGCCAGGTAAGTGGAAGGTATCCGCTATACGAATCACCGAAAATAGTGGGCCTAATTAAATAACCGCTTGCCTTAGACACACCTGTCTAGACACAACAAAAGTAATGCGATAAGCGATAATTACTTACGACCTTCCTCTGTCCTATTGAGCGCGACAGTCCTTAGAGTCTTGTCTAGATATTTTTTTAAAAATTAATATAGGGTTGATGCGGATGCTCGTTTTGTGATTTATGGAGCCTAGGAAGGGTGATGAAATCCCCACATAATCTGAATTTGGTCTTTGCCCCTTAGTGTCCATATTAAAATATGCAAAAACAAACCGCAAAACAAAACTTACAAAAAGATTTTTCTGCAGCGATATTTTGCAAAGAATTCTGCAGAAAAGATGTTTTATTGGATTTCAGAGGAGAGAAGGAGTTGAGAAATATACCAGAGAAGTTTGAAACCTTAGTTCCCTAAATGCGCCGTGTTTCCGCCGCTATTTAGCCTTACTGTCGCGGTTCCGCCGCCGAAAGGAGGGGTCTCGTGAAGATTTTTGCTACGTGGCATCCCTTTGCTCCTCTAGATCTTGATGAATGTTTCCGACTCTCTGTTTTCTCAAGTCTGTGACTCCAGATCCCCTTGCAAAATTCACACAATAATTGTTAAATATAAAATTTGCAGTTTTGTTTTATTTATGATATTGATCGAATAAGAATTCAACATAAATAGTAAGAATAAAAAATAACGGTGTCGCGTGTAGCTAGACCGAGATGAGTACGGATCGTTCTCAGGGAAACGTTTAATCTTTTAATCTTAATTTAGACCTGTTGAAAAAGGGAAAGAATAAAGAACGGTGAAGAATGGTTGTAGATTCTAGATCCACGTCAAACACGGATGCAGAATATAGATCTAGATTAACTTTGGATGTAGCTTTTATATTATAAGGAGGCTTATAGGGTTCGTTAAGATTTAGTAGTCATGGATGATTAATTAAAAATTACTCCTCTTATCCTTTAATAAATTTAAAACTAGATCGACAGTGATGCATGTAGATTAGGCTTTCTGGAGGGAAAAGGGTTCCCACTCTTAACCCCTATCTTGACATGGATCTCCGTTCATGTCTAACCTTTACCAAAACAATCGTTAATCTAATCTCTAATCGCGGTCGTGGCTCCCAATGAATTGGTAGTGCATCCGATTAGGATGTTAATGATTCTTTTGGTAAAGTTTATAAACTTTACCAAACGTAAAAAAGTTTAAGGATTTTCATCATCCATTAATCTACCCTAATCCTACGAAGCCTAACAAGCGGAGAATTACCCGCGCATGTTAGGAAAAGAAAAGATAGAAATCATGAAGAAAATAAAATGCAATAGAATAAAACTATCTTTATTAATCAACAAGATCAAGTACGCTTTATTCCTTTAGAAAATGATTACAAAACCCTAGTTTGCTTCTCGATCTCTTCTTAAGGAGGTAGATGAACTGTCGATGATCAACGATGATTCTTGAGCCGTCGTGGACTTCGTGATCGCGTCGGTTTGATGATTTTTCCAAGAGGCTCTCGGTCCTTATTTATAGTCACAGTGCCAGAACCCTGATTTCCTAATATGGTAACTAGTTGTTAGGATCCCAACCTGAAAATCCCAAGCCCTAAATCTTCATACGTGTGGCGGTACCGCGACAATTTGGTGAGTTTGGTCGTGGATCCGCGGTGGATTAGGAGGGTCTTGATTTTATATTTCTGTTGGCCTCTTTTGGTGACATATGTAGACTGTTTTGATATCTGGAATTTTGAAATCATCTCATAGTCTCTGCCAGAATATCTTTTTTCGATTTACTTGAATATTTCGGCAGATTTGATCTCGCCAACTCGAATTTTCTTTATTTCAGTCTTGATATAATTTCTGCACAATAACTAAATAAATAATATTAGTAGAATTTGTTTTTATTGAGATATTATCTTAACCATTTGAAATGATATTATAGTTTTAGAAAATTGGTTAAAGATATTTGATAAGGTAAGCATATTTAAATAGACTAAATATTATATAAATATTATATGCTTATATTTTCCTTTATAATATTAATTATAATATATAAACACATGAAAATAGTATTTTTACAGATAAACCCTCATATGTGTCATATTTATAATAAACATCTTTTATTATATAGAAATAGTAAGGAAAATGTCATATCAAATGCATAATATTTTCGACTGAACAGCGTTCATAGTTTATGAGTTTGTCATAGAGCTCATCGAAGGTGATGGGGTTATTACGGATTCGGATATCAGCTACGACTTCTTTGAATTCATGTCCGAGGCCAGTAAGGATGTGGAGGACGAGATCATCTTTAGGAAGGGGGTAGTTGGCGAGAGCGAGATCGTCGGAGATAAATCGTATCTCTTGTAGGTACTCACTTATAAAGTATGAGCCGCGATTCGATCTCATGCTTCCTTGGATGAGGAAACAGAGAAGATATGGGGCTGAATTGTCTCGACGTAGCTGCCGAGTATAGTGTTAAGAATAACTTGATCTTGACGGTACCATTGATGGTAGTCTGGATTTTCAACATGCTTGGTGGTATCGTTGACGTTGGTGATGGTCATCGCAGGAAGGGATTTGGAGCCGTCGATGTGACCAAGAAGATCGTGGACGATTAGGGCTGATTGAATTTGGAATCTCCACACGGTGCAGTTTGTGTGGGAAAGTTTTGTTGGAAAAGGGAATTTGAAGATGATGGGAATTGAGTTTGGAGAGAAAGCCATGGATCAAAAAATTGAGATTTTAATCGCAAGGCTCTGTTACCATATAATAATTTGAAGAAGATGCAATTTAAAGTTTGAATTTAATTGATTTGTATCGAATCTCTAAGGTGTGTATATACACTTTACATGATGAAGAAATAAAATAAAATCTTTCCTTACAATAATAAAATGTTTTCTAACAAATAAAATCAGAAAAGTTATAAAAATATTTGTAACCACAGAAATCTGCATAATATTTGATTGTGCCAAGGTATAAAAGAAAAACAAAAACAAAAACAAACACTGAGGTTCGGGGGGGGGGGGGAGGGTATGAGGGAGAGGTTGGGGGTTTGGTATAGGTAGAAGGATGTTTGAAGTCAAACGGGCCAATTTAAAATTTTAACCAAAAATAATCATATAGATACCTTCTGAAAAGGACGTGAACGAGAAAAGGGAGAAAAGGGAGAAAAGGGAGGGAGATTTCAAATATTGAAAAGTGGATGGCGTGGTATGTTGAAATGATGAAGAAATTTATTTGAGGTTTTTTCTTATTTTTATAATCCTTTCTAAGGAAAGGCTATCAAATTAAGGATATTAGTTACATCCTTCTGCATTTTGATAGAGATAGATATTGATTTCTATAGACGATGAGAAGATGCCGGTTAAAAGCATGTGAACCTTACATGATGGTCAACAAAACAAGAAGGTAAGTTTAATATTTTCAATAATTCAACTTGTACAGGATACTTGGAGCAGCTGTTTATGTATGCTCGTATTTTAAGGAAAAAATATTATACCTCCTGCCGCAATCCACCATTTCGCTGGATTTAGTCCATTTTTAGGATATACATTACAACAGAACAGTCGTACATCATTCGAACCGAAAATGTACGGTATAAAAATATGTTATTTTGTTGGTTGTTGCCAAAATAATCAGCCGCTCGAGAAACAAAAGATATGTTATACTCTAAACAGCTACTTGGAAAATAATCGAGTCCTCAATTCGACACAGTCAAAAGGGGAAAACATTGTAGCATTTGCTTAGAACTCTTCAATATTTCCGTTGGATCTTAATTAGCACGTTTTCTAAATGATTTAAAAAAATATATATTTGGGGAGAAATATAAATGCTTTCTTGGTCAACAAGAAAACACCCCTCAATTTGAGTGTATAAATTGCACTTCACAGAGAGCTCAGAGCCAATAATCATTAATACAACATTTTTACCACTCAAATTTCTTAATTACTAGCTCTTAGTGATTAAATCTAGAAATGGTTTGTGAGAAGAAAAATGCAACATGGAGCTTGAGAGCATTATTAGCATCATGTTTTCCATTCTTTTCTTCAGGGGGCGAAAAAAGCAATGGGAAGAAGAAGACAGCATCTTCATCTGTGGATGCCCAGATCTCTGCAGCTAAGCATTTCTCTAGTGCCCATAAGATTCAATTTGGGTGAATTTTCTTCGCTGTTTAATTTCCCATGGATGTATGAAATTCTTATTTCCTGACCGTATAAAATCGTACTATCGATGGGGAGATACACGGACGATAATCATACTGTCCATCAATTTGATGCGAACAAAAAAATAGAAAAAAAAAAGACGGATTCCTTTGATAGTGGTGGATGGATGATGGATTATCTTAGTGGCTATACGCATGATAAGCCCTGAATGTAATAAAGTTTATATGCTAGCTTGCTAAAAAGATTATAAATATAGTAAAGTGTAAGATATATATGTGCTTGTGAGAATAAGAGTGAATCCTTATGCTATTATATGCAAGAGAGAGTTTTAATTGTCGTTCTGATAATCATAGACATGTTGATTTCTTGCATTGTGAAGTAGGAAATGTTATATATGGATTGTGTTTGATATATTTTTTGGTTGACTTGATCGTGGAAATAGTTAATATTATAATGCTGTCTTTAATATTGTAGCTAATGCCATCAGGTCTTTTCTTTTCATAAAAGAATTTTAGAAATTATAAATTGCTCTCCGATCTTTTTGCGAAACCAATTCTTTTCATGCTTGCAGAATAGTAGCATTGTTCTTGCTAGTACAAAATGTAAAATAGTTTTAAAGGCCCAAATTTAGTTGTGCTGAAGTTGAACATTTTAAAGATCGATCTTTAGATTGCAAAAATAAATGATGGGCTCAGATTGATATATCGCATAAATGATCAAATTTATAAAAAGATAATTTAGCATTTATGGAATCACTGTTCTAAGCCTCGAAGGCTCGAAATAACCGTGCTCTCTTAAATACATATTAATTCCTCTATATTAAAAATAAGAATCCATGTACATAAATAAATGATATACATGATGCCCGCTGCAATTAAGCGGTTTAGCTGGATATACTTGAACAGTCACACATCATCCTCTTGAAAATTTGCTTCATAAAAAATATGTTACTTTGATCGTTGTTGCCAAACCAATCTGCTGGATGAGAAAAAAATGAAAACAAATTTGTTTTTTGCTTATCTTTACTGTTATAACTAGAAAGCTTGTGATTCTCTTCGTCTTCTCAAAACAAAAAGTTAAAATTTTAGAAATATCCTTCACCTTTTTCTTGATTATAGGGATGTCGACTCCTCTCTCTCTCTCCCTCCCTCTCACTCTTATTAATCACAAAAAAGTAAAAATAAAGGCAAAAGCATGCGTTTGAAATTGGAGAAGTTGTGTATAATCCTTTTATATTTTTTTTCCGCATCTTATAAATTCCTTATCTATGGTTATTAATATAGATTCAAGCCTTCAAAAATAATATTAAATATAGTTTTATCATGACGTAGTTAAAAAATAATATTACTAAATTCATTGGTATATAATATCTTGAATCCTTAAGAATGACTATTAGGAACTTTCAAATATTATTTTTTCTACGGCAAATCTTTAACGGGCATGTTAAACAGAAATAATCTTCTATTATTATAATACAAACTCTATTTTTTTGGGACGGAGGTGGGAACCATCTGATTGATTTTATTGTTTACATAGACATGGAAGCCGTATATTTTTTTGACAAAAAAATATAAAAGTATACAAAAATCCACTTAATCTTGTCCCATCAGTGTCTATCCATGTTATTAACCATGTAAACAAATATTTTTATCTTTTTAGGATTTTCCTGTAAGCCCTGACCTACACTCACGCACACCACATCCCCACACATATATGGGATCCATGAAATAGCCCCGAACAAATATTTTTATTTTTTTAGGACTTTCCTGTAAGACATAACCTACACCCATGCAAACCACACACCGCCACACACATATGAGGTCCATGAATTAGCCCCGAAAACATTAATTTATGGTCATTTTCCCTCGTGGGGTTTCTTGATTCAAACCCTGCACTTTTCCCATGAGAAGAAGTGCTCATACCAACCGAGCTCGCAAAAGAAATAAAATTAATGTACATGCCCACATGCCCACGTGCAGCAAATAATGAAATATCATTACCATATGAGATATAGATTGCATTCTACTTGATTTTTTAAAATAAATTTTGTACCCATAATTCTGCAAATAGATAAGTTCCAATTATTATAAAGTTTGTTTCATATATAGATAGAGAAGAGAATTAACCATTTCTTTTTCTGAACATGCATTAACCAAAATAGCAAATTAAATTCCAGAGTGATTATGCCAGATTCATTTTCTTCTTCTTATTGTTTTTGAGCTATTCTTATCATTTCATTAATATTATAGTTTTAGGTAATCTTCCTTTATCATTTGTTTCATATATAGTTTTAGTTCATCAAAGAAACAAAACCATGTCATTTGTCTACCGAAATGATTCTTTTTATATTCAAATATATGCTATGATATTCTGATCATCATGGCAAAGTAATTAAAAGCACTTTTCTTTGGATTTTATTAAGTTGGTACTTGTTTTTGTAAGTTCGCTATGCTCTCTACAATAAGATTTATAACATGTTGAAAGTGATAATTTTAAAAATCTAGAAAGCAATTACAAGCAAGCGTAGGATCATGAACAACAACTACAACATCACTACTACAAATAGGGGTTGCCCCTACGGATAAAGGAATCCGTAGGGGCAACTATTGGTTTGCCCGTACGGATTGAACCGTAGGTCCCTATACTTGGCCCTACGGTTCTCTACAATTAATTTAAAAATATTTATTCGTAATTTGATATTTGGCCCTACGGAGCCACAAACAAAGGACCTACGGTTATGTCCGTAGGGGCATATATATGGGTTAATTAATAATAAAAAAAAAGCACAGAAAAGCCCTCCTTTCCAAATCCTTATCATCTTCTCCCGCGCCTCGCGATTGATTTCCTCCCGCGCGCGCCTCGTCGACTTCCTCATCGCCTCCTCCGCCGTCTCCTCATAACATCCTCGTCGACTTCTTCCAGCGCCTCGATCCCGAGCTTCGTCGACTTCCTCGTCGCCTCCTCCGTCGTCTTCTCCACCGCCCAACAGGTTAGTAAATCTCTAATTTTTACTTCTAATTTAATGCTTTTATTTCTCTCTTTTGATGATGTTAGGTTCAGGGCAGGGTTCGGGTACGGGTGAGGGTTAAGGTTAGGCATCGGGTCAGTTTAGGTTAGGGTTAAGTTTAGGGTTAGGGTTAGGGGTCGGTTGGGGTTGGGGTTAGGGTTAGGGTTAGGGTTCTGTTGCGGTTGGGGTTAGGGTTGGGGTTGGGGTTGGAGTTGGGGTTAGGGTTGGGTTCGGAATTGGGGCTGGGGTTGGGGTTGGGGTTAGGGTTCGGAATTGGGGTTGGGGTTGAGGTTAGGGTTGTTTTTTCTTGAAAACAACTCTTGTTGTGTGTGAAGAGAGCATGGCGAGGTGACACGTGGAGAAGGAAAGCCCGATGGGGGGAGGGATAGGGTTATCACATGGAAGCTCCAACTGCTGCCCTGCACCAATGAGGTGGCGCCACGTGGCAGTAGAATATCTGAGGGATTGACCTGCTTTGAAGCTGACCTCATAAAAATTGTATGCGGAAGCTAAAGCTAACTTTGGAACCTGCCGGGAGTTTAGATAACTGCAGCCGTCTCCTGCTTGGTAGTGTGATATTGGAGTTAGAATCACTGAAGTTGACGTACAATCAGTTCTTAAGAATCCAATCAAACCCCTTTTTCATTTTCGCTCCATGTTCGAAGTTTGCATAACTTATACATTCGCTAATTAAGTGTATTAACTGATATGCTGATTCGAAAACCAATAAACAATACTCACAACTTGGTATGATATCTTTTTTCTTTTGGATAATACTCATGACAATAACTTGGGTTTCAAAACGGACCGAAGATTGATGTTGGGGTTGGTGTTGGGGTTAATTAGTTGCGTTTAGGGTTATGGTAATTAGGGTTAGGGTTAGGGTCAGGTTTAGTGTTAGAGCCTAGGGTTAATTTGGGTTAATTAGATGGTAGGGTTAATTTGGGTTAATTAGTGATAATTTGAAAGGGTTATGGTGTTGATTAGGGTTAATTTGGTTAAGTTTGGTTTGATTAGGGTTAATTAGGTTAATTTGGGTACATTGGGTTAACTTTGGGTTAATTAGGGATAATTTGTGGTAGGGTAACGATTATGGTTAATTGTGGTTAATTAAGTTAATTTGGATTATTTTGGTTTATGGTGCATTAGTTTATTTAAGAGGATACAATAGTTCATTGCAATAGGATACTCGATGATAATGTAAATGTACAATTTTACCGTAAACGCAAGAAAAATTTACCCTAAACTTGAAATTTCGAACCCTTAATAACGAAACGTAAACGTAAAACCTATTCATGTTAAATGTTCAAGTTAAAACCAGTATATAATACTCGATGATAATATGAAACTTTCATATTCTCATCGATACTCATATATGAAACTAAAAGCGCCACTTAGTCCCCGTCTATCGGTTAACATACGTTCGATATTCGTCGTGACATAGAACTATACGAAGGTTATTAAATATCGGACGGTATAGCTCGATACTAGCAACCGTTGTATAGTCTATGTGACGAGAAGATTCAATCATATGATAACCGATAGATTTGTCCCGTGTGGACAAGTTAGGAATGTATAAAGCAAACACCTTCATTCACTTGTGTTTTCATCCGTTTCGAGATATTTCGTCAGTACCTTTCCGCTGGTTCTCCGTGTACAAAGATAGATTAGATGTTCATTTCAACGTTGTTTCACAGCTTTGAAATGATTATCTATTCTATTACAGTGTACTCGGAGAACAGCAGGGAGGTACTGCCGAAATTTACTCGAAACGGTTGAAAGCACAAGCGAATGGGTGTTCGCTCTATACATTCTTAATGGGATAGAAGCCTTACCCCCGACAGCCGAAACACACACATACAACAAGAATACACAACAAACGCATCATTAGAGAGTGATTCAAGATGTTCAAGTTAAAACCATTATATGATACTCGATGATAATATGAAACTTTCATATTCTCATCGATACTCATATATGAAACTAAAAGCGCCACTTAGTCCCCGTCTATCGGTTAATATACGTTCGATGTTCGTCGTGACATAGAACTATACGAAGGTTGTTAAATATCGGACGGTATAACTCGATACTAACAACTGTCGTATAGTCTATGTGACGAGAAGATTCAATCGTATGATAACCGATAGATTTGTCCCGTGTGGACAAGTTAGGAATGTATAAAGTAAACACCTTCATTCACTTGTGTTTTCATTCGTTTCGAGATATTTCGTCGGTACCTTTCCGCTGGTTCTCCGTGTACAAAGATAGATTAGATGTTCATTTCAACGTTATTTCACAGCTTTGAAATGATTATCTATTCTATTACAGTGTACTCGGAGAATAGCCGGGGGGGGGTGCTGCCGAAATTTACTCGAAACGGTTGAAAGCACAAGCGAATGGGTGTTCGCTCTATACATTCTTAATGGGATGTAAGCCTTACCCCCGATAGCCGAAACACACATGTTCCCCTCCGAATGGCGGCCAAGACATGGACTGTCTTGCCTGAGATTCGGGGCAGATGCTAATTGGTGCTATCCGTCCACCTTTCCGAAGATGCCAAGTTGATTTATGGCACCGTGTATCGGAGGTTTAGACGGATGCGGCCGATGTAGCAGACTTCATCAGATTCCCCCTCGTTTGAGGGGTTTTTGATTGTGGGGACGCTCTTCCCTGCAGGCGCAAGCCCCTGCAGTTAATTACGCTACCGCATCGCGGTAACAACTTTCTCCTTCTCCAGCTGGTCACTTCGTGTCGTGGGTGTTTGTTTTGTTTGTGGTTGCCCGTGGATTGTATACGGAGACTATTTATTTCGTCGCCCGTAGGACGTGGATTAGTCCAAATCCATATTTTCTTAGATTTGGGTTTGGCGTTTTGGTTTAAGGATACGTTAGCCATTTTTGAGGCTAAGATCAACTTAAACGTTTGTTAAGGATACGTTAGTCTAGTTTGAGACTAAGATCAACTTAACGAGATCGTTTAGATCCGACATTGCATGTATGGCCATCGGGACCCGTCACCTCTCTGACGACGTTGAAGGATTACAACGACAGGTGTCAGAGGAGTTCAGAGATGTACCCTTGAACCAAAATTGATTGGGGGGGATTCATAGTCCAATTTGGGACTAAAGTCTGTGTGAAGGTTTAAGGATACGTTAGCCATATTTGAGGCTAAGATCAACTTAAACGGGATCATTTAGATCCGACAAAAGAGCATTTGGAGGCTCTATTGTTCCAGTTTAGGGACGTGGTGGTCCAATATTAGTTTAAGGACGTTTCGGTCCATCGCCAGTTTAGGGACGTGGGGCTCCATGCTCTAGTTTAGGGACGTGGTGGTCCGACATTAGTTTAGGGACGTTTCGGTCCGACATTAGTTTAGGGACGTCTCGGTCCGATATTAGTTTAAGGACGTTTCGGTCCAACATTAGTTTAAGGACGTTTCGGTCCACGAGTTTAAGGACCCCGCAGTCCGTATCCATGTGTGGTCGTTGAGACCCGTCGCCTCTCTGACGTCGTTGAAGAATTACAACGAGAAGTATCAGAGGAGTTCGGAGATGTACCCTCGAACCAGAGGTAAATTGATTTAAGGGAGCAATATCGCTCAGTCAATTTAATTTGAGGACTTACGGCCATGATTGGGCTAAGTCCAAAGTATTCAACGCCTTTTATTTGTTTTTGGTCTGTTAGACCTGTGTTAAGGTTTGGCCCATTTTTAAATAATGCATTGCATTATTTTATTTTTTTTGTTTGGGCTCTGCCCATAAAAGATGCAGAGCATTAATTTATTTTGGACTCTGCAAGGCATCTGCATAGCATTTTTATTATTTTGTTTGGGCTTTGCCCATTTATAAATGATGCAGAGCATCAATTTAATTAGGCCTGTTTGGTCTTTTAATTGGGCCTGGCCCTTCAGGAAAAGAAATGCATTGCATTTGTTAGGCGCTTTGCGCCAATTACTGAGCGCAAACGCTTGTGGTGAGGACACGTGTCATGCTTTGGTGAGCGCAAGCGCAACAGCGCGCTGCGCTGTTGCGCTGCTGACACGTGGCGCGCTCTGGTGAGTTGCGCCAATTCCAGAGAGCAAAGCTCTATTTCAAGAGCGCGTAGCGCAAGTGGTTCTATAGCAGACACGTGGCGCTCTCTTAAGAGCGCAACAGCGCAGTTTGGAAGTGCAAAGCACTAAGAATCTTTTAAATTCAAGAACAGAAGTGCAAAGCACTGTTGGATTTCTTGATCTAATTTAGATCAAAGGAAAAGATAAGTTTTTTCTTATCTTAAAGAACCAAAGGTTCATGAAAAAGTGCAAAGCACTATTTTTATTTTATTTATTCATTTTATTTAGTTATGTTTAAAGATCAATGATTTTGTTTTTAGATCACTGATCTGTTCATAAGAGAATTTTCTCTTCTTTCAAAGGTTTTTACCTTTTGTTGTTCTTGAGGAGTTCTCAAGAGTTCTCTTCTTTCTTTTTTTTTAGAAAAATGTTGATGCCTTTTAATTGAGGTCTGGGGTCCTTTTTATAGTGCCCATAAATTAGTTAAATTTGTTAAAGAGATCTTTCTCTGAGTGATTTGGGGAATTTTCCCCACCGTTGGATCTTTGATCCAAGGGCTTCTGCTTTGCAGAAGAAAATCTTCTTGTTTTAACAAGAAAAGAAAAGATTTCTTGAAATTTTAATTCTGTTTGGCGCAGATGCCCCAGCGCGTGACACGTGTTGCGCAGCGCGCAGCGCACAGCGCAGCGCACCTGCGCTGACACGTGTCGCGCAGCGCACTGCGCGAGCGCATCTGCGCTGACACGTGTCGCACAGCGCAGCGCAACTGCGGTGACACGTGTCGCACAGCGCAGCGCAACTGCGGCGCTGACACGTGTCGCACAGCGCAGCGCAACTGCGTGAGCGCATCTGCGCTGACACGTGTCGCGCAGCGCAGTGCATGCGCAACTGAAGCGTTGCTTCCTTTATTAGAGCTTTGCTCTGATTGGGTGCGCTGCCTTGGGCGCTGCGCTGATGCATCTACGCCTGACACGTGGCGTGTTGCGCGGCGCAAATAATCTGAAGCGTTGCTTCATTTATTAAATTTTTAAATTTTCAAAGCAGAGTTTTGCTCTGATTGGGGAAAGATGAAGCGTTGCTTTATCTCCCGGCTCGGAATTTGAACAGAGCTTTGCTCTGATTGGGGTAAACAAATGCCCCCCCACCGTTGCGCTTACGTGGACCCAAACGTGAGCGCAATGGTGGCGGAATTCCAACCGCCGTGACAACTTTCGGAAGTCGAAGAGGCACTTGATGCCTATAAATAGGACCTTTGGTCCCCCACAGATGCTTATCATCTTTCAGATTTTCAAAAAACTTCAGAGCTTTGCTCTTGCCTTTAAGAACTCCAGAGCTTTGCTCTCCTTTCCAAAGTTTTTAGAAAAACTTTAGGTAAAATTAATTCTTTGATTAAATTAATTTTAATTAATCTTAACCAGCAGAGCTTTGCTCTCATAGATCTTTTGATCTAAAGAGATCCCCATTAGGGTTTCACTAGCAGAGCTTTGCTCATTTTCAAAGTTAGAAACTTTAGGTATAAATCAAATTAATTTAAATTAATCTCAGTCAAAGAGCTTTGCTCTCACAGATCTTTTGATCTAAAGAGATCCCCATTGGGGTTTCATTAAGCTTTCGTTCATGGGTTTTAATCCCTGAACAGAGCTTTGCTTTCTAGGAATTTAGCCCTCTATGTATATTATTTTTCTTCTATCGCTAATCTTCTTGTGGTATTTCCTCCAAGCATAATGGCGGTGCATCTATACAGTTTGCACGAGTTCATCACCTATGACGATATCCGCGCACAGGGTCGTCAACAAAACCAGGAGTTTACGGACGCTCAATGTGCAGAGGTTATGGGTCGTCTGAACGCAAGCGGTGGTTGGCTGCTACCCCGTCGTTCGGCTCTTTTAAAAGTCATGCTGGGACCAATATGGAGAGCACTTCCGGGTCTTCACGAGGCCTTGCCGCTCAACGCGCTGGATGATGCCGAGGACAAGGTGCATTCAGTGTACCTGACGGGGCTGATCTCGAAGAAATGGCGGGACAGCCTCATTGACATCTTACATCAAATCTTCCAGCAGACGACGATAGTTGCTGCTTATCGAAGGCCGGGAGGGCTTGCCGATGATATTGACACAGAGGAGCGCGAGAGGCTGCGCATAAGAATAACCAGAAAGGCCAGAAGGACTCTGGATGGCCTTACTTTTGACTTTCTCAATCCGTGCCCTGGATCTGAAGTTATTCCATTGTAATAATATTTTTCGTTCATTGTTTTTTTTTTTATGATTGTAAGAATTTTTGGCAATATGAATGGAAACTTTTTATTTCAGCTTGTCTTATTTCTCGTCCTGAGTCTTCTTGCCCATGCATGAATGAATGTGTCTTGAACGCTTGATCAAATGTAAATCGGATGCTCTTTCTGTTGCTTTTCCTCTTTCTCAGCATGTCGTCACAATTAGCAGGTAATAGAGTAAGCTTCTTGATTTCTTCACGAGATAGCGAGGGCTTAGGCCGCAGGTTCAGATCTGCTGTCTAAGACTTTTCAACTCTATGAGCCGTGAGGGTCTCATAGAGACTTTTCTCCCTACGGATCGAGAGGATCTCGTAGGTGGGGTTTTTCTCCTTAGGAATCGTGAGGATTCCTAAGTGTGGTTTTCTCTTGTAAGTCGTAAGGATCCTACAAGAGAATTTTTCCCTTTTATGAGTCGAGAGGACTTGTAAGCGGTTGTTTCCCTCCTTGTCGAAGTTCGATGTTGGAGGGTGAGACCCGTGGATGGTATGCAAGAGACCGTTTTGGGCCAACTTGCAGGGTCCCAGTGCTTAGGAAACAGGCTTCTTTTATGCCCACTGCCTAAGGCTTTATCTCACGAGTCGAGCCGCCTCAATAATTTTTTTCGCAAGTTGAGACGAATCGAGCGTTTCTCGCAAGAATATCTTAACGTCGCATTTAACCTCTGCTCTTTACGACAGAAGCTCGTTGGTGGTACTTAGGGTTTTGGCCATTGTACCGTCGCATAAGCTGATATAGTTCTCGATAGGCAATCGTGCTATTCGAGTAGCCCTGCGACTGCCGTGTCTCTGATCCCTTCGGGGGCTGGATAAGACGTCTTTAAGCAATCCTCCTTGGCAGTTTGACCGTCGGAAGAGCAAGCGTTAGGAATTTGCCATGTCGCTTTTTACTTAAGGTTAGGCTTATTTTGGTGAGCCCCGATGAGTCATAACCACTCCGCGTTGGTGTGGGGATGATCTCCGATAGTCTTTCGGGCTTTATGTGAGTTGCCGTCAAGACCCTGAAGCTAGGAATTTGGCTTTTGCTTCGTTTGCTGGCATTGCGTCTGCTGTATCGAGACGAATGTTGCGGTGGGAACTAGGGATTTTGCCGTGGCTCCGTTTGTTTGATGACGTTGTGTCTGCTGTGTCGAGACGAACGTTGGGGTGACATCTCGTCTGCTGTATCGAGATGGACATCGAGGTTGTCTCTAGGTTGCTTGGTGAACCGCCGAGGTTTGGAACTAGGGATTTTGTCGTGGCTCCATTCGTTTAATGACATTGCGCCTGCTGTGTCGAGACGAACATTGGGGTGACATCTCGTCTACTGTATTGAGACGGACGTCGAGGTTGTCTCTAGGTTGCTGGTGAACCGTCGAGGTTTAGAACTAGGGATTTTGCCGTGGTTCCTCGTTTAATGACGTTGCGTATGCTGTGTCGAGACGAACATTGGGGTGACATCTCGTCTGCTGTATTGAGACGGATGTCGAGGTGGTGACCATTCTGTGCTGGTGCGAGATGATCTTCGATTATCTTTCCGGTTTTATATGAGTTACCGTAAAGACGTCGAAGCTAGGAATGTGGCCTTCGCTTCGTTTGCTTTGGTGTGTCCAAATCCTGTTGGAGGAAGAATGCTGGGATTGACATTTCGTCTGCTGTATCGAGACGAACGTCAAGGTGGTGACCACTCTGTGCTGGTGCGAGATGATCTCCGATTGTCTTTCCGGTTTTATGTGAGTTATCGTAAAGACGTTGAAGCTAGGAATGTGGCCTTCGCTTCGTTTGCTTTGTCACGTCCGAATCCCTGTTGGAGGAAGAATGCTGGGGTTGACATTTCGTCTGCTGTATCGAGACGAACGTCAAGGTAGTGACCACTCTGTGCTGGTGCGAGATGATCTCCGATGGTCTTTCAGGCCTTATATGACTTGCCGTTAAGACCTTGAAGCTAGGAATTTGGCCTTCGCTTCATTTGCTCACACTGCGTCTGGTGTATTGAGACGAATGCTGAGGTAGAGCTGGGATTTTGCCGTCACTCCGCTTTGTTTCGACCATGGGGTCTTTTGTTAACTTTGCATGTACACCCTGCTGGACTGTGAAGGAACGCCGTTGTTGACATTGCGTCTGCTGTAACGAGACGCATGCTAAGGTGGAGTTGGGATTTTGCCGTTACTCCGCTTTGTTTCGACCGTGAGGTCTTTTGTTGACGTTGCATCTGCTTCCAGCTGGACTGCGGAGGAACGCCGTTGTTGACATTGCGTCTACTGTATCGAGACGAATGCTGAGGTGAAGCTAGGATTTTGCCATCGCTCCGCTTGTTTCGACCGTGAGCTCTTTTGTTAACTTTGCATGTACACCCTGCTGGATTGCGAAGGAACGCCGTTGTTGACATTGTGTCTGCTGTAACGAGACGCATGCTAAGGTGGAGTTAGGATTTTGCCGTTACTCCGCTTTGTTTCGACCGTGAGGTCTTTTGTTGACGTTGCATCTGCCTCCAGCTGGACTGCGGAGGAACGCCGTTGTTGACATTGCGTCTACTGTATCGAGACGAATGCTGAGGTGAAGCTGGGATTTTTCCATCGCTCCGCTTGTTTCTACCGTGAGGTCTTTTGTTAACTTTGCATGTACACCCCGCTGGATTGCGAAGGAACGCCGTTGGTGATCTCTAAGTTGTCGATGTTGACGTCGAGACCCTGAAGCTCGGGATCTTCGTTTGCTTCATTTGTTGACATCGTGTCTGTAATATTGCGACAAATGTCGAGATGGTCTCTAGGTTGTCTATGAACCGTCGAGATTTGGCTTCGCTTTCTGATGGAGCCTGTTGGGAAGGTATGGTTCCCTCCTTATCTGTGCCCCTGGATTGTATACAGGGATCGATGTGATTTTACCTGTAGGGCAAAAAGTTTCATTCTTTCATTTTTTTTATTCTTTCCGCGATGCTCTATCATTTCAGCTTTTATATCGCGAAGGTCGCGATTGCCCAATCGTTTCGGCTATTTTTCGCGGTGCCTAATCGTTTCGGCTGTTTATTTTGTTTTTACTCGCTGCTTTTTATTGCGAGTTGCCCAATCATTTCGGCTGTTTATTTTATTTTTACTCGCTGTTTTTTTATTACGAGTTGCCCAATCATTTCGGCTATATATATATTTTTTTTTACTCGCTGTTTTTTATTGCGAGTTGCCCAATCATTTCGGCTATTTAATATGCATTTTCAGCTCGCTGATTTTTATCGCGAGCGTAGAACTTGGAATCTGGTGCCAATCTCAGCATCAGTATCGCTACAACCGGAATATTGCGAGGAGCGAATCATCATCTTCCATGAAAGGACTTGGAATTTGATACCGATTTAGGCATCAGTATCGCTACAACTGGGATATTACCAGGAGCGAATCATCATCTGCCATGAAAGGACTTGGAATTTGATACCGATTTAGGCATCAGCATCGCTACAACTGGAATATTGCCAGGAGCGAATCATCATTTGCCTCTGTCGATGTCGAACAAAGGTGGCTTAGTAAACAGGATTAGGATCCCGTCGACTAAGGCTTTTGACTTCATGAGCCGTAAGGGTCTCATAAAGGTGTTTCTCCCTACGAGTCGTGAGGATCTTGCAGGTGCGTTTTCTCCTTAGGAATCGTGAGGATTCCTAAGTGTATGTTCTCTTATAAGTCATAAGGATCTTACAAGAGTGTTATCTCCTTATGAGTCGAGAGGACTCACAAGGGTTGTTCACCGTGTGGACATATCCCCAGTCACGGATGGGACTTGGTTAGGGAAATGTTTATTCGCGCCCGTGGATTGTATACAAGGGCCAATATAGGACCATTTGTAGGGCAATATCGAAAGTTGTAGGGGTTTCTTAAGCACAGGTTTAGGTCTCTGTAACTTAAGACTTTCAAATCCTATGAGACGTGAGGGTCCCATAAGAGAGTTCTCCTTACGAGTCATGAGGATCTCGCAAGTGTATTTTCTCTTTAGGAATCGTGGGGATCCCTGAGTGTGTTGCTCCCTTGTGAGTCGTAAGGATCTCACGCGGGTGGTTTCTCCTTACAAGGTCGAGGGGGCCCTGTAAGTGTCTTTTGACGAGGTTGCGCCCTTTCGGGTTTTCACAAACACTCGCCGGTAGTCCTGCTGTTTTTACTCACGGAGCCCTTTCGGGTTTTCATCCATGCCCGTTTTGCTTATGGACATACCGTTTTTTTTTAATTTTCTTCTTATATTTTTTTTTATTAACGAGGTCGCGCCCTTTCGGGTTTTCACGAACACTCGCCGGTAGCCCTGCAATTTTTACTCACGGAGCCCTTTCGGGTTTTAATCCGTGCCCATTTTGCTTATGGACATACCGTTTTTTTTTAATTCTTTTTATTCTTCTTATTTTTTCTAACGAGATTGCGCCTTTTCAGGTTTTCACAAACACTCGCCGGTAGTCCTGCTGTTTTTACTCATGGAGCCCTTTCGGGTTTTCATCCATGCCCGTTTTGCTTATGAACATACCGTTTTTTTTATTCTCGTCAGCCTGAGAATGCTGCGGTAGTAGTTTAAAAACATTTCGGTTATTTGCAAGTTTTAGGACATTGCGGTCCATCATTAGTTTAAGGACATCTCGGTCCGTTGTTAGTTTAAGGACGTTTCGGTCCGTTGTCGCCGTATTTGAGGCTAATATCTGGTTTATTGACTTTTCGATCTATGAGTCCTTCTCCATGAATGAACATGATGCCCCCGGCGTATCCATCTTCTTCGGAGCGTGCGGTTGTGGCGGACTCACCTTCCAGTTCTCAGACAGCGCAAACTTGCCCTGTTGGTATTGGTCTTCAACCCAGTTTTTGAAGACGTAGCAGTCCTCGATCAGGTGACCTACTGTTTGGTGGTAAGGGCAATAATTAGGATTATTAACATCGCCTGGCCGCAACGGACGTTTTGGACCCGGCAGATTGATGAGTCTGTCGCACATTGCCAACTCGAACAGTCCCCTTGTTTTATCTTGCGGAAACGAGTAAGGACGTTTCAACTTTTCCTGGAGGGGTTGCCGCTTGTTGCTTTGGCAAGCAACCGGTCTAGGGTCACCTGATTGTTGTTGAGCGCTGGCGACGAAGGCCTTTTTTCCTTTTCTTTTATCCTTTTTGTTCGCTCCGTTGTTTGCGGGGCCGGGATTCTTTCCGAGTAGCATGCGATTGAATGGCTGAACGTTCTCGCAGCTTCTCAATTCCTTTATTTTTGAAATAGATTCCCCGAGGGAAGAGTTGGGGATAGCTTCTTCGTCAGAGTTGCTTCCAAAGGTGATAATTTGCGATACCTTAGAGTCGGCTATATGGCAATCGTCGGCGACTCTTTTGCGCTCATATATCGCATTTTTCCGATGTCCACAAGCTTCACACTTTGTCCCGTCGAAGTGTTGCTTTTGAGCGACATACCCTTGCCACCGACAGTTAAAGGATTCGCAGTCTTCGGTAGGATGTATGATCTTCTGATGATATAAACAGAAGTTAGGGTGCATCTCTGCCTCAGCGAGAGTATTTTCTTCAGAGGGCGGTAGCTTCATTCCTACTGACATAGCTTTGGCGAACCTTTTCCTCGTCTTGAATTTGTTTTTATCCGCAGTGGATGGCTTTTGATATGACGTGAATGCCTTGGCTTTTTCCAGTATGGCCATTTTACGCTCTTGATTGGCTTTTGCTTTCAAACGAATTTCATTTAGGAAGACATCGATCAACTCGTCTGATGGCTGTAGAATCTCTGGCTCAGGGTTCGCCATTGATTTCTCAGCGCAAGGAGCCTCCTCATCATCCGTCAGTGAATGAGAAATCACATGACAAGTCGCTACGTAGTCTTCGGATTCATCCGATAAGTTTTCTCCATCGTTTTCATCCTCGACGAAAGAACAAGTTGCCCCCAGCGTGTCCGTTTTCTTTGGAGAGTGTGGCTGTGGTGGGTTTACCTTCCAGTTTTCCGACAGCGCGAACTTGCCTTGTAGGTACTGATCTTCGATCCATCCCTTAAAGACGAAACAATCCTCAATCGGGTGACTTACCGTTTGGTGGTAAGGGCAATAATTGGGATTATTAAGATCGCCTGGCTGCGACAGACACTTTGGACTCGGCAGATTAATGAGTCTGTTGCGCACGGCCAGCTCGAACAGTCTTCTCGTTTTATTCTGAGGAGACGAGTAAGGACGTCCTAGCCTCTCTTCGAGAGATGGGCGTGGACGCACGTTGTTTTGGCGAACGACCGGCTTTGAGTTGCTCGACTGTTGTTGAGCATTGGCGACGACGATCGCTTTCCCTTTTCCTTTCTCATCTCGGGAATCTGATTTTGGAGGAGACGGTCTATGGCCTATCTGGTCCATTTGGGCTAATTTGTCAATCAAGGCCTGGAAGGTGGTCGGCCTGAAGAACATCATGAATTGTGAGATGGTCGCCTGCGGATCGAGAGTACCCACAAACATGCCTACTGCAGGAGCCTCTTCTATGCGTTGTTCGCATTTCGACCATAGGTTCCGCCATCGTGTTGCGTATTGGACTCATGTTTCGCCTGACCTTATCCTGGCATTAATCAGTGCTGTTATCGGGGTGCGTCCACTAGCACTCGCGAATCTCTGTGTAAACAGCAGCTCCATCTCCGTAAATGTCTTGATAGAGTCATTTGGGAGTTCAGAGTACCACTCAAATGCCGTTTCCGACAGGCTGCCAACAAACTGGCGGAGCAGCAATTTATCATCACCTCCAGTGTTGCCGCACATGGCTCTAAGTTGAGCGACGTGCTGATGCGGATTTCCCGTTCCCTTATATACGTGGAACTTAGGGATCGTATATCCCGGCGGGTAACTAATTTGGTCATACCATCCCGGGTAGGGTCGTCCGGTTCTAGCAATTTGCCCAGCCGCTTCATTTTCCTGGTGAGCTCGTATTTGCTGAGCTATATGGTCATCCAGTGCGGCCTTGGAAATGGTTTCTTCCTTGGCTGCTGAAAGAGCTGGAGGAGGATTCGATGTCTCTCCTTTGTCATCTTCAAGGACAATCGGAGGATCTTCAGCAGGAGGATCTTGTTGGATCATCATCCCTACCATATCTTGGAAGAGAAGTGACATTTGTTTTATGTTAGCCGCTTGCTCTGCGGCTTCTTTGTCCTTCTTTTCGAGGACTCTGCGTAAGAAGTCAGCATCAGTTTCTTGTTCGTGACGCTGCTCTGATGATGCCTCTGGGCTTTCTTTTGGCTCGGTAAGTGCGGCCATTGTAGTCAGCATCTCTTGAAGCTTCTGCTTTTGCTGTTCTTGAGCTTTTGTCATGGATCGGGTGAGCGGTCGGTGACCCGTCGAAGCACGGCTTTCCTTCTTTCCGGAAGCCATATAAACGGTGTGCAGCACCATGCCCCCGGACTTGGGGCGTTTGCGCTCTGCGCTTTTACGGTTCGCCATGTTCACAGGGGCCTTTTGCGGCCTCCTTTTCTTTTGAGTGATTGACGTTGAGGGAGCCGTCGCAGTGGGTACCTGAGTAGCTGTTGCTTTTTCTGGTCTGACAGAGTAGTCTTTCTCCTGCCGAACTTTCATCTTTTTCTGTCAGCGGAGATAGTCTTGATCCATCGCGGAGTCTTGGACTTGACGCCAGATCTTGTAAATTTCAAAGGATAGCCGTTGAGAGGACTGTTCTGGCTTGGCTTCTGCAACATTTCCCACCGGGGGAGGGGATCTTTTTAGTACGGCGGTAGGAGAGTTTCTGCGCACCGTGTTCAGCAATTCAAAGCTGTTCCCGATTGGAACAGTAGCATCGGTCTCCACCGTTGGAGCGGGTGGAGTAAGTCCAGACGGAGAGATGCCCCCAGCCTTTCTTACTCGGTGCCAGTGACGACGTCAAGCATGTCGTGCGGATGAGATCACCTCCGTTGTTGGATAAGCTTCTTCATGCCCCCTGCTTTGAGGAGAGACTGTTATTGGTGCTAGCCTATCAAAGACTGACGCCCGTTGAGAAGCAATGTTTAATCTGTCAAAGACAGACCTCTGAGCAGGGGAAGCAGCTTTGAGGACCTCGCCTGGAGCAGCAACCGGAATGGCCAGCCTTGTAAAAACTGACTTCTTGGAAGGAGGAGCCTTTCCAATGATTTCGTCCGCTTGAGCCGGGATAGCTATTCGCTTTGGGATGACAGCTTCGGGTATCATGGGTTTGCAGACGTTCTGGCCCAGTCTGTTGAAAACTAAGGTATTGAAGCTGGGCGACCCGTTGAGAGGGGTCGCGGCAGTGGTAAGCCGATCAAAGACCGACTTCTTTGGGGCTTCTTTCAACGTCATTGTGGCATTGAAGCTCAACGGTGGGAGCATGGTCCCGAAGAATAATCCAGTGGTGTCCTGAGTTACCTGCTCCACTGGCATCTTGAAAAGGGAGGCCGCTTGTGTTAGTTATATGTATGCCCTAGAGGCCATTACTGTACATTGGATGTATATTGTAGTGGATGCTTGGACATATATAGGGAGGACTTTCTCGCTCGACATGATAGTATGCTATCTGGTTACTCTTTACCTTAACGTGTATACTGATTGTCTCTCTGTTACATGTTGGTAAAGCCCTTAGGATGTGTACTTGACTACCTGGACTATGATGCGGATCATACTAGTGGGGACATGGTAGTCCATAAGTACATCCTTCAAAGTCCCTAGTCGTGGGTGTATCGAGACGGGGCATCGATATACCAGAGTAGACTAGCGTGTACCTTCTCGACCCATACAGATGGGCGATGGATGATCCCATATCCATTGGTGTTTGACATCAGAGATGATATACGGGTGCTCAGTAGAGACTGGGTACACTGGACGGACTCGCCGAGAACTCCCAGATGGTATTATACCTTACGTCAGATGGCAGTTCTCTGGTGACACTGGTACAGGTTAGTCTGTAGACCCGAGATCGTCATAGAGTCTTGTGTGATTCCCACTGTGCTTTGATTTCCATCATACCACGTCCAAGAGGGCGTGAAAAAAGGTGGCTTTTGGGTACAGTCCCGAATCACATGGAGGCAATGAGCGATAGGAGGGGTTTCGTCTCTCCCGGTATAGGGAGTTGATGTTGCGCAGTGCTCGATTGGCTATAACAGGAAGTCCTTGGCCAAGGCAGCTTTTGGGATTTACTGGTAAGTGTTACCAGTAGTTTCTCGACCCGTTATGAGCCTCATATCGACACGACTTATCGAGTTATTGGGGTCTGACGTTTACCACCCCTAGACGAGATATGCGACATATCAGACGAACAGACCGGACTGTACGGTAGTGTTACTCGTTGGATTCACTGGAGTGTGAGCGGGCTTGCTCGTTGATCTTCTGATCGCTCAATACCCGGGTGGCCATTACGTTTAGCAGACCGCTTGCGGCTTGTGGGTGTTTGATATGATCATCACCCGCTGCCGGCGTATTGACGAGTCTTTAGAGTCCTACACAGGGGTTTCCTTGCTCAAGCGAAACGAAATAGGAGCGCATATGAGATATGTGCGGGACCGAGGATAATACCAGTATGTGATACTGTATTCTATTCTCGCGATATGTGACATTGATCGGTTGTATGCGATATGGCCGGGTTATCGGATCAAATGTTGATTCGATAAGTTGTTACTATTGATATTAGTCGGTTATATGCGATATGACCGGATCGTTAAATCAAGTGTTGATTTAATGATTTAATGTATAATTATATATTTGATATATTACTTTACATTAACTAGTATTGGTTCACTTAAGATTGATTTTCTCACTTGAAAGTGTACATTGTTTATATGTGATATATGCAAGTGTACATGTTTGTATCATGCTTGATGATACAAACAAGTTGTGTGTATGAGACTTGAACCATATCAAAGGTTAGATTAGGGTTTACTATTTAACTTAGCATATAACAAAAGAGTGTGACTTTGGTCAAAGTTATCAAGCTTCATGAAGCTTGATGAACATTGACAAAGTCAACTCTTTTGTCATTTGTTAAAGATATTAGCTAACCCAACCCTTAACCTTATGCTATGGTTAATTCTCTACATGAGTTAAGCATGAGGGCTTAACTCAACCATGGTGCTATGATTAAAAGGATAAGTGTTCAAATTATTCTTTAGAATGGAGATCATTCTTTCTTCTTCTTCATCTTCATCAAGCTTGAAAAAGCTTGCTAGCTCCAATGGCATCATGAGAAAAAGAGTGAGAAATCCAATTCTAAAGTGAACCCACTTCCTATTTCTTCATCCTCTACCACTTGCCATGTAGTATGGGGTGTTCTCTTCATAAAGTTTTCGACCGAGTGAAGGAATAGCTTGAGTTTGAGTCTCCCCGACGTAGATCATCTTCGGCCTCAAAGTCAATGACCTAGCCCGATCTTTTCTCCGACGAAACCATTTCTAGAGTCCGGGATCCGATGATCGCAGCGGAGGGACGTCAACACGGAGCTAAAGAAGTGGTGGACCGGATCTACAAAGGTTGTATTTCCGTTACACTTTAGTTAAGTTGTTAACTAGCTCGTAGTTTCGCCTAAATTTCTAGCCAACGATCCGTATTAGGGTTTCTCGGCACCGTAAAAATTTAAAATTGGCATGGTTGATGCCTTGTGAGACCTCATTAGCGTGCCTAGGAACCCTACAGTGGTATCAGAGACAAGCTAGAGCCTTAGACGATGCGTAGATGAAGTTTGAAACCCGAACGAACCCGAAACCCTAAACCAAACTTGCTCTCTGGACTTTTTCTAAAATCTGGAGTTTTTCCATATTAAAAATATGCAGAAAATTAAACAGGGTTTTTTATGAATTACTGTGCAAAACGGAGCCCTAACTCCGTCAACCCGCCGCGGAACCGCGGCCTTTCCCCACGTGGCGCGGCGGTTCCGCGGCCGTTATGTTGAATCTTTGACTTTTGTTTGCACAGTAATTGTTATATTTGACTCCTGTGTTTTCTGGATAATTTTAATATTTTATTCAAGAGTTGAATTTTCTGGGGTTGTTTTGGGGATTCGGTATTTCGATTGGAGTATCATATTTTGTCCATGTGGCTTTCCGGATAATTTTAGAATATGTTAAAAGTTCGACCGGATATAAATACCCACTTTTTTCCCTGCCGGAAAATTTCCAATTGTTGGATTTTTCCGTAGTTTAACGACGTTCTAAGTAGTGCAAGTAACGCGATGGTCCCTCTAGAAGACAACAAACCTTAACTCGATTATGTGACCGTCTTGAACTGCCCTTTGAACCTTCGGGTTTGGGGCAGTACGGCGTGCCACATGTGAGGCGTTGGCTTGACCCTTCTACGGCTGGACCGTTGGTACTGAGGCACGAACTGAATGCCGTTAGACTTATTTCGTGCGTTGAGCTGTATCGGGAAAACTTGGGTGTTCGATTGTTCGATCGAAAAGTTTAGCGTTTTCTATTTATCCGGAATGTAATACAATAATTGGAATTCACAAGTAGTTATGAGATAACGGAATGAATATTATAAACATAGCAGATTAGTTTCACTTGATCGGTTGCCACGGAGTTTTGATGTGATCAAAAGTTCGTCGCAATCACGTAGCGTACGCGGATACTCGCCGGGTAAACTTAATAGACAGCCTCACCCCATAGTCCCGACCAAGTGACTGTAGGAGAACCCCGTCGCCGAAAGCATCCGTTTGGGTGCTCACGGTAGCGGTGTTCCGCCTTGGTGCACTTCGACGACGGCGTCGGGGGTGCGGCCGCCTACTAAAGTTTGCGACGAGCATTCGATCAAAATGTCGGGAATCTTGTTGAATTTCCCGACTTAATATTGAAAAGAGTTTTCGATTTTGAGACTAAAATGCGGGGTTTATAATTGTTAGGCATGTGATGTCTAAGGAATTCATTTGATTAGGCATGCGATGTCTATGCAGATTGCGGATTCCAACTGTTGTAGTTTTACACTTTCTTTTCTGTGACCGTAAGTGTAATATGTGATATCGCCGGTTTCGTTGCTATATGTCAACGACAATTGGGATGCGCATATTTACTTACGTTGATGACATGTGATGTTATGTGTTGCTGGATATGTTATATTGGATCGTCGTGTTTGAATAGCCGGGGTTTTTTATGTGAGATGAGTATTTTTCATTTTCATTCATGTAAAAACTTGTATGTAATATTCTTTTATTGGGGCACTTCCAGGTTGCGGAAGATGTCACCCTTTGTATATTATTTACTTTTCCGCACTAGGATAGACCCAAGGAGGGGAGCACAAGTAACCGGGTTCTGGAGTCCAGTGGGAGACCAACTCGAGGAGTCGAGTCCGGGTCTCCTAACTCTAGAATTGGTAGGGTTGCTTGTCGCTCTCGTAGGGGTCTAGGGGTGTGGGTTTGGCTATTCATCGCGACCGTGGAATCCGTGTTTTATACTGGCTCGTATTGAAAACACGGACGTCCTAGTATATCCAATATTTCATATGATTCTTCTGCTGCGATATCTATGATGTGATCATGTGATATGTTCTGTGATGGATACTGTATATAGTATATATGATATATTATATAGGCGTTACTTATGTTTTACACCCGCGCTAGCCCTGCCCCGCTCTGCCGTTAGTTACCTAACCTAACGGTGCATGAGGGGACATCGAGGTGAATGCGGATGGCATAAGTGTACGTCGTATTTATCAGTGATGTTTAGGTATTTAAATGATGGGACTTCATTAATGAGATTAATGAAATAAAAGAAACCTAAGATGTTGTAGAATCGAATTTCAAAAAATAAAACCGGTAGCTACGGTTCTTGCTTTGCACAGCGGTATATGTGATATATCCTGCACCTTATTCGATGAGGAAAGGACCGAGATCCCTTCACCGGGAGTGATTCCTTTAGCAATAACTGGCAGATGCTACACACTCGGTTTGTCTTTTGATAGCTTCTAAAGTTTCTGCTTTGCACAGTGATATATATGATATATCCCGCACCTCATTCGACGAGGAAAGGACCGACGATCCCTTCACCGGGAGTGACTCCTTTAGCAAAACTAGAAAAGCCTCAAAAACACTCCATTTTAAATCATTTGATTCTACAACGATATCAAGTTCATTACGCAATAGGTTTTCAGAAAAACCTGTCGTAGCCCTCCGTCATTTTAGGAAGTAGAGTACTTAGTATTCGTGCTACGTTTGTCGACCTTAGCCGAGGCGTAGTGTACGGTAGCTAAGTGATGTCTTCCTACACCGCATATGATGCGATTAGTTAGGACAGTCATGTGGCTTTGTTGACCTTAGCCAAGGGTCATGTGGGTGGGTCTAATTAATCATGAAATGACGGGTAGAACTTGACTAGTGCTTATGATTTGTTGACCTTAGCCAAGGTCATAGGTGCTAGGGGCAAAATATTATCGGGAATTTCAAGTGTTGAAATTTGCAATGAGATTGCATACCTTCTATGAGATAGTTGGATCCCGATACCCACTGCGAGTAATTGTTACTCCTGGGAGAGTTTTACACATTACAATTAGCCGATCAAGTAGGTGTCTAGAAAGGTGTTAACGAGGTTACGCCTCTGGGAAAACGAGGTTTACATTAATTAGGTTCGTGCGAAAGCACGGGGGACCTCCCTCAAAGTACCGACACTGGCCTGGCTGAAAGATTGGCGAACTTGTAGTGTGTAATTAATCCCGGCTGGTCTTTCCTTTTAGGGTTTGAAGGAAGATTTGATAAAAAGTAGTGGGAGCCATCCTGATTAGATAAAATAATAACCAATCTATTCTTGCAAGAGC
This sequence comes from Agapanthus africanus, assembly GCA_030015575.1. Lineage (NCBI taxonomy): Eukaryota > Viridiplantae > Streptophyta > Magnoliopsida > Asparagales > Amaryllidaceae > Agapanthus > Agapanthus africanus. The sequence goes on from CM057348.1 coordinate 53,834,896, forward strand.
GCACGCTGAGTATTTTCTTCTCTCTCTCTCCAGGTAGCGACCATATCACGCCTTAATCAAGATAATAATACGGAATATTGACCGAACCCGCTTGTTATACTGAGCTGGGGAACATTGGTCCCGCTCCAACTTATAATTGTTATAAGACAGAGCAGGAAATTGGGGATTACCAGAATTCCTGTGCCGCCCAAACGAAGAAAGTGCATATGATGCATCTCCTTCGGGTGTGTTCATTACAAAGAACTGTTTCTCAAATGTCCTCTACGTCCTGGGTATTTGATACCGGATCAGGATCCCAGATATGTAATCTGTTACATAGGGCTACAGATAGGTAGAGAACTGAGAACGGGTGATAAGTTTCATGAGGCAGAAAACGGGGCAAGTGTTGCAGCCAAGTCTGTTGGTCACTGTCACCCTGTATTCCAAATACATTGATTCTGAACGAATGTTATTTGATACCGAACCTGATATACAAAATCATATCCATCTCTTTATTATTAAAGAAATGATAAAATTTTGTATTGATGGATAATGTTTTGAACAATTCCTATATCAAAAGTTGATCGGTTCAGGCACGTTATCTAAAAGCATTGATGTTCTAAATCAAACTACAGTTCTTAGTATACAGAACACACACAAGAGGAAGAGTTCAGAAATGAACGAATCCTTCTTGAGGCTTTGTAGACTAGGTCATATCAATGCGACCCGACTAGCTGAAGTTACATATAGATGCATATTTAAATCTGTTTGAATTTACATCTTATGAAACTTGCCAGTCATGTCACAGAGATAAGATGACCACAGCTCTGTTTATTGGAAACAGAGAAAGAGTTAGTAAACTCTTGGGATTGATACATGTTGATGTATGTAAAGTCCCCTGTCTACATATGCCAAGACCGGTTCTTTGTACTTCATTACATTCTTTGATGATCTCTCGAGACTCAGACATATGTTTCTGTTGAAACATGAGTCCGAACCTTTTGAGATATTCATAGAATATAAGCGAGAAATAGAGAACCAAAATACGGGTATAAGTATTATGTCCTTTGATGGGATCAAGGAGGAGAATACTTGAGCACGGAATTTATGGACAATTCTAAAGGAGAATGAGATTCTCTCTCAGAATTACTCCTCCGTATACACCATAGCACGATGGTATATCGGGGCGGAGCAATCACACCCTATATGATAAGGTGCGCTCTATGATGAGTATTACTGAGTTACCTATTTCCTTTTAAGGGAGTTATGCACTTGAGAAGCTGCATACCTATTGAATAGGGTTCAAATCAAACCAGTTGCCTACCACTTCATATGTGATATGGAAAGGGAAGAGCCCATGTCTTAAGCTAGTTAAGATTTGGGGTTGTCCGGCCTATGTCTAAAAGCAAAATCCGGACAAGCTCGAGGCAAGGTCTGTTATGTAGAACTGGAAATGTTCCAGCCATACAAACTGCAGCTGATGATTTGATAGAACCAAAGGATTCAATAGTAACCAACGAACCTCAGCCTCTCCGCCGATCTAGTAGGGTTCCTCACCCACCTGAGAGATACTTTGGTTTCTCTATGACAGTGGGAGATAGGATTGCATCATGAGATGATGACCCAACTAGTTTCCAGCTGGCCATCAGGAGTGAGACTCTGTAAGAATGGCTGGATGTTTAGCGATCTGAGATGGAATCCTTATACACCAACAAAGTATGGACTTTGGTTGCTATATCTGAAGGGTTAAATCCCCATCAGGAGCAAGTAAATCTTGAGAAGATTACTTGGTGTACATGGAAAAATTGAGACTTTCAAAGCTAGACTTGTTAAAGGTTTTCGTCATTGACCAGGCATGGATAATGATGAAACCTTTTTCCAGTATCTATGCTTAAGTCCATTCAGATCCTACTTGCCACGGCTACATACCATGACTACGATATCTGGCGGATGGGTGTCTTGACTGCTTTTCTAAATGATGATTTGGAAGAGAGCGTCTATAAGTACACAGCCAGAGGGCTTCGTAGACAGTGGGAGCAGCGGAAACGTGTGCAAGATGCTTTATAGGATAAAGCAGGCATCGCGGAGTTAGAACGTCTATTTTGATGTGTTAGTCAAAGAAGTTGACATCTTCAAAATGGTAGATGAACCTTGTATAAACAAAAAGGTAGTAGGGAGTATGGTGACGATCCTCGTAGAGTACGTGGATGACATACTCTTGATAAGAAAGGAGTTTCGTATGCTACGCTCGGTCAATCTCCGCTTATCACAATGATTCTCCATATAGGATCAAAGTGATACCTACTAAATCCTGGGTTTTGGATCTATGAGATAGATCTAATTGGATGTTAGAATACTCACTAGTTGTAGTGAGAAGGTATCAATCGGTCCTGGGGAGAATCACTGGAAAGGTTCCAGAGTGATAAAGACGACTGAATGTCAGTCACAGGCATTGTCTTTACCCTCAGTAAAGGGACGGTATGTTGGAAGAGTTCCAAGCTAGATACCGTGGCATACTAGACGATAAAGGCTCGATACATCGCTACTTAAGATGCTACCAAAGAGGCAGTCTGGATGTATATTTGTTCATGAGATGAACTTAGTTCCTCCCATTGTGTGACAATGGAGTTGTGGCTTATGCCAAGGAACGCCCGTCCCATCAGTGATCCAGACATATTCTAAGGCAGTATCACCTGATCATGGAGATAGTTAATCTCCAGGATGATCGAGGTTAGGAGAGTAGACACAGAGGAAAACACGGCGGATCCACTCACGAAGGCCTATTCTCAGAGAGAGATTTTTATGGGATGGTTGAGTATGAGATACTGCAACCACTGCTACAGATGGCCCTAGTGCAAGTGGGAGATTGTTAGTTATATGTATGCCCTAGAGGCATATTGTAGTGGATGCTTGGACATATATAGGGAGGACTTTCTCGCTCGACATGATAGTATGCTATCTGGTTACTCTTTACCTTAACGTGTATACTGATTGTCTCTCTGTTACATGTTGGTAAAGCCCTTAGGATGTGTACTTGACTACCTGGACTATGATGCGGATCATACTAGTGGGGACATGGTAGTCCATAAGTACATCCTTCAAAGTCCCTAGTCGTGGGTGTATCGAGACGGGGCATCGATATACCAGAGTAGACTAGCGTGTACCTTCTCGATCCATACAGATGGGCGATGGATGATCCCATATCCATTGGTGTTTGACATCAGAGATGATATACGGGTGCTCAGTAGAGACTGGGTACACTGGACGGACTCGCCGAGAACTCCCAGATGGTATTATACCTTACGTCAGATGGCAGTTCTCTGGTGACACTGGTACAGGTTAGTCTGTAGACCCGAGATCGTCATAGAGTCTTGTGTGATTCCCACTGTGCTTTGATTTCCATCATACCACGTCCAAGAGGGCGTGCAAAAAGGTGGCTTTTGGGTACAGTCCCGAATCACATGGAGGCAATGAGCGATAGGAGGGGTTTCGTCTCTCCCGGTATAGGGAGTTGATGTTGCGCAGTGCTCGATTGGCTATAACAGGAAGTCCTTGGCCAAGGCAGCTTTTGGGATTTACTGGTAAGTGTTACCAGTAGTTTCTCGACCCGTTATGAGCCTCATATCGACACGACTTATCGAGTTATTGGGGTCTGACGTTTACCACCCCTAGACGAGATATGCGACATATCAGACGAACAGACCGGACTGTACGGTAGTGTTACTCGTTGGATTCACTGGAGTGTGAGCGGGCTTGCTCGTTGATCTTCTGATCGCTCAATACCCGGGTGGCCGTTACGTTTAGCAGACCGCTTGCGGCTTGTGGGTGTTTGATATGATCATCACCTGCTGCCGGCGTATTGACGAGTCTTTAGAGTCCTACACAGGGGTTTCCTTGCTCAAGCGAAACGAAATAGGAGCGCATATGAGATATGTACGGGACCGAGGATAATACCAGTATGTGATACTGTATTCTATTCTCGCGATATGTGACATTGATCGGTTGTATGCGATATGGCCGGGTTATCGGATCAAGTGTTGATTCGATAAGTTGTTACTATTGATATTAGTCGGTTATATGCGATATGACCGGATCGTTAAATCAAGTGTTGATTTAATGATTTAATGTATAATTATATATTTGATATATTACTTTACATTAACTAGTATTGGTTCACTTAAGATTGATTTTCTCACTTGAAAGTATACATTGTTTATATGTGATATATGCAAGTGTACATGTTTGTATCATGCTTGATGATACAAACAAGTTGTGTGTATGAGACTTGAACCATATCAAAGGTTAGATTAGGGTTTACTATTTAACTTAGCATATAACAAAAGAGTGTGACTTTGGTCAAAGTTATCAAGCTTCATGAAGCTTGATGAACATTGACAAAGTCAATTCTTTTGTCATTTGTTAAAGATATTAGCTAACCCAACCCTTAACCTTATGCTATGGTTAATTCTCTACATGAGTTAAGCATGAGGGCTTAACTCAACCATGGTGCTATGATTAAAAGGATAAGTGTTCAAATTATTCTTTAGAATGGAGATCATTCTTTCTTCTTCTTCATCTTCATCAAGCTTGAAAAAGCTTGCTAGCTCCAATGGCATCATGAGAAAAAGAGTGAGAAATCCAATTCTAAAGTGAACCCACTTCCTATTTCTTCATCCTCTACCACTTGCCATGTAGTATGGGGTGTTCTCTTCACAAAGTTTTCGACCGAGTGAAGGAATAGCTTGAGTTTGAGTCTCCCCGACGTAGATCATCTTCGGCCTCAAAGTCAATGACCTAGCCCGATCTTTTCTCCGACGAAACCATTTCTAGAGTCCGGGATCCGATGATCGCAGCGGAGGGACGTCAACACGGAGCTAAAGAAGTGGTGGACCGGATCTACAAAGGTTGTATTTCCGTTACACTTTAGTTAAGTTGTTAACTAGCTCGTAGTTTCGCCTAAATTTCTAGCCAACGATCCGTATTAGGGTTTCTCGGCACCGTAAAAATTTGAAATTGGCATGGTTGATGCCTTGTGAGACCTCATTAGCGTGCCTAAGAACCCTACAGCTTGGGGCCCATAAGTCACTCCTCCAGCAAGGACCGAGCGAGAGTTGCAGTTGCAGGCAGTGCAGTTCGAAGCCATTGATCTTCTGTTTTCTGCACGGAGCAAGACACCAAATTTTAGTACCTCGAATTCATAGGCAACCACAGTAAACCGCGATTCATTCGCGAACACGACACACGAAGTGTGGAGTGGAAAGTGGAAAAGGTCCCACCGGGCGTGCCAGAATCTATTCCCCTCCGAATGGCGGCCAAAACATGGACTGTCTTGCCTGAGATTCGGGGCAGATGCTAATTGGTGCTATCCGTCCACCTTTCCGAAGATGCCAAGTTGATTTATGGCACCGTGTATCGGAGGTTTAGACGGATGCGGCCGATGTAGCAGACTTCGTCAGATTCCCCCTCGTTTGAGGGGTTTTTGATTGTGGGGACGCTCTTCCCTGCAGGCGCAAGCCCTTGCAGTTAATTACGCTACCGCATCGCGGTAACAACTTTCTCCTTCTCCAGCTGGTCACTTCGTGTCGTGGGTGTTTGTTTTGTTTGTGGTTGCCCGTGGATTGTATACGGAGACTATTTATTTCGTCGCTCGTAGGTCGTGGATTAGTCTAAATCCATATTTTCTTAGATTTGGGTTTGGGGTTTTGGTTTAAGGATACGTTAGCCGTTTTTGAGGCTAAGATCAACTTAAACGTTTGTTAAGGATACGTTAGTCTAGTTTGAAACTAATATCAACTTAACGAGATCGTTTAGATCCGACATTGCATGTATGGCCATCGGGACCCGTCACCTCTCTGACGACGTTGAAGGATTACAACGACAGGTGTCAGAGGAGTTCAGAGATGTACCCTTGAACCAAAATTGATTGGGGGGATTCATAGTCCAATTTGGGACTAAAGTCTGTTTGAAGGTTTAAGGATACGTTAGCCATATTTGAGGCTAAGATCAACTTAAACGGGATCGTTTAGATCCGACAAAAGAGCATTTGAAGGCTCTATTGTTCCAGTTTAGGGACGTGGTGGTCCAATATTAGTTTAAGGACGTTTCGGTCCATCGCCAGTTTAGGGACGTGGGGGTCCATGCTCCAGTTTAGGGACGTGGTGGTCCATATTCCAGTTTAGGGACGTGGTAGTCCGACATTAGTTTAGGGACGTTTCGGTCCGATATTAGTTTAGGGACGTCTCGGTCCGATATTAGTTTAAGGACGTCTCGGTCCAACATTAGTTTAAGGACGTTTCGGTCGAACATTAGTTTAAGGACGTTTCGGTCCACAAGTTTAAGGACCCCGCAGTCCGTATCCATGTGTGGTCGTTGGGACCCGTCGCCTCTCTGACGTCGTTGAAGGATTACAACGAGAAGTGTCAGAGGAGTTCGGAGATGTACCCTCGAACCGGAGGTAAATTGATTTAAGGGAGCAATATCGCTCAGTCAATTTAATTTGAGGACTTACGGCCATAATTGGGCTAAGTCCAAAGTATTCAACGCCTTTTATTTGTTTTTGGTCTGTTAGACCTGTGTTAAGATTTGACCCATTTTTAAATAATGCATTGCATTATTTTCTATTTTTTTTTGTTTGGGCTCTGCCCATAAAAGATGCAGAGCATCAATTTATTTTGGACTCTGCAAGGCATCTGCATAGCATTTTTATTATTTTGTTTGGGCTTTGCCCATTTATAAATGATGCAGAGCATCAATTTAATTAGGCATGTTTGGTCTTTTAATTGGGCCTGGCCCTTCAGGAAAAGAAATGCATTGCATTTGTTAGGCGCTTTGTGCCAATTACTGAGCGCAAGCGCTTATGGTGAGGACACGTGTCATGCTCTGGTGAGCGCAAGCGCAACAGCGCAGTGCGCTGCGCTAGTGCGCTGCGCTGTTGCGCTGCTGACATGTGGTGCGCTCTGGTGAGTTGCGCCAATTCCAGAGAGCAAAGCTCTATTTCAAGAGCGCGTAGCGAAGTGGTTCTATAGCAGACACGTGGCGCTCTCTTAAGAGCGCAACAGTGCAGTTTGGAAGTGCAAAGCACTAAGAATCTTTTAAATTCAAGAACAGAAGTGCAAAGCACTGTTGGATTTCTTGATCTAATTTAGATCAAAGGAAAAGATAAGTTTTTTCTTATCTTAAAGAACCAAAGGTTCATGAAAAAGTGCAAAGCACTATTTTTATTTTATTTATTCATTTTATTTAATTATGTTTAAAGATCAATGATTTTGTTTTTAGATCACTGATCTGTTCATAAGAGAATTTTCTCTTCTTTCAAAGGTTTTTACCTTTTGTTGTTCTTGAGGAGTTCTCAAGAGTTCTCTTCTTTCTTTTTTTTTTAGAAAGATGTTGATGCCTTTTAATTGAGGTCTGGGGTCCTTTTTATAGTGCCCATAAATTAGTTAAATTTGTTAAAGAGATCTTTCTCTGAGTTATTTGGGGAATTTTCCCCACCGTTGGATCTTTGATCCAAGGGCTTCTGCTTTGCAGAAGAAAATCTTCTTGTTTTAACAAGAACAGAAAAGATTTCTTGAAATTTTAATTCTGTTTGGCGCAGATGCCCCAGCGCGTGACACGTGTCGCACAGCGCAACTGCGCGAGCGCAACTGCGCTGACACGTGTCGCGCAGCGCAACTGCGCGAGCGCAACTGCGCTGACACGTGTCGCACAGCGCAGCGCAACTGCGCGAGCGTATCTGCGCTGACACGTGTCGCGCAGCGCAGTGCATGCGCAACTGAAGCGTTGCTTCCTTTAATAGAGCTTTGCTCTGATTGGGTGCGCTGCCTTGGGCGCTGCGCTGATGCATCTGCGCCTGACACGTGGCGTGTTGCGCGGCGCAAATAATCTGAAGCGTTGCTTCATTTATTAAATTTTTAAATTTTCAAAGCAGAGCTTTGCTCTGATTGGGGAAAGATGAAGCGTTGCTTTATCTCCCGCCTCGGAATTTGAACAGAGCTTTGCTCTAATTGGGGTAAACAACACACATACAATAAGAATACACAACAAACGCATCATTAAAGAGTGATTCAAGATGTTCAAGTTAAAACCAGTATATGATACTCGATGATAATATGAAACTTTCATATTCTCATCGATACTCATATATGAAACTAAAAGCGCCACTTAGTCCCCGTCTATCGGTTAACATACGTTCGATAATTTATTCTTTTCAACGACAAACGCACATACAAAGCATATATACGGATTTTCACCTTTGTCAGTAACTATCCCGTTCTTAGATTTCTCAAAATAGTCACCATAACCTATAATTTATATGTTATACAGTCTAACATGGCCCATGAGTACGTCAAAGTTAAGGACTGGATTTATGTGGATTGGCAACAACGTATGCAACCTAAGTTTGTCGCAGGAGTTGCTGCTTTTATTGAATTTGCACGCGCACATAATAAGATCGTGATAGAGAAGATTCTCTGCCCGTGCGATAGATGTGGCAATAAGTACTGGCAGAAGGTAGAATTGGCAGAGCTTCATATCGTAAAATATGGTTTTACTAGACTTTATACAACTTGGAAATATCACGGGGAAGGAGAAGAATGTAGTAATGCGGTAGAAGAAGAAGGAGAACACGATAATGCTGCAGGAGAAGAAGGAGAAGACGGTAATGCGGCAGAAGAAGAAGACTGTAATTTATTTCCATCAGAAGAAATGGAGGATATGGTAGTGGCTGCCCTAGGTGAATCTATTCGTACCGAACATGACATTCCTTCCGGTCAAGGACCGCGTGCGGATAAATATGAAAATTTCATGAATGATGCTAGAATACCAATTTATGAGAATGCAAAGTATTCCACCCTCTCATGGTTCGTCCAACTTTTCCAGATTAAGCGCCTAAATGGATGGAGCAACAAGTCATTCACAATGCTTCTTTCGTTCTTGAAAGATTCTATGTTCCCGGGAAATAACGTGCCCGACAGCTGGTACGGAGTCCAGAAGATGATGTCTGATTTGGGTCTAAAGTGCGAGAAGATTCAAGCATGTCCTAAAAATTGCGGGTTGTACCGGAAAGAGAATTCAGATTTGAAAGAGTGTCCAACATGCGGAGAGGCCAGGTGTCACGCCCCCGCTTCAGAGTACTCTAAGATAGGCACGTGACAGAGCCAACCATGCTACCTGTGGATAGGAAATATCCTTCCACAGTCACATTACGGCTGTAGAGATATCAAGAACAATAATAAACTATCTAACACATGTCCATAAGCCAGAATAAACGAGTCAAGAATAAAATAATGCGGAAGCAAAAGATCCAATACAAGAATAAACTGGAATGTACGTCCCATAATGCGAGCTCACATCAGGAATGAAATGCATAAATAAATCCAAAATACTAACAGGTCCTCACTGCTCGGCCTGCTGACTGAAATACTCCTGCTCGGCCTGCAGTAAAGGTAAAGAATCTGGGCCATGCAAATCCCAGACGTCAGTGCGTCATAATATCAAACAATAATATAAACAGGGGTAGCAAGACATGTAAGTATGAGTATGAACGGTAAAACAGGTATAACAGTAACATAAATAAAGACAGTGAAGGGTAAGACATAGGTGATGTGCAGTGAGTAATCTAGACTGGTCTACTGGGTTAACTACTCTCAAGTCTTGAAATCAATTTGATGAATCATCGATGTAACTCAATAGTATTCCGTGCGTGCCCGGGACCATGGTCAAGCGGGCTGAATCCGAGACGTGCCGCTAGGCAGTAAAAGGTAGTATGTAACGATGAATGATGTCAGCCGCATCATCCCGGGGCTGACCTAGCCCGTAAAACTGATCAGTAAAGGCATCGAACTGTCGAGTTACAAGTCAGGTTTCATCATTGATTTCCCCATACCCCCAGGTTATGTGTTCAAGTCAGGTATTGATAAATCTGGAGCTAATGCCAACACAGGATCAAGCAAGTAGAGGTTTGTCTGAATAGACAACAGGAAACGTCCTAGGGACAACAGGTCAAGATTGTTGGCACTAGTAACAAGATCAGGTAACAGGTCAAGCTGTGGTACATCAGGTCATGTCAGGTAGTGAACAAGTATCAATCATGTCAAGAAGTGCACGGTATCAAGTCGTGTCAAGTAGTAGTGTATCAACTCATGTCAAGGGGTACACAAGTGTCACGTGGGTGCTCATAATCAAACTATAATAAGCATGGGTACACAAAAACAAGTATGGGGTACCAATGTAACAATAAAATGGAATAATGTGATGTGGTATGCAAATAGGTATAGATTCAAACATATGGATGCACAGTTATCGATTAAGGTTAAAGTTATAGTTCCAACACCAATTAGGATGCACTTTATTAAACATGGAATGTTAATATCACAGTATTAAGTATTAGTATGATCTATGGATGCAATTATATATAAATTAGACGAGATGGATGCAAACGGGTATCCGAAAGGTGATAAAACTATAAAATGGTACTATGGAATGTACAACTAAGCACTATGTGATATAAATATTGGTATGGATGTATTTTAATGTAATCTACTATGTAACAAGATTAGTTTTCATGATCTAGATCTAAAATGATGTAAACGGATGCAAACGGAATATCGAAACGTTATAAAATGAAACATGAGATACTAGATTTAAACTACAGGTATCATATATATTTAAATAGGTATAAAATGAATTATATAGCATATAGCAAGATTAACTTGCCTAGACGGATCAAGAAACGGGTGTGTATGGAACGTCTCAAGTCGGCAAAATGTCGCGACGCGCGCACGGTACACGGAACGGTTCCAAACAACGCACAAAGGTGATCACACAAGTCAGGTACGTTCGCTGGCTCGTCGGTATCGTCGACGTCACGTCCGCCTCCGGCGATCTAAACAACAGAGAACTATTTATATAAAGATAGAAAGATAGGAAAGAAAAGTAAGAAGGAAGAAAGAAGGGAAGGGAGAAGGAAGAGAATAGCTCGCTGTGGTTCACGGTGATCTGGGAACGAGGGGGCGACGACGAGATCGACGGCGGCGATCAACTCCGGCGGTGAAGTGGTGTGCAGGGGGGGCTCGGGTTCTGCTTTTAAGTGTGCAGGGCTCGGGGAAAGAGATAGGAAGTGGAGGTAATGATGAGGGTGAGGAGGCGGCGAGGTCGGGAATGGCGTCGTCGGAGGCTTGGGCGACGGTGAGGTGGAGGCAGGCGGGTTAGGGTTCGCACACAAAGAAAAAATGAGAGGAAGGGAGGAAGTTGAAAATAATATATAGGGAGAGGGAGAGAGATAAAGGAAGAGAGAGAGAGAGAATCGAGAAGAGAGAGAGAGAGAGTGGAATCGAGAGGAGAGAGAGAGAGAGCAAGATCGAGAGGAGAGAGAGTGCGGTGAACAGTTAGGAGATATGAATTTGTTTGTTTGTGGGAGAGAGAGAAAGGAAGAGAGAAGAGAGAGATTGCGAGAGGAGAGAGGAAGAGGAAGAGAAGAGAAAGAGAAGAGAGAGTGTGTGGGGGGGCCCACGGGAGAGCTGGATTTTGGCTGGAAAAATGTAATTGGTTTAGAAAAAGATTTTTAAATTTTTTTAAAAAGGATTTTAGTTTGTTATATTTAACAGGTAACGAGATTTAAATATTTAGTTAGTTATAAATTTAAGTCGTAGATTTAAAAAAAAATGGATTTTCAGGTAAATACAAATCTAGTCCAAAATACGCCCGGGTCGGGTCTAAAATTCAGATTTAAAATACGAAAAATATATGCGACTTCCAAATTTTAAAATGAATGCTCAGATAACGAAAATGCATACTCCCAAGAACGGATGCACGTACATGCGCGTAGCCATCCAAACACGTCTGTTTCACTGAACGGGACGAGAACAAGATGCGCGGATGCTACCACGGGGTTAGGGGTATAGTGCAGGATATGAAATGCAATTTTAAATTATTTTACATGACCTAAAATATTATATGGTAAAAGATGCAATACCAGGTAAAATGCCAGTATGCAATATACATGAAATGCACGTGTCTATGTAACAAGTCAAGGTAATTCATAAATATGAATCAAACAGGTCGGGTCGGGTGCACGTGTCTATGTAAGCAAGCGGGTCGGGTCGAATGCAAAGTAAAATGTCAAATACCATTCGCACCCAAACACGATAAATCAAGAAAATACCACAGATAAGTAAATACGGAAACTGGAATTGGTATAAATGAACTAGGTTGTTACATTATACCCAACTACAAAAAGAATTTCGTCCTCAAAATTCCAAGAACAAGAAAGGATAAACAATCAAGATACCACAAGAATTGATGTGGAAAATTCTGTCGGATTTCATCTTCTCGTTCCCAAGTTGATTCTCCATACGAGAAATTTCCCCAAGAAACAAGTACAAAAGGGATAGCCTTGTTCTTAAGAACCTTTTCTCTTCGATCCACAATCGACATCGGTCGCTCCTCAAAAGTCAAATCTTCTCATACAGTCAGCTCTGAATGATCCAGCACGTATGTTTCATCTCGAACATACTTACGGAGTTGAGATACATGAAACACGTCATGAACATTCGTCAAAGATTGTGGTAAAGCCAATCGATACGCCACTTCTCCAATACGCTCCAAAATCTCGAAAGGCCCAATGAATGGAGGACTAAGCTTTCCTCGACTTCCAAAACGAATCACCCCTCTAGTCGGTGATATCTTCAAGAATACCAAATCACTAACAGCGAACTCTAGAGGTCTTCTCGATGTATCGGCCCAACTCTTCTGTCGGTCTTGCGCTGCCTTCATATGATTCCGAATAGTGTTAACCATCTCAACTGTTTGCACGGCCAAATCTGGTCCTAATAATTTTCGTTCTTCAACATCGTCCCAACAAACAGGTGAACGACACTTGCAACCATATAATGCTTCGAATGGAGCCATCTGAATAGTCGCCTGAAAACTGTTGTTGTAAGAAAACTCCACCAAGTGTAGATGATCCTCCCATGAACCCTTGAAGTCTAACATACAAGCTCTCAACATGTCTTCAAGAGTTTGGATCGTTCTCTCCGACTGACCATCTGTCTGAGGATGATAAGCTGTGCTAAACTTCAATCGAGTCCCCAAACTTTCCTGTAAGCTCCTCCAGAAGTGTGATAAGAAACGGGTGTCACGGTCGGACACGATGCTCACCGGTACTCCATGCAATCTTACAATCTCCTGCATGTACCGTTCTGCCAAAGCTTTCGTTGATTGACCAACTCGAAATGGTATGAAATAAGCGGCCTTGGTCAATCGATCAACAATCACCCAAACTGCATTGTTGCCTTTTGGACTCCGCAGTAAAGCCGTCACGAAATCCATGATTATCTGTTCCCACTTCCACTGAGGAATCGGAAGTGGTTGCAATAAACCAGCAACCCTTTGATGTTCGGCCTTAACTTGCTGACACACCAAGCACTTCGCTACAAAGCGAGCAATCTCCCGTTTCGTGCCTTCCCACCAGAAATGTTGTCGTAGATCTCGGTACATTTTCGTGCCTCCTGGATGTACGGAATATGCGGAACTGTGTGCCTCCTTCATAACTTCTTCGCAAATATCTCCTTTTGACACACACAAACGGCTACCATATCGCAACGAACCATCTTCATGAATCAACAAGTCCGTTCAAAGTCCAGCTTCAACCTGTTCTCGAAACTTCTGCAATCTTGGGTTCTGCAACTGCGCTGCTTTAATATTCTCGATCAACAACGACTGTACTTACAGCTGCATCAATTGTCCCAAAGAATGCGGTAGCACGATCTCCAAATCGAATCTTCGAAAGCCTTCAATAAGTTCCTTCTGTGCAGTCAACATCTGAATTACTGGCAACCGACTAAGCGCATCCGGCACAACATTAACTTTCCCCGGATGGTATTTAAGATCAAGATCGTAGTCAGCCATCAGCTCCAACCATCTACGCTGCCTCATATTAAGCTCCTTCTGTGTGAACACATACTTCAGGCTTTTGTGATCAGTGAATACTTCGACCCTTTCACCCAATAGGTAGTGTCTCCAAATCTTCAAAGCGAAAATTACAGCTGCCAGCTCCAAGTTATGAGTTGGGTAATTATTCTCATGGGTCTTCAACTGTCTCGATGCGTAAGCTATAACCTTCCCATGCTGCATCAAAACACATCCCAATCCTTTCCCAGATGCGTCGCCGTGAATCACCAATCCTCCGGAACTGTCTGGTACGGTCAAAATAGGAGCGGTTATCAGTCTCTGCTTCAACACCTCAAAAGATGACGCACACCTATCCGTCCACACAAATGGTACTTCCTTGTGCGTAAGCTTGGTCAAAGGCTCGACCAAACGAGCAAAATTCTCCACGAACCTTCTGTAATACCCGGCAAATCCAAGAAAGCTTCTGATCTTTGCAACGTTCTTCGGAATCGGCTAATCTCGAACTGCTACAATCTTTTCTGGATCAACGACGATTCCATCTCCGGACACGACATGCCCCAAAAACTTCACTTCTTCAAGACAAAACTCGCACTTGCTCATCTTTGCATACAATCTTTCTTGCCTCAATGTCTGCAGTGCAATCTTCAAGTGTTCTGCATGCTCTTCAGTACTCTTTGAGTAGACCAGAATATCATCAATGAACACTACTATAAATTGGTCCAAGAATGGTGAAAAGATTCGATTCATCAAGTCCATGAATATCGCTGGTGCATTCGTTACTCCGAAGGGCATCAATAAATACTCGTAATGTCCATACCGAGTTCGGAACACAGTCTTGCAAATATCTTCTGATTTAACTCGGACCTGATGGTATCCGGATCGCAAATCCAGCTTCGAGAATACCCTCACGCCACTAAGCTGCTCAAATAATTCTCCAATGCGAAGGATCGGGTACTTGTTCTTAATAGTCACCCGGTTTAATTCTCGATAATCGATGCGCATGCACCTTGTGCCATCTTTCTTCTTGACTAGAAGAACTGGAGCTCCCCAAGGTGAGTTACTGCTGCGAATCCAACCCTTCTCAAGTAATTTAGCAACCTGCTTCTTGACTTCTTCCAACTCCACTGGTACCATTGGATAGTATGCCTTAGATATTGGCGCTGCACCAGGAATAAGATCGATCGCGAACTCCACGTCCTGTTTCGGCGGTAAACCTGAGATGTCCTCGAACACGTTCATGAAATCTCGAACAACAGCTGGCGCTTCTTCCTTATCAACTTCCATAAACGAAAGAACATTATTTGTCGGCCTAGCCCTAAACTTGACTTGCCCGACAGAACTGCTTCCTCCAGTAAAGATAAACTCGGGATGTCCGGGAATTTGGAAAATTACTTTCTTTGCCCTACAATCAATGTGATCGTAGAAAGTGCCGAGAAAATCCATTCCCAAGACGACTTCATAGCTGCCGGTATCAATCACCAAGAAATCTGCAAATAACTTTCGTCCGCAAACAACAACAGGACAATCCTTACATTCTCTACTAGATATGATCTTCCCATTCCCAGTGTGTATGTCCCAGCAACTAGACATGGTCGTGCAAGCAATCGAGTGTGTAGCAATAAACTTGGACGACATAAAGCAATGGGATACACCAGAATCAAATAATGCTAATGCAGGAAAACCATGAACAAGTAGAATACCTGAAACAACTTCTCCTGAAGCCTTAGCTTCCTCAGCCGTCAGGGTAAATGCTCGAGCTTGATTGGGTCCCTGAGTCAACTGCTTCTGTCCCTAAAACGGTTTCTGCGGTGGTCTCTGAACATCATCTTTCGTGCGAAGCTTTGACGGACAAGCGTTGATAGTATGATCCGCCGATCCACAAACCAAACAGAGTCCCCGCATCCTTCGGCAATCTCTTTGCACATGTCCGGGTAAATGGCAGTAGTCACAAATCACGCTCCTTCTTTGATCAACAACGACAGGCTTCTTCATAGGTGTTACGCCACATCGGTTCACCGGAATACCTCTGCGTATATGCGCTCGATTCGGTGCAAATATCGGCTTCCGCACTGTAACTACTTGCTGCTGCGTACTCCCAGTCTTCATAGATAGGCTCTGCTGCTCTCGGGCCGCTGTAAGTACTTGTGAGAAAGTGGTCAAACCCAGGGATATAATTTGCCTCTGGATGTCCACATCCAAACTGCGCATAAACCTTCGTGCCCTATCAGCTTCTTTGGCCACCAAAGGTCCAGTGAATCTACTGAGCCGTGTCCACTCAGCTGCATATACATCCACAGGTGCGCCGTTCTGCTGCAAACTGATAAACTTTTCTTCCATTTCCTCCCATGCAGTTTGCGGGAAGAACTTCTCCAAGAAACTCCTCGAAAAATCCGCCCAACTGATCGGCTTGGGCAAGCGGGTCTCTTCTACAACCCACCATTCACGGGCATAGTCTACCAACTGGATGCGTACCACATCCACTCTCTTATCCTCTGGAATCTGTGCCGCAACGAGCAAATTCTTCGTATCAACTAGCCACTGCTATGCTGGCAACGGTTCTTCCAGGCCAGTAAAGACGGACGGACCAAGTCTTCTGAAATCCGCCACGGTACCCACACGATCAACTGGTCTGGCCACAACATTTTTTACGGACTGCTGGACGGTCCGCAAACCTTCCTGAAAAACTTCAGCTTGCTGCTGGTTCAGCTCGGTCTGCCGCTTCTGGTTCTCCAGCATCCCACGGATTACTCCAAGCAAAGCGGCTTCGTCAACACGCCTTTGGTACGTTTTCAGATTCTTTTCTGCCATGTTCCTGAAATCAAAACACCAAAAGGATTAGTATGATAACAGATTCAAAATATAGATCAAGGATATGAATCAAGGCTAGAACTCTAGGTTACTTAAATAGAGTACCGCATTGTAACCATACCGCGGTATAAAGATACAATTATATAACTCCACCCAAGTCGCCTAAATTCTCGAGATAAACAATAGGAAACTAGGTTCGAGTCGAGATGCAAAAGAGGTTTGCATATCGTCAAGGTAGAATCCTGAGGAAATTAAGATTCAAAAAATACTAAGATAGTAAGGTGGCAGGACATGTTTCTAATCACAAGTATTCTGATTCGTGTAGTGGGTCCAATACCCAACTACAAAATAATCAAACCCGATTAACCTAGATCCTATGGCTCTGATACCAAACAAACCCTGTCACGCCCCGCTTCCCAGAGTACGCTAAGATAGGCACATGACAGAGCCAACCATGCTACCTGTGGATAGGAAATATCCTTCCACAGTCACATTACGGCTGTAGAGATATCAAGAACAATAATAAACTATCTAACACATGTCCATAAGCCAGAATAAACGAGTCAAGAATAAAAAAATGCGGAAGCAAAAGATCCAATACAATAATAAACCGGAATGTACGTCCCATAATGCAAGCTCACATCAGGATTGAAATGCATAAATAAATCCAAAATACTAACAGGTCCTCACTGCTCGGCCTGTTGACTGAAATACTCCGGCTCGGCATGCAGCAAAGGTAAAGAATCTGGGCCATAAAAACCCAGACGTCGGTACGTCATAATATCAAGCAATAATATAAACAGGGGGTAGCAAGACATGCAAGTATGAGTATGAACGGTAAAACAGGTATAACAGTAACATAAATAAGGACAGTGAAGGGTAAAGCATAGGTGATGTGCAGTGAGTAATCTAGACTGGTCTACTGGGTTAACTACTCTCAAGTCTTGAAATCAATTTGATGAATCATCGATATAACTCAATAGTATCCCGTGCATGCCCGGGACCATGGTCAAGATTCTCGGGCTGAATCCGAGACGTGCCGCTAGGCAGTAAAAGGTAGTATGTAACGATGAATGATGTCAGCCGCATCATCCCGGGGCTAGCCTAGCCCGTAAAACTGATCAGTAAATGCATCGAACAGTCAAGTTACAAGTCAGGTTTCATCAATGATTTTCCCATATCCCCAGGTTATGTGTTCATGTCAGGTATTGATAAATCTGGAGCTAATGCTAACACGGGATCAAGCAAGTACATGTTTGTCTGAATAGACAACAGGAAACGTCCGTAGGGACAACAGGTCAAGATTGTTGGCACTAGTAACAAGATCAAGTAACAGATCAAGCTGTGGTACATCAGGTCATGTCAGGTAGTAAACAAGTATCAATCATGTCAGGAAGTGCACGGTATCAAGTCGTGTCAAGTAGTAGTGTATCAAGTCATGTCAGGGGGTGCACAAGTGTCACGTGGGTGCTCATAATCAAACTATAATAAGCATGGGTATACAAAAACAAGTATGGGGTACCAATGTAACAATAAAATGGAATAATGTGATGTGGTATGCAAATAGGTATAGATTCAAACATATGGATGCACAATTATCGATTAGGGTTAAAGTTATAGTTCCAACACCAATTAGAATGCAATTTATTAAACATGGAATGTTAATATCACAGTATTAAGTATTAGTATGATCTATGGATGCAATTATATATATATATTAGACGAGATGGATGCAAACGGGTATCCGAAAGGTGATAAAACTATAAAATGGTACTATGGGATGTACAACTAAGCACTATGTGTTAGTTATATGTATGCCCTAGAGGCCATTACTGTACATTGGATGTATATTTTAGTGGATGCTGGGACATATATAGGGAGGACTTTCTTGCTCGACATGATAGTATGCTATCTGGTTGATCTTTACCTTAACGTGTATACTGATTGTCTCTCTGTTACATGTTGGTAAAGCCCTTAGGATGTGTACTTGACTACCTGGACTATGATGCGGATCATACTAGTGGGGACATGGTAGTCTATAAGTACATCCTTCAAAGTCCCTAGTCGAGGGTGTATCGAGACGGGGCATCGATATACCAGAGTAGACTGGCGTATACCTTCTCGACCCATACAGATGGGCGATGGATGATCCCATATCCATTGGTGTTTGACATCGGAGATGATATACGGGTGCTCAGTGGTGACTGGGTACACTGGACGGACTCGCCGAGAACTCCCAGATGGTATTATACCTTACGTCAGATGGCAGTTCTCAGGTGACACTGGTACAGAGTAGTCTGTTGACCCGAGATCGTCATAGAGTCTTGTGTGGTTCCCACTGTGCTTTGATTTCCACCTTACCACATCCAAGAGGGCGTGCAAAACGGTGGTTTTTGGGTACAGTCCCGAGTCACATGGAGGCAATGAGCGATAGGAGGGGATTCGTCTCTCCCGGTATAGGGGGTTGATGTTGCGCTGTGTTCGATTGGCTATAACAGGAAATCCCTGGCCAGGGTTGCTGAGATTTACTGGTAAGTGTTACCAGTAGTTTCTCGAATTGTTATAGACCTCATATCGACACGACTTATCGAGCTATTGGGGTCTGACGTTTACCACCCCTAGGCGAGATATGCGACATATCAGACGAACAGACCGGACTGTACGGTAAGTGTTACTGGTTGGATTCACAGGAGTGTGAGCGGGCTTGCTCGTCGATCTTCTGATCGCTCAATACCCGGGTGGCCGTTACGTTTAGCAGACCGCTTGCGGCTTGTGGGTGTTTGATATGATCATCATCTGCTGCCGGCGTATTGACGAGTCTTTAGAGTCCTACACAGAGGTTTCCTGGCTCAAGCGAAACGAAATAGGAGCGCATATGAGATATGTGCGGGACCGAGAATAATGCGTGTATGTGATACCGTATTCTATTCTCGCGATGAATGTATCGATTGGTTGTATGCGATATAACCTAGTTATCGAATCAAGTATTGACTCGATAAGCCGATACATAGGATACTAGTCGGTTATATGCGATATGACCGGATCGTTAAATCAAGTGTTGATTTAATGATTTAATGTATAATTATATGTTTGATATACTACTTTGCATTAACTAGTATTGGTTCACTTTAAATGGATTTTCTCACTTGGATTGTGCACATTGTATATGTGATATACTTTTGTACACAAGTTTGTATCATGTTTGATGATACATGCTCACTAGGGTTTGTGTAAAGATTAAACCATGGTTGTGTAAAGGTTAGGGTTTTCATTTTCTTTTTCATTTATTGATTTATTTGGAAAAGATTTTGAAGAGAATGGTGGCTTTCTTTGTTTCTAGTTGAAGCTTCATGAAGCTTTGACTTTGTAACCATTCTTGTCTTCATGCTTAACCCTAACCATTCCTTTAACCTTGGTCAATTCTCTACACATAACTATAGTTAAAATTATGATAAGAATTGATTTTCTATTCTATTCTAATACTTATCATAATATTCTTTCTTCTTCTTCTTCATCTTCTTCAATGAAGAAAGCTTCACTTCATCAATGGTGACTTGATGAAATGAGTGAGAAATCCAATTCTAAAGTGAACCCACCTCCTATTTCTTCATCCTCTACCTCTTGCCAAGTAGTATAGGGTGTTTCCTTCACAAGTTTTCTTGACTTGGTGAAGTTGGAGCTTGATCTAGCGATGCCTCGACGTAGATCATCTTCGGCATCGTCGTCGATGACCTAGCCCGCTTTTTCTCCGATGAAGCCGACGCTAGAGCCCAAGATCCGATTTGTACAGCGAGGAGACTTCATCGCGGAGCCATGGAGGTGGAGAACCGGATCTACAAAGGTTGTATTTCCGTTTATCATTTAGTTAAGTTGTTAACTAGTTTCTTTTTCGCCTAAACTTCTAGCCAACGATCCGTATTAGGGTTTCTCGGCACCGTAATTTTTGAAATTGGCATGGTTGATGCCTTGAGAGACCTCTTGAGAGTGCCTAGGAACCTTTCACTATGTGGTATAAATATTAGTATGGGTGCATTGTAATGTAATCTACTATGAAAAAAGATTAGTTTTCATGATCTAGATCTAAAATGATGTAAACGGATGCAAACGGAACATCGAAACGCTATAAAATGAAACATGTGGTACTAGATTTGAACTACAGGTATCACATATATTTAAATAGGTATAAAATGAATTATATAGCATGTAGTAAGATTAACTTGCCTAGACGGATCAAGAAACGGGTGTGTACGGAACGTCTCACGTCGGCGAAATGTCGCGACACGCACACGGTACACGGAACGGTTCCAAACAACGCACAAAGGTGATCACACAAGTCAGATACGTTCGCTGGCTCGTCGGGATTGTCGACGTCACGTCCGGCTCCGGCGATATAAACAGCAGAGAACCATTTTTATAAAGATAGAAAGATAGGAAAGAAAAGAAATAAGGAGGAAAGAAGGGGAGGGAGAAGGAAGAGAATGGCTCACTGTGGTGCACAGTGAGCCATTCTCAAGGGGGCGACGACGAGATCGACGGCGGCGATCAACTCCGACGGCGATCAATTCTTATATTTTCCTGCTGAATTTTTTAGGTATTTTTAATTCTGGAAAAACCCAGATTTTAAAAAATGTACAGAGAGGATTTTTAAATGTCGTATTCGGGTTCGATCGGGGTTTTAACTTCGTTAACACGTCGCCTAATGCTCTAACTAGGCTCTGATACCATTGTAGGGTTCCTAGGCACACTTGTGAAGGTTCATAAAGCATCAAACATGCTCGAATAAAATTTTACATGTGCCGAACAACCCAAAGACGGGATCTTTGCTAGATTATTAGGGTTTAGCATGCAAGATAACATCTTTACAACTAAATGTGAAGGATTACAACCTTTGTAGTCCGCTCCTTCGCTTCACAAGCTCCGAGTAGAAGTCCCTTTGCCGCGATCCACGATCTCCCGGACTCAAGAGAGGCTCCACGACTCGAACGATCCATGCTAGCTTGAAGTGTTCCGATTCTCCGATGATCTACGTCGAAGTTGCTATAACCCAACCTTTCTCACTCTAAAGAGATGAACACCATAATCTAATGGGCTAGATTAGATGAGGATGATGGAGTAGTATTTATGCTATCTTTTTATTTCACTTTCTCACCATATATTATCATAAAAGAAATTTCTAGTGAGCTCTCTCTTTCAAAAACCAAAGAGAGAAGAAGATTAAGAATGAAAGAATAATCCTTTTGTGATGAATAGTAGTAAAGTGTATATGATTGATTATAGAACCATGGTCAAGGATGATAGGATAAAACTTGTAGAGAATAAATTAGAGTTAGGGTTTGGTTAGGTTAAGGATAAGTATCAACCATAATATCTTAACCAAGACAAAATAGAATCCTTCTAGAATGAACAAGAAGGAGCTAACCCTAATCAAACCCTAATCCCTTTTTATCATCCCTAAACATGTTTTATAATAAATCATATCATGTCACAATAATATATATCACATATATATATTATATATTTGCAACAAAAGAAAATAATACAATTAACATATATCGCATATATATCAATGTATTAATCCGGTGAGAAAATGAACTAATAAAGCGAGCCAATATTAGATAATGTAATACAATATATCATATATATCATTATACATTAAATCATCAAATCAACACTTGATCTAACGATCCGGCTATATCGAATATAACCGACTAATATATCATGTACCGATTCATCGAATCAACACTTGATCCGATGTCCCGATTCATATCTAAATATCGCGAGAATATAATACTGTATCTCATATCGCATTATTCTCGGTCCTGCACATATCACATATGTGCTTCTACTCCATTTTGCCTGAGCCAAGAAACCTCTGTGTAGGACTCTAAAGGATCGTCAATACGCCGGTAGCAGGTGATGATCATATCAAACACCCACAAGCTGCAAGCGGTCAGCTAAACGTAACAGCCATCCAGGTATTGAGCGATCAGAAGATCAACAAGCTAGCCTGTCCGTTCTCCTGTGAATCCAATCAGTAACACTCCCGTACAGTCCGGTCTGTTCGTCTGATATGTCGCATATCAAGTCTAGGGGTGGTATACGTCAGACCCCAGTAACCGATAAGTCGTGTCGATGTGAGGCTCATAACAGGTCGAGAAACTACTAGTAACACTTACCAGTATATCTCTATATCAGCCCTGGCCAGGGACTTCCAGTTATAGCCAATCGAACACAGCACAACATCAACTCCCTATACCGGGAGAGACGAATCCCCTCCTATCGCTCATTGCCTCCATGTGATTCGGGACTGTACCCAAAAGCCACCATTTTGCACGCCCTTTTGGATGTGGTAAGGTGGAAATCAAAGCACAGTGGGAATCATACAAGACTCTATGACGATCTCGGGTCTACAGACTACCCTGTACCAGTGTCACCGGAGAACTGCCATCTGACGTGTGGTATATCACCATCTGGGAGTTCTCGGCGAGTCCGTCCAGTGTACCCAGTCTCCACTGAGCACCCGTACACCATCTCTGATGTCAAACACCGATGGATATGGGATCATCCATCGCCCATCATATGGGTCAAGATGCGTATACGCTAGTCTACTCTGGTGTATCGATGCCCTGTCTCGATATACCCTCGACTAGGAACATTTATAGGATGTACTCATCGACTACCATGGCCCCACTAGTATGATCTCATCATAATCCCAGTAGTCGAGTACAGATCCTAAGGGCTTTATCAACATGTGAGAGAAAGACAGTAAACCAATACAAGTCAACATGTTAAGATAAAGTGAAACCAAATAGCATACTATCATGACGAGCAAGAAAGTCTTCTCTGTATATATCCAAGCATCCATCATAATATACATCATATGTACAACAATGGCCTCTAGGGCATATACATAACTAACAATCTCCCACTTGCACTAAGGCCAGCTGCTGTAGTATCTCATACCTAGCATCCCGAATAATCTCTCAAACTGTATCTGGGGAATGACCTTCGTGAGTGGATCCACAGTATTGTCCTTCGTATCTACTCTCCTGACCTCGATCTCCCGGTGATCAACTATCTCACTGATCAGGTGATACCGCCTCAGAATATGTCTGGATTTCTGATGGGATCTGGGTTCCTTGGCCAAAACCACAGCTCCATTGTTATCGCAATACAGAGGTATTGGATGTTTAATGGATGGAACCACACCAAGTTCAGTGATGAACTTCTTCATCCAGACAGCCTCTTTGGCAGCATCGTTGGCAGCGATGTATTCAGCCTCCATCGTCGAGTCTGCAACGGTATCCTGTTTGGAACTCTTCCAACATACCGCCCCTCTATTGAGGGTAAAGACAAATCTCGAGTGCGACTTAGAGTCGTCCTTATCACTTTGGAAGCTGGAATCGGTAAAGGACTCCACCCGGAGTTCTCCGTTACCATACACCAAGAACATATCTCTAGTCCTTCGCAAGTACTTGAGAATGTTCTTCACAGCTGTCCAGTGACTCTCTCCAGGATCTGCTTGATACCGACTCACTACACTTAGTGAGTATGCAACCTCGGGTCTGGTACATAGCATCGCATACATGATAGAGCCTACTGCCGAAGCATAGGGTATCCCTTGCATGTGAGCTCTCTCCAAATCAGCCTTGGGAGACATCTCTTTGGAGAGAGTGAGTCCAGAGATCATGGGTTGGTTCCTACGCTTGGATTCTTCCATACTAAACCTCTTTAGTATGGTGTCAATGTACCTGGATTGGGACAATCCCAGTATCCGTTTGGATCTATCTCTATAGATCCTAATCCCCAATATACATGAGGCATCACCTAGATCTTTAATTGAGAATCTTTGTGATAAGAAGAGCTTGACTGATTGCAGCATAGGAATATCATTTCCTATCAAGAGTATGGCATCCACGTACAATACGAGGAAGACAACCTTACTCTCTGCCACCTTCTTATAGATACAAGGTTCATCTATATTTTTGATGAAGTCAAACTCTTTGACTACAACATCAAAACAGATGTTCCAACTCCGCGATGCTTGCTTTAACCCATAAATGGATTTAAGCAGTTTGCACACCTTTCCGCTGCTCCCACTATCTACGAAGCCCTCTGGCTGAGTCATGTACACGCACTCTTCTAAATCACCATTTAGAAAGGCGGTCTTAACATCCATTTGCCAGATTTCATAGTCATGGTATGCAGCAATGGCAAGTAAGATCTGGATGGACTTAAGCATAGCCACTGGAGAAAAGGTTTCGTCATAATGCACACCTGGTTGTTGACGAAATCCCTTTGTTACAAGTCTAGCTTTGAAAGTCTCAACTTTTCCATCTACACCAAATTTCTTTTTAAAAATCCACTTGCTTCCAATGGGTTTTACCCCTTCAGGAGCATTTTCCAAAATCCATACTTTATTGGTGTACATGGATTCCATCTCAGATCGTATTGCATCCAGCCATTTCACAGAGTCACCACTCGTGATGGCCTGCTCGAAACTAGTCGGGTCATCATCTTCCATGATGCAATCCTCGCTTCCACCATCAATGAGAAAACCGTAGTATCTCTCAGGTGGACGAGAAACCCTACTAGATCGGCAAAGAGGCAGGGGTTCGTCGGGTACTACCGAGTCCTCTGTTTCTACTAAATCTTCAGTTGCAATTTGTGTTTTTGGAACCTCTTCCAGCTCTACCTCTTTACCACTAATTTCTTTTCCAAGAAATTCCTTTTCCAAAAAGGTGGCATATTGAGAAACAAACACTTTTTGTTCTTCAGCGTGTTAGAAAAAATATCCTTGGGAATTCTTAGGATATCCCACAAACTTGTAAAGAACTGACCGTGCCTCGAGTTTGTCTGGATTTTGCCTTTTGACATAGGCCGGACAACCCCATATCTTAACTCGTTTAAAATATGGTCTCTTCCCACTCCATATCTCATATGGTGTGGTAGGCACAGATTTAGACGGAACTTGATTCAATAGGTATGCTGCTGTCTCAAGCGCATAACCCCAAAAGGAAATAGGCAACTTAGCCTCGCTCATCATAGAGCGTACCATATCTAATAGAGTGCGATTCCTCCGTTCCGATACACCGTTGTGCTGTGGTGTATAAGGAGGAGTAAGCTGAGAGAGAATCCCATTCTCTTTTAGATAATCTAGGAACTCATTGCTTAAGTATTCTCCTCCTCGATCAGATTGAAGAATCTTAATACTTTTGGTCGTTTGATTCTCTACTTCGTGCTTATATTCTCTGAATTTCTCAAAAGCTTCATACTTATGTTTCATCAGGAATACATATCCGAATCTTGAAAGATCATCAGTGAATATAATGAAGTAGGAAGAACCGTTCCTGGCATGCGTAGACATGGGACCGTATACATCACTATGTACCAGTCCTAAGAGTTCGGTAACTCTTTCTCCGTGTCCACTAAACGGAGCTTTGGTCATTTTTCCTTTGAGACATGAATGGCAAGTATCATAAGATGATAATTTGAACGGATTCAAATAACAATCCTTATGTAACTTAGCCAGTCGTGTCGCATTGATATGACCAAGTCTACAATGCCACAAGAAAGATTCGTTCATTTCTGAACTTTTCCTCTTGTGTGTGTTTTGTATATTGAGAACTGTATTCTGATTTAGAATGAATATGCCATTATGTAACGAGCCTGATGCAATCAACTTTTGATCTAGGAATATGTTCATAACATTATCCTATACTACAAAATTATATCCTTCTTTACTTAATAAAGAAACTGATATAATGTTGCACATCATGTTCGGTATATAATAGCACTCATTTAGAATCAGTGTATTACGACTTGGCAATACAAGGTGATATTCGCCAACTGCTTTGGCTGCAATACTTGCACCGTTCCCTACTTAAACGGAATGATCACCTTTTCCCAGTTCTCTACCTTTACGTAGCCCATGTAACAATTTACATATGTGGGATCCTGATCCGGTATCTAATACCCAGGATGTAGGGTGAACTGAGAAACAGTTCTCAATAACTAACACACCTGAAGAAGATGCATCAACATGCATGTTCTTTTGGGCGGTGTGAGAATCCAGGTATTCTCCTATTCCCTGTTCAGTCTTATAACTCTTATAAGAAAGAACGGGTCCAACGTTCCCCTGCTCAGTATAATAAGTGGGTTCAGTCAATACATCAATATTATTATCTTGATTATGGCCTGACATGGTCGCTACCTGGAGAGAGAGAGAAGAAAACAGTTTAGCGTATGCTCTTGCAAGATTAGATTGGTCATTATCTTATCTAATCAGGATGTCTCCCACTGTTTTTATCAAATCTACCTTCAAACCCTAAAAGGTAAGATTAGCCGGGATTAATTACACCCTACAATTTCGTCAATCTTTCAGCCAGATCAGTGTCGGTACTTTGAGGGAGGTTCCCTGTGCTTTCGCACGGACCTAATTAAGGTAAACCTCGTTTTCCCATAGGCGTAACCCCGTTAACACTTTTCTAGACACCTACTTGATCGACTAATTGTCCTGTGTAAAACTCTCCCAGGAGTAACTCTTACTCGCAGTGGGTATCGGGATCCAACTATCTCATAGAAGGTATGAAATCTCATTGCAAATTTCAACACTTGAAATTCCCGATAATATTTTGCCCCTAGCAATTTATGACCTTAACATAGTCAACAAATCATAATTGCTAGCCAAGTTCAACCCGTCATTTCCCGATTGAATTAAACCCACCTGCACGACCCTTAACATAGTCAACAAAGTCGTACAACTACCCTAATCCAATCACATCTCATGTTTTAACAGATAAGTACTAATTAGCTACCGCACACTACGCCTTAACATAGTCAACAAACGTAGCACGAATACCAACTAGTCTTTATCTGAAATGATGGAGGGCTACGCAGGTTTTTCAGAAAACCATGAGTGTAATGAACTTGATATCGTCGTAGAATCATGTGAAATTTTGAAATGGAGTGTTTTTGAGGCTTTCATTAGTTTTGCTAAAGAGGTCACTCCCGGTGAAGGGATCTCGGCTCTTTCCTCATCGAATAAGGTGCAGGACATATCATATATATCACTGTGCAAAGCAAAACTCTAAAAGCAATCAAATGACAAACCGAGTTTTGTAGCATCTGCCAGTTTCGCTAAAGAGGTCACTCCCGGTGAAGGGATCTCGGCTCTTTCCTCATCGAATAAGGTGCAGGGTATATCATATATACCACTATGCAAAGCAAAACTGTAGCTACCCATTTTTATAAAGTTTTGATTCTACAACATCTTTTAGGTTTCTTTTCTTTTTATTAATCTCATTAATAAAAAATCTCATCAGCTTATGCTTCCTAAGCATCACAGATAAATACGACGTACACTTATGCCATCCGCATTCGCCTCGATGTCCCCTCGTGCACCGTTAGGTTAGGTAACTAACGACAGAGCAGGGCAGGGCTAGTGCGGGTGTAAAACATAAGTAACGTCTATATAATATATCATATATACTATATACTGTATCCATCACAACATATCAAATGATCACATCACAGATATCGCAGCAGAAACATAGATATAATGTGGGATATACTAGGACGTCCGTATTTAGTATTTAGCCAACAATAGAAAATACGGATTCCACAGTTGCGATGAATAGCCAAGCCCACACCCTGGACCCCTACGAGAGCGGCAAGCGACCCTACCAATTCTGGAGTTTAGGAGACCCGGTCTCGACTCCTCGAGATGGCCTCCCACTGAACCCCAGAACCCCGTCACCTGTGCTCCCCTCCTTGGGTCCATCCTAATATGGAAAAGTAAATAATATACAACACTAGTGGCATCAACCTCAACCTGGAAGTGCCCCAAATAAAAGAATATTACATTACATTTGAATTTACATGAATGAAAATATAAAACTCTCATCTCACATAAAACCCCCGGCTATTCAATCGCGACAATCCTGCACATCATATGTCAGCAACACATAATATCTCATATCATCAATGTAAGTAAGTATGCATACACCGATCGTCGTCGATGTATAACAACGACAATCGGCAATACAACTACATACTACACTTACGGTCACAGAAAAGAAAGTGTAAAACTACAATATTTGGAATCCACAATCACTTTAGACATCGTAAATCCGAAATATCATTTCATGCCTAACACAATGAATTCCACATATTGTATCACATTCCAGATAAATAGACAGTATTAAACTTTTCGAACAGATAATCAAATACCCAAAATTTCCTAAAGTGCTCAACACTTGAGCGGAGTTCAAACAATCCCAGAATATGTCACAGTACCAGTGATCCAGCCGTAGAAGGGTCAAGCCAACGCCTCACATGTGGCACGCCGTACTGTCCCAAACCCGAAGGTTCAAAAGGCAGTTCAAGACGGTCACATAGTCGAGTTAAGGTTTGTTGTCTTCTAGAGGGTCCATCGTGTTACTTGCACATTTTTCCGAAAGAATTAAACTCGAGAAAAGATTCAACACTTGAAAAAAAAATTTGTCGGGAAAAAGTGAGTTAATGATATCCGTTCGAACTTTTTAACAGTTTCTAAATATCCGGAAAAACAATAACGAATTTAAAATTCCCGATCGAATCGACGATTACAAAATAAACCCCAGAAAACTCAACACTTGAGTCAGATTAAAAATACCCATAAAATAGTAAACACAGAGACAAGAATTACTGTGCAAACATCCGTACCTAATACCCTTACCTTGCCGCGGAACCGCCGCCAAAGGGGGCTAACTGCCGCGGTTCCGCGGCCATGTTGAGGAATTGGGGCACGTGTTTCACCATAATTCTTATATTTTCCTGCTGAATTTTTTAGGTATTTTTAATTCTGGAAAAACCCAGATTTTAAAAAATGTACAGAGAGGATTTTTAAATGTCGTATTCGGGTTCGATCGGAGTTTTAACTTCGTTAACACGTCGCCTAATGCTCTAACTAGGCTCTGATACCACTGTAGGGTTCCTAGACACACTTGTGA
This sequence comes from Agapanthus africanus, assembly GCA_030015575.1. Lineage (NCBI taxonomy): Eukaryota > Viridiplantae > Streptophyta > Magnoliopsida > Asparagales > Amaryllidaceae > Agapanthus > Agapanthus africanus. The sequence goes on from CM057348.1 coordinate 53,864,583, forward strand.
AGGTTCATAAAGTATCAAACATGCCCGAATAAAATTTTACATGTGCCGAACAACCCAAAGACGGGATCTTTGCTAGATTATTAGGGTTTAGCATGCAAGATAACATCTTTACAACTAAGTGTGAGGGATTACAACCTTTGTAGTCCGCTCCTTCGCTTCACAAGCTCCGAGTAGAAGTCCCTTTGCCGCGATCCACGATCTCCCGGACTCAAGAGAGGCTCCACGACTCGAACGATCCATGCTAGCTTGAAGTGTTCCGATTCTCCGATGATCTACGTCGAAGTTGCTATAACCCAAGCTTTCTCACTCTAAAGAGATGAACACCCTAATCTAATGGGCTAGATTAGATGAGGATGATGGAGTAGTATTTATGCTATCTTTTTATTTCACTTTCTCACCATATATTATCACAAAAGGAATTTCTAGTGAGCTCTCTCTTTCAAAAACCAAAGAGAGAAGAAGATTAAGAATGAAAGAATAATCCTTTTGTGATGAATAGTAGTCAAGTGTATATGATTGATTATAGAACCATGGTCAAGGATGATAGGATAAAACTTGTAGATAATAAACTAGAGTTAGGGTTTGGTTAGGTTAAGGATAAGTATCAACCATAATATCTTAACCAAGACAAAATAGAATCCTTCTAGAATGAACAAGAAGGAGCTAACCCTAATCAAACCCTAATCCCTTTTTATCATCCTTAAACATGTTTTATAATAAATCATATCATATCACAATAATATATATCACATATATATATTATATATTTGCAACAAAAGAAAATAATACAATTAACATATATCGCATATATATCAATGTATTAATCCGGTGAGAAAATGAAATAATAAAGTGAGCCAATATTAGATAATATAATACAATATATCATATATATCATTATACATTAAATCATCAAATCAACACTTGATCTAACGATCCGGCTATATCGAATATAACCGACTAATATATCATGTACCGATTCATCGAATCAACACTTGATCCGATGTCTCGATTCATAACTAAATATCGCGAGAATATAATACGGTATCTCATATCGCATTATCCTCGGTCCTGCACATATCACATATGTGCCTCTATTCCGTTTTGCCTGAGCCAAGAAACCTCTGTGTAGGACTATAAAGATCGTCAATACGCCGGTAGCAGGTGATGATCATATCAAACACCCATAAGCTGCAAGCGGTCAGCTAAACGTAACAGCCACCCAGGTATTGAGCGATCAGAAGATCAACAAGCTAGCCTGTTCGTTCTCCTGTGAATCCAATCAGTAACACTCCCGTACAGTCCGGTCTGTTCGTCTGATATGTCGCATATCAAGTCTAGGGGTGGTATACGTCAGACCCCAGTAACCGATAAGTCATGTCGATGTGAGGCTCATAACAGGTCGAGAAACTACTAGTAACACTTACCAGTATATCTCTATATCAGCCCTGGCCAGGGACATCCAGTTATAGCCAATCGAACACAGCACAACATCAACTCCCTTTACCGGGAGAGACGAATCCCCTCCTATCGCTCATTGCCTCCATGTGATTCGGGACTGTACCCAAAAGCCACCGTTTTGCACGCCCTCTTGAACGTGGTAAGGTGAAAATCAAAGCACAGTGGGAATCATACAAGACTCTATGACGATCTCGGGTCTACAGACTACCCTGTACCAGTGTCACCGGAGAACTGCCATCTGACGTATGGTATATCACCATCTGGGAGTTCTCGGCGAGTCCGTCCAGTGTACCCAGTCTCCACTGAGCACCCGTACACCATCTCTGATGTCAAACACCGATGGATATGGGATCATCCATCGCCCATCATATGGGTCAAGATGCGTATACGCTAGTCTACTCTGGTGTATCGATGCCCTGTCTCGATATACCCTCGACTAGAAACATTTATAGGATGTACTCATCGACTACCGTGGCCCCACTAGTATGATCTCATCATAATCCCAGTAGTCGAGTACAGATCCTAAGGGCTTTATCAACATGTGAGAGAAAGACAGTAAACCAATACAAGTCAACATGTTAAGATAAAATGAAACCAAATAGCATACTATCATGACGAGCAAGAAAGTCCTCTCTGCATATATCCAAGCATCCATCATAATATACATCATATGTACAACAATGGCCTCTAGGGCATATACATAACTAACAATAATAATCGCTCCAGGCATGATAAATGCAACATCACAGAGAGTAATAAGCATCACAGAACAATACAGATAATCTGGGAGCCCCGGGTTTCATAGATCCGCAACTGAAACCCGATGTTCCCCTGGTCGTGTGGATAGCCTGTGCAATAAAATCCTAGACCCCTACGGGTGCAGCAAGTTACCTGCCAAAACCTGAAGCGAGGCAACCCCCTTCAACAAAGTGAATGGACCACCCATCACTTCACGGAATCCGGTAACTTGAACACCCCTCCTTGGGTCAACCTATACCCCATACGAGTGCGGCTAATAGCCCGCCAATTCTAGAGTATATCCCCCTCCGTCTCAAAGCCATGAGATGCGGGCTCGTTGCCCTCTAGAACCCGGCTATCCGTGCACCCCACCGCGGGGTAATCCTAGTACAGAAAGTAAAATATATACAACGGGTACATCGACCTCAGCCCGGTCGTGCCCCAAAAGAATAATATACAAACAGGCAGTAACGGCAGTCCACATGTCGAACGCTCGCCCCGCAATATCAAATGTACAAATAATACCACAATTGTACTAACATTGCACCAAGCTATCCACCACGACAATCCGCAACATCACAGCACAACACAAAACATCAACGTGAATGTCACGTTCGCAAATCCGTCTAAAAGAGCTATAGCAATTAGATAAGATTTACCGCTCGAATGACATTCACGGTCGCAGATATAAAGTAAGCACTGTGAACTAACTTATTTAAAAATTTTGATCGACAAAATTTCCCGAAGTGGGCCCATAACCCACAGGTCACAGGATCAAAACCTGTCTCTGAAACCATGTAAGTCTACGGGAGCGCCCCGGCCGTCAATCCGAGGCCAAAATGCGGAAACAAAAACTTTTTCTTAAACTTGAAACTGGCGCTATCGTATACTTTCACCCGGATCCAACCATTAACCTATAACTAGCTATCTACAAGAAGTGTGAGTGGCTATACCGATCGATCCGTGTCCTTCGGTCTTTAGCCACCTTCCCAAGCTCCTCACGGCATCTCCGATTTTCGGTCTCCTTGTCGGAAGTGGCATCACATCAATGAGTCTTTTTACGGGCTCCCGCTTTGTCCGAAGCAACTCGGACACGAAGTTTGCTAGCCGACGTGTCCAAGGTGATGTAGAGAATGTGTGTAATCTCTTTGTCTCAAGCATCCATTAATTCTCAACGCGTGAGAGTGTATGGATGGAGGTTGAAGATGATGGCATCAATGGAGATAGTGAGCTCAAGAAAGAAGGAAGAAGCAGGAGAGCTTTCTTTTTGTGTTGTATGATAAAAATGAGAGTTATCTAGAATGATACAAGAGCTAACCACCATCATATGGTTGCCCTTCCTCTCTCCTCTTATCATTTCAACACTTAAATCAATCAATAATGTGACATATGCACAAAGAAAGAGACTATGAGTCATCACTTGTGCATGTGTCATAATTAATGCTCCTAATCATGACTTTGAGCTCATTATTTCCATTTGTAAACATTAATCCAAATATTTACAACAATAAAAAGATATGGCAACATCTAAAGTAAACTCGTGACGGATCATAAGGATACCCCTCACCTGTATATACATACCTGCATCCGCATTCCGACTGAATGCGAATGCGATGAGACTAAAGTAATCCAACAAATCTAATACTAGGATCCGGCTTAAACCAAATCCCACTAGTATGATCTGTCCGATCATGATCCGTGCACTACTGCACGTATATGATCGAACCCTGCCATAATACCATACGGCCTCTACAACGTTTCACCCGAAACTTGAGAAACTGTCTGTAGGGGACTCTAAAGACTCGTCAATACTTTGGTTGTAGATTTAACCACTAGCACGTCAGTGGTACTAGCTGTACATAACGGGCTACCAGGTATTGACCAAAAAGGGAGGTCGATGAGTGAACTCATCCTGACACCCTACTGAGCCTGTTAGTGACAATATCCGTACAGTCTGGTCCGTTCGTCTATGAGCATCGCATGTCGGGCCTAGGAGATTGGTAAAAGTCAGACCCCCAAAAGCGGTACAAGTCGTGTCGGGGTGTGGCCCAGAACACCCTGAGATACTATTGGAATACCTACCAGTAAATCTCCTGCCTTGGCCAAGGACTTCGTGTAATGGCTCTCCTAGACACAGCGCGATCTCACCCTCAATACCGGGAGAGACGAAACCCCTGCCAATCCTCTCACTGCCTCCATGTGGCTCGGGACCGTACCCAACTAAAACCTGTTTGCACGACTCCTTTGAGCCGTGGTAGGGTAGTAATCAAAACACAGTGGGAACTCACACGAGACAAATGACGATCTCAGGTCGATGAAATAACCTGTACACATGTCACCAGGGAACTGCTATCTGACGTCGGGTATAATACCAACTAGCATGTTCCCGGCGAGTCCTGTCCGGTGTACTCATAACCCAATGAGCACCTGTATACATCTTAGGTGATCCAACTGACACCAATGTCTTGTGAGACTGGCCACCGCCCCTCGTCGGGGTCTCGACTGTATACACTAGTCTACTAATAGAGTGTCGATGCCTAGTCTCGAAAGTCCCACGACTAGGGACCACTTTAAGGATGTGCTTATAGACTACCCAACTCTCATGTATATGATCGCCATCATACTGCTGGTAGTCAAGCAAGAATCCTAAGGGCTCCATCAACGTGCAATAATGATCTATATGATCACCTAAAGCATGTACACGATGAAACAGATAAACCAGATAGCATACTATCATCTTGAGTAAGACTGTCCTGCCGGCATAGGTCCTCCCTCAATCATTGCAATCACGTGCCTGCGATCCAATAATTGACTTTGAGGGCACTATATCCAACAGCACCGGCGCTCATTCGCCTTCTTCTTTGATCAGGCTCGGGTATTAATATATATTTTCATTTGATTTATCCAATATATTTATTATTAACACTTGCAATCTAATAACAATGTTTTTTTGTATTTTCAGTTGGATTACGATTTTCAGTCTGTACCCGACCCTGATCACCCTGGGAGGGTGCTCGATCTTCATGCTTTGTACAATGGCTTGATAGAACATGCAGACCAAGGTCCGATACAACAGGAATGAGCTGAACGCCGACTTCTACTCCCTGTAGATGGCGACCCCCGAGGCAAAGAGAGCGGCCCTCCTATCTACTCCGGCCTTTGCGAGAGTCGACGTAGAGACATGGCTTCTATTGTGCGAATATTTCGACTCTCTACGCAAACAGGTATATTTTAAATGTAATTCATTGTTTAGTATATAATTTATTTTTTTGTGTTCCTTAATTAGAAAACTAAATGTGAATGTGTTGTGCAGAAACATGCCGCTCAAAATATAGAGAATAGGAAGTCAGCGAAGAGAGGTCGCCCCACTTATACAGGTGGCTCGAGAAATATTACTCGTGTCATGGAGTTATCGGTAAATTACAATAGACCGGCCTTTGTGATATAATGCGATATTAAGAGTAATTTTCTAATATATCTAATATTAAGAGTTATTTTCTAATATTGCAGAGAGCTTTGACCCTGGCGCAAGGTGGTACACCGAGCGTGTTGTCCGCATATCTTGCCATCCACGACACCTCGACAGATCCCGCCACTGGCGAGCTTCGATACCCCGACGCCGCTACCCAGGAGTATTGCGTAAGTGTTAATATTTATTCAACCCATATTTGAAATTTTAGTTTTGAAAGGTTCAAATTTAAATGATATACTTATATTTTACTGGTTAATGTGGGTGTAGGAGCGGATGGTTGAGCAGGCCGAGGCATCGGGGATCGATTTTACTGGATAGAACGATCCGATGCTGCTGACCCCAGTCCTGGACGTCGCACACGGAGGGAACCACGGAGGTTGGGAGAGAGGCCGAGGACTGGGCCCTAGCAGAGCCCATATGAGGTTGGACTCCACCCCGGTGGTTACATCCTCCGTCTCCAGTGAGCGACGTTTCCAGCAGGAACTGGAGAGCTTGAAGGCCACCGTTCAGGAGTTGAAGGAGATATTGGTATGTATACTACTTAATAGTAAAATATTATGTCATATTATAGATAGCAATATATCCAATATTAGTACGTAGCCTGAGCTTATTTGGTTGTAATCTTAGCTTTGATTAATCATACATACATATCTAATTAAAATAAACTATGGTTTTCCAAACTAGATATCTAAACGAGGCCTAAGTCCCTAAGTATACATAGATTGGCGTTTCAAAATAACTTGATAATGATACGAATTCGAATAATACACAGTTCTTACTCGCTTATTACACACGTAGGTCCAGACGCGACAGGGCACATCGGCCGAGCCTTCACATGCATCTCCTTCGGCTGCGGCTCCGCAAGCCACTACATCGGCTGCGGTTCCGCAGACAGCTCCTATAGCTCCACTGCCCACTCAGACTCCCGCATCCACGACTCCGCAAGCCACTACCTCGACGGTGGCTGCGCAGACCACTCCTACAGTTCCACAGCCCGCTCAGACTCCCGCACGCTCCGCATTGCATGATTTATTGACTCAGGATATATCCGAGGAGCAGGCACGCCAGATTCTGGCGTTTATCAGAGGTGGAGCTGGACCGAGCTAGGGTAGCTTTTTTATTCTTATATTTTAAACATGTATTTTTTTATATGATACATATTGTACTACATTTTGGACGATATTGATATTTGTGGTGTTTGCGTGTTTATATTGATATCATATTGTACTTGTTGATTTCTTTGGTATATTATGCGTGAGATGTGATTATGAATACTGCGATATATGTTCTGCGTGATGATTAATTTTATATATGATGTATATTATTGTGCACAGGGTGATAAAAAAATAGGCAGCCCTTTTTTTTTAAAAAACCTGATAATATGTACCTACGGATTTAACCGTAGGGCCCACCAATGCCCCTACGGATTAATCCGTAGGGCCCAACAATGTACCTATAAATTTATCCGTAGGGACAAAATATCAGGATACCTAATATTTTGCCCCTATGATCTCAGTATTAGGGATTAAGCATGCCCCTACGGATATATCCGTAGGAGCAAACAAATGCCCCTACACAGGTATCCGTAGGGACAAAATATCATGATACCTGATATTTTGTCCCTACGGATTTATACCTACGCACTTATCCGTAAGGGCAACGACTTGGCCCTACGGATAAGTCCGTAGGGACACCTAATTTATTTTATAAAATCATAAATTAAATAAATTTTTTGTCCCTACAGCTTAATCCGTAGGGACAACTGGACTTACACATTACTCCGTAGGGGCAAGTTTTTGTCCGTAGGGGCATGTTCAAGACTGCGACTTGCACCTACGGCGTTTGCACCGACATGGTATTTTCTTGCCCCTACGGACAGGATATTTTCTTGCCTCTACAGATATATCCGTAGGGGCAGTTGTTTGCTCATACGGTTAAATCCGTAGGGGCAACCCTTATTTGTAGTAGTGCATGCGACAAAACTAGTGAGCTAATTCTACAAGTTTAAAGAGGCTACAACTTTTGTAGCATTTTCAAGTGCTCCACATTTGTGTTGGGCTCCTTATAGGCACCACGAAGTCCGGAACAAGCTTCCTTGGTGATCTCCTTACCGAAGATAATTCATCTTGAGATAACTCCATCATAAATTATTGCTTCACTTGATCATATCAAAATGAAGCAACTTACTCATCAAACTTGCTAGGAATGATTAGTGAGGATGTTGATTATTATTGCTCACTAATTTTTCTTATCTTTTCTTTTCTTTCCTCACTTTTGAAAAACTCAAAAGCTAGAGAGAGTGAGAGAGATGAAGATGATGAGAATGGCTTGCAAATTCTAATGAGATTAAAAGATTGGCAATATTTATGATTCTAGGTAAAACAAGAATGAGTTATGGTTTCTACACACAACTAAAGAAAACGACTCATTATTTTTCCTAAAAAAATAAATAAGTAAATCTTTTAATCTCATCTTGTATTCAATACAATTCTCATACAGACAACAATCATGTATTAGCTAAACTTGTGTGTGCATCACATACACACAACACTCATGTATAAGCTAACATGATACTTTTATTTATATCAAATATAAATACATATAAAGAGAAGAAATAATAAAGGGAGTATGATATTAATTTAATATATATCTATATCATATATAAATATATATCTAACTATTAAATGAACACTTGATTTAATAATCCGGTTATATCATATATATACCGGCTAATATAATTAAACACCCGATTAAAATATGTGTATCACATACACGTGTTTAATCGAACTCTTACACGTATCCCTATACGTGCCCTATATCGTTTTGCCTGTGCTGGAAAAGCTCTGTGTGGGACTCTAAACACTCGACAATATGATGGCAGCATGTTAAGATCATATCCATAGCCCACAACCACGTCAGCAGTACTAGATGTATATAACGACTATCCAGGTATTGATCGAAAGAAGGCCAACGAGGAAACTCATCCGAACCTTACAAAGTCTATCAGTGAAAATCACTGTATAGTTTGGTCTCTTCGTTTAAGAGTGTCGCATACCGGGTCTGAGAGGTGGAAGCCGTCAAACTCCCAATAATCCAATAAGTCGTGTCAATCAAAAACTCATAACCACCCGAGAAACTACTGAAAACACTTATTAGTAAATCTCAATTGCCTTGGCCAATGACTTATCTTTATAATTGATCTGGCACAGTACGACCCTGACTCTCTATACCGGGAGAGACGAAATCCCTACGATCGCTCACTGCCTCCATGTGCTTCGGGACTGCACCCAACTAAAACCTTTTTGCACGACTCAGTAGAGCCGTTTTAGGGTAGTAATCTAAGTACAGTGGGAACACACATAAGACACTCTGACGATTTTAGGTCTATAGATTATCATGTACTCATGTCGCATGAGAACTGCTATCTAACGATAGGTACAATACCATTTAGGAGTTCTTATCAGTCAAATTTGTTGCATATGTGTATGGACATTTTCCCTATTATTATTAATTACCAAAAGGTGTTAATTGCAAATTAAGAACATATATGGGTTTATTTGTAAAAAGATTATTGTCATATATTTCTTAATTTATAATTAATATAATTAGGGAATATATGCATTTCATATTAAAAGAAATATCCATGAGATTATTTATTAATTAAAATATGCATGTCATGCCAAATAATCTTAACTAATATTATTAAGATATCATATCAATTAATTGGTTGGAATATCATCTCAAATAAAACAAATGCTACTAAGATATTGTGCAGGTATTATAATAAATCAGCCCTGGTCTGAAATATAAGTAGGAGATCCACAGCAAATTGATTTACCAAAACAAATTTACCGAATGTTATGAGCAAATTGAAAAATCTCACGACGGTAGAGACTAAGACATATATTTTCAGAATATTTTTATGAGAAGGATCTCCAATTATCGAGAGAAGACAGCACGAAGAATCTGGAAACTCAAATCCACCAGGGGGCGGTGGATTCACGGCCAATAAGGGCATTAGGCGGCTAAACCGTGATCGTTTGGTGACCGTAGGATATGAAACATCAGGGTCTTGATCGTCTTTTCACACACTTCAATATGACGTCTACGGTTTTAAGTTCCAGAATCTATAAAAGGACCGAGAGCTAACTATCCATAATAATCCATCGAAGAATCAATCGATTGATCTACCGATCAAACAATTTAGATAAAACTAAGGTTTTGTAATTTGGTATTTCAGCGAGCATTTTTTGTAATGCAATAGTTATTAAATAAAAAATAGTTTTTTATTTTAATTTTATCGCATTTACTTTCCGCAACTTACTTTCCGCATTTACTTTCTGCAATTACATTCTGCATTTACTTTCCGCAACTTTAATTACTGTATTTTCTTATGAATTCATTCATCTTCAACTTTTCTTTTATTTTGTTTATCCTAATGAGCGAGTAAATTCTCACTTGTTAGGATTTGTAGGATATGGTAGAATAATGGATGAATAATATCTCTTCAATTCTTTTTAAAGTTTTAATTTTTATAAATTTTAGCAAAATGAATATTAACGTTCTTATCGAGCGTACTATCAATTAATAATAGTCACTACCACGATTTGAGATTCATAAATAATCGTTTTGTTAAGGGCTTGAGACAAATAGGGATCAATGGAAGGACAAGGGTCGGTAGAGAGAAACCCTAATTCTCTTCAAGAACTCTAATCCATATTTATCGCTATTTCTCTAGTATTAAATAATTAAAAGATAAAAAAATTATTTTTAAAACTCTATTCATTAACCACTAAATCTTATAAACCCTACAAGCGCTTCTATTATAAACATTGCAAAGCTTCTTAGTATAAAACGATAAAATTCCCACTTTTCTTCTATTAACTCGTCTAAAATAAGAAAAGTAGTTCACCGTTTCTCTGTAGATGACCTGTACTCACTAGCGGCCAGTTATTGCGACACCGTTATTGATTGCGGTATTTAGAACACACATAAACACACTTTTTCCAACTAATCAAATATCGCCGTTGTCGGGAAAACAGTCGTGATATTTTTCTTGTTATTCGGGTTTTTTTCTAATTAAAAAATCAGAAATATAAAAATAAAAATAAAAAAAATGCATTTTGTATTTTTAACGATTTTTGTGCGAATTTTGTAAGAAATCGGGAGCACTTAGAGCGAACCAACAGAGATTCAGAGATTGTCAAATAGGAGTAGAGGAGTATTGGAGTGTATTGCCAAAATTTGAAGGGGAGATCTCATCAGAGGGCGGCGGAACTGAAGCCAAAAAGGGTGTTTGGCGGCTAAATCGTGACCACCTTGGGGAGTTAAGCCCCCAATTCTTTCTGGTATTATTCTATCGTCTTCCTCTCTTCTCTAAACCTCCAATAGACCCTTTCTACATATAGGATTCTTTGCAAACAGCGCCGCTAAAATTCATTTTGCATGTTTTATATTTTGGGTTGTTTTGCAAATTTAAAACGGACATTAAGAGGTAAGAAACCCAAATTCAGATTAGGTGGGGATTTCATCACCCTTCCTGGGCCCCACAAATCACAAACAAGCATATGCATCGTCTTACATTAAAAAAAAAAAATCTAGACCAAGTTTCTAAAGACAATCGCGCTCAATTAGGACAAGAGAGGGTCGTGGGTAATCTATTACTTATCCGCATTTTTCTTGTGGTGTCTAAGGCAAGTGTGACTAAAGAAAGTGGTTTACTTAATTAGGCCCACTATTTCATTCATTCGAATAGCGGATACCTCCCATATACCCGGCGCTTACCTGGCTGCAAGATTGATAAGGAGGTGATAGATGACTGATCCTATGTCTTGTCTTTTAGAAGTCTAAGAGAAGTCTAATGATTTGACCTGGGTGACCCTAACTCTAGGGATTGTTTGAGCACGTCTGTGATTGGTTAGGTCAGTCCCTCTTTCCAAGCAAAACAATTTCAAAAATCGAAAAAAAAGCTTAAAAAAACTTACCATTTCACCATATTTTCTTTTCATTGTCTTATGATGGGTAACCCAAACCGACCAACTCTTGGTGAGCTTTGCTACACACAACCTAGATATTTTTTTATATCGTTTTTATTTTGGTAGAACTTCCGATCCTACTATTTCTTTAATGGATAGGATAGAACGCTATAGAAATAACAGTTGAACACCTCACTCAAGTTCCTATCAACCGTATCAAAATTCAACACCATCTTATGTTGATAATCCTTTTAAAGCTAGTGAGAAAACTTTTAAACGCATGTCCATTGCTGAGCATATTGCGAAGGTCCGTAGGATAACAATTACAATTATTTCTATATGAAAATGTTGATACTCCTTTTAAGGCAAATATGAGAACATTTCAACCCATGATCATTACTAAGCAAATTGCAAAAACCAGTCGCCAATAATTCAACCAATCTCAATTTTCTTCATATCACAATATTGATCCTAATCTTATTTATGAAAATTAAATACACCCTTCTAACTCTTATCAATAGTACCAAACTTTTACACCCTCTCATATTGGTATTTCTCTTGAGGCTAATTTGGCAATTCGTAAACCTATTTCTATTGAGGAACACATTGAATTCGCTCGTAGCCAACAATTAAACCCATTCCAACCATACTCAACTTTTACACCTTATCTAGACAGTGCTTCTGAACATCAATTAGGAAGTTCCACGGTTCAAAGAGAATCCTTCATTGAAACTTCTTCACAAAGCATGTTCGGTCTTGAAGTAGAGTTGGAATTGAGTAATGAGAAAGAACCAGTGATCTCTCCAAGTCAAACCAAAATCAATTCTTTTGATCTCAACACCTTCCATCCTTAACTCCGAACGAATGTAGTTGATGATCAATCGCTTAATCATTTAATTGATGAGGTGCCCAAGAATAACATGTTTGACTTGTCTAATCGTGAGTGTGAAAGAGAGCCTTACACCATTCTAATCAAACCGATCCTTATCTGACTGAACTTGACATTTTAAATCTTCCAATTCCATTGTTCCCCTCCAAATGGCGGCCAAGACAGGGACGTCTTGCCTGAGATTCGGGGCAGATGCTATTTGTTTTTATCCTTCTACCTCTCCGAAGATGCCAAGTTGATTTATGACACCGTGTATCGAAAGTTTAGACGGATGCGGCCGATATAGCAGACTTCGTCAGATTCCCCCTCGCTAGAGGGGTTTTTGATTGTGGGGACGCTCTTCCCTGCAGGCGCAAGCCCCTGCAGTTAATTACGCTACCGCATCGCGGTAACCACTTTCTCCTTCTCCAGAATTTCACTTCGTGTCGTGTGTGTTTGTTTTGTTTGTGGTGGCCCATGGATTGTATACGGAGACTAATTTATGTCGTCGCCCGTAGGACGTGGATTAGTCCAAATCCGTATTTTCTTAGATTTGGGTTTGGGGTTTTGGTTTAAGGATACGTTAGCCCTATTTAAGGCTAAGATCAACTTAAATTTTTGTTAAGGATACATTAACCTAATCTCCAGACTAAGATCAACTTAACGGGATCGTTTGGAGCCGACAAGAAAGCAATTGGCTCTATTGTTTAGTTTAATGACATTGCGGTCGATTTCCAATTTAGGGACATGGTGGTCCATTGCCTGTATGGCCGTCGGGACCCGTCACCTCTCTGACGACGTTGAAGGATTACAACGACAGATGTCAGAGGAGTTCGGAGATGTACCCTTGAACCAAAGTTGATTGGGGGTCTTATAATCCAATTTGGGACTAAAGTCTGTCTGAATGTTTAAGGATACATTAGCCATATTTGAGGCTAAGATCAACTTAAACGGGATCGTTTAGATCCAACAAAAGAGAGTTTGGGGGCTCTATTGTTCTAGTTTAGGGACGTAGTGGTCCATGCTCCAGTTTAGGGACGTAGGGGTCCATTAGTTTAAGGACGCATAAGTCTATAGGTTTAAGGACCCCATGGTCCATATAGATGTGTTTAAGGACGCATTAGTCCATTAGTTTAAGGACGCATAAGTCCATGGGTTTAAGGACCCCACAGTCCGTATGGGTGTGTTTAAGGACGCATTAGTCTATTAGTTTAAGGACGCATAAGTCCATGGGTTTAAAGACCCCACAGTCCGTATTAATGTGTGGTTGTCGGGACCCGTCACCTCTCTGACGTCGTTGAAGGATTACAACGATAGGTGTCAGAGGAGTTCAGAGATGTACCCTTAAACCGGATGTAAATTGATTTAGGAGAGCATTCGTGCTCAGTCAATTTAATTTGAGGACTTACGGCCAGAATTGGGCTATGTCCAGTTGAAGATGATCAACGTTTTTATTTGTCTTCGGCCTATTAGGCCTATGCTAGGGCTTTGCCCCTGTTTAATAATGCACTGCATTTTATTTGGCCTGTAGGGCCTATTTGATTTGGGCTCTGTCCCTTTATTTTTATGATGCAGAGCATCTGTTTTGGTCTGACAGACCTTTGCTTGGGATTTACCCTTTTAAAAAATAATGCATGGCATTTTATTAAGCCTGTTAGGCCCTTTTCAATTGGGCTCAGGCCTTCTTTTCAGTAATGCAATGCATTAATTAGCTGACAGTGGTCATGTGGCCTATCAGGCGCTTTGCGCCAATTAATGAGCGCTAGTGCTTATCGTGGTGACACGTGTCACACTCTGGTGAGCGCAAGCGCAACAGCGCAGTGCGCTGCGCCAGTGCGCTGCTGACACGTGGCGCGCTCTGGTGGGTTGCGCCAACTTTAAAGAGCAATGCTCTATCTTAAAAGCGCATAGCGCAAGCTATTCTGACGCTGACACGTGGCGCTCTCTGGTGGCTTGCACCAACCCAGGAGCGCAACAGTGCAGTTTTGCAAGTGTAGGGCACTGTTTTAATAACTTAATGCAATTTTGGATTTAAGAGAAGAATCTTTAAGATTCCAGAACCAATGATTCATAAAAAAAAGTGCAAGGCACTGTTATTATAATATATATATTTTTTTGAAGATCATTGATCTTGTTCTTAGATCAATGATCTATTCAGAAGAAATTCTTCTCTTTTTTTTATAAAGGTTTTTACCTTTTTTCTTTTCTTGAGTTCTTCTCACAATTCTTCAGAGTTCTCTCTGTTTCTGAGTTTTTTGTTTTCTCTCTCTTGATGTTCCTTTGAATTGGGGTCTAGGGGCCTTTATATAGTACCCATTAATTTGTTAAATTTGTTAAAGAGATCATTCTCTGAGTGATTTGGAGAATTTTCCCCACCGTTGGATTTTTGATCCAAGGGCTTCTGTTTTACAGAAGACAATCTTCTTGTTTTAACAAGAACAGAAGGATCTTACTGAAATTTTAATTCTGTTTGGCGCAGATACACCAGCGATTGACACGTGTCATGCAGCGCACAGCGCAGCGCAACCGCGCTTGCGCAACTGCGCTTGCGCAACTGCGCTGACACGTGTCGCTCAGTACACAGCGCAGCGCAACCGCACAGTGCAACCGCGTTTGCGCAACTGCGCTGACACGTGTCGCGCAGCACGCAGCGCACAGCGCAGCACAACTGCGTTTGCGCTGACACGTGTCGCGCAGCGCTTGCGCAACTGCGCTGACACGTGTCGCGCAGCGCAGCGCTTGCGCAACTGAAGCGTTACTTCTTTTAATTTTTGTTTTAAATAGAGCCTTGCTCTGATTGGGCGCGCTGCCTTGGGCGCTGCGCTGACGTATCAACTTCTGACACGTGGCGCGTTGCGCGCAGCGCACGGAATTTGAAGCGTTGCTTCAATTTTTTTGAATTTTTGAAATTCAAACAGAGCTTTGCTCTGATTGGGGGAAACATTCATCAAGTGAACCTAGTGATCCATCCATTAAATATAATTGATGAATTTTTAAAGAACTATTCGTTTGATTTAACTGAAGGTGCTAGTGAGATCAGTGTTGAGAATATCTTTGAAGATGAACTTGTTATGTTGGATGAGTTGGATTCTCTGACCCATTTTGTCCCTTCCATTGAATGTGAACATCTTTCTGTGCATTTAACTGATCTTATTCTTACCACCAACCTATCCGATATGCAAAACGATATTCAGCCTTCATCTCCTATATCTGGTTCATTAATGCTAGACACACAAGTTCGTTTACCCATTTCATTACATACTTTCTTTGGTTCTTCTCATCTTCTTTCAATTTCACCGAGCTTTGATGAACCACACTCCGATATTTCGAGTTCTATGATTCTTGAAAGACCACTTGGTGTAGACTCTTTTAAGAATGAGGAAGACGATCTTTTCGGGTCTCCTACCTCCATAATTTCTGACGAATCAAGTGTTTTGAATTCTGGTGTACAACGGATTGACCTTGAAATTTTAAACATTCCTAGTGGATCTGCCTATTCCACTTATTTTTTTCTTTCCGATGAAATCATCATTCGGAACATCGATGAAAGTTTCGAAAGTATTTTCACCGAAGAACTTGTGTTCCTTGAAGATTTGGATGCTGTGATGAATCAATCTCCACCGGAAATTCGTGCGCCTTCTTTTGAGGCCGAAAAAGTTGAACCACCACCCCTTCTTCTTATCACATACGAGAATACGACTATTCCACCTGTCATGCCCCGCTTCCCAATAGACGGAAACAGTGACGTGGCAAGCCCGCGACGTATTTATTTCAAGAAGGTCATTTCCCGGAATAAATATGCTAAGCGTAAAATAAGCAATATAAAATGACAAGAAATAAAGATGAGATTTAAACTTCAACAACTTTATTTACATTCAACTTGAAGTATTTACAATACATGATTTCAACTGAATGGAAATACAATACAGGAAGAGAAATGCCTAAACAGGTGGCATACATAAACTGAGAGAAATAGCCAGTCTAGTCTTAAGTCGTGATCTGGTTTTTCTCTTCCTTGGTGGTGTCCACCTCCTCAGTTTCC
Source organism: Agapanthus africanus (assembly GCA_030015575.1). Taxonomy (NCBI): domain Eukaryota; kingdom Viridiplantae; phylum Streptophyta; class Magnoliopsida; order Asparagales; family Amaryllidaceae; genus Agapanthus; species Agapanthus africanus. The sequence goes on from CM057348.1 coordinate 53,881,136, forward strand.
ACGGTATCTGACGAATATTCCAAGAAAACAAAGATGGGTGGAATGCCCGTCAGTGAACTTTCACTCGGTAAGTCCCCAAGAAAAGGGTGTGAAGTATAAAGAAAAAGTATATCATGAAGTAATGGACTATGAGATGTGGTGTTTAAGCATGTCATTTAATGTAAACATGGAAATTCTATTTAACATGTAGTTCTACATATATATCATGGCAAAATAATATGAGCATGGTATAACATGGCCGTGTAGTATATGTATAGTGAACATGAAATGAAAGTAAGTGCCATAAAAGTTCTTTACATGGGTCAATTAATGTAACATAAGTTCAAGGATGAATGTCAACCAATCTCAAGAGTGTTCTCAAACCCAACAAACTGTAATTCAGGGGTAAGGAACCACGGGCCTGAATCAAGTATTAGTAACGGGACTTCAACTTAGTGTTGAAGTATTCTAAACTCAATAAGCTGTAATCCAGAAGTAAGGAAACACGGGCCCTCATGATAGCTTGTTTATGTTAGTAGACATGGATTCATGATCTAGGGGACTCCCGAGATTTCATTGGATTCACACATGAACTACCCCCGTGTATTGTAAGTTACAGTTAAAATTACCAGTTTTGCTCGAATCCATGAATACATCAAGTTGCAAGTTTGAGTTTATGTCAATATCATGTATTCGTGTCAAGTATTCTTGTATTCATGTCAATTTTTATTCAAGGTTCGATTCAAGTCAGTTTCAATAGCAACCATTGTATTCTGGTATTCAGGTTAAGTTCATGTCTAATTATGACCAGGGTTTGGTCAAGTCAAGTCAAGTATACATATTTGATATTGATGTTTGATTTGAAGTATTCATGTTCTTGATCAAATATTCAAGTTTGATTTTAAGATTCAGGTTTGAATTGGAATCAGACCGGGTCAGACAGTTGTAAACAGATTTAGCTCTTAAATTAGGTTCGGGAGTCGTCGATAACTGCTGCACATAGACGACAGGATTTGTGTCTTTTTCCAAGACAATTACGATCGATAACTCCGTTAGATTGTCTACCTTAAATAGTCAAGCACTCACTTTCTCCGGCTCCCTGGGGCTCAAGAGAATTGATCCCGCTTAAACCTATATTTACTTAAGTCCTTAAATATTGTTTTATATATCTCGAGGAGGTTTTATGAAAAGTATTCTAATATAGATAAAAAAGTAAAGCTCGAGGATGATTAGTATTACTTAGGGTTTTCATGAGCATGGGTTTTAAGTATTGGGTATTTTAGTGATAATTACTTAGTTTGGAAAGTTCATGGTATTTTATTGTAAAACTTGCCTTTTTGGTATTTTTATGGTATTTTATTGGAAAACTTGTTAATATTTCATTTTGAGAAAAATTATAGTTTTATTATATTTGAAAATATGGCTTTATAATTTTTATATATTTTTTTAAAAATTAATTTTATTTTATTTAAAAAATCTGTATTTCTTAAAAACGTAATTAAATCCTTTCGAGATCAAATGCTCTGTGAGGAGGTCTGCATCTCGCTCTACTAGCCTAAGGATGTGCGATAATCCGCACCATCCATTAGCGGGTCCCCTAATGAAGGTTGTAGATACGGAATCGCAAAAGATATGAAATACCGCTTTAAAAGAAATCCGGTTTTTAAAGTTATGTGGTATTTTGTTGTAAATTTTTCTTCGAAACGAAAATACATACAACGAGTATCGTGTTATGAAACCAAGTGTATGTGGGGTAGGTCATTACCCCATAAAGTTTTCCTAAGGTATTGTTAAGCAATTACTAAAAGAGATGTTTATAAAGTTGAAGATATTTTAATGAAAAAGTGCTACTATGGTTGTTTCACATGAGAATTTTGTTGAAATTTGATTCTAAATATTAGGGTTTAAGGTTAAAAGTATTGTGTAAAAATTTAGTTGAACAAAGAATAAAGGAGAAAGAGTTTGTAGGGTTTAGAAAAAGGATATCGGTATAAAATCCACTTACCGATATAAGTTTTAAAATGAAATTTCAATGAAGAGAAAGAGAGATTGGGAAGGACTTACCATTTGAATAAGTTAAGGAAGAGGAGGGAGGTCTTGGGGTGTCGCGGGAGCTCCGGATTTTGCTTCGATCTTCGCCGGAAGTTGCTTACTCGCTAACTCCACTTTACTTCACTTGACTTAGGAACTTTTTGAGAGAATTTTGCTATACTATTCAGAGTGGTGCTGATCCAAGGTAGGGGTAGTATTTATAGTGGAGAATTAGGATTTGGGAATTAAAATTTGGATTAAAAAGTATTAAAAATGATATTAAATCATGAAATGAAGGGGCTCTGTTTTATTGGAGGGAAATCAAACAGTGCAGAGGAGTTAGGGGTAGCTGAAGAGTTGTGTGGAAAGCCCGGGGCAATTTGTCCATGATCTGACCATCCCCGCCGGCCCAATTGAGCTTTCCACCAGTCGATCTTGGGCTTCTGTCCACGAGATTCATGCCACGTGGATTATTTTGTGTTTATTCCATTTTGTGCCTGTTTGATTTTTTTGAACTTTTCATTTCCCTGTGTATTGCACGTGCAATCTTTTGGGCTTCCAAAAAATTAAAAAGAAAAGTAATTGTGTCTGATGGGGATTGAACACACATGCTACGTCACAGCAGTACAACAAGTTTACCAGTGAGCTACAAGTGACTTCTTGCTTTTATTTAATAAAAGTAATTTATAACCCAAACTCAGGCTGTCAAACTCTATTCTGTATATTAACAGAAGAATTCCCGTACTAAGATTTCAGAGTCGTTACACCACCCATTCTTTATTTTTTACATTCTCGTTTTCATTCATACTCACTTTTTCGTCTCCACCAAGCGAGACATAAATCCTTTCGATTACAAATTTTATCTTCCCCCCACTTCATCTCTTATCGTTACTCTCATTTCTGTTTTTTCCTACTCGAGACATGATACAACCTCTATTCTTATACAGTCTCGTGTCTTCTTTACGTACATCTTTTTCGCATTCTTCTACCAACCATGGTCTTATTATGATAAAATATTTGAATAGTTGGTTTTAACTTTTGGTCTTTGTAAAGCATTGTGTAGACTGATAATATTTCTTCCCTAATTTTATATTGAATTTCAATACTTAGTACTGAAAACACCGTTTTACTCAAGTTTAGAAGGAAGAAGAAAAATATTTTTTAAATGGCACCTTGAAGAAAAGAAATTTTTGCACGATTGTGAGTCAAGAATAAGTTTGGGGGGAAATTTCAATGTCATTCACTCTTGACCCCTTTCTTTATACCATCTTATTGAACTGTTCCTCCTAATCTTCAGGTTTTAAGCTTACAGGACAATATCAGTAAGGACACTGCTGCAAACAAATTTGGGGGGATGGTTTGTGTGGATGGTTTGCACGCATCATATGTAAATATTGCATTGCATAAATTTTGAAAATAAAAATTAGAAAGTGGAAAAAAATTATGAAAGAGAGGAAGAGATTTAAGATATGTAAGAAAATTAGATATTTTAAAACAAAACTAGTAATAAATAGTCATGAGCTGTTGTCCTAAGGGTTAGTAAGATGAAAAAATAACTAATCTATAGATAAAAATAAGTCTGAAAAATAGTCCTTATTCTTGAGTCCAAACTTCTGAACGTTGATACCCTACTATACGCACTTGCACACATCCTGAAACTTGGGACAGGAGAGGATACCTTGAAATACTCTTGCCTAGAAGCCTTAGTATGAATAATAATAATAATAATAATAATAATAATAATAATAATAATATAAATGATGCATAAAAATGAACACCGGTTTTGTAATTACTTAAGGCAGCATAAAAAATATAGCGAGAAATGTCTTATCATCTAGTACCTTAGGCCAACTGGTTTGGGAGTCACTGCTAAACCTTAAGTGTTGCAAGATTAGGATATTGTTAATTATGCCTTAACATGTGAGCACATTCGGTAATCGGTTGGTTAGTATCTCAAGAAGTATTAACGGTCGCATGAAGAATGTGTGAGCAGATCTATCTAAAACATCACCGATTAAAAAGTACTAAGAAATATGGACAAAGAATATGATAGCTTGAATTGAATTCTCCAAGTATAGCGATGAATTTTACACACACGTAGGTGTATATGATCGATATTTGGATGAGTGATAGGGAGGAAGACTAAAAACGATACTTTATTGAGTGATGATATGATTTCTGACATCTTTTCAAGACCATTAAGATGAGACTCATGACAAGTAAAAAGCTAGTGTAGTTTAAAACACTTATTTTCAAAGTATTTTTTTATATGTTCCTTATTTTTGCATGTACTTTTTGTTTTCTTTCTTTTATTTTTGGATTTTGTGGGTGTAATCCGCTGAAAACCCTCCGGAGACAACACTCCTCCTATTAGGGACAGCTAGAGATTTAACAGCTTGTTGCACGAGCTAAGTGTAATCGTGTTGTCTACGAAAATGTGTCGAGTTTTTTCTTTTTTCTTTTGAAAATAAAATAGTTTGCTTGGGATGATCAAAGATAAGTTTGGGGGTATTTGATCGGTCAAATTTATTGCACATTTGTATAGGCATTTTCCCTATTATTATTAATTGCTAAAAGGTGTTAATTGTAAATTAAGAATATATGTGGGTTTATTTGTAAAAAGATTATTGTCATATATTTCTTAATTTAGAACTAATATAATTAGGGAATATATGCATATCATATTTAAAAGAAATATCCATGAGATTATTTATTAATTAAAATATGCATATCATGCCAAATAATCTTAACCAATATTATTAAGATATTATATCAATTAATTGGTTGGAATATTATCTTAAATAAAACAAATCCTACAAACAATGTGATTTGAGATATTGTGCATATAATAAATCAGCTCATATATGAAATATAAGTAGAAGATCCACAGCAAATCGATTTACCAAACCAAATTTGCCGAATGTTAGGAGCAAATCGAAGAATTTCGCAACGGTAGAGACTAAAAGATATATTTTTAGAATATTTTTATCAAACGGATCTCCAAATATCGAGAGAAGAAGGCACGAAGAATCTGGAAACTCAAATCCACTAGAAGGCGGCGGATCCACGGCTAATAGGGGCAATGGGCGGCTAAACCGCGGTCGTTTGGGCCGTAGGTTATGAAACTTCAGGGGCTTGATTGTCTTTACACATACTTTAATATGACGTTTAGGGTTTCAAGTTCCAGAGCATATAAAAGGACCGAGAGCTATCTATCCATAATAATCCATCGAAAAATCAATCGACTGATCTACCGATCAAGCGATCTAGAGAAAACTAGGGTTTTGTAATTTGGTTTTTCAGCAAACAACTTTTGTAATTCAATAGTTATTCAATAAAAGGTAGTTCTTTCTTTTAATTTTGTCGCATTTACTTTCCGTATTTACTTTCTGCAACTTACTTTCTTCATTTACTTTCCGCAGCTTTAATTTCTGTATTTTCTTATAGTTTCATTCATCTTCAACTTTTCTTTTACTTCGTTTATCCGAATGAGCGAGTAAATTCTCGTTTATTAGGATTTGTAGGATAGAGTAAAATAATGAATGAACAATATCTCTTCAATTCTTTTTATGGTTTTAATTTTTATAAATTTTAGCAAAATAAATATTAACCCTCTTATCGGGCGTGCTATCAATTCATGATGGTTACGACCAACGATTTGAGATTCGTTAATAATCATTTTATCAAGGACTTGAGACAAATATGGATCAATGGAAGGACAAGGGTCAGTAGAAAGAAACCCTAATTCCCTCCAAGAACTCTAATCCACATTCATTGCTATTTCTCTAGTATTAAATAATTAAAAGATAAAAGGAATTATTTTTAAAACTCCATCCATTAACTACTAAATCCTGTAAACCCTACAAGCCCTTCTATTATAAACATTTCAAATTTTCTTAGTAAAAAACGATAAAATTCCCCCCTTTTTTCTGTTAACTCGTCTAAAACAAGAAAAGTAGTGCACCGTTTCCCTGTAGATGACCCGTACTCACAAGCGGCTAGCTACTGCGACACCGTTATTGATGGCGGTATTTAGAACACAGGTAAACACACTTTTTCCAACCAATCAAGTTCTCAGGTGAGTCTATCCAGTGTAACTCATTCATCTAATGAGCACATGTATATAATCTTTGGTGTCAAACACCAATGATTATGGGATCAACCACCGCCCCGGTCGGGGCCAAGAAACGGATACACTAGTCTAATCCGGAGTATTGATGTCCAGTCACGATTCTTTCCCCCCAATAAGAGAGCAAGGCTCTGTTCAAAATTTGAACTGAGGCAGCACCTCACGTGCAAAACACAAGAGCGCCAGCGCCCAGAGTTAAAAACTCTAGGGCAGCGCCAAGAGTTAAAAACTCTGAGGCAACGCCTCATGTACAAAGCACGAAAGCGCCGGTTCCAGAACTAAAAGTTTTCTACCCTTGGATCAAAGATCCAACGAAGATGATAAATCATCAAATTACAGAATTAAATTCTGTTGAGGAATTTTTTTCTCGAATCTTCCTAAAACAAGAAAGGGTAATCTCTGTAAAACAGAGCACCGTTGGATTAAAAATCCAAAGGTGATTAAAAATCACCAAGATACAGAATAAGCTCTGTATGGGGAAATATTTTCCCGATCTTGTTGAGAAAAAGAAAAATATTTTCTGTAAAACAGAAGGCCTAGGATCAAAGATCCAACGGTGGATAAAATCCCCAAATCAATTAGAGATCTCTCAATGAGAGATTTTCTCAACTAAATCCACAAATCAGCCTCCACTATATAAAGGACCCAAGACTTAAAGTCTTGGAGAAAGGAACTTCCCCACAAACTTCAAAAACTTCAAGACGAAAACGATTTCTCCCCAAGGTAAATAAAAAGAAGAGAGATCATAGCATCTCCTCCATATTTAAGAGTTAAACTCTCACATCAGAATAACTTAGTTCTTTTTCAGATCTCAGATCTATAAGACAAAGTCTTTCACTAGTGAGAATCTAATTCTCAGAAAATTGAATTTAGCATAACAGAAAACTCAGTGCTTGGCACTCAAAGTTTGGCGCTCAGCGTCGAGCACTCCACGTGCTCCTCACATGGGCGATATTTTATAAGAAGCGCTTAGCACTCAAAGTTTGGCGCTCAGCGCCGAGCGCTCCGCATGCTCTTCACGTGGGCGCTATTTTATAAGAAGCTCCTAGCACTTGAAGTTTGGCGCTTAGCACCGAGCGCTCCACGTGCTCCTCATGTGGGCGTCATTCAATAAGAAGTGCTTAGCACTCAGTGTTTGGCACTCAGCGTCGAGCGCCTCACGTGCTCTGCACGTGGGCGCCATATGTTGTTTAACACTCCATATAAAGAAATATAAATAAAACAAAAAGAAAAAGGGGTGACAGAACCCAGATCAACGCTCAGCAGTGCTGATATATAATGGGGATCAAGCCTAAATAAATAATCAAGTGGGCTGAGCCCAAGGTTGGCCAAACCCCAAATTGACCGAGCCCATGTGTCTTCTTCTAAATTGGCCTTAGTCCCAAACAGGACTACCAAGTCCCTGAAGAACATTCATTGGTTCAAAGGTACATCTCCCCACACCTCTGATACATGTCGTTGTAATTCTTCAACGTTTTCAGATAGGTGGCGGATCCCGACAACCAGCAACTGTAGACCGCAACGTCCTTAAACTAATAACGGACCGCAACATCTTTAAACTAATAACGGACCGAAACGTTCTTAAACTAAATGTGGATCGTAATGTCCTTAAACTAGCCTATGGACCGCAACGTCCTTAAACTAAAACGATAGAGCCCAAATACTCTTTCGTTGAATCTAAATAATCCTAAAACCTTTTTAAGTAGATTTTAGTCTAAAATTAGATTAACGTATCCTTAACAAACATTTAAGTTTGATCTTAATCTCAAACAAGATTAATGATCCTTAAACAAACAAACCCAAATCTAAGAAAATACGGATTTAGACTAATCCACGCCCCACAGGCGACAACACAAATTAGTCTCCGTATACAATCCACGGCAACAAAAAATAAAACAAACGCACACGACATGAAGTGACCTTCTGGAGAAGGAGAAAGTGGTTATCGCTACGCGGTAACGTAATTAACTGTAGGGGCTTGCGCCTGTAGGGAAGAGCGTCCCCACAATCAAAAACCCTCGTAACAAGGGGGAATCTGAAGAAGTCTGCTACAACGGCCGCATCTGTCCAAACCTCCGATACATGGTGTCATAAATCAGCTTGGAATCTTCGGAGAGGAGGATGGATAAAACCAAATAGCATCTTCCTCCAAATTCAGGCTAGACGGCCTGCGCGGTCCCGTCTCCCGTTTTTCGGCGGTAAACAGATTCTGGCACGCCCGGTGGGACCTTTTCCTCTTTCCACTCCACACTTCGTGTGTCGTGTTTCGCGAACAAATCACGGTGCGCTATGGTTGACCCTGGAGTCGAGGTACTAAGATTTGGTGTTTTGCTCCTGTGCAAAGAAAAGAAGATCAATGGCTTCCAAATGTACCTACAACAGCAACTCTTGCTCCGTTCCATCTGGAGGAGTAACTTATGGGCCCCAAGCGGCCCCCATCTTCGCAATGCCGGTGGAACAGGTGACACAGGCCACCACTGGGTTATTCTTCGAGACCATGATCCCGCCAACAAGCTTCAGCGTCCCGATGCCATCACAGGAAGCTCCAAAGAAGTCGGTCTTCGATCGGCTTGCAACTATCGCGCCCCCTCTCAACGGGTCGTCCAAGTCTACTATCTCAGTCTCTGACAGGCTGAGCCTAAGCTCAAATGGGCATGCGAAAAGGCTCGCAATACCGGAGAAGGCTATCCCAACTCCTGCTGCACGTGAAGTCGTCCAAACTACTTCCCTTACTCGAAAGTCGGCCTTCGACAGGTTGACCATTCCTTCCCAGCGGATGTCAGTCTTTTACAGGCTGGTGCAAATAACGGCCTCTCCTCAAAGTAGTGGGCATGACGAAGCTACTCCGACGATAGAGGTGATCCCGGCTACGTGACATGCTCGACGTCGTCACTGGCACCGAGTGAGGAAAGATGGGGGCAGTTCCCCTTCTAGACTTACCCCACCAACTCCAATGGTGGAAGTTGATATTGTTGTTCCAACTGGGAACAACTTTGAGCCACTCAGGAGAGTGCGCAAGAACTCTCCAACTGCTGTACTAAAAAGGTCTTCTCCACCCACCAAAAATGTAACTAAAGCAAAACCGGAGCAGCCCCTCAGCGGCTGTCCTCCAAAATCCACAGGGTATGGTGAAGAGTCCAAGACTCTGTGATCAACAAAAACTACTCCCGCCGACAGAAAAAAAATGAAGGTTTGGCAATAGGAGGACCATCCCGCCGCCAGGCTACGGAAGGTGTCGTCTGCAGGGGTGCCTGTTGCAGCCCCCCTCAATCTCGACCGTCCATAAAAGGAGAAGGCCAGAGAATCAACCACCACCGACGACAAATTCTGAGTGTGATAGATCTAAATGCCCGAAGTATGGGGGCATGGTAGTGCACACCATCTACATGGCTTCCGGAAAAGAGGAAAGCCATGATTCTGGGGGCCATCGACCACTTACACGATCAATAACTAAGGCTCAAGAGCAACAACAGAAACTCCAAGAAATGCTGACGAAGATGGCCGCACTCACTGGGAAGAAGGAAAGCCCGGAAGTGTCGTCGGATCAACGTCAGAAGCAGGATACCCTGAGTTCCTCCGAAGGATGCTCGAAAAGAAAGATAAATAAGTCGCGGATCAAGCGACTAACATAAAAAAAAATGGCGTTCCTGTTCCAAGATATGGTGGGGATGATGATCCAGCCAGACCCTCCAGCCGAATATCCCCTAATAATCGTTGATCACGATATAGGGGAGACATCAAACCCTCTTCCGGCTTTATCAGCAGCCAGAGAGGAGATGATCTCGAAAGCTGCGCTTGATGACTACATAGATCAACAAATACAAGCTCATCAGGCAAGTGAAGCCGCTGGCCAAGTCATCAGAACTGGGCGACCCTATCCAATCTGGTACGATCAAATAAAGTACCCGCCGGGATATACGATCCCTAAATTTCACATGAATAAGGGACATGCAACCCCCATCAGCACGTCACTCAGTTCAGGGCTCTCTGCGACAATACTGGAGGTGACGACAAATTGCTATTTCTCCTGTTCGTCGGCAGCTTAGCGGAGACGGCATTCGAATGGTACTCAGAGCTTCCGAATGACTCCATCAAAACATTCACAGAAATGGGGTTTCTATTCACCCAGCGTTTCGCAAGCGCCAGCGAACGCACCCCGATCACGGCATTGATCAATGCCAGGGTGAAGCCAGGAGAGACATGGGTTCGGTATGCAATTCGGTGGCGGAACCTATGGTCGAAATGCGAACAATGCATAGAAGAAGCTCCTGCTGTGGGCATATTCGTAGGGACCCTTGACCCGCAAGCAACTATATACCAATTTATGATGTTCTTCAAGCCGACCACTTTCCATGTCTTGATTGACAAGCTGGCCTAAATAGACCAGATGGGCCATAGACCGTCCTCCTCGAAAACAGAGTTTCGAAATGAAAAGGGCAAAGGGAAAGCGACCTTCGTCGCCAACGCTCAGCAACAGCTGAGTGATCCGAAATCAGCCGCTCGCCTTAACGATAAACAATGAATACTCGGAGAAAAGCTGAGACGTCCTTACTCATTCCCCCGGGATAAAACGAGAAGGCTGTTCGAACTGGCAGTGCGCAACAGGCTCATCACTCTGCCAGATCCAAGACGCCCACTGCAACCGGGCAACGTCAACAGTCCCAATTACTGCCCCTACCACCGAATAGTGGGCCACCCAATCGAAGATTGCTTCGTCTTCAAAAACTGGATTGAGGACCAGTACCAACAAGGCAAATTCGCGTAGTCTGAAAACTGGAGGGTAAACTTGCCACAACCGCACACTCCTAAAAAGATCGACACGCCGGGGGCATCATGCTCATTTATAGAGGAAGCTCCATGGGAAGTTGTCCTTTCAGCTAAAACCAAAAGAATGCTGAAGGATCTTCAAGCATGTCCGGCAATTAGATGGAAAAGCCCGCTGGAGCCAGAGATCATTGAGGGGATGCTGAAACCGCGCCCAACACCGAGAGTTGGTAACGATGGGCAAAATACCCAAGCCCAGCTGTCAAAGTCTTCAAAGAAAAAGAAGAAGACCAAAAAGCACGCGCAGTCTGATGACAAGAGCACGGACCTGCAAAGGCATATTGACGCACTGGAGGAATATAAACAAAAAGCGCGAACCCCAGTCACACTCCAAGAGTTTCTCAACCATATCCTGGAAGGCGGAGATAATGACAATGATGAGGGAGAAGACTCATCAGAAGAACCCGAGGATTATGTGGCAAGTTGTCATGTGATTTCTCATTCACCAATAAATGACGACGAAGCTCACTCGGCATCAGAAGATAATATAGAGGAGCTAGGGGCAGGATCGGTGCCAAAATCCTTGGAACCGTCAGATGAGATAATTGACATGCTGCTAAATAAAGCCCGTTAGAAGAGCAAAGCTAATCAAGAGCGTGAAATGGCCATATTCGAAAGAGCCAGGCGTCGGCATCAAGTTAAACGAGTCATGGTAGGGATAAGTCACAAAGCACTCCAACCAAATCAAAGCACGCCCGCGGCAGACAAAAACAGGCTTAAGACAAGGAAACGGTTCGCTAAAGCCCTGCCAATGGGAATGAAGCTGCCACCTTTCAAAGGAGATACTCCTGGCGGTATACACCTTGAAGAAATGGATGTACATCCTAACTACTGCTTATACCATCAGAGGATTGCACACCCTACCGAAGAATGCATGACCTTTAAAAAGTGGTGGCAGGGATACGTTGCTCAACGACAACATTTCAAGTAGTTGAAACGCAAAACTCGTCGGGAGCAGAGAAACACAACATATGAGCATAAAAGAGCTCCCAGCAACTGTCACATGGTTGATACCAGGGGATCGAAGTTCTCACCTTTGGAAGCAATTCTGATGAAGAAGTAGCCATCAGCCCTCTCTTCATGGAATCCACCTCAGGAAAAGAGGAAGAGATAAAGAACTGTGAAAACATTCAGCTGTGTAATCGTACGTTGCCCGAAAAGAATCTTAGACCGACAAATAGGGGATCGAACAAAAAGGATAAGGGGAAGGAAAAAGTCCCTGAGGATATCGCCATCGATGACCAAGTCGTCGAAGAGCTTGCAGCCAAGGACCCGCCTAAGAAAAACAAAGTAGATTACAATGTCCTAGCACACCTGAGGAAGATAACCTCACAGCTAAGCGTTTTATATGCCCTTCTGTTGTCTAAAGAGGCATGAGATTCTCTTATCAGGGCATTACAAGAGCCCGAGCAGTTTCAAGCTTTCCTTGCCGAAAAAAGATGAAGGACGAGCTGGAAGAAGTGCACACAGCTGACATCACTTTCGGCGATGAAGATCTCCTCCTCGGAACGTGCGAGCACAACCGTCCCCTGTATGTCACCGGGTACTGCCATTATATCAAGATAGGAAAGATCTTGGTTGACAACGGGTCCTCTATTAACCTCCTAAATGTGATGGTGCTAAAAGAAATCTGCATGAGCGTTCAGCACCTCCCTCGGGATAAAATTACCATCTCCGGGTTCGACTCCCAGTCATCACGGACGCTTGGGTCTATAATACTAACGTTACGCTTTGGGTTGCTTATCACTGACATCAAATTTCATGTCATTGACGCCAAGACCTGTTACAACGCTTTGCTCGGCAGGCCTTGGTTACACGAGTACAACATTATCTCTTCTACACAACATCAGTGTATGAAGTATTTCAAGGATGGTCTCGAGTATACCGTGATGGGGGAACTAAACCCATTCTCCGTAAATGAGGTCCGAAAGTACGAAGATACAAAGTATTTCCTACAAGACTTCGAAGACACGGAAAGATGTCATAAACCGGAGAATAAACAAAAAGCTATCGCCACTATCCCGGTCTTCGGGAGCGATACCGAGGAGGAAGAAGAGATAGTCTATTCGGGGCCCCCTCAATGCAATAGGCCAGGACCATCTACCCCTATTCTGGTCTTTGGCAGTGACTCTAAAGACGATGTCAACGCAGTGTTCTCGATCCGTCCATCAATGCAGGCCCTCACTGGTGATGATCAGAGTTTGCAAATTGCCATGGTTCCGCGGCAGCACTACAGAGAGCTTAATGCGCTCGAGACATATAGTGTGCAAGAGCTGCAGACATTCTACGTCCCTCCCAGACGAAGAGGTGAAAAAACGATCCTATTCTATCGATCCACGGAAACTAAAGTCGAAAGAGAAGTCTGGCATGATGCCGATTTTGCGCTCGACAGGATCCAACCAATCCGTCTGCCCAGAAACCACACGGAGGGATTGAGAAGGTTATTAAGATGCCAAGGCGTACATTTCAAACAGACTTCTCAACAAGCTCAGTTCTACAACAGGATTTGGGACTCAGCGAATATTGCCCAATGGAAAAATGGAAACGATTGGGCTTGGATATGTCTAGTTCAAGAAACGGGAGCAATTCCATGGCTGCCATGTCATAAATGACCTCGATGAAGAAGGGGATGCTCTTTTAAAAGACCCTGATGTTGAACCAGAATGAGATCCTTCCATAAAAATACTGAGTCCATCGTTTGAAGAACAGATGGACAAGATAATAAGGGAAGCGAGTCAAAAGTTTCGGAACGACCACAGCTGCGAAATGGCCATTTACGAGAAATCCAAGACGCAACGCCTCCTTCAGCAGGCTATGGAGGATGACAATGCCCTTCACCGTCAGCCCACCATGCATTCCCAAGACAAGAAAAAGGCCCGACGCGGAGCCAAAAACAAGTTAAAGAACGGAAAAAACGTTCGGCGGCGGCAAAACGGATCCAAAAGGCCATACGATCGAGAAAAGGTCAGCCGGAATCCGACTCTTATGAAAAAGATGGGTCGAGCATATTCTTTCCTTCGAGACAAGACAAGGAGAATCTTTGACCTTGTCATGAAACATCAAATGATGACACTCCCGGAGTCTCGGCACGCCAATTAAGAAAACGAGCTTCATCACCCGGATTGTTGCTCCTATCACCGAGCGATAGGACATCCTCTTGAAGACTGCTTCACCTTCAAAAACTGGATCGAAGACCAATATCAACTCGACAGATTCGCTCTATCCAACAGTTGGAGGGTAGCTCCACCACAAAGGCATGTGCCAAAAGCAACGTATATGGCGAGAGTAGAACCAGATCAACACCGGTCTTGGAATCGATCTTGTACCTGTCGCGTGATAACGCTGTCGGAAGAAGGAGTGCACGAGAATATAGATGACCTCTCCTGGTGCTTCGAAAATGAGGATGAAGATGAGTTGATCTCAGAATTTCCACCGATGCCAAAAGAGTTGGAAGATGGGATACACACCACGGCGGACAACCTGAAAAAAATCGACTTGGGAACGGTAAACGACCCGCGACCAACGTTCGTCAGTGAGCTGCTGTTTAAAGAGCAAGTGGCCACGCTAAAAGATGTGCTTATGCAATATAAAGACTGTTTCACATAGAATTATTCTAAGGTGCCGGGATTAGATCCAGAAATAACTGTGCATAAATTGGCGATATCTCCGGACGTCAAGCTAGTCAAACAAGAACCAAGAAGAATGCGGCTCGAAATTGAAATGAGTAACAACGCCGAAGTCAAGAAGCTAATCGACTCCAGCTTCATCCAAGAAGTTAAATACCCTGACTGGATCGCCAACATTGTCCCAGTGATGAAGAAAAATGGGACGGTACGCATCTGCATAGATTTTCGGGATCTCAACAAAGCTGATGATCGATAACACATCCACTCCTTCATGGACGGATCCTCAGGGTACAACCAAATTAAGATGCACCCTGAAGACCAAAAGCACACTGCTTTCCGGACCCCACTGGGCATATTCTGCTATAAAGTGATGCCATTCGGTCTGAAGAACGCTGGCGCCACCTACCAGAGGGTATGACAAAGATCTTCGATGACCTCGTACACGAGATTGTCGAATGTTATATCGACGACCTCGTGGTGAAAAGCAAATCATATGAGGAACACTGGGAGCATTTGAAAATAGTATTCCAGCGTCTTCGGAAGTACAACCTGAAAATGAACCCTCTGAAATGCGCATTTGGAGTCTCCTTGGGCAAATTCCTGGGATTCATCATACGACACCGGGGCATCGAAATAGATCCGTCGAAGATCAAGGCGATTATGGAAATGCCCACTCCAAGAACTTTAAAACAATTGCGGTCTCTACAAGAGAAGCTCACGTATATCCGGCGGTTCATAGCTAACCTCTCTGGCAAATGCCGCCCCTACAGTCATCTAATGAAGAAGGGGACCCCGTTCGTTTGGGATCGTAAATGCCAAAACGCACTAGACGAAATCAAGCAATATCTACAGAACCCACCGGTACTAACCGCTCCAGTCAAGAGAAAGCCTCTCATCCTATACACAACAGCCCTTGAAGGTTCTTTAGGCGTGCTATGGGCATAGGAGAACGACCAAGGGAAAGAGAGAGCACTTTACTATTTGAGTCGAGTTCTCCTGGAGGCAGAAAACAACTACTCCCCTATCGAAAAACACTGCCTGGCGTTAGTCTTCGCGATAACGAAGCTTCGGCATTATGCTTTGGCGCATGAGGTCCATCTCATATCAAAAGTAGATCCTCTCAAATATTTGATGTCAAGAGCTATAATAACGGGACGGCTCACTAAATGGGCCCTACTCTTAATGGAATTCTCGATAACATACCGACCTCTCAAGGCAGTTAAAGGCTAGGTCATCGCTGACTTCTTCGCTGAGCATCCGATACCTGCCGATTCACCCCTAAATTGCAAATTTCCAGACGAGCACATGTTTGACACGATTGACAGGGAGAGAGGAAAGAGTGATACCCGATGGGAACTCTACTTTGATGGGGCATCTTCCATGAAGAAGCGAAAGCGCGGCTCCCCCATAATCAAATTTAAGGTAGGCCTCATTTTTGTGACTCCACAAGGAGGGATAATGCGTTTTGCCTTTTCCTTAACAGTGCCGAGGACAAACAATGAAGCAGAATATGAGGCTTTGATAGCAGGTCTTGAGATCGCTGTCGACATGGGAATCCAAAACCTCTTCATATACTGAGACTCCCAGCTGGTCGTTAGCCAAGTAAATGGTGACTATCAGACGTGCAAGCCAGAGTTGGTAAAATATGGCAAAAGAGTGCAACAGTTACTAACTCAAATTCCCTCCTACGTCCTGGAAAGCATACCGCGTACATAAAATAACAAAGCGGACGCATTAGCCAAACTCGCAAAAGAACTGGCTGACGAAAACCTCGATGACGTAAGGATCATTGTACAAAGCCGGCGGGTTCTTGCACCGACAGAAATACCTCCGAAATCATCTGAAGAAAAAGAAGCGACCAAGCAAACAACCCTACAACTAGAGGACCAAGAAAAGGCTAAGAATTAGAGAGAAGTCTTTATAGACTACTTCAAATCCTGTCAAACACCGGAAGATGCATCCTCAAGACACCAGCTCATGAAACGAGCTCTGTCTTTCGCCTTCGTCAATGATACTCTATATAAGAGATCGTTCAACTCTCTGTGGCTGAGATGCCTGGGACCGGAAGAAGCAAGGAGATCCATCCAAGAAACTCACGACGGACTCTGTGGTTCTCATCAAGCCGGGCTAAATATGAAGCTGAAAATCAAAAGGATGGGCTACTATTGGCCCATGATGATTCAGGACTGCCTCGAATACGCGAAGCAGTGTCACTTGTGCCAAATTCACGGGGACTTCATCCACCAGCATCCAAACCCGCTACACCCGACAGTGGCTAGCTAGCCGTTCGAAATGTTGGGAACCAACATAATTGGGCCCGTCGAACCAGCGTCATCCAAAGAACATCGGTTTATATTGGCGACAACTGATTAGTTCTCAAACTGGAAAGAAACCATACCACTAAGAGAAGTGAAGACGGAGAACATCCTCCATTTCTTCAAGACACACGTCATCTATCGGTTCGGCACTCCGCGGCGGATTATCTCCAATAACGGGCCAGCCTATAGAAGTCACAGAATCAGCTGCTTCGCACAGTAGCATAACATAGACTGGAGATACTCTTCGGTCTATAATCCCCGAGCTAATGGTCTAGCTAAGGCTTTCAACAAGACCTTGACAAAGATCATAATGAAAACGTTGTCTAGAAATAAGAAAGACCGGCACGAGAGATTGCATGAAACTTTCTGTGCCTATCGGACCACATTCAATACGGCCACGAATACAATGCCATTTGCGTTGGTATTCGGCATGGAAGCAATACTCTCTTTGGAGATAGAGCTACCCTCTCTACGAGTGGCGGTTCATGGCGAACTAACAAATGAAGAGAATGCTCATTTTTGGCTTGAGGAGCTCGACGCCCTCGATGAAACTCGTCTCATGGCGCAAAAAAACCTAGAGGCTTACAAAGCAAGGATAACGCGCTCATACGAAAGGTTGACTAGGCCGAGAACATTCCGCCAAGGTGAACTCGTGCTAGTCGTAAAAAGACCTATGATCCCCAATTGTGCCAAACGGGCGAAATTCGAGCCAAACTATGAAGGTCCGTATGTCATAGACAAGTTCTATCAAGGTGGGGCCTATTTGCTCATGGATATGCAATGCGAAAGGCCTTTCCAGCCAATAAACGGCCGGTTCCTTAAGAAATACTACGCTTGACAAGACACGGCTTAGGTTAATGATGGATGACGACGCTCGTGTCTGCTCGCTGTCTTCCTGAGTCTAAACTCTATAAGTAGTATCCAGCGAAACCTCGCCTCAAAAGCTACGGACCGCATTGTCCTTAAACTAGCTACGGACCGAGATGTCCTTAAACTAGCAATGGACCGAGATGTCCTTAAACTAGCTACGGACCGAGATGTTCTTAAACTAACAATGGACTGAGATGTCCATAAATTAATATTGGACCGAGATGTATTTAAACTAACAACGGACCAAGATGTCCCTAAACTAACAACGTCGCCTCTAACACGGCGATAGTGGAATGCAAGTCCACAAGACCCAGCGGTAAGGACTGCAACTCAAATCCCATCGGCAAATAGATGGGTCATATGCGGCGAAACTATTCTCAAGAGTTTCATCGCACAAGCGAAATGGGCATGGATGAAAACCCGAAATGGATCCGTGAGTAAAAACAGCAGGGCTACCGGTGAGCTTGTAAAAACCCGAAAGGGCGCAACCTCGTTAAAATAAAAACACTTGCAAGGTCCTCTCGACCTTGTAAGGAGAAAATACCTACGTGAGATCCTTACGACTCACAAGGGAGCAACACACTTAGAGATCCCCACGATCCCTAAGAAGAAATTACACTTACGAGATCCTCACGACTCGTAAGGAGAATCCCACTTATGAAACCCTCATGGCTCATAGGATTCGATAGCCTTAAGTTACAGGGATCTGAACATGTTCTTAAGCCATCACTCCTCCAGTTTGCCATACAAGCGGTCAATATTGACCCTTGTATACAATCCACGGGCATAAATAAGCGTTCCCTCGCCCAGTTCCACCAACGGTGTGAATTCCCCTATTTTAAACAACACTTGTAGGTCCTCTCGACTTGCAAGGAGAAAATGCTTTTGTGAGATCCTTACGACTCTCAAGAGAAAATGCATTTAGGAATCCTCATGACCTCTAAATAGAAATTACACCTACGAGATCCTCACGACTCGTAGGGAGAAATACCTTTATAAGACTCTTACGGCTCACGAAGTCAAAAGCCTTAGTCGTCAGGTCCCTAACCCTGTCTACTAAGCCACCTTTGTTCTATAGCGGCGAAGGCAAATGATGATTCGCTCATGGCAACGTTCCAGTAATAGCAATACTAAGGCCTAAATCGGTAACAAATTCCAAGTCCATTCAGGGCAAGTGATGATTCGCTCCTGGAAATATTCCAGTCGCAGCAATACTGATGCTAAGATTGGTATCAGATCTCAAGTCCATACTCGGAACAAAATCAGCAAGCCAAAAATACATATAAAATAGTCCAAATGATTGGGCAAATCGCAATAAAAAGTAGCGAGTAAAAAGAAAAATAGATGAAATGATTGGGCACCACGAAAAATAGTCGAAATGATTAGGCAATCGCGACTTTCGCGATATAAAAAGCTGAAATGATAGAGCATGGCGGAAGGAAATAATAAAATGAAAGAATGAAACTTTTGCCCTACAGGAGATTCCATACTGACCTCTGTATACAATCCATGGGCATAAACGAAAAGGGAACCGCATTTCCCAACAGTCTCTGTCAAAGGGAGAGTCGGATCTCAACGGCAACATCTGCATCCCAGAGGATCAATACGGCGTTCCTTCTCGACACCGCAGAAAGCGAAGCAAGTCAGCCAATGACCTCCCCGCCGGAGCAACGCTCCGTCTCGGACATAAGTCAACCAATGACCTTCCCGCCGGAACAACGCTTCGTCTCGGAAATAAGTCAACCAATGACCTCCCCGCCGGAACAACGCTCCGTCTCGGAAATAAGTCAACCAATGACCTCCCCATCTGAGCAACGCTTTGACCCGGAAACAAGTCAACCAATGACCTCCCCGCCGGATCAACGCTCCGTCTCGGAAACAATTCAACCAATGACCTCCCCGCCGGATCAACACTCCGTCTGAGAAACAAGTCAACCAATGACATCCCCGTCCGAACAACGCTTCGACCCAGAAACAAGTCAGCCAATGACCTTCCCGCCGGATCAACGCTCTGTCTCGGAAACAAGTCAACCAATGACCTCCCCGCCGGATCAACGCTCCGTCTCGGAAACAAGTCAACCAATGAATACCCCGTCGGAACAACGCTTCGATCCGGAAACAAGTCAGCCAATGACCTCCTCGCAGGAACAACGCTCCGTCTCGGAAACAAGTCAGCCAATGACCTCCTCGCCGGAACCACGCTCCGTCTCGGAAACAAGTCAGCCAATGACATCCCCGCCGGAACAACGCTCCGTCTCGGAAACAAGTCAGCCAATGACCTCGCCGCTGGATCAACGCTCTGTCATGCCCTGCTTCCCAAAAGGAGGTGAAGGATGACGTGACAAAGTCCGCAACCTAACTGTATTGAAGGTGGTCTATTCAATACAGTTACGTTAAGCGTATGCATATATAACATGCAGGATGTGTACCAAAACAAAAATAATAAAAGCGAAAATCATTTATTTCCATTAACCAAATTTTATTACATCCCAAAAGAAAGAGTAAAATAAACTGAGTAGTTTAATTACATCAAAGGAGAAACAAAAGCCTTAAACATGTGGGCAACAAAAAAAATTAAACTAGCTAATCTTCTATCGTCCAGTCTGCATAATCTTCATAAGTTGGCTTCACACCTTGATCTTCGCTATAATACTCATTCTTATCTGACGGACATTCCAAAGATAGAGGAAGAAAAGGAAGGTCCGTCAGCGAGTTATACTCGGGTAGGATTGCCTCATAAGAAAGTAAAGATATAGAAACGAACAGGTGTATATAATGAATATGATGTACATGTGTATAAAGGTATGAGGTTATATACAAAATAGATATGTGAATATGAGTAAGCTGTATATATTTGGTAAAGGTTCAAGTCAAGTCAAACGGATATTCAGTCTAAGAGTTGGATCAGGTTAAACAAGGTGTGTATGGATGGAATTGACGGATGAACATACTCGTGTTCTTGAGGTATCCCATGAATAGCTGGAAGTAGTATGAACTGGTGCTCGTGCCTGGAATGGCAATCAATGTGGTAGCGTGAACATCCCCGAAAGGTGTCCCATGACTACGATGGAGCCTTGTCTAGCGTGAACATCGCTCAAGTGCACAGGTATTACCACCCCTCAGTTCCATGATAAACAACAAGTCTAAACTGGTAAAATATCCACATTCAAAATACTGAATAACTCGTGTCTCAGAAAGAAAGGTAGATAAGATAACAGATAGGTATAGCATATGATGTGAGTTTAGTGTTGAGTATCAATAGATATTGTAAACGTTTTAGTTTGTTAAACAAGGGTCCGGATACTCGTGATTATTCTGTTGTGGCCATGGAACAACAACTGGGGAAGTGAAATGTACCGTTTCACTTCCCGGGATCATGATCGAGTAGTATGGGAATCCGAGTTCCGAATTATCCTTGCCTAATCAAACTACCCATCCCCGTGATTCAGTATAAAGGTTCGGACGAATTAGAGTTAGTGCGTATACTTCTAGGCATGGAATTTCCACAATGTATAGCCGTCCATATTTTGGACTGGTCACCCGGAATATCGGGATCTTCATATTTGTATAGTCGCCCATATATTGGACTGGTCACCCGGAATATCGGGATCTTCATATTTGTATAGTCGCCCATATATTGGACTGGTCACCCGGAATATCGGGATCTTCATATTTATATAGTCGCCCATATATTGGACTGGTCACCCTGCCTGCAGGGATCTTCATAAAGTATTCCATACCTAGGTCCGCGCATTCTGACCCTAACCGTATCACGTTTTGTATATATCATGTTGTCACAAACTGGAAATTTTAGAAAGAGTATTGATCTCGTTTAATATGGTCTTCCACAACCACTCGTTTTATTTTCTAAAGTTCGTAAAGTATTTCGTGTCATCTTAGGGAAAGCTTAGTTAAAAATAAATAATAGTGTTTAATTATCTTTTATTACTTCTAAGAAAAACCATGATATTTGGGATATTTATTATTTTGGAAAAACATAATGTTTTACGGAAAATATCATTTTGATAAAAAATTGTGGTGTTTATTTGAAAATCTTTTGCAAGAGGTTTTATTTGAAAATCTAGATGCTCCTAATGTTCCAAAAAGGGCAAGTTATGAGTTCCTCAAATCGCCTCTTCACCGCCAATTGTGGCCAGGTAAGCTGATTGGTATAGTTTTTGCATGCTTAGTTAATTATCGCAATCAAGACGGTTTCGCTTATAGCTAGCCGGTTGAGTACGGGTCGTCCGCAGGGAGATGTGAATCTTTTTCTAAGTTCTTTAACGAGTTAAGTCCAAATGTCCAGGTTTGTTTTTAGATTAACTATGTGCTAAAATGATATATAAAGAGAGCTTGTTAGGGTTAGTATTAGGTTAGTTTGAGTTAGGAGTCGCTCACTTTTTTCGTTGCCACTCTTAATATCGGTGTTACGGTAATCGGCAACAACGGGGATTAGCACGACTAGGAAGGAACTTGCAAGTATAAGCTAGGCTATCCAAGGCTTAAGTTCCTCCTTTTGGTGCTTGTCCGTCCGTTCTTGGCTCTTAGCCTTAACCTCCGGTTAATTCAACCACAACCGGTCTTACTAAGGAATCACCGCTATCATGAAGGATAGGGTGCCGTAGGGAGCGGATTGTGGTTCAATTAACGGGAGCCCGAATTAAGATGTTGGGCAAGAAAAGAGTGAGAGAGATTTCCTTCACTCAAACTTTCCTTATCCTACCCTAACAAGTGAGAAAACTACTCACCCATTACAAGAAAAAGGAAAATAAAACAAAGGAGGAAGATAGAAAGAAAGAGATTAGAAGATTACAACTAGCTATTTGAGACCTCACTTTGGCAAGGATCAAGCTTAAGCATTATTGTTGTTTAAGGATAAAGAAAAAGAGAACAAGAAAGAAAGAAACAACAAATAGCAACAACTAGATTAGCAAATGAAAAATACAAGCAATTATAATTAACGATCATAACAAGACAAGCATGGTAACAAAAAGAACTCTTTATTCATCACTTCACTCACAAAAGCTCACTACAAGGTTTTAATGGAGAAGAGATGAGAAGAGGAAGAAGAACAACAACATATATCCTAAAATCTAAATACAAGAATAAGCACCCTTGGCTTTGGCAAGTTCTGGACTATTTATAGGCAGGGAACTGAAACTCTAGGGCAACTTTCAGGCCCCAAATGAAGTTACCTAAATGCCCCAAAAATGATCGTCCTCTGAGCCAGTATGGCCGCGGTTCCGCGGCCTAAGCATGCTTATGCCGCCGTTCCACGGCCATTATGAGCAGTTGGGCCTTCAAGTTTTGTCGTTTTCCTTGGTTTGCTGTTATCTTCAGTTTGGTGTATGTGGTTTCTCAGAATCTTTTCACATTTCTTCCAGAATTTTAGTAGATCAAAAGGTGATTTGATATGGATCTTTTGTCATGATTTCCTTGAGCTCCGCGTAGATATGTTGGATCTTGTGTTGACATTGAGATTTGTGCATGAAAATGACATCGATTTACCAATTTGTCCCTTAAATTGGTGTGCGGCAACATACGGATAGAGAGCGGAGACCCGTATTTTATCTGTGGTTGGCAGTAATCCAGAATTTGTCATGCTTTTCCATGAATTTCACTGTTTAGAGTTGGGAACCTGTATCCTGCAATTAACTAGCAAACACAGCTCAAGAGTACCTACCGATAAGCAATGTGATAAAAATTGGGCGGTATAAAAATGCAAAAATCTGATATGAACAAATACCCCCAAACTTATCATTTGCTCGTCCCGAGCAAAGCCAATTTATTCAAAAAAATTCCTAACCTCACTTTCACAGGGAACGCGATTGCACTGAGCATGTGCAACAAGCCGTTAAACCTCTAGGTGTCCCTAGTAGGAGTGTTGTCTCCTGCGGGTTTTCAGCGGATACTACCCATAAAATCCGGTCAAGCTAGTTTTGCAAAATAACTATGTTTCAAACCTTAAGGTTTGTTTCAGAAAATATCAATTCTATTATCCTAAGTCTAGACTATCGAACCTTTATTTTTCACACCTCGCTTCTTATTTAAGTTAAGATTTTATATGTCTTTACGTGCAGTGTAAATAGTGTCGTTAAGTTTCAGAAGGATCGATTAAAGTCATCATGTCACACAATAAAGCCCAGATAAAATTTTTAAAAGGATCACATAAGTTTTATAAAGAGTTAAGCATTTTTCAAGTTTCGTTTTCCAGTAAGGTTTCAACTTCAGAATTTCTATCTTCCTTAATAGGAAACTAGGTCTTATTTTTCACTCCACCTTTTTCTTATTTTCATTTCATACACACCTCTGTGAACGTGCAATAGTCTTTATCATAGAATAAAACCTTCATTTCTCCGCTGGAAAAATATTTTTTATAAAAACCTGTCTTTTGTCAAGATTATTCTCACACAAAGAACCATTAGGAATTTTAACTCGGAGAGAACACTTGCTTGATTTTGTTTTAATCTGGACTTTCTAGGCTTCTTAACGAGCTTTGAGCCAATGCACCTAAACCAGTTGGCTTTAGGGCATTAGGTGTAGAGACACCCCAGCGGACTTAATTACTCAAGTTACCTAGGTCCAAAAACAAAAGACAATTTAGCGTGAAAATCATGATGATTCAATACGAACGGAGATATAACCGGCAGTTCAATTATTTTTTTGGATAAAAGACGTGTTTAGTGGGTTAGGTGTGTAATCATTCCAATCAAGTTTCAGATGGGTTATTTTTCAGAATTAGTTCCAATTAAGGTATCAATAACATTCCTTCATATTCGCTTCACTTCATAAACTATTCTTGATATTACTTATTTCAGAACAAACCTATTTGATCCTCAGAAAATCATTTATCCATTTAAAAGTTTTTAGACATAAAAGACTTTTCATCTAATTTCCAAAACTCATGACACGTGTAGTGTGATGTAAAGACGTATATCAGCTATAGTTAACTTCAAAGGAAAGTTATCTTTCAGGTTTTCAAAATCTAAAAATAAGATTTAGTTATTCTTATCTTATCAAACAAAACCGTCGAAATGTTGAATCAGAGTTCTACCACTAGCTAACTTGACAGAAAAGTTTTTATGTTTTTAGAAAATTTTCTAATTTTTATGGATTTTAGTATGCAGATGCAAAATATACATATGAATGCGAAGGTTAGAAATGCGTACCGAGCGTACCCCCAAACTTAAACTGGACAGTGTCCTCACTGTCATTGCATGAAGAGATCATTTAAGGGTCAAAATTGTCGGTTAGATATACACAATTTTTTTTGTTTTTGTTTTTAAAGAAAAGAAAAATAGTAAAAATGGAAAAGAATATCCATAAATATATACAAAATGGTATATACATACCCCCAAACTTATTTGGAACAGTGTCCACTGTTCTTGGCTGGATAACCGAAGTTGGGTGGTAGGCAGAGGAAGATTATGCAGGGTAAACCGGCTCCTGTAAGACCAGAAGCTCCTCTGTTGGTTCGGCACTAAGGTACGGTTTAAGTCGGTGTCCGTTTACTTTGAAAAATGAACCGTCCTTTGGATTCTCCAAATCCACGGTGCCATGCGGATACACATTCCGCATAAAGTATGGCCCTTTCCAGCGAGATCTGAGCTTTCCTGGATGGAAGTGTAGCCGGGTGTCGTAAAGCAGTACCTGTTGACCAGGTATGAAAGTTTTGCGCAAAAGGTGTTTATCGTGAAACACCTTCGTTCGGTTCTTAACGACAACCGCGTTTTCGTAAGCCTCATCCCTAAGCTCGCTCAATTCGTTCAACTGCAGCTTCCGATGGCTGCCCGCATATCCGAGAGACAGATTCAACTCTTTTATCGCCCAAAATGCGCGATGCTCTATTTCCATAGGGAAGTGGCAAGCCTTTCCGTACACAAGCCGATAGGGAGACATGCCAAGATCGGTCTTATAAGCCGTTCGAAATGCCCAAAGGGCATCAGTGAGTTTCAACGACCAATCCTTACGGTTCTTGGAAACCGTCTTCTCCAGTATCTGCTTGATTTGCCGATTTGAAACTTCGGCTTGCCCACAGGTTTGGGGGTGGTAGGGCGTAGATAGCTTATGATTAATGGAATATTTCCGCATCAAGGCTTCGAAAGTCTTATTACAGAAATGAGTTCCATTGTCGCTAATGATCGCTCGGGAGTGCCCAAAACGGGAGAAAATGTTTTCCTTAAGAAATCTAACGACAACCTTGTTGTCGTTAGTCCGGCTGGGCACAGTCTCGACCCACTTAGAGACGTAATTAACAGCGAGAAAGATGTACAAGTTCCCAAAAGAGCTGGGAAACGGCCCCATGAAATCTATCCCCCAAACGTCGAAAATCTCCACAACCAAGATTGGTTGGAGCGGCATCTCGTTCCTTCTGGATATCCGGCCCAAGTGTTGGCACCGGGAGCAAGTCTTGCAGTAGTCATGAGAGTCTTTGAAGAGTTGTGGCCAGTAGAAACCACACTGCAAGATCTTCTCAGCTGTCTTTCTGGGGCCAAAATGCCTGTCACATGCTTGATCGTGGCAAAATGACAGCACACTCTTGAATTCATCGTCAGGGACACACCGACGAATAATCTGGTCCGGACAGTACTTGAACAGATAGGGTTCGTCCCAGTAAAAGTGTTTTACATGGGATAAGAATCAAAGTCTGTCCTGACTTGACCATTTAGTCGGTAGTAACCCCGTGGCCAAATAGTTCACAATATCTGCGAACCAGGGTTCGCAAGATACTGTCAAGAGTTGTTCATCCGAATTAGAGTTAGTGCGTATACTTCTAGGCATGGAATTTCCACAATGTATAGTCATCCATATTTTGGACTGGTCATCCGGAATATCGAGATCTTCATATTTGTATAGTCGCCCATATATTGGATTGGTCATCCGGAATATCGGGATCTTCATATTTGTATAGCCGTCCATATATTGGACTGGTCACTCTGCCTGCAGGGATCTTCATAAAGTATTCCATATCTAGGTCCACGCATTTTAACCCTAACCATATCACGTTTTGTATATGTCATGTTGTCATAAACTGGAAATTTTAGAAAGAGTATTGATCTTGTTTAATATGGCCTTCCATAACCACTCGATTTATTTTCTAAAGTTCGTAAAGTACTTCGTGTCATCTTAGGGAAAGATTAGTTAAAAAGAAATAATAGAGTTTAATTATCTTTTATTACTTCTAAGAAAAACCATGATATTTGGGATATTTATTATTTTGGAAAAACATAATGTTTTACGGAAAATTTCCTTTCGATAAAAAATTGTGGTGTTTATTTGAAAATCTTTTGCAAGAGGTTTTTATTTGAAAATCTAGATGCTCCTAATGTTCCAAAAAGGGAAAGTTATGAGGTCTTCAAATCGCCTCTTCACCGTCAATTGTGGTCAGATAAGCATAAGTAAGTAAATGAGGGATCCGCTCACGAATCACCGTGAGACGGGCCTTTTAAACTTATCTTTCCCACTTGTCTAGCCTAGGCACCACAAAGTCTGGTTTAGATAAACGACCGATGCCTACAACCCTTCCTTCGCCCTAGATCGGTGTTATTTTAAAATTACCTTTTAATAAGATACTAAATATTCCTTTTGAAAAGATATCGTTATTTAAATTTAGTATTTTCTTCTTTAAAAATGTTGAAGGAGGTTTAACAATATTATAGTAGTTGATGAAAAAGTGTAAGTAAAATATACGTATGTCTTATCTAAAATATTTATTTCACATCTCTTATCTCTTATGGATATTTTAAACAAATATAATATTTCAATTAAACGAGGGTATTTTGTGGAAGTACCCTATTTCGAGATCATTTTTATAGTATGGGTATGTCAGAGGTGAAATGACAATTCATGGGTAATGACATTAAGTATATCAGATTCCAGGTATGATGGGTGTGCAATATACTTTTGTGTACAGAGAAAATTTAAACACCGTTTTAAAATATGGGTTAACATTATCATTATTGAAGGTACAAGGAATAGGTATGCACAAATATTATAAAAACATTTTAAATAGGGGTTGATGATTATAAGTTGGAGCTAGGTTATTGAGAAAGAAGAAGGTGACAGGAAAAGGGGAGAGAGAGACGGATCCTACCTTTTGTTTGATTCGGATGCCGAAGGGTTGAAAACGTAGGCGTTTACAAAATCCTTAAAAGCTCCGCGCCGCGATTTTTCCTCGGTGATTGGGTAGAGCCGTAGCGTCGGCGTCGTCGATACGAAGGCACTGGTATTTTTTTTCAGAATTTTTGGAGTTATTAGGTGTGAGAAATCAGTGTTTGAAGTGCCTATTTATAGCGTTTTCTAATCAACAGAAAAATCCAAAAAATCTGTTAAATAACACAAAAATCCGTGATGCCTCATGATCTGGGAATCATTAGTTAATGATTGCGCCTGCCGCCTCTTATCTCAGCCGTTGGATTAAGATCCAACGGGCTGGATCGCGCCGCCAGAGCCCCGCCGCCGCCACGTGTCATGCGTGGGGGGATCACGCGGTTTCGCGTGGTCCCCATCACAAGGACGCTGGCGGTGGGTTCTGGGCCGTTGGATCTTGCATCCAACGGTCCAGGTAAAAAGGGGTTTAAATATATATATATATATATTTTTTATATATAAAAATAATAATTTGTTTATTACTTTAAATTTTGAACTTGGTTTAGAAATATTGTTTAAAATAGTTAAAAATACGGGAAAATTATGGAAAAAATTCAGAAAATATATTTTATTGTTATCTTTTAGTATAAAAATAGTTTTTGGCTAAAACTAAGTAATATAACCATTCTAATGGTTTTAGCTAGTTATTAAAATTATATAATATTTAGTTTATCCTTTAAAATATTTTTAATTACGAATTAATTACTTTAATTGATAATAAAAATATGTAGATTATTTTAAGACGTTATAAAATCTTACTAAAACATTTTAAGCCTATAAAAACAATAAATAGATTTTAGAAATTTCCTTTAATCATATTTAATGCTTTGAAAATTATTAACATTTCTTTAAAAATTATTCTTCTATAAAAGAAACACGTAAATAATTATTTGATAGTAAAAATTTAAATAAAATATATTTTATTTGGTATTAGAAAACACGGTCGTTACACGCTCCGTCTCGGAAACAAGTCAACTAATGACCTCCCCACCGGAACAACGCTCCGTCTTGGAAACAAGTCAACTAATGACCTCCCCACCGGAACAACGCTCTGTCTCGGAAACAAGTCAACCAATGACCTCCCCGTCGGAACAATGCTTCGACCAGGAAACAAGTCTACCAATGACCTCCCCGCCGGAACAACGCGCCGTCTCGGAAACAAATCAACCAATGACCTCCCCGCCGGAACTATGCTCCGTATCAAAAACAAGTCAACCAATAATCTCTCGATTCGTCTCGAACCCCAGGGAAATCAGTGTCCCTGTGCAAACCTCTCAACCCGTAAAAAGAAAACTCTCTTATGAGATCCTTACGACCCTCAAGGGAAAACGCACTTAGGAGACCTCACGACCCCTAAGGAGAAATTACACCTACGAGATCCTCTCGACTCGTGAGGAGAAACGTCTTTATGAGACCCTCGCGGCTCATAAAGTTTAAAAGTCTTAGGCGGCAGATCTGAACCAGTTTCCTAAGCCATCGCTACCCTACAAGGAGTTCAAGATGAACCGTTATCTACCATCTACAGGCCACATTTGCTAAAGTCGCATGCCAATGACACGACAAAGAAAAGAAGATGATAGTATGAGATAAAATACGTCTTTTATTCTTGAATTCAAGTGAATAAAAAATACAGTTCACAAAGGAATCAAAATGAATACATGTTATTCATAAACCGCAAGTTTACAGTAAAAAAAAAGAGGGTACAAAGACAGTTATTGAGGAGGAAGCGTTTTCAACAAATCAGCCAGCTGCTCACGCACTCCTCCCAATCCTTTCTCGCAATCGGCTGCCTCGGCCAACTCCGTTTCGACTCGGGCCCGCTGTCACAAACAAGACGAAATCTTTTCATCGGTTCCTAGCATGGCAGCTTCACAGGCCTGCACGACCCGCTCGGTAGAGTCAAGCGTCCGTCTTGCATCAACACATTCGAAATGCATCGCTGGAGATTGTCAAAGACAGCTTTTAACTGCGCGGCATTCGCTTCAATCCGAGCGTGTAACCGGGCAGATTCGCTTGAAGCTACTTCATGTTCCTTTCACCTCTGGGTCACCTCTTGTTCAAAATAGCGGATGAAAGGAACACTACTCTCGAACAATGCAGCCCGCTGGGAGTTCAAAACTAATACTTCAGGAGCGAGACGCTTGAGCTCATTCTCATGCAGGCAAGCCTCGATCTTTCTGCAGTAATTAACCCAAGACTCGACGATACCTTCATCATGGAAGTTCACGAGCGTCGCTAGTATAGGATTAACCTCAGAAACAATTGGACACAATTGACGGTGAAGAGGCGATTTGAGGTATCTCACAACTTGTCGCTTTGGACCAGTTAGGAGCAGTCTAGTTGACTTAAGAAACCCTAGAACATAGAATACGGGAAAACGATACTTTTTCATTTAAATACCATAATTAATAAAACCGTTTTCCTTAATGATTAGTATTTATACAAATCTTTGCAAAGCGCCGCTACAACCCATTTGGGGAACCCGTTCGGGATAGTGTGGATTATCGCACATCCTCGGGCTTAGTAGTGCGAGATTCAGACCTCGGAAGGAGCATTCGGTCTCGAAAGATTTAAAATACGACATTTTAAGAAAACGAGATTTCTAGAATATTATAGATATATACAAAAATTATTTTCATATAAATATATATATATATATGTAACATAAACATATCTATTTTTGAAGTATTATAAATATTCCACCTTTTCTACAATATCACAAGAATCAATTTTACACTAAAATACCATGAATTCCATACAAATCAATATTACAAATAAATACCTTTATTTCTGAAATTAGGATATTTTCACTAGAAATATCGCAATATAAAATCCACATTCATTACAACTCTAAAGACGAATAATAAATGCTTGGGTGTATTTTGAAAAGTATATAAAAGTATTTTTACATAAAACCCCCTCAAGTTCTATAAATTACCCTAATGACCCTAGTAAACATAAGTTTAAGCGGGACCAATCTCTTGAGCCTCAGAGAGCTGGAGAAGTGAGTGCTTACCTATCTAAGGTAGACAAATTAATAATGGTGTTATCAATACGGTAATCGTCTTTGAAAAAGACACAAATCCTGCCGTCCATGTGCAGCGGTTACCGATAACATCAAAACAATCAAGACTTCAATTTACTTTCTAATTGTCTGACTCATAGTGAGTCTCGTGATAATCTGACTTGAATATGATTCAAGTAAAATCTATAGTCTACAATCTACAATCTTCAATATTACAATTCAACATGAATACATGAATCCAATTATCAATCTATAAAACTTGATTGAACCGAACCATGGATATACATTCCATTTACATGGTTCTCCAGTTACTCCATTTACATGATTCTACGGTTACATCCGTTTACTGATATCATGGTTTCGGTCAGTCAATCAATTATACAATCAATACAATTTACAAGGCAAACAATACAAACAAGACATCGCGGGGTTTAAGGGGTAGATTGGTACGGAAGGTGTTAAAAGTGGCATGAGACTGTATGACTTAATACACCTAACATGAATCCAGTTGTTGTTGTACCGTGGCATAAACGGTTCCTTGTACTATACTTGCCTCTAGTCTCTGGCATATAGAAACTCCTCTCGTATACACTGGCATTCTTCTGTACCAAACTACAAAAAACAGCGTTAATACAACATTACAATAAGATAATACAACTTTACAAGATACTTTCTTATTCTGTCTATTCTACTTACCTCTTATCTTTGGGACTTACTGAGCGACATGTTCGCTGACGACATTCTCTTTCTTTCTTGATTGAATGTCGTCAGGTGATCTGGACACGTCTGAGACCGAGCCTACTGCTGAGGACTTGGATCAGTTTGCTGAAGACCCAGCGCTTTAGTTTCATTGTACACATTTCCTTTCAGTACTTTACATTCCTGTTGTGCCATTGTTTAAGCATCGCTTTTATTTCAGTTGTATTTACTTTTCATGCATTGTACAAAAGAATTTTAATAAATAAAGTTGTTGTTCAGTTTATATATCTTGTCTCTTATGTATTTACTTTTATATTGTTTAGATACGCTTAGCGTATTTACTTCAGAGCAAATACGTAGCGGACCAGTCCCGTCCTCTTCGCCGTATACCGGGAAGCGGGGCTTGACAGGTTTTGTTGGCGGCCCATGTAGGTCAGAGCTGTATAGAACCATACTATACAGTTCTGTTCTGCGTGAACAAACCTAAGCAATATAACACAAGAACCAGCAACTAAAACATTCTTTACAATTCATATTCCTTGAATCTTACAATTTCATATTCCTTGAATCTTATCATTCCATGTACTTGAATCTGTCTTAACCCAAATTTTTCTTCAAGGTTATGGATTCCCCGAACAACACCAGCACCAATATCAACAACATACCTCCACCACTACCTCTCACACCTGTTGTTCCTGCGCCACCCACCGAGCAATCGGTTCTACTTGAGGTGATCCGCAGCCTCCTGGAGAGACAGCAACAACTCCTGAACCGTCCCGAGACTGACGCACCTGGGGTAAAGCAATTCAGGGTTTTACATCCCAAGCAATTCTTCGGAAAGGGAAGCCCACTTGAAGCTGAGGAATGGGCACAAAGCATAGAGGATGATCTGACGGCAGCACAAGTGCCAGACATAGCTTGGGTCCGTGTGGCGAACTGCAGCTCACAGACAATGCTCGCAACTGGTGGAAGGCGGAAGAAAGCCGTCTTGAACAACCTATTGAATGGAAGACTTTTCGCAATAAGTTTGGCGCGAAGTACTTCCCTGTGATTGCCAGGTTTGCCATGGAACAGCAGTTCATTCATGTACAACAAGGTTCGATGTGGGACAAGTCAGTAGATAAGTATGACGCTGAATTCATCATACTAAGTCGGTAAGATATGTCACAATATTTCAAATTTTTTTAAAATATCACATATTACACAGCTAACACAATCCTTTAAACAGATTCGCGGCACACTTGATACCGACGGATGATATCAGAGCCCGTCTCTTTCAACAAGGTTTGGACACGGAAATTCAGGCTGCTCTAGCCACAGGGAAATTTCCAACTCATGAGGAGGCTCTGGAAACTGCCCGCAGTTATGAGGCAGTGATAAAAGCAAGGGGCAGATCTCAGTCTGCGGGAGTTAAGCGCCCTGCCAACCAGATAGCAGGAGGAGCCTCATCCAGACCACCTTTTGTGCCAAGACGTCCAGGAGCACCAATCAACAGGCCCAGCCTAGCCTTTTGTAACTACTGCAAGAGGAATGGGCATCTGGCGAGAGATTGCCGGCGTAAGAATAACCTTTGCTTGATCTGTGGCTCTGCTGCTCATGGTATTGGGTCTTGTCCTCATAAACAAAACCTAATTGCTGCACCCAGGTCAGCAAGCAATACCCACAGTGCCCAGCCATCCAAGCCCCTGCTCCAAAACTTGCACTACCTGCACCATCCAGAGGACCACAAGCTGCACCACCTCCTCGTCAGTTCCATCAAGCACAAAGGAACGGTCCGAGGAATGCTCCTCAGGCCAGGAGGAATGTACCAAGACGCCAGGCTTTCACTATGGCCGTGGAAGAAGCTGAGGCCACTGGACAAGTTATCACTGGTAAACTTTTCTTCTCAAACCTTTCTTTTCAATCTTGCTACTTATTTACATACTTTTCCCTATACCTAAAACATATCCCACATACCTTAAGTACAATCTTAGTAGCCTCACTACCTGCACTAGCACTGTTTGATACTGGAGCATCTCACTGCTTTATGTCACAACGGTTCGTCCGAACCCATGCGATTCCAGTCTCACCGCTTGTATCCAGCTAGAATGTCAGTTCAGGAAATGGCGTTCAAAAGGCAACCATGGGATACAGCTTGTGTCCAGTTGTCGTCTGCAGCAGAGAGTTTTATGCTGACTTCAAAGTACTGGACATACCGAACTTCGATGTGGTTCTAGGTATGGATTGGATTGGAACATTTTATGCTACCATCGACTGTCGTCAAAGGAGGGTAGTATTTGAGATTCCAGACCACCCGGTCTTCTATTTCAAAAGCGGAGACCGTACCCTAGAGCCAAGTACCTACAGCGAAGCCAAGGGAAGCAGTAGTTGCAGCAGCTCAAGCAGAGGAAGAATCAAGACCAAATATAGTTCGAGAGTTCGATGATGTATTTCCTGACGATATATCAGGTTCGCCTCCCAATCGAGCTCTTGAATTCAATATTGATTCAGTACCAGGAGCACAACCGGTGATCAAAGCACCTTATAGACTAAGTCCGGAAGGTTTGAAGGAAGTCCGAACACAGTTGGACGAATTATTGGCGAAAGGATGGATTCGTCCCAGCACTTCAAGTTGGGGAGCACCTGTACTACTAGTGAAGAAGAAGGAAGGTTCAAACAGAATGTGCATCGATTATAGAGCCTTGAATGAAGTCACGATAAAGAACAAATATCCACTTCCACGCATCGACGATTTATTCGATCAGCTAAGTGGATCTTGTGTGTTCTCTAAATTGGATCTTCGTTCAGGTTATCTTCAGGTGATGGTCAAGGAAGCTGATATTCAGAAAACAGCTTTCAGAACTCGCTATGGACATTATGAATTTCTATTGATGCCATTTGGAGTGACCAACGCACCAGCAATATTCATGAACCTATTGAATCAAGTTTTCCGGGGGTACTTAGACAAGTTTGTTGTCATCTTCATCGACGATATCCTGGTGTATTCTAAGAGTCGGAAAGAACATGCTGAACACCTACGAATTGTCTTGGAAACTCTTCGACAACAACAGCTCTATGCCAAGTACAGAAAGTGCGAGTTTTGGCTAAAGCAAGTTGGTTTTCTTGGACATATCATATCAGGTGAAGGAATCTCTGTGGATCCAGCGAAAGTTTCAGCAGTTAGCAAATGGCCTACACCAAAGTCAGTGAAGGACATTCGAAGTTTCTTGGGTTTAGCTGGATATTACAGAAGGTTCATTGAAGGCTTTTTGAAGATAGCAACACCCCTGACCAAACTCACACGTAAAGATGAAGATTTTGTGTAGTCGGAAGCATGTGAACAAGCTTTCGTAGAACTCAAGTCAAGGTTGACATCAGCACCTATTCTCATCATACTGGATCAATCTGAAGGATTCGAAGTGCATTGCGATGCATCCAGTAAGGGATTAGGATGTGTTCTACATCAGCACGGTAAGGTTGTGGCTTATGCTTCAAGACAACTGAAGACTCATGAGCGCAATTATCCGACGCATGACCTGGAGTTGGCAGCCGTCATTTTTGCTCTCAAGATTTGGCGCCATTATCTACTTAGTGAATGAGTGAACATCTACACAGATCATATGAGCCTGAAGTATGTGTTTACTCAGAAGGACTTGAATATGCGGCAGAGAAGATGGTTAGAGCTCATGGCGGACTTTGACATCAACTTGCAATATCACCCAGGAAAGGTGAATGTGGTACCTGATGCACTTAGTCGCCAACCATTATCGATGAGTCTCACCGCTCAGTGGAAGCTTCAACAAGACTTGCATCAGATGGAGATTGAGGTAGTCATACCAGGTGATTGGTAGAGATTTTGTGCTTATGCGTTTTTTTTTAAATCAAAGAATTAACCGCAATCAATAACGGTGTCGCTTGGTAGCTAGCCGGTTGAGTACGGATCGGTCCACAGAGAGATGGACTCCTTTTCTTTGTGTTTTAACGAGTTAAATCCAAAAGATTTTGGGTTTTATTTTAATATCTAAGAATGAGATAAAAGTTTATAAAAAGCTTGCTAGGGTTAAGATTAGGTTGGTTTGGAAAATCAATTATTCTCACCGCTTTCTTTGCCCTAATTAAGAAGTTTTAGGTGTTAAGGTAATAATTAACAAAGGGGCTTAGCACGATCGGGAAGAAACTAGGTTTCTTCCCTTTTGTCCTTGTCCGTCCTTTCATAACTCTTACTCTAACCTCCATGGAAATCATACACAACCGGTCTTTAACTATGGTATCACGCTACCTCTTGGGATAGGGTGCCGTAGTGAGCGGTGTGTGTATGTATGCATAAAGTCCTACTTTAAAATGTATAACGGGCAAAAAAGGGGTGAGATATTTTCATCTCTCAATCCTTCCCCAAACCTTACCCTAACAAGTGAGGAACTACTCACTCATTAGGGAATTAATAAGTAGGGCAGAAAGGGAATTAACTAGGGCAGAAAAATAACTAGGGCAGAAAAGATATTAAAATAATTACGGCAAGATAAAAAAAAACTTACATCTTTATTGAAGCACTCTTTGACAATTACAGGAATTGAAAATTTTAAAATAGATAAAAAGAGGCATCTCAAAAGAGGTACCCAAAAAGAGGCACGCTCCAAAAAGAGATGTAGGATTCCTATTTATAGAGAATAGAAACCCTAGGATTTACATCTGATCCATATCTAGAATTACAAAAATACCCTAAGAAAACCGGGTCAATGCACTGACTCCACCGACACGCACCGATACGCGCCGACACATGCACAGCACGGCCGCGGATCCGCGGCCATATGCCTTGTTTGGCCGCGGATCCGCGGCCATCTTGAAGGCTCTTGGGCTCTGTTTCTCAGGTATACTTCATGTTGCTTTTTCCTTAAATTTTCTTTACTTGGTTCTTCAGAATGTCTTCTAGTTTCTTCCAGATTTCCACAGTGCAGAATGTTGTGGACTTTTCCCGTTTGCTTCGTGTTGAAGTCTTGAATCTTATGCTGCCTTTGTACTTTGTGAAGTCAAACTGTTCATTGATCTTCATTTGTTTCTTAACTATAAGCGGCATCATAAAGATTCTTCTATTTGTTGGTCGTAGTCTCACTTTTGTAGCGTTTTTTCATCATTTTCACTGTATTGTTTCGAGAACCTGTAACCTGCAACTATTCAACAGACATGAATCAAAAGCATCTATTTATTTGTAAAATGATTAAGAATGAGGAATATAATAATGCAAAATTATGAGATGAACAAATCCCCCCAAACTTATCTTTTGCTCGACCCGAGAAAAACTAGTTTATTCTCGAAAAAGCCTAACCTCACTTTCGTAGGGAAACGCGATTTCACTGAGCTCGTGCAACAAGCCGTTAAACCTCTAGGTGTCCCTAGTAGGAGGAGTATTGTCTCCTGAGGGTTTTCAGCGGATACTACCCACAAAATCCGATCAATTTGGCCTATTGACTTTCATTCATCAATTTAGTGTTCTAGCAAGAAATTCTATTATCTTCTACTCAGAAATTATTAACCCGTATTTTTCACGCTTCCTTATCATTTAACTTAAGATTGTTTATGTTCTGCAAATTTATTAAGCTTTCAGCATCTTTTGAATTTTCCTTCTAAGGTTCCATCTCAACTTAGAAATTTTTATCATCTCTACTGAAGGTATAAGCTCTATCTTTCATTCGTATCTCTCATCCAAACTCCAATCATATACCCCTACATGTGTGTATGTATCACCCCTACACTTGGAAATTCAATTCAAGCTATCATACTCTTGTCCATCGTCCAAAGTACTTTTTGTTGGTGAATTTTAGAAAAAATTGCTCACACATCCTTCATGAGACCGTTAATACTTCTTGAGGTACTAACGACCGATTACAAAATGTGTTCGTGCATTTAGGCGTAATTCCTCGTCTTGTAACACCTAAGGCTTTAGCAGTGACTCCCACATCAGTTGGTCTAGGACACTGGGTGATAAAGCACCCTCGCTATATATTTTTTTTATTTTACGTAGCCTTAAGTAATTACAAAACCAGTGTTCATTTTTTTATCTCTTTATTCACACTTATACTTTTATTTAATTTTCCTTCATACTAAGGATTTTAGACAAGAGCATTTCAAGGTATTCTCTACTATTCCAAGTTTCAAGATGCGTGTATGTGCTAATTGTAGGGTATATATTTTCAGAATTTAGACTTAAGATTCAGAATTATTTTTCAGACTTACACTTCAAATAAAAATTCAATACTCTTCCCTTATTTTGACTTAGCCCAAGAACTAAACTCAAAATTTGCCTATTTCTAAATAAACTATAAGGACATATATTTTCTACAGTTAAATTTTAAGGTTTTAAATTTGCTAAGTTTAGGATCTAGTTTTTCCCTACTATTCAACCGTTATGTTGAACTTAAGTCAAATATGGACAAAATTAAACTTTTCAATTTTTATAATTTTTAAAATTTTTCAATTTTTATGGGTTTTTAAAATAAGTATGCAAATGCAAAAATATACACATGAATGCGAAGGAAGAAAGCTTACCGAGCACACCCCCAAACTTAAACTTGACAGTGTCCTCACTGTAAGGCTACACCAAGAGGGTCAAAATTGTCGGCACTCCCCTTTTTTTTTATAACAGAAAAAGAACACAAAATATATATACACAAAAAGGTTTCCCCCAAACTTAAGTGAAACAGTGTTTCCACTGTTTAAGCATTAAAATTCGGAGTTAGGGGGGAGAAAAAACACAGTATCAAGCTATACAAGGCCTTACACAGGCCAAAAGTCAGCACCAACCATTCAAAAAATTTATCGTTATAATGATGTGGTTGGTCAAAGAATGGAGTGTAGACACGAGACCATGTGGAGATAGAAGCAGTATACGGTCTCGGTGGAGGAGAAGAATGGAGGAAGGGAAAAAGAAATGGTGGTGGTTCGACTTCTTCAGGAGGAGGTTGATTGATCACAAAATCCGTGTCGTTTAAGAATGCGAGTTCGTCGGCGAAAATATCTTCGAAACTTTCATCGAAGGTTCGATTGAATATTTCAATGTCAATAAGTGTCACGCCAGAATTCAACAGACTTGATTTTTCAAAATTTATGAAGGTAGGATAGTCGTAAGGCCCATTTATCTTATTTTCAAAAGAGTCTAAATCAAGTTGTTTTCCTAGAATTATCGAACTCAAAATATCGGATTGTGATTCATTAACACTCGGTATCATTAAAGGAAGATTAAAAGAAGAACTAGAGAAAGTGGGAGAATGAAGTTGAATACGAACTTGAAGGTGGAGATGGAGTGTATAAATTAGCACATTTTGTAATGACCGATGTGTAAAGAGCGATTGTGCTAATCTATCAACCTACTGAGAAATGAGGTCAAATCCCTCAAGGTTCGTGAGAAAACATGGGTATGTCGAACTTGGTAAACCAGACATTGAAAATGAAAGGGATACGGTCTTCTGCGCGGTCCGAATGATGGAAAGGACGAAGGGGAGTGATTTAGGAAGGGTCACAGTTAAAGGTTCAGGAGGGTGTACACAGTCAGTGGAAAGAACATGATGAATTGGAAAATCCGACTCATCAAACAAAACTGGTTTATCCTCAATAATTTCCACAATATTCTCCTCAAAATTTAGCTTATCCATGCCATTCTCATCAAAATCAAGACGTATATGAAGTTCGGGAAAAACATTTAATGATTCGGGATAATGAATTGGGGAGAAAAACTCGGCCAAATCTGCGGGTTCATCATCCAAATTATTCCCTGCGTCAATATCCTCAACCAAGTGAAAATCAATTTTTTAGGACACCTCATCAAAAGCATGGATATTTATCAATTCAGGTTCTAGATTGGAGGTGTAGAGGTCAAAAGGATTGGTGATGGTTTTATTCGAAAGGGACACTTGATACACATTCAAAACCGGAGTTGTGGGATTCAATTGGGGATGGGTAAGTTTGATTTAGAAGGGTGCACAGCTCACTCTCTTCTCTCAAATTCTCAATCTGTCCAACCGCCTCATCATACATTGGAAAATTTGGAGCTAGTTGGAAACTAGCTACCGGGTCACTAGGTTGTAATAGGACGGCAATGGACGCATCCAAATCCTTCATCTGTTAGTTTGTCGCTACAATATAAGCTTCCAACGATTGTTCCAGACTAGACATGGGTTGTGAAGGAGTTTCAGTAAAAGATTCAAAATTGTTTGGATTCTGGAAACTCCCAAATGGCTGTGTAGAAGCAATGTCTAGGGAGGGTGCGAAAGTCGGGTAGGACTGGTAAGAATTGAATGATTGGACAGGAGTAGGATCAACATTTGGATAAAAAGGTGAATGGAATTGTTGATCCCAAGAACGGGAAGTGTTGAAAGGAGTGAAAGATCGGCTACGAGATTGTTCAATATATTCAGCAATAGACATGGGTTTCGGAGTTACAACAGGACTCGAAAAAGGAGTATCAACATAAGAAGGTGGTGAAGATTGAAATGATTGATACAAAGTGGATTGCGGAGTTCAACTGTTTCTCCTAGACGCTTCTACTCGATCTTTCAAAAAAAATTTGGGCATGGAGGGGTCGTCCGTAATTCGATCAAGACAATGCGCATAGGAAGCAATGTTTGGATGAGGGTACCAAAGTTCGGCAAGAGTTTTGCGAGGTGGGGTACCCATGATGGAAGAAAGGAGAAGAAAAAGAATGTGGTGATTTTTATTATTTTTATTTTTTTTTTTATTTTTTATTTTTAAAATTTTTATTTTTATTTTTATTTTTTTAAATTGTTTGTTTTGGGGTTTTTGAAATTTTTGAAAGTGTTTTTTTTAGAAAGATTTTTTGCAAAATTTGTACGGACTACTACACACTTTCAAACAGTCACAATATAAGCATGCACAATCAAGCCTAGAGATAGGGTCTCCTAAGTCAACTAGACTGCTCCTAACTATTTCAAAGGGCAAGTTGTGAGATCCTCAAATCGCCTATTCACCGCCAATTGTGGTCAGGTAAGCACAAGTAAAGAAAGGAAGGATCCGCTCCCGAATCACCATGAGACGGGCCTTTTAAAATTACCTTTCCTACTTTTCTAGCCTAGGCACCACAAAATCTGATTTAGATAAACGACCGATGCCTACAACTTTTCTTTTGTCCTAATGAGCACGACAGTCCTTATTGGCTGAGTCTAATATTTTTTAATTAACTCGAGGGTTGATGCAAAATGCTTTTTGTGATTTCTGGGGTCTTAGGAAGGGTAATGAAATCCCCACCCAATCTTGATTGGTGTTATAGCCCCTTAAAAGTCCGTTTTAAATATGCAAAGCAATTAACACGCCAAAAATCTAAAACACTTTCAAATTTTTTTTTATTTTGCAGCGCAAAGAATCCTGCACAAAAACAATTTATTGGAGAAGAGATAGAAGTTTTGCGCAAAGAACCCTGCAGGAAAATTTTTTTAGAGGAGATCAGGGGGTTACAGAGAAGACAAGAATGCTTAGATAGAAGATTCGAGTTGCTGACGTCAGCAAAGCGTCGCGGATGCGCGGTCAAAAGCAAAAAAGTGCGGTGGATCCGCGGTGGAATAGTCGGTTCAGATCGGAAAATTTTTGTTCTGTTCATTTCTGATTCTCCTCTGTTTGTTCAGATCTGTTGTTTGCGGTTTTGTGCACTGGATTTTTCCAGATCTGAATCTGTTCGTCTTTCCGATCCTGCACAATTCACACAATACCTCTCAAAAAGATCAAGATGAATTTATTTTATTTTATTATTATTATTTTTTGTTTTAAAATTTTTCAATTTTTATAATTTTTAAATTTTTTATTTTTGTATTTTTTTTAATCCGAAATTACACAAAGAAAGAGACTACCGTCTCCCCGGCAATGGCGCCATTTGATTGGTAGAGATTTTATGCTTATGCGTTTTTTTTAAATCAAAGAATTAACCGCAATCAATAACGGTGTCGCTTGATAGCTAGCCGGTTGAGTATGGGTCGGTCCACAGGGAGATGGATTCCTTTTCTTTGTGTTTTAACGAGTTAAATCCAAAAGATTTTAGGTTTTATTTTAAGATCTAAGAATGAGATAAAAGTTTATAAAAAACTTGCTAGGGTTAAGATTAGGTTGGTTTGGAAAATCAATTATTCTCACCGCTTTCTTTGCCCTAATTAAGAAGTTTTAGGTGTTAAGGTAATAATTAACAAAGGGGATTAGCACGATCGGGAAGAAACTAGATTTCTTCCCTTTTGTCTTTGTCCGTCCTTTCTTAACTCTTACCCTAACCTCCATGGAAATCATACACAACCGGTCTTTAACTATGTTATCACCGCTACCTCTTGGTATAGGGTGCCGTAGTGAGCGGTGTGTGTATGTATGCATAGAGTCATACTTTAAATGTATAACGGGCAAGAAAGGGGTGAGAGATTTTCATCTCTCAAACCTTCCCAAAACCTAACCCTAACAAGTGAGGAACTACTCACTCATTAGGGAATTAATAACTAGAGCAGAAAAGAAATTAAAATAACTACGGCAAGATAAAAAAAACTTACTTCTTTATTGATACACTCTTTGACAATTACAGGAATTGAAAATTTTAAACTAGATAAAAAGAGGCATCTCAAAAGAGGCACCCCAAAAGAGGTACGCTCCAAAAAGAGCTGTAGGATTCCTATTTATAGAAAATAGAAACCCTAAGGCTTACATCTGATCCATATCTACAATTACAAAAATACCCTAAGAAAACCGGGTCAATGCACCGACTCTACCGACACGCACCGACACGCGCCGACACATGCACAGCACGGCCGCGGATCCGCGGCCATATGCCTTGTTTGGCCGCGGATCTGTGGCCATCTAGAAGGCTCTTGGGCTCTGTTTCTCAGGTATACTTCATGTTGCTTTTTCCTTAAATTTTCTTCACTTGGTTCTTCAGAATGTCTTCTAGTTTCTTCCAGATTTCCACAGTGCAGAATGTTGTGGACTTTTCCCGTTTGCTTCGTGTTGAAGTTTTGAATCTTATGCTGCCTTTGTACTTTGTGAAATCGAACAGTTCATTGATCTTCATTTGTTCCTTAACTGTAGGCGGCATCATAAAGATTCTTCTATTTGTTGGTCGTAGTCTCACTTTTGTAGCATTTTTTCATCATTTTCACTGTATTGTTCCGAGAACCTGTAACCTGCAACTATTCAACAGACATGGATCAAAAGCACCTATTTATTTGTAAAATGATTAAGAATGGGGAATATAATAATGCAAAATTATGAGATGAACACCAGGCAACACTTCAAGTTTGATGAATTTACAAGTTCAATCCACCATTGTCAATCAGATCATAGCAGCTCAAGCAAGTGATGCTAAGTTCCAAAAGATCAGAGAACAAGTGGAGAATGGACTCAGACTAGACTTCACATCCATGAAGATGGATTTTTGAGATATGGCAGTGTTGGAGATAGTGCCCTCAGAGTCAATTATTGGATCACAGGCACGTGATTGCAATAATTGAGGGAGGACCTATCCCAGGACGACAGTCGTACTCGAGATGATAGTATGCTATCTGGTTTACCTTTATCATCGTGTACTGCTTTAGGTGACCTGACAGGTCGCTATTGCACGTTGATAGAGCCCCTAGGATTCTTGCTTGACTGCCAGCAGTATGAGGGCGATCATATAAGTGAGAGCTGGAGTCTATAAGCACATCCTTAAAAGGTCCCTAGTCGTGGGAGTTTCGAGACAGGGCATCGATACTCCAGAGTAGACTAGTGTATACAGTCGAGACCCCGACGAGGGGCGGTGGCCGGTCTCACAGGCCACTGGTGTCAGTTGGTTCACCTAAGATGTATATAGGTGCTCATTGGGTTATGAGTACACCGGACAGGACTCGCCGGGAACATGCTAGTTGGTCTTATACCTGACGTCAGATAGCAGTTCCCAGGTGACATGTGTACAGGTTAGTTCATCGACCTGGGGATCGTCATTTGTCTCGTGTGAGTTCCCACTGTGCTTTGATTACTACCCTACCACGGCTCAAAGGAGTCGTGCAAACAGGTTTTAGTTGGGTACAGTCCCGAGCCACATGGAGGCAGTGAGCGGATCTTCGGGGGTTTCGTCTCTCCCGGTATTGGGGGTGAGGTCGCGCTGTGTCTAGGAGAGCCATTAACGAAGTCCTTGGCCAAGGCAGGAGATTTACTGGTAGGTATTCCAGTAGTATCTCAGGGTGTTCTGGGCTACACTCCGACACTACTTGTACCGCTTTTGGGGGTCTGACTTTTACCCACCCCTAGGCCCGACATGCGATGCTCATAGACGAACGGACCGGACTGTACGGATATTGTCACTGACAGGCTCAGTAGGGTATCAGGATGAGTTCGCTCATCGACGTCCCTTTTTGGTCAATAGCTGGTGGCCCGTCACGTATTGGCTAATACCTCTGACGTGCTAGTGGTTAAATCCACAGCCATAGTATTGACGAGTCTTTAGAGTCCACCACACTTTCAGATACTCAGCTTTCAGGCGAAACGTTGTAGAGGCCGTATGGAGATATGGCAGGGTCCGATCAGATACGTGCGGTATTGCACGGATCAGGGTCGGACGGTTTGTACTAGAGGCCGTATAGATATATGGCACGGTTCGATCAAATACGTGCGGTATTGCACGGATCAGGATCGAACGGATTTTACTAGCCGGCTTTGGTTTAAGCCGGATCCTAGTTTAGTACAGTGTAGATTTTGTCTCATTGCATTTGTATCCGGACGGAATACAGATGCGGGTGTGTATGCACAGTATCGGGGTTTTCCTGTAATTTATTACGGGACCAGTTTTCTGGAGTTGCCAGTTTGCATTCCGTTCCGGCCGGTTTTCCTT
The DNA here is from genome assembly GCA_030015575.1 of Agapanthus africanus. Taxonomy (NCBI): domain Eukaryota; kingdom Viridiplantae; phylum Streptophyta; class Magnoliopsida; order Asparagales; family Amaryllidaceae; genus Agapanthus; species Agapanthus africanus. Next base: position 53,925,606 of record CM057348.1, read on the forward strand.
TGTTCTTTCCCGGCCGGACTTTTCCGATGGAGGGGGTTATTTGCAAGTTTGCAAATAACACTTTGTGGAGGATTTATTTGCATAAGGATTGATATGTTAAGCATCTTTGCTTTTCATGCATTTATTGTGATAAGAATGGATTTGATTTGGATTTGAGTTTTGTGATGATTATGTCTAGGATATGGTCACCTCTTTTCACTTCCTACACTCACCTCCCTTCATGCTTCATAATCTTTGCTCCACCATTTTCTAAGTATGAGAGTTTTCATTAGAAAAGATAGAAGAAGAAAAGAAGAAGAAGAGAGCTTCATCTTTGAGAGAGTAGGATTCTTGATCTCATTTTTCATGTTAAGAAAAATGCAAGCACCATTTTTCTTATCATGTTTCCTCCATCATCTTCAAATGGCAACCATCCCAAAAGAGACTACGATTCTACACTACACTTCCTACAGCATATCTTGGACGCGTCGGCTAGCCTACTTCGCGCCCGAGTTGCCTCGGTATTGAGGTGGGAGCCCGTATAAGTACCCGGCTTCGTGGTGCCCTTTCCGACGAGGAGGAGACGGACGGAGATCCCGCGAGGAGATCGGAGTGGAGATGAAGACCGGAGGACTCGGATCAGTCGGTATATCTCTAACCCATCCTCTTGTTAGCTTAGACTAGTTTAATGGCACGATCCGGGGTTTAGTGCGCGGTGGTGCCGGTTTGCTAAGTCCGCAAAAATTAAAGTTTATCACCGTTTCCGCATTCCGGCGTCGGATTGACGGCCGGGGCGCCGCCGTGCACTTACAGTGGTATCAGAGCCTCGCCATTAACTTCGGCTAGCTTTGTTTAATGTGTTTTACGTTTCCGATCGAACAAAATCCCGAAAACGCGTTTTTCAAGCACATCAGTTTCTGTCGAATTTTTTTTGAGTCCAAAAATTTTTCAGGTTGTCTCAGAGTGATGTGCAGGGAAATATAAGCATACTGTAAAAATTTGGTAGCATGAACTCTCCATACCACCGCGGAACCGCGGCCAAACCCCTGCTTGGGCCGCGGTTCCGCCGCAATGTTAACTGTTCATGCCCCCAAAACTTTGCAGAATGTTCCTGAGTTAAAAATGTGGTTTCTGGGAGGTTAATTTTGGGCCCATAATTTCTGTGAGTGCTACAGTATTGTTTCGGGGCCCACTTGTTAAGTTTGATCGATCGGATATTTTAAACACATTATTTCACAGTATTTACATTATATCTGCGACCGTGAATGTCACTCGATCGGTAAATCCTGTCTAACTGCTATAGCCCAGTTAGACGGAATTGATAACGTGACTTTCACGTTGATATTCTATGTTTATGCTGTGATGTTGCGGATCGATCGTGGGGGATAGCCTGGATGCAATGCTAGTATAGTGTTGTTGTATTATGTACATTTGATATTGCGGGGCGAGCGTCCGACATGTGGACTGCCGTCACTGCCTGTTTGTATTATTCTTTTGGGGCACGACCTAGTTGCGGTCGATGTACCCGTTGTATGTATATTCTACTTTCTGTACTAGGATTGCCCCGCGGAGGGGTGCACGGATAGCCGGGTTCAAAAGGGCAACAAGCCCGCATCTCATGGCATTGAGACGGAGGGGGCTTCACTCTAGGATTGGCGGGCTATTCGCCGCACTCGTAGGGGGTACAGGTTGACCCAGGAGGGGTGCCCAAGTTACCGGATTCCGTGGAGTGCTGGGTGGTCCATTCACGGAGCTGAAGGGGGCTGCCTCGCTTCAGGTTTTGGCGGGTAACTTGCCGCGCCCGTAGGGGTCTAGGATTTCATTGTACAGGCTATCCACACGACCAGGGGAACGTCGGGTTTCAGTAGTGGCTCTGTGAAACCCGGGGATCCCAGATATCTGTATTGTTCTGTGATGCTGTACATTTCTGTGGTGTTGCATTTCTTTTCACGCCTTGAGCGAAATATAATATATTGGTATATATATTAGTAGATGCTGTATATGTTTTTCATCCGCGCTAGTCCAGTCCCCGCTCTGCCGTTAGTAAGCTAACCTAACGGGTGATGACGGGACCCAGTGGCGAATGCGGATGGCATATACGTACGTCAGTATATTTTCGTTCTTTGTGGTGTGATCAATTGATGGGACTGCGTTGATTCGGATCAATGCAAGTTAAAACAAACCTAATCTGATGTTGTTGGAACACTTTTCAAAAAGCTGTTATTGCAAGGACGTTCACTTTTGTTTTGCATCGTGGTATTCATTTGGAATATCCTGCTCCTCAGTCGACGAGGCAAGGGCCGAGATCCCTTCACCGGGAGTGACCCCTTGGACAGAAGTTTGCGTCAGGGCATTAACTTCACTATAGCCGATTACTTTTGCTTTGCACCGTGGTATTCAGTTGGAATATCCTGCACCTCATTCTACGGGGAAAGAGCCGAGATCCCTTCACCGGGAGTGACCTCTTTAGCAATGGTTTTTCGTCACTATATTTTCTAAAAAGCTATCCGTTCCTTCAACGATATCAAGTTCATTACGTTAAAGGTTTTCGCCAGAAACCATTCGTAGCCCTCCGTCGTTTCATATGGGTAGTCAATAGTATTCAAGCTGTGTTTGTTGGCCAAAGTCAAGGCACAGTGTTTGGTAGCTATTGGTTATTCATATGCAGCATAGATAGATGCGTTGGTTTGGGGCAGTCGTATAGCCTTGTTGGCCAAAGTCAAGGGCTTGTACGGGTGGGCTCAAATTAACCTGGAGAATGACGGGCAGAACTTGACATGTGACTTATGATTTGTTGGCCAAAGTCAAGGTCATAAGAGCATGGGGTAAAAATCACATCGGGAGTTTCAAAAGTACTGAAACTTGCCAGATATGCGCATACCTTCTGGAGTGTGATACCGTGAGCGGATTCCGTCACGTTATCATACGATGAGAGTTGGATCCCGATTCCCACTGATGAGTTGGTTTACTCCTCGGGTGACCCCGACTAATTCTTCTTTCAGGTTTGGAGGAGAATTTGAGGTACAGTGGGAGGTTTCCTGATTAGAAAAAGTGATAACCATTCTGATCTAGGATAGAGTGCACGCTGAGTGTTTCTTTTCTCTCTCTCTCTGGCAGCGACCATTGACCCGACCCTAGACTATGACTCAGTGACCAAGTTGACCGAACCTACTTAACACTGGCTTTTGGATTGTCAGAGTTGCAGACCTCATTGCCACTCCTACTTTTACCCTTTTCTCCAGGACACCCCGTATTACTACGAACGTCCACTTCCATTGGACAAAACCATCGTATGGTTAGATACGAACTCGAAGGAATTCGAGGATGGTTTCCGGTTCTGGAGAAAACGGATAGGATTATTCAGTTGTCTTTTCTTTTCACCCTCTCTCAGGTTGCGAGTACTCCTTGGTTTAGGAGTAGTACACCTATTGTGCAAATTGGATAGTCTTCTTCCAAACCATAGGCTGGTGCCGACCGGTAGGGAATGAAGAAAACTAATTAGCCTAAACGGTGTACAGAAGGTATTGAGTTAAGACAAAGAAAGGGATTAGTAAGAGGGCAAAGTAAGTTGCGACTGCTATTCACGACCAAACCAAGTATTTCTTCGCCAATCCTAAATCACCTTTGTATTTCTCCAGGACACTCCGTATCACTACGAAGATCCCATTTTATTGGATAATCCATCGTATGGTTATATACGAACTCGAAAGGAACTTGTTCCAGTTCGGGGATGGATCCTGGTTCAGGAGAAATAGGAATAAAGTACATTCAGGTGTCTTTTATCTTCACCTTCTCTCGCGTTGCGAGTGCTCCTAGGATTAGGACAGTACACCCTTTATGCTTTTTGGATAGTCTTCTTCCAAACCATAGGCTGGTGCCGAACGGTAGGGAAGGAAGAAAACCATTTGGCCTAAAGGGGTGTACAGAAGGTAATGACTAAAGACATATGAAGGGATTTGGAGAGGTGGCAAAGAATTATACGGTTATAGTTGTGAATCTGGATAATGGTAGAGGCATTACTAGGAATACCAGGATACCCCATCGAAACATTTCAATGTTTCAGTTCAACTGTGTACTGTTAATGGAAAACTGATTTCCCGATTAGACACTTACTCCAGGGTATGTATTTACCAGGTATGATTCTCACATCTGTATGGTTTTACAGATGATGAGTGGGAGTAAGTTATTGGGAATAGGGTAATCATCCTCATTATATCGGGATTCGTTGTAATCGGTGATATTTGGGGAGATCATCTGGGTTGTTTGCCGGTCGGCAAATATTTGGTTTTGAATATCCGCTGTTGTGCACCAATTTCAAATTGATATATCTATACGTCTATTTTTATAGAGTGAGATATACCTTTTGATATTATGTCGATGACATTTACCTATATCAGTGGATGGTTAGGTAAGGAGCATTGAACAGCGGTGTAATTCTTCTTAACCATAAGTACAGTTTTCAACCTACGACACACAGTAAATGAGTTATCTAACTCAAGGGACTTATACAGAGTATTGTATGTTGCCCAGGGTCCATCAGGACAGAGGGGTTTGGTCCTCGTACTATATTCAGTTTACTTATGACTTCTCTAGTTTTTAGACAGGTGTTTCGTGGAAACACAGTGTCTGAATTTTGAGAAGTTATAGGTATTTGAATAAAGTAGAGAACCAGGTATTGCAAGTATCGGGATTCTTCATAGTGATCGAAGATGTAGATACTTGTGTATGGTATTCAGTTGATAGTAATGATTAAGAGAACTTGCTTCTCTTTCGGGTTACTCATAATTGGAAGCATTCCTAAGTTGAGTAACGCTGATCGGCCTCTCTCCATTTAGTTGACATGCACTGGAGACAGTTGCATGATTTGAATCTGGTTCAATTAAATCAGTGCCTCTGGTTCTATATTGGATATAGAACAGTTCATATCTTAACGTTGTTAAGGTACGGGGAGTTGTCTGGCTTATGATTAAAACCAGACTCTGGATAACTCAAGGCACGTTTCTGTAATGGCTGTTTGTGGGTTGACCCAGGCTAAGACGAGGATTGATTTTCTACCATCTGGAAGATCAATAGTGATATTGTTCTTCACTCACCACAATTTTAAAAGAAATGCATTTTTTCAGAAAACAGTAGTGGGAGTATGGTAGAACTGGAAGTGATTCCAGAACCGCAAACGATTACTGAAGATTTGATAAGGAACCTAAAGATTCAATCTGATTTGACATTCCATTGGCCACTCCGCAGATAAGGTGGGTAACTTCAGGCACCCGAGAGGTACTCAGGTAGCCTCAAGGACGGTGACAGAGAAGTTCTTGTTTACCCACACTTGCCATTGTTGTTGTTCCAGGCTGCGAGACCCGGCAGGAGGATGAGTATAGCGTCGTTCTGAACTAGTTTTAGAAGTGCACGTCTATATGACTCTGGCAGAGGGTTGTCGTAGTCAGTGGGAGCAGCGGAAGCATTGGTGGACATCAGGCTTATGTCTATTTATAGACTAAAGCAGATATAGCGGAGATAAATCATCTATTTCTGATGTGACAGTCATGGGTTTGACGTCATCAGAATAGGGGATGGATCTGTTGAGAAGGTAGTAGGGTGTGATGTCATGGTATTTGGATGACATACACAAGGTAGGAAAAGAAACTCCTATACTACGATCGGTTATACTTTGGTCGTCACACGGTGGTTTCTCCACAAGGGACTTGGACATTATATCAGACATACTGGTTACTAGATCTATGGTTTTAGATCTAGATTTGGGTGGTTTCCCAATCAGGGTACTTCGACAACATTCTAAGAGTATTTAGAATGGACGACTCCTGGCACGGTAGTGTACCTGCAGGTGATGGAGTCACCCTCTCTAAAGGTGTCTTATAGACTAAAGTAGAGAGGGATATGCATGATTGGCAGATCACTTGCTTAGGCAATTGAGTCAATCATGAGATGTCAAGTACCACACCAGATGTTGTTCTTGCACTAGATGCAATAAGTTGACATTGATCCAATCCTGGAGAAACAGTCGGAAGCAGTTTTAGAACATAAGTGGATGTTCTAGGGATATGATAACGATAGCTTCATTTGGGAGACAGTTATCATTCCAGGCTTCCAAGGTGACATGGACGACAGGGTGATCGTCAGAGTTGTAGTTTTCCTTCTGACGAGGGGCAGTATTTTGGACAGGTGGTCCAAGGAAATACTGAGGGTGGCATGGCGCAGGATACTGATTAAGTTCAGTTGACGATACAGTCTAAGAAGTTTGGATTTGGAGTTCATTTATGAGCTCGGTCCCATCAGACATCCAGACACTCTAAGACAGGTATTGCTCATTTCGGGAGATGGCTTTCTCCGCGAACTTGAGATATAGAGAGAGACATGGAAAGAAACATCAGAGCGGATCCACTCGCTGAGGCTATTCCTCGAACGCAATAGTTTCGCAAACAGGCTTTGTGCGACTGACTAGTAGAGGAGTTGGGTGTTCGGTATCACACGGGCTGTGAGTATGCGACATCGCAATAATTAGCCTTGAGTGCAAGTGGGAGATTGTTGGAGATAGTGCCCTCAGAGTCAATTATTGGATCACAGGCACGTGATTGCAATGATTGAGGGAGGACCTATCCCAGGAAGACAGTCGTACTCGAGATGATAGTATGCTATCTGGTTTACCTTTATCATCGTGTACTGCTTTAGGTGACCTGACAGGTCGCTATTGCACGTTGATAGAGCCCCTAGGATTCTTGCTTGACTGCCAGCAGTATGAGGGCGATCATATAAGTGAGAGCTGGAGTCTATAAGCACATCCTTAAAAGGTCCCTAGTCGTGGGAGTTTCGAGACAGGGCATCGATACTCCAGAGTAGACTAGTGTATACAGTCGAGACCCCGACGAGGGGCGGTGGCCGGTCTCACAGGCCACTAGTGTCAGTTGGTTCACCTAAGATGTATACAGGTGCTCATTGGGTTATGAGTACACCGGACAGGACTCGCCGGGAACATGCTAGTTGGTCTTATACCTGACGTCAGATAGCAGTTCCCAGGTGACATGTGTACAGGTTAGTTCATCGACCTGGGGATCGTCATTTGTCTCGTGTGAGTTCCCACTGTGCTTTGATTACTACCCTACCACGGCTCAAAGGAGTCATGCAAACAGGTTTTAGTTGGGTACAGTCCCGAGCCACATGGAGGCAGTGAGCGGATCTTCGGGGGTTTCGTCTCTCCCGGTATTGGGGGTGAGGTCGCGCTGTGTCTAGGAGAGCCATTAACGAAGTCCTTGGCCAAGGCAGGAGATTTACTGGTAGGTATTCCAGTAGTATCTCAGGGTGTTCTGGGCTACACTCCGACACTACTTGTACCGCTTTTGGGGGTCTGACTTTTACCCACCCCCTAGGCCCGACATGCGATGCTCATAGACGAACGGACCGGACTGTACGGATATTGTCACTGACAGGCTCAGTAGGGTATCAGGATGAGTTCACTCATCGACGTCCCTTTTTGGTCAATAGCTGGTGGCCCGTCACGTATTGGCTAATACCTCTGACGTGCTAGTGGTTAAATCCACAGCCATAGTATTGACGAGTCTTTAGAGTCCACCACACTTTCAGATACTCAGCTTTCGGGCGAAACGTTGTAGAGGCCGTATGGAGATATGGCAGGGTCCGATCAGATACGTGCGGTATTGCACGGATCAGGGTCGGACGGTTTGTACTAGAGGCCGTATAGATATATGGCACGGTTCGATCAGATACGTGCAGTATTGCACGGATCAGGATCGAACGGATTTTACTAGCCGGCTTTGGTTTAAGCCGGATCCTAGTTTAGTACAGTGTAGATTTTGTCTCATTGCATTTGTATCCAGACGGAATACAGATGCGGGTGTGTATGCACAGTATCGGGGTTTTCCTGTAATTTATTACGGGACCAGTTTTCTGGAGTTGCCAGTTTGCATTCCGTTCCGGCCGGTTTTCCTTTGTTCTTTCCCGGCCGGACTTTTCCAATGGAGGGGGTTATTTGCAAGTTTGCAAATAACACTTTGTGGAGGATTTATTTGCATAAGGATTGATATGTTAAGCATCTTTGCTTTTCATGCATTTATTGTGATAAGAATGGATTTGATTTGGATTTGAGTTTTGTGATGATTATGTCTAGGATGTGGTCACCTCTTTTCACTTCCTACACTCACCTCCCTTCATGCTTCATAATCTTTGCTCCACCATTTTCTAAGTATGAGAGTTTTTATTAGAAAAGATAGAAGAAGAAAAGAAGAAGAAGAGAGCTTCATCTTTGAGAGAGTAGGATTCTTGATCTCATTTTTCATGTTAAGAAAAATGCAAGCACCATTTTTCTTATCATGTTTCCTCCATCATCTTCAAATGGCAACCACCCCAAAAGAGACTACGATTCTACACTACACTTCCTACAGCATATCTTGGACGCGTCGGCTAGCCTACTTCGCGCCCGAGTTGCCTCGGTATTGAGGTGGGAGCCCGTATAAGTACCCGGCTTCGTGGTGCCCTTTCCGACGAGGAGGAGACGGACGGAGATCCCGCGAGGCGATCGGAGTGGAGATGAAGACCGGAGGACTCGGATCAGTCGGTATATCTCTAACCCATCCTCTTGTTAGCTTAGACTAGTTTAATGGCACGATCTGGGGTTTAGTGCGCGGTGGTGCCGGTTTGCTAAGTCCGCAAAAATTAAAGTTTATCACCGTTTCCGCATTCCGGCGTCGGATTGACGGCCGGGGCGCCGCCGTGCACTTACAGGCAGTAGATTGTGTGTACCAAAAGGTCCTGTACGGGAAGAGTTAATGAAAGAAGCTCATAGCTCTCCCTACTCAGTACATCCTGGAGGTACCAAAATGTACAAAGATCTACGTCAGAATTATTGGAGGCATGGAATAAAGCGTGAAGTAGCCAGAAGCGTCGCAAAATGTTTGGTGTGTCAGCAAGTAAAGTATGAACATCCTAGGACAGCTGGACTACTTCAACCGTTACCAATCCCAGAATGGAAGTTGCAACACATCACGATGGATTTTGTGACTGCTCTTCCCCGTAGCACAAAGGGTAACGATACCATATGGGTGGGGTCATTGTGGATCGACTCACAAAGTCGGCTCACTTCATCCCATTTCGAGTTGGCCAATCAACTGAGACACTAGCAAAGAAGTACATGGAGGTAATAATCTACTTAAAGATTTAAACTCTTCAGAATGTACTCTCTCTGATACCCATGAACTCATACAGGAAATTGTGAGACTTCATGGAGTACGGGTCTGCATTGTCTTCGATCGTGACACCAGGTTTCGATCGCAATTTTGGCAGAGTCTGCAAGCAAGCTTGGGAACAAGTCTGAACTTCAGCACGGCTTATCATCCACAAACAGATGGTCAGTCTGAGCAAACTATTCAGATCTTGGAGGATATACTCAGAGCGTGTATGTTAGACCTCAAAGGATCGTGGGAAGATCACCTGCATCTTGTGGAGTTCGCGTACAACAACAGCTATCAAGCAAGCATAGGAATGGCACCTTTTGCAGCATTGTATGAAAAGAAGTGTCGATCACCATTAAGTTGGGACGACATCGGAGATAGGGAACTTCTTGGACCAGAGATGATAGTAGCGACCGTTGATGTGGTTCGTACTATCAGAGAAAGGATGCACATAGCTCAAGATCGACATAAGCACTGGGCTGATGGAAAGAGACGACACTTGGAGTTCCAGCCAGGAGATCACGTATTCTTGAAGATATCTTCGAACCGCGGAGTGATCCTATTTGGAAGACGGGGTAAATTAAGTCCGAGATACATTGGACCGTTCGACATACTCGAACGAGTCGGTGAAGTGGCATACCGCTTAGCACTTCCACCCTCATTAGAAGGAGTGTATAATGTGTTCCACATATCCCAACTCAGAAGGTATGTGAGTGACCCCAGCCATGTTCTTGATCATTCCGAGCTCACTATACAGCCCGACTTGTCTTGTGAGCAACAGCCTGTGAAGATCCTGGACAGGAAAGTGAAGACATTTCGGAATAAGGAAGTTAACTTGGTCCGAGTGATGTGGAGGAAAGACACTCTAGGAGAGTCCACTTGGGAAAGAGAAGATGAAATACGTGCAAGATATCATCACCTCTTTGTAAACTAGTCCTCAAATAAAAGTTGTAAATTTCGAGAACGAAATTTTTGTAAGGAAGGTAGACTGTAACAATTCCATTTTTAGTGTACATAAATTTGATTTAAATTTAAATTATACTTGGAGTATTTGATGTTGCTGTTACCACTTTAAGTATTTATCTCACACCATAATTACAAGAAAGAGCTTGTAGCTCATTGGTAATACCTTACACTGCTGAACCAAGCCACCAGTGTTCAAATCCCATGCCCCACATTATTTTTATATTTATTTGTTTTAAATTTTATAGAAGCCCAAAAGTCCACACGAGATAACTCCCAAACTTTCTACTGAACCTGAAAACTGAATATACCAGAGCCTACATCAGGCGACTCCCAATCTCCCCAGCCCCTGACTCGGCCTGACTCGGCCGGTCGGCCGAGTCGTCAACTGCAAACTTGTGACTTTTCAGATACTTAACCCCACTGCACACTTTAATTTTTGGGATCGTTTCCAGAGAGTCCAATAACACCCATTTACTCCATTTTATTACAATTTATCACATTATTTTTATATTTTTTCAATTTAACTCTTCATCTACACTAACCCTAGCCTAATCCTATAAATATCACCCCTACCCTCTACCCTCTCACCCCAAAATTCTGAGCCAACTCTCTAAAATTTTCAAGAGATCTTGTGTACCTTGAAAACGAGCACGAAGCGAAGCTACGGCGAAATTTCCGGCGAACTTCTGGCGATCGTTCTAGGAGCTCTCGACGACGAAGCGACGCACCAGCAATCCCTCTCCTTCCATCTCACTATCATTATTTTCCAAACCCCGTAAGTCCCCATTTCTATCTTTCTTTTCTTTCAAAAAAATACGGAATTACAAAACCCGACGGAATCGGAAAAAATCCGATTTCCGATTCGGTTTCTTCATAAAACTTCACTTCTCGTTAATACAATTATGCTTAAACTCCCTCATGTTGACTATTAAACACTAATCAACCAAATTGATCAAGTTTCATTTCATAAAATGATGCCTATTTCAATTTATCGTATTTTTCACTTAAATTCCATATTGTTTCAATTATACATTTAACTCCATTAAACTTGCTATACCTTTAAGTAGATCACGAGGTAACGACCTACCTCCTTACACACTCATATGCAACCTAATACAATACCCTCGAAAACTTAGAATACGGGAAAACAAACAATTTCATTTAAATACCATATACTTAATAAAACCATTTCTAAAAGATTTGGTATTGATACATCTTTACAAATAAATACCACTTATTATGAAAATAGGATAAGGTTGTGGGCATTCAGCCGTTTATCTAAACCTTACTTTGTGGTGTCTAGGCTAGACAAGTGAGAAAGGTAACTTTAAAAGGCCCATCTCACGGTGATTCGTGAGCAGTTCCCTCATTACTTCACTTGTACTTACCTGGCCACAATTGGCGGTGAAGAGGCGATTTAAGGTATCTCACAACATGTCGCTTTGGACCAGTTAAGAGCAGTCTAGTTGAGTTAGGAGACCCTAGAACATAGAATACGGGAAAACAACACTTTTTCATTTAAATACCATAATTAATAAAACTATTTTCCTTAATGATTAGTATTTATACAAATCTTTGCAAAGCACCGCTACAACCCATTTGGGGAACCCGTTCGGGATGGTGTGGATTATCGCACATTCTCGGGCTTAGTAGTGCAAGATTCAGACCTCCGCAAGGAGCATTCGGTCTCGAAAGATTTAAAATACGACATCTTAAGAAAACGAGATTTCTAGAATATTATAGATATATACAAAAATTATTTTCATATAAATATATGTATATATAACATAAACATATCTATTTTTGAAGTATTATAAATATTCCACATTTTCTACAATATCACAAGAATCAATTTTACACTAAAATACCATGAATTCCATACAAATCAATATTACAAATAAATACCTTTATTTCTGAAATTAGGATATTTTCACTAGAAATATCGCAATATAAAATCCACATTCATTACAACTCTAAAAACGAATAATAAATGCTTAGGGTGTATTTTGGAAAATATATAAAAGTTTTTTTACATAAAACCCCCTTAAGTTCTATAAATTACCCTAAGGACCCTAGTAAACATAAGTTTAAGCGGGACCAATCTCTTAAGCCTCAGGGAGCCGGAGAAGTGGGTGCTTACCTATCTAAGGTAGAAAAATTAATAATGGTTTTATCAATACGGTAATCGTCTTTGAAAAAGATACAAATCCTGTCGTCCATGTGCAGCGGTTACCGATAACATCAAAACAATCAAGACTTCAATTTACTTTCTAATTGTCTGACTCATAGTGAGTCTTGTGATAATCTGACTTGAATATGATTCAAGTAAAATCTACAATCTATAATCTACAGTCTATAATCTACAATCTTCAATATTACAATTCAACATGAATACATGAATCCAATTATCAATCTATACAACTTGACTGAACCGAACCATGGATATACATTCCATTTACATGGTTCTCCAGTTACTCCATTTACATGATTTTACGGTTACATCCGTTTACTGATATCATGGTTTCGGTCAGTCAATCAATTATATAATCAATACAATTTACAAGACAAACAATACAAACAAGACATCGCGGGGTTTAAGGGGTAGATTGGTACGGAAGGTGTTAAAAGTGGCACGAGTCTGTAACACTTAATATACCTAACATGAATCCAGTTGCTGTTGTACCATGGCATAAACGGTCATTGTACTATGCTTGCCTCTAGTCTCTGGCAAATAGAGACTCCTCTCGTATACACAGGCATTCTTCTGTACCAAGCTACAAACAACAGCGTTAATACAACATTACAACAAGATAATACAACTTTACAAGATACCTTCTTATTCTGTCTATTCTACTTACCTCTTATCTTTGGGACTTACCGAGCGACATGTTCGCTGACGACATTCTCTTTCTTTCTTGTTTGAATGTCGTCTGGTGATCTAGACACGTCCGAGATCGAGCCTACTGCTGAAGACTTGGATCAGTTTGCTGAAGACCCAGCGCTTTAGTTTCATTGTACATATTTCTTTTCATTACTTTACATTCCTGTTATGCCATTGTTTAGGCATCGCTTTTATTTCAGTTGTATTTACTTTTCATGCATTGTACAAAAGAATGTTAATAAATAAAGTTGTTGTTCAGTTTATATATCTTGTCTCCTGTGTATTTACTTTTATATTTCTTAGATACACTTAGCGTATTTACTTAAGAGCAAATACGTGGCGGACCAGTCCCGTCCTCTTCGCCGTATACCGTGAAGCGGGGCGTGACAGAGAGCCTCGACATCAAGATCCTCGACGAATTCGCTCAACATTCGCCGGCTATTCTCAGCACCCCTGGAAGATGGGCATTTAGCAAAGGGCCCTGCCGGCATTGGGATGCGAGACTCAAAGGGAGAAGGAACCGGTGCGATTGCTGCAAAACAAATTATGGTCAAATGTCGACTCGGGAGGTAAAGAAAACACACGAGCGATGGAGTCTACTATACCGGTTGCGGCAGGTAGCAAAATTGGTAGTACCGGAGGCGCAGCTATTCCCTCGTCCCCTCCTCCGATCCGTGACGCTGCGATCAATATAAAGAAGACTTAGCAACAATACGGCTATTCATAAAAGAAAGAAGGAGACAATAGCTGAAGGATATACTAACCGATAACGGGAGGCGGAATGACTTCCGACTGGAAGGAGAAATGCGGGTTCAGCACCTGTTATAGATGGTCAAAAAGGACTCCTGCAAAGTTGTGACAACATACTGTCAATACAAGGAGGATGGTACCCACGACGAAACCGATAAATCGCAAACCTATACCTTCCAGCATTTCAGAGGATATAGGAGAAGGCGAGGGAACAACAGCTGTCATGGCGGTGACCGGAGATGCTTCAGATGGCACAATCCCAGCGTTCACTGCACCTACAAACAAAATATCGTCAGAGGGATCTGAACGGGATTGAGAAATAAAAAAAGAACAGTGACCCAAGACCTATCTGATAGGTCATCAACCAAAACCACGACGGAAGCAACACCAGGCATAGCGGCTTCTTCGCTCTCCCTCAGAGTAATAGTCTCTGTGCCCATGGCTTCATCCCCTGATTCAACAAGGGTCGTCGTGACGCTTACGACGCCCGCCATTACCAGGGAGCTACACATGGAAAGAGCAGCGGTCTGGACAGTCCCAGATTCCAGAGAAAGGATAGCAACTTCGGGCACGGTAACCGCCAAGGTTTCACCCGTCATCCCATCACCAAGACTTGGCCCTGCAGAAAATGTATTTTTCTCCGCCGAAAAGACGCGACCGGGACGTTGAGATGTCCAGCCTGAATTTTGGGGGCAGATGCTATTTGGTTTTATCCGTCCACCTCTCCGAATATACCAAGTTGATATATGGCACAGTATATCGGAGGTTTAAATGGATGCGGCCGTTGTAGTAGACTTCGTCAGATTCCCCCTCATTTGAGAGGTTTTTGATTGTGGGGATGCTCTTCCCTGCAGGCGTAAGCCTCTGCAGTTAATTACACTACCGCATAGCGGTAACAACTTTCTCCTTCTCCATATAGTCACTTTGTATCATGTGTTTTTATTTTATTTTTCGTTGCCCGTGGATTGTATACGGAGACTAATTTGTGTTGTCGCCCGTAGGGCATGGATTAGTCCAAATTCGTATTATCTTAGATTTGGGTTTGATTTGAGTTTAAGGATCGTTAATCTCATTGAGATTAAGGTCAACTTAAACGTTTGTTGAGGATACGTTAGTCTAATTTAAGACTAAGATCTACTCAACGGGGGTTCAGAATCATTTAGATCCGATGATAGGGCATTTGGGCTCAATCGTTTTAGTTTAAGGACGTTGTGGTCCATGAGTTTAAGGACCTCATAGTCCAGTTTAAAGACATCATAGTCTAGTTTAAAGACCTCATAGTCTATAAAGTTTAAGGACATCATAGTCCATGAGTTTAAGGACCTAATAGTCCATGGAATTTAGTTTAAGGACGTTGCGGTCCATAAGTTTAAGGACATCATAGTCCATGGAGTTTAGTTTAAGGACGTTGCGGTCCATAAAGTGTCTGGTTGTCAGGACCCGCCACCTCTCTGAAGTCGTTGAAGAATTACAACGACACATATCAGAGGTGTGAAGAGATGTACCCTTGAACCAATGTTGGTCGGGGTATCTATAGTCAGGTTTGGGACTAAGACCAATTAAAAATATTGGGAGCACATGGGCTCAGTTAATCTGAATTGGGGGATTTATGGCCTACTTGGGCTCAGCCCATTCAGTTAAAGTGTTTGAACACTTATTTGGATTCAGTCCATTCATTTTTGAACAAAATGTTAAACATTTTTTTGGGCTCAGGCCCTTTTTGTTCAATAATGCCGAGCATTAATTTTGGGTTCTGACACCCCTTCTTCTTTTGTCCTTTTATTGAGTGTTGGACACTCTTTATTATAGCGCTGGGCTTTATTTAAAGAACACTTTGTGTTCCCTCAGCGCACACATGAGGAGCACGTGATGCGCTTGGCGCTGAGCGCCAGAATTAGAGCGCTAAGGTGCTTTCTGTGAGATAGCGCACACGTGAGGAGCACGTGGTGCGCTTGGTGCTGAGCGCCAGTCAATGAGTGCGGAGCGCTCTTTATAAAATAGCGCCCACGTGAGGAGCACGTGGTGCGCTTGGTGCTGAGCGCCAACCTTGAAGCGCTGGACACTTCTTTTAAAATAGCGCTTGGAGCGCTGGGCGCTGAGCTCCTGGTTTGGAGCGCTAAGGCTCTGCGGCGCTGTGCGTCAAACTTGGAGCGCTGAGGCGCTTCTTTATATTGGAACGCTAAAAGCGTTGCGGCGCTGTGCTCCAGTCGTAGAGCACTAAGGCGCTTCTTTTCAATTGGAGCATTAAGGCTCTTTTTAGGCAGCTTTGATCAGTTCTGCGATCTGAGAATTAAACTCTTGTTTATAAGAGACTTTGTCTCATGGTTTTAAGAACAAGGTTCTTATTTTTATAGAAGATGTTGCAATCTCTAATTATTATTATTTTTTTTTGTGAAAAACTTTGTCTTTATGGATATGTGATCTAAAGAGAATTAAGTTCTTCTCCCCCCCTTTTTATGATAAGATGCTATGATCTCTTTTTGTGAAAGACCTCTGTCTTATAGATCTATGATCTAGAAAAAGAACTAGGTTCTTCTTCCTCTTTTGATGAGGTGATTTGATCTCTCTGTTTTATTTACCTTGAAGAAATTCTTCTTCCGAGAGCTTGCTCTTCTCTTTGAAATTTCTCAAAATTTGTGGGGCGTTCCTCTGTGTAAGACTTGAAGTCTTGAGTCCTTTATATAGGAGAGGCTGATTTGTTGAATTAGTTGAAGAGATCTTTCTCTAATTGATTTGGGGATTTCCCTACCGTTGGATCTTTGATCTTGGGGCTTCTGTTTTACAAAAGATAATCTTTTTGTTTTTAACAAGATTGAAAAATATTTTCCCATACAGAACTTGTTCTGTATCTTGGTGATTTTCAATCACCATTGGATCATTGATCCAACGGTACTCTGATTTACAGAGCACAGTCTTTCCTGTTTGGAAAGATTTGAGGAGTATTTCCTTAAAAGAATTTTATTCTGGTAATTTGATGATTTATCATTTTCGTTGGATCTTTGATCCAACGGTGGAGAATATTTAGTTCTAGCACTGGCGTTCTCACGCTTTGCACATGAGCGCTGCCTTAGAGTCTTTGACTCTTAGCGGTGGCGCACTTGGCGCTAGCGCTCTCGTGCTTTGCACGTGAGCACTGCCTCAGAGTCTTTGACTTTTAGCGTGGAAGCGCTCTTGTGCTTCGCACGTGAGCGCTGTCTCAGAGTCTTTGACTCTTAACGCTGGCGCACTCGGCGCGAGCGCCCTCGTGCTTTGCACCTGAACGCTGCCTAAGAGTCTTTGCCTCTTAGCCCTGGCGCTCTTGGCGTCAGCGCTTTTATGAAGCGCCGCTTCATTTCAAATTTCAAAATTTGAATAGAGCTTTGCTCTGATTAGGGGAAACAAATGTCCTTCCCCCTCCACCGTTGCGCACACGTGGCTCACGTGAGTGCAGCGGTGGTAGTTTTTCCACCGTTAGATCAACTTAGAAGTTGAAACGGCTCTCAGTGCATATAAATAGGGCCTTTGGCCCTTAAGATGACTGTTTGTTCATCTTCTTTCTTGTTCTTCTGAGAATTAATTCTCTTTCAGAGCCACGCTCTCTTCCTTAAGAGTCAAAACTCTGCCCAACTTTGGTAATAATTAAACTTATTAATAGAGCTTTGCTCTTCTCAGGTCATAGATCTTAAAAAAAATATTTTTAGGGTTTTACCCATTAACAGAGCCATGCTCATATTTAGATCATAGATCTTCAAGATATAACTTTTTTAGGGTGATTTTAACCCATGAATTTGAACATTGTTCATGAATAACTCTTAGAGCTCGTTCATAGATCTTGAAGATCTTGAAGTTTTTATCTTAGTAAAAGCATTGCTTTTAGGAATTTTGATGGGTTATTCCATCATCTTCACAGAGCATAGCTCTTCAGAATTTTTTTAAGGGGAATTTTATTCCTTTCATCATTAATTATGACAGATGTCATATCTGTTGTAGAGCCCTGCTCTCAAGGGAGATTAACTTTTTATCCCGAGGGGCCTCTCTTTAAATGAGAATCCTTTTAGGATTTCTCATTTAATGACTGTCTCATCAAATGATGAGACTGTTTTATTAATGATGAGCCATCATCTAAATTGTGTAGGTCCCCTTTGGTCCCTTTCCACTGCATTGCAGTGTGGTACGAATTTAAAGTACCAAGTGCCAAAACTTAAACTGTAGAATTGACGGCTAACTTTTGTTCTTTTTCACGCAGATACTATGTCTTTCGACATTTCCTTCCCGTTTGCTCGTTCAGAAAGCGGGTTCCCTAAAGCGCCTGTGGATAGGGAAGTCTTTGCACTGATCAAAGATCATGACCCGGAGCAAAAGAACCTTCATTTATGGGGGACATGGTACAATCAGATCATCAGGGGGCGGCGTAGCTTTTCATGTGCAGCACCTTCGGAGCCTATTTCGGCGATCCACTATGCCGACCCACCCCCCGGTGAACTATACTGTAGAGAAGGTCAACTGAATTTCAGAGGGTCTCCTTCAGCCTTCTATGGCTGCAATACCCGTACAGCCTCCAAAGGCTTTGGATACCTTGGTGCGACGTATATGTCAAGGTGAGTCGCGCCCTTGGGGACAACCATACACGATAGGCTTGACTCCCCACCATCCAGCTGGGAACTTCAGTGGGCCCGGTACATTTTGTCTGCCAAGAGATCGCAGCAGCTGAAACTCGGGTTGTATCCCGCGATTTATGTTTCTCTCTTCCAGTATTCCACACCCTCTGTATGGTGGGTCAAAGCCTTTTTGGAACAATGGAACGTTCCAACTCACACCTTCCTTTTATTAGACTGGGAAGTCTCAATCTCTTTAGAGGAGTTCGCGGAGATCTCCGGCTTTCCTGACATAGGGGAGCATTATGAGGAGCTACTTCCTCATGATGAGTACGTCTTTGTTGCCAAGTCAGTGATGACGGGCATTACCCCGGAGAATGCCATTCAACATAAATTCCCAAGTTTGATTAAGGTGTTGAATATCTATGAGAGTGTAGAGAAAAGAAATGAGAAGCATACGAGACCGTATGGAGATAGAAGCGATATACGGTCTCGGTGGAGAAGGAGAATGGCGGAAAAGAGACAGAAGTGTAGTTGAACTTGAGGGTGTAAATTGAGTGAATAAATTAGCACAAATTGTGATGACCGATGTGTTAAAAGCGATTGTGCTGATTTATCAACCCGATGAGAAATCGGGTCAAATCTCTCAAGATTCGCAAGAAAACATGGGTACGTCAAATTTGGTAAACCATCCATTGAAAATCGAAACGCAACGGATTCTTGCGTGGTCGAAACGATAGGAAGGACGAAAGGGAGTGATTTAGGGATAGTCTTATTCTCACCTAAGTAATCTGTCTCGAACTCGAAGGATTCCATCAATGGTTCGAAATGACTGTAAGCAATCGAGTCTGATTGTTCAACTAACTCATCTGAAAATTCAAAGGACTCAAACTCGGGCGGTGAGTCTTCAAAATCTTCTGAAAAAGTGAAACACTCGTAATTGTTATCGGCTGTGAGAACTGTGTCAGATTCAAAAAGGAACGCACTACTGGCGTCCAAACTGCTGTGATCGAACAGAAATTTTTCATGCTCACAGTCCTCCTGCGTGATCTTTTGCATGGTCGGAACGATGGAAAAGATGGAGGGTGATTTAGGAAGTATAACAGTTAAAGGTTCAAGAGGATGAATTGGAAATTCCGACTCATCAAACAAAAATGGTTCATCCTCAATACTATCCTCAATACTATCCTCATAATTCTCCTCAAAAGTTATCCCATCCATACAAATATCATCAAAATCAAGACGCATATGAGGTTCGGGAGAAACATTTAATGACTCGGGATGATGAATTGGAGATAAAATTTCAGTCAAATCTACGGGTTCATCATCCAAAATATTCCCGGCTTCAATATCCTCAATCAAGTGAAAATCAATTATTTTAGACACCTCATCACAAGCATAGATATTTATCAATTCAGGTTCTAGATTGGAGGTGTAGAGGTCGAAAGGATTGGTGATGGTTTCACTCGAAAGGGACCCTTCACAATCTGGCAAATCAAGCACTACAAAGTCGCACAACTCATTAAACGTTTTATTTTCAACTGGTGAATCATTTGGGACACTTGATAGACATTCAAAACCGGAGTTGTGGGATTCAATTGGTGATGGGTAGGTTTGATTTGGAAGGGTGCACAGCTCACTCTCTCCACTCAAATTATCAATCTGTCCAACCGCCTCATCATACATTGGAATTTTTGGAGCTAGTTGGAAACTAGCTACCGGGTCACTAGGTTGCATAAGGACGGCAATGGACGCATCCAAATTCCTCATCTGTTGGTTTGTTGCTGCAATGTAAGCTTCCAACGACTGTTCCAGACTAGACATGGGTTGTGAAGGGGTTTCAGTAAAAGATTCAAAATTGTTTGGATTCTGGAAACTCCCAAATGGCTGTGTAGAAGCAATGTCTAGGGAAGGTGCGAAAGTCGGGTAGGACTGGTAGGAATTGAATGGTTGGACAGGAGTAGGATCAACATTTGGATAAAAAGGTGAATGGACTTGTTGATCCCAAGAACTGGAAGTGTTGAAAGGAGTTAAAAATCGGTTACGAGATTGTTCAATATGTTCAGCAATAGACATGGGTTTCAGAGTTACAACAGGACTCGAAAAAGGAGTATCAACGTAACAAGGTGGTGAAACTTGAAATGGTTGATACAAAGTGGATTGCGGAGTCGAACTGTTTCTCCTAGACGCTTCTATTCGATCTTTCAAAAAAAATTTGGGCATGGAGAGGTCGTCCGTAATTCGACCAAAACAATTCGCGTATGAAGCAATATTTGAATGAGGGTATCGAAGTTCGGCAAGAGTTTTGTGAGGTGAGGTACCCATGATGGAAGAAAGGAGAAGAAAAAGAATATGGGGTGCACGGATTTCTTAGCGACAAGTTGCAAGTTTTTGTAAAAAAAAATTTCTTTTTGTGTTTTTTTTGATGAAGCTTTTTGCAAAAAGATTTTCGATAAAAGGTTTAGACACACGTTCAATCAATCACAAATGCACAATCAAGCCTAATTCTAGGGTCACCTAGGTCAGCTAGAAAGCTCCTAACTGTTCCAAAGGGAAAGTAGTAGGACCTCAAACCGCCTCTTCACCGCCAATTGTGGCCAGGTAAGCACAAGTAGAGAAAGGAGGGATCCACTCACGAATCACCGTGAGACGGGCCTTTTAAAGTTACCTTTCGCTACCTGTCTAGCTTAGGCACAACAAAGTGAGGTTAGGATCAACGGTCGATGCCTACAACTATTCTTTTGTCCTATTGAGCGCGAAGTCCTTAGGGCTGAGTCTCATCTTTTTTAATTAACTTGATGGTCAATGCAATATGCTTCATGTGATTTTTGGGGTCCTGGGAAGGGTAATGAAATCCCCACCCAATCTTGATTGGTGTTCAAGCCTCTTAAAATCAATTTAAAATATGAAAAGCAATAAAAACAATCACTTGCAAAAAAAAAAATTTTGCGCGGCGCAAAGAATCCTGCACAAGATCAAGTTATTGGAGAAGGGAACAAATTTTTTTTTGCGCAAAGAATCCTGCAGGAATTTTTTTTTACAGAGGAGATATTGGGGTTGCAGAGAAAAAAAGAAGGCTTACGGCGGGATTTCCACTTGCTGACGTCACCCAAGCGCCGCGGTTCCGCCGCCGGACCCTGCCTTTGACCGCGGTTCCGCGGTGAGATCGTTGACTCAGTCCTCCAACTTCTTCTGTTGCTCTGTTGTGGTTATCCTCTGTTTGTTCAGATCTGTTGTTTTCTGTTTTGCTCTCTGGATTTTTCTAGATCTAAATTTGTTCTTCGATCCTGCACAATTCAAACGAAAATACCCTTCACAAAATAACAAGATGATGAATTTTTTTATATATTTTTTTATTTTTCAGTTTTTATGATTTTTCAATTTTATATTAACCCGAAATTATAAAAAGAAAATAACAACGCCATCCCCGGCAACGGCGCCATTTGATTTATCAAAGAATTTATTAACCGCAATCAAAAACGGCATCGCTTGGTAGCTAGCCGGTGAGTACGGGTCGGTCCACAGGGATTTTGTGTGTTCTCGATTTGTTCTAACGAGTTAATTCCGATTGTTGTCGGATTGATTAAATCTAAAAACTAAACTGATCTAGACTAAGATTAAAATCTTGCTAGGGTTAGGTTTAGATTAAGTTTGGAAATTCAATATTCCTCACCGTTTTCTATGGCCTAATTAAGATCTATGAGGTGTTATGGTAATAATTAATAAAGTGGATTAGTACTATCGGGAAGAAACGATGTTTCCTCATCTAGGTTCTTGTCCTTCCTTTCTTAATTCTTACCCTAACCTCCATGGAAAACATACGCAACCGGTCGTTTATACTACGGTATCACCGCTACCTCATGGGATAGGGTGCCGTAGGGAGCGGTGTGTGCATGTATGCATGGAGTCATATAAAAACGTATGATGGGCAAGAAAGGGGTGAGAGATTTTCATCTCTCAAGTCTTCCCCAAATCTAACCCTAACAAGTGAGGAGACTACTCACTCATTGGGGAATTGATAAACATTTTCTAACTATCTAACTACGGCAGAGAATAAAATATAAACTAGGGAAGAAAGGAAAATTATACTAGGACAAGAATAGAAAACTTACTCTAATTTTTATTTGATGCTCTCTTCCAACATTTACAGGATCTGAATTTTAATAAATACATTGAGGCACAAGAAGAGGCATACCTCAAAAAGAGGTTTGGGGTTTCTATTTATAGAACATAGAAACCCTAGGGTTACAATCGAGTCATATATGCAATTACAAGTATACCCCTAAGAAGGCTAGTCAACGCGCCGCCATGCCGTTACATTTCCCACCGACACGTGTCCTTCATGGCCGCGGATCCGTGGCCAAAACCCATGTTTGGCCGCGGTTCCGCGGCCAAATAGAAGACTTATGGGCTCAATTTTCTATGGCTTTTGTCTGTTTCTGTTGTCTTCTGTTTTCTTCAAAATGTCTTCTAGTTCTCATCCAGATTTCCACAGTGAATAATGTCGTGGACTTTACCGTTTGCTTCATGTCGAAGTCTTGAACCTTGTGCTGCCTTTGTACTTTGTGAACTTGTTCATTGATCTTCGTTTAGTCTTCAAATTGTAGGCA
The DNA here is from genome assembly GCA_030015575.1 of Agapanthus africanus. Taxonomy (NCBI): domain Eukaryota; kingdom Viridiplantae; phylum Streptophyta; class Magnoliopsida; order Asparagales; family Amaryllidaceae; genus Agapanthus; species Agapanthus africanus. Next base: position 53,948,566 of record CM057348.1, read on the forward strand.
TGATCAAGATCTTTCCGTTTGTTGGTCGTAGTCTCACTTTTGTATCGTCTTTTCATCGTTTTCACTGTTTTTGTTCCGAGAAACTGTAACCTGCAACTATGTAGCAGACATGGGTCAAAAGTACCAGTTTATTTGTAAAATGAATAAGAATGGGGAATATAATAATGCAAAATTATGATATGAACAAATACCCCCAAACTTATCTTTTGCTCGTCCTCGAGCAAACCTAGTTTTATTCTCGAAAAAGACCTACCCTCACTTTCGCAGGGAAACGCGATTGCACTGAGCTCGTGCAACAAGCCGTTAAACCTCTAGGTGTCCCTAGTAGGAGGAGTGTTGTCTCCTGAGGGTTTTCAGCGGATACTACCCACAAAATCCTACCAATTCGGCCCATTGACTTTTATTCTCCAATTAGGTTTTCTAACAAGAAACACTATTATCTTTGACTCAGAAATTATCCACCCGTATTTTTCACACTTCCTTATTATTTAACTTAAGATTATATATATTCTTGTGAATTTACTTAGCTTTTGGCATCTTTCATGTTTTCCTTCTAGGGTTCTATCTCAACTTAGGAATTTTTATCATCTCTATTAAAGATATAAGTCCTATGTTTCATTCCTATCTCTCATCTAAACCCCAATCACCTACTCCTACGTGTGTGTATATATCACCCCTACACTTGGAAATTCAAATCAAGCTATTATACTCTTGTCCATCGTCCAAAGTACTTTTCAATTGGTGAATTTTTAGATGAAATTGCCCACACATTCTTCATGCGACCGTTAATACTGCTTGAGGTACCAACGACCGATTACAAAATATGTTTGCACACTAAGGCGTAATTCTTAGTCTTGTAACACCTAAGGCTTTAGCAGTGACTCCCAAACCAGTTGGTCTAAGGCACTAGGTGATAAAGAACCCTTGCTAAATATTTTTTTTCTATTAATGCAGCCTTAAGTAATTACAAAAACCAGTGTTCATTTTTTTATCTCTTTATTCACACTTGTATATTTATTTTATTTTTCTTTCATACTAAGGACTTTAGACAAGAGCATTTCAAGGTCTCTTCTACTATTCCAAGTTTCAAGATTCGTGTTTATGCAATTTGTAGGGTATGCAGGGTATATATTTTCAGAATTTAGACTTAAGCTTAGGAATTATTTTTCAAACTTATACTTTAATAAAAATATCAATACTTTTCCCTTGTTTTAACTTAGCCCAAGAAGTCAACTCGAAATTTGCCTATTTCTAAATAAACTACAAAGACATATACTTTCTACCGTTAAATTTTAAGAAAGGTTATTTTTAGGGTTTTTAATTTACGAAATCTAAGATCTAGTTGTTCCTAGCTAGTTAACATTTATGTCAAACTTAAGTCAATTATGGCCAAAATTGAATGTTTCAATTTTTATAATTTTTTTAAATGTTTTTCAATTTTTATGGGTTTTAAAATAAGTATGCAAATGCAAAAATGTACATATTAATGCGAAGGAAGAAAGCTTACCGAGAACACCCCCAAACTTAAACTTGACAGTGTCCTCACTGTCAGGCTACACCAAGAGGGTCAAAATTGTCGGCGCTCCCCTGTTTATTTATTTACAAATTTTTTTTTATTTTTTTACTGTAAAAAGATATATATATATATATATATATATATACAAAAAAGTCCCCCCAAACTTAAGTGAGACAGTGTTTCCACTATTTTAAGCGTTAAAGTTCAGAGTTAGGGAGGAGAAAAATCAAACTATACAAGGCCTTACACAGGACAAAGGTTAGTATCAACCATTCAAAAATTCTATCATGATAATGGTAGGGTTGGTGAAAGAATGGAGTGTAGAGAAAAGAAATGAGAAGCACACGAGACTGTATGGAGATAGAAGCGATATACGGTCTCGGTGGAGGAGGAGAATGGCGGAAAAGAGACAGAAGTGTAGTACGAACTTGAGGGTGTAAATTGAGTGAATAAATTAGCAAAAATTATGATGACCGATGTGTTAAAAGCGATTGTGCTAATTTATCAACCCGTCGAGAAATGGGGTCAAATCCCTCAAGATTCACAAGAAAACATGGGTACGTCGAACTTGGAAAACCGTCCATTGAAAATGGAAATGCGGCGGATTCTTGCGTGGTCGAAACGATAGGAAGGACGAAAGTGAGTGATTTAGGGATAGTCTTATTCTCACCTAAGTAATTTGTCTCAAACTCGAAGGATTCCATCAATGGTTCGAAATGACTGTAAGCAACCGAGTCTGACGGTTCAACTAACTCATCTGAAAATTCAAAGGACTCAAACTCGGGCGGTGAGTCTTCAAAATCGTCCGAAAAAATAAAACACTCGTGATCGTTATCGGCTGTGAGAACTGTGTCAGATTCAAAGAGGAACGCACTAGTGGCGTCCAAACTGCTGTGATCGAACAGAAAATTTTCAAGCTCACAGTCCTCCTACGTGATCTTTTGCGTGGTCGGAACGATGGAAAAGAGGGAGGGTGATTTAGGAAGTATAACAGTTAAAGGTTCAGGAGGATGAATTGGAAAATCCGACACATCAAACAAAATTGGTTCATCCTCAATACTATCCTCAATACTCTCCTCAATACTATTCTCATAATTCTCCTCAAAAGTTATCCCATCCATGCAATTATCATCAAAATCAAGACGCATATGAGATTCGGGAGAAACATTTAATGACTCGGGATGATGAATTGGAGATAAAATTTCAGTCAAATCTACGGGTTCATCATCCAAAATATTCCCGGCTTCAATATCCTCAATCAAGTGAAAATCAATTTTTTTAGACACCTCATCACAAGCATGGATATTTATCAATTCAGGTTCTAGATTGGAGGTGTAGAGGTCGAAAGGATTGGTGATGGTTTCACTCGAAAGGGACCCTTCACAATCTGGCAAATCAAGCACTACAAAGTCGCACAACTCATTAAACGTTTTATTTTCAACTGGTGAATCATTTGGGACACTTGATAGACATTCAAAACCGGAGTTGTGGGATTCAATTGGTGATGGGTAGGTTTGATTTGGAAGGGTGCACAGCTCACTCTCTCCACTCAAATTCTCAATCTGTCCAACCGCCTCATCATACATTGGAATTTTTGGAGCTAGTTGGAAACTAGCTACCGGGTCACTAGGTTGCATAAGGACGGCAATGGACGCATCCAAATTCCTCATCTGTTGGTTTGTTGCTGCAATGTAAGCTTCCAACGACTGTTCCAGACTAGACATGGGTTGTGAAGGGGTTTCAGTAAAAGATTCAAAATTGTTTGGATTCTGGAAACTCCCAAATGGCTGTGTAGAAGCAATGTCTAGGGAAGGTGCGAAAGTCGGGTAGGACTGGTAGGAATTGAATGGTTGGACAGGAGTAGGATCAACATTTGGATAAAAAGGTGAATGGACTTGTTGATCCCAAGAACTGGAAGTATTGAAAGGAGTGAAAAATCGGTTACGAGATTGTTCAATATGTTCAGCAATAGACATGGGTTTCGGAGTTACAACAGGACTCGAAAAAGGAGTATCAACGTAAGAAGGTGGTGAAGGTTGAAATGGTTGATACAAAGTGGATTGCGGAGTCGAACTGTTTCTCCTAGACGCTTCTATTCGATCTTTCAAAGAAATTTTGGGCATGGAGAGGTCGTCCGTAATTCGACCAAAACAATTCGCGTATGAAGCAATATTTGAATGAGGATATCGAAGTTCGACAAGAGTTTTGTGAGGTGAGGTACCCATGATGGAAAAAAGGAGAAGAAAAAGAATGTGGGGTGCACGGATTTCTTAGCGACAAGTTGCAAGTTTTTGTAAAAAAAAATTTCTTTTTGTGTTTTTTTTATGAAGCTTTTTGCAAAAAGATTTTCGATAAAAGGCTTAGACACACGTTCAATCAATCACAAATGCACAATCAAGCCTAATTCTAGGGTCACCTAGGTCAGCTAGACAGCTCCTAACTGTTCCAAAGGGCAAGTAGTAGGACCTCAAACCGCCTCTTCACCGCCAATTGTGGCCAGGTAAGCACAAGTAGAGAAAGGAGGGATCCACTCATGAATCACCGTGAGACGGGCCTTTTAAAGTTACCTTTCGCTACCTGTCTAGCCTAGGCACCACAAAGTCAGGTTAGGATCAACGGTCGATACCTACAACTATTCCTTTGTCCTATTGAGCGCGAAGTCCTTAGGGCTGAGTCTAATCTTTTTTAATTAACTTGATGGTCAATACAATATGCTTCATGTGATTTTTGGGGTCCTGGGAAGGGTAATGAAATCCCCACCCAATCTGGATTGGTGTTCAAGCCCCTTAAAGTGAATTTAAAATATGCAAAGCAATAAAATCAATCACTTGCAAAAAAAAAAATTTTTAGTGCGGCGCAAAGAATCCTGCACAAGATCAAGTTATTGGTGAAGGGAAGAAATTTTTTTTTGCGCAAAGAATCCTGCAGGAATTTTTTTTTACAGAGGAGATATTGGGGTTGCAGAGGAAAAAAGAAAGCTTACAGTGGGATTTCCACTTGCTGACGCCACCCAATCGCCGCGGTTCCGCCGTCGGACCCTGCCTTTGACCGCGGTTCCGCGGTGAGATCGTTGACTCGGTCCTCCAACTTCTTCTGTTGCTCTGTTGTGGTTATCCTCTGTTTGTTCAGATCTGTTGTTTTCTGTTTTGCTCTCTGGATTTTTCTAGATCTAAATTTGTTCTTCGATCCAGCACAGTTCATACGAAAATACCCTTCACAAAATAACAAGATGATAATTTTTTTTTTATTTTTTTATTTTTCAATTTTTATGATTTTTCAATTTTATATTAACCCGAAATTACAAAAAGAAAATAACAACGCCATCCCCGGCAACGGCGCCATTTGATTTATCAAAGAATTTATTAACTGCAATCAAGAACGCCGTCGCTTGGTAGCTAGCCGGTGAGTACGGGTCGGTCCACAGGGATTTTGTGTATTCTCGATTTGTTCTAACGAGTTAATTCCGATTGTTGTCGGATTGATTAAATCTAAAATCTAAACTGATCTAGACTAAGATTAAAATCTTGGTAGGGTTAGGTTTAGGTTAAGTTTGGAAATTCAATATTCCTCCCCTCTTTCTATGCCCTAATTAAGATTTATGAGGTGTTATGGTAATAATTAATAGAGTGGATTAGTACCATCGGGAAGAAACGATGTTTCTTCCTCTAGGTTCTTATCCTTCCTTTCTTAATTCTACCCCAACCTCCATGGAAAACATACGCAACCGGTCGTTTATACTACGGTATCACCGCTACCTCGTGGGATAGGGTGTCGTAGGGAGCGGTGTGTGCATGTATGCATGAAGTCCTATAAAAACGTATGATGGGCAAGAAAGGGGTGAGAGATCTTCATCTCTCAAGCCTTCTCCAAATCTAACCCTAAGAAGTGAGGCGACTACTCACTCATTAGGGAATTGATAAACATTTTCTAACTATCTAACTAGGGCAGAGAATGAAATCTAAACTAGGGCAGAAAGGAAAATTATACTAGGGCAGATAATAAAATTAATTAGGCCAAGAATAGAAAACTTACTCTAATTTTTATTTGATGCTCTCTTCCAATATTTACAGGATCTAAATTTTAATAAATATATTGAGGCACAAGAAAAGGCATACCTCAAAAAGAGGTTTAGGGTTTCTATTTATAGAACATAGAAACCCTAGGGTTACAATCGAGTCATATCTGCAATTACAAGTATACCCCTAAGAAGACTAGTCAACGAGCCGCCATGCCGTTACATTTCCCACCGATATGTGTCCTTCATGGCCGCGGATCCGCGGCCAAAACCCATGTTTGGCTGTGGTTCCGCGGCCAAATAGAAGGGTTATGGGCTCAATTTTCTATGGCTTTTGTCTATTTCTGTTGTCTTCTGTTTTCTTCAGTTGGTTCTTCAGAATGTCTTTTAGTTCTCTTCCAGATTTCCACAGTGAATAATATCGTAGACTTTACCGTTTGCTTCATGTCGAAGTCTTGAACCTTGTGCTGCCTTTGTACCTTGTGAACTTGTTCATTGATCTTCGTTTAGTCCTCAAATTGTAGGCATGATGAAGATCTTTCCATTTTTTGGTCGTAGTCTCTCTTTTGTATCGTCTTTTCATCGTTTTCACTGTTTTTGTTCCGAGAACCTGTAACCTGCAACTATATAGAAGACATGGGTCAAAAGCACCTGTTTATTTGTAAAATGAATAAGAATGGGGAATATAATAATGCAAAATTATGATATGAACTGGGCTCGTCGCCCAAAGTTACCTGTAAAGCGCAAGCTCTTGTTGCCGGCTGCCGGCGGCTGCTCACAGAAGAAGAAGAAGTCGATGTTTTCTGCGGACGTTGCATTCGGTCAAGAGTTTCATGCTCCTTACAGCAAAGGCTTAAGTGAGTACGGGACCAATGAGGGTTTATTCATTGTGCCAAATGATACCGATCTGGAGGCTGCTATCGCGGTTTCAGAGCAACGAGCTCGCGATGAAGCAACACTAATCACCATCGCACAATCAGGTATACTTCGGTCAAATCTTTCCGCGGCTATTTTAATTATTATGCATTGACTGATGCTTTCTTCTTCAATAGGTATCTCCGCCGAAGAGGTTCTCGCGGCTTCCCTCAAGACTTTTGAAGAGGAAGAGAGGCTTCGCTCTTCTTTGAGCCTCGGTATATTTCGGCTCATTGTGCCTTCATTCCCCTTTTCTTCATGGATAGTCTGACCCTTCCTTTTCATCTTATTGCAGGGACTATCTTGACTCAGGTTATCCCGAGTGCAGTGCCGATCCCGCATGGTGGCGCGGCGACACTTCCACGGCCGGCTGTTAAAGTCCCAGCTCCCCCAGTATTGCCAAAAGAGGCTTCGCTTAAGCAGCCGATGAAGGCCGTCGTAACTGCCCCAGAGGTAGCTCCTTGCTCGGACGATGACGTCACTTTGATGGAGGTCTTGAGGAGGTCTTTTCTCACTGCCAAGGCTGACAAGAAGCATAGAAAGCGTGCGGTGAGGGAACGTGATGTCTGCTTGGCTGTGGGTGCAGGTTCAAGCGCTATTCCATCTGTCGCTATTCCTTCCGAAGATGCTCCAGCTGCCCTATCTACCGTCCATAGACAAATAGTGCGCACGGCTCGGGAAGAAGCTGAAAAGCCGCCCCAAGGTAACATAACGCTGAGTCTTTTCTTAGAATTTGATCTTCAAATTCTTATATACCATATCTTGCAGGGCCGAGTCCTGGCGATGAGGTGGCAGGTGAGATGGTAGGCGAGGCGACGACGACCATGGAGCCCGAAGTAGCTACTCTTTCCAGAGAGTCTGGGGCAGCCCAAACCGCTGCTCTCTCCCCTTGTGTCTCTCTGGCGTCGGCAGACATCGCGAGTGTCACGACGGCCCTTGTCAAATCCGAGGAAAAAGCCATAGGCACCGAGACCGTCCCTCTGAAGGAGAGCGAAGAAGTCATTAGGCCTAGCGATGCTTCCGTTGCTGAAATTGTGCCCTCTGAAGCACCTTGGGTCGCCGCAATGATGGCTATTGTTCCCTCGCCTTCTCCCATGTCTTCTGAAATGATGGAAGGTATAGGTTTGTGATTCATTGGCTTCATTGTGGGTATCGCTCTCCTTGTACTGACGGTATCTCGTCATAACTTTATAGAAGTCCTTTTTGATCACCTGTATCAGGTGCTGAATCCGCATTTCTCATTCTAGCCAGAGATTGCCCTACCTGCTGATGTCGGTGAGTATAGTCTATAACCAAAATCTTTTCCTTTCTCTTACGGATAGCCATGTTGCTAACTCTTCTTCATATTAGATATAGGGTCGCAGGTCAAGAGAATAACTGAGCTCCCTGCACTCCCTGTCCTACCACCTGTTGTAGCCGGTATGATAGGCTTTACCCCTTATGCGTTTTCTTTATTTCCTGAGTTGGAATTTAACCGTAACTCAATCTGCAGCAATCGCACCGGCTCCAGCTCCCTTCGAAACTCGCATTATGATGCCGGTAGGGCCTCTTGTAAAACTCACATCTTCTCGAGGCGCCGTGAACAGCCGACAAATGTTGAGCGAGTTCGTCGAGGATCTTGATGTTGAAGCCCACACCTCCGCTGCAAATTTTGCTATGCAGGTTAATCCAATGTTGGTGACACTCGTGAACTTCCATGATGAGGACGTCGTCGGGTCGTGGGTTGACTACTGCAGATAGATCGAGGCTTGCTTGCACGAGATCAAGCTCAAGCGTATTGCTACTGAGGTGTTGGCTTCAACTTCCCAGCGGGTTGCGTGGATGGAGCATAGTGTTCCTTTCCTTCGCCATTTTGAACAAGAGGCGACCTTGCGACAGAAGGAACATGAGGCGGCTTTTAACGAGTTTGCTCAGTTGCACACTGAGGTCGATACGAACGCTGCGCAGCTGAAAGCTATTTTCGATAGTCTCCAACGGTGTATCTCAGACGGGTTGGCGCTAAGGCAGAAGCTTGACTCCACCGAGCGGGTTGCGCAAAGTTGCAAAGCTGCTAAAGATGAAATCGATACGAAGCTTTCATCCTGCATGCAGCAATAGGCTCGAATTGAAGCGGAGCTGGCAGCGGTGGCTGACTGTAAGAAGGAGATGAAAGGAGTGCACGAGCGGCTTGCCGACTTGTTGAAGAGGCCTCCTCCTTAGTACCTGTCTTTGTAATTTTTTGTATTAATGGAAATCTATAATTCATGAATAACATGTATTCATTCAGTTTTTTATTCTTTTATATGATGTATTTTGTATTTAATTGAACTCATGAATAAAGAACATGTTTTATCTTATATCGCTTTCTTTTCTTTACTGTGTTGTTGTCATGTTACTCTAGTAAATGTAGCCTGTAGATAACAACTCATCTTGAACTCTTCGTAGGGTAGTGATGGCGTAGGAAACAGGTTCGGGTCTGCAGCCTAAGACTTTTCAACTTTATGAGCCGTGAGGGTCTCATAAAGATTTTTCTCCCTACGAGTCGAGAGGATCTCGTAGGTGTATTTTCTCCTTAGGAATCGTGAGGATTCCTAAGTGTGCTTTCTCTTGAGAGTCGTAAGGATCTCACAAGAGAATTTTCCCCCCTTACAAGTCGAGAGGACCCGTAAGTGATTGGTAAGTTGACTTGTTTCGGAGTCGAAGCATTGCTCTGACGGGGAGGTCGTTGGCTGACTTGTTTCCGCGACGGGGTCATTGGATGACGTATTTCCGAGACGGGGTCATTGGATAACGTATTTCCGTGATGGGGTCACTGGATGACGTATTTCCGCGACAAGGTCATTGGATGACGTATTTCCGTGACGGGGTCACTGGATGACGTATTTCCGCGACGGGGTCATGTGCTGACGTATTTCCGCGACGGGGTCATTTGCTGACGTATTTCCGCGACGGGGTCATTGGATGACGTATTTCCGAGACGGGGTCATGCGCTGACGTATTTCCGCGACAGGGTCATGCGCTGACGTATTTCCGCGACGGGATCATTTGCTGACGTATTTCCGTGACGGGGTCTTTCGATGACGTATTTCCGAGACGGGGTCTTTCGATGACGTATTTCCGCGACGGGGTCATTTGCTGACGTATTTCCGCGACGGGGTCATGCGCTGACGTATTTCCGCGACGGGGTCATTAGATGACGTATTTCCACGATGGGGACATTTGCTGACGTATTTCCGCGATGGGGTCATTGGATGATGTATTTCCGCGACGGGGTCATATACTGACGTATTTCCACGACGGGGTCATGCGCTGAAGTATTTCCGCGACGGGGTCATTGGATGACGTATTTCCGCGACAGGGACATGTGCTAACGTATTTCCGCGACAAGGTCATTGGATGACGTATTTCCGCGACGGGGTTATTTACTGATGTATTTCCGCGACGGGGTCATTTGCTGACTAGCTCCGTTTTCTGCGGTGTCGGGGCTGACTCTAGGTTGTCTGTGAACCGTAAAGTCCAGGAACTGGGGACTTTGCCGTGGCTCCGATTGGTGGTGTCGCGTCCGTTTCCTGCTGGAATGAGGAGGAACGCCATTGCTGATCTTTAGGCTGTAGATGTTGCCGGTGAGATCTAGCTTCCCTTTGATAGGGCCTGGTGGGGAAATGTGATCCCCCTTTTGTTTACGCCCATAGATTGTATACAGGGGTCAGTATGGACTTACCTGCAGGGCAAAAGTTTTATTCTTTCATCATTTTTTTATTTCTTTCCGCGATGTTCTATCATTTCAGCTTTTTATATCGCGAAAGTCGCGATTGCCCAATCATTTCGACTATTTTTCGCGGTGCCCAATCATTTCGGCTATTTTCCTTTTTACTCGCTGCATTTTATTACGAGTTGCCCAATCATTTCGGCTATTTTTACATGCATTTTTTTTAGTACGGAACTCAATATCTGATACCAATATTAGCATCAGTATCGCTACGACTGGAATATTGCCATGAGCGAATCATCATTTGCCGTGAAAGGGCTTGGAATTTGATACTGATGTAGGCATGAGCATCGCTACAACAGGGAAATTGCCAGGAGTGAATCATCATTTGCCTTTATCGATTTAAACAAAGATGGCTTGGCAAACACGGTTAGAATCCTGTCGACTAAGGCTTTTGACTTCATGAGCCGTAAGGGTCTCATAAAGATGTTTCTCCCTACGAGTCGTGAGAATATCGTAGGTGCATTTTCTCCTTAGGAATCGTGGGGATTCCTAAGTGCGTGTTTTCTTATAAGTCGTAAGGATCTTACAAGAGTGTTTTCTCCTTATAAGTCGAGAGGACTTACAAGTGTTTGTTCATCAAATGAGGGCATTCCTTGTCGTTGGTGGGACTCGGAAAGGAAATGATTATTTATGCCCGTGGATTGTATACAAGGGTCAGTATTAAACCGCTTGTAGGGCAGTATGGGAAAAGTGATGGCTTAAGAACAGGTTCAGATCCCTGTAACTTAAGGCTTTTGAATCTTATGAGCCGTGAGGGTCACATAAGAGGGTTCTCCTTACGAGTCGTGAGGATCTCGTAAGTATAGTTTCTTCTTAGGATTCGTGGGGATCCCTAAGTGTGTTGCTCCTTTGTGAGTCGTAAGGATCTCAGGTAGGTAGTTTTCTTCTTACAAGGTCGAGAGGACCTTGTAAGTGTCTTTTAACGAGATTGCGCCCTTTGGGGTTTTCACAAACTCGCCGGTAGCCCTGCTGTTTTTACTCATGGAGCTCTTTCGGGTTTTCATCCGTACCCATTTTGCTTGTGGACGTACCCTTTTTTCAAAGAGTCTGCGCCCTTTTGGATTTTCACAAACTCGCCAGTAGCCCTGCTATTTTTACTCACGGAGCCCTTTCGGGTTTTCATCCGTGCCCATTTTGCTTATGGACGTACCGTTTTTTTTAACTTGTCAGCCCAAGCATGCTGCGGGTTTGCAGTAATTTAAAGATGTTTCGGTCAGTAGTGAGTTTTAGGACATTTCGGTCCATTGCTAGTTTAGGGACATTTCGGTCCGCTATTAATTTAGGGATGTTTCGGTCCATCGCACGTTTTCGAGGCGAGGTTTCGTCGGATACTACTTATAGAGTTTGGGCTTGGGAAGATGGCGAGCGGACATAGGCATCGTCATCTATCGTTGACCTAGGCCGTGACTCATCAGGCGTAGTATTTTTTCAAGAACTGGCCGTTTATTGGCCTGAAGGGTCTTTCGCCATGCATATCCATGAGCAAGTAAGCCCCACCTTGGTAGACCTTGTCTATGATGTACGGGCCCTTATAATTCGGCTCGAATTTTCCTCGCTTGGCACGATTGGGGATCATAGGTCTCTTAACCACTAGCACGAGTTCCCCTTGGCGGAATATTCTCGGCCTAGTCAATCTCTCGTATGAGCGCGTCATCTTTGCTTTGTAAGCCTCCAAGTTTTGCTGCGCCATAAGACGAGTTTCAACGAGGGCATCGAGCTCCTTAAGCCGCAGATGAGTATTCTTTTCGTCTGTTAGCTCGTAATGGACTGCCACTCGTAGAGATGGTAACTCTATCTCCAATGGAAGTACTGTTTCAGCGCCGAATACCAATGCATACGGCGTTGTATTCATGGTTGTTTTGAACGTGGTCCGATACGCCCAGAGAGCTTCATGCAATCTCTCATGCCAGTCATTCTTATTTCGAGACACCGTCTTCTTTATGATCTTCGTCAAGATCTTGTTGAAAGCCTCAGCTAGACCATTAGCTCGGGGATTATAGACCGAAGAGTATCTCTAGTCTATATTATGCTGCTGTACGAAGCGGCTGATTTTGTGACTTATTGTAACATTTTGAAATATTTTAGATAATTAATTATTTTATTTATTTAATTAAAACATTTATTTTTATTGTGTTTGTAATAAAAAGGGACTTTTAAAATGTGGTAGAATAGATTAGTAAAGAAATAGTTTGTTTTTATAATAACATGGGTAATGAGGGGTTTATGTGAAAAGGTTAGTTTCCTTATTCTAATTAGAGTTGTATGAGGGTGTTTATGCAAATAGGGTTAGATAATGGTTAAGGTTAAGATATACCTCCTAAACACCACACCCTAGGTTAACATAAGGGCCACACCTCCTCCTTGCATGAAAACATCACCATCTTCCATACTACACCTCCTACTTGCATAAAACCACCACATCCTTACTAAGTGACACCTCCTCCTACAACCCTCACTCCATCTCCTTATCTTTGTTCAGTTCATATATCATTTGAAATAAGAAATAAACTGAAAAGAAAGAAGGAAACATCCTAGAAAAACAAAGTAAAAGAAAATAAAAGAGAAGAGAAGGAAAAAGCTATGTGCTAAAGGTTTTCACCACCACCATATAGCTAGGATCTTTGAGCTTGTGCATCTTGGAGGAAACCTTTTCAGTGATCATCTGTAGGTATAATTTCAACCCTGAAACTTAAGTAAAGTACTGTTTTATTTTAGAAATCGGATATCGGTAATATCGTATTTTTACAAGTTTAGGTTCTGTCTGGAATCTGCTATAGTTTAGATGAAAATTAATCTAACCAAACAGTACCTTCATATTGTAATTTGGACCTAGAATAACCACTAGGAAAACGAACCCATCTCCTCGGATTTTGGCCGGCGATATTTAGCAAAAATCTGAGCTCGCCGGTCTTCTTAGGGAGTTAGGTGTTGGGGTTTTCAAGGCAGCTCCCTGTATAAATTGTGGGTTGTCTGGTATTGTTAGTTTATGTTAATTATCCAGTATATAAAAATTGGAAGCTAATATCAGTTTTGGGGTTAAAAATTCTAAAATACGACACGGATGCTTCCTGACACGATTCTGTTTTTACTGTTACGGACAGCGAAGGGTTAACTTAGGTTAGTATAAGTGTTAGATAGTCGCAATATCCTCACATAGCATGTTTAGTATGTGTAGTATCATAAACTAGGATAATTATGATATTTATCATACTGATATTGAGTCTGGAACCACTAGGTGTAACAACTAGAAAATTTAGCAACACCAGAAGTAGCATAAGACCACTAGAAGACTTCATGTAAAGCCCGAACCCCAAAACCCACATTTGATCCGGCGGCATCCCTCAATTTTCCGAGCTTGCCGGCCCCCATAAGGTTTTTGGTGTTGATTTTTCTTCTGTAGCTCTAATAGAGTATGTTATGAGCTATGGTATTATTTGTTTTGTCCCAATATTCATACAGAGAAATCTGGGAATGTTTAGTTTGGGTTTTATTAAAGTCTTCGACATTTCGATAAAATTTTCCGTATTTCTGTACTACAACTGAAACGTTGATGTTCGTACGTTAAGTTCAAGGGCTTTTGATCATCTTTGGGGTAAGTGAGCTGTAGGTTCTAACCTACGGGTGCTTAGCTCGTTGTTTTGGTTTTCAATATGATATTTACATCGATGTGATTTTAAATACGATTATAGGTGCGATCGCGAAGATTTCCGAGACAGAGTTGGCGGGCATAGCAGTGTGGATTTCAGCAAGCTTATCAAGTTGGTGAGTAGATTTACATCTACGGGGGAAGTCGGGTGAATAGCATATAGCACCCCCGCAACCTTATAAATAATATTATGATATATAGTAGTTTTAGAAATTAATTAAGATATGAATATTGAATTAAATTGCATCTAGTATGATACTCATTTGCATATAGTTTATGGATGGTTTGGTAAATTGGTACGAAGGATCATGCCGTACTAGAGAGAATTTGAGATATAGTGATAATATGAGGAATTATACCGCATTGGTGATGAAGAGTTTCGTACGCCGAATAACAGCCGAGTTACATTTATTAGTTATGCTTAGAATTACTTTATTAGTTCGTGTTATAGTTAATGATATTATACATTTCTGTAATACGAACACTCTGATAGAACACTGCACAACTACCAATGAGTACTATGCTGCACAAGCACGTATACATATGTTACACTACACCTCATTGGTACTGCCATGTCACTGTATGACCGTTATGATATATTGCATATGTAGATGTCGATATGAGTAGGCTATTACACTTTTAGAACACTTGCACAAATACTAATAATTGTCATGCAGCATGAGCATAGACGCGTATGCTACACTACACATCATTAGTAGTGCCATAACACAGTAGAATTGATATCATTATGCCTATATGATTTAATTAAGCAGTCTTTCTCTATTTCCTGTTGTAAATTACGAATATCAGTACTATAGATATTGTATTTGATTTTTATGGATTTTCTGGATATTTTACTCCTGAAGATATATATCGGTGGTATGGGACACTGTTATATATGTATATATATAATATATCATCAGAATGATCAATGCAAATATTCTCATTCTTTACTTGATATCTTTGTATATGATGAGTTGGCGTCCACCATGAGCTTTATGTTTTCTGAGTATTTATTCCGAACCGAGTGGGGGGCTATACAGTTCCAGACTTGTTCTTATCCGGACTGAGTGGGGGGGGATATACAGTCAGATACATGGTGGACCCGGATCGAGAACAAGGGGCAGGATAGCCGCAATTGAGGTAGGGAGCCTAACGAGGATACTCGATACCGGAGATAGAGAAGAGCACGGCAGATATCCAGGGGATACTGACCGGGGTTCGATTGGGCACGGCGGATATCTAGGGGATACCGACCGGGGCCAGAGATATCGGGTGGCGATCATCTATTGGATGGTGTCGACGGTATCTGCATTTATGTGTCGATAATGGACACGAGAGATTTCTGATTTCGGGTGTCGATGCTGGACATCCATATATATTGATATGATTGCTATCATGAGGTACACAGTTAGATTATAGTTATTGTAGCCGACCAGGACTGATCCGGGGGACAGTAACTGTATATATTTGTACGGGCATTCATATACATAAAAAGGATTTCAAAATCGAGCTATAGCCTTATTATTTTGACGTGTCTGAGATGACACTGAAATCATTTAAATTGTAAACCTCTTAACACTATTCATAAAAATAGCAGGACATATATCTTAAATAAGATATCTATTATATTTCATACTATCACGTCTGCTCTATACCGGGACCTATCTATTCCGCGGCTATTTTAAAGAAGAGGTTTATAAATATATTTTTTCGGTTACATT
This sequence comes from Agapanthus africanus, assembly GCA_030015575.1. Classification (NCBI taxonomy): domain Eukaryota; kingdom Viridiplantae; phylum Streptophyta; class Magnoliopsida; order Asparagales; family Amaryllidaceae; genus Agapanthus; species Agapanthus africanus. Next base: position 53,964,133 of record CM057348.1, read on the forward strand.
GGGCTTATACATAGATACAGGTCATTGGTAATTGATATATTTTAATTGGGATTGCATGATAGTTAATGTTTCATTATGATACATACCCATATCATATAGTATATTAGTACATATTATGATAGTACTATACTTATGAATTAGGTATCGTCATGCATTTCGATTTCTACCCTTAGATGTACTTTTATTCACTGAGTTGGCAATTCATCCCCATTGTGCCACAGTTTCTTGCAGGTTTTACCGCTTGGATTATCAGCGGCTTAGGCACACATTCCTTTCGGTGATTGATTGGTAAGTGGGTTACTATTGTATCGTACTCACTCTTGATTATTCATATATTCTTGTATCTAGTGAAAACTCCGTCAACTTAGAAAGGGTAAATTATGGACTTAGAAGCGAGACTTAGGGTTGTGTGTTATGATATCGTACTCATTGGAGTCGACCATTTTAGATGGTTGATTTTGTTTCAGTTTTCTTTTCTTCGCCATTGTGCGTCGTATATTGTTTGCTTAGCTGCTCCATCGTTTAGACGTGGAGGCTAGTTCCCGTTGGGATGTTATTTATATTATTATGTTGTATCGGGTTATACAAAAATGCAAAGGAGGTACTGTCGAATTTCAAAACGTCATGGATGATTTTCAAACATACTTAGTTAAATTTAAATGTTATTTAAACTGATTCCATCTGATGGCTATTTTAAACTCACCTCCAATATTTTTCAAAAAAGGGTTTAGATTCCGGGTTTTCGGCTTACTTAAACCGCGTCGACGACTTTAGATATCACGTGATTTAAGTGCCGGTCACGTGCCACATTTGGGTCATGACACTTCTGTAGGCTGGCCCGTTATAGGAGATAATCCGTTGCGGAGTGCTGAACCGATAGATGACGTGTGTTTTGAAGAAATGGAGGATATTCTCTGTCTTCATTTCTCTTAGCGGTACTGCTTCTGCCCACTTAGAGAAGTAATCGGTTATCGCCAATATGAACGGATGTCCTCTGGATGATGCTGGTTTGATGGGCCCAATTATATCGGTTCCCCACATTTCGAACGGCCAGCTCGCCACCGTTGAAAGTAGCGGGTTTGGATGCTGGTGGATAAAGTCTCTATGAATTTGGAACGAATGGAATTTCTTCGCGTATTCAAGACAGTCCTGAATCATCGTGGGCTAATAGTAGCCCATTCTTTTGATTTTCAGCTTCATCTTTGGCCCGGCTTGATGAGAACCGCAGAGTCCGTCATGAGTTTCTTGGACAACTCTCCTTGCTTCTTCCGGTCCCAGGCATCTTAGCCACAGGGAGTCGAACGATCTCTTAAACAAAGTATCATTGACGAAGGCGAAAGACAGAGCTCATTTCATGAGCTGATGTCTTGAGGATGCATCTTCGGGTGTTTGAAAGGATTTGAAGTAGTCTATAAAGACTTCTCTCCAATCCTTGGCCTTTTACTGGTCCTCCATTTTTAGGGCCGCTTTCTTGGTCACTTTCTTTTCTTCAGACGACTCCGGAGATATTTCTGCCGGTGCAAGAACCCGACGGCTTCGCATAACGATCCTTACGTCATCAAGATTTTCATCAGCCAATTCTTTAGCGAGCTTGGCTAGTGCATCAGCTTTGCTATTTTCCGTGCGCGGTATGCTCTCCAGCATGTAGGAGGGGATTTGGGTCAGCAGTTGCTGCACTCTCTCACCGTACTTTACCAACTCCGGTTTGCACGTTTGATAGTCGTTTACTTGACTAACGACCAACTGGGAGTCTCCGTATATAAGGAGGTTTTCGATTCCCATGTCGACAGCGATCTCAAGACCTGCTATCAAAGCTTCATATTCTGCTTCATTATTTGTCCCCGGCTCTGTTAGGAAAAAGGCAAAGCGCATTATCCCCTTCTTGCGGAGTCACGAAGATAAGGCCTACCCCAGATTTGATTACAGGGGAGCTGTGCTTTCGCTTCTTCATGGAAGATGCCCCATCAAAGTAGAGTTCCTATCGGGTATCACTTTCTCCTCTCTCCCTGTCGATCGTGTCAAATGCGTGCTCGTCTAGCAATCCGCAATTTTGGGGTGAATCGGTAGGTATTGGATGCTCGGAAAGGAAGTCGGCAATGGCCTGGCCATTCACCGCTTTGTGGGGTCGATAAATTATCGAAAACTCCATCAAGAGTAGGGCCCATTTAGTGAGGCGTCCTGTTAATATGTCTCTTGACATCAAATATTTGAAAGGGTCCACTTTTGATATGAGGTGAACCTCATGCTCCAACGCATAGTGTCTGAGCTTCGTTATCGCGAAGATTAACGCCAGGCAATGCTTTTCGATGGGGGAGTAGTTGTTCTCTGCCCTCAGAAGAACTCGACTCAAATAGTAAAGGGCTCTCTCTTTCCCTTGATCATTCTCCTGTGCCTATAGCGTGCCTAAGGAACTTTTAAGGGCAGCTGTGTACGGGATGAGAGGCTTTCCCTTGACCAGGGCGGTCAGCACCGGCGGATTCTGCTGATATTGCTTGATTTCATCCAGTGCGCTTTGGTATTTACGATCCCAGACGAACGGGGTTCCCTCCTTCCTTAGATGACTGTAGGGCGACATTTGCCGGAGAGATTAGCTATGAACCGTCGGATGTATGCGAGCTTCCCTTGGAGAGACCGCAATTGCTTCAAAGTTCTTGGAAAAGGCATTTCCATGATCGCCTTGTTCTTCGACGGGTCTATTTCGATGCCTCGGTATCATACAATGAATCCTAAGAATTTACCTGAGGAGACTTCGAACGCGTATTTGAGAGGGTTCATCTTCAGATTGTATTTCCGAAGGCGCTGGAAAACTATCTTCAGATGCTCCCAATGTTCTTCATGCGATTTGCTTTTCACCATGAGGTCATCGATATAGCATTCGACGATTTCATGTATGAGGTCATCGAAAATATTCGTCATGGCCCTCTGATAGGTAGCGCCAGCGTTCTTCAAGCCGAAAGGCATCACTTTGTAGCAGAATATGCCCAGCGGAGTCCGGAAAGCGGATGCTTCTGGTCTTCGGGATGCATCTTTATTTGATTGTACCCTGATGATCCGTCCATGAAGGAGAAGACTTCGTGAGTGGACGTGTTGTCTATCATCAGCTCAGAAACCCGTACGGGAAATTCATCCTTCGAACATATTTTGTTAAGGTCCCGAAAGTCCACGCAGATGCGCACCGTCCCATTTTTCTTCATCACTGTGACGATGTTGGTGATCCAGTCAGGGTATTGAACTTCTTGGATGAATTCGGAGTCAATTAGATTCTTGACTTCGGCGTTGATGCTCATTTTAAGTTTGAGCCGCATTCTTCTTGGTGCTTGCTTGACTGGCTTGACGTCCGGGAATATCGCCAATTTATGCACAGCTATTTCTGGATCTAGCCCCGGCATCTCGAAGTAGTTCCATGCGAAACAGTCTTTATACTGCATAAGCACGTCTCATAGCATAGCTACCTGTTCTTCGGAAAGCATCTCACTGACGAACATAGGCCTCAGGTCGTTTGCCGTCCCTAAGTAAATTTTCCTTAGGTTGTCCGCGGCAGTATGTATCCCATCTTCCGGCTCTTTTAGCACCGGTGGAATTTCTGAGATCAACTCATTTTCATCCTCATTTTCGAAGCACCAGGAGAGGTCATCCATATCCTCGCGTTTTCCTTCTTCTGACAGCGTTATCGCGTGACAGGTACAAGATCGTTTCCAAGCCCGATGTTGATCAGGTTCTGCTCTCGCTATGTACGTTGCTTTTGGAACATGCTTCTTTGGTGGGGTTGCCCTCCAACTGCTGGATAGAGCGAATCCGCCTTGCTGATACTGATCTTTGACCCAGTTTTTGAAGGTGAAGCAGTCTTCAAGAGGATGTCCTCTCGCTCGGTGATAGGAGCAATAATCCGGGTGATGAACTTCGTTTGTTTGTTCGGGGTATTTGGACTCTGGGAGCGTAATCATTTGATGTTTCATGACAAGATCGAATATCTTCCTTGTCTTGTCCTGGGGAAAAGAATATGCTCGACCCATCTTCTTTATAAGAGACGATTACCGGCTGCTCAATTCTCGATCGCGTAGCTTCTTGGACCCGCTTTGCCGCTGTCGGACATTTTTACCATTCTTTAGTTTGTTTTTGCCTCCGCGTCGGGTCTTCTGTACGACGGGTTGACGACGAAGAGCATTGTCATTCTCCGCAGCCTGCTGAAAGAGGCGTTGCGTCCTAGCTTTCTGTGCATCCAGGAGGTACAAAAATGTATCAGGACCTAAAGCAGCACTTTTGGTGGAACGGAATGAAGCAGGAAATTGCGAGGTTCGTATCCAGATGCTTGGTATGCCAGCAGGTGAAGATGGAGCATCAGAGGACAGCAGGATTATTACAACCACTGCCGATACCAGAATGGAAGTGGGAGCACATTACCATGGATTTTGTGACGGCCTTACCACGGAGCCCTAGGGGCAATAGCACCATTTGGGTTATCGTCGATCGCCTCACAAAAGCTGCACACTTCATACCATTCCGAGTGGGACAGTCGACAGAATCACTGGCAGAGAGATATATGCAGGAGATTGTACGACTTCACGGTGTTCCAGTCAGCATTGTGTCAGACCGGGACACCAGATTCTTGTCGCACTTTTGGAAGAGCTTACAAGAGAGTTTGGGTACCCGCCTCAAATTCAGCACAGCGTATCACCCGCAGACGGATGGACAATCCGAGCGTACGATTCAAACGCTCGAGGATATGTTGAGAGCCTGTATGTTGTACTTTCAGGGTTCCTGGGAGGACCATCTGCATCTAGTCGAGTTCTCGTATAACAATAGTTATCAGGCTAGTATTCAGATGGCTCCTTTTGAAGCACTTTACAGGCGGAAGTGTCGATCCCTAGTATGTTGAGATGATGTGGGAGAACGAAAATTACTGGGCCCCGAACTCATTGTTCAGACAGTCGACAAGGTCCAAATGATCAGGCAGCGGATTAAGACGGCTCAGGATCGACGGAAGAGTTGGGCAGATACCAGCAGGAGGGCACTGGAATTCGAAGTCGGAGATCACGTGTTCTTGAAGATTTTCCCTACCCGTGGAGTTATCAGGTTCGGAGGTCGGGGAAAGCTTAGTCCCCGTTTTATCGGACCTTTTGAGGTGCTAGAGCGAGTTGGAGAGGTGGCCTACCGACTTGCCTTACCTCCATCGCTAACCGGTGTGCACAATACCTTCCACGTGTCACAGTTGTGTCGTTATGTTCGGGATGAGAGCCATGTCCTGGACCATTCGGAGCTAGTTTTGGGTACCGATCTATCGTACGAGGAGCAGCCCACTACCATCCTCGACAGCAGAGAGAAAGTGCTGAAGAACAAGGTCATTCCGTTAGTCCGAGTGTCTTGGGGCGGTCGTTCCCCAGGAGAATCTACCTGGGAGCGGGAGGAAGATATCCGTGCTCGTTATCCATATCTCTTTGTTTAATACCTTGTTTCTTTGTAACCTTGTTAAATTTCGAGGACGAAATTTTTGTAAGGGGGTATGATGTAAATCCCCGTTCCCATCCCAATAAAAGTTTCTAATTTTCCAAATTTCCCCGAGTGTCCCTTTTTTTCCCTCGTATATTTCTGTGGGAAGTTGGTTGCTTAAATTCCAATATTTATAATTTCCCAAACCCTAAAAGTCAAAACCCAAAATTTAAAACCAATTTGGAAAACCAAACACAAACCAAAATTTAAAACAAGTAAAATATCTTACTATAAACCCAAACCCAAACTATACTTAAAACCTCAGCCCATAGAATTTTTCCCATAAAAAGTAAAACAATTAAACTAATTTTCCCCTGGCCCTTTACTCCTTCCTCAGCCCACAAAATTTTTTAAGGAATTTAATTGAAAACTGCTGGCCCAGCATCCTTCATCAGCCCACGAAGAAAAAAAAACTAAAGAAATTTAATTAATAAACCCTTCCCCAGCCCAGCCCGTCTCCAAGCCCAACCCGCACCCGCGCCCGACCCGACCCGCTCTACTCCCTCCTTCTTCCCCAACGGTAACATCCCCCGACCCACTTCCTTCGCCGCTGATCGCGCCCGCGCCCACGCCCCGCCTTGCCGTTACCCTCGCGATTCCCTCAATCTTCTCCCCTCGTATCCCCTATCTCCCTCATCATTCTCACTTGCAAAATTCCTCACCCGTCTCCATCCACAGAAAACCCCACCGGCGACGACCTCCTCGCCGACCCCATCACTCCCCTCTCTAACCCTTCGTCGCCTCCTTTCTCTCTCACACTCAAGATCTGAAAGTCCCCAAAAATCTCCCTCGTTCACCCAAGAACCCAACCCCAAAACCACTGCACCCGAGCTCGACCACCCCCTGCACCCTCGACGCCGGCGATCTCCCCATCACGTCGTCGACCTCTACACTTTCTTCTCCCCAGCCTCATCAACTTCACCATCACCACCTCCGAGCTCTCTCTCTCTCTCTCTCTCTCTCTCTCTCTCTTCAAAAACACCCTAACCCAAAACCCAAGTCGTGAGCCCACACTGTTGCCATTTCCGGAGCGACGCCGTCGATCCCAGCGCACCCGGGAGATCCACAGAGCCTCCTCTACGCTTCCAGCGAGCACAAAACGACTCCGGGAAACTCCGAAGCCAAACCGTATCGCGAGCCAAGGTCGCGTATATCGATTCACGCCGTTCGTCGCGCGTTCGTGACGCTGCTGCTGCCGTGCATCCCCGAGACGTTTCTAGGCAAGTAATTTACTTGCTACATGCTAATCTACTCGTATTACAAATTCAAACGGATAAGTTATGAAATTCCTTTTCCCGATTAAATTAAACGACGTATGTGTTCGATGCTTGGCCCCAATGAAAATACAGCCTAAGTTGACGGAATTAAATTGTCTGTGTTGGCTCTTGTAGTGATGATTATCCTGTAGAAATCTCACTAGGGAATACGATTGTTAGTGGCTAAAATGAATACCCCCATATATACCGATAAAACTAGAAATTTCCCGTATCTGAAAATGGTTAAAATCACTGTAAATTATGCACATACTGGAATGATGCATTCGAGGGCTTAAATCGAAGCCGACTCGACGAAATTTAACTCTATGTAAGCTTTTAATGTTTTCTGTACTGTAACTGCGACGATATTTGGATCGGAGTGCAACTCTGGACTGCAGTGCAGAGCGACTCTGATTACTGTTTACTGTCCCATAATGTGTGTCACTTTGTTTCCTGAATTTGTATGTTACGGAATTCTGCAAAGTATTAAAATTGAATCTGTTAGCTAAACAACATAAGTGGTTTCATTCCGTTTCATGATCGTTTGCTATTTAATTTGTAAATAAAAATGGCAGAACGTATAACCGTCCAGAACATATTCTGAAGTGACATACTAATGTTAAACAGTGTATAACTTTCGACGTACAGACGCGATTGAGGATCCAGCTATTGAGTTGAATACCCCATTATAAACCCTAGATTCTATTCAGCTGTATCATCGCTAAATTCTGAACCCAACTGGGTGAAATTCGTGTCGCGAAACGGACGTTCAGTTCAGAAACTGAATTTCCAGCCGCGGGCACTTAAAATGAAACAGCTGTATCTTGAATACCGGAAACCCGATTAAACTGAAACTAATTTTGATGAATTGCTGACTGAGTGTTCTATTTATCGTATTTGTATCATTTCGTTGAATTCTAAGCATATGAATTTATGCAATTTTTGTAAGTTAATGACCTGCACATTGGTTCATAACATACTTAGCTTGTTAATGGCATACATACATATATCATACCCCATTTGCCATATACTTAGTATTAGTGCGTGTTAGAGTCAGTGGACATTGCATTATCGTGCGTGATTGATATTGGTTTAGGAGTGACGAGTACACCAATGGAAAGTGAATATTCGTGACAGTGGTTGATACAGTGAACAGTGATAAAACCGTGCCATTGGTATACTTGTACACGACTAAATCAAGATCATAAATAGTGTAAACCTGGGGATAAAGGGAAAATCGAAGTGGAAAGAGAATCGTATTTAGCGGGACCGTGTTTTAAAGGATGATCATTCGAGCAGCGATATATATATTAGGTAGGATCTAGCGATCCGGCTGACAGGGTTATGTCCCGGGCATGTGGGCCGTTGTCTCGGGTATGTACGAGACTCCTGTTAAACATGATCCTCCTTTCCACTATGCGATTTCAAATATGACCTAGAGACCGATAGGGACACAGATTATATTTTGCATCATATAGTGACATAATGATTACTCGCATTGTACTTTCACTGTTATTACCTCTTTTACCTGTTTCATCTTATTATAATAATATTGTTATTGTGTCGCTCTGACGACCTGAGTATGCATGCTCAGATCCCGTGGAAGGACCAGCGCAGGAGACGGATCTATCTTTCGAGTTCACGGAGATCTAGTCTGATGTACTTTCTTTCTTTACTGCTTTCCATAAAAGAGATCGTGAAATTGAACTTGGTTAGTAACTGTTCTTGTTATTTGTAATTTGTGAACAATGGATTTTAATGTAATAATTTAGTGATGTAATTTCCTTACTACTGTGCTTTATTTACTGATTACCATGTAATGCTAGAAGCCGAAGTGTGACTACGGCGGGATGATTCCTTGACCGTAGGAGCATGGCTGGCCTAGTCATCCCTCTTTTTCCGTATTTTGGGAAGCGGGGCGTGACAAACAGCCTTTTTAATCCTTTGGTGTAATACCTGGGCAGACAAATGGGTTGGAGCCTGTCGAGCACAGGATCGGCACCATGCCAGACTTCTCTTTCGACTTTAGTCTCCGTGGATCGATAAAATAGGATTTCCTTTTCATCTCTACGCCTGGAAGGGACGTAGAATGTCCGTAGTTCTTGCACACTATATGTCTCTAGCATATCAAGCTCTCTGTAGTGCTGCCGTAGAACCATGGTGATCTGTAAACTCTGATTATTTCCAGTGAAGGCTTGCATTGATGGACGGACCGAGAACACTGTGTTGACTTCGTCTTCAGTCACTGCCAAAACCAGAATAGGGGTAGATGGTCCCAGCTTGTTGTGTTGGGGCAGTCCTGAATAGACTATCTCTTCCACCTCCTCGGTATCGCTTCCAAAGACCAGAATAGCGGTGATAGCTTTCTACTTATTCTCCGGCTTATGGCATCTTTCCGTATCTTCAAAGTCTGGTAAGAAATACTTTGCATCTTCGTACTTTCGGACTTCATTCACGGAGAATGGGTTCGGCTCCCCTGTCACGGTATACTCGAGACCATCTTTGAAGTACTTCATACACTGATGTTGTGTAGAGGGGATGATGTTGTATTCATGTAACCAAGGCCTGCCGAGCAAAGCGTTGTAGCAAGTCTTGGCGTCAATGACATGAAACTTAATGCCAGTGACGAGCAGCCCAAAGCGTAACGTCAGCATCACAGACTCGAGCGTCCGTAATGACTGGGAGTCGAACCCGAAGATGGTGATTTTTTCCCGAGTGAGGTGTTGGACGCTCATGCAGATTTCTTTTAGCACCCTCACATTTAGGAGATTGACAGAAGACTCATTGTCAACTAGGATCTTCCCTATCTTGATGTCATGGCAATATCCGGAGACATATAGGGGACGGTTGTGCTCACACATTCCGAGGAGGAGATCTTCATCGCCGAAAGTGATGTCAGTTTTGTGCACTTCTTCAAGCCCGTCCTTCATCTTTTCTTCGGCAAGAAAGACTTGAAACTGCTCGGGCTCTTGTAGTGCCTTAATCAACGAATCTCTCGTCTCTTTAGATAGCAGAACGGCATCGAGAATGCTTAGCTGCGAGGGTATATTCCTCAGGTGTGCCAGAACGTTGTAATCCACCTTGTTTTTCTTTGGCGGGTTCTTGGTTGCCAGCTCTTCGACAACTCGGTCATTGAGGGCGATATCTTCAGGGACTTTTTCTTTCGCCTTATCTTTTTTGTTCGATCCCTTGTTTGCGGGTCCGAGATTCTTTTCAGGTAATGTGCGGTTACGCAACTGAATGTTCTCACAGTTCTTCGTCTCTTCCTCCTTCCCTAAGGTGGATTCTTTGAAGAGAAGGTCGAGAGATACTTCTTCGTCAGAATTACTTCTGAAGGTAAGAACTTGCGATATCCCGGAATTGACCATGTGACAGTTACTGGCAGTTCTTTTGTGCTCATCTGTCACATTTTTTTGCTGTCGATGAGCTTCACGCTTCATCTTCTTGAAATGTTTTCGGTGGGCGACATATCCCTGCCACCAGTTTTTAAAGGCGTTGCACTCTTCAGTGGGGTGCACAATCCTCTGATGGTATAAGCAGTAATTTGGATGTATATCCTCTTCGTCAAGGTGTATCCCACCAGGAGTGTTTCCTACGGAGGGTGGCAGCTTCATTCCCATTAACATGGCTTTGGCGAACCGTTTCCTCGTCTTAAATTTTCTTTTGTTTGCGGCGGAAGTGCTTTGATCTGGTGAGAGTGTTTTAACCCTTTCGTCCAGTCGCCGGTGTTTGGCTTTTTCAAATATGGCCATTGCGCGCTCCCGATCGGCTTTGCTTTTCTGACGGGCTGCGTTCAGCAGCAGATCGATCATCTCGTCGGACGGTTCCTTCGGTTCGGGATCTTCCCCCAATTTCTCTGCATCAGGAGCTTCTTCACCATCTATTAACGAGTGAGAGATCACGTGGCAGCTCGCCACATAATCCTCAGGTTCATCTGACGAGTCTTCTCCCTCATCTTTATTACCATCTTTGTCTTCAAGGATGTGGTTGAGAAACTCTTGGAGTATGACCGGGGTTCGCGCCTTCTGGTTGTATTCCTCTAGCACGTCAATGTGTTTTTGCAAGTCCATGCGCTTGTCATCCGGCTTCACGGGTTTTTCGGTCTTTTTCTTCCTTTTTGAAGATTTTGACGGCTGGGCCTAGGCGTTTTACCCATCGTTACCAATTCTTGGTGTCGGACGTGGCTTCAACATTCCCTTAATGACCTCAGGTTCCAGCGGACTTTTCCACCTGATCGCCGGGCATGTTTGAAGATCCTTCAGCATTCCTTTTGTTTTGGCTGAAAGAGCGACCTCCCATAGAGCTTCTTCTATAAATAAGCATGATGCCCCCGGCGTGTCTACCCTTTTAGGAGCGTGCGTCTGGGACGGGCTTACTTTCCAATTCTCGGACAATGCGAATTTGCCCTGTTGATATTGGTCCTCAATCCAGCCTTTAAAGACGAACCAATCTTCGATTGGATGGCCTACTACTCGGTGGTAGGAGCAGTAATTGGGATTGTTGACGTCACCTGGCTGCAGTGGGCGTCTCGGATCTGGTAGAGTGATGAGCCTGTTGCACACCGCCAGTTCGAACGGTCTCCTCGTTTTATCCCGAGGAAATGAGTAAGGACGCTTTAACTTTTCGTTGATAAATCGTTGTCTGTCGTTTTGGCGATCAGCTGGTTTTGGACCGCTCGGCTGTTGCTGAGCATTGGCGACAAAGGTCGCTTTCCCTTTCCCCTTTTCATTCCGAGGCTCCGTCTTTGAAAAGGAAGGCCTATGGCCCATCTGGTCCATTTGGGCCAGCTTGTCGATCAAGGCCTGGAAAGTGGTCGGCTTGAAGAACATCATAAACTGGGAGATGGTCTCCTGCAGATCGAGGGTTCCCACAAACATGCCTACTACAGGAGCCTCTTCTATGCTTTGTTCACACTTCGACCATAGGTTCCGCCACCGTATCGCGTACTTAACCCATGTTTCTCCAGGCTTCACCCTGGCATTGATCAATGTCGTTATTGGGGTGCGTTCGCTAGCGCTTGTGAAACGCTGGGTGAATAGCAACCCATCTCCGTAAAAGTTTTGACGGAATTGTTAGGAAGTTCTGAATACCATTCGAACGCCGTCTCCGCCAAGCTGCCGACGAATTGGCGAAGCAGTAGCTTATCGTCACCTCCAGTGTTGCCGCACAGAGCCTTGAACTGGGTGACATACTGGTGGGGGTTACATGTCCCCTTATATACATGAAATTTAGGGATTGTGTATCCTTGCGGGTACTTAATCTGATCGTACCAGCTGGGATAGGGTCGCCCAGTTCTGAAAACTTGGCCAACAGCTTCGTTCGCTTGATGGGCTCGTATCTGTTGAGCTATATAATCATCGAGCGCGGCTTTCGAGATTGTTTCCTCCTTTGCTGCTGAAAAGGCCGGAAGAGGGTTTGACGTCTCCCCTCTATTGTCTTCGATTACTATTGACGAATCTTCGGCTGGAGGGTCTGACTGGATCATCATGCCCACCATATCCTGGAACAATAGCGCCATTTGTTTTATATTGGCCGTTTGTTCCGCTGCCTCTTGATCTTTCTTTTCTAGCATCCTCCGGAGGAACTCGACATCGGTTTCTTGTTCCTGGCGCTGATCCGACAATGCTTCGGGACTTTCCTTATGTCCCGTGAGTGCAGCCATCTTCGTTAACATCTCTGGAGCTTATGTTGTTGCTCTTGAGCTTTTATTACCGATCGGGTGAGTGGTCGATGACCCCCAGAGGCACAGCTCTCCTCCTTCCTGGAAGCCATATAAATAATATGCACCACCATGCCCCCAGACTTGGAGTGTCTGGGTTGAGTGCCCTTAAAATTCATCGTAGGCATAGGGATCTTCCCCGCCCTCCTCTTTTTATGGACGATTGAAGTTGAGGGGGCCCTGGACTCTCCGCCATACCTTGTGGATTTTGGAAGACAACCACTAAGGGGGGCGCTCCGGCTTCAACTTTGCAACATTCTCCATAGGTGGAGGAGATATTTTCCATACAGCGGTCGAAGAATTCTTGCAGACCCTCTTGAGTGGTTCAAAGCTGTTCCCAGTTGGAACAGCAGCATCGACTTCGACCATCGGAGCTGGTGGAGTCAATTCAGAAGAGGAACTGCCCCCAGCTTTCCTCACTCGGTGCCAGTGGCGACTTCGAGCATTCCTTGCAGATGAGGCTAGCTCAGTTACGGGGGTGGCTTCATCATGCCCCATGTCCTGGTGAAAGGTTGTCGTTGGTGCCAGCCTATTGAAAACTGACGTCCGTTGAGTGGGGATGGCTAACCTGTCGAAAGCAGACTTTTGTAACGCCCCACACCCCAGTACAGATGGTATTGTCCGCTCTGGCCGAAACCGCACGGTTTTTCCCTTTAGAGCGAACCGGACCCGACCAGGGGCCACTTCCCAGGAGGTCACCCATCCCAAGACATCCCTGGCCCGAGCACGCTTAACTACGGAGTTCTCAAGCTCCTGTAATTCCGGTTCACTTAAAAGGCGCCTCTGTAATTGAGAGTGGTATCATTACATTTATAATGCAGTTCGGTCCTCTTTCGGAATGTGTTCCGAAAATTCCCCATTGTTCTACAGTGGGTCCCACGGACTCTAGAGGCGGCTCCCACAGATTCAAGAGGTGGCCCCCGCCCTCTTGGTATGACAATTGGCGTGGCACTTTTTTCTGTGTGGCACTTTGCTCCGTGAACAAGAACCGGGTCCTGACATTCTCCCCACCTTTGAACAATGGTTCGTCCTCGAACCACAGACCCACTACTGAGGGACCTGAATGGGCCACCATACATGTAACGCCCCACACCCCAGTACAGATGGTATTGTCCGCTCTGGCCGAAACCGCACGGTTTTTCCCTTTAGAGCGAAACAGACCCGACCAGGGGCCACTTCCCAGAAGGTCACCCATCCCAAGACTTCCCTAGCCCGAGCACGCTTAACTACGGAGTTCTCAAGCTCTTGTAGTTCCGGTTCACTTAAAAGGCGCCTCTGTAATTGAGGGGGTATCATTACATTTATAATGCAGTTCGGTCCTCTTTCGGAAAGTGTTCCGAAAATTCCTCATTGTTCTACAGTGGGTCCCACGGACTCTAGAGGTGGCCCCCACAGATTCAAGAAGTGGCCCCCGCCCTCTTGGTATGACAATTGGCGTGGCACTTTGTTCTGTGTGGCACTTTGCTCCGTGAACAAGAACCGGGTCCCGACAACTTTCGAGCAGGGGAAGCAGCCTTGGTGACTTCACCTGAAGCAGGAGTTGGAGCGGACAGTCTAGCGAAGATCGATCCCTTAGCAGGAGAAGCCTCTCTGATGATTTCATTTGTTGGAACATAGATGGCTATCCGTTTTGGGATAACCCCCTCAGGTATCGCAGGCTTCTTCACGGGCCCATTGGAGTTTTGGCCCAGTCTGTTAAAGACTGAGGCATTGGATTTGGGTGACCCGTTGAGAGGGGCCGCGGTAGTTGCAAGCCGATCGAAGACTGACTTCTTCGGAGCTTCCTGTGACGGCATTGGGACGGTAAAGCTTGCCGGTAGGATCATGGTCCTAAAGAACAGTCCAGTGGTGGCCTGAGTCACATGTTCCACTGGCATGGCGAAGATGGAGGCCGCTTGGGGCCCATAGGTCACTCCTCCAGCAAGGACGGAGTGGGAGTTGCTATTACAGTTGGTGCGGTTGGAAGCCATTTTCTCTGCACGGGGGCAAGACACCAAATCTTAGTACCTCGGATCCAGGGGCAACCACATTAAACCACGATTCGTTCGCGAACACAACACACGAAATGTGCAGTGGAAAGAGAAAAAGGTCCCACCGGGCGTGCCAGAATCTGTTCTCCGCCGAAAAGACGCGACCGGGACGTTGGGATGTCCGGCCTGAATTTTGGGGGAAGATACTATTTGGTTTTATCCGTCAACCTCTCCGAAGATGCCGAGTTGATTTATGGCACCGTATATCGGAGGTTTAGACGGATGCGGCCGTTGTAGCAGACTTCGTCAGATTCACCCTCATTTGAGGGGGTTTTGTTTGTGGGGACGCTCTTCCCTGCAGGAGCAAGCCCCTGCAGTTAATTACGCCACCGCATCGCGGTAATAACTTTCTCCTTCTCCAGATGGTCACTTCGTGTCGTGTGTGTTTATTTTATTTTTGGTTGCCCGTGGATTGTATACGGAGAATAATTTGTGTTGTCACCGGTAGGGCATGGATTAGTCCAAATCCGTATTATCTTAGATTTGGGTTTGATTTGGGTTTAAGGATTATTAATCTCATTGGGATTAAGATTAACTTAAACGTTTGTTGAGCATACGTTAGTCTAATTTTAGACTAAGATCTACTCAACGGGGGTTCGGAATCATTTAGATCCGATGATAGAGCATTTGGGCTCTATCGTTTTAGTTTAAGGACGATGCGGTCCATAAGTTTAAGGACATCATAGTCCATGAGTTTAAGGACCTCATAGTCCAGTTTAAAGATATCATAGTCTAGTTTAAAGACTTCATAGTCTGTAAAGTTTAAGGGCATCATGGTCCATGAGTTTAAGGACATCATAGTCCATAGAGTTTGGTTTAGGGACATTGCGGTCCATAAGTTTAAGGACATCATAGTCCATAAAGTTTAGTTTAGGGACGTTGCGGTCCATAAAGTGTCTGGTTGTCGGGACCCGCCACCTCTCTGAAGTCGTTAAAGAATTACAATGACACATATCAGAGGTGTGAAGAGATGTACCCTTGAACCAATGTTGGTTGGGGGATCTATAGTCAGGTTTGGGACTAAGACCGATTAAAAATATTAGGAGCACATGGGCTCAGTTAATCTGAATTGGGGGATTTATGGCCTACTTGGGCTCAGCCCATTCAATTGAAGTGTTTGAACACTTATTTGGACTCATTCCATTCATTTTTAAACAAAATGTTAACATTTGTTTGGGCTCAGGCCCTTTTTGTTCAATAATGCAGAGCATTAATTTTGGGTTCTGACACCCCTTCTTCTTTTGTCTTTTTATTGAGTGTTGGACACTCTTTATTATGGTGCTGGGATTTATTTAAAGAACACTTTTTATTCTCTCGGCGCACACGTGAGGAGCACGTAGTGCGATTGGCGCTGAGCGCCAGAATTAGAGCGCTAAGGCGCTTCTTGTGAGATAACGCACACGTGAGGAGCACGTGGTGCGCTTGGCGCTGAGCGCCAGTCAATGAGTGTGGAGCGCTCTTTATAAAATAGCGTCAACGTAAGGAGCACGTGGTGTGCTTGACGCTGAGCGCCAACCTTGAAGCACTGGGCGCTTCTTTTAAGATAGCGCTTGGAGCGCCGGGCGCCGGGCGCGCTTCTTTAAATTGGAGCGCTAAGACTCTGCGGCGCTGTGCGTCAGACTTGGAGCGCTGAGGCGCTTCTTTATATTGGAACGCTAAGAGTGCTGTGGCGCTGTGCGCCAGTCTTGGAGCACTAAGGCGTTTCTTTTCAATTGGAGCGCTAAGCCTCTTTTTAGGCAGCTTTGATCAGTTCTGCGATCTGAAAATTAAACGCTTGTTTATAAGAGATTTTGTCTCATGGCTTTAAGAACAAGGTTCTTATTTTTATAGGACTCTTATTATTATTTTTTTTTTTGTGTGAAAGACATTGTCTTTATGGATCTGTGATCTGAAGAGAATTAAGTTCTTCTCCCCCCCTTTTATGATGAGATGCTATGATCTCTTTTTGTGAAAGTCCTCTGTCTTATAGATCTATGATCTAGAAAAAGAACTAAGTTCTTCTTCCTCTTTTGATGAGATGCTTTGATCTCTCTGTTTTACTTACCTTGAATAAATTCTTCTTCCGAGAGCTTGCTCTTCTCTTTGAAATTTCTCAAAGTTTGTGGGGGGATCCTCTGTGTATGACTTGAAGTCTTGGGTCCTTTATATAGGGGAGGTTGATTTGTTGAGTCAGTTGAAGAGATCTTTTCTCTAATTGATTTAGGGATTTCCCCACCGTTGGATCTTTGATCCTAGGGCTTTTGTTTTACAGAAGACAATCTTCTTGTTTTTAACAAGATTGGGAAATATTTTCCCATACAGAGCTTGTTCTGTATCTTGGTGATTTTTAATCACCATTGGATCATTGATCCAATGGTGCTCTGATTTACAGAGCACAGTCTTTCCTGTTTGGAAAGATTTGAGGAGGATTTCCTTAAAAGAATTTTATTCTGGTAATTTGATGATTTATCATCTTCATTGGATGTTTGATCCAACGGTGGAGAGCATTTAGTTCTAGCGCTGGCATTCTCGTGCTTTGCACGTGAGCGTTGCTCTGCTTCAGAGTCTTTGACTCTTGGCGCTGGCGAACTTGGCGCCATCGCTCTCGTGATTTGCATGTGAGCGCTGCCGCAGAGTCTTTGACTCTTAGCGCTGGCGAACTTGGCGCGAGCGCTCTCGTGCTTCGCACATGAGCGCCGCCTCAGAGTCTTTGACTCTTAGCGCTAACGCCCTAGTGCTTTGCACGTGAGCGCTGCCTAAGAGTCTTTGCCTCTTAGAGCTGGCGCTGGCGCTTTTATGAAGCGCCGCTTCATTTCAAATTTCAAAATTTGAACAGTGCTTTGCTCTGATTGGGGAAAACATGTATATGTCAAAATTCAAAGATCAAGTTCTAATAAAAGACTCAGCGTTACGTTACCTTAGAGCAGCTTTTCGGTTTCTTCCCGAGCTGCGCGCGCGACCTGTCTACGAGCAGTAGGCAATGCAAAGGGAACATCCGCCGAATGAGTATTAGGAAGCGGAATGATGCTTGAACCTGCACCCACGGCCAAACTGGCATCACGTTCACTCACTGCATGCTTCCCACGCTTCCTTTCGGTCTGAGCAGTGAGAAGCGATCTCCTCAAGACCTCTGATAAGAGGACGTCTGTTTCCCCCAATCAGAGCAAAACTCTGTTCACATTTTGAAATTTGAAATGAAGTGGCACTTTACCAGCGCTAAGAGTCAATGACTCTGAGGCAGCGCGCTAAGAGTCAAAGACTCTGAGACAGCGCTCACGTGCAAAGCACGAGAGCACTAGCGCCAGGTGCGCCAGCGCTAAGAGTCAAAGACTCTGAGGCAGCGCTCATGTGCAAAGCACGAGAGCGCTGCGCCAAGAGCGCCAGCGCTAAGAGTCAAATACTCTGATGCAGCGCTCACGTGCAAAGCACGAAAGTGCTAGCACTAAGTGCGCTAGCACCAAGAGTCAAAGACTCTGATGCAGCCCTCACGTGCAAAGCATGAGAGCACTAGCGCTGCAACTAAATTTTCCCCCACCCTTGGATCAAAGATCCAATGGTGATAAAAATCACCAAGATACAGAATAAGTTCTGTATGGGAAAATATTTTCCTAATCTTGTTAAAAACAAGAAGATTGCCTTCTGTAAAATAGAAGCCCTTGGATCAAAGATCCAACTGTGGGAAACATTACCAAATCAATCAGAGGAAAGATTATCATAACTGATTCAACAAATCAGCCTCCCCTATATAAAGGACCGAAGACTTCAAGTCTCACATTGAGGAACCCCCCCTCCACAAACTTTGAGAAATTTCAAAAAGAAGAGCAAGCTCTCGGAAGAAGAAGAATTTCTTCAGGGTAAATAAAAAAGAGAGATCATTGCATCTCATAAAAAGAAGAAGAACTTAGTTTCTTTTTCTAGATCATAGATCTATAAGACAGACGTTTTTCACAAAAGAGATCATAACATCTCATTATAAAAAGGGGGAAGAAGAATTCAATTCTTTTCAGATCACAGATCCATAAAGGCAAAGCCTTTCAAAAAAAATAAGAGATTGTAATATCTCCTATAAAAATAAGAACTTTGTTCTTAGACCCACGAGACAAAGTCTCTTATAAATGAGAATTTAATTCTCAGAGCGCAGAACTGATCAAAGTTGCCGAAAAAGAGCCTTAGCGCTCCAAATTAAAAAGAAGCTCCTTAGCGCTCCAAGTCTGGCGCACAACGCCGTACCGCTCCTAGCGCTCCAATTTAAAGAAGCACCTCAGCGTACCAAGTCTAGCGCACAGCACCGCAGCACTCTTATCGCTCTAATTTAAAGAAGCGTCTCAGCACTCCAAGTCTGGCACTTAGCGCCCAGCGCTCCAAGCGCTATTTTAAAGGAAGCGTCCACCGCTCCAAGGTTAGCACTCAGCGCCAAGCGCACCACGCACGTGTACGCTATTTCATAAAGAGCGCTCTACACTTATTAACTGATGCTCAGCGCCAAGTGCTCCTCACGTGTACGCTATCTCACAGGAAGCACCTCAGTGCTCTAAATATGGCGCTCAGCGCCAAACGCACCACGTGCTCCTCACGTGTGCGCTGAGAGAACATAAACTGTTCTTAAAGCCCCAGAGCCATAATGAGAGCTCAACACTCAATAAAAGACAAAAAGTTTGTAAAAACCTAAACCAATGCTCAGCATTGTTAAATGAAAAAGGACTGAGCCTAATTAAATGTCCATCATTTTAACTGAGTGGGACGAGCCCAAGTTGGCCACAGATCCCTAATTTAGATTAATTGAGCCCATACGCTCATAAATCATTTTAACTGATCTTAGTCCCAAACTTGACTACAGATCTCCCAACCAACATTTGTTCAAGAGTACATCTCTTCATACCTCTGATATATGTCGTTGTAATTCCTCAACGTATTCAGAGAGATGGAGGGTCCCAATAACCAATAACTTTTGGTGCATCCCCAAACGGTTGAACCAAAACCACACAGACTATGACGTCTTTAAACTAGACTATGATGTCCTTAAACCTTACGGACTGTGGGGTCCTTAAACTCATGGACTGTGATGTCCTTAAATTTTATGGACTGTGAGGTCCTTAAACTCATAGACTATGATGTCTTTAAACTGGACTATGATGTCCTTAAACTTTACGGACTATGATGTCCTTAAACTTTTGGAGCGCAATGTCCCAAAACTAAAACAATAGAGTTCAAATGCTCTTTTGTTGGATCTAAATGATCCTGTTATGTAGATTTTAGTCTAAAATTAGACTAACGTATTCTTAACAAAAGTTTAAGTTGATCTTAGTCTCAAATGAGATTAACGATCCTTAAACCCAACCCAAACCCAAATCTAAGAAAATACGGATTTAGACTAATCCACGCCCTACGGACGACAAAATAAATTAGTCTCCGTATACAATCCACGGGCAACCAAAAATAAAACAAACATATACGACACGAAGTGACCATCTGGAGAAGGAGAAAGTGGTTACCGCGATGCGGTAGCGTAATTAACTGCAGGGTTTGCGCCTGCAGGGAAGAGCGTCCCCATAATCAAAAACCCTCACAATGAGGGGGAGTCTGACGAAGTCTGCTACATCGGCCACATCCGTCTAAACCTTTGATACATGGTGCCATAAATCAACTTGGCATCTTCGGAGAGGTGGACGAAAAAAACCAAATAGCTTCTGCCCCCAAAATTCAGGCCAGACGTACCAACATCCCAGTCCCGTCTTTCGGCGGTAAACAAATTCTGGCACACCCGGTGGGACCTTTTCCTCTTTCCACTCCACACTTCGTGTGTCGTTTTTCGCAAACGAATCGCGGTTTGCTATGGTTGCCCCTGGATTCGAGGTACTAAAATTTGGTGTCTTGCTCCGTGCAGAAAACAGAAGATCAATAGCTTTCAACTGCACAAACTGCAACAAGTGCAACAACTCTCACTCTGTCCTTGCTTAAGGAGTGACTTATGGGCCTCAAGCGACCTCCGTTTTTAAGATACCAGTGGAACAAGTGACGCAAGTCACCACTAGGCTGTTCTTTAGGACCATGCTCCCACCCATGAGCTTCAAAGCCCTACTGCCGTCGCAAGAAGCTCCGAAGAAGTTGGTCTTTGATCGGCTTACGACTACCGCGGCCCCTCTCAACGGGTCGCCCAAATCCAACGCCTCAGTCTTTAACAAACTGGGCCAAAACTCCAATGGGCCCATGAAGAAGCCCGCGATACCTGAGAGGGTTATCCCGAAACGGATAGCCATCCCTGCTTCCGTAAATTAAATCGTCAGAGAGGCTTCTCCTGCTAAGGGGTCGGTCTTCACAAGACTGGCCATGCCAACTCCCGCTCCAGGCAAAGTCACCAAAGCCGTTACCCCTGCTCGAAAGTCTGCCTTCGACAGGTTGACCATCCCCTCTCAACGGACGTCAGTCTTTGACAGGCTGACACCAACAGTAGTCTCTCATCAAAGCATGAAGCATGATGCAGCTACCCAAACAGCAGAGGTGGTCCCAGCCGCTCGACATGCTCGACGTTGCCACTGGCGCTGAGTGAGGAAAGCTGGGGGCAGTTTCCCTTCTGGATTGACTCCACCAGCTCCGATGGTTGAAGTCGATGCTGCTGTTCTAACTGGGAACAGTTTTGAACCACTCAAGAGGGTCCGCAAGAATTCTCCGACCACTGTATTGAATAGATCTCCTCCACCTGTGGAGAATATTACAAAGTCGAAGCCGGAGCGGCCCCCTCAGCGGCTGTCTTCTAAAATCCACAAGGTCTGGCGGAGGGTCCAGGATTCTGTGATCGACAAGGACTATTCCCGCCAACAGAAGAAGATGAAGACTCAACAGGAAGAGGACCATCCCTCTGCCATGCTACGCAAAGTATCGCCTGCTCAGGTGCCTACTGCAACAGCCTCCTCAACTTCAATCATCTATAAAAAGAGGAGGGCGGGGAAGATCCCTATGCCTGCGATGAATCTCAAGGACACTGAACCCAGACGCTCCAAGTCTGGGGGCATGGTGGTTCATATAGTTTATATGGCTTCCGGGAAGGAGGAGAGCCACGCCTCTGGGAGCCATCGACCTCTCACCAGATCAGTGACAAAGGCTCAGGAGCAACAACAGCAAAAGCTCCAGGAGATGCTGACAACTATGGCTGCACTCACCAGGACAAAAGCAAGCCCGGAGACATCGTCGGAGCGGTGCCGAGAACAGGAAACTGATGTCGAATTACTCCGAAGAATGCTCGAGAGGGAAGACAAAGAGGCCGAGGAACAAGCGGCCAATATAAAATAAATGGCGCTTTTATTCTAAGATATGGTCGGGATGATGATACAGCCGGATCCTCCAGCTGAAGAAACTCCGATTATCCTTGAAGACAACAGAGGGGAGTCATCAAATCCTCTTCCGGCTATATCAGCAGCCAAAGAGGAGACAATCTCCAAAGACATCCTGGATGATTATATCGCTCAACAGATACGAGCCCATCAGGCGAACGAAGCGGCCGGCCAAATTGTTAAGACTGGACGACCCTATCCGGGTTGGTATGACCAAATAAAGTACTCGCCGGGATATATGATCCGTAAATTCCATGTATATAAAGGGACGTGGAATCCACACCAGCACGTTGCTCAATTCAGGGCCTTGTGCGGTAATACTGGGGGTGATGACAAACTGCTGCTTCGCCAGTTTATTGGCAGCTTGTCAGAGATAGCGTTTGAATGGTACTCTGAACTCCCGAACGACTCCGTTAAGACATTTGCAGAAATGGAGTTACTGTTTACACAGTGGTTCGCAGGCGCTACGAGCGCACCCCAATCACGGCATTGATCAATGCCAGGGTGAAGCCGGGAGAAACATGGGTTCAGTATGCAATCCGGTGGCGGAACCAATGGTCGAAATGCGAACAACGCATCGAAGAAGCTCCTGCGGTAGGCATGTTCATGGGTACTTTTGATCCACAGGCGGCCATATCCCAGTTCATGATGTTTTTCAAGCCGACTACCTTTCAAACCTTGATTGACAAGCTGGCCCAAATGGATTAGATGGGTCATAGATCATCTTCTTCGAAGATGGAACCTCGAAATGAAAAGGGGAAAGGGAAAGCGACCTTCGTCGCCAATGCTCAGCAGCAGCCCAGTGGTCCAAAACCAACTGATCGCCAAGACGATAGACAACGATTCTTTAACGAGAAGCTGAAGCGCCCTTATTCGTTTTCCCGGGATAAAACGAGGAGATTGTTCGAGCTGGCGGTGTGCAACAGGCTCATCACCTTGCCGGATCCAAAACGCCCACTGCAGCCCGGTGATGTCAACAATCCCAATTACTGCCCCTATCACCGAGTAGTAGGCCATCCAATCGAAAATTGCTTCGTTTTCAAAGGCTGGATTGAGGACCAATACCAACAGGGAAAATTCATACTGTCCAAGAATTGGAAAGTAAGTCCGCCCCAGCCGCACGCTTTTAAAAAGATGGACACACGAGGGGCATCGTGCTCTTTTGTA
The DNA here is from genome assembly GCA_030015575.1 of Agapanthus africanus. Taxonomy (NCBI): domain Eukaryota; kingdom Viridiplantae; phylum Streptophyta; class Magnoliopsida; order Asparagales; family Amaryllidaceae; genus Agapanthus; species Agapanthus africanus. Next base: position 53,987,099 of record CM057348.1, read on the forward strand.
GAAGAAGCTCCATGGGAGGTCGCTCTTTCAGCCAAAACGAAAAGAATGCTGAAAGATCTCCAAACATGCCCGGCGATTAGGTGGAAAAGTCTGCTGGAACCCGAGGTCATTGAGGGAATACTGAAGCCGCGCCCGACGCCAAGAATTAGTAGCGATGGTCAAAATGCCCATACCCATCTGTTAAAGTCTTCAAAGAAGAAGAAGAAGACCAAAAAGCCCGTGAAGTCTGATGACAAGCGCATGGACCTGCAAAAACATATTGACGCGCTAGAGAAATACAACCAAAAGACACGAACCCTGGTTACACTCCAAGAATTTCTCAACAATATCCTTGAGAGCGGAGATAACGACAATAACGACGGAGATGACTCGTCAGAAGAATCTGAGGATTATGTGGCAAGTTTCCACATGATCTCTCATTCGGCGTTAACTAATGAAGAAGCTCACTCGGCGTTAGAAGACAGCATAAAGGAGCTGGGGGCAGGGTCGAAGCCAAAACCCTTGGAACCGTCTGACGAGATGACCGACCTATTGCTGAACAAAGCCCGTCAGAAAAGCAAGGATCATCAAGAAAGTGAAATGGCCATATTCGAAAAGGCCTGGAGTCAGTGTCAATTTAAAGAAGTCATAGGTCACGAAACACGCCAACCAGATCAAAGCACGCCTGCGGAAGACAGAAGCAGGCTTAAAACGAGGAAACGATTCGCTAAAGCCCTGTCAATGGGAATGAAGCTGCCATCCTCAAAAGGAAACACTCCTGGCGGGATACACCTTGACGAAACGGATGGGCATCCAAACTACTGCTTGTACCATCGGAGGACCACACATCCTACTGAAGAGTGCAATGTCTTTAAAAACTGGTGGCAATGATATGTTGCCCACCGGCAACACGTCAGGCGATTGAAGCGTAAGACTCGTCGGGAGCAAAGAAATGAGCATAAAAGAACTGCCGGCAACTATCACATGGTTGATAGTAAGGAATCGCAAGTTCTCACCTTCGGGAGCGATTCCGATGAAGAAATAGCCATCGGCCCTCTCTTCAAGGAATCCACATCTGAAGCAAGAGAGACGAAGACCTGCGAGAATATTCAGCTGTGTAACCGCACGTTACCCGAGAAGAATCTCGGACCCACAAACAAGGGGTCGAGTAAAAAAGATAAAGGGAAGGAAAGAGTCCCTGAAGATATCGCCCTCAATAGTCAAGTCGTCAAAGAGCTGACAGCCAAGGACCCGCCAAAGAAAAACAAGGTGGATTACAACGTTCTGGCAGACCTGAAGAAGATATCCTCACAGCTAAGCATTCTCGATGCCTTTCTGCTATCTAAAGAGGCGAGAGATTATTTGATCAAGGCACTACAAGAACCCGAGCAGTTTCAAGCTTTCCTTGCCGAAGAAAAGATGAAGGACAAAGTGGAAGAAGTGCACACTGCTGACGTCACTTTCGGCGATGAAGAGCTCCTCCTCGGGACGTGCGAGCACAACCGTCCTCTGTATGTCACCGGATACTGTCATGACATCAAGATAGGCAAAATCATGGTCGGCAATGGGTCCTCCATCAACCTTCTCAATGTAAGAGTGTTGAAGGAGATTTGCATGAGCGTTCAACACCTCGCTCGGGATAAAATCACCATCTCCGGGTTTGACTCCTAGTCATCACGGACGCTCGGGTCTGTGATACTGATGTTACGCTTTGGGCTGCTCGTCACTGACATCAAGTTTCACGTCATTGACGCCAAGACTTGCTACAACACTTTGCTCGGCAGGCCTTGGTTACATGAGTACAACACCATCCCTTCTACACAACATCAGTATATGAAGTACTTTAAAGATGGTCTCGAATATACCTTGACGAGGGAACTAAACCCATTCTCCATAAATGAAATCTGCAAATATGAAGACTCAAAGTACTTTCTGCCAGACTTTGAAGACACGGAAAGATGCCATAAACTAGAGAATAAGCAAAAAGCTATCACCACTATTCTGATCTTTGGGAGTGATACCGAAGAGGACGAGGAAATAGTCTATTCGGGGCCGCCCCAATGCAACAGGTCGGGACCATCTACCCATATTCTGGTCTTTGGTAGCGACTCTGAAGACGAAGTTAACGCAGTGTTCTCAGTCCGACCATCGATACAGACCCTCACTGGAGAAGATCAAAGCTTGCAAATCGCTATGGTTCCGCGACAGCACTACAGAGAGCTTAATACGCTCGAAACATATAGTGTGCAAGAGCTGTAAACATTCTATGTCCCTCCCAGGCGAAAAGATGAAAAGGCGATCCTCTTCTATCAATCCACGGAGACTAAAGTGGAGAGAGAAATCTGGCATGGTGCCGATTCAGCACCTGACAGACTCCAGCCCATCTGTCTGCCCAGACACTACATGGAAGGATTAAAAAGGTTGTTGAGGCGCCAAGGCGTACCCTTCAAACAGACTGCTTGACAGACTCAGTTCTACAACAGGATCTGGAATGTCCTTGGAACTCAGCGAAAATTGCCCAACGGGAGAATGGAAACGATCGGGCTTGGATATGTTCAATCTAAGAAACGGGAGCGATTCCATGGCCGCTACGTTATACATGACTTTAATGAGGAAGGAGATGCTTTGTTAAAAGATGCTAACCCTGAACCAAAATGAGGTCCCGCCATGAAAGTGCCAAGTCCGTCGTTCGATGAACAGATGGATAAGCTAATAAAGGAAGCGGGGCAAAAGGCCCGGGATGACCACAGCCGCGAAATGGCCATCTATGAGAAAACCAGAACGCAGCGCCTCCTTCAGCAGGCTACGGAGAATGACGATGCTCTTCGTCGCCAGCCCATCATACAAATGACCCGACGCATAGGTAAAGACAAGATAAAGAACGGAAAAAATGTTCGACAGCGGCAGAGCGGGTCCAAGAAGCCACGCGATCGGGAATTGAGCAGCCGGGATCCGTATCTTGTAAAGAAGATGGGTCGAGCATATTCTTTTCCCTAAGAAAAGATAAGGAAGATATTCGATCTTGTCATGAAACATCAAATGACACCGCTCCCGGAGTCCAAGCACTCCGAACAAGTAAACGAGGTCTGTCACCCGGATTATTGCTCCTATCATCGAGCGATAGGAAATCCTCTTGAAGACTGCTTCACCTTCAAAAACTGGGTCGAGGACCAGTATCAACTCGGCAGGTTCGCTCTATCCGACAGTTGGAGGGCAACCCCACCATAAATACATGTGCCAAAAGCAACATATGCGGTGAGAGTAGAACCAGATCAACATCGGTCATGGAAACGATCTCGTACCTATCACGTGATAACGTTGTCAGAAGGAGGAGCGCCCGAGAACATGAATGAGCTCTCCCGGTGCTTCGAAAACAAGGATGAAGATGAGTTGATCTCAGAATTTCCACCGGCGCCATAAGAATTGGAAGATGGAATACACACTACTGCGGACAACCTGAGAAAAATCGACATGGGAATGGCAAATGACCCAGGTTCGACGTTCGTCAGTGAGCTGTTGTCTAAAGAAAAGGTGGCTGCGCTCAAAGACTTGCTCATACAGTATAAAGATTGCTTCGCATGGAACTACTCCGAGATGCCGGGATTAGATCCAGAAATAGCCATCCACAAATTAGCAATATCTCTGGATATCAAGCCAGTCAAACAAGCGCCGAGAAGAATGCGGCTCGAACTTGAAATGAGCATCAACTTCGAGGTCAAGAAGCTAATCGATTCCGGCTTCATCCAAGAGGGTTCAGTACCCTGACTGGATCGCCAACATTTTCCCAGTGATGAAGAAGAATGGGACGGTACGCATTTGCGTAGACTTTCGAGACCTCAACAAAGCCTGTCCAAAGGATGACTTTCCTGTACCGGTCACCGAGCTGATGATAGACAACACGTCCACTCATGAAGTCTTCTCCTTCATGGACGGCTCATCAGGGTACAATCAAATAAAGATGCATCCCGAAGACCAGAAGCATACCGCTTTCCGTACTCCTTTGGGTATATTCTGCTACAAAGCGATGCCTTTCGGCCTGAAGAATGCCGGCGCTACCTATCAGAGGGCCATGACGAAAATTTTCGATGACCTCATACACGAAATCGTCGAGTGCCATATCGACGACCTCATGGTAAAAAGCAAATCGCACGAGGAGCATTAGGAGCATCTGAAGATAGTGTTCCAACGTCTTCGGAAATACAATCTGAAGATGAACCCTCTCAAATGCGCGTTCGGAGTCTCCTCTGGCAAATTCCTAGGATTCATCGTACGACACCGGGGTATCGAGATAGACCCGTCGAAGATCAAGGCGATTATGGAAATGCCTCCGCCAATGACTCTGAAACAACTACGGTCTCTCCAAAGAAAGCTCGCATATATCCGATGGTTCATAGCTAACCTCTCCGGCAAATATTGCCCCTACAGTCACCTAATGAAGAAGGGGACCCCGTTCGTCTGGGATCGCAAATTCCAAAGCGCACTGGACGAAATCAAGCAATACCTGCACAATCCGCCGGTGCTGACCACTCCAGTCAAAGGAAAGCCCTTCATCTTGTACACAATAGCCCTTAAAGGTTCTTTAGGTGCGCTATGGGCACAGGAAATTGACCAAGGGAAAGAGAGAGCCCTCTACTATTTGAGTCGAGTTCTCCTCAGGGCAGAAAACAACTACTCCCCTATCGAAAAATACTGCCTGGCATTAATCTTCGCGATAACGAAGCTCAGACACTATGCGTTGGCGCATAAGGTTCACCTCATATCAAAAGTGGATCCTCTCAAATATTTGATGTCAAGAGCCATATTAATAGGACGGCTCGCTAAATGGGCCATCCTCTTGATGGAGTTTTCGATAGTCTATCGACCCCTCAAGGCAGTGAAAGGCCAGGCTATTATCGACTTCCTCACAAAGCATCCAATACCTGCCGATTCACCCCTAAATTGCGAATTGCCAGACGAGCACGCATTTGACACGATCGACAGGGAGAGAGGAGAAAGTGATACCCGATGGGAACTCTACTTTGATGGGGCATCTTCCATGAAGAAGCGAAAGCACAGCTCCCCCATAATCAAATCTGGGGTAGGCCTCATCTTCGTGACTCCATAAGGAGGGATAATGCGCTTTGCCTTCTCCTTAACAAAGTCGAGGACAAACAATGAAGCCCAATATGAAGCTTTGATAGCAGGTCTTGAGATCGCCGTCGACATGGGAATCGAAAACCTCCTCATATACGGAGACTCCTAGCTGGTCGTTAGTCAAGTAAACGGCGCCTATCAAACGTGCAAACCGAAGTTGGTAAAGTACGATGAAAGAGTGCAGCAACTGCTGACCCAAATCCCTTCCTACATGCTGGAGAGCATACCGCGCACGGAAAACAACAAAGCTGATGCACTAGCCAAGCTCGCTAAAGAATTAGTTGATGAAAATCTCGATGACGTAAGGATCGTTGTGCAAACCCGTCGGGTTCTTGCACCGGCAGAAATATCTCCGGAGTCGTCCAAAGAAAAGGGAGAGACCAAGCAAACGGCCCTATAAATAAAAGACCAGGAAAAGGCTAAGGATTGGAGAGAAGTCCTTATAGACTACTTCAAATCCCGTCGAACACCTGAAAATACGTTCTCGAGACATCAGCTCATGAAAAGAGCTCTGTCTTTCGCCTTCGTCAATATACTCTGTATAAGAGATCGTTCGACTCTCTATAGCTAAGATGCCTGGGACCGTAAGAAGCAAGGAGAGTCGTCCAAGAAACCCATGACGGACTCTGCGGTGCTCATCAAGCCGGGCCAAAGATGAAGCTGAAGATCAAAAGAATGGGCTACTATTGGTCCACGATGATTCAGGACTGCCTTGAATATGCGAAGCAATGCCATTCATGCCAGATTCATGGAAACTCCATCCACCAGCATCCAAACCCGCTACACCCAACGGTGGCGAGCTGGCCGTTCGAAATGTGGGGAACCGACATAATTGGGCCCATCGAACCAGCATCATCCAGAAGACATCGGTTCATATTGGCGACAACCGATTACTTCTCTAAGTGGGCAGAAGCAGTACCGCTAAGAGAAGTGAAGACAGAGAATATCCTCCATTTCTTCATGACACATGTCATCTATGGGTTTAGCACTCCGTGACGGATTATCTCCGATAACGGGCCAGCCTACAGAAGTCACAAATCAGCCACTTCGCACAGCAGCATAATATAGACTGGAGATACTCTTCGGCCTATAATCCCCGGGCTAATGGTCTAGCTGAGGCTTTCGACAAGACCTTGACGAAGATCATAAAAAAGACGGTGTCTCGAAATAAGAAAGACTGGCACGAGAGGCTGCATGAAGCACTATGGGCGTATCAGATTACGTTCAAAACGGCCACGAATACAACGCCGTATGCATTGGTATTCGGCACAAAAGCAGTACCCCCTTGGAGATAGAGCTACCCTCTTTACGAGTGACGGTTCATTACGAGCTAACAGACGAAGAGAACGCTCATCTTTTGCTAGAGGAGCTCGACGCCCTTGACGAAACCCGTCTCATGACACGACAAAACTTGGAGGCTTACAAAACAAAGGTGACGTGCTCATACGAGAGATTGACTAGGCCGAGAACATTCCGCCAAGGCAAGCTCGTGCCAGTGGTCAAGAGACCTATGATCCCCAATCGTGCCAAACGGGGGAAGTTCGAGCCGAATTATGAGGGCCCGTACATCATAGACGAGGTCTATCAAGGTGGGGCTTACTTGCTCATGAATATGCATGGAGAAAGACCCTTCAGGCCAATAAACGACTGATTCCTGAAAAAATACTACGCCTGATAGATAACGACACCTATGTCCGCTCGCTATCTTCCCAAGCCCAAACTCTATAAGTAGTATCCAGCGAAAACTTGCCTCAAAATCGCTGCGGACCGAAACGTCCCTAAACTAGCAATGGACCGAAATTTCCTAAAACTAACTACTGACCAAACTGTCTGTAAACTACTATGAACCGCAGCATCCTAAGGCTGACGTCCAAAAAAAAGGGTCATCCATAAGCAAAATGGGAATGGATGAAAACCCGAACGGGCTCCGTGAGTAAATACAGCAGGGCTACCGGCGAGTTTGTGAAAACCTGAAAGGGCGCAATCTCGTTAAAAAAATGGTACATTCATAAGCAAAATGGGCACGGATGAAAACCTGAAAGGGATCTGTGAGTAAAAACAGCAGGGCTACTGGCGAGTTTGTGAAAACCCGAAAGGGCGCAATCTCGTTAAAAAAAATGGTACGTCCATAAGCAAAATGGGCACGGATGTAAACCCGAAAGGGCTCCGTGAGTAAAAACAGCAGGGCTACCGGCTAGTTTGTGAAAACCCGAAAGGGCGCAATCTCGTTAAAAGACACTTGTAAGGTCCTCTTGACCTTATAAGGAGAAAATACCTGCGTGAGATCCTTACGACTCACAAGGGAATAACACACTTAGGGATTCCCACGATTCCTAAGGAGAAACACACTTACGAGATCCTCACGACTCGTACGGATAAATTCCCCCGTGAGACCCCCACGGCTCATACGATTCAAAAGCCTTAAGTTACAGGGATCTAAACCTGTTCTTAAGCCATCACAATCCATAGACTGCCCTACAAGCGGTTCAATATTAACCCTTGTATATAATCTAGGGCACAAATAAACGTCTCCCCGACCAAGTTCCCGCCAATGGCGCGAAATTTCCCCGTTTGATGAATAACACTTGTAAGTCCTCTCGACTTATAAGGAGAAAATGCTCTTATGAGATCCTTACGACTTATAAGAGAGAACACCACATAGAAATCCTCACGACTTTTAAGGAGAACATACACCTATAAGATCCTCATGACTCGTAGGGAGAAACACCTTTATGAGACCCTTACGGCTCATGAAGTCAAAAGCCTTAGTCGACAGGATCCTAACCCGGTCTACTAAGCCGCCTTTGTTCAAACCGACAAAGGCAAATGATGATTCGCTCATGGCAATATCCCAGTTGTAGCGATGTTGATGCCTAAATCGGTATCAGATCCCAAGTCCCTTACTTGCGGCAAAATGGTCAGCGAGCCATAAATGCATATGAAATAACCGAAATGATAAGGCAACTTGCAACAAAATCAGGAAGTAAAATATATGCATACAAAAATAGCCGAAATAATTGGGCAACTCGCAATAAAAAGCAGCGAGTAAAAAGAAAAATAGCCGAAATGATTTGGCATCGCGGCAATCTAGACTTTCGCGATACAAAAGCTGAAATGATAAAGCATCGCGAAAAGAAATTAAAAAATGAAATAAAACTTTTGCCCTGCAGGTAAATCCGTACTGACCCATGTATACAATCTATGGGCATAAACGAAAAGGGAACCACATATCCCAACAAACTCTATCAAAGGGAGAGTCAGGTCTCGGCGACAATATCTGCATCCCAGAAGACCCACAACGGCGTTCCTCCTCATTCCAGCAGGATATGGATGCAACATCCACTAAACGGAGCCATGGCAAAGTCCTAGTTCCAGATCTCAACGGCAACATCTACAGCCTAGAGATCATCAAGGGCGTTCCTTCTCATTCCAGCAGGATACGGACGTGACACTACCAATCGGAGCCACGGCAAAGTCCCCAGTTCCAAGACTATGCGGTTCACAAACAACCGAAAGTCAACCCCCGACACCGTAGAAAACGGTGAAAGTCAACCCCCGACACCGTAGAAAACGGAAAAAGCCGATCCCGACACTATAGAAAACGGAGAAAGTCAACCCCCGACACCGTAGAAAACAGGGAAAGTCGATCCCCGACACTGTAGAAAACGGAGAAAGTCGATCCCAGTCGATCCCGACACCGTAGAAAACGGAGAAAGTCGATCCTGACACCATAGAAAACGGAGAAAGTCGATCCCAGTCGATCCCGACACCGTAGAAAACGGAGAAAGTCAATCCCGACACCGTAGAAAACGGAGAAAGTCAACCCCCGACACCGTAGAAAAGTGAGAAAGTCGATCCCGACACCGTAGAAAACGGAGAAAGCCGATCCCCGACACCGTAGAAAACGGAGAAAGTCGATCCCCGATACCGTTACACCGTAGAAAATGGAGAAAGTCGATCCCCGACACCGTTACACCATAGAAAACGGAGAAAGTCGATCCCCGACACCGTAGAAAACGGAGAAAGTCAACCCCCGACACCGTAGAAAACAGAGAAAGTCGATCCCGACACCGTAGAAAACGGAGAAAGTCAACCCTCAACCTCCCCGTCGAAGCAACGCTTCGACTCGGGAACAAGTCAACTCATCAACCACTTACGTGTCCTCTCGACTTGTAAGGGAGAAAATTCTCTTGCGAGATCCTTACGACTCTCAAGAGAAAGCACACTTAGGAATCCTCACGATTCCTAAGAAGAAAATACACATACGAGATCCTCTTGACTCGTAGGGAGAAAAGCCTTTATGAGACCCTCATGGCTCATAAAGTTGAAAATTCTCAGGCAGCAGACCCGAACCTGTTTCCTAAGCCATCTCTACTATATAAAGAGCTTAAGACGAACTGTTACTTATTATCTACAAGCCGCACTTGCCAAAATTACATGCTGTCGAAATCGAGATGCTGCTCAAGAGTACGTAAGCTGCTTTTCGCCAAGTCAAAACAAAAAGGCATAACCCACGGACGACAATCACATATTATGCAAGGCAATAAGAAGAAGATTTGATTTACATCCAATTGAGCGTCCGACGCGTATCCACTCATGTATGTTTGAAGAGGATAAAATAAACGTATGGAAAAAAAATTGTTATTCATACCTCAGAAAATTCTTACATTGATAAAAAAAAAAAAGCATCATTAAAATGTTTACAATGGCAAAACATTGAATCCAAGACATGGATTAAGAAATTTAAAAGAAAGGTCGTCTAAAGTGTTTCTAGCCTTTCTGACCATTCTGGTGTGCATCCTCTCACGCTCACAAGCGTTAGGATCTTCGTTGATATCCTCCACCCTCTGATAAGCAGCGATTATCGCCGTCTGTTGAAAAGTTTGATGCAAGATATCAATGAGATTATCTCACCGCTTCTTCGAGATCAGGCCCGTCAGATACGCTGAGTGCACCTTATCTTCAGCGTCATCCAGTGCATTAAGCGACATGGCTTCATAAAATTCAGGAAGTGCTTCCTAAATTGCTCTCACTATAATCTTCAAGAGAGCGGAGCGACAAGGAAGTAGTCGACCATTGTGTGCATTGAAACGATCCATAATTTCAGCGCATTGAGCGTTTGTAAATTCTTGGTTTTGACAACGGCCTTGTGCGCAAATGTCCTCATAAGAAATTATTTCGTTAAGACAGTACAGATGAGCGGCCATAGCACCTGAAAATGAAAATCAGTGAGAGTTTAGTGGATGGACTGATCAAGAAAATGCTTATTTAAATAGACACGGGGATTTAAAAAACTCTTGATATCCACATGAATAAAACAAGTGCTAATTAAAACACCCAACAAATGCAAATTTGTGCAATTAAGGAGGGAATCTTAAAAAGATTCTCATTTAATGAGAGACTCCTCGAGAGGAACGCTCTGCAAATAGGAGTGACATCTCTCAACTTTAATGATGAAGGGAATAAAATTCCCCCCAAAAATTCTAAAGAGCAATGCTCTGCGAAGAAGATGGAATAATCCATCAAAAGGAAAAAAAAACCCTAAAAGCAAAGCTTTACTGAGTTAAAAACTCTGAGATCTTTAAGATCTGCAAGATGAACTCTAAGAGTTCTTCTTTAATGGGTTAAGAGACCCTAAGAAAGATCTCTTTAGATCTATGATTTCAAGATAGCAAAGCTCTGTTAAGAAAACCCTAAAAATTTCTTCAGATCTACGATCTGAAAAGAGCAAGGCTCTGTTAATGGGTGAAACCCTAGATTATGAAATAATCCCTTCAAAGATTTAATGTTTACCTAAAATTTTCGACAGGGTTCTATCTATAAGAAAGTTCTTAAGACAAAGAGGTATGCTCTGAAAGAGAATTAATTCTCAAAAAAAAAAAACATGAAAGAAGATGAACAGAGGTCATCTTAAGGGCCAAAAGCCCTATTTATAGGCACCGAGAGCCATTTCAACTTCTAAGTTGATCTAATGGTGGAGATGCTGCCACCGCTGCACTCACGCTTGAGCCACGTGAGCGCAACGGTGGGGGGGATTTGTTTCCCCAATCAGAGCGAAGCTCTGTTCAAATTTTGAAATTTCAAATGAAGCGGCGCTCACGTGCAAAGAGTCAAAGACTCTGAGGCAGTGTGCTAAGAGTCAAAGACTCTGAGGCAGCGCTCACGTGCAAAGCACGAGAGTGCTAGCGCCAAGTGCGCCAGCGCTAAGAGTCAAAAACTCTGAGGCAGCACTCACGTGAAAAGCACGAGAGCGCTAGCGCTGGAACTAAATGTTCCCCCACCCTTGGATCAAAGATCCAATGGTGATTAAAAATCACCAAGATACAGAATAAGTTCTGTATGGAAAAATATTTTCCTAATCTTGTTAAAAACAAGAAAATTGCCTTCTGTAAAACAGAAGTCCTTGGATCAAAAATCCAACGGTGGGAAACATTCCCAAATCAATCAGAGGAAAGATTTCATTAACTGATTCAACAAATCAGCCTCCCCTATATAAAGGACCGAAGACTTCAAGTCTCACATAGAGGAACCCCCTCCCCCACAAACTTTGAGAAATTTCAAAGAGAAGAGCAAGCTCTCAGAAGAAGAAGAATTTCTTCAAGGTAAATAAAAAGGAGAGATCAATGCATCTCATAAAAAGAAGAAGAACTTAGTTTCTTTTTCTAGATCTATAAGACATACGTCTTTCACAAAAGAGATCATAGCATCTCATCATAAAAGTGGGAGAAGAAGAATTCAATTCTCTTCAGATCACAGATCCATAAAGGCAAAGCCTTTCACAAAAAATAAGAGATTGTAATATCTCCTATAAAAATAAGAACTTTGTTCTTAGAGCCACAAGACAAAGTCTCTTATAAATGAGAATTTAATTCTCAGAGCGCAGAACTGATCAAAGTTGGCTAAAAAGAGCCTTAGCGCTCCAAATTAAAAAGAAGCGCCTTAGCGCTCCAAGTCTGGCGCACAGCGCCGCAGCGCTCCTAGCGCTCCAATTTAAAGAAGCGCCTCAGCGCTCCTAGCGCTCCAAATTAAAGAAGTGCCTCAGCACTCCAAGTCTGGCGCTCAGAACCCAGCGCTCCAAGCGCTATTTTAAAGGAAGCGTCCAGTGCTTTAAGGTTGGCGCTCAGCACCAAGTGCACCACGTGTTCCTCACGTGTGCGCTATTTCATAAAGAGCGCTCTGCACTTATTAACTAGCGCTCAGCGCCAAGTGCACCAAGTGCTCCTCACGTGTGCACTATCTTACAGGAAGCACCTTAGCGCTCTAAATATGGCGCTCAGCGCCAAGCGCACCACGTGCTCCTCACGTGTGCGCTGAGAGAACATAAACTGTTCTTAAAGGCCCAGAGCCATAATGAGAGCTCAACACTCAATAAAAGACAAAAAGGTTGTCAGAACCCAAACCAATGCTCAGTATTGTTAAATGAAAAAAGACTGAGCTTAATTAAATGTCCAACATTTTAACTGAGTGGACCGAGCCCAAGTTGGCCACAGATCCCTAATTTATATTAATTGAGCCCATACGCTCATAAATCTTTTTAACTGATCTTAGTCCCAAACTTGACTACAGATCTCCCAACCAACATTGGTTCAAGGGTACATCTCTTCATACCTCTGATATATATCATTGTGATTCCTCAACGTCTTTAGAGAGATTGAGGGTCCCAATAACCAATAACTTTTGGTGTATCCCTAAACGGTTGAACCAAAACCACACAGACTATGACGTCTTTAAACTGAACTATGATGTCCTTAAACCTTACAGACTGTGGGGTCCTTAAACTCATGAACTATGATGTCCTTAAACTTTATGGACTGTGAGGTCCTTAAACTCATAGACTGTGATATCTTTAAACTGGACTATGATGTCCTTAAACTTTACGGGCTATGATGTCCTTAAACTTTTGGACCGCAATGTCCCTAAACTAAAACAATAGAGTTCAATGCTCTTTTGTTGGATCTAAATGATCCTGTTAAGTAGATCTTAGTCTAAAATTAGACTAACGTATCCTTAACAAACGTTTAAGTTGATGTTAGTCTCAAATGAGATTAACTATCCTTAAACCCAACCCAAACCCAAATCTAAGAAAATATGGATTTGGACTAATCCACGCCCTACGGTCGACAACATAAATTAGTCTCCGTATACAATCCACGGGCAACCAAAAATAAAACAAACATACACAACACAAAGTGACCATCTGGAGAAGGAGAAAGTGGTTACCGCGATGCGGTAGCGTAATTAACTGTAGGGGCTTGCGCCTACAGGGAAGAGCGTCCCCATAATAAAAAAAACCTCACGATGAGGGGGAGTCTGACGAAGTCTGCTATATCGGCCGCATCCGTCTAAACCTTCGAGACATGGTGCCATAAATCAACTTAGCATCTTCGGAGAGGTGGACGGATAAAACCAAATAGCGTCTGCCCCCAAAATTCAGGTCAGACGTCCCAACGTCCCTGTCGCGTCTTTCGGCGGTAAACAACGTCGTCGTCCGAACCAAGCTCTGCCTCTGGAGCCGTTACGACGTCCTTCATCGGCTGCTTCAACAAAGCCTTCTGCGGAGACGTTAGGAGAGCTGGGGCCACAACAGCTGACTCCGGAAGTTTTGCCGCATCGCTACTCGGGATCGGCGCTACACTTGGAATAACTCGAGTCAAGATAGTCCCTGCAACAAGATAAAAGAAAGTTTCAGAACATGAATAAAGAAAGGAATAAAGGCATAATGAACGGAGTTTTACCAATACCAAAAGAAGCACGGAGCATCTCTTCCTCTTTAAATGTCTTGAGGGAAGCCGCGAGAGCCTCTTCGGCAGAAATACTTGTTGAAGAAGAAAGCATCAGTAGAAGCATAATAAAAGAAAATAGCCGCGGAAGAATGTAACTGGAGTATACCTGACTTTACGATAGTGATCAATACCGCTTCATCACGAGCCAGTCGCTCGGAAACCATAAAGGCAGCCTAAAGATCAGTATCATCCACAGGCGCGATGAATAAACCCTCATTGGTCCCATACTCCCACAGACCCTCGCTGTAAGGAGCATGTAGCTTCTGTCCGAATATGACGTCGGAAGAAAACATCGACTTCTTCTTCTTCTTTTGCGAGCGAGCGCCGGCAGCTGATGATAAGAGCTTGCACTTAACGGGTATTTTTAGGCGGCGGGTCCCAATTTCTACACCAACGCCAGACTCCGGGGACGCTACAACTACCGTTTCTACAGGAACATGGGGTAAAGGCTTCTCAGGAAAGGCGTGCGGGACCGCAACTGCAGCAGCTTCTCGTAAGGAAGGACCCACAGTGGTCCGTCACTTTAAAGGGACAGCTGGATTACCGGCAGGGACCGCACCATTGCGATCGAGCAGTAACCTCCTCTCTTCCCTAATAACTGCACCCGTCGCATGCTGGTACCAGGCTACGTATGCGTTCGAGGCTTTCGGAACGTAGCTCGGCTCACTGATGAGAAAGTTGGACCCGGTATTTAGCCGCATGAAGTGGTGAAGCGCGCTGCGTATACCCTCTTCTGTAGTAACCGGCTCAGATAAAAAAGCCTCAAGCGAGACACCCTGATCGTAACTCGACTATTGAGAAAAACGGTGCGGGTTGTACCTCATGAACAGCGCCGAGTCGTTCTGCCTGAACATTGAAAAGCCCGGCCTGATTGAATACAAATGCAGAATCTCCCGAGCCTTCAGTATAGGAGCCCCGTCTTTGAAAGTATCGCACAACGGATGCACTGTTTTAGTGGATTCCTTGCCGATAGTTAAGACCTTATCGACGAAATTCATGCCATCTCCGACCATATGCGGGTGAAGGACCAGACCCCGAGCCTCTTGCTATGACGGATCTAAAGAAGAAGCCTCAACTAGAAACATAACTCGGGGGAAATTATAACTGTCATAGAAACGGGGCCGTTCGTGGGCTCCAAAAGCGCCGAGCACATGCAGCTCGATCCACGACATGAAATAGTGCAGCAGGAGATGTACGGGCTGTACCCCCGGCTGAGTGGTGTCTGCCGCTAAGCTTAGGCCATGATACATGTGAGCCAGCTTAGCGATCCCGACGGCCACTCGCATCCCGGCAACCATTCGGTGAGCCGAATAGAATACGGATGGTCTCATATAGCGAGAGTGCATTGGGAGCACAAACCAGCCTAACCATAGCCTGAGGAACCCTAAAAAGAACGTCTCTTCGTCGACATCTGAAGCTACGAGCTCTGCAAGGGGGACAACCGGAGAGTCTGGGATGAAAAAATTCCTTTGATCCACTTCCGCTGTCGGCTGATTGTCCAAGCCAAAACCAAAAAGATCGTCAAGCTTGGTGAATTTCGCAGCTTGTTTTGACAAGACTTCCGGGCGAAGAAAGCGGGCGATGAAATCTGCGAAGCTGACTCCGTGCCCTCCGGACTCGAGAAACAGACTCTCGTAAATATTCAACACCTTGATTAAACTCGGGAATCGATGTTGAATAGCATTCTCCGGAGTGAGACCCATCACCACTGATTTGGTGGCGAAGATGTACTCGTCAGAGGGAAGTATTTCCTCGTAATGTTCCCCTCTGAGGGGTAGGCCCGAAATTTCTGCAAATTCCTCCAAAGAAATCGAAACCTCCCGGTCCGATAAAAGAAAAGTGTGAGTCGGGGTATTCCACTATTCCAAGAAAGCCTTGACCCACCATACGTGAGGCGCGGGATACTGGAAAAGAGACACATAGATAGCAGGGTACAACCTGAGCTTCAGCAGCAGCGACTTTTTGGCTGACAAAATGTATCGAGCTCACTGCAAGTTTCCAGCTAAATGGCGAGGAGTCAAGCCAATCATGTATGCCTGTCCCTAAGAGCGCGACTCGCCTTGACATATGCGCCGCCCCAGAATATCTAAAGCTATCGGCGGCTATACAGGTATTGAGCCCATAGAGGGCAGGAGGCGTCCCTCCATAGTCCAGTTAACCTCCTCCACGGCGTAGTTCACCTTGCGCGAGTCAGCATAATGAATGGCAGAAATTAGCTCTGAAGGCACCGCACAAGAGAAACTGTGCCGACCCTGAATAATTTGGTTGTACCACAACCCCATAAGTGAAGAGACTTCTGCTCCGGATCGTGATCTTTAATCAATGCAAAAACTTCTCGATCCACGGGCACGTCGGCGTATGCACTCTCTGGGCGAACAAATGGGAAAGAAGAGTCAAAAGACATAGTACATGTGCGAAAAGAAACGAGGGTTAGATGTCAATGCTACATTACAAATTCTGACATTTGGTATTTTAAATTTGTACCGCACTGCAATGCAGGAAAAAGGGACCGAGGGGGGCACACAAAATCAATGTGACGGCTCATCATTGATGAGAAAGTCAATTATTAAGGAGGAAATCCTAAAAACGTTCTCATTTAATGAGAAACTTATTGGGCCAAGGAATTAAACCCTCTCGAGAGCAGTGCACTGCAAACAGAAATTACATCTGTCAACTTTAATTATGAGGGGAATAAAAATTCCCCAAATTCTCTAAGAGTCATGCTCTGTGAAAACGATGGAGTAATTCATCAGAACCCTAAGAAAGCAAAGCCTTTCGCAGAGTAAAAACTCTAAGATCTTTAAGATCTATAAAACGAACTCTAAGAGTTCTCCGTAGAGATGAACGGCGTTCTAATTAATGGGTTATGTAATCCTAAAAATCCATTTTAAGATCTACGATCTGAAAAGAGCAAAGCTCTGTTAATAGGTTCGGTCCTTACCAAATTTGGACAGAGTTCTAACTATAAAAGGAATTTCCTTAGGCAGAGATCTCAACTCTGAAGGGAGAATTAAATTCTCAGAAACAAGAAAGAAAGAAGATGAACAGAAGTCATCTCAAGGGCCAAAGGCCCTATATATAGGCACTGGAAGACGATCCAACTTCCAAGATGATCCAACGGTGGAAAGGTTTCCACCGCTGCACTCACGTGTGAGCCATGTGAGCGCAACGATGGGGGGCATTTGTTTCCCCCCAATAAGAGAGCAAGGCTATGTTCAAAATTTGAACTGAGACAGCGCCTCACGTGCAAAGCACGAGAGTGCCAGCTCCCAGAGTTAAAAACTCTGGGGCAGCGCCAAGAGTTAAAAACTCTGAGGCAGCGCCTCACGTGCAAAGCACGAGAGCGCCGGCACTAGAACTAAAAGTTCTCCATCCTTGGATCAAAGATCCAACGAAGATGATAAATTATCAAATTACAGAATTAAATTCTGTTGAGAAAATATTCCTCGAATCTTCCTAAAACAAGAAAGGGTAATTTCTGTAAAACAGAGCACCGTTGGATTAAAGATCCAATGGTGATTAAAAATCACCAAGATACGGAATAAGCTCTGTATGGGGAAATATTTTCCAGATCTTGTTGAGAACAAGAAAAATATCTTCTGTAAAACAGAAGACCTAGGATCAAAGATCCAATGGTGGATAAAATCCCCAAATCAATTAGAGATCTCTTAATGAAAGATTTCCTCAACTAAATCAACAAATCAGCCTTCACTATATAAAGGACCCAAGACTTCATGTCTTGGAGAGAGGAACCTCCTCACAAACTTCAAAAACTTCAAGATGAGAACAATTTCTCCCCAAGGTAAATAAAAAGAAGAGAGATCATAGCATCTCCTTCATATTTAAGAGTTTAACTCTCACATCAGAAGAACTTAGTTCTTTTTCCAGATCTCAGATCTATAAGATAAAGTCTTTCACAAGTGAGAATCTAATTCTCAGAAAATTGAATTGAGCAGAACAGAAAACTCACTGCTTAGCACTCAAAGTTTGGCACTCAGCGCCGAGCGCTCTGCGTGCTCCTCACGTGGGCGCTATTTTATAAGAAGCGCTTAGCACTCAAAGTTTGGCGCTCGGCGCCGAGCGCTCCACGTACTCCTCACGTAGACGCTATTTTATAAGAAGCGCCTAGCACTTGAAGTTTGGTGCTCAGCGCCGAGCGCTCCACGTGCTCCTCACGTGGGCGCTATTTAATAAGAAGTGCTTAGCACTCAGTGTTTGGCGCTCAGCGCGGAGCGCCTCACGTGCTCTGCACGTGGACACCATAAGTTGTTTAACACTCCACATAAAGGAATATAAATAAAACAAAAGGAAAAAGGGGTGTCAGAACCCAGATCAACGCTCAGCAGTGCTGATATAGAAAGGGGATCAAGCCCCAATAAATAATCAAGTAGGTTGAGCCCAAGGTTGGCCAAACCCCAAATTGACCAAGCCCATTTGTTTTCTTCTAAATTGGCCTTAGTCCCAAACAGGACCAGCAAGTCCCTGATGAACATTCATTGGTTCAAGGGTATATCTTCCCACACCTCTGATACGTGTTGTTGTAATTCTTCAACGTCTTCAGAGAGGTGGCGGGTCCCGACAACCAGCAACTGTGGACCGCAACATCCTTAAACTAATAACGAACCGCAACATCCTTAAACTAATAACGGACCGAAACGTCCTTAAACTAAACGCGGACCGTAATGTCCTTAAACTAGCCTATAGACACAACGTCCTTAAACTAAAACAATAGAGCCCAAATACTCTTTCGTTGAATTTAAATGATCATAAAACCTTGTTAAGTAGATCTTAGTCTAAAATTAGACTAATGTATCCTTAACAAACATTTAAATTTGATCTTAATCTCAAACGAGATTAATGATCCTTAAATCAAAGAAACCCAAATCTAAGAAAATACGGATTTGGGCTAATTCACGCCCCACAGGCGACAACACAAATTAGTCTCTGTATACAATCCACGGGCAACCAAAAATAAAAAAAAACGCAAAAGACACGAAGTGACCTTCTGAAGTAGGAGAAAGTGGTTATCGCTACGCGGTAACGTAATTAACTGCAGGGGCTTGCGCCTACAGGGAAGAGCGTCCCACAATCAAAAAACCCTCGCAACAAGGGGGGATCTGACGAAATCTGCTACAACGGCCGCATCCATCCAGACCTCTGATACATGGTGTCATAAATCAGCTTGGCATCTTCAGAGAGGTGGACGGATAAAACCAAATAGTATCTGCCCCCAAATTCAGGCTAGACGGCCTGCGCGGTCCCGTCTCCCGTTTTTCGGCGGTAAACAACGATACTTGCTCGACTAAGGACTTTAAGAATGTGCTTATAGACTACTCAGGTCCCACTAGTATGATCACTGTCATAATCCTGGCAATCAATCAAAAATCCTACATGCTTTATCATTATGTATTAACGATACGTGATAACGAGTAAAACGTATTCACATGAATGATAAAGACAAACCAGATAGTATACTATCATCTCGGGTAAGATTGTTCTCTCCTATAGGTCCTCTATCAATTACAAGAATTGCCTTGAGGACATCTACATCTAACAATCTCCCATTTGCACTTAAGACTAATTATTGCGGTATCACATACTCAACTTCTCTACTAATAGTTTCACAAACTTTATTCGATAAAAAACCTCAGTAAGTGGATCTGTTGCAATGAATCTATTTTTATCTTTCTATATCTCAATTTCGCGGAGATCAACTATCTCCCGAATCGAGCAATACCTGCCCTAGAATTTGCCTGAATAGACGATGAGACAAAATTCATAAATGAAAATTTTTATCTAGCAACTTCTTGGGTTGCATCCAGAGCTAATTCATAATCAGCACCCAGCGCCATAACTACCCTAATATCCTTCTTGGAACTCTTTCTAATATACTGCTCCCACTAAAGAGAGTAAACTTATAATTCGTGATAGATAATATGTCTTTCATGTCACCTAGGAAACCAAAATCGGTTACTACCTCCTAATGGAGGCTTCCATTACCATACACCAAGATCATATACATATGTTCTTCACTAGTTTCGTTTGTTTCCCTGTGATTGGATTAATATCTGCGTACTACATCAAGTGCAAAAACAATATCTGGTCTTGATACATGACATTGTATTATTGACCCAACTGCTGAATTAAGTAAAACGTCATTCATGCGATCCCCTTTCCTCATCAGTCTAAAAGATATCTCTTTAGAGAGTATGACTCTTCCACATGCTGGTACACTACCACGCAATGAGTCGTTCATTCGAAACTGCTTTAGAATGGTGTCTTCTTATCTGAGTTAGGATAATTCCAAAAACGCATACTAGATCTATCTATATAGATCTAGTTACCAGAATCAATTGATATATTATCCAAATCTTATATGGAGAGACATTTGTGATAACCATAGTTTGACCGAACTGTAGTATAGGAACTTCACCTCCTATCAGGAGTTTGTCATCCACATAAAATATGAAGAACGTGACAGTATTCTCTACACCCTTCTTACAAATACCAGGTTCATCTATCATTTTGATAAAGTCAAACACTTTAACCGTAATATAAAAAACATATAATCATTTCTCCGCTATGCCTGCTTTAGTCTAAATATAGATATAAGCAACTTGCGCACCTTCCGCTGCTCCCACTGATTACGATAACTCTCTAGCAATGTCATATACACATTCACTTCCAAATCCCTATTTAGAAAGACGTTATATACATCCACCTGCCAGATACCATAGTCATGAAGAATTATAGTGGTAAGTTATATCCGTATGGACTTCAGCAGATACCATTAAGTAAAAGTTTCATTATAATCCACAACGGGGATTTAATGAAAATCTTTTAATACAAGTCAAGCCTTATTAGGTCAATGCCTTTCCATTTGCACTGATCTCGAAAGATCTACTTGCTTATTATGAGTTTTACCCCTTTGAGGAGCACACAACAATGTCCATACTTTACTGCAGTGCAAAGAGACCAACTTGGATAACTTAGCATCCAGCCATCGGTCGGAAGTCACTATTTCCTATGGCCTGCTGATATAGTAGGGTCATCATCACATGATGCGAGCCTCTCTGTCACCGTCTACGAGATAACCGAAGTATTTCTTGGGTGACTGAGGTTATCTGCTAAATCTGCGGAGTGGCTACAATTTGTTAGGGTCAATTGAATCACCAGGTTCTATTAAATCTTCAGTAACGGTTTATGGTTCCGGAATCACATCCAGTTCTACTATATTTCTACTAATTTCTTTTGCAAGAAATTCCTTTTCTAAAATGGTGGTGTGTCGAGAATAAAACAACTTTTAATCTCGAAAATGGTATAAGTTAAACCCTTGTTAAAGCTTGGGATATCCCACAATCTTCCTATTACAGAAACATGCCTCAAGTTTGTTCGGATTGGGTTTTTAAGCATAAACCGGATAACTCCATATCTTAACAACCTTAAGATATATTCTTGTAGAGTGTTTTTCATCACCCTATTGAGATAGGAATACGTGTCGCTTGTCAGACGTATTACAGATTCCCCCTCCCTGGGGTAGGCCGTGGTTAATTGATTGTGGAGATCCTAATCTCTGGCAGCCGTGGACTAAGCTGTCGTTAATTACCCAACGCTTTGGGAGCGAGAGAACCTCCGATTGATGGGTAAAACTGGTCATGCGAACTTAATGTGCAGAGTGCGTGTGTTGTGTTTTGAAGGGGTTTTGGACGTATTGGGTGCCTCACAGAGTTTACGGGGGGATGTGTTTTGAGTGTGGAGCGTATGGGAAAAGAAGGGTGAGGAGCGTCCTAAGGACGCATGAGACCACAGGTGGCCGCTGGTGCCAGCGGGTCACGTGCTCGGCACTGTGCGCCAGCGGGTCACGTGCCCGGCACATGACTGCTGGAAACACCAGCGGAAAAAGGAGGCTTAGCCTCTAGACTGGGAGTTGAACTCCCGAAAGATTTAAGAGTTAAACTCCTAAAAAAAGAAGGATTTTATGGAGTTAAACTCCCAAAAGAAATTTAACTGAAGTTAAACTCCCAAAAGAATTTTGAATGAAGTTACACGCCCAAAAGAATTTTGAAATATGAAGTTGAACTCCCAAACATTTTCGGAGATAATCAAAAGGGACCATTTTTTCTCCTTTGAGGCTTAGATCCTCCCAAAGTGGGATTCTGGAGATGGGTTTCCTTCTTCCTCCACTCTTCTTGTTGGATTTTGGTGAAAAAGTGTGGTGAGATTTAAAAATCTCCCCTTTTAGAGATCTGATGGGAGATTCGAACTCTCCTTCAAGGATTTGATAGTGAAAAACTATTTCTTTTTTGTAAAAAAAGAGTTAAACTCTTCATTTAATTAAAAAGAGAAGAAAATTTAAAACCTTGAGGGAGGAGAAGGAGGCACAAACCCCTAAAAATTCTCAGAGAATGAATGTTGTTATTGATTTTCTCATCATATTTGCATTTTATAGGTTACACACTTTACATATATCCCCTTGGGCTTTTCCACATGGCAGTTGTGCCTCCATATGCCTCATGTACTTATTTCTTTTTGCACATAAGTCTTAGGGTTTATAAAATTTTGGCTTTTTGCCCATATTCCATTCATTTATTTCTAAAAAATTATATTAAACTAATTTATGGTTTCATTCTTTTTGTCATAGGGCCGGTCCCTTCCATGCTCGGACTTGACTTGGATTTGGGCCTGCTTGCTTGGGCTCAGGCCCAATTGGCTTGGGGTTAATGATCATTCAAATTTATTGCACATTTGTATGGACATTTTCCATTTATTATTAATTACTAAAAGGTATTAATTGTAAATAAAAAAATATATGTGGGTTTATTTGTAAAAAGATTATTGTCATATATTTCTTAATTTATAGTTAATATAATTAGGGAATATATGCGTATCATATTTAAATAAAATATCCATGAGATTATTTATTATTAAAATATGCATATCATATCAAATAATCTTAACCAATATTATTAAAATATCATATCATTTAATTGGTTGGAATATTATCTTAAATAAAACAAATGCTACTGATAATTTGATTTTAGATATTGTGCAGGTATTAAAATTAAACAGTTCAGGTCTGAAATATAAGTAGAAGATCCACATCAAGTCGAATTACCAAACCAAATCTGCCGAATGTTAGGAGCAAATTGAAGAATCTCGCAACGGTAGAGACTAAGAGATATATTTTTAGAATATTTTTATCAGAAGGATCTCCAAATATCGAGAGAAGAAGACATGAAGAATTTGGAAACTCAAACCCACCAGAGAGCGGCGGATCCGCGGCCAATAGGGTCATTGGGAGGCTAAACCGCGGTCGTTTGATGGCTGTAGGATGTGAAAAATCAGGCGCTTAATCGTCTTTGCACATATTCAATATGATGTCTAAAGTTTCAAGTTTCATAGCCTATAAAAGGACCGAGAGCTGTCTATCAATCATTCATCTATCGATCCATCGAAGAATCAATCGACTGATCTACCGATCAAGCAATCTAGAGAAAACTAGGGCTTTGTAATTTGGTTTTTCAGCGAGCAACTTTTGTAATACAATAGCTATTCAATAAGAGATAGTTCTTTCTTTTAATTGTGTCACATTTACTTTCCGAATTTTCTTTCTTCAATTACTTTCTGCATTTACTTTTCTGCATTTTTAATTTTAATTTTTAATTTGTGGGTTCCGTTTTCTTCAACCTTTTTTTTACTTCGTTTATCCTAATGAGCGAGTAAATTCTCGCTTTCTAGGGTTTGTATGGTAGGATAGAATAATGGATGAACAATATCTCTTCAAATCTTTCTAAAGTTTTAATTTTTATAAATTTTAGCAAAATGAATATTAATCCTCTTATCGGACATGCTACCAATTCATAATAGTCATGACCCCGATTTGAGATTTGTTAATAATCGTTTTGTTAAGGGTTGGAGATAAATAGGGATCAATGGAAGGATAAAGGTCAGTAGAGGGAAACCCTAATTCCCTCCGAGAACCCTAATCCACATTCAGCGCTATTTCTCTAATATTAAATAATTAAAAAATAAAAAGAATTATTTTTAAAACTCCATCCATTAACTACTAAATTCTATAAACCTTACAAGCCCTTCTATTATAAACTTTTCAAATCTTCTTAGTATAAAACAATAAAATTCCCATCTTTTTTCTATTAACTCGTCTAAAACAAGAAAAATAGTCCACTGTTTCCCTGTGGACGACCCGTACTCACTCACGACTAGCTATTGAGACACCGTTATTGATTGCGGTATTTAGAACATACATAGACACATTTTTAACAACCAACCAAATGGTGTCGTTGCCGGGGAAACCGTCGTAATATTTTTCTTATTATTCGGGTTGATTTCTAATATAAAAAAACAGAAACATAAAAATAAAAATAGACTTAAAAAACCGCATTTTGTATTTTTAACGATTTTTGTGAGATTTTTGTGAGAAATCTGGAGCACTAAGAGCAAACCAACAGAAATTCAGAGACTATCAAATAAGAGCAAAGGAGTATTAGAGTGCTCTCAAAAAGTTTGGAGGGGAAATCTCATTAGAGGGCGGCGGAACCGCGGCCAAAAGGGGTGTTTGGCGGCCAAACCGCGACCATTTTGGGGAGTTAAGCCCCCAATTCTTTCTGGTATTATTCTATTGTTTTCCTCTCTCTTCTGAAGTTCCAATAAACTATTTTTACCTGCAGTATTCTTTACAAACAGTGCCGCTAAAAAAATTCTTTTTGCATATTTTAGATTTTGGTTTGTTTTGTATATTTAAAACAGACATTAAGGGGCAAGAAACCCAAATTCAAATTAGATGGGGATTTCATCACCCTTCTTAGGCCCCACAAATCACAAACAAACATATGCATCACCCTACATTAATAAAAAATATCTAGACCCAAGCTTCTGAGGACAATCGTGCTCAATTAGGACAAAAAAGGGTCGTGGGTAATTTATTACTTATCCGCATTTTTCTTGTGGTGTCTAAGGTAAGTTTGACTAAAGAAAGTGGTTTACTTGATTAGGCCCGCTATTTCGGTGATTCGTATAGCTGATATCTCCCATTTACCTGGCTGCAAGATTGATAAGGAGGTGATAGAAAATTTATTCTACGTCTTGTTCTTTGGAAGTCTAGGAGCGGTCTTGTGATGTGACCTAGGCGACCCTAGCTCTAGGGATTGTTTGTGCACATTTGTGATTGGTTGAGTCGAGTCCCTCTTTCAAAGCAAAACAATTTCAAAAATTCAAAAAAAATCTTTAAAAAAATTAAATTACCATTTCATCTTCTTTTCTTTTTATCTTAAATTCTTTTTACTCTCTTATGATGGGTAACTCAAACCGACCAACTCTTGGTGAGCTTTGCTACACACAACCAGATATTTCTTTATATCGTTATTGCTTTGGTAGAACTTCAGACCCCACCGTTTCTATAAAGGATATGATAGAACGCTCTATAAATAACAATTGGACACTTCACTCAAATTTCTGTCAACCGTATAAAAATTCAACACCTTTTTATGTTTATAATCCTTTTTAGGCTAGCAAGGCAACTTCTAAACTCATGTCCATTGCTGAGCATATTGCGAAGGCCCGTAGACAAACTTTCATACCTTTCACTGCTCCAAAAAACTTAGAACAACAATTACAATCATTTTCATATGAAAATATTGATACTTCTTTTGAAGCGAATATGACAACTTTTACACCCATGACCGTTGCTGAGCAAATTTCAAAAGCCAGTCGCCAATGATTTAACCAATCTCAATCTTCTTCATATCATAATATTGATTATAATCATGTTTATGAAAATTGGATACACCCTTCTAACTCTTATCAACGGTACAAAACTTTCACACCCTCTCATATTGATACTTCTTTTGAGGCTAATGTGGCAATTCGTAAATCCGTTTCTATTGCGGAACACATTGAACTCGCCCGTAGCCAACAATTAAACACATTCCAACCATACTCAACTGTTGCACCTTATCTAGACAGTGCTTCTGAACATCAATTAGGAAGTTACACGGTTCAAAGAGAATCCTTTATTGAAACTTCTTCACAAAGTATGTCTGGTCTTGAAATAGAGTTGGAATTGAGTAGTGAGAAAGAACTAGGGATCTCTCAAAGTCAAACGAGAACCAATTCTTTTGATCTCAACATTTTCCATCCTGAACTCCAACAGAATGTATTTGATGATCAACCGCTTAATAATCTAATTGATAAGGTGCCCGAGAATAACATGTTTGACTTTTATCATGAATGTGAAAGAGAGCCTTACACCATTCCAAATCAAACCGATCCTTATCCGACTATACTTGATATTTCAACCCTTCCAATTCCATCATGTGAACCAAGTGATCCATCGATTGAGGATAATATAGTTGATGAATTTTTAAAGAACTATTCGTATGATTTGACTGAAAGTGTTAGTGAGATCGGTGAAGAGAATATCTTTGATGATGAACTCGCTATGTTGGATAAGCTGGATTTCCCGACCCATCATGTCCCTTCCATTGTATGTGAACATCTTTCTGTGCATTTAACCGATTCTATTCTTACCACCAATCTATCCGATATGCAAAACAATATTCAACATTCATCTCCCATATTGTCACGACCCAAAATTGGTACGTGACAGCCCTTAAACTACGCAACGTCTACAGGCGTAACGCAATTTAAGTAAGCCGAAAACCCAGCAATCTAAATCATCAAAAGTAGTAAGAAATAATAGTATTTTTAAAACCTTTGAAATCTCAACCCAAATTCTTTAAAAGTCCAACTTTATTTTCTTTAAAATTTTGGCAGCACCTCCTTTGTAAAAACCAACCCCAAAAATGGGTACAACATAAATATAAGTAAAACATCCCCAAACGGGAGCAAAACACGCCCAAAGGAGGAAAACAACCACCACAACAGATATACGACGCCGTAGCGAAGAAATAAAAGACGATAAAAAGGAAACTGTATAAAAGACAACCAAGTCACAAAATACTATACAAAATCGTCCTCACATCAAATCTCTAAGTCATACAAGATAATGGTAGATGGAGAGTACATGGATACAACGAATATACAATAAAAAACTTTGGATAACCGCAAAACCCACCTAAGCAAAACTGCACACTGTGAGCTGAAGCGGTATCCGCTGTAAAAGATGATGTGATAGATGAATAGCCTGCCTCGACTACTCTGGGGAACAACCTGCAAAACAAACTATGGCACAACGGGGGTGAGTTGCCAACTCGTGAATAGTAAATAACATATGCAGGTAATCGTAAGTATGCACGTACAGCGCGAATCTAATATATGCAACTAATAGCAATAAAAGTCATATGTGTGCAATAGTCATGAAAGGTATACTAGTAGGTATCACTAATACATGAAGCAATAATAATATAACAATGTATATATGCAACAGTCATGAAAGGTACTCTAACAGGTACAACTAATACATGAAATAAATGCATATAAAATAAGAGTATGTAAATGCAACAGTCATGAAAGGTACACTAACAGGTACAACTAATACATGAACCAGAGCATAAAAAATAAATGTAGAGTATGAGATGAAACATGACATTTCAACGGAATCCTGACATCGTGGTAGGATCAAAATCCATCAAGACAATCTAAATCCCAATTCCTTAAATCAGCCCCCAAATTGGCTCTCATATCATATAAGTCTCACAAATCCTGAATGTACAATATCGAATAAATCTCATATATCCTGAATGTACAAAATCAGCAATCTCATATATATATCATGTATCCAATCTCAAATGAATCTCGTATATCCCAAATCCAATATCAAGTAAATCTCTAATATCCTAAGTAAGTATATTTGCATGAATAATTATGATAATGTATGTGAATTGATATGTATACATATATATTAGCGTCCCATTCAACTAATATATATATATATATATGCATATATAACAGCGTCTCATTCCACTGTCATATATACTTAGGAGTAAAATATCATGAAAACCAAGTGTCAAGCATCGACACAAAATAGTGATCTATCAGGTGCTGTCACCACGACTGGCCCCTGATAGGTACGTAGCATACGCTATTCGAAAAACCCGAGTTTCCAGCTTCGACCTTCGTCTTTCGACGTATCCATACGTACATGACTCCCGTCGGTATCCCCACGATAACCGCCGAGTCATTGGTAATGTCACCGGTAGGTATGGTTCCCCCACTAACTCATCTCCTCACTGAGAATCTTGCCCCGGGGTACCTCCGGCCTCCACCATGTACCTGCACACGGACCCCTCCTTTCCTCGCGCGGGGTATATATTTCAGAACCGAAAACTCATGGTGGGTGCTGAAATATCATATCAAAGGAAACCGGCTTTTTCAAATAATGCATAATTTTATGAAACTACCACAGTCCCCAAATCCAGAAAATATCATGAAAAATCCATATCTCAATGCGAAAATCCATGAATATAATATATGCAACAGAAAACTGTAATGTGAGCATATAAAGGAAAAGCCGCTATTTAACTGCAACAAGTTAAAATATAAATCATGCGGTTCCTAATTCTCCAAGTCTATATAACATCAAAAATAAAGGTAAACATGTAGCTATAACCAGATATATACGTAAACATAAAGGTATAGCAAGATATAAATATCTACCTATCAGTAATGATGTAATATACTCTTCAGGTATAAGTGAAGTATATATGCAAGGTATACATGTAGCTATGTCAAGGCATATGTGTAAGCATATGGGTATACAGGTATTCTATATGCCATATGCGTAAAGAAATATGAATCAATGTCTCAATATCCCTAACCAAACAATATCATATCTATATGTGGGTTGTGCGTGTCATGGCAATTATTGACGGTGTGTGTGGCATACAATCAGTGCTCATGCAACAAAAGCCGTCAATAATAGTGCAGTGTCCTAAGGATGCTAGTCCAAGCACAACAATTAACTGAGCTGTAGGGTGTATGCGCAACTCTATAAATGAAATAGAATATGCGACAATATTAATATCTCTGGCCCAGACGCATAACGCCATGCGGGCGATTCCCCTGTAGATGTTAAATCTACTCACCAACGCTCCTGGCTAAGTGAAGCCTACCACCTGTTTTCCCTTCGTCGCAGCGCCCGAAGTCCCCGCCTGCGAACCTAAAACAATAAAACAACAAAGCAAGTATATATTAGCAATAGACCCAAAACACGTACAAACTACATTTGACCGACGCAACAACACAAAACATACTCTCAAGTGTTCGTATTATGGCTAACGTGCGTAGCGACACGACGAAACCAACCCAAGTGCAAAATCATACAAAGTGCACGATCCGTGTCGTATAACGTATCGCGCTTAAACGAAACACAAGAAACTACCTAGGTGATCCCAGATTTTGCATACTGAGAAAACTCAACAACCAAATAAGACCAAATACACCAAAACCACTGCAGACACCTACCCAGAAAAACCCAAACCCTAACTCCAACCTCTAGCCGAGGTCGCCGGATTTCGCCATGGTGTCGCCGGCCATGGTCCGAGCAGGGTGTCTCATGCTTGAGGTGAAGGCTCAGGGTCTCAGGTACAACAAAACTATATTTTTTTGTTTTCTAGTAAAATTTCCGGGTCACAGCAGATCACAGATACCATATATTGACACTAAAAATACAATATTTGCACATAAACTTAGCTTTAAACATTCTAAACTAAAACTAAAAGTCTAAACAACACAATAACTACATAAACAACAGAAAGAGATCATTACCTAACCAAAAGAACTCAAAAATCCAAGCTTTGCAAACTCCAATGCATCCAAGAGGCAAAAGTTGTTCAAAGAAGTGATTTTTGTGAGTTTTGTGAAGGATTTGATATGGTTTTGTGATGGAAAATGAGAGTGTTCAGTTTGGAAAGAGAGAGATGAAGAAAATGAGAAGGGAAATAAGTGTGAGAGAGTGAGAGAGAGTGTATGAAGAAATGAGAGAGAGAGGCGTGAGGTTAAGGGTGAGGGTGAGTGTAACCACTTGCATTAATGCACCATCAATGCATTCACACACACCTCATCATGCCACCTCCTCACTCCAAAAGAAATATCTTCTCACACAAAAGATCTAGGGAAAGGATTAAGGATTAAGGTTAAGGCAAAGGATTAGATAAATGGTTAAGTGTCATGGTTGCTAACCTAGATTAGCACAAACAAACCCTCACATTAACGTGCACACGTGCGTGCATGTCCATAACAAATAATAATAAATTATTAATTAAATGTTATAAAATGTGAGGAACCCAAATTGGTAAACTTTTTACAGTAAACCCGCATTACCATCTAAACTAACACTAACCGAAATCGAAGGCGTTACAATCTCCCCTTATAAAAATCTGTCCCCGAATTTAAAATTCTCACTAAGCGTACCTTCAAAGAGAAGATTACAAAACTCTCATATCTCTCTCCCAGCCTCCCAAGTGATCACCTCACTATACGGCTACGTCCAAGAAAACTCTCCACAGATGGCAAGACCCTTAACGGAAGTTCCTCCACCTGCCGAGCCACTAACACAATTAGCTGCCGGTGAACGAAAAATCGCGTCCAAGCTAAATGGTCTGATGTTGAATCATGTGAGAAAGGTCATGAAGGTAATTGCAAAGTATCGACACAAGGAATACGGGGTGAATACTCAATAATATGGGCGGAAGTGCCAAATTATAGACAACGAAACTAACTCGCTTTTAGGATCTCAAAAGACCTACAATCCTGGGATAAACTTCCCAAAACTCAGCACGTCATTCATCAGAAAATCCGTAGGAATACATGATCCCCCACTGCGAACTCGAGTCTGTGACCACCACAGTCGGTATAAGACCTCTGTCTGCACTGGGCTGTCATCATCCTGACCTGAACCAACTGGATTATTTCCGAAGTCTCTAGACTAGCTGGGGTCCAAAAATCCAACTTACACAGAGTCAGAAAAACAGAATGGCGATTGACACGACCTAACAAAACAAACCTAAAGGTTGCCAATTGGAATGTCTCCTGATAACTGCTATCGAATGAGAATCCTAACAATGGAAAGTGACGATCCCAACTGCCGACAACAATTAGTACGTACGCACAAGCATATCCTCCAGAGTCGGTATAGCCCGCTCTCACAAAACCATCATCCTGCGGATGGAAAAACGGAGCTAAGGCTCAACCAGTACCCAAGGCTTCCTGAAGCTCCTGCCTAAGATAGCAAGCGAACAGGGTGCCTTCATTGAATATGACCCATGAAGGAACTCCGTGCAACGCACAAACTTAACAAAGAACAACTGAGCAAACTGAGCATAACCGGACAACAAACACCCGAATGGAGTCACATCCTGACTAAACTTGGGTAGACGCCACAACGAATATTCATGGAGATCTGCTCCCACTCCCACTCTGGAATGGTTAAAGGTTGCAACTCTCCAGCCGGTCTCAGATGCTCAACCAAAACTCACAACAAGACAGACACCTTGAAACGAAATCCGAAACTTCACTCTTCATCCCTGTCCACCTGTAACTATTTCACAAGTCACACTACAAATTAGTGGAACTTGAATGAACACCGAAAGCTGACTGATGTGCCTGCTTTAGGATTTCGCGTCTCTGCCTATCAGCAACAGGTACACACAAATGCGTCCCTAAACGTAGCACATCTGGTCACAAATCAAGGACTCTGAATCATTACCCAGCCGAGTATGCTCAAGAATCTCTGACGAACGAGCATCGGCGGGCAGTGCCTCGCGAAAGCGATTAAGGAAAAGTGGTCGGGCACGGACATGAGCAAGTTGTCCCCTCAGTAGAGGCGAACTTAAGCTGTACTCAACGATCGCACAAGAATTGTAAATCTGCAAAAGACTATCTCAACAATCAAAACCTGCTGCAGGAAGATGTACATTAAGCTCTGGTGGTCCGTGAAAATCTGATACGACTCTCCGAACAAGTAGTGTCTCCAAATCTCCAACGCACGACCACCGCGGCTATCTCCAGATCATGAGTGGGATATCCTGCTCGTACTTCCTCCAAATGTCGGGAAGCAAAAGTGATAACTCGAATGTGCCACCTCAGTACACAATCGATCCCCACTCGCGAAACATCACAGTTAAACAACAAAGTCGCCCGAACCAGCAAGCAAAGAAAGAACTGGTGCAGTTGTTAACCGAGTCTTCAACTGCCGAAAACTCCGCACGCATGCCTCAGTCCAAAGAAAAGGAACCTTCTTTCTGGTCAGTTCGGCCAACGGTGCAGCGATACATTAGTAATACTGCACGAAACGGCAGTAAAAACCTGCTAAGCCTAAAATCTGCGGACCTCCGTCCTGCACACAAGTCTAGGCCTAAGCTGTACGGCCTCGATCTTCCTCGGAACCATACGAAAACCGTCTCCCGTAACTACAAGACCTAGGAGTCAACACAATCAAGCCTGAAGGAACACTCCGAGAACCTAGCAAACAGCTGGCACTCTCCTAATGTCTGCAAAACAAATCCTCAAGTGCTACTCCTGTCCCTCACGACACATTAGAATAGACCAGAATGTCATCAATGACACGACAATAAACTGGTCGAGGAACGGCCTTAAGAAATCTGGTTTATCATATCTACGAGTGTTGCTAGGGCATTGGTGAGTCCAATGACACCACCAAAACACACAAACCCCGTAGCACGCACAAGGCAGTCTTCGGAATGTCATCACTCCGAACCCGCAACAATGATGACCTGATCCCAAACAAACTTAGAAAAAGTCTCGCACTCGCAAGTTGATCGAAGAAATCGTCAATGTCAGGTAAAGAATACCTAGCCGCACCGTAAGCTGGTTCAATTAACGATCAATCAATACACAACCTCAACTGCCATCCTTCTCCTTGACGAAACAGAAATAGGAGCTCCCCAATGCGAAACACTCAGATGCACAAGCCCCCAAACAAACAACTCTGCAGCTGATCCTTAAGCTCCCTAAGCTCCGTCGGCCCATCTGAAACAACGTCGGAAAACTCTCGCACGATAGGAACCCGATCCAACAAACCCACTGTGGCTCCGGTATCACGAATGAACACCAAGAATCCTCAACATCCTCTCCTTAAAGCCGACTAGTGAAAAAAAGGCTGAATTCAAGTTGTGAGAGGCAGCACCACTGTCCCCCTGCACAACAAGAACTGACTCGCCGGGAAAACAAAACCTGACTGTTTTCTCGCGGCAGTCCATAGATGCCTAGCATGTAGCTAACCAGTCCGTGCCCAGGAGAACATCAAATCCAACATCTCTAGAAGGACCACAACGACGGACGAATCTCGATCTACTATCCGATTGGCACACGACTGAAATACGTGTCGCGCAACAAAAGAATCGCTGACAGAAGTTAACACAACGAACGGCTGATCTAGCTAACACGACTCTCGTCCCAACCACGGCACAAAGTGTGTAAAACAAACAAGTACATCAAAAGAATCATACGAATTAAGAATACCTGAAAACTCTGTATTGGATGCCCGCGCGTCCCGATGAGTAGAAGCAAACTCTGGTGTCTGCCTCCTACCCGCAACTGGCTGAAATCCTCCTCTGCTAACCTGACCTCTCTGAGCGAACCTTCCACGTCCACGACCTCTCTGAATATGACCCTGACGCAGTGCTAAGAAACAATTCCTGATAAGGTGATGAGGGCTTCCGCACGAGAAACATCCACGCGATGACTGCTGACCCTCCTGGAGATGAGAGCTGAATGACTGTCCTCGTCCTAAGCCTCCGCTACTCCCGCGACGGTCACGAAATCTGTCTCGACGACTAGGCCTCTGTCTCTGGGCTGGTATACCGGTACGGGTCCTCCACTATTCCGGAACTCCTAAAGTCTCTGGAAGATGCGCCTCGTCAACTGGGGCTGCATCCACTGGTACTATATAGGTGACGGAATGCTGTGTGCTGATCGTAAGGAACAACTGGGTAACAGTGGTGACAACCTCCTGTCGCTGAACTCGAACAGCCTCAACCAATGAACTCATCGTCTGGCGCATGTCCTGCATCTCTGCCACAAGCCTAGTGATACTATCTGTCGAAGGCGGATCCGTCTGCTCCTGTGCAACGAGGGCGCCATCCGGTCAGTCCTCGTCCCACCCGAGTCAATCTTGACCTCGGCCCTCGCTGCATCACTCTGAATCCCCATGGTCATCGGCGGCAAAGGCTATAAATAGAAATAGGATTCGATAAGAACACGGTAATCGAATCACAAGGATATAACATTAAGGAAGGAATTTCAAGCAATTTGTACTTAGGTCACATTAGGCGGAGTACCGCATCGTGAGTATGCCACGGACATACACACACTGCGTTACTCTGTTTTAAGCTACCTACTCCATCATACCAAGGTCATCCTATACTCCGAAAGGTAAAACCTAGCGCTCTGATACCAATTTTGTCACGACCCAAAATTGGCACGTGACGGCCCTTAAACTACACAACGTCTACAGGCGTAACGCAATTTAAGTAAGCCGAAAACCAGCAATCTAAACCATCAAAACTAATAAGAAATAATAGTATTTTTAAAACCTTTGAAATCTCAACCCAAATTCTTTAAAAGTCCAATTTTATTTCCTTTAAAATTTTGGCAGCACCTCCTTTGTAAAAACCAATCCTAAAAATGGGTACAACATAAATATAAGTAAAGCATCCCCAAACGGGAGCAAAACAAGCCCAAAGGCGGAAAACAACCACCACAACAGATATACGACGCCGTAGCGAAGAAATAAAAGACGATAAAAAGGAAACTGTATAAAAGACAACCAAGTCACAAAATACTATACAAAATCGTCCTCACATCAAGTCTCTAAGTCATACAAGATAATGGTAGATGGAGAGTACATGGATACAACGAATATACAATAAACAACTTTGGATAACCGCAAAACCCACCTAAGCAAAACTGCACACTGTGAGCTGAAGCGGTATCCGCTGCAAAAGATGATGTGATTGATGAATAGCCTACCTCGATTACTCTGGGGAACAACCTTCAAAACAAACTGTGGCACAACGGGGTGAGTTGCCAACTCGTGAATAGTAAATAACATATGCAGGTAATCGCAAGTATGCACGTACAGCGCAAATCTAATATATGCAACTAATAGCAATAAAAGTCATATGTGTGCAATAGTCATGAAAGGTATACTAGCAGGTATCACTAATACATGAAGCAATAATAATATAACAATGTATATATGCAACAGTCATGAAAGGTACTCTAACATGTACAACTAATACATGAAACAAATGCATATAAAATAAGAGTATGTAAATGCAACAGTCATGAAAGGTACACTAACAGGTACAACTAATACATGAAGCAGTGCATAAACAATAAATATAGAGTATGAGATGAAACATGTCATTTCCACGGAATCCTGATATCGTGGTAGGACCAAAATCCATCAAGACAATCTAAATCTCAATTCCTCAAATCAGCCCCCAAATTGGCTCTCATATCATATAAGTCTCACAAATCCTGAATGTACAATATCGAATAAATCTCATATATCCTGAATGTACAAAATCAGCAATCTCATATATATATATATATATATATATATATATATATATATATATATATATATATATAATATATATATATATATCCTGTATCCAATCTCAAATGAATCTCCTATATCCCAAATCCAATATCAACTAAATCTCTAATATCCTAAGTAAGTATATTTGCATGAATAATTATGATAATGTATATGAATTGATATGTATACATATATATTAGCGTCCCATTCCACTAATATATATATATATATATATATGCATATTTAACAGCGTCTCATTCCACTGTTATATATACTTAGGAGTAAAATATCATGAAAACCAAGTGTCAAGTATCGACACAAAATAGTGATCTATCAGGTGTTGTCACCACGACTGGCCCATGATAGGTACGTAGCATATGCTATTTCGAAAACCCGAGTGCCCAGCTTCGACCATCGTCTTTCGACGTATCCATACGTACATGACTCCCGTTGGTATCCCCACGATAACCGCCGAGTCATTGGTAATGTTACCGGTAGGTATGGTTCCCCCACTAACTCATCTCCTCACTGAGATTCTTGCCCCGGGGTATCTCCGGCCCCCACCATGTACCCGCACACGGACCCCTCCTTTCCTCGCGTGGGGTATATATTTCAGAACCGATAAAACTCATGGTGGGTGCTGAAATATCATATCAAGGGAAACCGGATTTTTCAAATAATTCATAATTTCATGAAACTACCACGGTCCCCAAATTCAGAAAATATCATGAAAAATCCATATCTCAATATGAAAATCCATGAATATAGTATATGCTAATGTGAGCATATAAAGGAAAAGCCGCTATTTAACTGCAGCAAGTTAAAATATAAATCATGCGGTTCCTAATTCTCCAAGTCTATATAACATCAAAAATAAAGGTAAACATGTAGCTATAACCAGATATATACGTAAACATAAAGGTATAGCAAGATATAAATATCTACCTATCAGTAATGATGTAATATACCCTCCAGGTATAAGTGAAGTATGTATGTAAGGTATACATATAGCTATATCAAGGCATATGTGTAAGCATGTGGGTAAACAGGTATGCTATATGCCATATGCGTAAAGAAATATGAATCGATGTCTCAATATCCCTAACCAAACAATATCATATCTATATGTGGGTTGTGCGTGTCATGGGAATTATTGACGGTGTGTGTGGCATACAATCAGTGCTCGTGCAACATAAGCCGTCAATAATAGTGCAGTGTCCTAAGGATACTAGTCCAAGCACAACAATTAACTAAGCAGTAGGGTGTATGCGCAACTCTATAAATGAAATAGAATATGCGACAATATTAACATCTCTAGCCCAGACGCATAACGCCATGCGGGCGATTCCCCTATAGATGTTAAATCTACTCACCAACGCTCCTGGCTAAGTGAAGCCTACCACCTGTTTTCCCTTCATCGCAGGGACCGAAGTCCCCGCCTGCGAACCTAAAACAATAAAACAACAAAGCAAGTATATATTAGAAATAGACCCAAAACACGTACCAACTACATTTGACCGACGCAACAACACAAAACATACTCTCAAGTGTTCGTATTGTGGCTAACGTGCGTAGCGACACGACGAAACCAACCCATGAGAAAAATCACACAAAGTGCACGATCTGTGTCGTATAACGTATCGCGCTTAAACGAAACACAAGAAAATACCTAGGTGATTCCAGATTTTGCATACTGAGAAAACTCAACAACCAAACAAGACCAAATACACCAAAACCACTGCAGACACCTACCCAGAAAAACCCAAACCCCAACTCCAACCCCTAGCCGAGGTCGCCGGATTTCGCCATAGTGTCGCCGGCCATGATCCGAGCAGGGTGTCTCGTACTTGAGGTGAAGGCTCAGGGTCTCAGGTACAACACAACTATATTGTTTGGTTTTCTAGTAAAATTTCCGGGTCACAGCAGATCACAGATGCCATATATTGACACTAAAAATACGATATTTGCACATAAATTTAACTTTAAACATTCTAAATTAAAACTAAAAGTCTAAACAACACAATAACTACATAAATAATAGAAAGAGATCATTACCTAACCAAAAGAACTCAAAAATCCAAGCTTTGCAAGCTCCAAGGCATCCAAGAGGCAAAAGATGTTCAAAGAAGTGATTTTTGTGAGTTTTGTGAAGGATTTGATATGGTTTTGTGATGGAAAATGAGAGTGTTCAGTTTGGAAAGAGAGAGATGAAGAAAATGAGAAAGGAAATAAGTGAGAGAGAGTGTATGAAGAAATGAGAGAGAGAGGTAAGGTTAAGTGTGAGGGTGAGTGTAACCACTTGTATTAATGCACCATCAATGCATTCACACACACCTCATCATACCACCTCCTCACTCCAAAAAAAATATCTTCTCACACAAAAGATCTAGGGAAAGGATTAAGGATTCGGGTTAAGTCAAAGGATTAGATAAATGGTTAAGTGTCATGGTTGCTAACCTAGATTAGCACAAACAAACCCTCACATTAACGTGCACACGTGCGTGCATGTCCATAACAAATAATAATAAATTATTAATTAAATGTTATAAAATGTGAGGAACCCAAATTGGTAAACTTTTTTCA
This sequence comes from Agapanthus africanus, assembly GCA_030015575.1. NCBI lineage: Eukaryota > Viridiplantae > Streptophyta > Magnoliopsida > Asparagales > Amaryllidaceae > Agapanthus > Agapanthus africanus. Next base: position 54,025,121 of record CM057348.1, read on the forward strand.
GTAAACCCGCATTACCGTCTAAACTAACACTAACCGAAATCTAAGGCGTTACACATATCTGGTTCAACAATGCTCGACACCCTAGTTTGTTTACCCATTTCATTAAAAACTTTCTATGGTTCTTCTCATCCCTTTTCAATTCCACTAAGCTTTGATAAACCACACTCCGATATTTCGAATTCTATGATTCTTGAAAGACCGTTTGATTTAGACTCTTTTGAGAATAAGGTAGATGAGATTTTCGAGTCTCCTACCTTCATAATTTCCGACACATCAAGTGTTTTGAATTCTGGTGCACAATACATTGATCTTGAAACTTTCAGCTTTCCTAGTGAATCTGCCTATTCCACTTATTCTTTTCTTTCCAATGAGATTCTCATTCGGAACATCGATGAAAGTTTCTAAAGTATCACCGAAGAACTCGCGTTCCTTGAAGATTTGGATGCTATGACGAATCAACCTCCACCGGAAATTTATGCGCCTCCTTTTGAGGCCGAAGAAGTTGAACCACCAGCCCTTCTTCTTATCACATACGAGAATGCGACTATTCCACCCATTCCTTATCTTTCAAATTCTCGTTTTCATTCACATTCACTTTTTCGTCTCCACCAACCGAGACGTAAAACCTTTCGGTTATACCTCTTCTCATCTCCCAACTTCATCTCTTATCGTTACTCTCATTTCTATTTTTTCTACTCGAGACATGATACAATCTCCATTTTTATACAGTCTCGAATTTTCTTCACGTCTATCCGTTACACTATGCTTCACCAACCATGGTGTTACCTTGATAAAATATTTAAATGGTTGGATTTAACTTTTGTTCTTTATAAAGTTTTGTGTAGACCGATAAAATCCCCCCCCCCCCTCCTCTTATATTGAATTTCAATGCTCAGTAATGCAAATTGGGGAGAAAGAAGAAAAATATTTTTAAATGGATCTTGAAAGAAAAGAAATTTTTGCACGATTGTGAGCCAAGAATAAGTTTGGGGGAGGATTTTACAGTCATTCACTCTTCACCCCTTCTTTATACCATTTTATTGAACCATTCCTCCTAGTCTTCAGGTTTTGAGTTTACAGGACAATATCAGTGAGAACGCTGCTGCAAATAAATTTGGGGGTGTATGGATGGTTTGTATGTATCCACGTATCATATGCAAATTTTGCATTGCATAAAAAAATTGAAAATAAAAGTTAGAAAGTGAAAAAATATATATTAAATGAAGAGATTTAAGAAATGCAAGAAAATTAGATATTATTAAAACAAAACTAGTAATACGTAGTCATGAGCTGTTGTCCCAGGGATTAGTAAGATAAAGAAATCACTATTCTGTGGAAAGAAATAAGTTTGAAAAATAGTCCATATTCTTGAGTCCAAACTTCTGAATGTTGATACTCTATTATACGCACTTACACATATCTTGAAACTTGGGATAGTAGAGAATACCTTGAAATACTCTTGTCTAAAAGCCTTAGTATGGAATATATATATATATATATATATATATATATATATATATATATATATATCAACAAAATATAAATGGTGCAGAAAAATGAACACTGGTTTTGTAATTACTTAAGAAAGCATAAAATAATATAGCGAGGGTACCTTATCACCTAGTGCCTTAGACCAACAGGTTTGGAAGTCACTGCTAAATCTTAAGTGTTGCAAGACTAGGATATTGCTAATTATGTTTTAATAAGCGAGAACATTCGGTAATTGGTTGGTTAGTACCTCAAGAACTATTAACGATCGCATGAAAAATGTGTGAGCAAATTCATCTAAAACATCACCAATTAAAAAGTACCACGAAATATGGACAAAGGGTATAATAGCTTGAAGTGAATTCTCCAAGTGTAAGGATGTTTTTACACACATGTTGGGGTATATAATCGATATTTGGAGGAGAGGTAAGGAGGAAGACTAAAGATGAAGTTTTATTGAGGGATTATATGATTTCTGACATCTTTTCACCATTAAGAAAGGGCTCATGACAACTAAAAAGCTAGTGTGGTTTGAAACACTTATTTTCAAGTTTTTTTCCTCTTATATGTTCCTTATCTTTGCATATAATTTTCATTTTCTTTCTTTTATTTTGGAATTTTGTGGGTATAATCCGCTGAAAACTCTCAGGAGACAACACCCCTTCTACTAGGGACACCTAGAGGTTTAACGACTTATTGCACGAGCTAAGTGCAATTGTGTTGCCTACGAAAGTGTGCAAGGTTTTTCTTTTTTCTTTTGAAAATAAAATAGTTTGTTCGGAACGATCAAAAATAAGTTTGGGGGTATTTGATCAGTCAAATTTATTGCACATTTGTATGGACATTTTTCCTATTATTATTAATTACTAAAACGTGTTAATTGTAAATAAAGAACATATGTGGGTTTAATTGTAAAAATATTATTGTCATATATTTCTTAATTTATAATTAATATAATTAGGGAATATATGGATATCATATTTAAATAAAATATCCATGAGATTATTTATTATTAAAATATGCATATCATATCGAATAATCTTAACCAATATAATTAAGATATCATATCATTTAATTGGTTGGAATATTATCTCAAATAAAAAAAATGCTACTAATAATTTGATTTGAGATATTGTGCAGGTATTAAAATTAAACAGTTCAGGTCTGAAATATAAGTAAGAGATCCACATCAAGTCGAATCACCAAACCAAATCTGCCGAATGATATGAGCAAATTGAAGAATCTCGCAACGGCAGAGACTAAGAAACATATTTTCAGAATATTTTTATCAGAAGAATCTCCAAATATCGAGAGAAGAAGGCACGAAGAATCTGGAAACTCAAACCCACTAAAGGGCGGCGGATCCGCGGCCAATAGGGACATGGGCCAACTAAACCGTGTCGTTTGATGGCCGTAGGATGTGAAAATCAGGGACTTGATCGTCTTTGTACACACTTCAATATGGCGTCTAGGGTTTCAAGTTCCAGAGCCTATAAAAGGACCGAGAGCTATCTATTAATCATTCATCTATCGATCCATCGAAGAATCGATCGACTGATCTACCGATCAAGAAATCTAAAGAAAACTAGGGTTTTGTAATTTGGTTTTTCAGCGAACAACTTTTGTAATTCAATAGTTATTCAATAAAAGATAGTTCTTTCTTTTAATTGTGTCACATTTACTTTCCGCATTTTCTTTCTGCAATTACTTTCTGCATTTACTTTTCTGCATTTTCAATTTTAATTTTTAACTTATGGGTTCCATTTTCTTCAATCTTTCTTTAAATCCGTTTATCTTATTGAGCGAGTAAATTCTCGCTTGCTAGGATTTGTAAGATAGGATAGAATAATGGATGAACAATATCTCTTTAATTGTTTGTAAAGTTTTATTTTTTATAAACTTTAGTAAAATGAATATTAACCCTCTTATCGGGCGTACTACCAATTCATGATAGTCACGACCACGATTTGAGATTCGTTGATAATCATTTTTTTAAGGGCTTGAGATAAATAGGGATCTATGGAAGAACAAGGGTCAGTAGAGAGAAACCTAATTCCCTCCAAGAACTCTAATCTACATTTATCGCTATTTCTCTAGTATTAAATAATTAAAAGATAAAAAGAATTATTCTTAAAACTCTATCCATTAACTACTAAATCCTATAAACCCTATAAGCCCTTCTATTTTAAACTTTTCAAATCTTTTTAGCATAAGACGATAAAAATCTCATCTTTTTCTATTAACTCGTCTAAAACAAGAAAAATAGTTCACCGTTTCCCTGTGGACGACTCGTACTCATTAGTGGCTAGTTATTGCGACACCGTTATTGATTGCGGTATTTAGAATACACATAGACACACTTTTAACAACCAATCAGTTGATTTTGACTTTGACTTGGTCAACTGGGGTGTAATTTTTGACCCCGACAGTTTTATACCATATATAAAATCACATACACTAATTTAAATGGAACCATTCAATTGGTATGCTGCTGTTTCCAGTGCATATCCCTAAATGAAAAAGACCACTCAGCATTATTCATCAAGAAGCGAACTCTCGGATGAGTAATCTGAGAGAGAATTAAATTCTCAATAACGGAATACCTAGCATAAGTATCCACATTTTCGAATATTTCAAAGAATCTTGGTACTTCCGATAGTTAGTTCTCTACTTTATTCTTATATCTTACGAACTTCTCAATATATTTAGATTTTGTATTTCAACAAGAATACTTTTCTAAAACCAGAGAACTCATAGAAAAACGGAACGAAGTATGAGTACCATCCCCTAGTCTATATGGACACCAGAAAATATACTTCAGTATGTATAAGTCCTATGAGTTCACTAACTCATACTCTGTGTGTTGTAAATTGAAAACTGTATTTTGGTTAAGAATGTATATTCTGTTATTCAATACACATTACTCAATCATCAAATGATAAAGGCAAATGTTTAAAACATGTTTTTCAAAATTTATATCATGCTTTATCAAATAAAAAGACGGATATATGAGTTTTAAAATTGGTGCATTATAATGGTTATTCAAAACCACAAGTTTGCTGATGGGCAAAACCAGATGATTTCCCTAATAGCAACAATTGCTCCGATTTCCGACATTGAGAATTAAATCACCTTTCCCAATACTCTACTCCTTCTCAGTATCTGTAACAACTTACAAATGTAGGATATTAATCCAGTATCTATATACCCAGGAGTCGGAGTTAATTGGAAAACAGTTTTTTATTACAATCATATAGAAAACATGAAACATGAAAATGTATCAAGGGTGGTCGGGTATTCCTAGTAACGCCTATTTCAATGCCCAAGGTCATAATAGTAGTTGAATTGTCTTTTCCGCTCATTTCGACCCCTTTTTGATGTCCCTCTATCTTACCTTCTGTATACCGGACTTATGCCAGTTGATTTTTTTCTTACCCTTCCTTTCAGATCTTGTATCGGGATTGGAAGAAGACTATTCAACAAGCATAACTGGTATATTTTTCTTATTTAAAGAGCTCTTAAATTTGAGATAAGGTAGAGAGGATAGATAAATGAATTGTATCATATATAATTCACTTTCTCCAGAACTGGCAACCATACTCGACTGAAACACTTTCTCCGAGTTCGTATGTAACTATACGAGATGGCCTTCCATACAATATGGATCTCTGTATCGGATACAGAGTGTTCTGGAGGAAGCAGAAGGGGAAGTGAGAGAGGTAAGGACATATGCGAGTATGTCGTAAAATCGGGCAACATGATATTCCAAAATCGTTGATTGTAAAAAGTCCGGTTAACTTGGTTTACAAGTTTAGTTTTAGGTCAGTCATAGGTCGCTGCCAAAGAGAAAGAGAAAAGAAACACTTAGCGTGCACTCTATCCTAAATTAGATTGGTTAATTAATTTATCTAATCTGGTCTCCTACTGTTTTATCAAATTCTCCTTCAAATCCTAAAAGGATAACAAGCCGGGAACATATCCCGAGAGAAAGTATTACTCACAGTAGGAATCGGAACCCAAACTATCATGGCGTGGTAACCTTAACGAATGCCAACAAGTCACCCCGCTCCATAGAAGGTATGCAATCACATTGCAAGTTTGAACACTTGAAACTCCCGATATCGATTTTTACCCTTATCGGATTAGGACCTTGACGCTTGCCAACAAGCCTCTAGTCAAGTTATACCCATCATTTCTTGGTCAACTCGAATCCACCCGCACAAGATCTTGACGCTTGCCAACAAAGCCGTGCGACTGTTCCGGCTAATCGCATCACATGCAAACATGAAGCACCACTTAGCTGCCGTATACTACGCCTTGGCGCATGCTAACAAACGCGGCTTAAATACTAAGTACACTACTTCCTGAAATGACAGAGGGCTATGGTTGGTTTTGAAGAAAACCTTTAATGTAATGAACTTGATATCATTGAAGGAACCGAGTGGTTTTGCAAATTTATAGTAATATAAATTTTTGCTTAAGAGCAAACTCTCAGTGAAGAGATCAAAGCTCTTCCCTTATTGAATGAGGAGTAAGATATTCTTAACTGAATATCACTGTGCAAAGCAAAAAAATACGGCTATAATTTTCTTTTGTAAAAAGTTGGTTCCATCAACGTATTCTAGGCTTGTTTTCTTCGAATTAATCCAAATTAATGTGATCCCATCAATTAGATGATCTCATATTATCAAGCATCTCCTCACACATTACAGATAAAGTATAATATGAAAAGAAAAATAGAATGCACATATACGCCATCCGCATTCGCCACAGGACCCCAGGTCTTCACCGTAATGTTACTTAACTTACAGCAGGACTGAGGCATGACTAGTGCGGATGCAAAACGTATATAGAATATATATATATATATATATATATATATATATATCATCGCAGGCAGATAATCAACAACACAGGCATGCGGTAAATATCATCACAGACAGGTAAACACATTACAGGCATGCAATGAACATCACAGAATATGGAATAGTTGGAGTACCTAGAAATCCCGCGTTTCGTTTGAGCCACAAGCGAAACATGAGATTCCCCGGTCGCGTGAATAACCCGTGCGAAGCCAAAAGCAGACTCCTATGAGTGTGGTAAGCCACCCGCCAACCCAAGAAACGAGGCAACTCTTCATCATCATCATGAGGGAGCCACCCAGCACTTTCTTGAATCTGATGACTTGAGCAATCCTCCGCGGGTCAAACCTATACCTCCTACAAGCGAAACAAGCAACCCGCCAACCCTAAAATCAAGTGAGCCGGTCTCAACGCTTTGAGATGGTCACCCACTGCAATATAAGATCCGGTTGTCGTGCACTTCTTCGTGGGGTAATCCTAAACATGTATTATTAAAAGGGCAGCTACGACCGCAACCTGGTCACGCCCCGACAAAAAATAATACAATAAGCGGAGACTATGGCCACATGTGAACCGCTACGTTCCGAATAAAATAATATACAAGTAGCGGAAACGGTGGCCACAAACTGGAGTTCGTCCCGAACAAATGAATATACAATTTGGCTTCAAGAAATGAAATGAAACACATCACAATTTCGCACAGGGTTATTCATTTCGTGACAATCCAACACATTCAAAACAAGTATCACAATATATATGTGCAACCCCGTCGAATCGATCGCATCAAATCGACGACGTTAAGCACTGCGTATCACATACGCCGACGAGTTATATCTATTAAACATTTTAATCTATTCAAATCATCGCAAATGGCCAATGAATCCCAAAAATATCGAAACCGAAACGTTTGTTTTCAACACTTGAAAAACAATATTCATCTCGACACAAAAATCATCACTTATTAGCGCCGAAACGAGCCTAAATTTTTTGTGAAGCCCCGGGGAAAAATTAGATCGACATTTCGAAGGCTGGGGGGGGCCATGGCCTGAATCCACCAAAAAGTAGGCTCGGGTCATGGCTGACCTGAGAGCACCAATTTGTGCTCCCGGGTGAGGGTGGCCCCTCCCTAACCTCCGTAACACCTCTAACTTCATATTGAACCCTTCAATTAACCCCGGGAACAACAAAAAACACTAAAAAGAAATGGTTTTTGAAACACACAAAATACAACTTTTAATGTGCATCGTAGAATAGATTTAGGGTTTCATTTCGTCACGAAAACACGGTGTAGTCATTGGACCGGTTTTGATACCACTGTAAGTTTGCTATGCTCTCTACAATAGGTTTTATAAAATGGCGGAAGCGATAATTTTTAAAATCCAGAGAGCATCCACAAGCGAACATAAGATCATGAACAACAGCTATGATATGCAACAAAACTAGTGAGTTGATTCTACAAGTTTAAAGAGATTATAATCTTTGTAGCATTTTCAAATGCTCCACATTTGTGTTGGACTCCTTCTAGGCTCTATGAAGTTCGGAACAAACTTCCTCGGTGATCTCCTTACCGAAAATGATCCATCTTGACATAACTCCATCACAAATTATAGCTTCACTTGATCATATCAAAATGAAACTACTCACTAATCAAACTTGCTTGGAATGATTAGTGAGGATGTAGATTATTATTGCTAACTAATTTTTCTTTTCTTTTCTTTTCTTTTCTTTTCTTTTCCTTTCCTTTCTTTCCTCACTTTTGAAAAACTCAAGAGAAAGAGAGATAAAGATGATGAGAATGGCTTGCAAAAACTAATGAGATTAAAAAATTAGCCATATTTATGATTCTAGGTAAAACAAGAATGAATTATGATTTCTACACACAACTAAAAAAAATGACTCATTTTTTTCCTTAAAAAAATAAATAAGTAAATCCTTTGATCTCATCTTGTATTCAATACAATTCTCATATGCACAACAATCATGTATTAGCTAAACTTGTGTGCGCATCACATACACACAACACTCATGTATAGGCTAACATGATACTTATATTTATATTAAATATAAATACATTTAAAGAGAAGAAATAATAAAGTAAACATGATATTAATTTAATATATATTTATATCATATATAAATATATATATATATCTAACTATTAAATCAACATTTGATTTAATAATACAGTTATATTGTATATATATCGGCTAATATCATTAAACAACCAATTGAAATGCGTGCATCACATACACATGTTTAATCGAACTCTTGCACGTATCCCTATACGTGCCCTACATCGTTTTGCCTGTGCTGGGAAAGCTCTGTGTGGGACTTTAAAGACTCGACAATACGATGACGGTAGGTTAAGATCATATTCATAACCCACAAGCACGTCAGCAATACTAGCTGCACGTAACGGCTACCCAGGTATTGATCGAAAGAATGTCAACGAGCAAATTCATCAGAACCTTATAAAGTCTATCAGTGAAAATCACCGTACAGTCCGGTCTCTTCGTCTAAGAGTGTCGCATACCGGGTCTGGAAGGTGGAAACCGTCGGACTCTCAATAACCCAATAAGTCGTGTCAATCATAAACTCATAACTACCCGAAAAACTTAAAATAACACTTATCAGTATATCTCAATTGCCTTAGCCAAGGACATATGTTTATAATTGATCTGACACAGCACGACCTCGACACCCTATACCGAGAGAGACGAAATCCTTTCGATCGCTCACTGTCTTCATGTGCTTCGGGACTGCACCCAACTAAAATTTGTTTGCATGACACAATAGAGCCGTAGTAGGGTAATAGTCTAAAGTACAGTGGGAACACACACAAGATACTATAACGATCTTAGGTCTAAGGACTATCATGTACTCATGTCGCATGAGAACTGCTATCTGACGATAGGTACAATACCATTTAAAAGTTCTCAGGTGAGTCCATCTAATGTAACTCATTTATCTAATGAGCACTTGTATACAATTTTTGGTATCAAATATCAATGGTTATGGGATCAACCATCGTCTCGGTCGGGATCAAGAAACAGATACACTAGTTTAATCTGGAGTATCGATGCATAGTCTCGATACTCGCTCGACTAGGGACTTTAAAGATGTGCTTATAGATTACATAGGCCCCACTAGTATGATTTCTATCATAATTCTGGTAGTCAAGCAAAAATCCAACGGGCTTTATTTAGCGATACATGATAACGAGTAAAACATATTCATATGAATGATAAAAATAAATCAGATAGTATACTATCATCTCGAGTAAAATTGTTCTCTTGTATAGGTCCTCCATCAATTACAATAATTACCTTGAAGGCGCCTATATCCAATAGTTTTGTTGCTGCATCATAATTAATAAGAATAAATTACTAAATCAAATGAATAAATCATTTAATTTACTTATTTTAAAATTATTTTCTAATGATTAATGAATACAGCCCTGAACCTACGGAGTTTACCATGTTGCTCGCCAAATACTTCTTACTTTAGTCAAAAAGTGAAATTCATGATATAATACCTTTTATCAAAATATATTTCTCTTAAAATGAATTTTGGAATAATTAAAAATGACATTAATACTCACCTAACAAGTGTAATGAAATTATGGGTTAAAAATTGGCTTGCAAAGAATAAGAAGCCCCGTGAAAAAGAAATCCTGCCTATCAATTTCAAAATAAGAAAAACCATATGAATAAGAACATACTGATATAGAATTATTTGCTATTATCGGATTATTCTTTCCTATTTTTAACTCATATTTTATATAGAGAATATACACTATTCCAAATTAAATAAGGAATATAATATTTTTAAATATCAAAAAACACTATTGAAATAACTAATACAAAAGAAGACTTAACAAATGATCAAGATAACCTTGCTTCAATCAACTGTAGATATCTTGATGATCATGAGCAATATTAGAAGATTAATTACGACGGACAAAAGTCAAAATCTGTAGAAGTTTATTATTTATTATATCATACACTATGTTATCTAATACCAAAGAAAGTGACAAATCACAATCTTATGCAGGTAAACTTTGATGGAATAGAAATGTAATTCACAAAAAATACATATACAAATGTAAAGGCTTTTATCTGACTATCTTCAAATTGAAGTAACCACACTTGCTTTTTAATTGAAAAGAAAAATAAAATTTACTTGCTAAAATAAAAAATGCGAGAAGGATAATATTACTGAAGAAAATAACAAACATCAAGACTTATCATAATCGATCAGAAGGCCCATCTCGGCCCGTCTCAATTTGATGTGCAATTTCTCAAACATTAAGATTAAAAATAATATTTAGGTAATAAATGGTATGGATAAAATAAACCATAACAAATCACACACCGAAACTCAAGAAAATAAGAATTGTTTTCCTACTTAGATAAAATAATATATTAACACGAACCAAGCTCAATGATCGATAAGGTTTCGTCTGAATTTGATCCAACCTTATAATTCCTGAAACAATAAGATTAAAATGAATGGATGATACTTAATAATAAATGTAATATACAAAATAAATGATGGAATTTAAAGAATGAAAATTAAAGAAAACAAGATACCCCCATCCTCCCTCCCCCACTCCTAAAATAAACAGAGTAGGATGCTTAACCTTACTTTTCTGTTTAAAAAAGAAAACAAGAAAAATGTCTTTCTTTGTTAGAAAATATAATAATATCAAAAACTGACCTAGATTTTCTGATTAGTGAAGGCAGTATAAATTTCATCTAATCTTCTTGAAACCAGATAGAGAAGTAAACATGAAAGGAAAAGTCAGACAATCGAGAGTAATATTTTTTCAAAACCAAAAAATATAACCAAGCTATGTGTATGAGTAAGAGAGAGAGGGGGAGGTGTGGGATTACATGAAGATTATTCAAAAAAGACATATTTAAATTGATTCTTAATTTTTTGCGGTTAATTTTTGGCATGAGTTTATTGCCTTTTGGAGTTTCCTAACTTTGCCAATTAATCTCAGGAATAACTCAAATTCCTTTTTGGATTCTCTAATGTATTGATTACCCTTTTAAATTTAAAATTAATCATGTCATTTAATTAGCTTCTTAATAACTCATAAAAATGCCTTTATTATTAGTTAAACGTTCTAATAATTTTAAAATATTTTAATGGTGATGCAAAGGGATACGTTAAGATATAAGTTTTATTTAAAATGCATTCACAAGCATACAAGGAACAAAAATAATATAATGAAAATATAAGTAGACTTCCAAAAAGTAGATTTCGCATTTTACTCTATTCCATGTCCTTGGGCTATAGATAATCATGATAATTGATGATAAATATTTTTAAAAAAGAGATACAAATCATTGCAAAAATATTTTTTTTTCATGTTCTAAACTTTTTTGAACCATGACTATAAAGTATTAATAACAAACCATAAATAACGAAGATATGTGAACATAGATAATGGAAAATGAACATAAATTCATATTAATAAATTTTATCTATTCATATTTTATTCTCCTGTATTTAGCCATCTCTCAGAATTTCTTTTTCAAGTACCATCCACATTTTATTTAGTGAATTCCTTATTATAACCATATATTAATAATAGTGGATTTGAATAATTAGGTGTGTATATATAAAAGGAAATTAAATATACATTTAAGTAAGGGCCTACATGATATAACCACTTTACCTTCAAATTTAATTCATTTTTCAACACAAAATAGACTTTTAATAGCATTAGAGCACAAATGTAAATAAAGAGTGCATATATCAAAAGAGTACTATCAAATCTTTCAGTCATTTTTGTATTTTAAATTAGATCAATGGCTTGTTTGGTTGCAGGACAATTGATTTGGATTTGGATTTTGGATCGAAGAATTCTCAGATTCCATAATTTTGTGTTTGGTTGATAGATTTGGATTTCTAGGATTTTCTTGTCTTTTTATGTGGGGCCCACCACAAAACAAGGATTCTTGAATCCTAAAAAATTTCAAGGATTTTCAAAGATTTGGCACTATTCATTGTACTTTTAGATGAGACCCGTATACTTTATTTATTTAATAATTCTCTCTCTATCTATCTATCTCTAAAATCCTCAAATCCAAATCCCATTTTTTCCACCAACCAAACAAAGATTACAAGGATCTACAAATCCAATACTAGGAATCCAAAACCAACCAAACAACAAATTACCAAATCCAGATATTTTAACCGTACTATTTTGGAATCCAAATTCCACAATTAACAGGCCCTAATAGAAGTGATTTAATCGGATATATATGATGACTATTAATTAAAATTCATGCATAGAATTCATAGCTCACAGTTTGCAAAAATGTTACAAATAATAAATTTAGAATGGGGAAATTGAATATATTAAAATTATAAGATATAGTATATTATTTGATTAGTGCCTGACATAGAAAACATAAGCAACTTTCTCGGTTTGAAAGAGCAAGGATGGTAAATATATGGAATTAGGTAAAGAGATTATTTATGGCTTGAATTGTGCAATTCTCGATAGAGGTAATAAATATGAATTTGGACTTATGTTCTTAAAATTATTTATTCTTGTGATAATATAGCCTGCTAGACACTTAGCGTGCCTATCGAGAAGGTGTACTTCTCGGTATAGACGTGTCATGGGTCTTGTCATCGATTCTGTTTTTCGTACCTTTTGAAAGTGGGACGTGACAATTTGATTAGTGACAGATAGAGAAAACAAACTCAACTTTCTGAGTTTGGAAAAGCCAAGATGGATAGTTATAAATATAAAAAATTACATATAAGTGATATGTGGCTTGATAATTTTTTGGGTAGATATTCAAGGGAAATAGCATATATACCATTTTATATGCCAGCATATTTTTTTTTCAAGACGAAGAATTCTTTGAAAAGAAGTACAAAAACAGTCAAATACTCAAACAATATTCAAGTGAAACAATATACCATTTCACTGGGGAAGAAAATTTTTTTTAAAAGAAAAGTAAAAAAAAAAACAGAATAGAACGAGACTCAGAACACTTACCCTTCACTGCCACAAGTCTTTACCCGGCTACGTGCAAAAAGTTTACCAGCCTTAATATCCATATTAAATTTCGAGAGAGTACATCTTATATATTTTATCTGTGAGTGTACACGGACTTTAATATAAGTGGGTTCCAACCAAAAAGACTCAAACCTTGTTGAGATTTTGCCCATTTTATATTTTATACCCATATACCTCTTATGGTTTTCCCGATGTGGGACTATTTAATTCATATATCTTAACATCTCCTCACGTGCAGCGTAGTGTCGCTGCACGTGGATCGTATAGAGGCCAGTCTCTGTGAGGCCATGAGGGCTCGAGCGCGAGACAGAGATGCTGTTTGACCTAGCTTTGAAACCATATTAAATTTCGAAGGGGCATATTATATATTTTATTTGTGAGTGTGCACGAGTTTTGATATAAATAAGTTCCAACAATAAAACTCAAGTCTTGTTAAGATTTGACTCATTTATAGTTTATACCAATATATCTCTTATAGTTTTCCTAACGTGGAACGATTTTAATTCATATATCTTTAACATCCGGATTTCTAAGCTATTTTATCAAAGAAGCCAGTGGCCTTGTGCAACTCCTCACATTAACGTAACACAGTGGGGGTTGGGACAGTAGGCCCCGCTACAAATGCATAGGCCCCTGACACCCCTCTTTTCCGCGGAGCCAATTTTTTTCCGTCAAAGCTCTGGTAGAAATAATCTAGGGGAATCAATGAGCACCAGCTAAGTTGGTATGAACAGTTGGTATGGACACCCCGCTCTTGGAAAGAGTGCAGGGTTCGAAACTTATGAATCCAAGAGGAGAAGTGGTCATAAATTTATCATTTCGGGGCAATTTCATTGGTCCTTTTGATGCTTGTGCGCGTGTGTGTGTGTTGAGTATGGTATGTGTTTAGGATTAGGGCATGTTTGGACATGCACAATCCTATGGCTAAATAGGCTATATTCATTTTTCCTCCGGTTTTACCTATTCCTGAATTTTAGACTGCTTGGATGGGCTTTTTACAAATAAATCCATTTGAAAAACTCTTCAAATACACTCATTTCACAAGATTATAAAAATTGGTTCAAAGCCAAATTTTATAATCCCGAACTTTTCTTTCACTTTCCACACCCATGTTTGGATGCTTGGGATAAAAATTCCTTGGATTTGATTTAGGAAAAAATTGTCTTGGAATGCATATGCATTCTCTTTGGTAAAGTATCCTGGACGGTTTTTATATTAAATCTTGTTTGCCTGGTAAAGAATAAATTTTCATAATAAAGTATTTTTAAGTATATAGAAATTAAAAATGCAGACAAAACGAAATTTTTTATCTTCTTTAAATTTTTTAGATCTCTCAGCTCATCATTATCTAATTATTTATTTTTCAGTTTCATATCCCATTATCTTTCAACATAATATTTCACCAATTCCATAACACATACTCTTTTCCGACTCATTGTTTTGTTAAATCAAATTTATAAGCTCATTATCTTCCATCTTAATTTTTCTTCAATTCCATAATCCATCATCTTATTTTTCAATTTTTGTTCCAATTTTCACAACCCATTGTTATCTTCCTTTTAACCCCCAATTTTCTGCAATACATCATCATCATCTTCTTCTTCATCATCAATTTTCTTCTTGATTTTCACAACCCATCATCATGTTTATTTTTTCAATTTTCAACCCATTGATTTCAAAAAAAAAAAAAGTTTTAACCCATTCTATTATCTTTCAAATTCATTTTTTTCTAATTTCACGGTCCATCTTTCTTTTTTCTAATACGTAAAAGAAAAGAGCAGCTGAAATTTTTTTTTTCACAATGAAAAGAAACAAAAATAGAAGAAAAAATTCCCCGAAGAAAAGGAAGAAGTGGGGAGGAGGGGAGGGAGAGAGAGCGCGCGCCAGAGCAAGAGCTCAGGATTAAAAAAAAATTAGAAATAGCCCTATTTTAGAGTTTTGAAAGTCTCTGGATCAGAGTTGAAAAATTGGCCTAATCATTGGAAAAAAGAATCTTGGTAAAAAAAAATACATACAGGATTGGAGCTATCCAAGTGCTAGGTGCCAAAAAAAAATTAGGGAAAAGGAAAGGGTGGATACGTGGCACGAGGGCAGCGGGGCCACGGTGAAAGAGCGCGTAGCAGGCATAAGAAAGGGAGTCACGTGAGGGGGACCACGTCATTTGCTGCCCACGCCTCACGCGCACCAGAGGGCGACAGGTCATATCGGACGGAGCACATGCCTAAGTTCTTTGTCCCCTTTCCCTTTGGGCCCCACACGCCCACGTGACACCTCACGATAAATGGACGACCCCCTTGATATTTGCTCGTATCCTCAACCCTCGCACTTTAATTTGGCCCTCCTTTTCATTTTAGCTCCTCTCTCACCCTTTTTTACTTCAAACACGCATGTCATTTGGCAAATAGATGTTAGCAGTCCATTACTACTAAAAATTGCTATTACGCCCGCATGCAATGCATCCCGACAAACCGCATTAACAGTTCTCATATTATGTACGAGGAATTTTAATCGATCTGGATGATATTATATCTTTTTCTCTTAATTAATGCTTGACATACGACATGTATATATATATATATATAAAGTGGTTTCATTAGATTTATACTAAATGTATGTAGATTCGTTATGAGATGAGATATAGATTCGTTAATTCAGACCTAGCATATAATTTTGTTGCATATATACACCTTTCCTTATCAAAAGCTGGTAAAATCGAACCTTGTCCTCGTATTATTCTTTAAGGTCAAGGGCTAAAGGTCAAAAAACATCTAAATAAACATTTAACTATTGTTTCTTAACCAATTTAATTATGCCCTCTTCTTATATATGCATTCCGCATTGACGAAACGGTCTTCTTGATATGTAGTTCTCCATTTATTGCATATCATCTCCAAACATGCTTTCCATCGCAGGTGATCTGTTGGATTTATATCGAGAATTTTCAGATTGTTTGTCTTCAAGTATATAATCATTCTTTTTAATAATTTTTTCAATGTCAAATTGGAGAAATAATAAGGTACTTATGCCCGGGTGCAGTGCACCAAGCAGGAGAAAGTAAAGATGTTATTTTATGATATTGTTTAGAATATTGTGTGGGATCCATACTCCTGTTCCATTCCGGTATGTAGAGTAATATATACCTTCAAAACGATAAACTCGGGGTTTCTTTTTGAAATAGGATATAATATAATTAAAATTATTAAAATAAATTATTATTTTTTATTTATCAAATTAGGGTGGTTTCAAACCCGGCCCCACCCTCTTATTTAGAGGGCGGGCGCCCTCTACCCTATATAGGCCCGCCCTCTCCTATAGAGGGCAGGCCCAGAACCCGGCCCCCTTTTTAAAAAAATTATTAAATTAAAAACAGATAATTAAATATCAAATAAAACAATAATATTAGTGTTGTTTTTGTTCCATACAATTGTTACCCCCTTTTTTAAAAAAATATTAAATTAAAAACAGATAATTAAATATCAAATAAAATAATAATATTAGTGTTGTTTTTGTTCCATACAATTGTTATTACAGTTCATATAGAATTACTATAAATATGAATTTTGTATACACTCCAATAATAAAATGAATAAGTCAAATTTATAATACAAAAAAATCATATCTGTTTGTAAAAGGTAAATTATACAAGTTTCTTTACAAGCGATAACCGATTTTCTTCCGGTGCACTTGTCACGATCTCGAAAGTTCTGTCCCTGTTGAATGTCCTGGACATCTGGTCTTATAATAACCTGATTGTTTGCATAGGCTGCACCTGCCGTGCCTTGCTGAGAAATGGTAAGTTAAATTCTTTAAATTATATTAGTTTTTAATATCCGGCGGTATGAGCCAATAATTATTTCTTATTTTTAATGTAACGACAGGCTCGTGGGTTGCATCATATACAATCAATAATGTAGGATCCGTATCCGACTGATGCTGATCCAAATACTCAGGCTTTATTTTCAAATGTAGACTCATATATTGGTGGTATACTCGGTTCATATAATATGTTTCCACATTTATCACCGTCGCGAGAGCCGCAGCATGAGCCGGCACCAGAGCCGCAGTATGAGCCGACATCAGAGCCGCTGTATCAAGGAGATTCAGAGCAGCGGGATTAGTGATTTGGAACACCATACTGTCAGCAGCAACCCTGACATACTGAACAAGCGCAGCAACCGGAGGAACAACAGTTTTAGGGGACAGGTTTTGCGCAATAGCAGTCTTGGGGGTCAGGATTTGCGCAGCCATGGGGGTTAGGTTTTGTGCAACAGCAGCAGCATGAAAACGGGACAGGTTCTTCGTAACAACCACCCAGTTGGGAAACGGATTTTTCGTCCTACATACAGTTGTTGGGAGGCAGCACATATCCGACACATGTCCCATATTAAGGATTTTCGGAACATCATGATGTCCAATACGATGCTGAAGACGAAACAGAAGCCGAAGCAGAAGAGCGGTCGCCGCCGCCGCCGCCATATACCCAAGAAACGGGAGGGTCGTCCAGTCATTTCAAGAGGCATAGGCTTATGTCAAGCCTCCTCGGGTTGGGAAAGGGAAAGAGAATGGGAAAGCGATAATTGTATAATTTTACAAACCGATGATTTTTTTGTATTATAAATTTGACGGATTCATTTTGTAATTAGAATGTATACAAGATTCATATTTAAACAACACTAATATTATTATTTTATTCGATATTTAATCGTCTGTTTTAAATTTAATATATTTTTTTAAAAAAGGGGGCGGGTTGGGTTCCCAGAACCCGCCCTCTCCTATGGGCAGAGGGCGGGTTCTAAGAACCTAGAACCCGCGCTCTCCTATATAGGGTAGGTAACCTGTCCTCTAAATAAGAGGGTGGGACCGGGTTTGAAACTGTCCTATCTTGATAAATAAAAAAATAATTTTATTTTAAAAATTTTAATTTTATTATACCCTATTTAAAAAAAAATCCTAAACTTGTACGTAAACAGATGATGATGATAAACGGAAGTTAACAAAAGCTGAACATTAACTCCACGGGATCAACCAATTCTAACGGACCTGACGGAGCCAAACGGCCATCAACAGCCTCTGTCACGTCCCGTCCCGCGACAAAACCCAACGCGGGGATAACTATAGACACATGCACCGGGCAAAAGCCAGAGGCAGCGCATGGCGCGCACGTGACGCGCAGCTCCTCTCACCGGCTCACGTGCGAGCGCCGTTACGGTCCCCACCCTCATGACAGCGACGTATGCTAAACCCCACATCACATGCTCTCCGCTCCCTCCGTCCCAAACCGCCTCAGAGGTGGGACCCACAGGGGCACCCAACGTGAGTTGGCCACGTGAGGCTGCGGCTCATGCTGGCAGGGCCTAAGCCTTGCGATCACGTGACTAGACACGTGGCGCGTGATTAAGGGGGGATCGACCTTGTCAATAATTACCAATTAATGGTAATCATAATCATAATTAATTTTCTGATCCCTAAGCTGATACCTTAAACTGGCAGAGGGACAGAGGAATGTCTAAGTTACAGGACTAATTAATAATCTTATATTATTATTAAGAATTAATAGTTTAGTAGTAGCTTTGTTTGAAAGCATAATTATAATAATATTGGAATCTTCACCTCCCCTTCTGTAAAGGAGCTGTACACACACATCATGTCATCATGGGTTCTATGTTATTGAGAGGCCTTGAGACATGAGCTAGGGATTTTTAGCTGTCATTTGAGTCAAATTATTTATTGTATATTGCTGTTAGCAAAGCTAATTAAGCTAGGCATAATTTTTTTAAGATAAAGTGTTGTTAATGACAAGTTGGCATTGATGAGGGCATGTTGTCACTACGACATACAATCACTATTAGAGACCGTATGGAATGGTCTTCAAAAAATCATAAATGGTCGTTAATGCCTATTAGCGACCGTTTATATTTTAAACGGTCGCTGATTGGATAGCCGCTGATACATATATTAGCGACCGTTCATGAACGATTTCTAATAAGAACAGTCGCTAATAGACGTATCATGCTCTGGTCGCTAATAAAGAGACACGTGGACATCCTAACGAATTTAACCGTTTCCTAATATCAGCGAACGGTCGCTGATAAGGTATAACCGTTCCCTAATATCAGCGAACGGTCGATGATAAGGTATTAGCGACCGTTCCTGTAACTATTACGGTCGCTAATACCTATTTTTCCTGAAAAAATTTGCAGAAAAATGCTATATTCAATATGATAATACACAAAATCACAATATATTACGCCACAATAGCGTTTCGCATACAAATCAATATATATGCATAATCCACAACATATCCAACAAGATCAACAACAAATACAAACACATACGCATACAAACCAACATATAAATACCATTCACGATATATCCACCAATACCAACACTCAATCAAACACATATGGACTAAATTCTTAATAAACAAGCATATATAAACTAAATTGTTTTGAATACGAATAACATAATACATACGCTATATATATGTCCAATAATACGAAAAAATCTCCAAATCACGCGCAATCGCTGCTCACTCAACTCCGTGAATCGAAAAAAATAAAAAAATATATGAACTCAAATCATCATTTTCGAAACAGCATTAGCTATACTAATACACACATACAACACACGCACACACACACACACACACATATATATATACGTACCTTACTAACTTCCACTACTTCCATCATCAAAACATAATCTTTTCGTCGTTAACTTATAAGAACCCTACGAATACACAATATGAATTTTAAATATCAAAACTCAACACAGTTTAATTGTATGCTCAAATTTCTGTAAATAATGACTATACGTACCTCACTAACTCCCACCGTTACCATCGCCACCAGAAACTCGCCTTGAATAATATCGATTCATATCGTCGAATCCCTTCTGCGGAAAAAGTTACCTAATAACCCTCCCTATGGGGTTGGCTGATCATGGTTATACGGTTCTTGTGGCGGAAGTTTAGGATAATAAGGATCTTGTGGCGGAGGCCGAAGGCGGTACCCTCCTTATGATTGCGGAGGCGGAGGATAGGATAGTACGGTGTTTCCTGTGATAAGGGAGGGTAATACAGTCGTTGCGTCGGAGGAGGGTAATATACCAGCTGCAGCGGCAATGGACCCTATACTCATCATGGTTGCGGAGGCGGAACGTATTATTGCGAGAATTATTCCCACCGCACCTCCATTTGAGCTCTCAAAACCGCTTCATCTTCCACCATCTTCTTATCTGCTTCATCCCTCCTCCTGAGCCGCTCCTCTAGGTTTTTGATCCATTGTGCCTCAGTCGATTGTTGGTTGGAGTGAGCGGTCGACGAACTTGAAATAGTTCTTCTGGAACTGGACCGCGAAAGACTAACAGGACCACCGTAAAGAGGAATACGGCCTTGTCCTCTCGACTGAGGAAAAAACTGCTCTATAATAGATATCTCGGCATCCATAGAAAGAGGATCGTCGGCCGGATATTCGGGATTTGATTCCCGATAGCTCCTCTCCGCCACCTTGATATCCTCCTTCGACAAATAAAACAATAATTAATTTTCTTTATGAAGTTAACAAGTGTAATTAATTTGCTTAAAAGAATTGAAAAATGCAAGCTTACCACATATTGAGTGGAGTGGCTATATCCATCATTTTTTCTGACATGCCCTCTCTCATGTGCAATGCCTCCCAAGTCTCAGGGAGGCTCGGTTTTTTCCCAGCCTTATCCTGTAATGGATATTTGATTTATTTATACATGAAAATATGTAACGATAAAATTGAAAAATCGAACATTTATTTAATTAAAGATAAGCTAACCAAAATAGTCCTATACTGATCATCAGGAACCAATTCACCATATTAGTCATCTGTGACTTTCTCTCGGTTCTGCTTATTCCTTTCTGATACTTCCTGTTTATTCAGAAGATAATATCTCTAGATGTAATTTAATTTAAATTCGGTATTCAAATTATTTATGTATATTTTAAATTATCTTTGCTTCCGGTGTATCCCAATGTAATAAGAGAAACGTAAACTGATTTCTAAGGATGATGGAGGGAAGAGCGGCAAAACGTTCCTAATCATCCATAAATTTCTTCGACTGTTTGAATTTTTTTTTATCTTTGACGCCATCTTCTGAATATTTATGACATCTCATATCGGGCATGCGTCCAATGTTCGTCTAATCGTCTTTTAAGATGAAATGTTTCTTTAATACAGATTAATAAATATATTATTTAATAAATTTATAACATATAATAGGCATGCATGTAATGTTGAAATATAGTTGAGTTATGTATTACTAAGAGTGAGCGCCAAATCCATACGTATGTTTCCCGGGGGTTATCTGCAAACATGAAGCTCACGTTCCAGAAGTCGGTGTTGCGGACTAGAATACCAATATAACCGTGGACATGTGTAGCCCATACACCCAGACCTACAGGCTTCCCACTTACCCATTGCAGAATTTTCCTTTTTCCATGCATATCGTATTTTGTAATTTTGTTTGCAACACCTCTTCCGTGGTGTTCAAACTGGATCAGATTATTCCCCGTAGCCCGTGCCTCATCAACACTCGTGTCTACTGCCTCTATCATCATATCGATTTGAGGTCGAGCAGCAGCTCACCGGGCCAGTGCTTTCACATTGTTCCTATCACGATACGGTTTTTTATTTAGTAAATCGTGAGGAAGAGATAATGCATGAATCCACTCATCGGTGACGGGATTCGAGAACGCCCCAGGTTCTCTATTTAAATCCGTGCACTGCTCGTCTAGGTGTGCATACAGAACATGCTGCACTGATGGACCTGCATCACCTACACATTTTAATTTATTATAATCAATGCAATAGTTATTTGAATAAAATAATGCGGTCAATAATTATTTAAAACTCGTAATATATAGCTCTACTCTCAGGACCAGACTGTGTCGAGGAGGAAGTATCACGATCCCTTTTCTTTGAAGAAAATGCTTTGGCAAATTTTCTGAATATGCCTTTTCGTCGCATTTGTTTACACCTAGAAAGTTGCAAATGGGACACTCATCGAGAGACGCGTAATCCTTGCGATACAGTACGCAGTCATTGGAATATGCATCGATTATCTCATACGAGAAAACAAGTGTCTTAACAATCTTTTTTGCCTGATAATGATTCTCTGGAATACTTTCTTTTCCTTCAGAAGTTACCTTGCGTAAGAGATCAAGAAGCACGCTAAAGTGCTCGTTAGCCATTCCGCTGATCATTTTCAGATGGCAGAGCTTTATTAAAAATGACAGCCTGCTAAATTCCGTACAGCCTTTGTACAGATCTTGTTCGTTTTTCTCCAAAAGTTTATGCAATTCTTCTAATTCACTGGTGCTTTCAGACGGTTCAATATCATTTATTTCCTCTCCAGCAAATAAATCTTCTAATATCTCATACTGTCACCCGTCAGCAATTCAGCTTGCGAAACTGCAGGCTCATTATCCATCCTCGTTTTCTCGTCACGTATTCTCTCGCCATGGTAATTCCAATGTATATAGTTCGGTTTAAAACCTTCTACAAACACATATTTTTCTATCACTTCACGTCGGAAACGTGCTCTATTATTACATTTCTTATAAAAACAGAACAAGAGTTCGTTTCGGCTACGGTTTGGGTTCTTATCTGCGTAATCTAAAAAAGTTTTAAGCCCATCTTTAAATCTGGAGTCTCTCAAACCATACATATCCTTTTTTCCCATGTGCATAAACGATTTATCCGGAATAATTCTCATCTTTTATCACACAGATAATAATATGAGTTTAACATATCTTATGAGTTTATTACAAGATCATCATTAAATAAATTTTCGGTTTTAAATAAAATTTTATGATGTGAACGCATTAAATTAGCTAAAGTCATTTAAGATTGACGTAAGTACTCAGGGCAAAAAGTCGGTACGAATGATTAATTTCACGGCTGTCAGGGATAAAGGTCCTAATTCCCATTACGAATGCAACACTCGCTTCTTACATCCTCATATTTTTCGTCCATTTCGAGAAAATTTCGGCAGCACTTTCCTTCTGTTCCCCGTGTTTGTACATAAATCTATACACGGGGAACAAGTGGAAAGCACCGTCGAAATTTCTCGAAATGGATGAAAATACAAGAGAATTTGAGATGTGAGTCTTGTTGCATTCGCAATTGTTCCCTTATAGAAAAAAGAGGAAGAAGAAAGAAAAGAAGAAAGAAAAGAAGAAGAAAGAAAGAAAAAGTGATGGAAAAATTTCCACTACTAAAATATCACGTGCCCATACGTGAGCGCCTATATAAAGATTTTAAGCGCTGGGTTTAAACAATTGATAGGCTGAAATAGAGCCTCGCGTGTAAGAACATGACGTCTATATACAAAGTATATAAGCGCCATATTAAAATAAATGACAGGCCAGAAAGGCTCACGCGTCAGCACGTGATGCCTTCTTTTGACAGTTGCACATACGCAAATGAGTTTAACTCTGTGGGGTCACGTGCTATACGTGAGTGGTCTCAAACGCCTTTTGAGCCGATAGAATTGAATTCTAAATAAAGAGATCAAAAGCCTATTTGAAAAATATTTGCTTGAATCTTTCTAAACAAGAAAGATTGCTCTCTGTAAAATAGAGCACCGTTGGATCAAAAATCCAATGGTGATTAAAAATCACCAAGTTACAGAATAAACTCTGTATGGAAAAATATTTCCCCAATCTTATTAAAAACAAGAAAAATATCTTAAACGCCTAAATCGAGCCTCACGTGCATGAACGTGAGCATCTATATACAAAGTATATATGCGCCTTCTTAAAACAAATAACACGCCAGAGAAGCTCACGTGTCAGCATGTGATCCCCTTTTTGGGCTGTTGCATATAAGCAAATGAGTTTAACTCTGTGGGGTCACGTGCTACACGTAAGCGATCTTAAACGCCTTCTGAGCGGATAGAATTAAATTCTAAATAAAACGATCAAAACCCTATTTGGAAAATATTTCCTTAAATCTTTCTAAACAAGAAAGATTGCGCTCTATAAAAAAGAGTATCGTTGGATCAAAAATCTAATGGTGATTAAAAATCACCAAGCTACAGAATAAGCTCTTTATGAAAAATATTTCCCCAATCTTGTTTAAAACAAGAAAAACATTTTCTGTAAAACAGAAGTTCTTGGATCAAAGATCCAACGGTGGATAAAATCCCCAAATCAATTAAGAATCTCTCAATGAGAGATTTCCTTAACAAAATCAACAAATTTACCTTTACTATATAAAGGACCCAAGACTTCAAGTCTAGAAGATAGAGAGAGAGAGAGAGAAGAGGAGACTCCCTATAAGATTTGACAAACAAAAGAAGAAGAAGAGCTCTCTTTTAGAAAAAGAAACCCTAGGTAAGAAGAAAGACATAGAGATTATTTTATCTCTTCTTCACCATTTCAAGAGTTTAACTCTTCTAAAAAGAACTTAGTTCTTCCTCTGATTGAGGTCTGCAGAAGCAGATCTTCCTACAGGTTGAGAATTTAATTCTCATCGGGGAGATTCTGTCATGCAGACTCAAAACTAAGAGGAAAGAACTAAATTTGAAAATTTTAGTTCTTCCAAACATATAGGAATTTAATTTCTCTGATAAAACTAGGGTTTAACTATGCATAAGAATTTAATTCTTATAAATCAAGGGACATGAAATTCTCAAAACTAAGATCAAGATCCCTATGCACATAAAAGAAATGATTAGCGTTCAACGCTATTACAACAGATCACGTGTTCCCACGTGAGCACCTCTGAGGAACGAAAGGAGCAACTGACATCGAGTCACGTGATCCTATGTGACCCCTTAATAGTTCTTAGCACATTCAAAAGGAAAAGGCGAATAAATCAAAAACAGTTCCCATTTTTTGGGATGTGTCACATGATCCCACGTGCCCATCAATAGTGCTCAGCACTTATAAAAGGAAAAGGGGAATAAATTAAGGACAATTCCCATTTTTGGGACACGTCACGTGATCCCACATAACCCCCCAATAGTGCTCAACACTTATAAAAGGAAAGGGGAATAAACCAAGGACAGTTCCCATTTTGTGGCGCCTCACGTGCTCCCACGTGACCCCTAATAGTGCTTAGCACTTAAAAAAGAAGCAAGGAATAAACCCAAAGAAGCAATACCCAATTTTCAAGAGCCTCACGTGGAAGCACGTGAGCACTAAACAAATATCAGTGTTTAACATTATGAGGGGCCAATCGTAGCCCAAATTAGCCAAGTCTTCTGTAACAACCCTAAACTTTATGTACAATTTTTTCAAACATATAGAAAGGGGTACTTGAGCATGAACACAAGTTATAAATTTGTTTTGCTTTTTAATAGCAAGAAGAAGCTTGTAGCTTATTGGTAAGACCTTGCACTGCTGAACCAAAGCACCATAGTTCAAATCCCATTAGCCACATTATTTTTTAATTAGTTTTTAAATCTTTTTAGAAACTCAAGAGTCTACACGTGCATAACTCGCAAAAACCAAAAGTTACATATAAAATAAACGAGTTCAGGAGGTAGAACAAACGACAAGGTACACGTGGCGGGGAGACTCGGCCCAACTCGTCCGGCAACTCACCTGACTCGGCCACCGCCGCCGGCCGACTCAGCCCCAAATCCGAGTTTTCTTTTTTTGTTCTATGTCTTTTGATCTACCCATAACCCCTACACTGTTTAAATTCCCTGTATTATTCCAGAGAATTAAAAATCCAATTAAACTCTTTTTAATGCATATATAATGCATTTTTTTATCACACCCTAACCCTAGTTTTTTCCTATAAATACCCACTCAAATTTTCACACCCTTCACACTGAAATTCCTGTCCAAACTCTCAAGAAAATTCTATAGACTTTTTGTGTACAAGTGGAGTTAGCGAAGGGCGAAGCTCTGGCGAACTTCCGACGACGATCCGAGAAGTTTCCGGCGACGAAACGACGCACCGGTGCTTCCCCAACCTTCCTCTTCCTCTTCTCCTGACTTTAATCTCATAATTCCCTTCTCCACCCCTCTTTACTATTCTAAAAACATAGAATTCTAAAACCCGACGGAAGTGGAGTTAATCCGACTTCTGATTCTATATTTTTTAAAAATCATATTTTTCTTATATACAATAATACCAAACTCTTCCATCATGATCATTAAACATTAAAAAAAACATTTTGACAAGTTTCATATCAAAAGAATTCATATTTCAAATTTTATCGCACTTTTACAGAAAAATACCATATAGTTTAGTTTGACATAAATCATTATAATTCCTTACTATACCTTTAGATAGTTCACGAGGTAATGACCTACCTCCTCACAACACTCATATGTAATATAGCACGATGATCTTTGGGAATATAGTTTTGGGAAAATAAGATTTTACACAAAACTACCTCAAACTTATAAAAACCTTTTTGTACAAGATATGTATTTTTAACAAATCTTTGCAATGCGTCATTACAACCCATTTCGGGGAACCCATTCGGGATGGTGCGGATTATCGCACATCCTCAGGCTTAGTAGTGCGAGATGCAGACCTCCGCAAGGAGCATACGGTCTCGAAAGATTTAAAAATACAATTTTCTTTAGAAAATGTGATTTCTATTATAAATAAAACTTATATTTTTAATAAATAAATATATATGTAATTAATATCAAAATATCTATTTTTAGTATTTATAATATTCTACATTTCCAAAATTCAAGAAAAACATTCCATTTACTAGAAAATACTATAAAATTCTAATATTACAAATAAATACCATATATTATGAAAAATATGTTTTATTCACTAGAAATGTCACATTGATAAAATATACATCAATGAAAACTTTAAAGACGATAATAAAATATTTAAGGTGTATTTTGAAAATTATACAAAATTATTTTTACATAAAACCCCCTCAAGTTATATTAAATTACAATAAAGACCCTAGTAAACATAGGTTTAAGCGGGACCAGCTCTTGAGCCTCAGGAAGCCGGAGATATGGGTCCTTGCCTATTTAAGGTAGACAACTTAACAAACGGTGTTATCAACACGGTAATCGTCTTTGAAAAAGACACAAAAACTGCCGTCTATGTGCAGCGGTTACCGATAACATCAAAACTTAATTCATGATTTCATTTTCTACTCTAATTGTCTAACTCAGACTGAGTCTCATTATAAATAATCTGACTTGAATATGATTCAAGTACAAAACTATAATTCAATATGAATCCATATATTCCATCTGTTCAATCTATCAATCTATACAACTTGACTGAACCGAACCATGGATATACATCCATCTACATGATTCTCCAGTTACATCCATTTACTGATATCATGGTTTCGGCAAGTCATCCATTTATACAATCTATAATACAAGACAATACAATTTACAATACAATACAGACAATACAATCAAGATATCGCGGGGTTTAAGGGGTAGATCGGTACGGAAGGTGTTAGAAGTGGCACGAGACTGCAACCACAAAGACACCTAACCTGAATTCAATCGCCGTTGTTCCCGGTATTTTGATGGAGCCTTGTATTCTATATACCGTAGTTTCTGGGTCTAGTGAGACTCCTCTCGTATACACTGGCCTCTTCTGTACCAAGCAACAAATAACATCGTTAATACTAAATACAACATTATAACAATATAATATAACTTTATAAGCTACACTCACTCTCTGTCTATTCCATTGCTCCCTCATCTTTAGGACTTACCGAGCGATTGTTCGCTGACGACAATCCTTCTCTTTCTTCTTTGGAATGTTTTCAGGTAGATCGGACCTTCAGGAGATCGAGCCCACCAGCAAGAATTTGGACCAGCTAGCTTTCGACTCAGAGCTTTAGATTCTTTGTACACATTTACATTTTGTATTTTCCATTTCTGTTATGCCACTGTTTAGGCATTGCTTTCCATTACATATATTTAATTTTCTGATGTATTGTAAAAAGAATGTAAATAAATAAAGTTGCTGTTATTTACATTTGTCTCTTATGTATTTTACTTTATATTGTTTAGATACGCTTAGCGTGTTTACTTCTAAGTAAATACATAGCGGGCTAGTCGCGTCCTCTGCCCATATGCCGGAAAGCGGGGCGTGACATCTTCTGAGGCCGAAAACCTTTTGACCATCAATCAACCGAGCCCTCCTATACCCAGGTCTCCCCAAATTGATCTTAGTTCCAAAGATGACTAATGATCTCTTGACACATGGCATCTAAAACGATGTTCGTTCCACCATGATCTCTCCCTTCAATCTGGAGTTCGGTTCAAGGGTACATCTTTCCACACCTCTGATATATGTCGTTGTAATTCTTCAACGTCTTCAGAGAAATGGAGGGTCCCGACAACCAACAGCTCTTTGGTGCACTCCCAAACCCATGAGCACATTCCTATGGACCGCAATGTTCTTAAACTAGGTATGGACCGCAACGTCCTTCAGCTAAACCCTCACCCCAAAAAATGGTGATCTATGGACCGTAACGTCCTTAAACTAAAGCAATAGAGCCCAAATGCTCTTTTATTCGGTCCGAATGATCCTAAAATCATGCTGAGTAGATCTTAGTCTAAAATTAGACTAACGTATTCTCAACAAATATTTAAGTTGATCTTAATCTCAAACGAGATTAACGATCCATAAATTAACCCAAACCCAAATCTAAGAAAATACGGATTTGGACTAATCCACACCCTACGGGCAACAACACAAATTAATCTCCGTATACAATCCACGGGCAACCAAAAATAAAATAAACACACACAACACGAAGTGAACATCTGGAGCAAGAGAAAGTGGTTATCGCTACGCGGTAACGTAATTAACTGCAGGGGCGTGCGCCTGCAGGAAAGAGCGTCCCCACAATCAAAAATCCCTCGCCAACGAGGGGGAATCTCACGAAGTCTGCTACAACGGCCGCATCCGTCCAAACCTTTGATGCACGGTGCCATAAATCAATTTTGCATCTTCGGAGAGGTGGACGGATAAATCCAAATAGTATCTGCCCCAAAATTCAGGCAAGACGTTTGTCTTCCCGGTTTTCGGCGGAAAAAAGATTCTGGCACGCCCGGTGGGACTATTTTCCTCTTTCCACTCCACACTTCGTTTGTCGTGTTCGCGAACAAATCGCGGTTTACTATGGTTGCTCTTGGATTCGAGGTACTAAGATTTGGCATCTTGCTCCTGTGCAGGAAGATATATCGATGGCTTCCAACTGCACCAACTGCAACGGCAACTCCTACTATGTCCCCACCGGAGGAGTGACTTACGGGCCCCAAGCGGCCTCCATCTTTCCAATGCCGGAGGAACAAGTGACTCAGGCCACCACTGGACTGTTCTTCGGGACTATGCTCCCGCCAATAAACTTCAATACTTCAGTGCCATCACAGGAGGCCCCGAAAAAGTCCGTCTTCGATCGGCTTGCAACTATCGCGGCCCCTCTCAACAGGTCATCTAATTCTAACGTCTCAGTCTTCGACAGGATGAGCCTAAGCTCAAGTGGGCCCGTAAAGAAGTTCGCGATACCTTAAAGGGTTATCCCGAAGCGGATAGCTATTCCAGCTCCGGCAGACGAAGTCGTCAAAATGGCTTCTCCTATTAAATGATCGGTCTTCACAAGATTGGCTGTTCCAACTCCCGCTTCGGGCGAAGTCACCAAGATTTCTTCCCCTGCCAAAAAGTCTGCCTTCAACAGATTAACCGTTCCTTCTCAGCGGATGTCGGTCTTCGACAGGCTGACACCGACAGCAGCTTCTCATTAGAGTAGGGGGCTTGACGAAGCCACTCCTGTAACTGAACCAGTCCCATCTGCAAGGCATGCTCGACGTCACCATTGGCGCCGAGTGAGGAAAGACGAGGGCAACTCTCCCTCTGGACTTACTATACCAGCTCCAACGGTGGAATTTGTTGCCGCTGTTCCAACTGGGAACCGCTTTGAACTGCTCAGGAGGGTGCGCAAAAACTCTCCAACCGCCATACTGAAGAAGTCTCTGCCACCTATTGAAAGCATGACATAGGTGAAGCCAGAACAGCTTCCTCAGCGGTTGTCCACCAAGATCCACAGAGTCTGCCGGAAAGTCTAAGACTCTGTAATTGACAAAGAATACTCTCACCGACTGAAGAAGACGAAGGCCCGGCAAGATGAGGACCATCCCTCCGTCGTACCACGGAAGGTATCATCTACGTGGGTGCTCACTGCAACGGCTCCCTCAACTTCGGCCTCCTAAAAAAAGAGAGGGACATAGAATCAACCACCACCGGCGACAAATTCTGAGCGTGGTGAATCCAAACGCCCCAAGTCCGGGGGCAAGGTAGTGCACACGGTGTACATGGCTTCCAGCAAAGAGGAAAGCCGTACTTCCGTGGGTCATCGACCACTTACACGGTCTGTGACAAAGGCTCAGGAGCAACAACAAAAGCTCGAGGAGATGATGACAAAGATGGCTGTACTCACAGGGCAGAAAGAAAGCCCAGTAGTATCGTCCGAACAGCGCCAAGATCAGGAGACAGATACGGAATTCCTGTGGAGGGTACTATAAAGAAAGGATAAAGAGGCCGCGGAACAAGCCACTAATATGAGGCAGATGGCGCTCATGTTCGAAGACATGGTCGAGATGATGATTCATCCGGAACCTCCAGCCAAAGATTCGTCGTTAATCATTGAAGACGACAGAGGAGAGATATCGAACCCTCCTACGGTTTTATCAGCAGCCAGGAAGGAGACGATCTCCAAACCTGCCCTTGATGACTACATAGCTCAACAAATACGAGCTCATCAGGAAAGCGAAGCGGCTGGCCAAGTCGTCAGAACTGGGCGACCTTATCCAGGCTGGTACGATCAAATTAAGTACCCGCCGGGATATACGATCCCTAAGTTCCATGTGTATAAGGGACGAGCAATCCACACCAGCACATTGCTCAATTCAGGGCTTTATACGGTAATACTGGGGGCGATGACAAACTTCTGCTTCACCAATTCGTCAGCAGCTTGGCGGAGACAACATTTGAATGGTATTCCGAGCTCCCAAATGATTCTATCAAAACATTCACGGAGATAGAATTATTATTCACACAGCGGTTCGCGAGCGCAAGTGAGCGTACCCCGATCACAGCATTAATCAATGCCAGAGTATAGCCGGGAGAGACCTGGGTTCAATACGCAATTCGATGGCGTAACCTATGGTCAAAATGCGAACAACGCATAGAAAAAGCTCCTGCCGTGGGCATGTTCGTAGGAACCCTTGATCCCTATGCAACTATATCCCAGTTTATGATGTTTTTCAAGCCGACTACCTTCCAGGCCTTGATTGACAAACTGGCCTAAATGGACCAAATAGGTCATAGGTCGTCCTCTTCAAAGACAAATCTTCGGAATAAAAAGGGCAAAGGGAAAGCGATCTTCGTCGTCAACGCTTACAACCCGAAACCGGTAGCTCACCAAAACTACAAACCAATATCTCTCTCAGAAAAGTTGAGACGTCTTTACTCGTTCCCCTGGGATAAAACGAGGAGACTATTCGAACTGGCGGTGCGCAAAAGGCTCATCACTCTGCCGGATCCGAGACGCCAACTGCAACCGGGCGACGTCAACAATCCCAATTACTGCACCTACTACCAAATAGTGGGCCACCCAATCGAAGATTGCTAAGTCTTCAAAAGCTCGATTGAAGACCAGTACCGACAGGGCAAGTTTGCGTTGTCCAAAAACTGGAAAGTAAATCTGCTACAACAACACGCTCCTAAAAAGGTGGACACGCCGGGGGCATCATGCTCATTTATAAAAGAAGCTCCGTGGGAAGTTGTTCTTTAGGCTAAAACTAAAAGAATGCCGAAGGATCTTCAAGCGTGTCCGGCCATCAAATGGAAAAGCCCGCTGGAGTCCGAGATTATTGACGGGATGCTGAAACCGCGCCCGACACCAAAAGTTGGTAACTATGGGCAAAACCTCCAGTCCGAGATTTCGAACTCTTCAAAGAAAAAGAAGAGGACCAAGAAGCCCGTGCAACTTGACGACAATCGTACGGGTCTGCAAAAATACATCAACGCACTGGAGGAAATAACCAAAAGGCACGGACCCCAGTCACATTGGAAGAGTTCCTCAAGCATATTCTTGAGAATGGAGACAGTGACATTGATGAAGGAGACGGCTCGTCAGAAGAACCCGAGGATTACGGGGCGAGTTGCCACATGATCTCTCACTCGTCGGTAAATGGCAAAGAAGCTTCTGACGTAGAGAAACTGGGGGCAGAACCAGAGCCAAAATTCCTGGAACCATCAGATGACCTGATCGACAGGCTGCTGAGCGAAGCTCTTCAAAAGAGCAAAGCTGATCGAGAACGTGAAGCGGATATATACGAAAAGGCCAAGCGTCGATGTCAGGCTGAAAAAGCTCCATTAATGAGAGCCATAAAGTATCTCAACCGGATCGAAGCGCTCTTGCCACCAGCAAGAGCAGAATCAAGATAAGGAAGCAGTTCGCCAAAGCTCTGTCAGTAGGAATGAAGTAGCCACCTTTCAAAGAAAATACTTCCGGGAGTATGTTCCCCGACGAACCGGATGTACATCCGAAATACTGCTTGTATCATCGGAGGGTCACACACCCTACCCATGAGTGCAATGCCTTCAAGAAGTGGTGGCAGGGATACATTGCCTACTGACAACACTTCAAGCTAATAAATCGCAAAGCCCGTCGGGAGAAGAGAAGCACGACAGATGAGCATAAAGGAACAGCCGGTAACTGTCATATGGTTGATGCCATCCCAACAAAAGGGAAATCTCAAGTTCTTATCTTCGGGAACGATTCGGACGAAGAAATGGCCCTCGGCCCTCTCTTCAAGGAATCAACCTTCGGAAAAGAAGAAGAGACGAAGAACAGTTAGAGCATTCAGCTGTGTAACCGTACGTTGCCTGAAAAGAATCTCGGACCCTCAAACAAAGGTTCATGCAAGAAAGACAAGGGGAAGGAAAAAGTCTGTGAGGAGATTGCCCTCGATGATAGAGTCGCCAAAGAGCTCACATCCAAGGACCCGCCCAAGAAGAACAAGGTGGATTACAATGTCCTGGCATATTTGAGGGAGATACCCTTACAATTGAGTATTTTGGATGCCCTTCTCCTATCTAAAGAGGCACGAGATTTCCTGATCAAGGCGTTCCAAGAGCCCGACCAGTTTCAAGCCTTTCTTGCAGAAGAAAAGATGAAGGACGAGCTAGAATAAGTCCACACGACTGACGTCACCTTTAGCGATGAAGACCTCCTTCTCGGAACGTGCGAGCACAATCGTCCGCTGTATATAACCGGGTATTGTCACGATATCAAGATAGGAAAGATCTTGGTCGACAACGGGTACTCCGTCAACCTTCTCAATGTAAGAGTGTTGAAGAAGATTTGCATGAATGTGCAGCACCTAGCTCGAGATAAAATTACCATCTCCGGTTTTGACTCCCAATCATCACAAACACTTGGGTCTGTAATACTGACATTACGCTTCGGGCTGCTCGTCACTTACATCAAGTTCCATGTTATTGACGCCAAAACTTGCTACAACGCTTTGCTCGGCAGGCCTTGGTTACATGAGTACAACATCATTCCTTCTACACAACATCAGTGTATGAATTACTTCAAGGACGGCCTCGAGTACACAGTTACAGGGGAGCTCAACCGATTCTCCGTAAATGAAGTCCGTAAATATGAAGACGCTAAGTACTTCTTACCAGACTTCGAAGATATGGAAAGATGTCGCAAACCAGAGAATAAACAAAAATCCATCACCACTATCCCGATCTTTGTGAGCGATACCGAGGAGGATGAAGAGATGGTCTACTCGGGACAACCACAAAGCAATAGGTCAGGACCATATACTCCTATTACGGTCTTTGGCGGTGACTCTGAAGACAAGGCCAACACAGTGTTCTCCATCCGTCCATCAATACAGACCTTTGCTGGAGCTG
This sequence comes from Agapanthus africanus, assembly GCA_030015575.1. Lineage (NCBI taxonomy): Eukaryota > Viridiplantae > Streptophyta > Magnoliopsida > Asparagales > Amaryllidaceae > Agapanthus > Agapanthus africanus. The sequence goes on from CM057348.1 coordinate 54,059,449, forward strand.
ACCAGAGTTTACAAATTACCATGGTTCCGCAGCGGTATTACAAAGAACTTGATGCACTTGATATGTACAGCGTGCAAGAGCTGCAGACCTTCTACGTTTCTCCTAAGCAAAGAGGTGAGAAGGCGATCATTTTCTATCAATCCACGGAGACTAAAGTGGAGAAGGAAGTATGGCACGGTGCCGAACCTGCACTCAACAGGCTTCAACCAATCTGTCTGCCCAGATACTACGCAGAGGGACTGAAAAGGCTATTGAGATGCCAAGGCATACCCTTCAAATAGACTGCTCGACAAGCCCAGTTCTATAACAAGATTTGGGATTGTTTACCGCCGAAAAACGGGAAGACAAACTTCTTGCCTGCATTTGGGGGCATATGCTATTTGGGTTTATCCGTCCACCTCTCCAAAGATACCAAGTTGATTTATGGCACCGTGTATCGGAGGTTTGGCCGGATGCGACTGTTGTAGCGGACTTCGTCAGATTCCCCCTCGTTGTGAGTGGTTTTTGATTGTGGGGACGCTCTTCCCTGCAGACGCAAGCCCCTGCAGTTAATTACGTTACCGCATAGCGATAATCACTTTCTCCTGTACCAGATGTTCACTTCGTGCCGTTTGTGTTTGTTTTATTTTTGGTTGCCCGTGGATTGTATACGGAGACTAATTTATGTTGTTGTCCGTAGGGCGTGGATTAGTCCAAATCCGTATATTATTAGATTTGGGTTTGGGTTGATTTAAGGATCGTTAATCACGTTTGAGATTAAGATCAACTTAAGTGGTTGTTGAGAATACGTTAGTCTAATTTTAGACTAAGATCTACTCAACAGGATTTTGAGATCATTCGGATCCAACAAAAGAGTATTTGGGCTCCATTGCTTTAGTTTAAGGACGTTACGGTCCATAGCTAGTTTAAGGACGTTGCAGTCCGTTGTTAGTTTAAGGACGCTTCGGTCCATAGATCAACATTTTTGGTGTGAGGGTTTAGTTTAAGGACATTTCGGTCCATAAATCACCGTTTGGCGGCGAGGTCGTAGTTTAAGGACATTGCGGTCCATAGCTAGTTTAAGGACGTAGTGGTCCATAGATCACCGTTTGGCGGTAAGGTCATAGTTTAAGGACATTGTGGTTCAAAACTAGTTTAAGGACATTGTGGTCTATAGATCACCATTTGGTGGTGGGGTCGTAGTTTAAGGACATTGCGGTCCATAGCTAGTTTAAGGACTGTTCCCCGCCGAACACGGAGACGTAACCGCGCAGGTCCGTCTTGCCTGAAATTCGGGGCAGATGCTAATTGGTGCTATCCGTCCGCCTCTCCGAAAATGCCAAGTTGATTTATGGCACCATATATCGGAGGTTTAAACGGATGCGGCCGATATAGCAGACTTCGTCAGATTCCCCCTCGTTTGAGGGGTTTTTGATTGTGGGGACGCTCTTCCCTGCAGGCGCAAGCCCCTGCAGTTAATTATGCTACTGCATCGCGGCAACAACTTTCTCCTTCTCCAGATGGTCACTTCGTGTCGTGTGTGTTTGTTTTGTTTTTGGTTGCCCGTGGATTGTATACGAAGACTAATTTATGTTGTCGCCCGTAGGGCGTGGATTAGTCCAAATCCGTATTTTCTTAGATTTGGGTTTGGGGGTTTTGGTTTAAGAATACTTTAGTCTCATTTGAGACTAAGATCAACTTAAACGTTAGTTAAGGATACGTTAGTCTAATTTTGGACTAAGATCAATTTAACAGGATCGTTTAGATCCAACAAGAGAGCATTTGGACTCTGTTGTTTAGTTTAGAGACATTGCGGTCGATTACCAGTTTAAGGACATGGTGGTCCAATGTTAGTTTAGGGACATCTCGGTCCATCGGTACTTTAAGGACATCTCGATCTATCGGTAGTTTAAGGACATCTCGGTCCGGGTTAATGACATCGTAGTCCGTGGGTTTAAAGGGACCCCACAGTCCAGGTTAAGGACATCGTAGTCCATGGGCTTAAGGACCCCACAGTCCGGTTTAAATACATCGTAGTCTATAAAGTGTAAGGACATCGTAGTCTATGAGTTTAAGGACCCCACAGTCCGTGAGATGTGTGGTTGTCTGGATCCGTCATCTCTCTGAAGACGTTGAAGGATTACAACGACAGATATCAGAGGAGTAACGAGATGTACCCTCGAACCGGTGTGAGTTGTTTGAAAGATCTGTAGCCCAGTTTGGGACTAAGGTCTGTTGAATATTTGTGAGCAGACGGTCTCAGTTCAATATAAGTTGAGGACTTATGTTCAGAATTGGGCTAAGTCCAATTAAAATATTTAACATTTTATTCTGGCTATCGAGCCTTTACTTGGGCTTGGCCCTTTTAGTAATGCCGAGCATTAGGTCCTGACAATTTTTGTCTTGTATTGAATGCATAGCATTCATCAGAACAAAGTGTGTTCTGACAGTGCACCACGTGGCGCGTCAGGCGCTTTGCGTCAATTAAAGAGCGCATTGCGTTTCTGTCAGGTAGTGCACACGAAGGTGACACGTGTCACGCTTAGCGTTAAACGCTAGTTTATTAGCGCATTGCGCTTTCCATTATGAGCGCTTTGCACTGATTTAGGGGCGCGCCAGTGGGTGACACATGGCGCGCTTGTCGCCAAGCTCCAGCCCATGAGCGCAGTGCTTTGTTTTAGAAGCGCAAAGCGCAAGCGGTGTATGTGGTTGACACGTGGCGCGTTTTAGCGTTGAGCGTCGGTCCAAGGAGCGCAAAGCTCTGTTTCAAAAGCGCAAAGCACAAGCGGTGTCTGTGGTTGACACGTGGCACGTTTTGGCGCTGAGCGCCGGTCCAAGGAGCGCAAAAGCACAGTTCATGAGTGCAATGCACTGCTCAGTAGCGCAAAGCGCATCTGATCAAATTTATGATCAGAGAACAAGTTTATGTTCTTCTTTTAAAGGAGGCTTTGCCTCAAGATTCAAGAACAAAAGTTCTTGTTTAAAAAAGGGCTCTGCCTTTGTAGATCAAGGATCTGTAAATGAAGTAAATACTTCTTTTATTTTTATGATTAGATCTTTTGATCTTTTTCTTTTTATCAAAGACCTTGGTCTTTTATAGATCTATGATCTTTTAAGAAGATAGTTCTTCTTTTTTAATGAGATGATTTCATCTCTTTTGTTCAAGAATTAATTCTTTACCTTGAAGAAAATGATCTTCTTTTGCTAAAGGCCTGCCTTCTTTCTCTTTGAGTTTTCTCAAAGTTTGCAGAGGGTTTTCTCTATATCAGACTTGAAGTCTCGGGGCCTTTATATAGGGCCAATTGATTTGTTAAGTCAGTTTTAAGAGATCTTTCTCTGATTGATTTGGGAATATTTCCCACTGTTGGATCTTTGATCCTAGGGCTTCTGCTTTGCAGAAGATAATCTTCTTATTTTAATAAAATTGAAAAGATCTTTTCATAACAGAATTTAATTCTGATTAATTAATAATTTATTATTATTAGATCTTTTGGTCTAACGGTGGGGAATTTTTAATTCCAGCGCTGGCGCACCTTGCGCTAGCACACCTACGTTCGACACGTGGCGCGCAGCGCAGAGCGCAGCGCAACTGCGCTAGCGCACCCGTGTTGGACACATGGCGCGCAGCGCAGCGCAACTGCGCTAGCGCACCCGTGTTTGACACGTGGCGTGCAGCGTAGAGCGCTGGATCTGAAGCGTTGTTTCAACTTTTGAATTTTGAAATTTTATAACAGAGTTTTGCTCTGATTGGGGGTGCGCTGCCTAAGGCGCAGCGCACCTGGCGCTAGCGCGTCTGTGTCTGACACGTGACGCGCAGCGCGCCTAGCGCTGAATTTGAAGCGTTGCTTCAATTTTCAATTTTTGAATTTTAAAACAGAGCTTTGCTCTGATTGGGGGAAACAAGGACGTTGCGGTCCATAGGGATGTGCTCATGGGTTTTGGGTTACACTAAATAGCTGTTGGTTATCGGGACCCTCCACCTCTCTGAACATGTTGAAGAATTACAACGACATGTATCAGAGGTATGAAGAGATGTTCCCTTGAACCAAATTCCAGATTTTAGGGGAAAAATCATGGTGGGATGAACATCATCTTAGATGCCATGTATTAGGAGATCATTAGTCATCTTTGGAACTAAGATCGATCTGGGGGAGACCTGAGTATAGGAGGGCTCGGTTGATTGATGGTCAAAAGGTTTTTGGCCTCGGGAGACTTGGCTAATTTGGGCTAAGGTTGGCCTCTCATAGCGTTAAACACTAATATCTGCTCGGCGCTCACGTGCTCCCACGTGAGGCTCAAAAGCAGTGTTAAACACTGAAATTTGGAGCACTCATGTGTGGCACGTGAGGCGCCTGAGAATTGGGCACTAATTCTTTGAATTTATTCCTTTTTTCTTTTATAAGTGGTGAGTATTATTGGGGGTCACGTGGGATCACGTGAGACGCCCCAAAATGGAAGCTGTCTTTGGATTTATTCTCCTTTTCCTTTTGAAAGTGTTAAGCACTATTAGGAGGTCACGTGGGAAACACGTGAGGTTTCATTATAGTGTTAAACACTAATGAATCACCAGGCCGTTCTTCTGTAGTTCTGAGGAATCAAGTTCTCCTTTTGTTCTTTGCAGAGATTAAATTCATTTTAAAGGGGTTAAACCCTAGTTTTAGAGGAATTAAATTCCCATATGTTTTGTAAGAGTTAAACTCTTTTGAACTCAGTTCTTTCCCTTAGGTTTTGAATCTGCATGACATAATTTCTCTGATGAGAATTAAATTCTCAACTTGTGAGGAGATCTGCTTCTACAGATCTTAACCAGGGGAAGAACTAAGTTCTTTGAGAATAGTTAAACTCTTGGTTTGAGAATTAAATTCTCCTTTTGTTTTGTCGAAGCTTTTGGGAGGGGTTCCTCTTCTTTAGAGGATTAAATTCTCTCTCTATTTTTCTTCCCCTCTCCCTCCGTGTCTCTTTTTTTTCCTCTTCTCCTTGCTCCTGTTTATATGAGAAGAAAAAGAATCAATTTGTTAAGAGAGTCCCTCATTGAGAGATCATGATTGATTTCATGATCTTTTAGATCAATTGGTGAATTTTATTCACCGTTGGATTTTTAATCCAAAGGCTCTCTGTTTAACAAAGAAGATTTCTTGTTTGTTTAACAAGATTATAAATATCTTGTTAGTTTTAATAAGATTAGAATTTTATTCTATCATATCTTTTTAGTTTAACAAGATAAGAAATATATTTTCTTAATATAGAATTTAATTCTATCATATGGATATCTCGTTAGTTTAACATAGAATTTTATTCTTATCATATGAATGTTAGTTTAATAAGATTAAGAAAATATTTTCCTATGATAGAACTTTATTCTACCAGATGATCACCGTTGGATCTTTGATCCAAAGGTCCTCTGTTTAACAGAGAAGATCTTTCTAGTTTGAGGAAGATCAGGAAAATATTTTCCAAATAGATTTTAATTCTAGAATTTGACAGGAGCATTTTAAATTGGGGTTTTAGCCTGTTCATTTTCAGCGCTCATATGCTTTACATATGAGCGTTCACGTATTTTGCACATGAGGCCTGTTAGTTATATGTATGCCCTAGAGGCCATTACTGTACATTGGATGTATATTGTAGTGGATGCTGGGACATATATAGGGAGGACTTTCTTGCTCGACATGATAGTATGCTATCTGGTTACTCTTTACCTTAACGTGTACACTGTTTGTCTCTCTGTTACATGTTGGTAAAGCCCTTAGGATGTGTACTTGACTACCTGGACTATGATGCGGATCATACTAGTGGGGATATGGTAGTCCATAAGTACATCCTTCAAGGTCCCTAGTCGTGGGTGTATCGAGACAGGGCATCGATATACCAGAGTAGACTAGCGTATACCTTCTCGACCCATACAGATGGGCGATGGATGATCCCATATCCATTGGTGTTTGACATCAGAGATGATATACGGGTGCTCAGTGGAGACTGGGTACACTGGACGGACTCGCCGAGAACTCCCAGATGGTATTATACCTTACGTCAGATGGCAGTTCTCTGGTGACACTGGTACAGAGTAGTCTGTTAACCCGAGATCGTCATAGAGTCTTGTGTGGTTCCCACTGTGCTTTGATTTCCATCTTACCACGTCCAAGAGGGCGTGCAAAACGGTGGTTTTTGGGTACAGTCCCGAGTCACATGGAGGCAATGAGCGATAGGAGGGGATTCGTCTCTCCCGGTATAGGGGGTTGATGTTGCGCTGTGTTCGATTGGCTATAACAGGAAATCCCTGGCCAGGGTTGCTGAGGGATGATCTCTCAAGATCATACCGGTTCTTTATACTTCATTACATTCTCTGATGATCTCTCAAGATTCAGACATATGTTCCTGTTGAAACACAAGTCCGAACCTTTTGAGATATTCACAGAATATGATTTAGAAGTAGAAAACCAAAACACGGGTATAAGTATTATGTCCTATGATGAGATCAAGGAGGAGAATACTTGAGCACGGAATTCCTGGATTATTCTAAAGGAGAATGAGATTCTCTCTCAGCATTACTCCTCCGTATACACCATAGCACGATGGTGTATCGGGGCGGAGCAATAACACCCTATTTGATATGGTGTGCTCTATGATGAGTACTACTGAGTTACCTATTTCCTTTTGGGAGTTATGCACTTGAGAAGCTGCATACCTATTGAAAAGGGTTCAGATCAAATCAGTTGCCTACCACTTCATATGTGATATGGAAAGGGAAGAGCCCATATCTTAAGTTAGTTAAGATTTGGGGTTGTCCGGCCTATGTCTGAAAAGCAAAATCCGGACAAGCTCGAGGCAAGATCTGTTATGTAGAACTGGAAATGTTCCAGCTATACAAACTGCAGTTGATGATTTGAAAGAACCAAAGGATTCAGTAGATTCCAACGAACCTCAGCCTCTCCGCCGATCTAGTAGGGTTCCTCACCCACCTGAGAGCTACTTCGGTTTCTCGATGACAGTGGGAGCGAGGATTGCATCATGAGATAATGACCCAACTAGTTTCGAGCTGTCCATCAGGAGTGGGACTCTGTAAGAATGGCTGGATGCTTAGCGATCTGAGATGGAATCCATGTACACCGACAAAGTATGGACTTTGGTTGCTATATCTGAAGGGTTAAATCCCCATCAGGAGCAAGTATATCTTGAGAAGATTACTTGGTGTAGATGGAAAAGTTGAGACTTTCAAAACTAGACTTGTTAAAGGTTTTCGTCATCGACCAGGCATGGATAATGATGAAACCTTTTCAAGTGGGTATGCTTAAGTCCATCCAGATCTTACTTGCCACGGCTACATACCATGACTACGATATCTGGCGGTTGGCTATCATGACTGCTTTTCTAAATGATGTTTTAGAAGAGAACGTCTATAAGTACACAGCCAGAGGGCTTCGTAGACAGTGGGAGCAGCGGAAACGTGTGCAAGATGTTTTATGTGATAAAACAGGCATCGCGGAGTTGGAACATCTGTTTTGATGTAGTAGTCAAACAGTTTGACATCATCAAAATGGTAGATGAACCCTGTATATACAAAAGGGTAGTAGGGAGTATGGTGATGATCCTCGTAGAGTACGTGGATGACATACTCTTGATAGGGAAGGAGTTTTCTATGCTACGCTCGATCAATCTCCGCTTATCACAATGATTCTCCATAAAGGATCAAAGTGATACCTCCTAAATCCTGGGTTTTGGATCTATGAGATAGATCTAATTGGATGTTAGGATACTCACTAGCCGTAGTGAGATGGTATTAATCGATCCTGGGGAGAATCACTGGAAGTGTTCCAGGGTGATAAGGACGACTGAATGTCAGTCACAGGCATTGTCTTTACCCTCAGTAAAGGGACGGTATGTTGGAAGAGTTCCAAGCTAGATACCGTGACATACTAGACGATAAAGGCTGGATACATCGCTACTTAAGATGCTACCATAGAGGATGTTTGGGTGTATATTGGTTCATGAGATGAACTACGTTCCAACCATTGTGAGACAATGGAGTTGTGGCTTATGCCAAGGAACGCCGGTCCCATCAGTGATCCAGACATATTCTAAGGCAGTATCACCTGATCATGGAGATGGTTGATCTCCAAGGAGATCGAGGTTAGGAGAGTAGACTCAGAGGACAACACAGCGGATCACTCACAAAGGCCTGTTCCCAGAGAGAGATTTTATGAGATGGTTGAGTATGAGATACTACAACCACTGCTATCAGATGGCCCTACAGCAAGTGGGAGATTGTTAGTTATATGTATGCCCTAGAGGCCATTACTGTACATTGGATGTATATTGTAGTGGATGCTGGGACATATATAGGGAGGACTTTCTTGCTCGACATGATAGTATGCTATCTGGTTACTCTTTACCTTAACGTGTACACTGTTTGTCTCTCTGTTACATGTTGGTAAAGCCCTTAGGATATATACTTGACTACCTGGAGTCCATAAGTACATCCTTCAAGGTCCCTAGTCGTGGGTGTATCGAGACAGGGCATCGATATACCAGAGTAGACTAGCGTATACCTTCTCGACCCATACAGATGGGCGATGGATGATCCCATATCCATTGGTGTTTGACATCAGAGATGATATACGGGTGCTCAGTGGAGACTGGGTACACTGGACGGACTCGCCGAGAACTCCCAGATGGTATTATACCTTACGTCAGATGGCAGTTCTCTGGTTACACTGGTACAGAGTAGTCTGTTGACTCGAGATCGTCATAGAGTCTTGTGTGGTTCCCACTGTGCTTTGATTTCCATCTTACCACGTCCAAGAGGGCGTGCAAAACGGTGGTTTTTGGGTACAGTCCCGAGTCACATGGAGGCAATGAGCGATAGGAGGGGATTCGTCTCTCCCGGTATAGGGGGTTGATGTTGCGCTGTGTTCGATTGGCTATAACAGGAAATCCCTGGCCAGGGTTGCTGAGATTTACTGGTAAGTGTTACCAGTAGTTTCTCGAATAGTTATAGACCTCATATCGACACGACTTATCGAGCTATTGGGGTCTGACGTTTACCACCCCTAGGCGAGATATGCGACATATCAGACGATCAGACCGGACTGTACGGTAAGTGTTACTGGTTGGATTCACAGGAGTGTGAGCGGGCTTGCTCGTCGATCTTCTGATCGCTCAATACCCGGATGGCCGTTACGTTTAGCAGACCGCTTGCGGCTTGTGGGTGTTTGATATGATCATCACCTGCTGCCGGCGTATTGACGAGTCTTTAGAGTCCTACACAGAGGTTTCCTGGCTCAAGCGAAACGAAATAGGAGCGCATATGAGATATGTGCGGGACCGAGAATAATGCGTGTATGTGATACCGTATTTCATTCTCGTGAAGAATGTGTCGATTAGTTGTATGCGATATAACCTAGTTATCGAATCAAGGATTGATTCGATAAATCGATACATTGAATACTAGTCGGTTATATGCGATATGACCGGATCATTGAATCAAGTGTTGATTTAATGATTTAATGTATAATTATATATTTGATATATTACTTTGCATTAACTAGTATTGGTTCACTTTATATGGATTTTCTCACTTGGATTGCACAAGTTGTATATGTGATATACTTTTGTGCGCTTGATTGTATCATGTTTGATGATACATGTTTACTTGGTTAAGTGTATAGAATTAAACCATGGTTAAACTTATGATTAGGGTTTTATTTCCTTTTCTCATTTATTTATCTATTTATTCATTTTGGAAATAAATAAAAAGGCATAAAGAGAAAATGGTGGCTAATTTTGTTTCATATTGAAGCTTCTTGAAGACTTTGACCAAGTGACCATTTTGTCTCATGCTTAACCCTAACCATTCCATTTAACCATGATTAACTCTCTACACATTACCATGGTTTGAATATGATAAGTATTCATTTTCTTTTGGATTTAAATTAACTTATCTTATTCATTTCTTTCTTCTTCTTCATCTTCTTCAATGAAGAAAGCTTCACTTCATCAATGGTGGATTGATGAAAAGTGTGAGAAATCCAATTCTAAAGTGAACCCACTTCCTATTTCTTCATCCTCTACCTCTTGCCAAGTAGTAGAGTGTGTTTCCTTCACAAGTTTTCTTGACTTGGTGAAGTTGGAGCTTGATCTAGTGATGCCTCGACGTAGATCATCTTTGGCACGTCGTCGATGACCTAGCCCGCTCTTTCTCCGATGAAGCCGACGCTAGAGCCCGGGATTTGTTATGGACAGCGAGGAGACTTCATTGCGGAGCTATGGAGGTGGAGCACCGGATCTACAAAGGTTGTATTTCCGTATTCTTGTAGTCAAGTGTTAACTAGTTTGCTTTGTCGCCTAAACATTTAGCCAACGATCTGTATTAGGGTTTCTCGGCACCGTTAAAATTTAAAATTGGCATGGTTGATGCCTTGTGAGACCTCTAGAGAGTGCCTAGGAACCCTACAAGGCCTGTTTGGCCATTAGTTGTTATCTTCTTCAGCGCTCATATGCTTTGCATATGAGTGCTCACGTGTTTAACATGTGATGCATGTTTGGCCCTTAATTGTTTTATTCAGCGCTCATACGCTTTGCATATGAGCGCTCATGTGTTTTACACGTGAGGCCTGTTTGGCCATTAATTGTTTTATTTTCAGCGCCCATATGCTTTGCCTATGAGCGCCCACGTGTTTAACACGTGAGGCCAAATTTTGAGGACTCTCCCTCTTTTTTTATAAGGGAACAAGTAGCTCTTGGACGAAAATTTTGGCGGGAACAAATGCCCCCCACTACTTTGCCCACGTATGTATGTACGCGAGTGAAGTAGTGCAAAGTAATGTGTGACCATAGAATTGATGGCCTAGGAGACAAGTTTTGGGACCTTGTAGCCTAAGACTTTCTAACTTTATGAGCCGTGAGTCGAGACGAGTCGAGAAGTTCTCGCAGGAACATTATTTTCCTTACAAGTCGAGACGAGTCGAGGAGTTCTCGCAGGACATTATTTTCCTTATGGGTCAAAATGAGTCTAGAAGTTCTCGCAAAGACACTAATTTCCTTACGAGTCGAGATGAATCGAGAATTTCTCGCAAAGACACTAATTTCCTTACGAGTCGAGGACACTAATTTCCTTACGAGTCGAGACGAATCGAGAAGTTCTCGTAAGGACACTAATTTCCTTACGAGTCGAGAAGAATCGAGAAGCTCTCGTAAGGGCACTAATTTTCTTACGAGTCGAGATGATCTCACAAGTGTATTTTCTCCCTAGAAATCGTGAAGATTTCTAAGTGTTCGTCGCCTTCGTGAGTCGTAAGGATCTCACTCGGGTATTTTTCCTTACGAATCGTGAGGACCCGTAAGTAGCTTCTTTATTTCATCGGCGAATGAGGCTTTGGCAAATGTGTCCCGTAGATAGTCCATCTTGACCTCCTTGTAGGGCAGCGATGGCTTAGAAAATAAGTTTGGATCTGCCGCTTAAGACTTTTCAACTTCATGAGCCGTGAGGGTCTCATAAAGACTTTTCTCCCTATGAGTCGTGAGGATCCCGTAGGTGTATTTTCTCCTTAGGAGTCGTGAGGACTCCTAAGTGCGTTTTCCCTTGAGAGTCGTAAGGATCTCACAAGAGAATTTTTCCCCTTACAAGTCGAGAGGGCTCGTAAGTGGTTGTTTCCCTCCTTGTCGATATTCGACTTTGGAGAGTGTGGCCCATGATTAGTATGCAATAGTCCATCTTGGACCTCCTTGCAGGGCAACGATGGCTTAGGAAACATGTTTAGATCTGCCGCCTAAGACTTTTCAATTTTATGAGTCGTGAGAGTCTCATAAAGATTTTTCTCCCTACGGGTCGAGAGGATCTCGTAGGTGTATTTTCTTCTCAGGAGTCGTGAGGACTCCTAAGTGCGTTTTCACTTGAGAGTCGTAAGGATCCCACAAAAGAATTTTTCCCTTTACAAGACGAGAGGGCTCGTAAGTGGTTGTTTTCCTTCTTGTCGATATTCGACTTTGGAGAGTGTGGTCCATGAATAGTATGCAATAGTCCATCTTGGACCTCCTTGCAGGGCGGCAATGGCTTAGGAAACAGGTTCAGATCTGCTGCCTACGACTTTTCAAATTTATGAGCCGTGAGGGTCTCATAAAGACTTTTCTCCCTACGAGTCGAGAGGATCCCGTAGTTGTATTTTCTCCTTAGGAGTCGTGAGGATTCTTAAGTGCGTTTTCTCTTGAGAGTCGTAAGGATCTCACAAGAGAATTTTTCCCCTTTACAAGTCGAGAGAACTCGTAAGTGGTTGTTTCCCTCCTTGTCGATATTCGACTTTGGAGAGTGTGGCCCGTGAATAGTATGCAATAGTCCATCTTGGACCTCCTTGCAGGGCAGCGATGGCTTAGGAAACAGGTTCAGATCTGCCGCCGAAGACTTTTCAACTTTATGAGTCGTGAAGGTCTCATAAAGACTTTTCTCCCGACGAGTCGAGAGGATCCCGTAGGTGTATTTTTCCCTTAGGAGTCGTGAGGACTCCTAAGTGCGTTTTCTCTTGAGAGTCGTAAGGATCTCAGAAAAGAATTTTCCCCCTTTACAAGTCGAGAGGACTCGTAAGTGGTTGTTTCCCTCCTTATCGATACTCGACTTTGGAGAGTGTGGCTCGTGAATAGTATGCAATAGTCCATCTTGGACCTCCTTGCAGGGCAGCGATGGCTTAGGAAATAGTTCAGATCTGCCGCCTAAGACTTTTCAACATTATAAGCTGTGAGGATCTCATAAAGACTTTTCTCTCTACGAGTCGAGAGGATCTCGTAGGTGTATTTTTTCCTTAGGAGTCGTGAGGACTTCTAAGTGGTGAGGACTCCTAAGTGCGTTTTCTATTGAGAGTCGTAAGAATCTCACAAGAGAATTTTCCCCCTTTACAAGTCGAGAGGACTCGTAAGTGGTTGTTTCCCTCCTTGTCGATATTCGACTTTGGAGAGCGTGGCCCGTGAATAGTATGCAATAGTCCATCTTGGACCTCCTTGCAGGGCAACGATGGCTTAGGAAACTGGTTCAGATCTGCCGTCTAAAGACTTTTCAACTTTATGAGCCGTGAGGGTCTCATAAAGACTTTTTTCCCTACGAGTCGAGAGGATCTCGTAGGTGTATTTTTTCCTTAGGAGTCGTGCGGACTCCTAAGTGCATTTTCTATTGAGAGTCGTAAGGATCTCGCAAGAGAATTTTCCCCCTTTACAAGTCGAGAGGACTCGTAAGTGGTTATTTCCCTCCTTGTCGGTATTCGACTATGGAGAGTGTGGCCCGTGAATAGTATGCAATAGTCCATCTTGGACCGACTTGTAGGGCCCTAGTGCTTGGGAAACAGGTCCTAAGCCCCATTGCCTAAGGCTTTTCCCTTCGAGTCGAGACGAATCGAGAAGTTCTCGCAAGGACACTAATTTCCTCACGAGTCGAGACGAATCGAGAAGTTCTCGCAAGGGTTTTCTAACGTCACAGTTAACTCCTGCTAATAGAAATCCGTTAGGGTCTGTGGTACTAGGGTTTTTTAGCCGTCGCACCGTCGCGTTGGCCGATATATTCCCAGATATGCAATCTTGCTGTTCGGGTAGCCCCACGACTGTCGTTTCTCTGATCCCTTCGGGGGCTGGACAAGACGTCTTCAAGTAATCTTCCAGGTGATATTACCGTCGAAAGAGCAAGTGTTAAGGATATTCCATGTTGCTTTTTACTTGAGGTTAGGCTCATTTTGGGAGACCCGATGAGTCATGAACACTCCGCGCTGGTGTGGGATGATCTCCGATAGTCTTTTCAGGTCTCATTTGAGTTTCCGTCAAGACCCTGAAGCGAGGGATTTTCCTTGGCTTCGTTGGTTGACATCGAGTCTGCAATATTGCGTCGAATGTCGAGCTTGTCTCTGGGTTATCTGTGAACCCGTCGAGATTTGGAACTAGGGGACTTTGCTATGGCTCCGTTTGTTGATATTGCGCCTGTATCCTGCTGAAGGGAAGAAGAACGCTGTTGGTTGATCTCTAAGCTGTAGATGTAGCCGTTGAGACTTGGAACTAGGGACTTTGCCATGATTCTGAGGCAGTCTCTAAGTTGTCTGTGAACCTCGAGGTTTGGAACTAGGGGACTTTGCCGTGGCTCCGAGGTAGTCTCTAGACTGTCTGTAAACCGTCGAGATTTGGAATTAGGGGACTTTACCGTGGCTCCGTTTTGCTGACGTCGTATCTGCTTCTGGTGGGAATGAGAAGAAATGCCGTTGTTGATTTCTAAGCTGTAGATGTAGCCATCAAGATCTAGCTTCTCTTTGACGAAGCCTGGTGGGACGATATGGTTTCTTTTTCGTTTGTGCCCATGGATTGTATACAGGGGTCAATGTGATCTCACCTGTAGGGCAAAAGTTTCATTTTATTTTATTTCATTCCGCGATACTCTATCATTTCAGTTTTTTATATCGCGAAAGTCGCGATTGCCCAATCATTTCGGCTATTTTTTTTTTGCGGTGCCCAATCATTTCGGCTATTTTTCTTTTTCTTTACTCGCTGCTTTTTTATTGCTAGTTGCCCAATCATTTCGGCTATTTTTGTATGTATATATTTTACTTGCTGATTTTTGTTTCAAGTTGCCCCATCATTTCGGCTATTTCATATGCATTTATGGTTTGTTGATTTTTTGCTGCGAGTATGGAACTTGAGATCTGATACCAATGTTAGTATCAGCTTCGCCGCGACTGGAATATGGCCAGGGGCGAATCACCATTTGCTTTGAAAGGACTTGGAATTTGATACCGATTTAGGCATCGGCACCTCTACCACTAGGACATTTCCAGGAGCGAATCATCGTTTGCCTTTGTCGGTTCGAACAAAGGTGGCTTAGTAAACAGGGTTAGGATCCTGTCGACTAAGGCTTTTGACTTTATTAGCCGTAGGGGTCTCATAAAGGTGTTTCTCCCTACGATCCGTGAGGATCTCATAGGTGTGTTTTCTTCTTAGGAATCATGAGGATTCTTAAGTGTGTGTTCTCTTACAAGTCGTAAGGATCTTACAAGAGTGTTTTCTCCTTATAAGTCGAGAGAACTTACAAGTATTGTTCACCACATGAGGACATTCCTCGTCGTTGGTGGGACTTAGTGAGGGAACGTTTATTTGTGCCCGTGGATTGTATACAAGGGTCAGTTTTGAACCGCTTGTAGTGCATCTAGGGGAATGTGATGGCTTAAGAACAGGTTCAGATCCCTGTAACTTAAGGCTTTCGAATCCTACGAGCCGTGAGGGTCTCGCAGGGGGAATTCTCCTTACGAGTCGTGAGGATCTCGTAAGTGTAACTTCTCCTTAGGAATCGTGGGGATCCCTAAGTGTGTTGCTTCCTTGTGAGTCGTAAGGATCTCACGCAGGTGTTTTCTCCTCACAAGGTCAAGTGGACCTCGCAAGTGTGCATGAATTTTTTTACGAGTCTGCACCCTTTCGGGTTTTCACGAACTCGCCGGCAGTCCTGCTGTTTTTACTCACGGAGCCCTTTCGGGTTTTCATCCGTGCCCATTTTGCTTTTGGACGTACCATTTTTTTTACGGTGGGACTTCGCCAACCGGGGTAGTTGCGGAGCCAGAGGGACTTAAGTTGCAATCCTCGCTGCTAGGATGTGTGGACCTGGATTCCACTGTCGCCAAATTTTTGAGGCGACGTCTTTAGTTTAGGGACATCACCGTCCATTGTTAATTTAAGGACATCTCGGTCCATAGCTAGTTTAAGGACGTTGCGGTCCATAGCTAGTTTAAGGATGTTGTGGTCCGTTGTTAGTTTAAAGACATGACGGTCCATAGCTAGTTTAAAGACATCTCGGTCCGTAGCTGGTTTAAGGACATTGCGATCCGTTGTTAGTTAAAGGACATTACGGTCCATAAATAGATTAAGGACATCTCGGACCGTAGCTAGTTTAAGGACGTTGCGGTCCGTTGTTAGTTTAAGGACATTACGGTCCATAGCTAGTTTAAGGACATCTCGGTCCGTTGTATTTCGAGGCGAGGTTTCGCTGGATACTACTTATAGAGTTTGAACTCAGGAAGATAGCGAGCGGACACAAGCATCGTCATCCATCACTAACCTGAGCCGTGACTTGTCCAGTATAGTATTTCTTAAGGAACCGGCCGTTTATTGGCCGGAAGGGTCTTTCGCTAAGCATATCCATGAGAAAATAGGCCCCACCTTGGTAGACCCTGTCTATGATGTACGGGCCTTCATAGTTCGGCTCGAATTTCCCCCGTTAGGCACGATTGGGGATCATAGGTCTTTTTACGATTAGCACGAGTTCGCCTTGGCGGAATGTTCTCGGCCCAGTCAATCTTTCGTATGAGCGCGTCATCCTTGCTTTGTAAGCCTCCAGGTTTTGCTGCGCCATGAGACGGGTTTCATCGAGGGCATCGAGCTCCTCAAACCGAAGATGGGCATTCTCTTCATCCGTGAGTTCGTACTGAACTGCCACTCGTAGAGAGGGTAGCTCTATCTCCAAGGGAAGTACCGCTTCCGTGCAGAATACTAACGCAAATGGTGTTGCGTTTGTGGCCGTCTTGAACGTAGTCCGATAGGCCCAGAGAGCTTCATGCAATCTCTCGTACCAGTCCTTTTTATTTTTGGACACCGTTTTCTTTATGATCTTTGTCAAGGTCTTGTTGAAAACCTCAGCTAGACCGTTAGCTCGAGAATTATAAACTGAAGAATATCTCCAATCTATTTTATGCTGCTGTGCGAAGCGGTTGATCTTATGGCTTTTGTAGGCCGGCCCGTTATCAGAGATAATCCGCCACGGGGTGCCGAATCGGTAGATGACATGTGTCTTTAAGAAATGGAGGATGTTCTCAGTCTTCACCTCTCTTAACGGTATTGCTTTTGCCTATTTAGAGAAGTAATCGGTTGTTGCTAGTATGAACCGATGTCCCTTGGATGATGCTGGTTCGATAGGCCCGATTATATCAATTCCTCACATTTCGAATGGCCATCTAGCAAATGTTGGGTGTAGCGGATTCGGATGCTGGTGGATGAAGTCCCCGTGAATTTGGTACGAGTGACACTGCTTCGCATATTCGAGGCAGTCCCGAATCATCGTGGTCCAATAGTAACCCATTCTTTTGATCTTCAGCTTCATTTTTGGCCCAGCTCGATAGGAACCGCAGAGTCCGTCATGAGTTTCTTGAACGACCCTTCTTGCTACTTCTAGTCCCGGGCATCTTAGCCATAGACAATCGAACAATCTCTTATAAAGAGTATTATTGACAAAGGCGAAAGACAGGGCTCGCTTCATGAGCTGATGTGTCGACGACGCGTCTTCGGGCGTTCGATGGGATTTGAAGTAGTCTATGAAGACTTCTATCCAATCCTTCGCCCTTTCTTCATCCTCCAATTAGAAGGCCGCTTGTTTGGTCGCTTCAACTT
The DNA here is from genome assembly GCA_030015575.1 of Agapanthus africanus. Classification (NCBI taxonomy): domain Eukaryota; kingdom Viridiplantae; phylum Streptophyta; class Magnoliopsida; order Asparagales; family Amaryllidaceae; genus Agapanthus; species Agapanthus africanus. Next base: position 54,076,816 of record CM057348.1, read on the forward strand.
CTTCGGACGACTCAGGAGATATTTCTGCTGGTGCGAGAATCCGGCGGCTTTACACAATGATCCTTACGTCATCGAGGTTTTCGTCGTCCAGTTCTTTAGCGAGCTTGGCTAACGCATCTGCCTTGCTATTTTCCATCCGTGGTATACTTTCCAAGACGTAGGAGGGGATTTGAGTCAGCAGTTACCACACTCTTTCACCATATTTTATTAACTCTGGCTTGCATGTCTGATAGTCGCCCTTTACTTGGCTAACGGCCAGCTGGGAGTCTCCATATATGAGGAGGTTCTCGATTCCCATGTCATTGGCGATCTCGAGACCTGCTATCAAAGCTTAATATTCCGCTTCGTTGTTTGTTCTTGGCTCTGTTAAGGAAAGGGCAAAACGCATTATCCCTCTTTGTGGAGTCACAAAGATAAGGCCTACTCCGGCTTTGATTATGGGGGTGGTTTGCTTCCGCCTCTTCATAGACGATGCCCCATCGAAGTAGAGTTCCCATCGGGTATCACTCCCTTCTTTCTCCCCGTCAATTACGTCAAACGCGTGTTCATCCGGCAACTTGCAGTTTAAATGAGAGTCGGCTGCTATTGGATGTTCAGCAAGATAGTCGGCAATAGCCTGGCCTTTTACTGCCTTGAGGGGTCGATATATTATCGAGAACTCCATCAAGAGGAGGGCCCATTTAGAAAGCCTTCCGGTTAGTATGGCTCTTGACATCAAATATTTGAGAGGATCCACCTTTGATATGATATGGACCTCATATGCCAAGGCGTAATGTCAGAGCTTCATTATCGCGAAGATCAGTGCCAGGCAATGCTTTTCGATAGGGGAGTAGTTGTTTTCTGCCTCTAGGAGAACTCGACTCAAATAATAGAGAGCTCTCTCCTTTCCCTGATCGTTCTCCTGTGCCCATAGTGTGTCTAGAGAACCTTCAAAGGATGAGGGGCTTTCCCTTGTCCGGAGCGGTCAGTACCGGCGGGTTCTTCAGATACTGCTTGATTTCGTCCAGTGCGCTTTGGCATTTACGATCCCAACGAACGGGGTCCCCTTCTTCATTAGATGACTGTAGGGGCGGCACTTGCCGGAAAGGTTGACTTGGAGTTTGACACCTGTTTAGGCATCAGTATCTCTACAACTGGGATATTGCCAGGAGCGACACATCATAATGCATTGCATCTGCCCCGCAGTCCATATTAAGTTGGTTTTAAAAAGATTTTCAAATTATAGTGCCTTGCACTTGCAAACTGCGCTGTTGCGCTCCTGGATTGGCGCAACCCACCAGAGAGCGCCACGTGTCAGCATCTGAACCATCTGCGCTATGCGCTTTTGAAATAGAGGCTTGCTCTCTAGAATTGGCGCAACTCATCAGAGCGCGACACGTGTCAGCAGCGCAAGCGCAGCGCATTGGCGCAGCGCACTGCGCTTGCTTGACACGTGTCGTCACCACAAGCATTTGCGCTCTCTGATTGGCGTAAAGCACCTGACAAATGCAATGCATTTCCTAAAGGGCCAGGCCCAAATTAAAAAGACCTAGTAGGCCAAATTAAATTGCAAAGCAATAAATGGGCAGAGCCCAGGTAAAGTTGATGCTCTGCATCCTTTATGGGCAGAGCCCAACCAAAAATAGAAAATAATGCAATGCATTATTTAAAAATGGGCCAAGCTCTAGTACAGGCCAAAAACAAATAAAAGTGTTGAACATATTTCAACTGGACTTAGCCCAATCATGGCCGTAAGTCCTCAAATTAAATTGACTGAGCAAGATTGCTCTCTTAAATCAATTTACCTCCGGTTCGAGGGTACATCTCCGAACTCCTTTGACACTTCTCGTTGTAATCCTTCAACGACGTCAGAGAGGTGACGGGTCCCGACGACCATACATTAATATGGACTGCGGGGTCCCTAAACTCGTAGACCGAAACGTCCTTAAACTAATATTGGACCGAAACGTCCTTAAACTAATATTGGACCGAAATGTCCTTAAACTAATGATGGACCACTACGTCCTTAAACTGGCGATGGACCGAAATGTCCTTAAACTAATGATGGACCACTACGTGCTTAAACTGGCGATGGACCGAAACGTCCTTAAACTAATAATGGACCACTACGTCCTTAAACTGGCGATGGACCGAAACGTCCTTAAACTAATAATGGACCACCACGTCCCTAAACTGGAATATGGACCATCACGTCCGTAAACTGGAACAGTAGAGCTCCCTAATGCTCTTTTGTCGGATCTAAACGATCCCGTTTAAGTTGATCTTAGCCTCAAATATGGCCAACGTATCCTCAAACATTCAAACAGACTTTAGTCCCAAATTGGACTATAAGACCCCCAATCAACTTTGGTTCAAGGGTACATCTCCGAACTCCTCTGACACATATCGTTGTAATCCTTCAACGTCGTCAGAGAGGTGACGGGTCCCGACGGCCATATATTAAATGGACCACTATGTCCTTAAACTGGAAATGGATCTAGACGATCCCGTTAAGTTGATATTAGTCTCAAATCAGACTAACGTATCCTTAACGAACGTTTAAGTTGATCTTAGTCTCAAATGTGGCTAACGTATCCTTAAACTAAAAACACCATATCCAAATCTAAGTAAATACGGATTTGGACTAATCCACGTCCTACGGGCGACGACATAAATTAGTCTCCGTATACAATCCACGGGCAACCACAAACAAAACAAACACCCACGACACGAAGTGAAATTCTGGAGAAGGAGAAAGTTGTCACCGCGATGCGGTAGCGTAATTAACTGCAGGGGCTTGCGCCTGCAGGGAAGAGCGTCCCCACAATCAAAAACCCCTTAAGCGAGGGGGAATCTGACCAAGTCTGCTACATCGTCCGCATCCGTCTAAACCTCCGATACACGGTGCCATAAATTAATTTGGCATCTTCGGAGAGGTAGACGGATAAAACCATATAGCATCTGCCCCAAATCTCAGGCCAGACGGCCCTCAGCGTCGTCGGCCGCCGTTCGGAGGGGAACAGATTCTGGCACGCCCGGTGGGACATTTTCCTCTTTCCACTCCACACTTCATGTGTTGTGTTCGCGAACGAATCGCGGTTTGCTATGGTTGCCTATGGATTCGAGGTACTTAGATTTGGTGTCTTACTCCGTGCAGAAAACAGATTCTCAATGGCTTCAAACTGCACTAACTGCAACTGCAACTCTCGCTCCGTCTCGTCCGGAGGAGTGACTTACGGGCCTCAAGCGGCCTCCATCTTCGCTATGCCAGTGGAACAGGTGACTCAGGCCACCACTGGGCTATTCTTCGGGACAATGCTTCCGCCAATGAGCTTCAATGCCCTAATGTCGTCGCAAGAAGCTCCAAAGAAGTCGGTCTTCGATCGACTTACCACTGCCGCGACCCCTCTCAATGGGTCGCCCAACTCCACTGCTTCAGTTTTTAACGGACTAGGCCAGAGCTCTAACGGGCCCATGAAGAAGCCTGCAATACCAGAAGGCGTTATCCCGAAGCGGATAGCTTTCCCTACTCCAGTTTCAGGTGAAATCACCAAGGTTGCTTCCCCTGCTCGGAAGTCCGCTTTTGACAGGTTGGCCGTCCCTGTTCAACGGACGTCGGTCTTTAAAAGGCTGGTACCAGCAGATTCTGACCAACACAGGGGGCATGAGGAGGTCACCCTTATAGCTGAAACAACTCCATCAGCACGACATACTCGACGTCGCTACTGGCGCCGAGTGAGGAAGGCTGGGGGCAACTCCCCCTCTGGATTTACTCCTCCAGCTCCAACGGTGGGGATCGATGCTGCTGTTCCAACTGGGAACAGCTTTGAATTGCTGAATACGGTGCGCAGAAACTCTTCTATTGCAATGTTGAAACGAACTCCTTCAGCAGCGAAGAGTACTGATTTGAATGATTCAGCGTGCTTGCGCTTTCTAAGAGATAGATCAAAAAATATTTCTAACCGCAATCAAGAACGGCGTCGCATGAAGCTAGCCGCTGAGTACGGGTTGGTCCACAGGGATTTTGTGAATTTCCGATTCGTTCTTACGAGTTAATTCTGAAGGGTGTTCGGTTGATTATTAAATCTAAAAATCTAATTATTCTACCTAGGGCAATTAATTGAAAGTTATAACTAGGGCAGATAAATAAAATCTATACTAGGGCAGGAATTGAAATTTACCTAGGGCAAAGAATTGAAATCTAAACTAAGGCGAGAAATTAAATCTACTTACAGATGCATCCCTCCAATCATCCATGCAGGGTTGTCAAATCTGAATTTCTGAATGGAAAAGAAACACCGATGCTCTCCAAAAGAATTTTGTATTTTATTAATGAAGGGAGGCATGGAATTACAATGGTTAGAGTTCCTATTTATAAAGAATAGGAAACCCTAGGGTTACATTTGTTTCGCATGTCTTAAATTACAAAAATAGCCCTTAGGAAATCTTTTCAGAGCCGCAAACTAATTTTGGTAAAATTTCTCGAAGCACGGGCACCAGACGGCCGCGGAACCGCGGCAATGGCAGGCTTGGGATGCGGTTCCGCGGCCCATTGGTGAGATCACCTCATGAATTTTCCTGGGATGCTTATTGTTGGCTTGGGCTTCTTATTTCTATATATCTTTTTCCATTTGGGCTTCTAGGTTGGTTCCAGATCTTCAGTGAACAATTTGCAATGGATTTTTAACCGTTCGCTTTGAGTCGATGTCTTGAATCTTGCTTTGTGAATTGTTCCTTATGTAGGCTTGATCAAGATTCTCTGTTTGTTGGTTAAAGTCCACATTTTCATCGTCTTTACATCGTTTGCACTGTTTTCTGTCCAAGAACCTGTAACCTGTAACATGTAGCAAACATGCGTCAAAAGTACCTGTTTATTTATAAAAAGAATAAGAATGGGGAATATAATAATACAATATTATGATGTGAACAAATACCCCCAAACTTATCTTTTGCTTGTCCTCGAGCAAACTTATTCACTAAAATCCTAACCGCACTTTCGCAGGGAAACGCGATTGCACTGAGCACGTGCAACAAGCCCTTAAACCTCTAGGTGTCCCTAGTAGGAGGAGTGTTGTCTCCTGAGGGTTTTCAGCGGATTACACCCACAAAATCCTATCAATTCGGCCCATTAACATTTTGGTTTTCTAACAAGGAACTCTATTATCTTCGACTTGCAAATTATCCACCCATATTCTTCACACTTCCTCATCATTTAACTTAAGATTATATATGTTCAATAGACTTACTTAGCTTTCGGCATCTCCTAAGTTTTCCTTCTAGGGTTCCATCTCCACTTAGGAATTTCTATCAACCCTACTAAAGATACAAGTTTTATTCTTCATTCCTTTCTCTCATCTAAACTCTAATCACATATCCCCACGTGTGTGTAAATATCACCCCTATACTTGGAAATTCAAATCAAGCAGTCGTACTCTCGTCCATTGTCCAAAGCACTTATTAATTAGTGAATTTTTAAATGAAATTTGCTTACACATCCTTCATACGACCGTTAATACTTCTTGAGGTACCAACAACCGATTACAAGATGCGTTAGCACTTTAAAACGTACTTCCTAGTTTTGCAACACCCAAGGATTTAGCAGTGACTCCCAAACCAGTTGGTCTAAGGCACTAGGTGATGAAGCACCCTCGCTAAATATTTTTCTATTTTTTACAGCCTTAAGTAATCACAAAAACCAGTGTCCATTTTTTTTTCTTTATTCACTTTTTTTTCTTTTATTTTCTTCGTACGAAGGACTTTAGACAAGAGCATTTCAAGGTCTCTTCTACTATTCCAAGTTTCAAGGTTCGTGATTGTGCAAATTGTAGGATATATGTTTTCAGAATCTAGACTTAAGCTAGGAACTATTTTTCAAACTTATACTCTAATAAAAGCTTCAATATTTTTCCTTCGTTTTGACTTAGCCCAAGAAGTGAACCCAAAATTTGCCTATTTCTAAATAAACTACAAAGGCATATACTTTCTACCGTTAAACTTTAAGGAATGTTATTTTTAGGGTTTTTAATTCACTAAGTCTAATATCTAGTTGTTCCTAGCCAGTTAACCTATTTGTCAAACTCAAGTCAATCAGCCAAAATTGAATACATTAATTTTTATAATTTTTGAAATTTTTCAAATTTTTATGGGTTTTCAAATAAATATGCAAATGCAAAAATATATACAAATGAATGCGAAGGAAGAAGACGTACCGAGCATACCCCCAAACTTGAACTTGACAGTGTCCTCACTGTCATGCTAAACCAAGAGGGTCAAAATGCCGATACTCCCATGTTTATTTATTTATAATTTTTTTTTCATTTTTTAATGTTTTGAATTTTTTTTTTATTTTTTATAAAAGGAAAACAAAAAAAAATATGTACATATATACAAAGGTTCCCCCCAAACTTAAGCTTGGCCTTACACAAGACAAATGTTAGCACCAACCATTCAAAAATCTTATCATGATAAAGGTATAGTCGGTGCAAGAATGGGATGGAGATGAAAGAAATGAGAAACACGCGAGACCGTGTGGAAAGAAGATTGGTAGAATATGGTCTCGGTGGGGGGAAATAAGGGCGGAAAGGAGAAAGAAGGATCGCGCGAACTTGAGGGTGTAAATCGAGTGAATAAATTAGCGCAATTTGTGATGATCGATATGTTATAAGTGATTGTGCTAACCTATCAACCCGTCGGGAAATGGGGTCAAATCCCTCAAGATTCGCAAGAAAACATGGGTACGCCGAACTTGGTTTTGGAGATGAAGGCGTAACGGTCTCTTGTTCGGTCGGAACGATAGGAAGGAGGGAGAGTGATATAACAGTCAAAGGATCAGGAGGCTGAATTGGAAAATCCGACACATTAAACAAAAATGGTTCAATCTCAATATTATCCTCAAAACTCTCCTCAATATTATCCTTATAATTTTCCTCAAAATTCAACTCATCCATGCCATTATCATCAATATCCAGACGCATATGAGATTCGGGAGAAAGATTTAATAACTCGGGATGATGAGTTGGACATAAAATTTCAATCAAATCTACTGGTTCATCATCCGAAATATTCCCGGCGTCTATATCCTCAATCAAGTGAAAATCAATTTTCTTAGACACCTCATCAAAAGCATGGATATCTATCGATTTAGGTTCTAGATGGGAGGTGTAAAGATCGAAAGGATTAGGTGTGGTTTCACTCGAAAGGGGTTCCTCACAATTTGGCAAATCAAACACTACAAATTCGCACAATTCATCATTTTGGACACATGTTTGAAAACCGGAATTGTGGGTTTCAATTAAGTATGGGTAGGTTTGATTTGGAAATCCTCTTTCATTCTCACTCTGTCCAACCGCCTCCTTATACATTGAAAAATTTTGAGCTAGTGGGAAACTAGCTACCGGTTCAGCAGGTTGCATAAGGACGGCCACGGACGCTTCCACATTCCTAGTCATTTTATTTGTTGCTGCGATATACGCCTCCAACGACTCTTCCAAACTAGACTTGGGTGGTAAGGGGGTTTCGGTAAAAGATTCGAAATCGTGTGGATATGCAAAACTCCCAACAGGCTGTGTAGAAGTAGTGTCTAGTGAAGGTTGGAAGGTCGGGTAGGACTGGTAGGAAGTGGGTGGTTGGGCAGGGGTAGGTTCAACATGTGGATAAAAAGGTGAATAATCATGCGGATCCCTAAAACTAGATGAGTGGAGAGGGGTGAAAGATCGACTGCGAGATTGAGCAATATGCTCAGCAATGGACATCGGCTTAGAAGTTACAGCAGGACTTGGAAAAGTGGTGTCAGCATATGGAGATGGTGAAGGTTGACTTGGTTGACACAAGGTGGGTTGAAAAGTCAAACTGTTTCTCTTAGACGCCTCTATGTGATTTTTCAAAGATTTTTTAGGCATGGAGGGTTCGTCTTTAAATTGACCGAACAAATTGACATACAACGCAAAATTAGGTTTGGGATACCAAAGTTCGGCTAATGATTTATTATGTGGGTACCCATGTTGTAAGAAAGGGTGAAAAGAAAGAAGGTTTGTGGTGGTGCAAGGATCTATCTGCGGCCAAAAATTTTGCAAGTTTCTATAAAAAATTTGTCCTTTTTATTTTTATTCTTTTTCTCTTTATTTGGAAAAATTTTATTGCAAAAAGATTTTCAACACAAGATATGCAACAGCAAAATATTACTTGCAATCTAATTTCATTTCAAGCGGGGCCAAAAAATCCTGCACAAGATCGTTATTTGGAAGGGAATATATTTCTAAGGTGCACAAAATCCTGCAGGCATTTTTCAGAAAATTTATTAAGAATTACAGAAGGGGAACAAAGAGAAGCTTACAGAGCAAAGTTGGTCAGAGGAAACGACCAAGGCGCCGCCTTTCCGCAGCATAAGAGCGTTATCACCGCGGTTCCGCGGCTCTCTGGACTGAACGAATCCCCAAAAAAAATTTTAAGCTCTGATGTGACCAGATGGCCGCGTTTCCGTGGTCTAGGGTAGGTTTTTGCCGCGGAAACGCGGCAGGATTGGGGATTTGGGGCTCCAAAATTTTTGTGCTCTTCTGTTTTTTAAAATCCCTTCTGTTCCGATACCCCGTTTTCCGTTTTGCGTTCTGGAAATTTCCAGATCCGAATTTGTATATCCTGCAAAAATTCAAACAACAAAGTATCCCTTCCAAAAATAACAGATTATATATATTTTTTTATTTTTTTATTTTTCAGATTTTTCTGATATTTTTTATTTATTTTGATTAACCCGAAATTGCGAAAAGGAAAGTTCTACGCCATCCCCGGCAACGGCGCCATTTGATTGAATGATTTAGCGTGCTTGTGCTTTCTAAGAGATAGATCAAAAAATATTTCTAACCGCAATCAAGAACGGCGTCGCATGAAACTAGCCGGTGAGTACGGATCGGTTTACAGGGATTTTGTGAATTTCCGATTCGTTGTTACGAGTTAATTTCGAAGGGTGTTCGGTTGATTATTAAATCTAAAAATTTAATTATTCTACCTAGGGCAATTAATTGAAAGTTATAACTAGGGCAGATAAATAAAATCTATACTAGGGCAGGAATTGAAATCTACCTAGGGCAAAGAATTGAAATCTAAACTAGGGCGAGAAATTAAATCTATTTACAGATGCATCCCTCCAATCATCCATGCAGGGTTGTCAGATCTGAATTTCTGAATGGAAAAGAAACACCGATGCTCTCCAAAAGAATTTTGTATTGTATTAATGAAGGGAGGCATGGAATTACAATGGTTAGAGTTCCTATTTATAAAGAATAGGAAACCCTGGGGTTACATTTGTTTCGCATGTCTTAAATTACAAAAATAGCCCTTAGGAAATCTTTTCAGAGCCGCAAACTAATTTTGGTAAAATTTCTCAAAGCACGGGCACCAGACGGCCGCGGAACCGCGGCAATGGCAGGCTTGGGACGCGGTTCCGCGGCCCATTGGTGAGATCACCTCATGAATTTTCCTGGGATGCTTCTTGTTGGCTTGGGCTTCTTATTTCTATATATCCTTTTCCATTTGGGCTTCTAGGTTGGTTCCAGATCTTCAGTGAACAATTTGAAATGGATTTTTAACCGTTCGCTTTGAGTCAATGTCTTGAATCTTGCTTTGTGAATTGTTCCTTATGTAGGCTTGATCAAGATTCTCTGTTTGTTGGTTAAAGTCCACATTTTCATCGTCTTTACATTGTTTGCACTGTTTTCTGTCCAAGAACCTGTAACCTGTAACATGTAGCAGACATGCATCAAAAGTACCTGTTTATTTATAAAAAGAATAAGAATGGGGAATATAATAATACAATATTATGATGTGAACAAGTACTCCAGAGAAAAAGCTAGAGCAGCCCCCTCAGCGGCTGTCCTCTAAAATTTACGGGGTCTGGCGACAGGTCTAGGAGTCGGTGATTGATGAAAACTATCTCCGCCAACAGAAAAAGATGAAGGTTCGGCAAGAGAAGGATTACTCCGTCAAGCCACAAAAACCAATAGCTACTCGGGTGCCCACTACAACGGCCCCCTTAACTCCAATCACTCAAAAGAAAGGGAGGCCGCAAAAAGCCCCTGTGAACATGGCGAAGCATAAAAGCGCTGAACACAAACGCCCCAAATCTGGGGGCATGGTGGTGCACACTGTTTATATGGCTTCTGGAAAGGAGGAAAGCCGCACTTCTACGGGCCACCGACCGCTCACCCGATCCGTGACGAAAGCCCAGGAGCAACAACAAATGCTTCAGGAAATGATGACTGCAATGGCTGCACTCACTGGACTAAAAGAAAGCTCTGAAACACCCTCGGATGAGCGTCAAGAACGAGAAACTGACGCTGAGTTTCTTTGCCGGATATTGGAAAAGAAGGATAAAGAGGTTGCGGAACAAGCGGCCAGCATAAAGAAAATAGCCCTTCTCTTCCAAGATATGGTAGGGATGATGTTACAGCCAGGCCCTCCAGCTGAAGACCCTCCAATCATTGTTGAAGATGACGGAGGAGAGACATCTAATCCTCCGCCGGCTCTTTCAGCAGCCAAAGATGAAACCATTTCCAAGGCCGCGCTAGACGATTATATAGCTCAGCAGATCCGGGTTCATCAGGTGAATGAAGCGGCTGGGCAAATTGTTAGAACCGGACGACCGTATCCAAGCTGGTACGACCAAATCAGTTACCCGCCGGGATATACGATCCCTAAATTCCACGTATATAAAGGGACAGGGAATTCGCATCAGCATGTCGCTCAATTCAGGGCCTTATGCGGCAACACTGGAGGCGATGACAAATTGTTGCTTCGCCAATTCGTTGGCAGCTTAGCAGAAACAACCTTTGAATGGTATTCGGAGCTACCTAATGACTCTGTCAAAACATTTGCGGAGATGGAGCTACTGTTCACGCAAAGATTCGCGAGTGCCAGTGAACGCACCCCGATAACAGCACTGATAAATGTCAGGATAAGGCCAGGTGAAACGTGGGTCCAATACGCAACACGATGGCGGAACCTATGGTCAAAATATGAACAACGCATAGAAGAGGCACCTACGGTAGGCATGTTCGTGGGTACCCTTGACCCTCAAGCGACCATCTCGCAATTCATGATGTTCTTCAGACCGACCACCTTTCAGGCCTTGATCGACAAATTAGCCCAAATGGACCAGATGGGCCATGGACCGTCTCCTCCAAAACCAGATTCCCGAAATGAGAAAGGAAAAATGAAAGCGATCATCGTCGCCAATGCTCAGCAACAGTCGAACAACTCAAAGCCGGTCGTTCGCCAAAACAACGTGCGTCCACGCCTATCCTTCGAAGAGAGGCTAGGACGTCCTTACTCGTTTCCTCAGAATAAAACGAGAAGACTGTTCGAGCTGGCAGTGCGCAACAGACTCATTAATCTGCCGAGTCCAAAGCGGCTGTCGCAGCCAGGCGATCTTAATAATCCCAATTATTGCCCTTACCACCAAACGGTAAGTCGCCCGATTGAGGATTGTTTCGTCTTTAAGGGATGGATCGAGGATCAGTACCTACAAGGCAAGTTCGCGCTGTCGGAAAACTGGAAGGTAAACCCACCACAACCGCACTCTCCAAAGAAGACGGACACGCCGGGGGCAACTTGTTCTTTTGTCGAGGACGAAAACGATGGAGAAAATTCATCAGATGAATCCAAAGACTACATAGCGACTTGTCATGTGATTTCTCATTCATTGACGGACGATGAGGAGGCTCCTTGCGCTGAGAAATCAATAGCGAATCCTGAGCCGGAAATTCTACAGCCATCAGACGAGTTAATCGATGTCTTCCTAAATGAAATTCGTCTGAAAGCAAAAGCCAATCAAGAGCGTTAAATGGCCATACTGGAAAGAGCCAAGGCATTCCCGTCAAATCAAAAGCCATACACTGCGGGTAAAAACAAATTCAAGACGAGGAAAAGGTTCGCCAAAGCTCTATCAGTAGGAATGAAGCTACCGCCCTCTGAAGAAAATACTCTCGCTGAGGTAGAGATGCACCCTAACTTCTGTTTATATCATCAGAAGATCATACATCCTACCGAAGACTGCGAATCCTTTAACTGTTGGTGGCAAGGGTATGTCGCTCAAAAGCAACTCTTCGACAGGACAAAGTGTGAAGCTTGTGGACATCGGAAAAATGCGATATATGAGCGCAAAGGAGCCGCCGACGACTGTCATATAGCCGACTTCAAGGGATCGCAAATTATCACCTTTGGAAACGACTCTGACGAAGAAGCTACCCCCAACTCTTCCCTCGGGGAATCTATTTCAAAAATAAAGGAATTGAGAAGCTGCGAGAACGTTCAGCCATGCAATCGCATGCTACTCGGAAAAAATCTCGGCCCCGTAAACAAAGGATCGAACAAAAAGGATAAAGGAGAAGGAAAAACGGCCCTCGTCGCCAGCGCTCAACAACAATCAGGTGACCCTAGACCGGTTGCTCGCCAAAGCAACAAGCGGCAACCCCTCCAGGAAAAGTTGAAACGTCCTTACTCGTTTCCGCAAGATAAAACAAGGGGACTGTTCGAGCTGGCAGTGTGCGACAGACCCATCAATCTGCCGAGTCCAAAACGTCCGTTGCGGCCAGGCGATGTTAATAATCCTAATTATTGCCCTTACGACCAAACAGTAGGTCATCTGATCAAGGATTGCTACGTTTTCAAGAACTGGGTTGAAGACCAATACCAACAGGGCAAGTTCGCGTTGTCCGAAAACTGGAAGGTGAACCCGCCACAACCGCATGCTCCGAGAAAGATGGATACGCCGGGGGCATCATGGTCAGTCATGGGGAAGGACCCATAGATCGAAAAGCCAAAAAACTAGATATTCGCCTCAAATACGGCGACACCGGACCGAAACGTCCTTAAACTAATGATGGACAGCAATGTCCTAAAACTTGCAAATGACCGAAATGTCTTTAAGCTAATACCGCCGCATCCTTAGGCTGACGAGGTGAATAAAAAAAATATAAATAAAGAAAAATATAATAAATAAAAACGGTATGTCCATAAGCAAAAAGGGCACGGATGAAAACCCGAAAGGGCTCCGTGAGTAAAAACAGCAGGGCTACCGACGAGTGTTCGTGAAAACCCGAAAGAGTGCGACCTCGTAAAAAAAAAAGAAGAAAATAAAAAGAATAAAAAAAACGGTATGTCCATAAGCAAAATGGGCCCGGATGAAAATCTGAAAGGACTCCGTGAGTAAAAACAGCAGGGCTACCGGCGAGTGTTTATGAAAACCCGAAAGGGCGCAATCTCGTTAATAGACACTTATAGGATCCTCTCGACCTTGTAAGGAGAAACCACCCGCGTGAGATCCTTACGACTCACAAGGGAGCAACACACTTAGGGATCCCCACGATTCCTAAGGAGAAAATACACTTGCGAGATCCTCACGACTCGTAAGGAGAACTCTTTTATGGGACCCTTACGGCTCATAAGACTTGAAAGTCTTAAGTTACAGAGACCTAAACTCGTGCTTAAGCAACCCCCACAACTTTCGATATTGCCCTACAAGTGGTTCAGTACTGACTCTTGTATACAATCCACGGGCGCGAATAAACAGTTCCCTAATCAAGTCCTATCCGAGACTAGGGATATGTTCGCTTGGTAAACAACCCTTGTAAATCCTCTCGATTTATGAGGAGAAAACCCTCCTGTAGGATCCTTACGACTTACAGAGGCACAAATACTTAGGAATCCTCACGATTCCTAAGGAGAAAATACACCTACAAGATCCTTACGACTTGTAGGGAGAAATACCTTTGTGAGACCCTTACGGCTCATGAAGTCAAAAGCCTTAGTCGACAGGACCCTAACCCTGTTCGCTAAGCCACCCTTATTCAACATCGACAGCAGCAAACGATGATTCGCTCCTAGCAATATTCCAGTTGTAGCGATGCTGATGCCTAAATCGGTATCAAATTCCAAGTCCTTTCATGGCCATTGATGACTCGCTCCTGGCAATATTCCATTCGTAGTGATGCTGATGCTAAGATTGGCATCAGATTCTAAGTTCCACACTCGCGATATAAAAAATCAGCGAGCCAAAAATGCATATGAAATAGCCAAAATGATGGGGCAACTTGCAATAAAAAGCAGTAAGTAAAAATGTATGCATGTAAAATAGCCGAAATGATGGGGCAACTCGCAATAAAAAGCAGCGAGTAAAAATAAAAATAAATAGCCGAAATGATTGGGCAACTCGCAATAAAAAACAGCAAGTAAAAATAAAATAAATAGCCGAAATGATTGGGCAACGCGCAATAAAAAAAACAGCGAGTAAAAATAAAATGAATAGCCGAAATGATTGGGTACCGTGAAAAATAGCCGAAATGATTGGGCAATCGCGACCTTCGCGATATAAAAGCTCAAATGATAGAGTATCGTGGAAAGAAATAAAATAAAAAATATATATATATGTAACGAAATTCATGCCCTACAGACGATAGCACAGCAATCCTTGTATACAATCCAGGGGCACAAATAAAGAGGGAACCATACCTTCCCGACAGGCTCCACCAAGAAGCGAAGCCAAATCTCGACGGTTCAACAACAACCTAGAGACAACCGTGACATTCGTCTCGATACAGTAGATGCAATGTCAACAATAACGTTCTTCCTCCAACAAGCTTCGAACATGACAAAGCAAACGAAGCAAAGGCTAAATTCCAAGCTTCAAGGTCTTGACGGCAACCCATATAAAGCCAGAAAGACAACTGGAGATCGTCTCACACCAGTGTGGAATGGTCACCACCTCGACGTTCGTCTCGACACAGCAGACGCAACATCATCAAACAAACGGAGCCACGGCAAAATTCCAGCTCCACCTCGACGTTCGTTTCGATACAGCAGACGAGTTGTCACCCCAGCGTTCTTCCCCCAGCGGGATTCGGACGCGACAATCAAACAAACGGAGCCATGGAAAAATCCCTAGTTCCAAACCTCGACAGTTCATTAGCAAACTAAAAACAACCGCGACATTCGTCTCGATACAGCAGACGCGATGCCAGCAAAACGAAGCAAATGCCAAATTCCTAGCTTCAGGGTCTTGACGGCAACTCACATAAAACCTGAAAGACTATCGGAGATCATCCCACACCAGCGCGGAGTGGTTATGACTCATCGGGGCTCGCCAAATTGAGCCTAACCTCAAGTAAAAAGCAGCATGGCAAATCCCTAACGCTTGCTCTTCCGACGGTCAAACTGCCTAGGAAGATTGCTTGAAGACGTCTTGTCCAGCCCCCGAAGGGATCAGAGACACGGCAGTCGCAGGGCTACTCGAACAACACGATTGCCTATCGAGAACTATATCGGCTTATGAGACGGTACGATGGCCAAAACCCTAAGTACCACCAACCTTAACGGGCTTCTATCGTAAAGAGCAGAGGTTAAATGCGATGTTAAGATATTCTTGCGAGAAACGCTCGATTCGTCTCGACTTGTGAAGAAATTGTTGAGGCGGCTCGACTCGTGAGATAAAGCCTTCGGCAGTAGGTATAAAAGAAGCCTGTTTCCTAAGCACTGGGACCCCGCAAGCTGGCCCAAAACGGTCTCTTGCATACTATCCATGGGTTTCACTCTCCAACGTCGAATTTCGACAAGGAGGGAAACAACCGCTTACAGGTCCTCTCGACTCGTAAGAGGGAAAGTTCTCTTATAGGATCCTTACGACTTATAAGAGAAAACCACACTTAGGAATCCTCACGATTCCTAAGGAAAAAAAAACACCTACGAGATCCTCTCGATCCGTAGGGAGAAAGGTCTCTATGAGGCCCTCACGGCTCATAGAGTTGAAAAGTCTTAGGCGGCAGATCTGAACCTGCGGCCTAAGCCCTCGCTATCTTACTCTATTACCTGCTAATTGTGACGACATACTGAGAAAGAAGAAAATGACAGAAAGAACATCCGATTTACATTTGATCAAGCGTTCGAGACACACTCATTTATGCATGGGCAGGAGACTCAGGACGAGAAATAAGACAAGCTGAAATAAAAAATGGGGTTTCCATTCATATTGCTAAAAATTCTTACAATCATAAAAGCAATGAATAAGAAACATTATTCAAATTATTACAACGGTATAAGCTCAGACCCGGGGCACGGATTGAGGAATTCAAAAGTAAGGCCATCCAGAGTTCTTCTGGCCTTTCTAATTATTCTTATGCGCAGCCTCTCGCGCTCCTGTGTGTCAAGATCCTCGGCAAGCCCTCCCGGCCTTCGATAAGCAGCAACTATCGTCGTCTGCTGGAAGATTTGATGTAGGATGTCAATGAGGCTGTCCCGCCGTTTCTTCGAGATCAGCCCCGTCAGGTACACTGAATGCACCTTGTCTTCGGCATCATCCAGCGCATTGAGCGGTAGGGCCTCGTGGAGACCCGGAAGTGCTCTCCATATTGCTCCCAGCACGACTTTCAAGAGAGCCGAACGACGAGGAAGCAGCCAACCACCGCTTGCGTTCAGACGTCCCATGACCTCTGCACATTGAGCGTCTGTAAACTCCTGGTTTTGTTGACGACCCTGTGCGCGGATATCGTCATAGGTGATGAACTCATACAAACTGTATAGACGCACCGCCATTATGCCTGGAGGGAATACCACAGGAAGATTAGCGATAGAAGAAAAATAATATACACAGAGGGCTAAATTCCTCGAGAGCAAAACTCTGTTCAGGGATTAGAACCTATGAACAAAAGCTCTGCAGGTCTATAATTTTTTTTTTTGAGAAGCGAAGCTCTGTTTATGAAACCCCAATGAGGATCTCTTTAGATCAAAAGATCTGTGCGAGCAAAGCTCTTTGGTTGAGATTAATTTAAATTAATTTGATTTACATTAATTTTACCTAAAGTTTCTAACTTTGAAAATGAGCAAAGCTCTGCTGGTGAAACCCCGAAGGGATTTTCTTTAGATCAGAAGATCTATGAGAGCAAAGCTCTGTTGGTTAAGATTAATTAAAATTAATTTAATCTAAGAATCAATTTTACCTAAAGTTTTTCTAAAAAACTTTGGAAAGGAGAGCAAAGCTTTGGAGTTCTTGAAGACAGGAGCAAAGCTCTGAAGTTTTTTGAAAATAAAAATCTGAAAGATGATAAGCATCTGTGGGGGACCAAAGGTCCTATTTATAGGCATCAAGTGCCTCTTCAACTTCCAAAAGTTGCCGCAACGGTTGGAATTCTGCCACCGTTGCGCTCACGTTTGGCGCCACGTAAGCACAACGGTGGGGGGGCATCTGTTTACCCCAATCTGAGCAAAGCTCTATTCAAATTCCGAGGCGGGAAATGAAGCAACGCTTCATCTTCCCCCAATCAGAGCAAAACTCTACTTTGAAAATTTAAACTTTAGTAAATGAAGCAACGTTTCAGATTCTTTGCGCTGCGCGCAACGCGCCCGTGTCAGGCGCAGATGTATCAGCGCAGCGCCCAAGAAGGCGCGCCCTATCAGAGCAAAACTCTATTTAAACTAAAATTGAAGGAAGCAACGCTTCAGTTGCACAAGCACTGCGCTGCGCGACACGTGTTGGCATATTTGCGCTAGTGCAGTTGCGCTGCGCTGTGCGCTGCACGACACGTGTTAGCGCAGATGCGCTAGCGCAGTTGTGCTGGGGCATTTGCGCCAAACAGATTTAAAATTTTATAGAAATCTTTCTGTTCTTGTTAAAACAAGAAGATTTTCTTCTGTAAAACAGAAGCCCTTGGATCAAAAATCCAACGGTGGGGGAAATTCCCCAAATCACTCAGAGAAAGATCTCTCTAACAAATTTAACTAATTTATGGGCACTATAAAAAGACCCCTAGACCTCAATTCAAAGGTATCAACATTTCTTGAAAAAAAGTCAAGAGCTTCGAACAGAGAGAACTATGAGAAAATTTCAAGAATAAGGTAAAAACCTTCACGAGAGAGAAGAAATTTCTTCTGATAGATCATTGATCTAAAAACCAGATCAATGATCCTTACATAATAAACAGTGCTTTGCACTTCTTATGAACCATTAGTTCTTTAAAACAAAAAAGAAACAAAAATAAAAAAAATTAGTGCTTTGCACTTTTATGAACCATTGGTTTTAAAAAGATTTTCAAATTATAGTGCCTTGCACTTGCAAACTGCGCTGTTGCGCTCCTGGATTGGCGCAACCCACCAGAGAGCGCCATGTGTCAGCATCTGAACCATATGCGCTATGCGCTTTTGAAATAGAGGCTTGCTCTCTAGAATTGGCGCAACTCATCAGAGCGCGACACGTGTCAGCAGCGCAAGCACAGCGCACTGCGCTTGCTTGACACGTGTCGTCACCACAAGCATTTGCGCTCTCTGATTGGCGTAAAGCGCCTGACAAATGCAATGCATTTCCTAAAGGGTCAGGCCCAAATTAAAAAGACCTAGTAGGCCAAATT
The DNA here is from genome assembly GCA_030015575.1 of Agapanthus africanus. Lineage (NCBI taxonomy): Eukaryota > Viridiplantae > Streptophyta > Magnoliopsida > Asparagales > Amaryllidaceae > Agapanthus > Agapanthus africanus. The sequence continues at coordinate 54,095,178 of CM057348.1, forward strand.
AAATTGCAAAGCAATAAATGAGCAGAGCCCAGGTAAAGTTGATGCTCTGCATCCTTTATGGGCAGAGCCCAACCAAAAATAGAAAATAATGCAATGCATTATTTAAAAATGGGCCAAGCTCTAGTACAGGCCAAAAAAAAATAAAAGTGTTGAACATATTTCAACTGGACTTAGCCCAATCATGGCCGTAAGTCCTCAAATTAAATTGACTGAGCAAGATTGCTCTCTTAAATCAATTTACCTCCGGTTCGAGGGTACATCTCCGAACTCCTTTGACACTTCTCGTTGTAATCCTTCAACGACATCAGAGAGGTGACGGGTCCCGACGACCATACATTAATATGGACTGCGGGGTCCCTAAACTCGTGGACCGAAACGTCCTTAAACTAATATTGGACCGAAATGCCCTTAAACTAATGATGGACCACTACGTCCTTAAACTGGCGATGGACCGAAATGTCCTTAAACTAATGATGGACCACTACGTGCTTAAACTGGCGATGGACCGAAACGTCCTTAAACTAATAATAGACCACTACGTCCTTAAACTGGCGATGGACCGAAACGTCCTTAAACTAATAATGGACCACCACGTCCCTAAACTGGAATATGGACCATCACGTCCGTAAACTGGAACAGTAGAGCTCCCTAATGCTCTTTTGTCGGATCTAAACGATCCCGTTTAAGTTGATCTTAGCCTCAAATATGGCCAACGTATCCTCAAACATTCAAACAGACTTTAGTTCCAAATTGGACTATAAGACCCCCAATCAACTTTGGTTCAAGGGTACATCTCCGAACTCCTCTGACACATGTCGTTGTAATCCTTCAACGTCGTCAGAGAGGTGACGGGTCCCGACGGCCATATATTAAATGGACCACTATGTCCTTAAACTGGAAATGGATCTAGACGATCCCGTTAAGTTGATATTAGTCTCAAATCAGACTAACGTATCCTTAACGAACGTTTAAGTTGATCTTAGTCTCAAATGTGGCTAACGTATCCTTAAACTAAAAATACCAAACCCAAATCTAAGTAAATACGGATTTGGACTAATCCACGTCCTACGGGCGACGACATAAATTAGTCTCCGTATACAATCCACGGGCAACCACAAACAAAACAAACACCCACGACACGAAGTGAAATTCTGGAGAAGGAGAAAGTTGTCACCGCGATGCGGTAGCGTAATTAACTGCAGGGGCTTGCGCCTGCAGGGAAGAGCGTCCCCACAATCAAAAACCCCTCAAGCGAGGGGGAATCTGACGAAGTCTGCTACATCGTCCGCATCCGTCTAAACCTCCGATACACGGTGCCATAAATCAACTTGGCATCTTCGGAGAGGTAGACGGATAAAACCATATAGCATCTGCCCCGAATCTCAGGCCAGACGGCCCTCAGCGTCGTTGGCCGCCGTTCGGAGGGGAACAACCATCCCACGTAAAGATTCTTCCGCCAGTGAGAAATATGCCTCCTGTGTATATCTTGGGGGTGGGGGGGAGCGAGTACCCACGCCGTCGCTATTTTGGCGGCAAGTTGCTTCAGAGCCGCTTATTTTTGTTGAGAGTAGGCGACAAACACCATCTTGCCTCCGCTTTTCACTCGTCATCATCGGATGAGAAAGTGTCTTGACCCATTTGATCCAATCGAGCCATTTTATCCATGATTTCTTGGAAAGTCGTCGGCTTGAAGAGGGCCATATACGAGAATGCCTTTTGAATTTGGGTCAAGGGTGGCTATGAACATTCCCACAGCTGCTACTTTGTCGGTACGTTGCCCGCATTTTGACCAGACATTTCGCCATCGGGTAACATATTGAGCCTAGGTTTCATTCGGTCTAACCATTTCATTGACCAATGTCGTTACGGTAGTGCGTTTATTCACACTAGCGAATCTCTGACAGAAGAGCATCTCCATCTCGTCGAAAGTATTCACAGAGTCATTCGGGAGTTCCGCATACCATTCGAAGGCGATGTCCGCCAGACCGCTGACGAACTGTTGGAGGAGGAGTATGTCATTTTCTCTAAAATTGCCGCACATGGATTTAAATGGCGCAATGTGCTGGCGAGGATTCCCAGTTCTTTTGTACGTGTGTAACGTTGGAAGTGTGTACTCTGGCGGGTACTGTATTTGATCGTACCACATCGGATACGATCGACCAGTCTTGATTGATTTATTTGCGGCTTCACTGGCGTAATGAGCTTTGATTTGCCGAGCGATATATTCGTTAAGCTTTGCTTTTGGAATCATTTCCTCTTCGGCCGTTGATGAGGTTTGCAAAGGATTTGAAATGTCACCCTTGTCTTTAAGACCGACTATCGGCAGTTCATCTGCCAATGGTTCTGATTGAATCATCATTCCAGCCATATTCTGAATAAGAAGGGCCATCTAGTTTATTTGAGTGGACATTTCTGCCGCTTCTGCATCTCCCTTTTTCAGGAAATTAATATCCGACTCCTTCTCTATTCATTCTTCGGGTACGACCTCGGGATTTTCCTTAGGCGATGGATTAGCATTTGGTGCCGCCTGTGCGAGCATCTCCTGCAGCTTTTCACGTTGTAGTTGAACCTTTGTCAGGGACCGAGTTTGAGGTCGGTGACTAGTAGAAACTCGAACTTCGTCTTTGGATTTCACCACATAGACTGTGTGAACTGCCATGCCCCCAGGCTTGGGGTGTTTGGAGTTTTGGCCTTTGGAGTTTGCTTCGGGCACTTGAGCTTTTTTTTAGGTCTCTCTTTTTAGTGAAAATCCGCTTTGGTTTTGGGAGGAACCGCTGTATTAGGATCCGTCTTTGGATGAGTCCCCTTCACCTGCTTCCACACCTTATACATAGATGAGGAAAGTTGTCTCAGAGAGCGAACTGGTTTATGCTCTCGTGGGATCTCCATGGGTTGCAGGGACTTCTTCAATATTGCAGTGGGAGAATTTTGTCTGACCCTTCGCAATAGTTTGAAGCTGGTCCCGGTTGGAACAATAACATTCACCACTGGGGTTGAAACAAGACCATACGGAGAACTGCCCCCAGCTCGTTTTGTATGATACCTCTATCGACGTCGATCGTTTCTTGCGGTCGGGATTTGATTAGCTTCAGGATTTTGCCGAGCCTGCCCCCTGTTTCTTTTGAGAGCTTAATATTCTGCCCCTTGCGTCGACCTTGGTTGTCACGCTCCGCTTCCCAGAGTACGCTAAAATGGGCACGTGATATAGCCAACCATGCTACCTGTGGGTAGGAAGTATCCATCCACGGTCACATTACAGCTGTAGAGATATCAAGAATAAAATAAAACTATCTAAACATGTCCATAAACCAAGATAAATCATGAGTCAAGAATAATAAAATGCGGAAGCGAAAGATCCAATACAAAATAACTGGAATGTATGTCCCATAATGCGGGCTCACATCAGGAAATAAATGTAGGAAAGAAAACTAACTACTGCTGACACTCACAACTCAGCCTGTCGGCTGAAGTACTCCTGCTCGGACTGCGACAGTGGTACAGAATCTGGGCCATGCAAAACCCAGACGTCAGCGCGTCAAGTCATCAAATAATAACATAATAAACAGGCAATGCGAGTATAAACATGAATAAAGCAAGGGTAACAATAATATGAATCAGAGCAGTGCAGGGTAATGTGCAGTGGGTAAACTAAACTGTTCTATCAGGTTTTCTGTTCTAAAGTTTTTGAAATCAATTGATGAATCATCGATGTAACTCAATAGTATCCCGTGCATGCCCGGGACCACGGTCTAAGACTCTCGGGCTGAAACCGAGACGTGCCGCTAGGCATTAACAGGGAAAAGATAAAGACCAACGATGTCAGCAGCATCGTCACGAGGCGGGCCTGGCCTCTAAAACTGATCAGTACAGATAGTGAACTGTTGAGTTACAAGTCAGGTTTCACCTTTGATTTCCCCATACCCCCAAGTTATATGTGCAAGTCAAGTCAGGTATCTCGAAATCAAGAAACTAATGCCAACACAGGATCAGGTAAACAAGTTTGTCTGGATAGACAACAGGAACGGTCCATGAGGACTACATGTCAGGTTTGTTGGCATTAGACATGATCAGGTAACGGATCAGGTCATGGTACATCAGGTCAAGTCAAGCAGAATACGGTACCATGTCGGGTAGAACAATATATATGTAACAAGTCAGATCAAGATGTAAACAATATCATGGGTGTGCTCACAATCAGTTATACAAGCAAGCATGGTTATCATCAACATGATATAAGCAATAAATCAAGCAATAGGCAGATTTACTCAATTTGCAGTACAGTAATCAGTCGTGTCACAGAGATGATTTCAATGTTATGCGAATGCAGTATGACTATTATGGCCTTTTAATCATGTTAACAGTTTAAGAACTTGAGAGGTGCAATGATTTATATAAATGTTCAATACAACTATTACAGGTTAACATGCATACGAGTGTCCGAATGGAACAAAACTATAGAGACAAATTCTATGTAAATATTAAAAATGTGTTTAAACAGGTAAATGTGGTTATTAGGTTCAATTGCAAGCTGTAGGTTCCAATTTTAAAGATAAAATGATATATAACAATATTGTACATGAAAATGAGAAATGATCGTACCAAAGTTAAATTTACAGGTTTAGGGTGTCATAATATATCTGTAAATATTGTATAGCATGTAGCAAGGGGTGCTTTCCTCGACGGGTCGCGAACCGGGAATACGGAACGATAAACGTCGGCGGGGAAACTCGCGACGGGCGCACGGTTCACGGAATGAACCCAAACGACGAACAATGGAACCATGCGGGTCGGGATACCTCGCTGGAACGTCGGGTCACGTCGTCGGCATCGTCGGATTCCGGCCGAGGAATGAACAGTGAACTATCAATACATGCAAACAAGAAGAGAAGAGAAAACAGAGAAGGAAGGAAGAATGAGATGGAGAAAGCGCTTACACTGGTCGGGGGGACGGGTGGTGACGGTCGACGTTCGTCGACGAACTACGGCGGTCGGCAAACAGCGACTGCGAAAACTGCAGATCACCAAATGATTACAGAATAGAAGGAAGGAGGAAGGGGAAGGGTAGGTAAGGCTTACAGGGGTCGTACGAAGGCCGGGGCACGGAGGCGAGGCCGTCGGCGGCGACAGATCTGGTGGTCCAACGCGTGCAGGGGGTGTGCAGGTGGTCGCGGTGAGGGTGCAGGGCGCGCGGTGGTCGATGAAGGAGGTCGTGGGTGCGATGAGACTGAGGAGGCGAGGAGGTCGGTGGTAGAGGCGTCGGCGTCGGGGCTGCGGCGGCGGGGGAGCCAGAGACTAGGGTTCGCGATGGGTTACGTTCTGTGGTTTTAAAAAAAAAGAAAGGAAGGAGGGAAAATTATATAGAGAAGAGAGAGAGAAAGGTTAGAGAGAGAGAGATAGAGATTCAGGGGAGAGAGAGAGAGAGAGAGAGAAAAGTTAGAGAGAGAGAGATAGAGATTCAGGGGAGAGATTCAGATCGGGGATGAGGGGCCTACGGAAAAGGTTGTGATTGGCTGGAATTTAAGATTCGTGGGGTTTAGCAGGGATTTATAAGATTAGAAAATATTATATGGTTTTAAAAGAAATATTAGATTGGTTAAAAAATTAAATATGCGATGGTTTAAGAAATATAAAATTTAGGATTTTGGCGCAAAATAAAACATTTTCAAATCGCGCCCGGGTCGGGTCCAAAAATTTGAAATTGAAATAATAGAAATTTAAGCGGGATCCAAAAGTGAAAATGAAGTGTTTTATGATCAAAAAGCATACCCCCAAAACGGACACACATATGTGCACGTAGCCATCCAAACTCGCCTGTTTCACTGAACGGGACGAGAACACGATGCGCGGACGCTACAACGGGGTTAGGGGTGTCAAGTAGGCCAAGATGAATATTTTTAATTTTACTTTAGATACCAAAATTTGTTATATGCAGAAATGAATTTGCCGGATGAAATTTACAGTAAGTAACAATCAAGCAAGATAAATGAAATGAAGACCACACTCCATTTATAAAGTAACAGAAATTAGTAGCATTGGGCTCGGGTGTTACATTGGTCCTTGGCAGGTGCCAGTTGTTTGAGAACTGATTTCGTCGGCAAAGCTGCAGCTTAGGGAACCAGGCTGTGGAAGACAGACTTCCTCTGAGCTTCCTTCATCAGCGTTGAGGCACCAAGGGTGGGAGGTAGGAGTATCGACCTAAAGAGAAGCCCGTTGATTTCTTGAAGAGCCGGACTGCAGAGATTTGGGGCTGCAAGTGGCCCATACTTGACTCCACCGGATATGACAGAGCCTGAGTTGCGAGGGTGGGAGCAAACGCCATTCTTCATAAAGATGAAACGCCGGCTTCAGTATACTGTTCATATCAGAATTTTGCATTATTATATCACCCATTCTTATTCATATTACAAATAAATAGGTGCTTTTGATCCATGTCTGCTAAATAGTTACAGGTTACAGGTTCTCAGATCATTACAGTGAAATTCATGAAAATACGCTACAAATGTGAGACTACGACCAACAATAGATGAATCCGTATGATGCCACCCACCATTTCAAGGAACAACTGAAAATCATTAGACAGTTCAATACACAAAGTTCAAGGGTAGCACAAGATTCAAGACTTCAACGTGAAGCTCACGGTAAAAAGTCCACTGTTGAATATCTGGAAAAGAATTGAAGAGATTCTGAGAGACCAACTGAACAAAATAGAAGATAAAAGAAACTTGAAGAAACCCTAAAGAATTGGGCCCATGAGCCCACCAAATGGCCGCGAATTCGCGGCCAAACAGGCTATTCTGCCGCGGTTCCGCGGCCGTGCAATGCACGTGTCGGTGGGGTGTCGGTGCTTTGACTCGGTCTTTGGGGTTGTTTTGTAATTTCATGTATGGATCAGAATGTAAACCTAGGGTTTTTCCCATCTATAAATAGGAGGCTCAAAGCCTAATAAAGAGCGCCTCTTCTAGAGTGCCTTTCTTAGGATGCCTCTCTTTGCCTTTTTTCTAGATCTAAATTCAATTGTAATGCGTTCTTAAGGTCATTAATAAAGTAAGAGTTTTTATTTTTATCTCGCATTCTTTTATTATCTGAATTTAATTCTTGCAATTTTTATCTGTTCTTTTAATATCTGCAATTTAGTTTTCTAATATAAAAATTATAAAAAAAATGAATTTCATTGATCATAACTTTCCTAATGAGTGAGTAATCCCTCACTTGTTAGGGTTAGGATAGGGAAGGTTTGAGAGATGGAAATCTCTCTTACTCCTTTCTTTGCCCATATAATTTTATTAAAAGGTCTCTTTTTAAATCAACCACACACCGCTCACTACGGCATCCTATCCTACGTGATAGCGGTGATTCCCTAGTTAGACCGGGTGTGATTGAATTAATTGGAGGTTAGGGCTAAGAGCCAAGAACGGACGGACAAGGACCAAAAGGAAGAAACTTAGTTTCTTCCCAGTCGTGCTAATCCCCGTTGTTGCCGATTACCCTAACACCTTTATTCATAACTAAGGCATTGATAGAAGCGAGAAGATCCCTATCTCGAACTAACCTAGTCCTAACCCTAGCAAGCTTTTTATCAACTTTTATCTTATTCTTAGATCTTAAAACAAAACCACTAATTTTTTGGACTTAACTCGTTAAAATATAAAGAAAAGGAATCTTTCTCCCTGTGGATCGACCCGTACTCAACCGGCTAGCTACCAAGCGACACCGTTATTGATTGCGGTATATTAATCTTAATTTTAAAACGCACGTACAAAATCCAAGCAATCATATCCCATCACCCAAGGGCAACCACAAATATATATTCCGCGATTATTTGATCGAAGAAAAACACGACACACGAAGTGTGGAGTGGAAAGAGGAAAAGGTCCCACCGGGCGTGCCAGAATCTATTTACCGCCGAAAACCGGGAAGACAAACGTCTTGCCTACATTTGGGGGCAGCTGCTATTTAAGTTTATCCGTCCACCTCTTCGAAGATACCAAGTTAATTTATGGCACCGCGTATCGGAGGTTTGGACGGATGCGACCGTTATAGCGGACTTCGTCAGATTCCCCCTTGTTGTGAGGAGTTTTTGATTGTAGGGACGTCCTTCCCTGCAGGCGCAAGCCCCTGCAGTTAATTACGTTAGCGCGTAGCGATAACCACTTTCTCCTGCTCTAGATGTTCACTTCGTGTCGTTTGTGTTTGTTTTATTTTTGGTTGCCCGTGGATTGTATACGGAGACTAATTTATGTTGCCGCCCGTAGGGCGTAGATTAGTCCAAATCTGTATATTCTTAAATTTGGGTTTGGGCTGATTTAAGGATCGTTAATCTCGTTTGAGATTAAGATCAACTTAAGTGGTTGTTGAGGATACGTTAGTCTAATTTTAGACTAAAATCTACTCAACGGGATTTTGGGATCATTCAGATCCAACAAAAGAGCATTTGGGCTCCATTGCTTTAGTTTAAGGACGTTACGGTCCATAGCTAGTTTATGGACATTGCGGTCCGTTGTTAGTTTAAGAACGTTTCGGTCTATAGATCACCATTTTTTGTGTGAGGGTTTAGTTTAAGGACATTGCGGTCCATAGTTCACTATTTGACGGTGAGGTCTTAGTGTAAGGACATTACGGTCCATAGCTAATTTAAGGACATTGCGGTCCATAGACCACCATTTGGCGGTGAGGTCATAGTTTAAGGACATTGCGGTCCATAAATAGTTTAAGGACGTTGCGGTCCATAGATCACCATTTGGCGGTGGGGTCGTAGTTTAAGGATGTTGCGGTCCATAGCTAGTTTAAGGACGTTGCGGTCCATAGGGATGTGCTCATGGGTTTTGGGTTGCACCAAATAGCTGTTGGTTGTCGGGACCCTCCACCTCTGAAGACGTTGAAGAATTACAACGACATGTATCAGAGGTATGGAGAGATGTACCCTTAAACCAAATTCCAGATTTGAGGGGAAAGATCATGGTGGGACGAATATCATCTTAGATGCCATGTATTAGGAGATCATTAGTCATCTTTGGAACTAAGATCGATCTGGGGGAGACCTGAGTATAGGAGGGCTCGGTTGATTGATGGTCAAAAGGTTTTTGGCCTTGGGAGACTTGGCTAATTTGGGTTAAGGTTAGCCTCTCATAGTGTTAAACACTAATATCTGCTCGGCGCTCACGTGCTCCCACGTGAGGCTCAAAAGCAGTGTTAAACACTGAAATTTGGAGCACTCATGTGTGGCACGTGGGGCGTCTGAGAATTGGGCACTGATTCTTTGGGTTTATTCCCTTTTTCTTTTATAAGTGGTGAGCACTATTGAGGGTCACGTGGGATCACGTGAGGCGCCCCAAAATGGGAGCTGTCTTTGGATTTATTCTCCTTTTCCTTTTGAAAGAGCTAAGCACTATTAGGGGGTCACGTGGGAAACACGTGAGGTTTCATTATAGTGTTAAACACTAATGAATCACCAGGCTGTTCTTCTGTAGTTCTGAGGAATCAAGTTCTCCTTTTGTTCTTTGCAGAGATTAAATTCTTTTTAAAGGGGTTAAACCCTAGTTTCAAAGGAATTAAATTCCCATATGTTTTGTAAGAGTTAAACTCTTTTGAACTCAGTTCTTTCTCCTAGATTTTGAATCTGCATGACAGAATCTCCCTGATGAAAATTAAATTCTCAAATTGTGGGAAGATCTGCTTCTGCAGATCTTAAACAGAGAAAGAACTAAGTTCTTTGAGAAGAGTTAAACTCTTGGTTTGAGAATTAAATTCTCCTTTTGTTTTGTGGGAGATTTTGGGAGGGGTTCCTCTTCTTTAGAGAATTAAATTCTCTCCCTATTTTTCTTCCTCTCTCCCTCCGTGTCTCTTTTTTTCTCCTCCTCTCTTTGCTCCTATTTATATGAGAAGAAAAAAAATCAATTTGTTAAGGGAATCCCTTATTGAGAGATCAGGATTGATTTCATGATCTTTTAGATCAATCAGTGAATTTTATTCACCGTTGGATTTTTAATCCAAAGGCTATCTGTTTAACAGAGAAAATTTCTTGTTTGTTTAACAAGATTATGGATATCTTGTTAGTTTTAATAAGATTAAAATTTTATTCTATCATATCCTTTTAGTTTAATAAGATCAGAAATATATTTTCTTAATATAGAATTTAATTCTATCATATGGATATCTCGTTAGTTTAACATAGAATTTTATTCTTATCATATGAATGTTAGTTTAATATGATTATGAAAATATTTTCTATATTTTCCTATGATAGAACTTTATTCTACCAGATGATCACAGTTGGATTTTTGATCTAAAGGTCCTCTGTTTAACAGAGAAGATCTTTCTAATCTGAGGAAGATCAGGAAAATATTTCCCAAATAGATTTTAATTCTAGAATTTGACAGGAGCATTTTAAATTGGGTTTTAGCCTGTTCATTTTCAGCGCTCATATGCTTTACATATGAACGCTCACGTGTTTTACACGTGAGGCCTGTTTGGCCATTAGTTGTTATCTTATTCAGCGCTCATATGCTTTGCATATGAGCGCTCACGTGTTTAACACGTGATGCATGTTTGGCCCTTAATTGTTTTATTCAGCGCTCATACGCTTTGCATATGAGCGCCCACGTGTTTTAAACGTGAGGCCTGTTTGGCCATTAATTGTTTTATTTTCAGCGCCTATATGTTTTGCATATGAGCGCCCACGTGTTTAACACACGAGGCCAAATTTTGAGGACTCTCCCCCATTTTTATAAGAGAATAAGTAGCTCTTGGCCAAAAATTTTGGCGTGAACAAGAGGCTGTCACCTGAATCCTGGCGAGAGGGGACGCGTCTAATGGCCGGTCGCCACATGGAGTCCCTGTGGCCGCTAGACGTGACGCTTCGTTTTGGCGGGAATGGATTTGGGCCGTTGGGTGCCTTCTTGCTGAGTTTATATTTAGGGGGGTCATCCCACGGTCGATACTTTACCCTAACCGTCTCTTGTCGTCTGAAGATTGCCTGGCGCATATCTGCTTAGTTGATTTATTTATGGAATGATCTTCTCTGGATAAATATACCGCGGACTTGCCACGTCACCGTTTTCGTCTACTGGGAAGCGGCGCATGATAAAAGGATAAGTTTGAGGGTATTTGTTCATCACAGTTCTTGCATTCTAATACCGGTCATTCTTAGTCTTGTGAATATAAATAGGTGATATTTAATCTGTGTGTGCTATATAAGAGCAGGAAATAAGTATTAGAGCATTTAACGTACTTTTAAGCTTAAAACGATACAAAACGGATCTAGTCAAAGTCAACGATGAAACCCGGCAAAATTTACAGTCCTCAAAATTAGGATTTCAAGTGTTAGAAGGCCACCAAAATGCCCACAAGAACACAACAAAAAGCCCAAGGCCCAACTCCATAAATTAGCCACCAATCGGCGTCCAACCTAGTTCATTTAGCTGCCGATTGGTGGCTAAGTTTGCACCGCATAGTGAGAGCTTTGTGGGTTTTTTAATTTTATTTCGAAGGCTTCCTGATTCCTCCTAAGAAAATTTCATATATTATTTTTCTCTAGAATAGACAGTAGATATGAGTAGGTAGCCTTCTTCTTCATTTGTAAATAGCAGTTAGAATTTGTAGTGAACTTAGAGTTTATGAATAAAATTTTCTCTTTTATTATCTTGTATTTTCTTTTCTTTTATAAGTATAAATTAGATAAATTGTAGTAATTTCTATTTGCTTGTAATAGTTTGATTTTCTGTTTTATTATCTTGTGCTTGCTTGTAATAATTTGATGAAGTTTTCTTGTTATTCTTCTCTTCTCTTCTTGTCATGCCTCGCTTTTCAAAAGATGGCTGCATGCACGTGATGAGGTCCACAACGTATTTATACCGAGAAGTGGTCATTACCGAAATAAATACGTTAAGCATATAGTAAACATTATGTATAGTATAACAAGAATTTAAATTAGATATAAATCCAACTACCTGTTACATTTCCAAATCACAAAATTCAAAACAAAAGACAACAAGTCTGTAATTCAAATACAACGGAGGTAAAACTAAGTAAAGCCTAGACAATAGGCATACTAAAATAAACAAAGACTGGTGAATGACCAGTAATTTACCCGAGATGACAGCTGAAAGTAATCCTCCTCTGTCGGCTCGAGCTCCCACCGCTTGATGAATATTCGCAAAGGAAAAAAAACAAAGGAATGTCCGTCAGCGAACTTGTGCTCGATAAGCTAATTAAATGTATAATTGTAAAAGAGATAAATGACTTGCATATAAGTAGAAAGTGAAAATCATGATGCAGTGAACACGTATGATACGACAATTAATCATGGCAACTATATAAGCATGACAATTCTATGGTTACGTGTTTTTTGTAGTGCGATAGTCAAGATATGCATGTATACGAAAGTAGTCTGTCAAACCCACAGACCAACAGCACGTTGAGATAAGCTCCGTCAAATCCAAGAAACAACGACACACAAGATTCAGGTTAAGTGATTTTTAGTGGACTCTCGTGCTACGGCAAACATTCATTACCAAATTACCCTTTTTTCCACGTGTAAATTAAAGTATAAATAATGAAACAAACCTTACACGAATCCATGAATACGTTAGGGTTGCAAGTTCACTTTAAATTCATGTCGAGATAGTATCTTTACGTATTCATGAATCAAGACGAGTCGTGCCAAGTATGCAGTAGCTTATTCATTTGATTCATATAGGTACGACAAAGATAATAAGTCACATAGCATGAAAATGAGGTAAGGTAAATGTCCAACAATGACAAAAAAACAGTACTGTAAAGAATTCTTATGAACTACTAATTAATCAAGTCAATTGAAGCTTGAAAATAAACAATAAAAAAAGCCCTAGGTGTTATGCAAACGTGGGTTCAAATCCTGCCTAATTACGACTATTGGTTTGGGAGATATGCGCGTTTTCGTATCACTGCGCATAATAGATCAGAATCTGTTCATCCCGATACATATTTTTAAAATACAGTTTGTGTTATTTTCCGTCGGTTTTCAGATCTCGAAAATTATTAGAAATTTGTAGGTCCTTCGGTCTACTTATTCAAACAACTAGGTTTCGCACGATTTGGATTTCTGAAACTCTAGTTATGGTCAGGTTAATATCAGGGTTTAAAACAGAAATTATAATTTTTGGACAACAATTATGGGATTTCTTGCATGGCATATATCATGTTGTTCTATACGTTTCTGAGTCATTAAATATATAGAAAAGTTATAGATCTGGCAATTGGATATCCATACGTCTAAGCTTTGTCAAAAACCGATATCGGGAGCTCGAGTTATGTCATGTTTAAAAACAGTGCGCGAATCAGAACAGATTATGTCCAGATTCGGTACTTAATTTTAAAAGACAGAATTTTATAAATTATGTCGGTTTTCAGAAAAATATTAAAACTAAAAAAATCTATGTCTTTTGATCTCGTTGTCTAAAATACTTGAGTTTGCTCAAAACGGACCTCGGTGGATGGAGTTATGGGTCTCCGAAGGTGGCGGATAAAAACAATTTTTTTGATTTTAAAACAGTGGCAAAAGAAATCATGCAAAGCCTAAACTAGCTCCGTTTGGATTTCTGAATTTTTTTTAAAGTGCATATGAAATTCTATCTGGTTGTTAGATCTAATTCTCTTAAATTCTTTGGTTATTAAAATTATCTTGCTCATTCCAAAATCGGTGAAACAAAAAAAGATTTTCAAAAAATATAGGAGTTCCATTTAAAATATACTTTCAAATTATAATGCTAAAAGAAAATGTAAAACGTCAAGTTTTGTGTGAATCTCTTTTATACAGCGAGCGTCCATGTGAAAAAATGTATAAACGATGGAAATATGTAGATCGTATCTTATTACGTACATAAAGAAGAACAATAATTTATATACTAGAACTTTTATGCTAAAAGAAATTTAATGAACGAAACATTCTACGAAATGTCATGTGGATTCATTCGGTATTCGATTCAAGTGTTTTCATAATTAGTACTAAACTATCATTTTACAATTATCTGACAATGAAACTATAATTACCAATATTTTATCGATCTCCCAAAACAAAACATGAAGACAACTATTACAATTGACCTATGAATTAATCTCAAACATTTTACTATAAAAGTTCCTTTTAATGGGAAAACCGACGTAAGGTACAAGCAAGGTGTGGCTGCACAACAAGATATGTGATTCAATAAGAGATAATAAATAGGGACTTACTCTTGACGTGATACAACACAACAGCCATATTGTCGATTTAGGAGAAAAGTCTCGATCGAGAGACTTCCGACGACTTGAGGTATCAAGGATCTTCGAATCGCCAATAGGTTGAAGGAGGTAGGTGCAGCAGAGTTTTGGTAGAGATGGTTGCAGAATTTTTTGTAGAACGTTTTTTGGAATTGTAAGAAAAAGAAGCAATTAAAGAGAGAGTGGATTAAAAGTGACATTAAAAAAATTTGAATACGAGGAATTAATCAATTCCGGTTTCTTAATTGATTAGAAGGTTTTTGAATATAAAAATCAAACGCCCATGTTCTATAGGACTCATGCTCAAAAGCTGAGCACGAGTGGGCCCCTCATAGCCGCACGGGGAGATAGTTTGGCCGTTCGGGTCAGTCTTGGCATGATCGAGCGCTGGGCTCGAGCCTCGACCCTCTGGCTACTGTCATTCCTTATGATCCATAAACATAATTGTTTTTGCTGTATGGTTTTGGGGCCTCCCATGCATCACCTATGCATTTCCGCGGCTCGAAAACGTTAAAAAAGATCAAAAGAAAAGATGAAGGGATGCTAAGTTTCAAACATGCGGACTATAAGAAAACGGTGTAAAGACTTAACCAATGAGCTACAAGATTGTTCTTGTACTTAGTTATCGAGAAATAAATATAACTCGGTACTTGAAAGTAAAACGGTATTTTATTGAAAAAGAAAAAATAAGAGGGTATAGTAATTTTCACTGAGCTGCTGGAGGTCCGGCGCTCAAGTAAGAAGCCCACGTGCGATAGGAACACACGTGACTCTTGTCTGTAGCGATCGAGCCCCTCACTAAAGTCCATGCATGTACGTGACAGAGTTAATGTGTTCAGTGAGATCCTGGAGTTTTTACCCAAACAAAACTTCTCTTGTCATGTCCATGCACGCAAGCTATAGCTAGCCACGTGCAAACATACAAGATTTCCCATGGGACCTCAAATTGATGTTTGCGTAGGGACCTTAGCTTAGTCCTCTACTCATGAGATAATTAACCTCAGCTTAGCCTATCAATTTCTCCTTCTGTATGATTTGTTTTCACGTGAGTCAATTTTAGTTGTGTCCGCACCTAGCTATAACTATGTCTTAAAAGTTATGAGCCGATTTAATGGCCGTTTCTTAGGGGAATTCGAGGGTCATTAAATGTTTCAAAATTTTGAGTAAATGTAAATGTAAAAAGATAAATCGATTGTCAAAACACAGAATATATGCCCGATCCCTGATTTGATGATTTAAGATTTGGTTTATGATTGTTTTTTGTATAACGCGTAATGATATTAAATTTCGACTCTTCCACTACACCACAACTTTAAAGTTATGATTGGTGATGGTTAAGGAAAATACATTTTATAGCCAGCACGTCTTCGCGGGTCATCAAAAATGCCTTTGCCCATAACCTTGGCTTTTCCACAACCGTAACTTCTTATAATTTTAAATTAATACACATTTAATCACTCGTCCAATAAGAATTGATCCAGAATTTTTTTGATACGTATATTACCATGTTAAATGTCCCGTCACTACCCATTCCCCCAAAGTTACGATGAGGATTGCAAAAGTATATTTCATATTCTTGCACTATTCATCTTATTGCTTAATATTCATATCGCCATGGCTAACTAAGAATTTTTTTAGATGCATGGAGATAGAATTGCAACAAAAATAATTTGACAAGAGCAAAAGATCTACTTAGGCGTGCTGCTGCATTATAAAATTTTTGTTGCCAAGCAAATAAAGTTAGAAACCCGGTAACTTAGTTCTTATATTATCATTGAGCACTCGTCTATGCTTTCTTCTTCTAATAAGTTTTCTTTGGTCAAGATTCATAATAAGTTTATTGATATCATAATTGTGAAGAATTATGTTGTGTAAAAATAGAGACTATGGCCTGTAAATTATCCTATAGCTTAGAATTATCGTACAACAATAGAAGTCCAAAATTTTACCTTATGAAACAATTTTTTTTCCAATTAAAATTCGAAAAATTCGAAAAATAAATAAATAAACAAAAATGAAAAGGGAAGGGAGGTGGAAATGGGTGGGGGATGGGATCCCCCGCACATGATCACGCCACTGGATGCCCGCAATCCCCGCTCATGTGCTTCCTTGTAGTAACAGAAAACTCCTCCGTGGGCCCCACTCCTTCCACGCTGGCAGATCTTCACGTGAGCAAACCCCAACAAACCCCGTTCTAATCGGGATTAGTGCTGGCTAATCATCCTCTCTCACAGGTAACTCGCACTTTTGTCAGCTCCCAACCGCAGTCAAACCCAACGCCGTCAGTTAATTAATGCCGTTAAACAGAACGGCTATTTTGACGTAACAGCACAAGGATGATAAAAAATGGTTTTTTTTTTATATCTCACCCCCAAAATTTTAATATTTTTAAATTTCATCACCGAAATCTAGTATTTCCAAATTTCTGCCCTAAAACTATTAAGTTGTCCAAATTTCACCTCCAAAATCTATTATTTCTAAATTTCACCCGGAACCAATTAGTTGTCCAAATTTCACCCAAAATGGTCATCTTCTTCTTTCTTATGTTAAATAGGGATTAGGGTTTTAGATTTCTCACAATTTCAAAATTAGAAATTCCCTTAAGAATGGAATTTAGGACATTTCGCCTTCATCCAATATTTGTTATTTTAATAGATAAAATCAATCTCCTTTGTGGTTTTTCCATAACAATTACGACAACTTGAAGAATTAATGAGTTAGAGTCATTCTTATGCAAGTCACTAGTAGAAACTGTACACATTAGAGACCGTTTATTAAGGACCGTGTAAATATAGACGGTCCCTAATAAATTATTAATGACCGTATAATATATACGGTCGCTAATGAACGGTCGTCAATTTATTGACGACCGTTCACATATTATTAGCGACCGTTCTAAACGGTCGCTAATAGGTTGATCAGATAACAACCGTGAAGGCCTTTCTTCCTCCTTATTCCCCAATTTCATCCCGCGAGAGGTAATTCACCATCCCCTTTTCATCACAATTTTCGAAAAAATAATCAAATTCGACCAAATTTTTTTGTTGACGTTATTGTTGTAGTTGGTGGTGTAGGAGCTTGTAATCGCTTTTTTCTTTTTCAAACCCGGTCCTAAGTTAGTGTTTTCTCCTCTTAACCCTAATTTTTTTAATTAGATTATTCAATTTTGAAATTAGATGATTATAATCTGTGATTTGTGTTGGTTTTGATATATTAAATATGGATAATGAGGAATTGAATCGGTTGCAGAATGATGGATTTGAAATTAGGGTTTGAAATTTATTATGATTTGAGGGTTGATGGGTTTTAGTATTAAAATATAATTGAAGAAAATTGTTTTAGATGGGTTTTAGAATTGAAAATAGATGAAAATAGAAATATAAATTTGGTAATTTAGGGTTAGAGTTGAAAATATAAGGATTATAGGTAATCGATGAATTTACTTGTTAGATTAATTTAGGGCAAAATGGATTATATGATTATGTTAAATGAATTTAGGATAAAATGAATTATAGGAAATTGAAGGGGCGCGCGCGCGTACGTGTGTTTGTGAGTATGTGTAAGTGTGTCTGCGCATACGTATGTGAGCGAGTGCGTGTGAGTGTGTGAGCAAGTGCATGTATGAGTGTTTGAGTGCGCGCGCGTATGTGTGAGTGTGTGAGAGTGTATATGTGTGTATGCGTCCGCATATGAAATATTTCAAAGATATATTCATCCTAAATTCTAGCTCGTATTTTGTAAATTTAATGATTTGATATCCTGTATTTTGTAAATTTAATAATTCGATATCTTATTGCCTATAATTTATTACTTAGATTTTTTAATTGTAGCATAATTTATAAACCAAATCAAAATAAAAATCAAATCCTTTAATACCAATTAAATTATACCAGCTAGATGCATAAATCAAAAATAAAATCAAACTGATTAAAAAATATTAACACTAATTAAGCTATAACATTAATTACACTAATTAAGAAATCTTAATTAAGATCAGATAATAGTGCACCGATACCCTGATTAAAAAACCGATTAAAGAGAAAGTTAAGTGATACCCTAAAATTTTGATTAGAAACTTAATTAGAATTTTATTTTTTCATTTAATTAGTAAGTTTAAGGTCGAAAAGTCTTAACCTTATTTAGAATCAACCTATAGTTTTCCGTCTGACAATTGGTGCATGTCAAATCTTTTTTTCGTCGAACTGATAGGATCACATTATATGTTTGTGAGAGTTGAGCGTTATGTTCTATTCTTTAAAACATATGTGTACTATTCGACGAGAGAATTTGAATTGTCAGATTTATCCAGTTTGGACATGTTACGAATGCAACAAGACTCACATCTCACATCTTCCTGTATTTTCATCCATTTCGAGAAATTTCGATGGTACTTTTCACCTGTTTTCCGTGTACCTATTTATGTATAAACACGGGGAATATGTAGAAAGTGCTGCCGAATTTTTTTTGAAATGGACGAAAAATAGGAGGAAGTGAGATGCGGGTGTTTCATTCGTAATGAGAATTAGAATCTTTATCCCTGACAGCCGTGAAACTAATTATTTGTCCTGGCCTTTTGCCCTGAATACTTGCGCAAAGTTTAAATGACTTCAGATGTTTTGATGCGTCCACATCATGAAATCTAATTTAAGACTTGAAGATTTATTTAATGATGAGCTTGTAATAAACTCATAAGATATGTTAAACTCATATTATTATTTATGTGATAACAGACGGGAATCCTTCCGTATAAATTGTCTATGCACATAGGGAAAAAAGATTGGTATAGTTTGAGATACACCTGATTTAAAGAAGGACTTAAAATCTGTTTAGATTACGCAGAGATGAATCCAAAGTGTAGCCGAGATGGACTCTTGTTCTGTCCTTGTAAGAAATATAAGAATAGAGTCCGTTTTCGACGTGAAGTGATAAAAGAATACGTGTTTGTAGAGAGTTTTGAACCGAACTACATATATTGGAATTACCATGGTGAGGGAATACGTGATGAGAAAACGATGATGGATAATGAGACCGCAGCTTCGCAAGCTGAATTTTCCGACTCGTGATAGAATCGATGACACGCATGAGATGTTGGAAAATTTATTTGCTGGAGAGGAAATGAATGATATTGAACCGTCTGAAGGCACCAGTGAAGTAGAGGAACTGCAGAAACTTCTGGAGAAAAACGAATAATATCTGTATGATGGCTGTACGGAATTTAGTAAGCTGTAATTTGTAATAAGGCTTCTCCATCTGAAGATGGTCAGCAGGATGGCTAACAAGCACTTTGACGTGCTTCTTGATCTCCTACGCAAGATAATTCCTGAAGGAAAGGAAAGTATTCTAGAGAATCATTACCATGCAAAAAAATTGTTAAGACACTTTGTTTCTCGTATGAGAAGATCGATGCATGTCTGATTGGTAGAATTCTTAGCGATGTTATGTGTTCTACTTGTTCTATTTATCGCAATCAAGTCAGGTTCGCTTGTATCTAGCCGGTTGAGTACGTGTCATCCACTGGGAGATGGTTCGTATTTTTGTTTTTATTTTAGACGAGTCAAGTAAAAATGTATAAGTCTGTTCAATTCTATTTTAAGTGTTTGTATTTTATGTTCAAAGAGAACTTATTAGGGTTAGGGTTTGTAACGACTCTGAATTTAGTGTACAAAAATTTTCAGTTTAATGTACAGAAAGGAGTTTACAAGTCTGAGTACAATTTATAACTTAATTTTTGTTTAAGAACAGCAAGAAGTCACTTGTAGCCTACTGGTAAAGCCTTGCACTGCTGTGATGTAGCCCCTGTGTTCGAACCCATCATACACATTATATTTTTTCTGATTTTTCTTTTAAACTTTTTGGAAGCCCAAAAGTTTACATGTGCAATGCATATAAAAATGAAAAGTCTGAAGAAATAAACATGTGCAAAAGAGTATTAATACAGAGAGGAACACGTGTCTTAAATCCACCGGCCCCACTCTCACAATCGACCGGCGAGATGCCCATTATGGCCGGCGGGGATGGGTAAACCGTAGCCAATAAGTCCCGGGCTTTGCACACATGACCCTTTCCCTACCCCTAACCCTCCTGCATCTGCAATCAAACAGAGACCCCTTAATTCCCCATTCATCATCTTTTTAATTCATTTTAATTCATCTTTTTAATTCCAAAATCCTAATTCCACACTATAAATACTACCTTATACCCTAGCCCTTCATCATTCTGAAAATTATAGCCAAAATTCTCAAAATTTTCTAAGTACAAGTGGAGTAGAAGAGGAGTTACCAAACGATCAAGTTCCGGCGAGGATCAAAGCATATTCCAGCGACACCGCGACGTCACAACTACAACCCCCTCTTCTTACACCTTCTTTTAATCCACTTCACTTGTACCTCTCTCTAAATTTTCCTTTCTATTTCTTGAACTTCTTTTTAATCAAAATCGGTAAAAAGTGGAGTTATTACCGATGTTCCTTTTTCTAAAGCATATAACTCCATCTTCTTTTACCTTTTGATCAAACAAATTGTAACACTTCACTTATAAGTTTAATACTCATGTCTAGAATAAATTTTATCTAAGAATCTTTTGTAAAACAATCACAATTTAACTTTTTCGCTAAAATACCATGAACTTTACATATCACCTTTAAGTATATTATTAATACTTTACCTTTAGAAAAACCTCACGGGGTAATGACCTATCCCTCACAAACGCACATGGTTCCATAGCACGATAACTCTTTCATGTAGATTTGTGTTTCGAGAAAATATTTCATTAAAATACCATTTACTTTAAAAGCGGTTTTCTTTGGAATTGTATTTTAAAATTCTTTTGCAAATAAGCCTCTACAACCCTTTTTAGGAGACCCGCTATTAGATGGTGCGGATTATCGCACATCCTTAGGCTAGTAGAGCGAGATGCAGACCTCCTTACGGAGCATTCAGTCTCGCAAGGTTTTTAAATACGGTTTTTAAGAAAAACACATTTTTCTAGTTAAAATAAAATTAATTTTTTATAATTATATAAATATTATAAATCCATATATTTTCAAAATATAATAAACTTATATTTTTTAAATGAAAGAATTACAAGTTTCATTAAAATATCATCAAGATACCAACAAAAGTCATGTTTTACAGTAAAATACCATGAACTTTTCCAAGCTAAGCTATTATCACTAAAAAATTCTTAAATCCCTAAAATTCACATCCATGGAAATCCTATATAATATAAATAATTTCTCGAGATTATTTTGAAACTATATATTAAAAATATTTTTATAAAACCCCCTCGAGTTATACAAAACTATATTTAAAGACTTTAGTAAATATAGATTTAAACGGGATCAGTTCTCTTGAGCCCCAGGGAGCCGGAGAAAGTGAGTGCCTGTCTATTTAAGGTAGAAAACTTAACGGTGTTATCAATGGTAATTGTCTTGGAAAAAAACACAAATCCTGCCGTCCATGTGCAGCAGTTACCGATAACTCCCGAACCTAATTCAGGATCCAAATCAGTTATAAGCGTCTGACCCAAGTCTAAGTCTAAATCAAACTCAAACCAGAATCCAATTCAAATATGAATCCAAACTATAACATGTATACTTGAACATGAATCTGAATATCAAACCTGAATACAAGACTTGACTTGTCAGAATCATGGCTATAACTTGACATGACTACAAGCTTACATCCTGAACATAACTACTTGAACAACTTGTATCCATGATTTCGGCAAGACTTGTAAATATAATCTATACAATATATTACGGGGTTAATGGGGTAGATTGGTACAGAATGTATGGCGTGGCACGAGATGATCACTTAAAGACACCTACATGAACTTTTGTGCCGTTGTCGCGTGGGTTTTGATGGGGCCTTGTACGATATGTTACCATAGTCTACGGGGTAAGATGGACTTCTCTCGTACACACAAATACCTTCTATACCAACTTAAAAACAACAACGTTAGAATAGCAATCTTATACCTGTACATCTTACCAGTTCAATTCTCATTACTTGTTATATTCCTTTCTTTCTTTTGGGACTTACCGAGCGCTAGTTCGCTGACGACACTCCTGTCTATTTCTTTCTTTGGAATGTTCGTCAGGAGGACATGACTCTCTCGAGATAGAGCCTAGCCAGAAGGACGTGGACCAGCTCACTTCCCAGCAGGACTTCTAGCTTCTTGTACTTACTTTTCATTTTGTATGCCACTGTTTAGACATTACTTTATATCATTGTACTTTCCTTTTCAAAGCAGTTGTAATGTAAAGATGAATGTTAATAAAAGTTGATGTTCATTTTATATCTCTTGTTATTCTTGTGCATTATATATATATTGCTTAATTTACGCTTAACGTATTTATTTCTTAGTAAATACGTTGCGGGCCCGCCACGTCTCCACTTCCGTACACTGGGAAGCGGGACGCGACAGAGTTGGTTGGTAGAGTTAGAAATTAGTCTTGTGCTTGTCTTATACCATCCTTGAAATGAAGTTGGGATAATCGGAAATAGTGGAGATTAGGAGGACATAGGAATGAGATTTGCGAGTTTAAGCAAGGTTTCCAACGCTAAATCCATTCCTACTGTCTCCTGTCCGTCCGTTCCATACTCTTATTTTCAAACCTAGGCCAAACACACACAACCAAGTCTCCAATTAGGTCATAACTATATGTCACGTTGTAGTGCCCCCAAAGCAATTCTCGACTTAGGCCGCGGCTATGTAACACTTATAGCGCATCTAAGAGAGGGGGTTGTGTGTATTTGTTCTAAATTCAATTCATGTTGTTTGGCGAAGTGAAACATAAGGGATTTTTCTATCTCTCATACCAACCTTCCTTAGCCCTAACAATTGAGTAAATTACTCGCACATTAAAAGAAAATAAGACAAGAAAAAGAGAAGAAAGAATGGAAGAATACGGTTATAATAAAAGATAACAAACTAACTATTTAGGCTCCCACCTAAGCAAGAGACTTCATTAAGTATCATGGCTTGAAAATAAAGATTAGAAAAAAAGAAAAAGAACAATAAAACCAACAACTAATTTAACAAACAAATAATAAAAGTTATACTAAAAATTGAAATATAATGCAAGAAAATGAAGATACAAGATAACAAAAACTCTCACCTTCATTAATTGTCCACTCAAAAGCTCTCACTATATTTTCATGGAGAATAAATGAAGAAGAAGAAGAAAACTAACTAATCTAACACTAATCCTAAATAAAGAAAAAAAAATCCCCATTTGGACTCAAATCTGTAGTATATATAGGCAGAGGAGTGAAATCCTAGGGCCATATTCTGAGTCCATATACAATTACAAAACCACCCCTAAAATTTCATCTTGAGACGGCATTGTCAGACCACGGATCCGCCGCCCAAACCCCTAAATCTTCACGCTTCCGCGGTCGTATAGTGGAATTGTTGTGCCGTTTTTCTTGTGCTTCCTCGTATTGCTTTATTCATCTGTTTAATAGGTTCAAATTTGCAAAATGGTTCCAAAACATGCTCAGATTCACAACAGTCCACAATTGCAACTCTTTTTGTCTTTAGGCCTTGATCTCCCCCGAGCTCCGCGTTACACCTTATTTCTTATGCTGCCTCTCTCGTGCTCTGTGCTTATCTGAGATATGAATGGCCGCTGTATCATCTTGTATGTTGAACTGATAGACAGCACCAGACGGATGTGGATGATCAGAACCCGGATTTTATCTGTTTTTGGCAGTTGTTCTGGATTTTGTCATAACTGTAGAGATTGTGCGTGATTTGCATTATTCTGAACCGAGAACGTGTAACCTGTAATCTTGTAAATAATACGGATCAAAAACACCTACTTATATACAAATGAGCATAAGAATGAGCGGTATTAAATTCAATATTCTGGTGTGAGCAAATACCCCCAAACTTATCTTTTGCTCATCCAGAGCAAAACCATTTATTTTTAAAAAGTTCTAAGCTCACTTTCATAGGCATCACGGTTGCACTTAGTATGTACAACAAGCCGTTAAACTTTAGGTGTCCCTAGTACGAGGATTGTTGTCTTCTGAGGGTTTTTAGCGGAGACTATCCACAAAATCCCGTCAACCTAGTTTCATAAGTTAATCTCGACTTTAATCCTACGGTTTAACATATAAGTTAGAAATTCTATCATCCTAACTTAGGAATATCCACCCCTTATTCTTCACACCTCTTATTCATTTAACCTAAGATCGTATACGTTTTAACAGTTTATAAAGAGCTCAGTATTTTTTGAGTTTTTCTTCTAAAGTGCAGTCTTCAATACGAAATTTTTATAATCTTTATGGAAAATATAAGACTTATTTTTTATTCCTACCTCTCCTCCAAATATCGATCATATACCCCTACATGTGTGTGAATTTCACCTCTACACTCAAGAATTCAATTCAACCTATAGTATCCTTACTCTAGTATCTAGTACTACTTTTTTTATTAATGGTGGACGGATTTGCTCACACACCTTTCATGCGACTACTACTGCTTCCTGAGGCACTAATCAGCCGATTATTGAATGCGTGAGCTTATTAAAACGTAAATAGTAGTTTCCAGGTCTTGCAATATTTTTTCTTTTCATTTTTTTCCTTTTTTTTCTTTTCAAAACCGGATATATTTTTCAGTGACGCTCTTTTGGTGATTAGTTTTAAATACCATTTTTTCTTTCATACTAGGCTTTCAGGCAAGAGTATTTTTTGGTATTCTCTACTATCCCAAATTTCAAGAAGCGTGTAAGTGCAGTTTGTAGGGTAAATATTTTTTGAAGTTAGACTCAAGAATATGAACTATTTTTCAAAGTTATTCTTCAATAAAGTTTTCAATACTTTCCCTTCATCTTAACTTAACTTAAGAACTGAAGTCAAGATTACTTACTTCTAAAAAACTGTAAGAATGTATATTTATTACGGTTAGACTCAAGGAGGGTTATCTTTAGAGTTTTCAATTCCTAAACCTAAGATTTAGTTATTTCTAACATATCAAGCAAACTGTTTGGGATAAAAATCTAAGTTATCTTACTAGCTAACTTAACGACAATGTTTTTATATTTTTGGAATTTTTTTCAGTTTTTATGGGTTTTAAAATAAGTATGCAAATGAAAAATATATTTATGAATGCAAGATAGAAAGCTTACCGAGCACATCACCAAACTTAAACTTGACAGTGTCCTCACTGTCATGCTTCACCAAGAGGGTCAAAATTGTCGATTCTCCTTTTTTTGTTTTGTTTTGTTTTGTTTTTTTCAAAGAAAAAGCACACAAAATATACACACACAAAAATGTCCGCCCAAACTTAAGTGAAACAGTGTTTCCACTATTTAAGCGTTGAAGTTCAGAGTTAGGGGGAAGGAACATCATTAATCTATATAAGGCCTTACATAAACCGAAAATTAATACCAACAATTTAAAAAATTTATCGTGATGATGCAATGGTTGGAGAAAGAATGTGTAGACAAAAGAAATGAAGAATACACGAGACCGTGTATCGGTGGAAATGGGGTATGGTCCTGTTAGATGAGAAGATGAACGGAGGGGAGAAAGAAATGGAGCATGAACTTAAGGTTGAAAACAGATTGAATAAATTAGTACAGTAGGTAATGATCGAAGTGTAAAAATGGATTGTACTAATCTATCAATACTTTGAGAAATGGGGTCAAACCTCTCAAGATTCGCAAGAAAATATGGGCCGACTGAACTTGGTGAACTAGATGTAGGAGAGGAAGTTGATACGTTGTCTTGCAAAGTGGAAACAATGGAAAGGAAGGAGGGAAGTCATCGAGAAATTGTATCGGTTAAACATTCAGGAGAATGGTCATAATCAATGGAAGGGACATGATGAATTGGAAAATCTGACTCATCCAATAAAACCGGTTCATCCTCAATGATATCCTCAAAATTCTCCTCAAAATTTTGCTCATGCATGCATTCATCATCAACAACAACATCCAGACGCACATGGGTTCGGTAAAAACAGTTAACAGTTCGGATGGATGCCTACACGGATGCGAAAGGACATGATGAATTGGTAAGAAAAACTCATCCAAAATTGTGGGTTCATCATCCAAATTATCCCCAACGTCGATATTCTCAATCAAGTGAAAGTTAAATTTCTCAGATACCTCATCAAAAGAATGGTTTTCAATCAGTTGTTGTTCTAGAGTGGAGGTGTAGAGATCAAAAGGATTGGCATTAGTTTCACTTGAAATGGACCCTTCACAATCGGGTAAATCAAACACTACGTAGTCGCATAACTCATCAAACATGCTATTCTCAATTGGTGAATTATCTGGATAACTTGATATACTTTCAGAACTGGAGATGTGGAGTTCAATTGGAAATTGGTAGGTTTGATTTTGAAGGGTGTAAGGCTCTCTTTCACTACTCAACTCGTCAAATTGTTCTATTTCCACATCATACATGGGAAATGTAACAACCCTGAACTTTTTATAAAGAATTTTTTTCAAAATACAGAAATGAATATTTTAGCCTGAGCACAAGTTATATATTTAAATTGCTTTTGAACAACAAGAAAGCACTTGTAGCTCATTGGTAAAGCTTTGCGCTGCTGTGACATAGCCCCTGTGTTCAAATCCCCCCAGCCACATTTTTATTGATTTTTCTTTTAAACTTTTAGAAGCTCAAAAGTTTGCACGTGTACTACACGTAAAATGAAAAGTCATTGAAAAATCAAACATTTGCAAAATAGTATTTATACAGACCCTGACACGTGTCCAAAATCAAAGCACCCACACCCTAACAATGGCCGGCGAGATCTTCGCAAGGGGCCGGCGCCGTCGGTCCCACGCATCCCAAATGCTTCAATTTTTTTTACCTGGCACCTCTTGGACCCCTTACTAACCCTAGTCTATTTGTTTTCCCTGCACATTTCTAAAGAATTAAAATGAGCCTTAAAACCAATTTTAATGCATTTTAGTTCTTATTTTAAATACCCTAAACCCTAATTCTATCCTATAAATGCCATCCTATACTTTGGCCCTCCTCATTCAAAAATTCATTGCCAAAACTTTCTAAAATTCCTAAGTCCAAAAGTTGTACAAGTGGAGTTAGCCAAGGTCAAAGTTCCGGCGACGTTTCGGGAAGAATCCGGCGACACCGCGACTCCCCGACACCTTCAAAAGTTCTCTCTACCTCTCCCCCTTCCTTTCAATCAGTAAGTCCTCTCTCCCCTCCTCTTTTTTTTTATATTAAAAATACTTCTCTTTTCATATTAAAAAGACTTCTCTTTTCAAAACTCGTCGGAAGCGGAGTTAATCCGACTTCCGATTCTAATTTCTTTAAAAACTCAATTTTTCTTAACCACATAATAGCCATATCTTTATATCTTGTTTAATAAATATAAAAAAACATTTAAAAAAAGTTTCAATTCAAAATAATATGTATTGTAAATTCTATTTCACTTTTTTCGGTAAAATACCATCAAGTTTACATACGACATTACTTTATCATTTTACTCATTTTACCTTTAGATAACTCACGAGGTATGACCTACTTCATCACAACACTCATCATGATATAGCACGATGTCTTTTGTAACAATTTTTGTGGGACAAAACACAATTTACATTAAAATACCTTAAACTATCAAAACCCGTATTCTTTAAATTGTTTTAATTAATTCCTTGCAAATAAGCCTCTACAACCCATTTTGGGGAACCCGATCGGGATGGTGCGGGTTATCGCACGTTCTCGGGACTAGTAGAGCGAGATGCAGACCTTCTCACAGAGCATTCAATCTCGATGAAATTTTTATTATAATTTTTAAGAAAACGTGATTTCTATTTAATAAATAAATTCTAATTTTTTATAATTATATATATATAAATATTATCAAACTATCTATTTTAAATATATAATATATATTCCATGTTTTCTAATCAAAAGAAAAGAATCACAAAAGATCATGAAATTACCATCACATTCAATACAAGTCAAATTACAAGATAATAGCATATACTATTCAAGTTAGGTATATATCGACCAGAATATTTCATTTTATAAAAAATACAACTATGAAAACCTTAAAGACGATAAATAAATACTTGAGGTTTATTTTGAAAATATTTCAAAACTATTTTTCATAAAACCCTATCAAGTTATATTAATTTACAATAAGGACCCTAGTAAATACAGGTTTAAGCGAGACCAGTTCTCTTGAGCCTCAGGGAGCCGGAGAATATGGGTGCTTGCCTATCTAATATAGAAAACCTAAAAATGGTGTTATCAATACAACGCTTGTCTTGGAAAAAGACACAAATCCTGCCGTCCATGTGCAGCAGTTATCGATAACTCCAAAACTAATTCAGGATTTCAATTCTGTTTAAGTGTCCGACTCAGGCAGAGTCTCAGTCTAATATGAAATCAATCAATTTATCCTTGAATATGATTCAAATATAACTCCAATTTAATATGAATTCGTTTATAACAGAATTCAATCTATATCAACATGAACATGATTTAATCGAACCATGGATATACATTTGACTGGTCTACATGATTATCCATCTATATCCTTTTCATTTACATGAACTACTGATATCATGGTTTCGGCAAGTCGTTCATCTATTAAACAAAACAATATACATCAATACATAATACAATATGGGGTTTTAAAGGGGTAGACTGACACAGAATGTGTTAAAAGTGGCACGAGATGGTCATTAAAAGACGTTACTATACATCCATTGTCGTTGTTCTGTGGTTTTATCGATGGATCCATGTACTACGGGTTACTATAGTCCACGGTGTAAGTTGGATTCCTCTTGTATACACTGGCATATTCTGTACCAAGCTACAAACAACTACGTTAGCATAACAATCAAACATTATACCAGTTACATTTTCTTATCTGTCTATTCTATTTCTATCTCTCTTTGGGATTTACCGAGCGATTGTTCGCTGACGACATTCCTATATCTCTTCTTTCTTTGGAATGTTGTCAGGAGTACCCGACTCTGAGGAGTTCGAGACCAGCCAGGAGCACTTGAAGCAGACCACTGAGCATCACGACCATTAGGCTTTACTTGTACTCACTTTTACTTTCCGTAAATGTCATTGTTTAGGCATCGCTTTCCAGAATTGTATTTTACTTTCCAGTTGTATTGTAAAGAATGTTTGATCAATAAAAATTGATGTTCAATTATATTTCTTGTCATTTTTCTTGTGTACTTTATTATATTGCTTAGTTACGCTTAGCGTGTTTGCTTCTGAGTAAATACGTAGCGGGTCTGTCGCGTCTCCTTACCCGTACAACGGAAAACGGGGAGTGACAGGTTTTGTTGGTAGCCCATGTAGGTCAGTTCTGCATGAAACCCTACCATGCAGGCCAGTTCTGAATGGACATGCAGGCCAATTCTGCATGAAGTCCTAAGCAATATAACACAAGAATTAGCAACTAAAAACATTCTTTACATTTCATATTCATTGAATCTTACAATTTCATATTCTTAGAATCTATCCTAACCCTATTTTTCTTTCAAGGTTATGGATTTTCCAAACAATACCAGCACAAACTTCAACATCACACCACCACCATCTCTTACACTTACGCCTACCGTTGTAGCTCCGATCAATGAGCAAACTGTATTGATTGAGGCAATCCACAGCCTCCTGGAAGGACAGTAGCAGCAAACTGCTATCTTATTGAACTGCCCAAAAGCGGAAGCAGCCGGAGTGAAGCAATTTCGGGCATTGCACCCGAAGAAATTTTCTGGGAAAGTGAGCCCCTTGGAAGCTGTAGAATGAGCTCAGAGTATCGAAGACGATCTGGCAACAGTACAACTGCCAGATATCGCTTGGGTACGGGCTGCAAAGCTGCAACTCACCGACAACGCCCGACTATGGTGGAAGGCGGAAGAAAGACGTCTTGCACAGCCTATCGAATGGAAAACTTTTCGCGACATGTTCGACGCGAAATATTTTCCCGAGACTGCCCGATTTGACATGGAGCAGCAATTTATCCATCTGCAACAAGGTTCGATGTGGACCAAATCTGTTGATGAGTATGATGCTGAGTTTACCATGTTCAGTAGATTCGCGGCACACTTGATACCGACGGCTGAGATCAGGGTCAGCCGATTTCAGCAAGGATTGGACCAGGAAATCCAAGCTGCTCCAGCTACAGGGGATTTTCCAAACCATGACCTACCTCTGAAAGCTGCCCGTCGATACGAGGCAGTAGTGAAGAAGAAGGGTAGACCTCAATCTGCCGGTGTGAAGCGCCCTGCCACCCAGATGGCAGGAGGAGCCTCTTCAATACCAACTTTTGAACCTAGTAGATCGGAAGTAAGAAATAACCGGTCAAGTCCAGATTTTTGTTTCTACTGCAAGAGAGATGGACACTTGTGGAAGGAATGTAGGAGCGCAAAAGGCCTGTGCTTAGTTTGTGGCGTATCCACTCATGGAATTGGAATATGTCCTTATAGACGCAACCCAGTTCCAACTCACAACACTTATCCGCAGCGGCCAGCTATCTAGGCTCCTGCACCTCGTCTTGCTCTCTAAGCTACACCTCCACGTGGACCTCTTGTACAGCCTCTTCGCCAATTCCATCAGGCACTGAGGAACATGCCTCGAAAGCAAAGGAACATTCCCCAAGGGCAGAGGAATGTGCCTCCAGTTAGGAGGAATGTACCCCGGCGTTAGGCTTACACATTAGCGGCCGTAGAAGCTGAGGCTATAGACCAAAGTAACACTGGTAATTCCCTTCAAACTTTTCAACCCTTGCATCATTTGGTTACTTTTCATGCACAACCAGTATTTCTTTCCCCACCACTGCCATCAAACTTTTCTTGAATCTGTTACACTTTCATTCTATAAATTTTGAGAACGAAATTTTTATAAGGAGGGTAGAATGTAACAACCCTGAACTTTCTGTACAGATTTTTTTTCGTCAAAATACAGAAAGGAATACCTTAGCTTGAGCACAAGTTATAAATTTAAATTGCTTTTGAACAGCAAGAAAGCATTTGTAGCTCATTAGTAAAGCCTTGCGCTGCTGTGACATAACCCCTGTTTTCAAATCCCTTCAGCCACATAATATTTTTATTGATTTTTCTTTTAAACTTTTAGAAGCTCAAAAATTTGCACGTATACTACACGTAAAATGAAAAGTCACTGAAAAATCAAACATGTGCAAAATGGTATTTATACAGACCCTGACACGTGTCCAAAATCTAAGCACCCACACCCCAACAATAGCCGGCAAGACCTTCACAAGGGGCTGCGCCGCTGGTCCCACTCGTTCCAAATGCTTCAATTTTTTTTACCTAGCACCTCTTGGACTCCCCCACTAACCCTAGTCTGTTTGTTTTCCCTGCACATTTCCAAAGAATTAAAATGAGCCTTAAAACCAAATTTTAATTTTCATTTTAAATACCCTAAATCCAAATTCTATCCTATAAATACCACCCTATACTTTGGCCCTCCTCATTCTGAAATCCATTGCTAAAACTATCTAAAATTCCTAAGTCCAAAAGTTGTACAAGTGGAGTAGCCAAGGTCAAAGTTTCGGCGACGTTTAGGAAAGAATCCGGCGACACTGCGACTCCCCAAAACCTTCAAAAGTCCCCTCTACCTCTCTCCTTTCCTTTTAATCAGTAAGTCCCCTCTCCCCTCCTCTTTTTCTATTAAAAAGACTTCTCTTTTCAAAACTCGTCGGAAGCGGAGTTAATTCGACTTCCGATTGTAATTACTTTAGAAACTTAATTTTTCTTAACCACATAATAACCATCTCTTTATATCTTGTTTAATAAACATAAAACAACATTTACAACAAGTTTCAATTCAAAATAATATGTATTGAAAATTCTATTTCACTTTTTTGGTAAAATACCATGAAGTTTACATACGACATTACTTTATCATTTTACTCATTTTACCTTTAGAAAACTCATGAGTTAATGACCCACCTCATCACGACACTCATCTTGATATAGCACGATGGCTTTTGTAACAATTTTTGTGGGATAAAACACAATTTACATTAAAACACCTTAAACTATCAAAACCCGTATTTTAAAAATTGTTTTAATTAATTCCTTACAAATAAGTCTCTACAAGACGGTGCGGGTTATCGCACGTCCTCGGGACTAATAAAGCGAGATGCAGGTCTCCTCACGGAGCATTCAATCTTGATGGAATTTTTATTATAATTTTTAAGAAAACGTGATTTTTATTTAATAAATAAATTCTATTTTTTTATAATTAGATATATATATATATATATATATTATCAAAATATCTATTTTAAATATATAATATATATTCCATGTTTCCTAATCAAAAGAAAAGAATCACAAAAGATCATGAAATTACCATCACATTCAATACAAGTCAAATTACAAGATAATAGCATATACTATTCAAGTTAGGTATATATCCACCAGAATATTTCATTTTATAAAAATTACAACTATGAAAACCCTAAAGATGATACATAAATACTTGTGGTTTATTTTGAAAATATATCAAAACTATTTTTCATAAAACCCTATCAAGTTATACTAATCTACAATAAGGACCCTAGTAAATATAGGTTTAAGCGGGATCAGTTCTCTTGAGCCTCGGAGAGCCGGAGAATATGGGTGCTTGCCTATCTATGGTAGACAACTTAAAAACGGTGTTATCAATACGGTAATTGTCTTGGAAAAAGACACAAATCCTGCCGTCCATGTGCAGCAGTTACCGATAACTCCAAAACTAATTCAGGACTTCAATTCTGTTTAAGTGTCTGACTCAGGCAGAGTCTCAGTCTAATATGAAATCAATCAATCCATCCTTGAATATGATTCAAGTATAACTCCAATTCAACATGAATTCGTTTATACCAGAATTCAATTTATATCAACATGAATATGATTTGACCGAACCATAGATATACATTTGACTGGTCTACATGATTATCCATCTATATCCTTTCCATTTACATGAACTACTGATATCATGGGTTCGGCAAGTCGTATATCTATTAAACAATACAATATACATCAATACATAATACATTACGGGGTTTTAAAGGGATAGATTGGCACAGAATGTGTTAAAAGTGACACGAGATGGTCATTAAAAGACGTAACTATACATCCATTACCGTTGTTCTATGGTTTTATCTACGGAGCCTTGTACTACGGGTTACCATAGTCCACGGTGTAAGTTGGACTCCTCTCGTATACACTGGCATATTCTGTACCAAGCTACAAACAACTGCGTTAGCATAACAATCAAACATTATACCAATTACATCCTATTATCTGTTTATTCTATTTCTATCTCTCTTTGGGACTTACCGAGCGATTGTTCGCTGATGACATTCTTATTTCTCTTCTTTCTTTGGAATGTTGTCAGGAGTACCGGACTCTGAGGAGTTCGAGACAAGCCAGGAGCACTTGGAGCAGACCACTGAGCAGCACGACCATTATGCTTTACTTTTACTCACTTTTACTTTCAGTACATGCCTTTATTTAGGCATCGCTTTCCAGTATTGTATTTTACTTTTCAGTTGTATTGTAAAGAATGTTTAATCAATAAAAGTTGCTGTTCAATTATATCTCTTGTTATTTTTCTTGTGTACTTTATTATATTACTTAGTTACGCTTAGCGTGTTTGCTTCTGAGTAAATACGTAGCGGGCCAGTCGCGTCTCCTTACCCGTACACCGGAAAGCGGGGCGTGACAGGAAAACTTTAAGCTAGTTGGGCACTAACTGCTGGTTCATAAGGTTGTATTAGTATGGCCATGTACGCATTCAATTGCTCCATCTTTCGGCACGAAGCTATCCGAAATTCTTCCAAAGTTCATTCAAGATTAGACATGGGTTGTGAAGGGCTTTCAGTAAAATATTCAAATTCTTTTGGATATGTGAAACTCCTAAATTGATGTTCATAAGAAATGTCTAGCAAAGGTGTAAAAGTTAGGAATGATAGGAACTGAATGGATGTGTAGAAGGATCAACATTTTGATAACAAAGTGATTGGAATTGTTGTTCTAAGGAATTTGGAGTGGTGAAAGGAATGAAAAATCGGCTATGGGATTGTTCAATGTGTTCAGCAATGGACATGGGTTTCAGAGTCACTACCCGACTCTCAAAAGTGGTATCAACGTAAGAAGGTGTAAGAGTTTGAAACAATTGATATAAAGTGGATTGCGGTGTCCAAGTGTTGTTTCTAGAAGTTTCTGTCCAATCTTGCAAAGAAATTTTAGGTATGGATGGATCGTTTGAAATTCGACCAAAGTAAGAACCCTATGATGAAATTTTTAGTTGAGTGTACCAAAGTTCGGCGAGAGTTGGTTGATTAAGGGTACCCATGATAGGAGTGAAAAGTAGAGAGAGTGGAAAGTTTGCAAATTTTTATAAATTTTTTCCTAATTTTTTCTTGATTTTATTAGAGTTTTTGGAGTTTCGAAATTTTTTGTTTGGTTTTTACAAATAAGGAATTATGAGACTAAATTTTAAACAATCACAATCACAATATACACAAACAACATCTAGAGGTAGAGTTTTCAAAGTCTAACTAGATCGCTCCTAGACTTCCAAACGACAAGTTGCGGGATAACTCTCAAATCGGCTCACTGCCAATTGTAGCCAGGTAAGCACAAGTGAAATAAGGAGGGTTCCGCTCACGAATCACCGTGAGACGGGCCTTTTAAAATTACATTCTCACTTGTCTAGCCTAGGTACCACAAAATCAAGTTTAGATAAACGACCGATTCCCCGCAACCTTCACTTGTCCTAAATGAGCGTTACAATTCATTATAGGTTTGGTCTAGATATTTTTTAATTAACTCAAGATAATGATTATGCTTTTTGTGATTTGTGAGATCTTAGGAAGGGTGATGAGATCCCCACCCAATCTGAATTGGTGTTATAGCCCTTTAATGTCCGTATTTTTGTATGCAAACAGATAAACAAACAAAATTTAAACAACATAATCTTGTTTTTATTTTAGCGACGCTGTTTGTGCAAAGAAACCTATATAAATCACAGTTCAGTGGAGCTTAGAGGGGTATCTGGAGAAGAAGAAGACGTATAAAAAATTGGAGCTCAGAAGCCAAAAGTCAGACGTGGAACCGCCGCCCTTTTCTATGTTCGACTGCGGAACCACGGTAGGAATGTTGAATTGGAGCTTCAAATTTGTTCTGTGCCCTCCCCTCGTTCTGTTCTCCAGTATCCAATTCTCTGTTTCTTGATTTGTTCACTCAATTTTCCCCATATTTCCCTACACACTTGCACAAAAATTATTAAAAATAACAAGATAGTTTTTATTATATTTATGGTTTTTTTTTCTTTTTATATACAAATATTAACCCGAATAATAAGAAAGAATATACGTTACCGTCTCCCTAGCAACGACACCATTTGATTGGTAGAATTCTTAGCGATATGTTATGCGTTCTACTGATCTACTTACCGCAATCAAGTCGGATTCGCTTGTAGCTAGCTGGTTGAGTACGAGTCATTCACTGGGAGATGGTTCATATTTTCATTCTTATTTTAGACGAGTCAAGTAAAAATATATAAGTCTGTTTAATTCTATCCTATGTGTTTTTATTTTATGTTCAAAGAGAACTTATTAGGGTTAGGGTTGGTTAGTAGAGTTAGGAATTAGTTTTATGCTTGTCATGTGCAATCCTTGAAATGAAGTCGGGATAATCGGAAGTAGCGGGGATTAGAAGGACATAGAATGTGATTTGCAAGTTTAAGCAAACTTTTCAATGCTAAATCCATTCTCAGTGCCCTTTGTTCTCCCGTTCCATGCTCTTATTTCCAATTCTAGGCCAAACCCACACAACTAAGTCTCTAATTAAGTCACAACTATATATCACATTGTAGTGCGTCTAAAAGAATTCTCGACTTAGGTCGCGGCTATGTGTCACTTATAGCGCACCTAAGAGAGAGGGTTATGTTTGTTTGGTTTAGATTCAATTCAAGTTGTTTGGGAAAGAGAAACACAAGGGATTTTTCCATCCTTTATACCAACCTTCCTTATCCCTAACAAGTGAGTAAATTACTCACACATTAAAAGAAAATAAAACAAGAAGAAGAGAAGAAGGAATGGAAGAATACAGTTATAAAAAAAGATAACAAGCTAACTACATGGGCTCTGACCTAAGCAAGGGACTCCATTGAGTATATAGGCTTGAAAATAAAGATTAGAAAATAAGAAAAAGA
The DNA here is from genome assembly GCA_030015575.1 of Agapanthus africanus. NCBI lineage: Eukaryota > Viridiplantae > Streptophyta > Magnoliopsida > Asparagales > Amaryllidaceae > Agapanthus > Agapanthus africanus. The sequence goes on from CM057348.1 coordinate 54,131,600, forward strand.
ATAATAAAACCAACAACTAGTTTAACAAACAAATAATAAAAGTTATACTAAAAATTGAAATATAATGCAAGAAAATAAAGATATAAGATAATAAAAACTCTCATCTTCATTAATTGTCCACTCAAAATCTCTCACTACATTTTCATGGAGAATGGATGATGAAGAAAAAGAAGAAAACTAATTAATCTAACACTAATCCTAAAGAAAGAAAAAACATCCCCATTTGGGCTCAAATCTGGAGTATATATAGGCAGAGGAGTGAAACCATAGGGCTTTATTCTTAGCCCATATACAATTACAAAACCACCTGTTTACCGCCGAAAACGGAGACGAAACCGCGTAGGTCGTCTTGTCTGAATTTGGGGGCAGCTGTTATTTGGTTTTATCTGTCTACCTCTCCGAAGATGCCAAGTTGATTTATGGCGCCGTATATCGAAGGTTTAGACAGATGCGGCCGTTGTAGCAGACTTCGTCAGATTCCTTCTCGTTTGCGAGGGTTTTTTGATTGTGGGTACGCTCTTCCATGCAGACGCAAGCCCCTGCAGTTAATTACGTTACCGCATCGCGGTAACCACTTTCTCCGGCGCTCCAGAAGGTCACTTCGTATCATGTGTGTTTGTTTTATTTTTGGTTGCCCGTGTATTGTATACGGAGACTAATTTGTGTTGTTTCCCGTAGGGCGTGGATTAGTCCAAATCCGTATATTCTTAGATTTGGGTTTGGGTTGATTTAATGATCGTTAACCTTGTTTGAGATTAAGATCAACTTAAATATTTGTTAAGGATATGTTAATCCGATATTGGACTAAGATCTACTTAACGTGGGTTCGGGATCATTTTTGATCCAACGAAAGAGCATTTGGGCTCTATCGTTTTAGCATGAGGACGTTACGGTCAACAACTAGTTTAAGCACATTACGGTCCAGAGCTAGTTTAAGGACATTACGATCCATACTGGGATGTGCCCGTCCATTTGAGAGTACAATAAAGAGTTGTTGGTTATCGGGACCCACCACCTCTCTGAAGACGCTGAAGAATTACAACGACATTTATCAGAGGTGTGAGGAGATGTACCCTTGAACCAATGTCCGTCGGAAGATCAAAAGTCGTGTTTGGAACTAAGACCAATTTGGAAAAATTGTGAGCACATGGGCTCGACTGATCTGAATTAGGGACTTTTGGTCAACTTGGATTCAGCCTACACAGTCATTGAATAAAGTGTTTGTTGGATATGTATACCCTAAAGGCCATTATTGTATATATATACATATGAATGCTTGGACATATATATGTACAGGACAGTCTTGCTCGATATGATAGTATGCTATCTGGTTGTCTTTATCTTAACATATGCATGTTTCCCCCTATCAGTGCAAAACTTTGTTTAAAATTTCAAATTTTAAAATGAAGCAGCGCTAAGAGCGCTGCACCCCAAGCAGCGCACCACGTGCAAAGCACGTGTGCGCTAGCACTAAGAACGCTGCACTCTAAGCAGCGCACCACGTGCAAAGCACGAGTGCGCTAGCGCTGGAACTAAAAGCTCTCCACCGTCAGATCATAGATCCAATAAAGATGATAAATCATCAATTAACCAGAATAAAATTCTATTAAAGAAAGATTCCTCAAAATCTTTCCAAATAAGAAGATTGTGCTTTGTAAATCAGAGCACCGTTGGATCAATGATCCAAAGATAATTAAAAATCACCAAAATTACAGAATAAATTCTGTATGGGAAAATTTCCAAATCTTGTTAAAAACAAGAAGATTGCCTTTTATAAATCAGAATCCCTTGGATCAAAGATCCAACGATGGGAAAATTCCCAAATCATTTGGAGAAAAGATCTCCTTAACCGATTGAACAAATCAGCCTTGCCCTATATAAAGGCCCCAAGACTTCAAGTCTCATATAGAGGAACCCCCCCATAAACTTTGAGAAAATTCAAAGACGAAGAGAAAGCTCTCGGAAGAAGAAGAAGATTTTCTTCAAGGTAAAAAAAAAGAACAGAGAGATCATCTCATATAAAAAGAAGAATTTACTTCTTTTTATAAGATCATAGATCTATAAGACCAAGGTCTTTCATAAAAAGAGATCAAAGTATCTCATCAAAAAGAATAAGAAAAAGAACATAATTCTTTTCACAGATCATAGATCTATAAGACTAAGGTCTTTTTACAAAAGAGATCATGAACATCTCATTATAAAAAGGGGGGAGAATAATTCAATTCTCTTAGGATCACAGATCCATAAAGGCAAAGCTTTTCATCAAACACACACGATACAAAGTGACCGTATGGAGAAGGAGAAAATGGTTACCGCGATGCGGTAGCGTAATTAACTGCAGGGGCTTGCGCCTGCAGGGAAGAGCGTCCCCACAATAAAAAAAAACCCTCAACGAGGGGGAATCTGACGAAATCTGCTACATCGGCCGCGTCCGTTTAAACCTTCGATACATGGTGTCATAAATCAACTTGGTATCTTCGGAGAGGTGGACGGATAGCACCTAATAGTATCTGCCCTCGAAATTCAGGCAAGACGGACCTACGTGGTCTCGTCCCTATGTTCGGCAGAGAACAGATTCTGGCACGCCCGGAAGGACCTTTTCCTCTTTCCACTCCACACTTCGTGTGTCGTACTCGCGAACAAATTGCGGATTAATATGGTTGCCCTTAGGTTAGAGGTACTAAGATTTTGTTTTTCTCCCGTGCAAAAAAAAAAAGAACATCAATGGCCTTTAACTGCTCCAACTGCAACTGCCACTCCTGTTCCGCCTCATCTGGAGGAGTAACCTACGGGCCCCAAGCGGCCTCCCTTTTCACAATGACGGTGGAACAAGTGACCCAAGCCACCACTAGGCTATTCTTCGGGACCATGATCCCACCAACGAGCTTCAGCGCTCTTATGCCATCTCAAGAAGCTAAGAAGAAGTCGGTCTTTGATCGGCTTTCAACCACCACGGCCCCTTTCGGCTGGTCTGTCATGCTCCGCTTCCCAGAGTACGCTAAGGTAGGCACGTGACATAGCCAACCATGCTACCTGTGGATAGGAATTATCCTTCCACGGTTACATTACGGCTGTAGAGATATCAAGAACAATAGTAAACTATCTAACAAATGTCCATAAGCCAAAATAAAATGAGTCAAGAATAAAATAATGCGGAAGTAAAAGATCCAATACAAGAATAACTGGAATGTATGTCCCATAATGCGGGCTCACATCAGGAATGGAAATACTGAAAATAAAAGAACTAACTACTAACGAGTCCTCACTGCTCAGCCTGCTGACTGAAGTACTCCTGCTCGGACTGTAGCAAAGGTAAGAATCTGGGCCATGCAAAACCTAGACGTCAGCGCGTCATAACATCAAGCAATAATATATAAACTGGGTAGCAAAACATGCAGGTATGATCATAAATGGTAAAACAGGTGTAACAGCAATATAAATCAGGGCAGTGAAAGGCAGTGTGCAGTGGGTAATCTAAACTGGTCTATTGGGTTTACTACTCTCAAGTCGTTGAAATCAATTTGATGAATCATCGATGTAACTCAATAGTATCCCGTGCGTGCCCGGGATCACGGTGAAGATTCTCGGGCTGAAACCGAGACATGCCGCTAGGCACTAAAAGGAAAAGGGGAAACGATGAATGATGTCAATAGCATCATCCCAAGGCTGGCCTAGCCTCTAAAAAGGTAGTGGGTAATGATGGATGATGTCAGCAGCATCATCCCAAGGCTGGCCTAGCCTCTAAATCTGATCAGTAAAGGTAGCGAACTGTCGAGTTACAAGTCAGGTTTCATCATTGATTTCCCCATACCCCCAAGTTATATGTGTTCAAGTCAGGTATTAAATAATCTGGAGCTAATGCCAACACAGGATCTGGCAGGTACAGGTTTGTCTGGATAGACAATAGGAAATGTCCGTAGGGACAACATGTCAGGTTTGTTGGCGTTAGTAACAAGATCAGGTAACAGGTAAAGCAATGGTACATCAGGTCAAGTTAGGTAGTACATAGGTATCAAGTCATGTCAAGAGTTGCACGGTACCATGTCGTGTCAAGTAGTAGGTGTAACAAGTCATGTCAGGGGTGCACAAATATCATGTGGGTGCTCATAATCAACTAACATAAGCATGGGTATACCAGTGGAACAATAAAAAATGGAACATTGTAATGTTATACGCAAAAGTACAGATTAAAGTATATGGATGCACAATTATTGATTAGAGTTAAAGTTAAAGTTCCAATACTAACTAAACTACAATGTTTCAAAAGTGGAATGTTAATATTTCAGTGTTAAACATTCAAGTGATCTATGGATGCAATAACATGTATACTAGACGAGATGGATGCAAACGGGTGTTTGAAAGGTTATAAACTATTTTATGGTACTATGGGGGTATGCAACCAAGCACTATTATATAAATATGGACGTGGGCACAAAATATTGTAATCTAACATGCATCCGGGTATGTTTTCATAATTAACTCAGAAATGATATAAACGGATATCGAATGGTAAAATGTAATATAGGGCACTAAATTCAAACTTCATGCTTAACGCATATCTAAATAAATATGAAATATTATAAATAGCATGTAGCAAGTTTTAGTTGCCTCGACGGATCAAGAAACGGGTATACGGAACATCACACGTCGGCGGGAAAAGTTGCGACGCGCATACAGTATACGGAACGAATCCGAACAATGCACAATGGGATCACACGGGTCAGATATCCTCGCTGGGTCGTCGGGATCGTCGACGTCACGGCCCGCTCCGGCGATCTAGATAAAGACAGATAACATTTGAAGAAAATAAAGAAAAGAAAGAAAGGAAAGAAAGAAGAAAGAAAGAAAGAAAAGAAGAAGAGGATGAAGGAGAAAGAAGAGGTAGCTCACTGGGGTTTGGGAGAAGGTTGCGAGGGTGTCGACGGCGTCGACGGAGCTCCGGTGAACGATCTACAGAGGATAGCCTCATAAACCAGAGAACCGAGAAGAAAAGAAAAGAAAGGAAAAAGAAAGAAAGAAGAAGGAAGAAGAGGTGTGGGGGCTTACTGGGGTGCACGGAGCCGGGGAAACGAGGACGAGAAGCACCGGCGGCGATCAACCCCGGCGGTGCAATGGCGTGCAGGGGTGCTCGGGCCTGGGTCTGGAGGTGTGCAGGCTCGGAAAGAAAGAGATGGAGGTGGAGGCGATGAAGATGAGGAGGCGGCGACGAAATGGCGATGTTGGCGACGACGGCGACGAGGTAGGCGAGGGGACGACGGCAGCGGACACAGGCGGCTAGGGTTCGTAGGTAAAAATATGAAAAAGGGAGTATGATTTAAAGGGGGGGAGAGAGAGAGAGAGATACAGAAAAGAGAGAGAGAGAATCGAGAGGAGAGAGAATGGAGATCGAGAGGAGAGAGAGAGAGAGGAACAGTAACGAGAGAGAAATTTATTTTTTTCTGCAGGAGAGAGAAAGAGAGAAGAGAGAGAGATTGTGACATGGGGGGGGAGAGAGATTGTGAGATGGGGGGGGAGAGGGAGAAAAGAGAAAAAGGAAAAAGAGAAAGGGAGAGAGAAATTGGGGGGACCCACCCACAGCGGGAGAGAGCTGGAGAGATTTAAAAGATTTTAATTTTTTAAAAAGATTTGTTAGTTTAGAAAAATTTAAACTGTTGATAAAAAACTTTACTATTATATTAAATTAAACAAAAATTAGATTTTCCTGGTAAATACAAATTTAGTCCAAAACGTGCCCGGGTCGGGTCTAAAATTTCGAATTTGAAATACGAAAATTATTTGTAAGTTCCAAAATTTAAAATGAAAGATTATGTAACGAAAAAGCATACCCCTAAGAACGGACGCACATACGTGCGCGTAGCCATCCAAACACGTCCGTTTCACTAAACGGGACGAAAACGAGATACACTGACGCTACCACAGGGTTAGGGGTATCATGCAGGCCATGTTATGTATTTTTAAATTATTTTACGTGACCTAAATTATTATATGTAAAAATACGCGATGCTAGGTGAATGTTAAAATGCAGGATACATGAGATGCACGTGTCTAATTAAAAGGACAGAGTAGTTTAGGAATATGAATCAACCAGTTCAGGCAAGCGGGTCGGGTCGAATGCAATGTAAAATAAACTACTTTTCGCATCCAAACATGATATATCAATAAAACACCACAAACACATAAATACGGCAACAGAAATTGGTATAACTGAACTCGGTTGTTACAGGGTCGTCCAACACCAGCGTCTCAGTCTTTAACAGATTGGGCCGAAGCTCCAATGGGCCCGTGAAGAAGCCCATAATTCCTGAAGCGGTTACCCCAAAACGGATAGCCATTCCTACTCTTGAAGTCTCCAAGGCGGCTTCCCCTGTTAAGGAGTCGGTTTTTGCAAGTCTGTCTGTTTCGGCTATCGTTCCAAACAAAGTCACCAAGGCTGCTCCTGTTCGAAAGTCTGCCTTCGACAGGTTGGCTATCCCCGCTCAGCAGACGTCCGTTTTCAATAGGCTGGCGCCAATAACAGCACCTGACCAGAACAGGAGGCACGATTAAGCCACCCTTATAGCTGAGCCAGTACCGTCGGCTCGACATGCTCGACGTCGCCACTGGTGCCGAGTAAGGAAGGCTGGGGGCAGTTCCCCTTCTTGATCGACTCCACCGGCTCCACCGGTGGAAGTTGATGCTGCTATTCCAACTGGGAACAATTTTGTATCTCTAAGGAGGGTCCGCAAGAACTCTCCGACGGCTGTGCTGAAAAAGCCTCCTCTACCTATGGAGAACGTTACAAAGGCGAAGCTGGAGCAGCCCCCTCAGCAGCTGTCCTCGAAAATTTATAAAGTTTGGCGACAGGTCCAGGACTCCGTGGTAGATCAGGACTATTCCCGCCGAAAGAAAAAGATGAAGGTTCGGAAAGAAGATGACCATCCTGTCAAGCCACAGAAGGCGACAGCTACTTGGGTGCCCACTGCAACGGCCCCCTCAACTTCGACCGCTTACAAGAGGAGAAAGCTGGAGAAAATCCCGGTGTTTGCGGCGAATCACAAGGACATTGAATCTAAATGCTCCAAGCCTAGGGACATGGTGGTACATACTGTCTATATGGATCCGGTAAAGAGGATAGCCGTATCTCTACGGACCATCGGCCGCTCACCAGATCCGTAACAAAGGCTCAGGAGCAGCAACAACAAAAGCTCCAAGAGATGCTAACAGCTATGGCCGCACTCACAGGACCAAAAGCAGGACCAGAGACATCTTCAGAGCAGCGTCATGAGCTGGAAACGGATGCCGAATTCCTTCAGAGAATGCTTTAGAAGAATGATAAAGAGGCTACGGAACAAGCAGCCAACATAAAACAAATGGTCCTCCTATTCCAAGACATGGTCGGGATGATGTTACAGCCGAATCCTCCAGCTGAAGACCCTCCGATTATCCTCGAAGACGACCGAGGGGAGACATCAAACCCTCTTCCGGCTTGTTCAGTAGCCAAGGAGGAGACCATCTCCAAAGCAATGCTCAATGATTATATAGCTCAGCAAATACGAGCCCATCAAGCGAATGAAGCAAACGGCCAAGTCGTCAGAACTGGGAGACCATATTCAGGATGGTACGATCAGATCAAGTATCTGCCAGGATACACGATTCCTAAGTTTCACGTATACAAGGGGACAGGCAATCCCCATCAACATGTCGCTCAGTTCAGGGCTCTTTGCGGCAATACCGGAGGTGACGACAAATTGTTACTTCGTCAGTTCGTCGGCAGCTTGGCGGAAATAGCCTTTGAATGGTACTCAGAGCTTCCCAACGACTCTGTCAAAACTTTTATGGAGATGAAATTGCTGTTCACCCAACGTTTCGCAAGCGCTAGCGAGCGCACCCCGATCACCGAGTTAATTAACGCCAGAGTGAAGTCAGGCGAAACATGGGTGCAATACGCGATACGATGGTGGAATCTATGGTCAAAATGCGAGCAACGCATCGAAGAAGCGCCTGCGGTAGGCATGTTCGTAGGGATCCTCGACCCTCAGGCGACCATTTCACAATTCATGATGTTCTTCAAGCCAACTACTTTCCAGGCCTTGATTGAAAAACTGGCCCAAATGGATCAGATGGGTCATAGACCCTCTCCTTCAAAGCTGAAATCTCGAAATGAAAAAGGGAAAGGGGAAGAGACCTTCGTCGCCAATGCTCAACAGCAGCCCAGTGGTCCGAAACTAACTGATCGCCATGACGAGAAACGGCGATTCTTTAATGAGAAAACGAAGCGTCCTTATACGTTTCCCCGGGACAAAACAAGGAGATTGTTCGAGCTGGAGGTGCGCAACAGGCTCATCAACTTGCCGGGTCCAAAACGCCCATTGCAACCCGGCGAGGCTAATAATCCCAATTATTGCCCCTATCACCAAGCAATAGGCCATCCAATCGAAGATTGCTTCATCTTCAAAGGGTGGATTGAGAACCAATACCAACAGGGCAAATTCGCACTGTTGGAGAATTGGAAAGTGAACTCGCTCCAGCCGCACGCTCTCAAAAAGGCGGATACACCGGGGGCATCATGCTCTTTTATAGAAGAAGCTCCATGGGAGGTCGTTCTTCCAGCCAAAATGAAAAGAATGCTGAAAGATCTCCAAACATGCCCGGTGATCAAATGGAAAGGTCCACTGGAACCCGAAGTCATCAAGGGAATGCTGAAGCCGCGCCCGATGCCAAAAATTGGTGGTAATAGTCAAAGCGCCCATACCCAGCCGTCAAAGTCTCCAAAGAAGAAGAAAAAGACCAAAAAGCCCGTGAAGCCTGATGACAAGCGCAGGGACCCGCAGAAACATATTGACGCGCTGGAAGAATATAACCAGAAAGCGCGGACCCCAGTCACACTCCAAGAATTTCTCAGCCACATCCTTGAGGACGGAGATGATGACAATGGAGAAGACTCGTCGGATGAACCTGAGGATTATGTGGCAAACTGCCATATGATCTCTCACTCGTTAATAAACGGTGAAGAAGCCCTAGAAGCAGAGAAACTGGGGGCAGATCCCGAGCCGGAACTTTTAGGACCATCAGACGAAATGATTGATGCATTCCTGAACGAAGCTCTTCTGAAAAGCAAGGCTGATCGAGAGCGCGAAGCGGCCATATTTGGAAAAGCCAAACGCCGACGACTGGACGAGAGGGTTAAAACACTACCACCAGATCAAAGCACATCCGACGCCAGCAAAAGCAGGTTCAAGACGAGGAAAAGGTTCGCTAAAACCATATCGATGGGAATGAAACTGCCACCCTCCAAAGGAAACACTTCTGATGAGACACACCTTAATGAAGAGGATGTACATCCAAATTACTGCTTATACCATCAGAGGATTGCGCACCCTACTGAAGAGTGCAACGCCTTTAAAAACTGGTGGCAGGGATATGTCGCCCACCGACAACATTTCAAGAGGATGAAGCGTGAAACTCGTCGACAGCGGAAAAATGCGACAGACGAATGAGGAAAAGCTGCCGGCAACTGTCACATGGTTGATAACAGGGGGTCGCAAGTTCTTACCTTCGGGAGCGATTCTGAAGAAGAAACGACTCTCGGCCCTCTCTTCAAAGAATCCACCCCATGAAAAGAGGAAGAACCGAAGAGCTGCGAGAACATTCAGCTGCGCAACCGCACTTTACCTGAAAAGAATCTCGGACCTGCAATCAAGGGATCGAATAAAAAGGATAAGGGGAAAGAAAAGATCCCTGAGGATATCGCCCTCGATGATCGAGTCGTCGAAGAGCTGGCAGCCAAGGACCCGCCCAAGAAAAACAAGGTGGATTACAACGTTCTGGCATACCCGAAGAAGATCCCCACACAGCTAAGCATTCTCGACGCCCTTCTGCTATCTAAGGAGGCGAGAGATTCTTTGATCAAGGCATTACAAGTGCCTGACCAATTTCAAGCTTTCCTAGCCGAAGAAAAGATGAAGGATGAGCTGGAAGAAGTGCACACGGCCGATATCACCTTCGGGGATGAAGACCTCCTCCTCGGGACGTGCGAGCATAACCGTCCCCTTTATGTCTCCGGATACTGTCATTATATCAAGATAGCAAAAATCCTGGTTGACAATGGGTCCTCCGTCAACCTCCTCAATGTAAGAGTGTTGAAGGAAATCTGCATGAGCGTTCGATACCTCGCTCGGGATAAGATCACTATCTCCGGGTTTGACTCCCAGTCATCAAGGACGCTCGGGTCTGTGATACTGACGTTACACTTTGGGCTGCTTGTCACGGACATTAAATTTCACGTCATTGACACCAAGACATGCTACAATGCTTTGCTTGGCAGGCCTTGGTTACACGAGTATAACATCATCCCTTCTACACAACATCAGTGTATGAAGTATTTCAATGACGGTCTCGAGTACACTGTGACGGGGGAACTAAACCTATTCTCCGTGAATGAAGTCCGCAAATATGAAGATGCCAAGTACTTCCTACCAGATTTAGATGACACGGAAAGATGTCGCAAACCGTAGAGCAAACAAAAAGCTATCACCACCATTCCGGTCTTCGGGAGCGATACCGAGGAAGACGAAAAGATAGTCTATTCCGGGCTGCCCCAATACACTAAGCTGGGACCATCCATCCCTATGCTAGTCTTCGGCAGCGGCTCAGAAGATGAGGTCAATGCCGTATTTTCTATTCGGCCATCGATACAAGCCTTCGCTGACGATGATCAGAGTTTACAAACCGCCATGGTTCCGCAAGAGAATTACAAAGAACTCGACGCACTTGATACCTATAGTGTGCGGGAACTGCAGACATTCTACGTTCCTCCCAGGCAAAAAAGATGAAAAGGCGATCCTCTTTTATCAATCCACGAAAACCAAAGTGGAGAGGGAAATTTGGCATGGTGTTGATTCTACGCTTGACAGGCTCTATCCCATCCGTCTACCCAGATACTACACAGAAGGATTAAAAAGGCTGTTGAGGCGCCAAGGCGTACCCTTCAAACAGACTGCTCGACAAGCTTAGTTCTACAACAGGATCTGGAACGTCCCCGGAACTCAGCGAAAACTGCCCAACGGGAGAATGAAAGCGATCGGGCTCGGATATATCCGATCAAAGAAACTAGAGTGATTCCATGGCTGCTGCGTCATACATGACTTCGATGAAGAAGGAGATGCTCTGTGGGAAGATGCTAACCCTGAACCAAAATGAGGTCCCGCCGTAAAAGTGCCAAGTCTGTCATTCGAAAAACAGATGGACAAACTAATAGGGGAAGCAGGTTAAAAGGTCCGGGATGATCATAGCCGCGAATTGGCCATCTACGAGAAAGCCAGGACGCAACGCCTCCTTCAGCAGGCTGCAGAGAATGACCATGATCCTCATCGTCAACCCATCATACAAAAGACCCGACCCAGAGGTAGAAACAAGTTAAAGAACGAAAAAACGTTCGACAGCGGCAAAGCGGGTCCGAGAAGCCACGCGATCGAGAATGGAACATCAAAGATCCGTCTCTTATGAAGAAGTTGGGACGAGCATATTCTTTCCCCAAGACAAGACAAAGAAGATATTCGATCTTTTCATAAAACATCAGATAATGACGCTCCCGGAGTCCAAGCACCCCGAGCAAGCAAGTGAAGTTCATCATCCGGACTATTGCTCCTATCACCAAGCGATAGGGCAAACTCTCGAAGACTGCTTTACATTCAAAGACTGGGTCGAAGACCAGTATCAGCAAGGCAGGTTCGCTCTATCCAGCAGTTGGAAAGTAACCCCACCACAGAAGCATGAACCGAAAGCCACGTATGCGGCGAGAGTAGAACCAGACCAACATCGGTCTTGGAAGCGATCTCGTACCTGTCACGTGATAACGCTGTCAGAAGAAGAACCTAAGAATATGGATGACCTCCCCTGGTGCTTCGAAAACGATGATAACGAGGTCATCTCAGAGTTTCCGCCGGCGCCAAAAGAACTGGAAGATGGAATACATGCTACTGCAGATAACCTCAGAAAAATCGACTTGGGGACGACAAATGACCCGCGGCTGACATTCGTCAGTGAACTGTTGTCTGAAGAAAGGGTGGCTACGCTAAAAGACGTGCTCATGAAGTATAAAGACCGTTTCTCATGGAGCTATTCCGAGATGCCCAGATTGGATCCAGAAATAGCCGTCCACAAATTGGCAATATCTCCGGACGTCAAGCCGATCAAACAAGCACCGAAAAGAATGCGGTTCGAGCTTGAGATGAGCATCAATGCCGAGGTCAAGAAGCTAATCGACTCCGGCTTCATCCAAGAGGTTCAGTATCCTGACTGGATCGCTAACATCATCCCAGTGATGAAGAAAAATAGGACGGTGCGCATCCGCGTGGACTTTCGGGACCTCAACAAAGCTTGCCCGAAGGATGATTTTCCCGTACCAGTTACCGAGCTGATGATAGACAACACGTCCACTCATGTATTCTTCTTTTTCATGGACGGCTCATCAAGGTACAATCAAATAAAGATGCATCCCGAAGACCAGAAGCATACCGCTTTCCGAACTCCTCTGGGCATATTCTGCTACAAAGTGATGCCCTTCGGTCTTAAGAACGCTGGCGCTACTTATCAGAGGGCAATGACGAAAATTTTCGATGACCTCATACATGAAATCGTCGAATGCTATATTGACGACCTTGTGGTGAAAAACAAATCGTACGAAGAGTATTGGGAACATCTAAAAATAGTGTTCCAACGTCTTCGAAAATACAACTTGAAGATGAACCCTCTGAAATGTGCGTTTGGAGTTTCCTCAGGCAAGTTCATGGGATTCATTGTACGACACCGGGGCAACAAAATAGACGGAGAACATCCTCCATGGGGACTTTATTCATCAGCATCCAAATTCGCTACATCCAACAGTGGCTAGCTGGCCGTTCGAATGTGGGGAACTGATATAATCAGACCCATTGAACCAGCATCGTCCAGAGGACATCGGTTCATACTGGAAAAAACCGATTACTTCTCCAAGTGGGCAGAAGCAGTACCACTAAGAGAAGTGAAGATGGAGAACATCCTCATTTCTTCAAGACACACGTCATTTATCTGTTCGGCACTCCGCGACGGATTATCTCCGATAACGGACCAGCCTACAGAAGCCACAAGATTAGCCGCTTCGTACAACAGCATAATATAGACTGGAGATACTCTTCGGTTTATAATCCCCGAGCTAACGGTCTAGCTGAGGCTTTCAACAAGACCTTGACGAAGATCGTGAAAAAGACGGTGTCCAAGAATAAGAAGGACTGAAACGAGAGACTGCATGAAGCTCTCTGGGCGTATCGAACTACGTTCAAAACGACCACAAACACAACGCCGTATGCATTGGTATTCGGCACAGAAGCGGTACCCCCCTCGAGATAGAGTTACCCTCTCTACGAGTGACGGTTCACTACGAGCTAACAGGCGAAGAAAATGCTCACCTTCGGCTTGAGGAGCTCGACGCCCTTCATGAAACCCAGCTCATGGCGCAACAAAACATAGAGGCTTATAAAGCAAAGATGACGCGCTCATACGAAAGATTGACTAGGCCGAGAACATTTTGCCAAGGCGAACTCATGCTAGTGGTCAAGAGACCTATGATCCCCAATCGTGCCAAACGGGGGAAATTCGAGCCAAACTATGAAGGCCCATACATCATAGACAAAGTTTACCAGGGTGGGTCCTATTTACTCATGGACATGCATGGTGAAAGACCTTTCAGGACAATAAACGGTCGCTTCCTAAAAAAATACTATGCCTGATGAGTCACGGCCTAGGTCAACGATAGATGACGATGCCTATGTCTGCTCCCTATCTTCCTAAGCCCAAAATCTATAAGTAGTAGTCAGCTACGGACCGAAACGTCCTTAAACTAACGATGGACCGCTATGTTCTAAAACTGGCCGTTGACCGAGACTTCTATAAACTACTACTGACCGCAGTGTCCCAAGGCTGACGACATAAAAAAAACGGTATGTCCATAAGCGAGATGGGCACGGATGAAAACCCGAAAGGGCTCCATGAGTAAAAACTGCAGGGCTACCGACGAGTTTTGTGAAAACCCGAAAGGGCGCAATCTCGTTAAAAGACACTTGCAAGGTCCTCTCGACCTTATGAGGAGAAAATACCTGCGTGAGATCCTTACGACTCACAAGGGAGCAACACACTTAGGGATCCCCACGATTCCTAAGGAGAAATTACACTTGCGAGATCCTCACGGCTCGTAAGGAGAATTCCCCTTTGAGACCCTCACGGCTCACAGGGTTCAAAAGCCTTAAGCTACAGGGATCGGACCCGTTCTTAAGCCATCATAATCTCCAATGCTACCCTACAAGCGGTTCAATATTGACCCTTGTATACAATCTACGGGCATGAATAAACAGTTCCCTAACAAAGTCCCACTAGCGACTAGAGATATGTTCACACAGTGGACGACCCTTGTAAGTGCTCTCGACTTATAAGGAGAAAAAACTCTTATAAGATCCTTACGACTTATAAGATGCCATACGCTTAAGACTCCTCAGGATTCTTAAGGAGAAAACGCACCTACGAGATCCTCACGACTCGTAGGGAGAAATACCTTTATGAGACCCTTACGGCTCGTAAAGTCAAAAAGCCTTAGTCGTCAGGATCCTAACCCTGTTTGCTAAGCCATCTTTGTTCGATATCGACGAAGGAAAATGATGATTCTCTCCTGGCAATATCCCAGTTGTAGCGATGCTGATGCCTAAATCGGTATCAAATCCCAAACTCGTAGTGAAAAGTCAACGAGCCACAAATGCATATGAAATAGCCGAAATGATGGGGCAACATGCAACAAAATCAACAAGTAAAAATGTATGCATACGAAATAGCCGAAATGGTTGGGCAACTCGCAATAAAAAGCAACGAGTAAATAAACAAATAGCCAAAATGATTGGCACTGCGAAAAATAGCCAAAATGATTGGGCAATCGCGACTTTCGCGATATAAAATCTGAAATGATAGAGCATCGCGGAAAGAAAAAATATATAAAATGAACTTTTTGCCCTACAGGAGAGATCACATCGATCCCTGTATACAATCTAGGGGCACAAACAATGAGGGAACCATACCTTCCCACCAGGCTTCATCAGAAAGTCCCTGTGCCAAATCTCGACGGTTCACAGACAGCCTAGAGATCACCAACAGCGTTCCTCCTCATTCTAGCAGGATTCAGACGCTACAATCAACCTTGAAGCCATGGCAAAGTCCCTGTTCCAAACCTCGATGGTTCACAGACAACCGAGAAAGAGCAAATCCTGGTCCCGTAGAACACGGCTAATGTCAATCCTGACCCCGTGGGAAACGCCCAGAGCACCCCTAACACCGTGAAATGCGGATAACGTCAACCCCTGACACCGTGAAATGCAGATAAAGTCAACCCCTGACACCGTGAAATACGGATGAAGTCAACCCCTGACACCATGAAATGCGGATGAAGTCAACCCCTGACACCGTGAAATGCGGATGAAGTCAACCCCTCCTAGCCCTGTCCAACACGGCCGAAGTCAATCCTGACTCCGTGGGAAACAGCCGGAGTAAACCCTCAAACTCCCCGCCAAAGCAATGCTTTGACTCGGGAGAAGGTCAACTCAGCAACCACTTACGAGTCCTCTCGACTTGTAAGGAGAAAATTCTCTTGTGAGATCCTTACGAATCTCAAGAGAAAACGCACTTAGGAATCCTCACGATTCTTAAGGAAAAACCACACCTGCGAGATCCTCTCGACTCGTAGGGAGAAAAGTCTTTATGAGACCCTCACGGCTCATAAAGTTGAAAAGTCTTAGGTGGCAGATCCTAACCCTGTCTCCCAAGCCATCATTGCCTCGCAGAAAGATCAAGATAGATTTTCTACAGGCCACACTCTCCTAAGTCAAATATCGACAAGAAAGGAAACAACCACTTACAAGTCCTCTTGACTCGTAAGGAAGAAAATTCTCTCGGAAGATCCTTACGACTCTCAAGAGAAAACACACTTAGGAATCCTCACGATTCCTAAGGAGAAAATACACCCGCGAGATCCTCTTGACTCGTAGGGAGAAAAATCTTTATGAGACCCTCATGGCTCATAAAATTGAAAATCCTTAGGTAGCAGACCTGAACCTGTTTTCTAAGCCATCGTTACCCTGCAAAGAGTCTAAGATGGACCGTCACTTACTATCTACAAGCCACACTTGCTAAAATCACATGGCAACGACACAACAAAGAGAAGAAAGCAACAATAGAACAAAAAATGTGTATCTTTTATTCATGAATTCAATGGAGTATAAGGTGAATCATATGAAAGAATAAAAAATGGATACATGTTATTCAAAGATTACAAGCGTTCAATCTATGCAAAACATCTACTGAGAAGGAAGCGTTTTCAATAAGTCAGCAAGTTGCTCGCGCACTCCTTTCAGGGCCTTCTCATGATCGGCCGCCGCGGCCAGCTCTGCTTCAACTCGAGCCCTTTGCTGCAAGCATGATGAAACCTTCGCATCAATTTCCCGCTGGGCAGCTTCGCGACTCTGCGTAACCCGCTCAATGGAGTCGAGCTTCTGCCTCAATACCAGACCGTCCAAAATACATTGCTGCAAGTTGTCAAAGACGGATCTCAGTTGCGCGGCATTCGCTTCAACTTAGGCACGCAGCCGGGCAGATTCACCTGAGGCCTCCTCACATTCCTTCCGCCTCAAGGTCGCTTCTTGTTCAAAATGGCGGAGGAAGGACACGCTCTGCTCAACCTATGTAGCCCGCTGCGAGTTCAAAGCCAACATCTCAGGAGCAGGATGCCTAAGCTCAAGCTCATTCAGGAAGGCCGCAATCTTTCTGCAGTGATTAACCCAAGCCTCAATGATACCTTCATTGTGAAAGTTCACAAGCGTCGCCAACATTGGATTAATCTCGGCAGCAAAATCTGCAGCGAATGTAGGGGCCTCCGCGTCAAGCTCCTCAATGTATTCGCTCAACATACGCAGACTGGTCACAGCGCCTTTTGAAGATGGACGACTAGAAAAGGGCCCTGCCGGCATTATGATGCGAGACTCGAACGGAACTGGAGTCGGTGTCACCGCTGCAAAACAAATCATAATCAGATGTCGGCTCAAGAAATAAAGAAAAATACACGAACAATAGAGTCTACTATACCGGCTGCAACAGGGGGCAGAGCTGGGAGTACCCATGGCGCGACGATACCCTCGTCTCCTCCTTCAATTTGTAAGGCTCCAAGTAATGCAAAGAAGAATTAGAAATAACATGGCTGCCCGTTAAAGAAAAGAAAAGACGTCGGTTAGAAATGATACTCATCGACACCAACTGGCGGACTAATCTCCGATTGGAAGGAGAAGTGTGGGTTCAGCACTTGATACAGATGATCAAAAAGAACTCCTGCAAGATTATGATGATACATGGTCAGTACACGAAAGATGCTGTCCCCTATTTAAATTGATCGCAAACCCATACTTTCCAGCAGTTGAGAAGATATAAGAGGAGACGAAGGGGCAACGACCGTCAGAGCGGCAACTGGTGGTGCTTCTTCAAGGGTTATAACCTCAGCGCTCGCCACACCTACATTCGAAAGGAACAGAATGTCATCAGAAATGATTGCAAAACGAAAAGAATGCAGCGACCCGAGACCTACCAGACAGGTCATCAGCCAGAACTGTGACGGGAGCATCGCCAAGCATCACGACTTCTTCGATCTCATTTGGGGAGATGGTTTCACCGCCCATAGCTACATCCCGTGATTCCACGAGAACTGTCGTGACACTCGTGATACCAGGCGATGGCAGGGAACCGCATGCGGAAAGAGCAGCAATTGGAGCAGTCCCGGACTCCTGGGAAAGAGTAGCCGCTTCGGGCTCAGTGGTTGCCGTCATCTCACCGGCTATTTCCTCACCAGGACTTGGTCCTGCAGGGTAAGATATATGAGAATCTGAAGATCAAATTCTGACAAAAGGACCCAGTGTTACGTTACCTTGGGACGGCTTTTCAATTACTTCTCGAGCCGCGCGTACCGCTTGTCTATGAGCGGTAGACAGGATGCCCGGAGCACCCTTTGAAGAAGCAGGGACAGGGGAAGCAGCGCTTGAGCCTGCACCCGCGGCCAAGGCGGCGTTACGCTCTTTTGCTGCACGCCTCCTGCGCTTCCTTTCCGCCTGGGCCGTAAGAGCTGATCTTCTTAGGACCTCCGTCAAGGAGACGTCATCGTCCGCGTCAGGCGCTATCTTTGGAGCCGTTATGGCGTCCGTCATCGGTTGCTTAAGTGAAGCCTCTTTTGGCGATATTGGGGAAGCTGGGACTTCGGTAGCCGGCCTTGGAAGCGTCTCTGCACCACCCTGCGAAGTCAGCACGGCACTTGGGATAAGTTGGGTCAAAATAGTCACTGCGATAAGATGAAAAAGGGGTCAGATTACCCATAAGAAAGGGGAATGAAGGCACAATGAGCCGAAATATACCAACACCCTGCGAAGCGCGAAGCCACTCTTCCTCCTCAAAAGTCTTGAGGGAAGCCGCGAGAGCCTCTTCAGTGGAAACGCCTGTTGAAGAAAAAGTGTCAGTCAAAACACGATAATAAAAATGTAATGCAACGACAAAAAGATACGATTGAAGACTACCTGACTCAGCGAGGATGATCATTCCTGCTTTGTGGCTAACTAGTCGCTCGGAAGCTGCGATGGCAGCCTCCAGATTAGTATCATCCGGCTCCATGAATAGACCCTCGTTGGTACCGTATTCGCTTAAGCCTTTGCTATAAGGAGCATGAGGCTCCTAGCCGAATACAACGTCCGCAGAAACAATTGACTTCTTCTTCTTCTTCTTCTGCGAGCGAGTACCGGTCGCTGGTAACACGAGCTTGCGCTTAGCGGGCAACTTCGGGCAGCGAGTCCCGATCTTCGTACCCAAGCCGGACTCAGGAGACGCCACGGCTGCCACTTCAACGGGAGCACGTGGTAGCGGTAGCTCAGGCATATCACGCGGAACCACAGCCGCAACAGCTTCTCTCAAGGGAGGACGGACAATGGTCCGTCGCTTCAGAAGAACATTTGGATTACCAGCCGGCGCTGCACCCTTGCGATCAAGCAGCAATCTCTTTTCCTCTCTAATAACGGCGCCCATCGAATGTTGATACCACGCCACATACACATTCAGGGCCTTCGGAACGCAGCTCGGTTCACTAATGAAGAAGTTGGACCCTGTGTTTAGGCGCATAAAATGATGCAACGCGCTTCGGATACCCTCTTCAGTAGCGGCCGGTTCTACCAAGAAAGCCTCAAGCGGGACGCCCTGATTATAGCTTAACTGCTGGGCGAAATGATGCGGGTTGTATCTCATGAACAACGTCGAATCATTCTGCCTAAATACGAGAAAGCCCGGCCTGATAGAGTATAGATGAAGAATCTCCCGAGCTTTCAAGACAGAGGCCCCGTCTTTAAAAATGTCCTGCAATGGCAGCACCATTTTCGCGGATTCCTGGCCGATGGTCAGAATTTTATCGGTGAAGGACATGCTATCTCCAACCGTGCGCGGACGAAGGAGCAAACCCCTAGCTTCCCGTGGTGTCGGATTTACAATGGATGCGTCGACCAGCCACATGATCCGAGGGAACTTACACCTGTTATAAAAGCAAGGCCTTCTGTGGATACCGATGACGCCAAGCATGTGCAACTCGAGCCACGAGGTGAAATAATGCATCGAGAAGTTTGCAGGCTGCACCCCTGGTTCAGTAGTATCTGCTGCCAAGCTGAGGCCATGATACAAATGGGCTAACCCAGCGATCCCGACGGCTACTTCTATCCCAGCAACTATTCGGTGAGATGGATAAAAAATGGATGGCCTCATATGGCAAGGGTGCATCGGAAGCGCAAACCAACTTAGTCACAGCCCGAGGAACCCCAAAAAGAACGTTTCTTCGTCAATTCCAAGAGTTGCAAGTTCTGTGAAAGAGACGACCGGGGTGTTGGGGAGAAAGAAATTTCTCTGATCCGCCTCCGCTGCCGGTTGGTTGTCCAAACCGAAACCAAAAGGATCGTCGAGTTTGGCAAATTTCATGACTTCCTTCGACAGGACTTCCGGGCGGAGAAAACGGGCGATAAAATCGGTGAAATTAACCCCGCGGCCTCCGGATTCGAGAAAGAGGCTCCCATAGATATTCAATACCTTTATCAAACTTGGGAATTGGTGTTGAATGGCATTCTCTGGGGTAAAACCTATTACCACTGATTTGGTGGCAAAAATATACTCATCCGGAGAAACCAGCTCCTCGTAATGTTCTCTCTTAACGGGTAAACCAGAGACCTCGGCAAATTCCTCCAAATAAATAGAGACTTCTCGATCCAATAAGAGGAAGGTATGGGTCGGAATGTTCCATTGCTCCAGAAATGCCTTGACCCACCATGTAGGAGGTGCGGAATACCGGAACAAAGAAGCATAAATAGCAGGGTACAATCCGAGCCTTAGCAGCTGTGACTTCTTCGCCGATAAGATGTATCGGGCCCACTGCAGATATCCGGTTGGGTGACGAGGAGTTAGTCCTATGTTGTATGGCTGTCCCCAAGGGCGCGACTCGCCCTGAAATATGCGCCACCCAAGAGTGTCCAAAGCCACCGGCGGCTGCACGGGTATTGCGGCCATAGAAGGCCGAAGGAGACCTTCTGAAGTCCAATTCACCTTCTCCACAGTATAGTTTATCGGGGGTGCATCTGCATAAGGGATCGCCGAAATAGGATCCGAAGGTGTCGCGCAAGAAAAACTCCGACAACTTTTGATGATTTGGTTGTACCATGTTCCCCATAGATGGAGATTCTTGTGCTTCGGATCATGGTCTTTAATCAGTGCAAAGGCTTCCCTGTCCACGGGCGCTTCGGGGAATCCGCCTTCCGAACGGACGAACGGGAAGGAAGTGTCAAAAGACATAGTACCTGGGCGGAAAAGAATAAATTTTCAGTCGCCAATACTACAGATTAAGTTCCATCACTAGGCACTTTAAATCCGTACCGCACTGCAATGCAGTTAAAAGGGACCAAAGGGGACCCACATAATCTAGATGACAGTTCATCATTAATAAAAAAATCTTATCATTTAATGAGACTGTCATTAAATGAGGAAATCCTCAAAGAAAGATTCTCCTTCAATGAGAACCCCTCGGGTCGTGGAGTAAATCTCCTATTGAGAGCAGTGCTCTTCAACAGAGTGACATCTGCCAGCTCTGATGATGAAAGGAATAAAATTCCTCAAGAAAATTCTAAGAGCCTTGCTCTGTAAAAGTGATGGAATAACCCATCAGAAAACTTAAAATAAAATTTTTAATTAAAATTCTATGATCTTCAAGATCCATGAATGAACTCTAAGAGTTCTTCATAAGAGATTAACAAATCTTCATAATTTGAAATGAGCAAAGCTCTGTTAATGGGTTAAGAAACTCCAGGAAAGATCTCTTTAGATCTATGATTTCAAGAGAGTAAAGCTCTGTTAATAAAACCTTAAAAAAGGGTTTTCTTTAGATCGAAGATCTATGAAGAGCAAAGCTTTGTTAATGGGTGAAACCCTAGATTATTAAATAATCCTTTAAAAGATTTAATCTTTACCTAAATTTTGACAGAGTTATGTCCTTAAGAAGTTCTTAAAATAAAGAGCTATGCTCTGAAGGAGAATAAAAATTCTCAGAAAGAAAGAAGATGAATAGAAATCATCTCAAGGGCCAAGGGTCCTATTTATAGGCACTGATAGCCGTTTCAATTTCTGAGTTGATCCAATGGCAGAGATGTTGTCACCGCTGCACTCACGTGTGGGCCACGTAAGCACAACGGGGGGGGGGCATTTGTTTCCCCCCCAAAATTTCAAATTTTGAAATGAAGCAGCACTTCATAGCAGCGCTAAGAGCGATGCACCCCAAGCAGCGCACCACGTGCAAAGCACGTGTGCGCTAGCGCTAAATGCGCTGCACTCTAAGCAGCGCACCACGTGTAAAGCACGAGTGCGCTAGCACTGGAATTAAAAGCTCTCCACCGTCAGATCAAAAATCCAATAAAGATGATAAATAATCAATTAACCAGAATAAAATTCTGTTAAGGAAAGATTCCTCAAAATCTTTCCAAATAAGAAGATTGTGCTCTGTAAATCAGAACACCGTTGGATCAATGATCCAAAGGTGATTAAAAATCACCAAAATTACAGAATAAATTCTGTATGGAAAAATTTCCCAATCTTGTTAAAATCAAGAAGATTGTCTTCTATAAATCAGAAGCCCTTTAATCAAAAATCCAACGATGGGAAAATCCCCAAATCAATTGGAGAAAAGATCTCCTTAACTGATTGAACAAATCAGCCTTGCCCTATATAAAGGCCCCAAGACTTCAAGTCTCATATAGAGGAACCCCCCCCATAAACTTTGAGAAAATTTAAAGACGAAGAGAAAGCTCTCGGAAGAAAAAGAAGATTTTCTTCAAGGTAAAAATAAAGAACAGAGAGATCATCTCATATAAAAAGAAGGATTTACTTCTTTTTCTAATTTCATAGATCTATAAGACCAAGGTCTTTCACAAAAAGAGATCAAAGTATCTCATGACAAAGAATAAGAAGAAGAACATAATTCTTCTCACAGATCATAGATCTATAAGACTAAGGTCTTTTTATAAAAAAGATCATGAACATCTCATTATAAAAATGGGGAGAATAATTCAGTTCTCTTATGATCACAGATCCATAAAGGCAAAGCCTTTCATCAAAATAAGAGATTGAAACATCTCCTATAAAATAAGAACTTTGTTCTTAGAAACTTGAGACAAAGTCTTTTATAAGAGAGAATTTAATTCTCAGAGCGCAGAACTGATCAAAGTTGCATAAAAGAAGAGCCTTAGCGATCCAAATTTAAAGAAGCGCTCTGCGCTCAAGACTGGCGCACAGCACCAAGCGCTCCACGTGCTCCTCATATATGCGCTACTTAACCGAAGAGCCTTAGCGCTCCTAATTTACGAGAGCTTCAGCGCTCAACATCTAGCGCAAAGCGCCGCAGAGCCTTAGCGCTCCTAATCTAAAAGAGCCTTAGCGCTCCAAATTTAAAGAAGCGCTATGCGCTCAAGTCTGGCGTACAGCGCCAAGCGCGCCACGTGCTCCTCACGTGTGCGCTACCCAGCAGAAGCGCTCTGCACTCAAGTCTGGCGCACAACGCTAAGCGCGCCACGCGCTCCACACGTGTGCGCTACCCAGCAGAAGCGCTATGCGATCTTTGACTGGCGCAAAGCGCCAAGTGCGCCACGTTCTCTTCACGTGTGCGCTAAAAAGAACATAAATTGTTCTATAAATAAAGCGCAGAGCTATGATGAATGCTCAGCATTCAATAAAAGACAGAAAGGCTGTCAGAACCCAAATCAATGCTCAGCATTGTCAAATGTCTAATATTTTAATTGAATGGGCTGAGCCCAAGTTGTCCATGAACCCCTCAATCAGATTAATTGAGCCTATATGCTCATAAATCTCAGATCTTAGTCTCAATGGGACTACAGATCTCCCAACCAAAATTGGTTCGAGGGTACATCTCTTCACTCCTCTGATATTTGTCCTTGTAATCCTTCAACGTCTTCAGAGAGGTGACGGGTCCCGACAACCAGACATTCCATGGACTGTGGGGTCTTTAAACTCATGGACTCTTATGTCTTTAACCTTGGAATGTGGGGTCCTTAAACCCATGGACTATGATGTCCTTAACCTTGCACTGTGGGGTCCTTAAACCCATGGACTATGATGTCCTTAACCTTGGACCGTAATGTCCTTAAACTAACAATGGACCGCAATGTCCCTAAACTAAGCAATAGAGCCCAAATGCTCTTTTGTTGGATCTAAACGATCCCGTTAAGTTGATCTTAGTCTGAAATTAGACTAACGTATTCTTAACATACGTTTAAGTTGATCTTAGTCTCAAATGAGACTAACGCATCCTTAAACCCAACCCCAAATCTAAGAAAATACGGATTTGGACTAATCCATGCCCTACGGGCGACAACAGAAATTTATCTCCGTATACAATCCACGGGCAACCAAAAAAACAAAACAAAACAAACACACATGACACGAAGTGACCATCTGGAGAAGGAGAAAGTGGTTACCGCGATGCGGTAGCGTAATTAACTGCTGGGGCTTGCGCGCGCAGGGAAGAGCGTCCCCACAATAAAAAAAACCCCTCAACGAGGGAGAATCTGACAAAGTCTGCTACATCGGCCGCGTCCGTTTAAACCTTCGATACATGGTGTCATAAATCAATTTTCCATCTTCGGAGAGGTGGACGGATATCACCTAATAACATCTGCCCTCGAAATTCAGGCAAGACGGACCTACGTGGTCTCATTTCGCGTCTTTCGGCGGAGAACAGTGCATGTTTTACTTGCTATTATATATATTTTATACATGTTGATAAAGCCCGTAGGATCATTGCTAGATTACCCGCGTTGTGATGGCAATCATACTTGTGAAAGCTGGGTAGTCGGTACGCACATCCTTAAATGGTCCCTAGCCGTGGGAGTATCGAGACTGGGCATCGATATTCCGGAGTAGACTAGTGTATAAGTTTCTAGACCCCGACGAGATCGTATACAGGTGCTCACACGGGGTGAGTACACCGGACGGACTCCCCAAGAACTTCCAGATGGTACTATACCTATCGTCAGATGGAAGTTCTCAGGTGACATGAGTACAGGTTAGTCCTTAGACCTGAGATCGTCATTTGTCTCGTGTGAGTTTCCACCATGTTTTGATCACTACCCTACCACGGCTCTACTGAGTCGTGCAAATAGGTTTTGGTTGGGTACAGTCCCGAGCCATATGGAGGCAGTGAGCGATTGTCGGGGATTCGTCTCTCCCGGTATTGGAAGTTGATATCGCACCGTGTTTGATTAGTCAGGACAATAAGACCTTGGCCAAGGCAGTTGGGATTTACTGATAAGCTGATCAGTAGTTTTCCGGATTGGTCCTGAGCTGCATCAATATGAATTACCAGGTTATTAGGGTCTGACGTTTACCACACCCTAGACCCTGTATGCGATACTCTCAGACGAAGAGACCAGACTGTACAGAGATTGTCACAGATAGGCTCAGTAGGGATCCGGATGAGTTTGCTCGTCGGCCTTCCTTTTCGACAGGTTCCCGGATAGCCGTTACGTAAAGCTAATGCCGCTGACGTGCTTGTAGTTATGGATTTATCCAGTAACTCACTTCCGGCGTACTGTCGAGTTTTTAGAGTCCCGCACAGAGGGTTTCCCTGGTTCAGACGAAATGATGTAGTAGCCGTATTGGATACGTGCAGGGTCTCGATCGATTGATCTACTTTGTACTCGGACTTTCGATCGGACAGCTGGTAATACTAGCCAGCTCGGGTTTGAGCCGGATTATTAAATTAGGTATGGATATAATAGTTTATATATATGTATTTTGATATGTATGTTCTAGTATTACGTTCTTCGTGTTATTCTAGCTCTTTAGGCATTCGTGTTTTTATCCGAATGCAGGTATGTATATACAGTAAACTGTAATCCGTATTTTATTACAGATTACCTTCTAGAAGGTGGCCACCTCATTATGCTTTTTCCATTTATTTGATAAATGGAAATGAGGTGTAAAGTGTGAGGTATGGGAGGAATGGTGATAACCATGCTTCAATAGTTAACAAATGAATTTTTAATTCATTTGTAGTTACTATTGAAGGATGGTTGTTAATTATTTATTCAATAAATTCATACACAAAACCTTTGTGTGGATTTTCTCTCTCATGGATACTTCATAATTTCTTGAGCTCCCATTTTACTTCATCTCCTCCCTTCTCTTAAGTTTCCTCCATCTTCATCATCTTCCTCTTCGCTACCCTTCTCATGAGTTGAGAAACAAGTGAAGAGCCAAGAAAGAGATAGCAAATACTTAGATCTTCACACTACATCCTAGACTAATTGGTTTAGCAACCCATGTTCTCTAGTTATTCCACTTGACATATTGTGAGGAGCTAGAGCCAATTGATCATATCTCTCAGGTGGATCATCTACGACAAAGGAGGACCTGAGAACAAGCTCGATCCCGGAGAACCGATGAAGCGGGAAAAGAAAATCAAGCATGTTCATGTTGGCCACTTGGAGCTAAAGATGACGAAAGAAGACCGAAGGACTTGGTTCGTTTGGTGAGATTTCTTCATCATAGTAGATAGCTCTCTTTATTTAGCTAGTTAGGTTTATGGTAAGATCCGGGTTAAAAGATATTCTAGTGCCATATTCTAATCGTTAAAAAAAATTTTGTCCCGCATTTGGTCACGGTAGTTGGCCGGGGCACTAGCGTAACCTTTCATGGTATCAGAGCTTGCCCATAAACCCTACACTAGCAAATTTAAACAATGTTAAAACAACGAAACCGAAATAACTCCGTAACATTGAAACCTAACTTCAAGTTTCTGTCGATTTTTCAGAGGCTTCAATTTTTTTTTAAGTAAATGCAGAGTGATCCTTTGACTATGAGATGTACCCAGAACAAAAACGATGCAATTCCACCAAGGTTTGGCCAGCCACACCCTTCAAAACTCCGGCCTCACCAGTTTTATTATGGTGGATTGCGTCGTATTTTGGCTAGTGTTCTTGCCTCTTGAAGTTTGGGTTTCAGGTGTTGTTTATTTTTGCCCAGATTTGATTTTCTGTTGTTTTTTAGTTTGGGGCAATTTGGAGTGTTTCGAAGTGTTATATTTGACGCTGTTTAATAGTTTATAGTACATTCACTTTTATCTGCGACCGTGAATGTCATTCGATCGGTACAACTCGTCTGATTGCTATATGTTCTTTTAGACAGGTTTCTGTAACAACTCCAATTTTAGTGCACAAAAATTTGTTTAAAAATTAATGTATATTTGGGGTATTTACATTTCCTGTGAGTAGTATAAGTATTTGATTTGCTTTTTAATAGCAAGAAGGAGTTTGTAGCTCACTGGTAAGACCTTGCACTACTGAACCAAAGCACCAGAGTTCAAATCCCATTAGCCACATTATTTTTTATATTGTTTTCTTTGAAATTTTTAGAAGCCCAAGAGCCTATACGTGCATAACTCGTAAAAACTAAAAGTCACATATAAAACAAACGAGCCCAGGAGGTAGACCAACAGACATAGGACAGTGGCGACGAGGATCGGCTCGACTCGGCCAGCGCCACCTGCCGAACTCGCGAGAAACGGGTTGGTCCCTTCATGACTCGTATGCTTCTTGGTATCCCCATAACCCTTGTGCACTTTAAATCCCCTGCACATTAACAGAGCCTAATAAAATCAATTTAAACCATTTTAATGCAATCTTTTAATTCATTTTTCTATCAAACCCTAACCCTAGAATTTCCCTATAAATACCACACCTAAACACCCCCTTACTCACAAACCCTGCCCTAATTCTCAAGAAAACTCTCAAGAAATTTTATGTACAAGTGGAGTTAGCGAAGGGAGAAACTCCGGCGAACTTCCAACGACGACCCTAGGAGCTCCCGTCGGCGAAACGACGCACCGGAACTTACCTCCACTCCCCCTTCCTCTTTTCTAAGCGAAATTTATGTAATTCCCATCTTCCCCTTCTCTATTCTATTCTTAAAACTCGTATTCCTAAAACTCGACGGAAGCGGAGTTAATCCGACTTCCGATTCGGTTTTCTTTAAAAGTCAAATTTTCATTAAACACAAACATACCAAACTCTCACATCTTGACTATTAAATATTAACAAAACATCATGAACAAGTTTCATAGCAAAATATTTCATATTGTAATTTTTATCATGCTTTTTCAGTAAAATACCATATAGTTAGTTTTGACATTAAACATCATATTTCTTGCTATACCTTTAAATAGATCACGATGTAATGACCTACCTCCTCGCAATACTCATATGCAACATAGCACGATGCCTTTCGGGAATATAGAATACGGGAATGCGATTTACACTTAAATACCTTTATCTTATAAAAACCTTTTTCTATAAGATTATATATTTTAAATAAATCTTTGCAAAGCGCCGCTATAACCCATTTTGGGGAATCCGTTCGGGATGGTGCGGATTATCGCACATCCTCGGGCTTAGTAATGCGATATGCAGACCTCCGCAAGGAGTATTCGGTCTCGAAAGATTTAAAAATACAAATATCTTAAGAAAATAAGATTTCTAGAAAAATAATAAATTAAATTATTTTTATAAATAAATATATATATATATATATATATATATATATATCAACAAAATATCTATTTTTGATATAATATAAATATCCAACTTTTCTAAATCAAAAGAATCACTTTACATGAAAATACCATGCAATTCCATACAAGTTCATTACTTTACAATTAAATACCATATATTATGAAATTAGGTTAATCTCACTAGAAATGTCACATATATAAGATCTACATCTATGAAAACTCTAAAGACGATAATAAAATACTTGAGGTGTATTTTAAAAATTATACAAAATTATTTTTACATAAAACCCCCTCAAGTTTTATAAATTACAATAAGGACCCTAGTTAATATAGGTTTAAGCGGAACCAGTCTCTTGAGTCTCAGCGAGCCGGAGATATGGATGCTTGCTTATTTAAGGTAGACAACTTAACAAATGGTGTTATCAACACGGTAATCATTTTTGAAAAAGACACAAATCCTGTCGTCCATGTGCAGCGGTTACTGATAACCTAAAAACCTAATTCAGAATTTCAATTTCTTTTCTAATAGTATGACTCAGACCGAGTCTCAATATATACAATCTGACTTGAGTGAGATTAAAGTATACACCTTCATTACAATATGAATCAATGAATCCGTATATTAAATCTGTTCAATCTATCAATCTATACAACTTGACCGAACCGAACCATGAATATACTTCTATTTAAATGATTCTCCAGTTACATCCATTTACTGATATCATGGTTTCGGCAAGTCATCCATTTGTACAGTCTATAATACAAGACAATACAATTTACAAAACACTACAATCAAGACATTGCGGGGTTTTTAAGGGGTAGATTGGTACGGAAGGTGTTAGAAGTGGCACGAGACTGCAATATTTAAGACACCTAACCTGTATTCATTTTATGTTGTACCGTGGCATAAACGGTTCCTTGTACTCCATTTACCTTTAATCTCTGGCATATAGAGACTCCTATCGTATACACTGGCCTCTTCTATACCAAGCTACAAACAACAACGTTAACAATATAATACAACTTTAGAAGCTACATTCTCTCTCTGTAAATTCTACTTCTCCTTTATCTTTGGGACTTACCGAGCGATTGTTCGCCGACGACATTCCTTCTCTTTCTTCTTTGGAATATTGTCAGGTGTTTCGGATCTTCAGGAGATCGAGCCCACCAGCGAGGACTTGCACCAGCTTGCCTATGACCCAGAGCTTTAGATTCATTGTACACATTTTATTTCAGTACTTTCCATTTCTGTTATGCCACTGTTTAGACATTGCTTTCATTCAGATGTATTTACTTTTCCATGCATTGTACAAAAGAATGTTAATAAATAAAGTTGCTGTTCATTACATTTGTCTCTTGTGTATATTTCTTTTATATTTCTTCGTTATGCTTAGCGTATTACTTCTGAGTAAATACGTAGCGGCCTTGTCGCGTCCCCATTCGCCATACATCGGGAAGCGGGGAGTGACAGGTTTTGTGAACATGACATTCGCATTGATGTTTTGTGCTTGTGCTGTGATTGTGATTGGATAGTCGTGGTAAATAGAATGTGGTGCAATGTTAGTGGTACAGTTTAAGATTCATTTGTACATTTGTTATTGCGTGGCGAGCATCCGACATGTAGGCTGCCGTCTTTGCCGGGTTGTATATTATTTGTTTGGGGCACGACCGGGTTAAGGTCGATGTCACCATTTGTACATATTATTTTCATTTTCTTTACTAGGATTACCCCGCGGTGGAGGGCACGAATAGCCGGGTTCTAGAAAGTAACAAGCCCGTATCTCTATGGCGTTGAGACGGAGGGGGCTTCATTCTAGAATTGGCGGGCTATTCGCCGCACTTGTAGGGGGTATAGGATAACCCACGGAGGGGCGCCCAATTTATCGGATTCCGTGAAGTGCTGGGTGGCCCATTTACTTTGTTGAAGGGGGTTGCCTCACTTCTGGGATTCGTGGGTAACTTTCCGCGCTCTTAGGGGTCCAGGTTTTCATTGCGCAGGCTATCCACACGACCGGGAACGTAGGGTTTTATTTGCGGCTCTAATAAAACCCGAGGCTCCAAGATTATCCACCTTTTTTTATTGTTGACTGAGATTCTGTGATATTGCTTATTATCATGCCTGGGATGAATGTTATATATACTTATATATATACTAGTAGATATTGTATATGTTTTGCACCCGCGCTAGTCCAGCCCTCACTCTATCGTTAGTTAAGTAACCAAACGGGTGATGACGGGGTCCCGTGGCGAATGCGGATGACATATATGTACATCGTATTTTCGTTCTTTTCTGGTGTGATAGGATTAAACTGATGGGAGCACATTAATTTTGATTAATGCAAGAAAAGAAATCTGAAAGATGTTGTTGGAACAAATTTTGAAAAAATGTAGTTATATTCTTTCGCTTTGCACAGTGTTCGGTCATGAATATCCAGCACCTCATTCCAAGAGGCAAAAGCCGAGATCCCTTCATGGGGAGTGACCTCTTGAGCGAAATTCTATACTGTAGATTACTCGGTTTTTTCAAAAACAGAAGTTTTTCAAAAGCGGAGCCTAAACCACTCCTTTTCAAAACTGCTCAGGTTCCTTCAACGATATCAAGTTTATTACGTTAATGGGTTTTTTCGCCAAAAACCTAGCCGTAGCCCTCCGTCATTTCAGATT
Source organism: Agapanthus africanus (assembly GCA_030015575.1). Lineage (NCBI taxonomy): Eukaryota > Viridiplantae > Streptophyta > Magnoliopsida > Asparagales > Amaryllidaceae > Agapanthus > Agapanthus africanus. The sequence goes on from CM057348.1 coordinate 54,162,444, forward strand.
GTTATTGCTTAGTATTCGTGCTCAGCCGAGGCATACTGTTCGGTAGCTATGTAATATTTTTCTGTAGCACACAATGCGATTGGTTAGGACAGTCGTGCGGTCATTTTGGCTCAGTCAAGGACTCGTACGGGTGGGTCTAATGCAATCAATATAATGACGGGTTGAACATGACTAGGAACCTTTGATATGTTGGCTCAGTCAAGGTCACTTGGGTCCTAGGGGAAATAACCTCATCGGGAGATTCAAACATACAGGAAACTTGCAGATTTAGCATACCTTATGGAGTGTGATGACTAGAGTGGATTCCATCTAGTGCATCACACAATAATGGTTGGATCCTGATCCCACTGATGAGTAGGATTACTCTCGGGAGATTATCACACTTAACAATCAATGCTATAAACCAAGTAGGTGTCTAGAAAGGTGTTAGCGGGGCAGCGTCTCCAGGGAAAAGAGGTTATGTAATTAAGGAACGCCGCGAAAGCGTTGGAAAACATCCCTCGAAGTACCAACACTAGCCTGGCTAAAAGGTTAAGCAAGTATTGTGACGTGCGATTAATCCTGACTAGTTCTTCTTTTAAGGTTTGAAGAAGAATTTGAGGGAACAGTGGGAGCCATCATGGTTAGATAAACTAATAACCAATCTAATCTTGCAAGAGCGCACGCTGAGTGTTTCTTTTCTCACTCTCCAGGTAGCAACCACTTCATGCCCTAATCAAGATAATAAAATGTATCGCTTGACCGATCTGAATTCTTATTCAGGGCCGGGGAACGTCGATTTGGCTCAAACCTATAACAGCTGTCATGAGCATGAGCTGAGGGAAGAGGATTGCATGAATTCCTTGATGACCCCATCGAAGAAGAAGCATACTATTGCATCTTCTTCAGGTGTTCTTGTTATTTAGAACTGTTTTTCGGTCAGTCCTACCTCCTGGGTACTAGATACCGGATCAGAATCTCATATCTGTAATTTATTGCAGGGACTGAGAAAAAGTAGGATAGTTGGACCTGGTGATATGTCCCTCAGAGTAGAGAACGGAGCATAAGTTGACGCTTCTGCCGTCGGTGAATATCACCTAGTATTGCCAAATGGCAATACTATGATTTTGAACAATTGCTACTATGTACCTTCTATGTTTTGCAACATTATATCGGTTCTTTACTTAATAAAGATGGATATAAGTTTGTTCTTGATAGAAATATCATGAACATCTACCTTAATCAGGTATTGGTTGCAGAAGGTACACTGTGTAATGGTATCTATGTTCTTAATCAAAACACAGTTCTCGGTATACAAATACACGCAAGAGGAAGAATTCAGATGTGAACGAATCCTACTTGTGGCATTGTAGACTTGGTCATATCGGAGAGAAAAGACTGAGTAAGTTACATAAAGATGGACTTTTGGATACGTTCGAATTTTCATCTTATGAAACCTGTCAATCTTGTCTCAAAGGAAGGATGACGAAATCTCCGTTCACCGGACACGGGAAAAGAGCAGCAGAGCTCTTGGGACTCATATACAGTGATGTATGTGGTCCAATGTCTATACATGCAAGGGGAGGGTTCTCGTACTTCATTACATTCACTGACGATCTCTCTAGGTTCGGATATGTGTATCTCATGAAACACAAATTTGAAGATTTTAAGAAATTCAAAGAATTGAGAAACGAAGTAGAGAACCAGACTGGCAAGAGTGTCAAGATCCTCCGATCGGATAGAGGAGGGGAGTACTTAAGCACGGAATTCCTAGAATACCTAAAAGAGAATGGAATCCTCTCTCAGCTTACTCCTCCGTATACACCACAACACAACGGCTTATCGGAGCGGAGGAACCGTACCTTATTGGACATGGTTCACTCCATGATGAGTAATACCGAGTTGCCTCTTTCATTTTGGGGACATGCGCTTTTGACAACGGCATATCTATTGAATGATGTTCCATTCAAATCCGTGCCTAAGACACCATTCGAGATATGGAATGGTAAAAGGCCCTATCTTAAACGTATTAAGATATAGGGATGTCCGGCCTATGTAAAAGTAAAAAATCCGGACAAATTGCAGGCACGTTCAGTTTTATGCAAGTTTGTGGGATATCCTAAAATTTCAATAGGATATCTGTTCTACCACACCGAGGAACAAAAGGTGTTTGTATCTCGCTACGCCACCTTTTTAGAGTGGCAATTTCTTGCAAAAGAAACAAGTGGGAGTTCGGTAGAACTGGAAGAAATTCACGAACCACAGACTCAAACTGAAGAATTTATGGAACCTCAAGATTCAATAACCCTAGACGAACCTCAGCCACTCCGCATATCTAGTAGGATATCTCATCCGTCCGAGAGATACTACAGTTTTCTCATAGACGGGGATCGAGAGGACTGCATCTTAGAAGAAGATGATCCTACTAGTTTCAGGAAGGCCATTATCAGTAGGGACTCTGACAAATGGCTGGATTCTATGCGATACAAAATGGAGTCCATGTACACCAATAAAGTGTGGACCTTGGATATTGCTCCACCTGAGGTAAAACCCATTGGATGCAAATGGATCTACAAAAGGAAATTTGGTGTAGATGGGCAGATAAAACCTATAAGGCTAGACTTGTTGCAAAAGGTTTTCTTCAAAGACCAGGTGTGGACTATGACGAAACCTTTTCTCCAGTGGCTATGCTCAAATCCATTCGGATCCTACTTTCCATTGCTGCCTTCCATGACTATGAGATCTGGCAGATGGATGTAAAAACAACTTTTCTGAATGGAAGTTTAGAGTGCGTTTATATGGATCAGCCGGAAGGTTTGGTAGACAGTGGGAGCAGCGGGAAGGTGTGCAAGTTATTTAAATCATTTATGGATTAAAACATGCATCGCGGAGCTGGAACATCTGTTTTGATGAAACAATCAAGGGATTTGACTTCATCAAAAACGAGGATGAGCCTTGTATTTATAAGAAGATTGTAGGACGAACTGTCGTGTTCCTAGTATTATACGTAGACGACATTCTTTTGATAGGAAATGACATTCCTATAATACAATCGGTCAAGCTATTCTTATCACAAAGGTTCTCCATGAAGGACCTGGGAGATACCTCGTACATTCTGGGGATTAAGATCTCAGAGATAGATCCAAGAGATTAATGGGACTTTCACAGTCCAGGTACATAGAGACCGTACTAAAGAGATTTAGTATGGAAGATTCCAAGCGCGGTAACATACCCGCATTGCACAGAATCACCCTCTTCAAGGAGATGTCTCCCAAGACTGACGAGGAAAGGGTTCGCATGAGCACTATACCCTACGCTTCGGCGGTAGGATCCATAATGTATGCGATGCTATGTACAAGGCCAGATGTAGCTTATGTGCTAAGCGTGGTGAGCCGGTATCAGTCGAACCCAGGTGAGGACCACTGGACAGCAGTAAAGAACATTCTCAAATACTTGAGAAGGACTAAAGAGATGTTCTTGGTTTATAGTAATGGAGACCTAAAGGTCAAGTCCTTTACCGATTCAAGCTTCCAGAGTGATAAGGATGACAACAAGTCTGTCTCGGGTTTTGTGTTTACCCTCAACGGAGGGGCAGTGTGTTGGAAGAGCTCCAAACATGATACCATCGCAGACTCGACGATGGAGGCTGAATACATTGCTGCAAGCGATGCCGCAAAAGAGGCGGTCTGGATGAAGAAGTTCATTAGTGAACTTCAGGTAGTTCCGTCCATTGTTGACCCAATACCTTTGTATTGCGGACCCAATACCTTTGTATTGCGATAACAACGGGGCTATAGCTTTAGCGAATGAACCATGGTCCCATCAGAAATTCAGGCACATCTTAAGGCGGTATCACCTGATTAGGAAGATCGTAGATCACCAGGAGATCGAGGTTAGGAGAGTGGATACAAAAGACAACACTACGGATCCATTCAGCAAGGCCCTTCCTCAAGAACAGTTCGAGAGAATTTTTGAGATGTTGGGTATGCGGTACGCCAACAGTTGGCCATAAAGCAGACGTTGGATACTCGGTACGCCAATGTATGGCCTTAGTGCAAGTGGGAGATTGTTGGATATGTATGCCCTAGAGGTCATTATTGTATATGTATACATATGGATTCTTGGACATATATATGTACATGACAGTCTTACTCGGTATGATAGTATGCTATCTAGTTTGTCTTTATTTTAACATGTGCATCTTTTACTTGCTATTACATTCTTTTATACATGTTGATAAAGCCCGTAGGATCATTTCTAGACTACCTGCGTTGTGATGGAGATCATACTTGTGGGAGCTGGGTAGTCGGTACGCACATCCTTAAATGGTCCCTAGTCGTAGGAGTATCGAGACTGGGCATCGATATTCTGGAGTAGACTAGTGTATATGTTTCTAGACCCCGACGAAGGGCGATGGTATGGTCCCGCAACCATTAGTCATTAGACCTAAGATCGTATACAGGTGCTTACTGGGGGTGAGTACACCGGACGAACTTGCCGAGAACTTCCAGATAGTACTATACCTATCGTCGGATGGAAGTTTTCAGGTGACATGAGTACAGGTTAGTCCTTAGACCTGAGATCGTCATTTTTCTCGTGTGAGTTCCCACCATGCTTTGATCACTATCCTACCACGGCTCTACTGAGTCGTGCAAACGGGTTTTGGTTGGGTACAGTCCCAAGCCACATGGAGGCAGTGAGCGATTGTCGGGGATTCGTCTCTCTCGGTATTGGGAGTCGATATCGCACTGTGTTTGATTGGTCAGGACCATAAGACATTGGCCAAGGCAGTTGGGATTTACTGATAAGGCTGATCAGTAGTTTCTGGTATTAGTCCTCAGCCGCATCAGCATGAATTACCAGGTTATCAGGGTCTGGCGTTTACCACCCCCTCGATCCGGTATGTGATACTCTCAGACGAAGAGACCAGACTGTACGGATATTGTCACAGATAGGCTCAGTAGGGATCCGGATGAGTTTGCTCGTCGACCTTCCTTTTCGACAGATACCCGGGTAGCCGTTACGTATAGCTAGTGCCGCTGACGTGCTTGTGGTTATGGATTTATCCAGTAACTCACTGCCGGCATACTGTCGAGTCTTTAGAGTCCCACACAGAGGGTTTCCCTGGTTCAAGCGAAATGATAAGTATCCGTATTGGATACTGCAGGGTCTCAATCGATTGATGTACTTTGTACTCGGACTTTCGATCGGACAGTTGGTAATACTAGCCGGCTCGGGTTTGATCTGGATTATTAAATCAGATATCGATTTAATAGTTTACATATATGTATTTCGATATGTATATTCTAGTATTACGTTCTTCGTGTTATTCTATCTCTTTAGGAATTCGTGTTTTTATCCGAATGCAGGTATGTATATACAGTAGACTGTAATCCGTATTTTATTACAGATTACCTTCCAGAAAGTGACCACCTCATTATGCTTTTTCCATTTATTTGATAAATGGAAATGAGGTGTAAAGTGTGAGTTATGGGAGGAATAGTGATAACCATGCTTCAATAGTTAACAAATGAATTTTTAATTCATTTGTAGTTACTAATGAAGGATGGTTGTTGATTGTTTATTCAATAAATTCATACACAAAACCTTTGTGTTGGTTTTCTCTCTCATGGATGCTTCATAATTTCTTGAGCTCCCATTATACTTCATCTCCTCCCTCCTCTTGCGTTTCCTCCACCTTCATCATCTTCCTCTTCACTACCCTTCTCATGAGTTGAGAAACAAGTGAAGAGGCAAGAAAGAGATAGTAAACACTTAGATCTTCACACTACATCCTAGACTAATTGGTTTAGCAACCCAAGTTCTCTAGTTGCTCCACTTAACATATTGTGAGGAGCTAGAGCCATGGATCATATCCCTCTGGTGGATCATCTACGACAAAGGAGGACCGGAGAACAAGCTCGATCCCGGAGAACCGATGGAGCGGGAAAAGAAGATCAAGCATGTTCAAGGTAGCCACTTGGAGCTAAAGATAAGGAAAGAAGACCGAAGGACTTGGTTTCTTTTGGTGAGATTTCTTCATCATAGTAGATTGCTCTCTTTATTTAGCTAGTTAGGTTTATGGTAAGATCCGGGTTAAAAGTTATTCTAGTGCCATGTTCTAATCGTTAGAAAAAAATTTGTTCTGCATTTGGTCACGGTAGTTGGACGGGGCATTAGCTTAACCTTTCAGTGTTAAACACTTGATTGGACTCAGTCCCTTTTCTGTTCAAACAGTGTTGTGCATTGATATGGGCTCTGACGCTCACCCTTTACTTTATTCTCTCTTTTTTTTTTGTTTTTTTATATGGAGTGTTAAAAACTCTTTAAGGCACCCACGTATGGAACACGTGAAGCGCTGAGTGCCAACCACTGAGTGCTAAGCAATTTTTATTGAGCAGCGCTCATGTAAGGGACATGTGAGGCGCTTGGCGCTGAGCGCCAACCATTGAGTGCTAAGCACTCTTTATTTGAGCAGCGCCCACGTGTGGGGCATGTGAGGCGCCTGGCGCTTTTTCTTCCTTTGTGTATTTTTCTGAAAATGTTCAATTCTCCGTTCTCCCCTGGATCTTTGATCCCCAAGAACAAATTCATCCCCACGAGAATTAAATTCTCATTTGTGGGAGACTTGTCTCATGGATCTCGGATTCAGGGAAAAGAACTATGTTCTTTATGAGGGTCAAACCATCGGATATGCTGATGAGATGCTATTCTCTATACTACTTTTATTTACCTTGAAAAAAGTTCTTCTTTCTTCTCTCTTAAAGCTCTTTTTTTTGCTTGCTCTTCTTTCTTGAACTTGAAGTTTATGGGGAGGGGGGATTCCTCTGTACAAGACTTGAAGTCTTTGGGCCTTTATATAGTGGAGGCAAGTTTGTTGATTTAGTTAAAGAAATCTCTCATTGAGAGATCCTTAATTTATTTGTGGATTTTATTCACCGTTGGATTTTTGATCCAAGGACTTCTGTTTTACAGAAAATATTTTTCTTGTTTTTAACAAGATTGGGAAGATATTTTCCATACAGAGCTTATTCTGTAGCTTGGTGATTTTTAATCACCATTGGATTTTTAATCCAACAATGCTCTGTTTTATAGAGCCTAATCTTTCTTGTTTAGAAAGATTGGGGAAAATATTTTCCCCTACAGAGCTTATTCTGTACCTTGGTGATTATTTAATCATCATTGGATCTTTAATCCAATGGTGCTATGTTTTACAGAGTGTAATCTTTCTTATTTAGAAAAATTTGAGGAATATTTCCTCAACAGAATTTAATTCTGTATTTTGATGATTTATCATCTCCGTTGGATTTTTGATTCAACGGCAGAGAACTTTTAGTTCTGGCGCCGGCGCCCTTGTGCGGGGAACGTGAGGCGCTGCCTCAGAGTTTTTTAACTCTCGGCACTAGCGCCCTCGTGCAATGAACGTAAGGCGCTGCCTCAGAGTTTTTAACTCTCGGCGCTGCCTCTTTTCAAATTTTGAATAGAGCCTTGCTCTTCTATTATTGGGGGGAAACAAATGTCCCCCCATCGTTGCGCTCACGTGGCTCACACTTTGGTGCAGCGGTGGCTGCTTTTCCGCCGTTGGATCTTCTTGGAAGGTTGATCGGCTTCCCCTGCCTATAAGTAGGGCCTTTGGCCCTTGAGATGACTGCGGTTCATCTTCTTCTCTTCTTTGTTCTTCTGAGAATTTAATTCTCTTTTTTGGAGCTTAGATCTCTACCCAAGAAAACTCTTTTAGAGTTAGAACTTTGTCCAAAAATTTGGTAAGGATTATGCTCGCACCCATTAAACAGAGCTTTGATCTTCTTAGATCACAGATCTTAAAGATGTTTTTTAGGGTTTCTTAACCCGTTAGTTAAATGAAAACAGAGCTTTGCTCTTTTTAGATCATAGATCTAAATTTTTTTTTTGGTTTCTTAACCCGTTAATGAAGAACCCTTAGAGTTTCTAGGATTTGTACTTCAGATCTTTAAAAATCTTGGGGTTTTACCTTGTACCATTGCTTATACAGAGCATAGCTCTTTAGAAATTTTTGGGGAATTTTTATTCCCCTCTTAATTACATTTGACAGATATGATTTCTGTTTGCAGAGCACTGCTCTCGAGGGAGTTCAACTCCTTGGCCGAATGAGTTTCTCATTAAATGAGAATCCGTTTAGGATTCCCTCCTTAATGAGTGACTGTCTCATCAATGATGAGCCGCCACTTTGATTTTGTGGGTCCCCCTTGGTCCCTTTCTCCTGCATTGCAGTGTGGTACAATTTTAATGTATCAAGTTTCAGAATTCGGATTATCGCGTTGGCAACTAAACTTCGCCCTCTTTTTTTTATGCAGGTACTATGGCTTTCGATTCTTCCTTTCCTTATTGTCGTTCAGAGAGCGCCTTCGCTGACGCGCCCGTGGATCGGGAAGTCTTTGCGCTCATTAAAGATCACGATCCAGAGCAGAAATCTCTTCATCTATGAGGGTCATGGTATAATCAGATTATCCAGAGTCAGCGCCGTTTTTCTTGTGCAGTACCCTTAGAGCCCATCTCAGCAATTCACTACGCCGACTCTCCTCAAGTGAATTATGCTATAGAGGAGGTTAACTAGGCCTCGGAGGGTCGTCTTCAGACTTCTATAGCTTCAATACCCGTACAGCCTCCGATGGCTTTGGATATCTTGGGGCGACGCATATGTCAAGGTGTGTCACGCCCTTGGGGACAAGTATATACGATTGGTTTGACCCCTCGCCATTCATCCGGATACCTGCAGTGGGCTCTGTTCCCCTCCGAACGGCGGCCGAGACGCGTGGTCGTCTCGCCTGAGGCTCGGGGCAGATGCTAATTGGTGCTATCCGTCCACCTCTCCGAATATGCCAAGTTGATTTATGGCACTGTATATCGAAGGATTAAACGGATGCGTCCGGTGTAGCAGACTTCGTCAGATTCCCCCTCGCTTGAGGGGTTTTTGATTGTGGGGACGATCTTCCCTGCAGACGCAAGCCCCTGCAGTTAATTACGCTACCGCACTGCGGTAACCACTTTCTCCTTCTCCAGATGGTCACTTCGTGTCGTGTGTGTTTATTTTGTGTTTAGTTGCCCGTGGATTGTATACGGAGACTGAGTTATGTCGTCGCCCGTAGGGCGTGGACTAGTCCAAATCCGTATTATCTTAGATTTGGGTTCGGGGGTTTGGGTTTAAGGATACGTTAGCCTCATTCGAGACTAAGATCGACTTAAACGTTTGTTAAGGATACGTTAGTCTAGCTTTTAGACTAAGATCAACTTAACGGGATCGTTTAGATTCAGCAAGAGACCAATAAAAGGGGGGGCTCTGTTGTTTAGTTTAGTGACGTTACGGTCGGTAGGTAGTTTAAGGACATTGAGGTCCATGGGTAGTTTAAGGACATTGCGGTCCATGGGTAGTTTAAGGACATTACGGTCCAATGTTAGTTTTAAGACGTTGCGGTCAAGGTTAAGGACCTCATAGTCCGTGGATTTAGGGACTCCACAGTCCGTAGTTAGTTTTAAGACATCCCGGTCAAGGTTAAGGACCTCATAGTCCGTGGATTTAGGGACTCCACAGTCCGATATTAGTTTTAAGACATCTCGGTCAAGGTTAAGGACCTCATAGTCCGTGGATTTAGGGACCCCACAGTCCGATGTTAGTTTTAAGACATCTCGGTCAAGTTTAAGGACCTCATAGTCCATGGGTTTAAGGACCCCACAGTCCGTATCAATGTGTGGTCATCGGGACCCGTCACCTCTTTGAAGACGTTGAGGAATTACAACGCCAAGTATCAAAGGAGTGAAGAGATGTACCCTTGAACCGGGGTGGATTAAATAGTCTTTGGCCCAATTTGGGATCAAGACCAATTAATTATGTTATGAGCCCATAAGCCCAGTTAAGTCTGAATTGAGGACTTATGGCCATCTTGGGCTAAGTCCAATCATGTTTGGAATATTGACTTCCTGTTGGTCCATTGAAGGAGAGGCTTTGCCTCTGGCCATTTAGCCAATTGGGCTAACGTTAATTCAGCAGTGTTGAACACCGGGATCAAGTTAGTGTTTTAACGCTAAAAGACAGTTGGTGTGAAACACCAGCAACAGAGGGTTCAAATTAGTGTTAAACACTAGAGCAAATCAGTGTCAAACACCAGCAGCAGAGGCTTCAAATTAGTGTTAAACACTAAGAAATTCAATGTTAAACACTGCAAATATAGTTCTTTGATTAGTGTTGAACACTAAGGCCAAACAGTGTTTTAACACTGGATTCAGGGGTTCCAATTTAGTGTTAAACACTAAGGCAAGAGGGGTCACGTGGTAGCACGTGAGGGCGCCCTCCCTTCATTTGTTCTGCTGAGAATATCGCATCTTCTGGAGCATCACGTGCCATCACGTGACGGGCATTTAAATGCTTGTATGTTAAAGCCTCTGCCAAGGGTCACGTGGGTGACGTGAGGTACTGCCTCAAAGGGCCTTTTCTGTGGATTTTTTTTGGGGGTCACGTGGTGGCACGTGACCCTGCCTCTATGTATGTTTTTTCTTTTTTTTAGAAGATCTGTTAATCCCTTTCAAGAATTAAATTCCTCGTAGGGTTGAACCCTAACAATAATTTTAGAGGAATTAAATTCCTATTTCCTTTTGAAGATTTATATTCTGGGATAGAGTTGAACTCTGAATTTTTTGTAGGAATTAAATTCCTCATATATGTGAAGAACTGAATTCTATCATAGGGTTAAACCCTAATAAAAGCTTTAAGGAATTAAATTCCCACTCTCTTTTAAAGAATTATTCTGAGGAATGAGATTCTGTCATAGGGTGAAACTCTAATTTCTTCTTTCTTAAGGGAATTAAATTCCTGTTATTTTAACAGAACTAAGTTCTTAACTAGGGTTAAACCCTGATTCTGTTCATTCTGAAGGAATTAAATTCCCATAACATAGGGTCAAACCTTAATTTTACTTTAAAGGAATTAAATTCCTATAGTTCTGTGAGAATTAAATTCTCAAGCTTCCATTCCCTCTCTATGCTTTGGATCTGCATGGCAGGATCTCAACCCAATGAGAATTAAATTCTCAACTCAAGGGGAGATGTGCACTTTACAGATCCTCCACCAAAGAGAGAACTATGTTCTTCTGTTTTATATCAGAGTTAAACTCTGTTGAGAATTAAATTCTCTTTTCCTTTCAAAAAGCTTTCCCTTTCTTACCTAGGGTTTTCTTTTGCAGAAGATCCAAATTCCTCCAAAGTATCAAGGCTCTTTTTTTTATATCTACGTATCGATCCTTCTCCCTATATCTCTGTGTGTCACTTGGCTCCTATTTATAGGAGAAGCAGCCGAATCAATTAGTTTTGGTGAATCTTTCATCGAGAGATTTAATTTGTATTCACTATTCGTTTGGGCCTTTGGATTATTAGGTGAATTTTATTCACCATTGGATTTTAAATCCAGAGATTCTCCTTTGTTATTTCGGTTAGATTTTAAGGGGAAATCTTTCCAAGTTCAGGCTTTTTCCACAAATAGATGATATTTAATCACCTTTAAATCTTTAATTCAATCGGTTCCTTTGGAAAGATTTGAGAGGTCTTTTCTCAGAATTTAATTCTGTTAACAGATAGGCTTTGAAAGCCGGTCACGTGTGGCCACGTGATCCTTGGTCACGTGTGGGCACGTGACCCCCTTGGAACGAGCCCTCTTCTTTCTTTCTGCGCTCTGCCTTCTGGTCGCTGCTTAGCCGTCACGTGCCACCACGTGACCCCTGGTCACGCGTGAGCACGTGACCCTCGTCTGGAGCCTTTTTCTTGATTTAACCAGAGAATGAGTCTGCTGCTTTTAAATGTCACGTGCCGACACGTGGCCCTGGTCACGTGGGAGCACGTGACCCTTTCTGAAGCCCTTTTCTTTGATGTAGTCGGGAAACTGAATCTGCCATGCCGATGCTTTTAGATATCACGTGCCAACACGTGGCTGCTGGTCACGTGTAAGCACGCGACCCTTTTCTGAAGCCTCTTCCATAGGCTTTCCTGATTTTAAATCAGGAAACAAATGCCCCCACAGCGTTGTTCTCACGTGTCTGCACGTGAGTGCAACGCTGTCATCTTTTGTGACCGTTGGATTTCTCTAGGGATTTGGGGAGATGAAACGTTTCTATCACCTCCTATAAATATTGGGGTCATTTCAGAGACGCATCCACTTTGTTCATCTTCTTCCTTGCAAACTCTCTCTGAGAATTTAATTCTCTTCTTCCAGAGCTTAGTTCTCTGCCTTGAAAATCTTCCAGAGTTTAACTCTGTTCGAAGAGGCTTTCTCTTTAGGTAATGCTCTCGAATGAACGATGAACTCTCACATTCCTCTGGATTTTAAATCCAAAACAAGGGTTTTTACCCTTTTTCAACAAAGAACCCATTTTTCTTCAAGCTTTTTAACCGAAGTATGAAATCATTTTAGCCTTCAAAAGTAGATCTCTTAGGGTTTAGATGATCTTTAGGGAAATAATGGTGATAATCCATGGAGCTTAACCCCGTTCACAGAAAAAATGCTTTTGGGAATTTAATTCCCTTTTTCTTAATAAGGAATTTAATTCCTATGAAGAACTCAATTTCTTCACGTGGAGGCTTCTTGGGGTCTCTTGACCCGAGGTTGTCCCTCTGCAATTAATGAAACGGGAGCTTTATAATGATTCTCATGACCTTTATTTCTGGTATCATGGATGCCCATCTGTATGGTCTTGACGAGATCATTTCCTATGGGAATATTCGTGCACTGGGCCGCAGTCAGAACCAGGAGTTCACCGATGCTCAGTGTGCCGAGATCATGAGCCGCTTTGACGAGTACAACCATCGGCTACTCCCCCGTCGCTCTTCTCTTCTGAGGCTGATCGTGCTGGCGATTCGGGAGGCACTTCCTCTCTTTTGCACCGGCATACCGCTCAGGGCCTTGGACACTGCTGAGGATAAGGTACATTCGGTGTACCTGATGGGCTTGATCTCAAAGAGGAGGCGAGATCACCTTATTGATCTCTTGCACCAAGCCTTTCAGCAGTCAGCCATACTTGCCGCCTATCGGAGGGTGGAGGATATTCGTGAGGACCCCGACGCTTGCGACCACGAGAGGAAGCATACCAGGATGGTTCGAAATGCCTGGAAGATCTTGGACAAAGTTACCTTCGATTTCCTCAATCCATGTCCTGCGTCTGAGGTCTTACCGTTGTAGTTGTGTCCTCTTTATTTTGTATGAACTTCTCAAAGTATGAATGATAAGTTTTATTATGTTTTTCCCTGTTTGCATGCCTTTCTCTGGGATTTCATCATTTTGCTACTGTTGTTGTTGATGCTTTTAATATGCAGGGTGCTACTCCCTCCATTTTTTTTAGTGCACATCAAGTTTGGGCCTCACGTGTTCTGCACGTGGGGTCCCTTGATGGGGCGGTTCACAAAATTTTCCCATGCCATATTTTCAGTGCACAATATCAGATGCAGAAAAAGGGCCTTGGAAATAGTTCCATCTCCCTGATTTTCGATGCCTTTCCTTTTTTGGGCCTTGGAAATAGCTTCATCATGCAAGATTTTCCGCGCACAGCACTTAATGCACCCCTTTATATCTGAGGCAATGGCTTTCCTTTTCGCTTCACAGAGAACTTTCATTCCCATTTTAACGCGATTTAATTCGAGAACAACTAAGTGCCATGGCCTGCAACCGTCCACACGCTCGTCGACAGCCATGGGAAGTTCCTATCGAGGAGATGATCCCCCGCTTTGCCGCCCGGTTAGTGGATCCACTCCTTACCGATGATGAATGCGACTCGGCGATGTATGAACTCTCGATCCGTAGGGGGTCTCCCCTCCCAATGGGTTCCCTCTGGCTCCGGATGATCCTCACGGCCGTGCTTGCCGACATTCCTCCTCACCCGGCAGAGATGACCCTGGCGATGCTTGATGCGGCTGAAGAGAAGCTCGAGGGATTTCACGAATCGTGCCTGAGTAATCAGGCTTTGAAGGACTGCTCGATTCACCTGCTGAGCCAAATAAGGGCCCGGCGAGCTATTATGTTTGCTTTTGCGGACGAACATGGCACCAATCGATGGGGAGCGACTCCTCGCGAGAACTGTCGCTTTGATGTGCTGGAGAGAGCGGAGAGAGAGATGGAGAATTTTGTCCTTTGTTTCGTCAACCCTTGCGCTACCGATCCTTTGTTTGGCGACCTTTTCCCACTATTGTAGTGTTTTCAAATTAGTTTTCGCCCTCTTTTACGTTGAACTTTCATGTGTGTTGGGTATCCGCCTGTATGTTTTTGCTCGCATAAATGAACCTTGTGTTCTTTTTATGAGGACTTTCTTCTGTTGCACATGATACTATCATTTTCATGCGTATCAGCCCCTTCTTGGCATTATGAATATTCACATGAGTGCAAATGCTATTATTACTCTCCCCTTTTTTTAATACTCGTATGATTGTGAATGCATACTTGAAATACGTCGGAAATCTTTCTTGTTGTTTCCCACACCGGATGACGTGCACGTGTTGCAGAATGACTATTACTATCGACCGGGGCCTGTTTACATAGTCTTGAGCGTACCCGTCCTGTTTCAGAAGCTGAAGCCATGAAAATGGGCCTGCATAATCCAATAGAGCGATGTGTAATGAACATGGTGTCATGCAAGAAGAGGCTCGGCCGTAAATTCTCGGAGAGGGAGTTGGCTTTTAAGGCACTGGGCGAGCTTCAGGCGAGTCTTACTGCCAAGGCCAACAAAGCATATGAACTCTGGCGGGTGCTTCATGAGTCCATCAAAGAGGTGGTGGCTCTCGATAAAGCTGCCACGTTCACTCGTGAAAGGGTCGAGGCTCATAAAGCCACCGAGAAGGAGCTTGAAGCTCGACTTGCTTTGTATCAGGCTCAGCAAGCTCAAGTGGAGGCTCGTCTTCTGGAGATCTTACATCATGAAGCCGTGGCTCAGCAACAAAACGATGAGCTGGTAAAATTACTACACCGCCCGCCGGTTTGTGGACTTGTATCTTTTCCCTTTTTTTTGTACATACTCATGGATGAGAGTATCTTCTTTTTGTTTCTTTCATGAATTGTACTTTGTATCCATTTTGGTTTATGAATAAAAGATACGCTTTTCTTCTCAATGACGCGTCTCCTTTTTGTTGAATGTGTCTTGCGGAAAATTTATCTTGATCTCCTTGCAGGACAGCGATAGCTCAGGATTCAGGGTTAAGATCTGCTCCCTAAGACTTTTGCACTTTATGAGCCACGAGGGTCTCACAAAGAGTTTTTTCTCCCCTTGGGTCGAGAGGATCCCATAGGTGCAAGTCCTTCTTAAGAATCGTGAGGATTCTTAAGCGGGTTTTCCCTTGAGAGTCGTAAGGATCTCACAAGAGAGTTTTCTTCCTTACAGGTCGTGAGGACCTGCAAGTGCTGGATGTGGTCGCCCTTATCCGTGTTTCACGGGGTCAGGGGCTGCTCCAGGTATCGTAGTTTAAAGACGTCGCGGTCAAGGTTAAGGACATCATAGTCCGTGGATTTAAGGACTCCACAGTCCGATGTTTGTTTTAAGATATCACGGTCAAGGTTAAGGACCTCATAGTCCGTGGATTTAGGGACTCCACAGTCCGATGTTAGTTTTAAGACATCACGGTCAAGGTTAAGGAGCTCATAGTCCGTGGATTTAGGGACTCCACAGTCCGATGTTAGTTTTAAGACATCACGGTCAAGGTTAAGGACCTCATAGTCCGTGGATTTAGGGACTCCACAGTCCGATGTTAGTTTTAAGACATCACGGTCAAGGTTAAGGACCTCATAGTCCGTGGATTTAGGGACTCCACAGTCCGATGTTTGGTTGTAGGGACCCGTCACCTCTTTGAAGACGTTGAGAAATTACAACGCCAGGTATCAAAGGAGTGAAGAGATGTACCCTTAAACCAAGGCAGAATCCGTAGGGAATCGGGGTGGTTGATTGTTAGTTTTAAGACAATACGGTCGAGATTAAGGACATCATAGTCCATGGATTTTAGGGACTCCACAGTCCGATGTTTGCTCTGGATGCCTCACACGGGTTCACTGCCGTGCTTGGCGAGGACCAGGCTCCGCTCTGGGCGTTTTCCGCAGTGTCAAAGAGTGACGTTATCTGCGTTCCACGTAACCAGGAATTTTGCACTAGATGCTTCACATTGGTTCACTGCCATGCTCGGCGAGGACTAGGCTCCGCTCTGGATGCTTCACACGGGTTCACTGCCGTGCTCCGTGAGGACCAGGATCCGCTCTGGACATTTTCCACGGGGTCAAAGAGTGACGTTATCCGCGTTCCACGTAACCAGGAATTTTGCACTAGATGCTTCACACGGGTTCACTGCCGTGATCGGCGAGGACTAGGCTCCGCTCTGGATGTTTTTCACGGGGTCAAAGAGTGACGTTATCCGTATTCCACATAACCAGGAATTTTGCACTAGATGCTTCACACGGGTTCACTGCCGTGCTCGGCGAGGACTAGGCTCCGCTCTGGATGTTTTCCACGGGGCCAAAGAGTGACGTTATCCGTGTTCCACGTAACCTGGAATTTTGCACTAGATGCTTCACACGGGTTCACTGCCATGTTCGGCGAGGACTAGGCTCCGCTCTGGATGCTTCACACGGGGTCAAAGAGTGACGTTATCCGCGTTCCACGTAACCAGGAATTTTGCACTAGATGCTTCACACGGGTTCACTGCCGTGCTCGGCGAGGACTAGGCTCCGCTCTGGATGCTTCATACGGGGTCAAAGAGTGACGTTATCCGCGTTCCACGTAACCAGGAATTTTCCACTAGATGCTTCACACGGGTTCACTGCCGTGCTCGGTGAGGACTAGGCTCCGCTCTGGATGCTTCACACGGGGTCAAAGAGTGACGTTATCCGCGTTCCACGTAACCAGGAATTTTGCACTAGATGCTTCACACAGGTTCGCTGACGTGCTCGGCGAGGACCAGGCTCCGCTCTGGATGCTTCACACGGGTTCACTACCGTGCTCCGTGAGGACCAGGATCCGCTCTGGACGTTTTCCACGGGGTAAAAGAGTGACGTTATCCGCGTTCCATGTAACCAGGAATTTTGCTGATTGTATCCGCATTTCACGGGATGGAGGTTTGACTGTTGACGATATGTATACCACCGAGCCATGGAACTGGCAGTTGCCGCTGTTCCGCTTAGCTTAGAGTTGTGTCCGTTGTTACGAGACGAGTGTTGAAACGATCTCCAGGTCTCCTTTGGCCCGTCGAGACTTGGCTTCTTCTTCTGATGAAACCTGGGGAAGAAGTATGATCCCTTTTTGTTTACGCCCTTGGATTGTGTAGAGGGTGTGATGGAACATCACCTGTAGGGCATAAATTGAAACTTTTTTTTTATATTTTATTTTCTTTTTCCGCGATGCTCTATCATTTCAGCTTTTATATTGCGAAGGTCGCGATTGCCCTATCATTTCGGCTATTTTTCGCGGTTCCCAATCATTTCGGCTATTTGTTTTATTTTCACTCGCTGTTTTTTATTGCGAGTTGCCCCATCATTTCGGCTATTTTTCATGCATACATTTTTACTTGCTGCTTTTTATTGCAAGTTGCCCCATCATTTCGGCTATTTCGTATGCATGTGTGGCTTGCTAGCTTTTTCGCCGCAAGCTTGGATTTTAGACACCGATTTCGGCATCAGCACCGCTGCAACTGGGATGTTGTCAGGAGCGAATCATCATTTGCCTCTGTCGATGTTGAACAAAGGTGGCTTAGTAAACAGGGTTAAGGGTCCTGTCGACCAAGGCTTTTGACTTCATGAGCCGTAAGGGTCTCACAAAGGTATTTCTCCCTACAAGTCGTGAGGATCTTGTAGGTGTATTTTCTCCCTAGGAATCGTGAGGATTCCTAAATGTATGTTCCTCTGCAAGTCGTAAGGATCTTACAAGAGTGCTTTCTCCTTATAGGTCGAGAGTACCTACAAGGGTTGCTCATCTATAGACATATCCCTAGTCACGGGTGGGACTTTGCTGAGGAAATGTTTATTCGCGCCCGTGGATTGTATACAAGGGTCAGTATTGAGCCCCTTGTAGGGCGGTATCGAAGGTTGTGGGGGATTTGCTTAAGAACAGGTTTAGGTTTCTGTAACTTAAGACTTTCAAATCTCATGAGCCGTGAGGGTCCCATAAGAGAATTCTCCTTACGAGTCGTGAGGATCTCGCAAGTGTATTTTCTTCTTAGGAATCGTGGGGATCCCTAAGTTTGTTTCTCCTTTGTGAGTCGTAAGGATCTCACGCGGGTGGTTTCTCCTTTCAAGGTCGAGAGGACCCTATAAGTGTCTTTTAACGAGGTTGCGCCCTTTCGGGTTTTCACAAACACTCGCCGGTAGTCCTGCTGTTTTTACTCATGGAGCCCTTTCGGGTTTTCATCCGTGCCCATTTTGCTTATGGACATACCGTTTATTTTTATTCTTTTCATTTTCTTTTTCTCTTTTTTTTTACGAGGCCGCTCCCTTTCGGGTTTTCACGAACACTCGCCGGTAGCCCTGCTGTTTTTACTCACGGAGCCCTTTCGGGTTTTCATCCGTGCCCTTTTTGCTTATAGACATACCGTTTTTATTTATTATATTTTTTCTTATTTATTTTTTTTATCTCGTCGGCCTAAGGATGCTGCGGTATTAGTTTAAGGACGTTTCGGTCCGTTATTAGTTTAAAGACATTTCGGTCCGACATTGAGAGGCTGGCTACTGCTTATAAAACTTGAGCTTTGGAAGATAGCGAGCGGGCATGGTCGTCATCACCTATCATCGACCTAGGCTGTGGCTCATTAAGCGTAGTATTTCTTTAGGAAGCGACCGTTTATCGGCCTGAAAGGCCTTTCACCGTGCATGTCCATGAGTAGATAGGCCCCACCATGGTAGACCTTATCTATGATGTACGGGCCTTCATAGTTTGGCTCGAATTTTCCCCGCTTGGCGCGATTGGGGATCATAGGCCTTTTGACCACTAACACGAGTTCGCCTTGGCGGAATGTCCTCGGTCGGGTCAATCTTTCGTATGAGCGCGTCATCTTTGCTTTATAAGCTTCTAGATTTTGTTGCGCTATGAGCCGTGTTTCTTCAAGAGCATCAAGCCCCTCGAGCCGAAGGTTAGCATTTTCTTCGTTCGTCAGTTCGTGGTGGACTGCCATTCGTAGAGAGGGTAGCTCTATTTCGAGGGGGAGTACCGCTTCCGTACCGAATACCAGTGCGTACGGCGTTGTGTTCATGGTCATCTTGAACGTAGTTCGATAGGCCCAAAGGGCCTCTTGCAGCCTCTTGTGCCAGTCTTTCTTATTTCGGGACACCGTCTTTTTCATGATTTTTGTCAAGGTCTTATTGAAGGCCTCGGCTAGACCATTAGCTCGCGGATTGTAAACTGAAGAATATCTCCAGTCTATATTGTGCTGCTGCGCGAAGCGGCTAATCTTATGGCTTCTGTAGGCTGGCCCGTTATCGGAGATAATCCGCCGTGGAGTTCCAAACCGATAGATGACGTGCGTCTTGAAGAAGTGGAGGATATTCTCCGTCTTCACTTCCCTCAGCGGTACCGCTTCTGCCCATTTGGAGAAATAATTAGTTGTCGCCAGGATGAAACGATGTCCCCGGGACGATGCTGGTTCGATGGGGCCGACTATGTCAGTCCCCCACATTTCGAATGGCCAGCTAGCCTCCGTCGGATGTAGTGGATTCGGATGCTGGTGGATGAAATCCCCGTGGATTTGGCACGAGTGGCATTGTTTCGCATATTCGAGGCAGTCCTGGATCATCGTGGGCCAGTAGTAACCCATCCGTTTAATTTTTAACTTCATCTTCGGGCCTGCTTGATGAGAACCACAGATTCCGTCATGAACCTCTTGAACGACTCTTTCTGCTTCGTCAGGTCCTAAACATCTCAGACACAGAGAATCAAACGACCTCTTATACAGAGTATTATTGACGAAAGCGAAAGATAGAGCTCGTTTCATGAGCTGATGTCTTGAGGACGCTTCTTCGGGCATTCGGGGAGACTTAAAGTAGTCTATGAAGACTTCCCTCCAATCCTCAACCCTTTCTCGTTCTTTTACTTGTAAGGTCATCTGCTCAGTCGCTCCCTTCTCTTCGGGTGATTCCAGAGATATCTCCGTTGGGGCAAGCACCCGATGGCTTTGTACCATGATTCTTACATCATCGAGGTTTTCGTCAGCCAGCTCTTTAGCGAGTTTGGCCAACGCGTCTGCTTTGCTGTTTTCCGCGTGCGGTATGTTCTCCAAAGTATAGGAGGGAATTTGGGTCAACAGTTGTTGCACCTTTTCGCCGTATTTCACCAATTCTGGTTTGCATGTCTGGTAGTCGCCGTTTACTTGACTAACGACCAGTTTGGAATCCCCATATATGAGGAGATTTTCAATTCTCATGTCGATGGCGATCTCGAGGCCTGCTATCAGAGCTTCGTATTCGGCTTCATTGTTTGTCCTCGTCTCTGTTAAGGAGAAGGCGAAGCGCATTATCCCTCCTTGTGGAGTTACGAAGATGAGGCCTACCCCCGATTTGATCATTGGGATACCTTGTTTGCGCTTCTTTACGGAGGACGCTCCATCGAAATAGAGTTCCCATCGGGTACCGCCGCCGCCGATCGCATCAAATGCATGCTCGTCCGGTAGATCGCAGTTCAGAGGAGAACCGGCAGGTACTGGATGCTCAGCAAGGAAGTCGGCAATGGCCTGGCCTTTCACTGCCTTGAGAGGTCGATACGTTATCGAGAACTCCATCAGGAGTAGAGCCCATTTAGCGAGTCGACCCGTCAATATAGCCTTTGACATCAAATATTTAAGAGGGTCCACCTTCGAGATGAGACGGACTTCGTGCGCCAACGCATAGTGCCTGAGCTTTGTTATCGCGAAGATCAACGCCAAGCAGTGTTTTTCAATGGGAGAAGAGTTGCTTTCTGCCCCGAGCAGAACTCGACTTAAGTAGTAGAGTGCTCTCTCTTTTCCTTGATCGTTCTCTTGTGCCTATAATGCGCCTAAGGAACCTTTGAGGGTGGTTGTATAAAGAATGAGGGGTTTTCCCTTGACTGGCGCAGCCAACACCGGAGGGTTCTGCAGGTTCTGCTTGATCTCGTCTAGTGGACATTGGCATTTGTGATCCCAAACGAATGGAGTTCCCTTCTTCATCAGGTGGCTGTAAGGACGGCACTTGCCTGAAAGATTGGCGATAAATCGCCGGATGTATGCGAGCTTCCCTTTGAGAGACCGCAACTGTTTGAGGGTTCTTGGCGGAGGCATTTCCATGATCGCCTTGATCTTAGATGGATCTACTTCGATACCTCGGTGTCGGATGATGAATCCCAGGAATTTACCCGAGGAGACTCCGAACGCGCATTTGAGGGGATTCATCTTCAAATTATATTGCCGAAGGCGTTGAAATACGGTCTCCAGATGCTTTAAATGCTCTTCGTATGACATGCTCTTCACTACGAGGTCATCGATATAGCACTCGACGATGTCATGTATGAGATCGTCGAAGATCTTTGTCATGGCCCTTTGATAGGTAGCGCCGGCGTTCTTTAGACCAAAGGGCATAACCCTGTAGCAGAATATACCCAAAGGGGTCCGGAAAGCGGTGTGCTTCTGGTCTTCGGGATGCATCTTTATCTGATTGTACCCTGATGAACCGTCCATAAAGGAGAAAACCTCGTGAGTGGACGTGTTATCTATCATTAGCTCGGTTACCGGTACTGGGAAATCGTCCTTCGGGCAGGCTTTATTGAGATCCCTGAAATCCACGCATATGCGTACCGTCCCATTCTTCTTCATTACCGGGACGATGTTGGCGATCCAGTCGGGATATTGGACTTCTTGGATAAATCCAGAATCGATCAACTTCTTGACTTCGGCGTTGATGCTCATCTCAAGCTCGAGCCGCATCCTTCTCGGCGCATGCTTGACTGGCTTGATATCCGGGGATATTGCTAATTTATGCACAGCAATCTCCGGATCTAATCCTGGCATCTCGGAATAGTTCCACGCGAAGCAGTCTTTATGCTGTAGAAGAACGTTCTTTAACGCAGCCACCCTTTCTTCAGATAGCAGGTCGCTGACGAATGTCGGTCGCGGATCATCTGCCGATCCCAACTCAATCTTCTTGAGGTTATCTGCAGTAGTATGTATGCCATCTTCCAGTTCTTTCGGAGCTGGCGGAAATTCTGAGATCACCTCATCATTGCTGTTCTCAAAGCACCAGGGAAGGTCATCCATGGTCTTGGGCTCTTCTTTTAATATCGTAATCATGTAACAGGTGCGAATCCGCTTCCAAGACTGAGGTGGATCCGGTTCTGCTCTTGCGGCTTTGGGTTCGTGCTTTTGTGGCGGCGTTACCCTCCAGCCGTTGGATAAAGCAAATCTGCCCTGTTGGTACTGGTCCTCGACCCAGTTCTTGAAGGTGAAGCAGTCTTCGATAGGGTGTCCTATGGCTCGGTGATAAGAGCAATAGCTCAGATGAGAAGCCTTGTTAGCTTGCTCAGGGTGCTTAGACTCTGGATGCGCGATCATTTGATGTTTTATAGCAAGCTCGAGTAACCTCTCCGTCTTGTCTCGGGGGAAGGAATACGCTCGACTCATCTTCTTCATGAGGGACAAATCCGGGTTGCGTAATACTCGACCACGTAACTCTCTAATCCTGCGTCGTTGTTGTCGGCTCTTCTTTCCGCTTCTTGACTTACTTCCGCTTTTGCGTCAGGCCTTTTGTACAACGGGTTGACAGGGAGGAGCATCTTTGTCTTTTGCAGCCTGTTGAAACAGACGTTGCGTCCTGGCCTTCTCGTAGATGGCCATCTCACAGTTGTGGTCTTCCCGAGCCTTTTGACCTGCTTTCCTGATAAGCTTGTCCACTTGTTCTTCAAATGACGGACTCGGCACTTCGCTCGCGAGATCCAGTTTTGACGAGGGGTTAGCATTTTCTGACAGGGCGTCCTCAAAGGTATATATGGCGTAGCTACCGTGGGCCCGTTCCCGTTTTCCGGCTCTCACATATCCAAGCCCAAGTGTTTCCATTTTCCCGTTGGGCAATTTGCGTTGAGTCCCAGGGACATCCCAAATCCTGTTGTAGAACCGAGCTTGTCGAACAGTCTGTTTTAAGGGTACTCCTTGGCGCTTCAATAGCCTCTTTAGTCCATTTGTGTAATATCTGGGCAAACGGATGGGTTGGAGCCTGTCGAGTGTAGCATCCGCGCCATGCCAGATCTCTTTCTCTACTTTTGTCTCTGAGGATCGGTAGAATAGGATTACCTTCTCACCCCTTTGTCTGGGAGGGACGTAAAACGTCTGCAGGTCCTGCACATTGTAAGCTTGAAGTGTGTCGAGATCCTTGTAGTGTTCTCGCGGCACCATGGTGATTTGCAAACTCTGATCATCACTAGGGGATACTTGTATTAACGGCCGATTGGAGAACACGGCATTAACCTCATCTTCCGAGTCACTTCCGAAGATCAACATGGGGGCGGACGTCCCCGGGTTGTTGCGTTGAGACGGCCCAGCATAAACTATCTCTTCTTCTTCTTCGGTATCGCTCCCGAAAACAGGGATGGTGGCGGCGGCTTTGTTCTCCGGCTTGCGACACCTTTCTGTATCCTCGAAATCTGGCAAAAAGTACTTCGCATCTTCGTATTTGCGGACTTCGTTCACGGAAAATGGGTTCAGCTCACCTGTTACGGTATACTCGAAACCATCCTTAAAGTACTTCATACACTGATGTTGTGTAGAAGGGATGATGTTGTACTCGTGTAACCAAGGACGACCGAGCAAGGCGTTGTAGCAGGTCTGGGCGTCAATGACTTGGAATTTGATGTCTGTGACGAGTAGTCCAAAGCGTAATGTTAGTATCACGGATCCGAGAGTCCGTGACGATTGTGAATCGAAACCGGAGATGGTAATTTTGTCACGAGCGAGGTGTTGCACACTCACGCAGATTTCCTTTAACACCCGAACGTTAAGGAGATTGACGGAGGATCCATTATCCACCAGGATCTTGCCTATCTTGATATCATGGAAGTATCCAGAGACATATAGGGGACGGTTGTGGTCGCACGTCCTGAGAAGGAGATCTTCGTCATCGAAAGTGATGTCGGCCGTATGCACTTCCTCCTGGCGTTCGTCCGAGGACGTTTCTGGGTTTTCTTTTGGCCCGGTAAGTGCGGCCATAGCATTCATCATTTTCTGGAGCTTTTGCTGTTGCTCCTGAGCTTTGGTCACCGACCGTGTAAGCGGTCCATTACCTGTAGACGCACGGCTGTCTTCCTTTCCTGACGCCATGTATACGGTATGGACCATCATGCCCCCAGACTTAGGGCGTCTGGGCTTAGTGCCTTTAGCTGTCGTTGCAGGCTGGTGGATCTTCTCTGGCTTCCTCCTTTTATGAGCAGTGGAAGTTGAGGGGGCCGTTGAAGTGGGCACCCAGACAGCCTTTCGTGGTTTAGCCTGGTGACTGGCTTCCTGTTGGATTTTCAGCTTCTTGTGCTGGCGGGAGAAGTTTGGATCGATCATCGAGTCTCGGGCCTGCCGCCAAACCTTATAGATTTTGGAAGACAGCCGTTGAGGGGATCGGGGCTGTTCTGGCTTTATTTCCGCAACCTTTTTTAGTGGAGGAGGAGACCTCTTTAGCACCGCAGTAGGAGAATTCCTGCGCACCTTATTTAGCATCTCGAAGCTGTTCCCAGTTGGAACGGCAGCATTAACTTCCACCGTTGGGGCTGGTGGAGTTAGCCTAGATGGGGAGTTGCCCCCAGCCTTCCTTACTCGGCGCCAGTGACGACGTCAAGCGTGTCGAGCGGACGGCGCTGGTTCAGCGGTGAGGATGGCTTCGTCTTGCCCCGTGTGTAGGTGGGGGGTCGCTGCTGGTGTTAGCCTGTCAAAGACCGATGTCCTTTGGGTAGCAGGAGCGGGAGCTGGAGCCGTCAATCTTGTAAAGACCGACTTTTTGGCAGGGGAAGCCGCCTTGACGACTTCAGGAGCAGGACCGGTCATTTTCTTAGAAGCAGCCTTCTCTGGGATTGTAGGCCCCATTGTGGGTCCACAGGAGTTCTGGCCCAATCTAGAGAAGACCGAGGCGCTGGTGTTGGGCGACCCGTTGAGAAGGGCCGCGGCAGGGGTAAGACGATCAATGACCGAATTCTTGGGAGCTTACTTTGTCAGCACCGGAGCGGTGAAGCTTGACGGCGGGAGCATGGTCCCAAAAAACAATCTTGTGGCAGCTCGAGTGACATGTTCCACGGGCATTGTGAATAGCGAAGCAGCTTGGGGTCCGTAGGCTATACCTCCTGGCGAGGCGGAGCGCTGGTTGCAATTGCAGTCCGAGCAGTAGGAGCATTTCGCACAAGTAGAAGCCATCGATTCTTTGCTTTCTGCAATAAGCAAGACGCCAAGTCTTAGTATCTTGAAACCCAAGGGCAACCATTAGCGAACTGCGATTGGTTCGCAAATCACGACACACGAAGTGTGGAGTGGAAAGAGGAAAAGGTCCCACCGGGCGTGCCGGAATCTGTTCCCCTCCGAACGGCGGCCGAGACGCGTGGTCGTCTCGCCTGAGGCTCGGGGCAGATGCTAATTGGTGCTATCCGTCCACCTCTCCGAAGATGCCAAGTTGATTTATGGCACCGTATATCGAAGGTTTAAACGGATGCGTCCGATGTAGCAGACTTCGTCAGATTCCCCCTCGATTGAGGGGTTTTTGATTGTGGGGACGCTCTTCCCTGCAGGCGCAAGCCCCTACAGTTAATTATGCTACCGCACTGCGGTAACCACTTTCTCCTTCTCCAGATGGTCACTTTGTGTCGTGTGTGTTTATTTTGTGTTTAGTTGCCCGTGGATTGTATACGGAGACTGAGTTATGTCCTCGCCCGTAGGGCGTGGACTAGTCCAAATCTGTATTATCTTAGATTTGGGTTTGGGGGTTTGGGTTTAAGGATACGTTAGCCTCATTCGAGACTAAGATCGACTTAAACGTTTGTTAAGGATACGTTAGTCTAGCTTTTAGACTAAGATCAACTTAACGGGATCGTTTAGATCCAGCAAGAGAGCAATAAAAGGGGGGGCTCTGTTGTTAAGTTTAGTGACGTTACGGTCGGTAGGTAGTTTAAGGACATTGCGGTCCATGGGTAGTTTAAGGACATTGCGGTCAATGGGTAGTTTAAGGACATTGCGGTCCAATGTTAGTTTTAATACGTTGCGGTCAAGGTTAAGGACCTCATAGTCCGTGGATTTAGGGACTCCACAGTCCGTAGTTAGTTTTAAGACATCCCGGTCAAGGTTAAGGACCTCATAGTCCGTTGATTTAGGGACTCCACAGTCCGATGTTAGTTTTAAGACATCTCGGTCAAGGTTAAGGACCTCATAGTCCGTGGATTTTGGGACCCCACAGTCCGATGTTAGTTTTAAGACATCTCGGTCAAGGTTAAGGACCTCATAGTCCATGGGTTTAAGGACCCCACAGTCCGTATCAATGTGTGGTCATCGGGACCCGTCACCTCTTTGAAGACGTTGAGGAATTACAACGCCAAGTATCAAAGGAGTGAAGAGATGTACCCTTGAACCGGGGTGGATTAAATAGTCTTTGGCCCAATTTGGGATCAAGACCAATTAATTATGTTATGAGCCTATTAGCCCAGTTAAGTCTGAATTGAGGACTTATGGCCATCTTGGGCTAAGTCCAATCATGTTTGGAATATTGACTTCATGTTGGTCCATTGAAGGAGAGGCTTTGCCTCTGGCCATTTAGCCAATTGGGCTAACGTTAATTCAGCAGTGTTGAACACCGGGATCAAGTTAGTGTTTTAACGCTAAAAGACAGTTGGTGTGAAACACCAGCAACAGAGGGTTCAAATTAGTGTTAAACACTAGAGCAAATCAGTGTCAAACACCAGCAGCAGAGGCTTCAAATTAGTGTTAAACACTAAGAAATTCAGTGTTAAACACTGCAAATATAGTTCTTTGATTAGTGTTGAACACTAAGGCCAAACAGTGTTTTAACACTGGATTCAGGGGTTCCAATTTTGAGTTAAACACTAAGGCAAGAGGGGTCACGTGGTAGCACGTGAGGGCGCCCTCCCTTCATTTGTTCTGCTGAGAATATCGCATCTTCTGGAGCATCATGTGCCATCACGTGACGGGCATTTAAATGCTTGTATGTTAAAGCCTCTGCCAAGGGTCACGTGGGTGACGTGAGGCACTGCCTCAAAGGGTCTTTTCTGTGGATCATTTTGGGGGTCACGTGGTGGCACGTGACCCTGCCTCTATGTATGTTTTTTCTTTTTTTTAGAAGATCTGTTAATCCCTTTCAAGAATTAAATTCCTCGTAGGGTTGAACCCTAACAATAATTTTAGAGGAATTAAATTCCTATTTCCTTTTGAAGATTTATATTATGGGATAGAGTTGAACTCTGAATTTTCTGTAGGAATTAAATTCCTCATATATGTGAAGAACTGAATTCTATCATAGGGTTAAACCCTAATAAAAGCTTTAAGGAATTAAATTCCCACTCTCTTTTAAAGAATTATTCTGAGGAATGAGATTCTGTCATAGGGTGAAACCCTAATTTCTTCTTTCTTAAGGGAATTAAATTCCTGTTATTTTAACAGAACTAAGTTCTTAACTAGGGTTAAACCCTGATTCTGTTCATTCTGAAGGAATTAAATTCCCATAACATAGGGTCAAACCCTAATTTTACTTTAAAGGAATTAAATTCCTATAGTTCTGTGAGAATTAAATTCTCAAGCTTCCATTCCCTCTCTATGCTTTGGATCTGCATGGCAGGATCTCAACCCAATGAGAATTAAATTCTCAACTCAAGGGGAGATGTGCACTTTACAGATCCTCCACCAAAGAGAGAACTATGTTCTTCTGTTTTATATCAGAGTTAAACTCTGTTGAGAATTAAATTCTCTTTTCCTTTCAAAAAGCTTTCCCTTTCTTACCTAGGGTTTTCTTTTGCAGAAGATCCGAATTCCTCCAAAGTATCAAGGCTCTTTTTTTTATATCTACGTATCGATCCTTCTCCCTATATCTCTGTGTGTCACTTGGCTCCTATTTATAGGAGAAGCAGCCGAATCAATTAGTTTTGGTGAATCTTTCATCGAGAGATTTAATTTGTATTCACTATTCGTTTGGGCCTTTGGATTATTAGGTGAATTTTATTCACCATTGGATTTTAAATTCAGAGATTCTCCTTTGTTATTTCGGTTAGATTTTAAGGGGAAATCTTTCCAAGTTCAGGCTTTTTCCACAAATAGATGATATTTAATCACCTTTAAATCTTTAATTCAATCGGTTCCTTTGGAAAGATTTGAGAGGTCTTTTCTCAGAATTTAATTCTGTTAACAGATAGGCTTTGAAAGCCGGTCACGTGTGGCCACGTGACCCTTGGTCACGTGTGGGCACGTGACCCCCTTGGAACGAGCCCTCTTCTTTCTTTCTGCGCTCTGCCTTCTGGTCGCTGCTTAGCCGTCACGTGCCACCACGTGACCCCTGGTCACGCGTGAGCACGTGACCCTCGTCTGGAGCCTTTTTCTTGATTTAACCAGAGAATGAGTCTGCTGCTTTTAAATGTCACGTGCCGACACGTGGCCCTGGTCACGTGGGAGCACGTGACCCTTTCTGAAGCCCTTTTCTTTGATGTAGTCGGGAAACTGAATCTGCCATGCCGATGCTTTTAGATATCACGTGCCAACACGTGGCTGCTGGTCACGTATAAGCACGCGACCCTTTTCTGAAGCCTCTTCCATAGGCTTTCCTGATTTTAAATCAGGAAACAAATGCCCCCACAGCGTTGTTCTCACGTGTCTGCACGTGAGTGCAACGCTGTCACCTTTTGTGACCGTTGGATTCCTCTAGGGATTTGGGGAGATGAAACGTTTCTATCACCTCCTATAAATATTGGGGTCATTTCAGAGACGCATCCACTTTGTTCATCTTCTTCCTTGCAAACTCTCTCTGAGAATTTAATTCTCTTCTTCCAGAGCTTAGTTCTCTGCCTTGAAAATCTTCCAGAGTTTAACTCTGTTCGAAGAGGCTTTCTATTTAGGTAATGTTCTCGAATGAACGATGAACTCTCACATTCCTCTGGATTTTAAATCCAAAACAAGGGTTTTTACCCTTTTTCAACAAAGAACCCATTTTTCTTCAAGCTTTTTAACCGAAGTATGAAACCATTTTAGCCTTCAAAAGTAGATCTCTTAGGGTTTAGATGATCTTTAGGGAAATAATGGTGATAATCCATGGAGCTTAACCCCGTTCACAGAAAAAATGCTTTTGGGAATTTAATTCCCTTTTTCTTAATAAGGAATTTAATTCCTATGAAGAACTCAATTTCTTCACGTGGAGGCTTCTTGGGGTCTCTTGACCCGAGGTTGTCCCTCTGCAATTAATGAAACGGGAGCTTTATAATGATTCTCATGACCTTTATTTCTGGTATCATGGATGCCCATCTGTATGGTCTTGACGAGATCATTTCCTATGGGAATATTCGTGCACTGGGCCGCAGTCAGAACCAGGAGTTCACCGATGCTCAGTGTGCCGAGATCATGAGCCGCTTTGACGAGTACAACCATCGGCTACTCCCCCGTCGCTCTTCTCTTCTGAGGCTGATCGTGCTGGCGATTCGGGAGGCACTTCCTCTCTTTTGCACCGGCATACCGCTCAGGGCCTTGGAAACTGCTGAGGATAAGGTACATTCGGTGTACCTGATGGGCTTGATCTCAAAGAGGAGGCGAGATCACCTTATTGATCTCTTGCACCAAGCCTTTCAGCAGTCAGCCATACTTGCCGCCTATCGGAGGGTGGAGGATATTCGTGAGGACCCCGACGCTTGCGACCACGAGAGGAAGCATACCAGGATGGTTCGAAACGCCTGGAAGATCTTGGACAAAGTTACCTTCGATTTCCTCAATCCATGTCCTGCGTCTGAGGTCTTACCGTTGTAGTTGTGTCCTCTTTATTTTGTATGAACTTCTCAAAGTATGAATGATAAGTTTTATTATGTTTTTCCCTGTTTGCATGCCTTTCTCTGGGATTTCATCATTTTGCTACTGTTGTTGTTGATGCTTTTAATATGCAGGGTGCTACTCCCTCCATTTTTTTTAGTGCACATCAAGTTTGGGCCTCACGTGTTCTGCACGTGGGGTCCCTTGATGGGGCGGTTCACAAAATTTTCCCATGCCATATTTTCAGTGCACAATATCAGATGCAGAAAAAGGGCCTTGGAAATAGTTCCATCTCCCTGATTTTCGATGCCTTTCCTTTTTTGGGCCTTGGAAATAGCTTCATCATGCAAGATTTTCCGCGCACAGCACTTAATGCACCCCTTTATATCTGAGGCAATGGCTTTCCTTTTCTCTTCACAGAGAACTTTCATTCCCATTTTAACGCGATTTAATTCGAGAACAACTAAGTGCCATGGCCTGCAACCGTCCACACGCTCGTCGACAGCCATAGGAAGTTCCTATCTAGGAGATGATCCCCCTCTTTGCCGCCCGGTTAGTGGATCCACTCCTTACCGATGATGAATGCGACTCGGCGATGTATGAACTCTCGATCCGTAGGGGGTCTCCCCTCCCAATGGGTTCCCTCTGGCTCCGGATGATCCTCACGGCCGTGCTTGCCGACATTCCTCCTCACCCGGCAGAGATGACCCTGGCGATGCTTGATGCGGCTGAAGAGAAGCTCGAGGGATTTCACGAATCGTGCCTGATTACTCAGGCTTTGAAGGACTGCTCGATTCACCTGCTGAGCCAAATAAGGGCCCGGCGAGCTATTATGTTTGCTTTCGCGGACGAACATGGCACCAATCGATGGGGAGCGACTCCTCGCGAGAACCGTCGCTTTGATGTGCTGGAGAGAGCGGAGAGAGAGATGGAGAATTTTGTCCTTTGTTTCGTCAACCCTTGCGCTACCGATCCTTTGTTTGGCGACCTTTTCCCACTATTGTAGTGTTTTCAAATTATTTTTCGCCCTCTTTTATGTTGAACTTTCATGTGTGTTGGGTATCCGCCTCTATGTTTTTGCTCGCATAAATGAACCTTGTGTTCTTTTTATGAGGACTTTCTTCTGTTGCACATGATACTATCATTTTCATGCGTATCAGCCCCTTCTTGGCATTATGAATATTCACATGAGTGCAAATGCTATTATTACTCTCCCCTTTTTTTAATACTCGTATGATTGCGAATGCATACTTGAAATACATCGAAAATCTTTCTTGTTGTTTCCCACACCGGATGACGTGCACGTGTTGCAGAATGACTATTACTATCGACCGGGGCCTGTTTACATAGTCTTGAGCGTACCCGTCCTGTTTCAGAAGCTGAAGCCATGAAAATGGGCCTGCATAATCCAATAGAGCGATGTGTAATGAACATGGTGTCATGCAAGAAGAGGCTCGGCCGTAAATTCTCGGAGAGGGAGCTGGCTTCTAAGGCACTGGGCGAGCTTCAGGCGAGTCTTACTGCCAAGGCCAACAAAGCATATGAACTCTGGCGGGTGCTTCAGGAGTCCATCAAAGAGGTGGTGGCTCTCGATAAAGCTGCCACGTTCACTCGTGAAAGGGTCGAGGCTCATAAAGCCACCGAGAAGGATCTTGAAGCTCGGCTTGCTTCGTATCAGGCTCAGCAAGCTCAGGCGGAGGCTCGTCTTCTGGAGATCTTACTTCATGAAGCCGTGGCTCAGCAACAAAAGGATGAGCTGGTAAAATTACTACACCGCCCGCCGGCTTGTGGACTTGTATCTTTTCCCTTTTTTTTGTACATACTCATGGATGAGAGTATCTTCTTTTTGTTTCTTTCATGAATTGTACTTTGTATCCATTTTGGTTTATGAATAAAAGATACGTTTTTCTTCTCAATGATGCATCTCCTTTTTGTTGAATGTGTCTTGCGGACAATTTATCTTGATCTCCTTGCACGACAGCGGTAGCTCAGGATTCAGGGTTAAGATCTGCTCCCTAAGACTTTTGCACTTTATGAGCCACGAGGGTCTCACAAAGAGTTTTCTCCCCATGAGTTGAGAGGATCCCATAGATGTAAGTCCTTCTTAAGAATCGTGAGGATTCTTAAGCGGGTTTTCCCTTGAGAGTCGTATGGATCTCACAAGAGAGTTTTCTTCTTTACAGGTCGTGAGGACCTGCAAGTGCTGGATCGGTCGCCCTTATCCGTGTTTCACGGGGTCAGGGGCTGCTCCAGGTATCGTAGTTTAAAGACGACGCGGTCAAGGTTAAGGACATCATAGTCCGTGGATTTAAGGACTCCACAGTCCGATGTTAGTTTTAAGATATCACGGTCAAGGTTAAGGACCTCATAGTCCGTGGATTTAGGGACTCCACAGTCCGATGTTAGTTTTAAGACATCACGGTCAAGGTTAAGGACCTCATAGTCCGTGGATTTAAGGACTCCACAGTCCGATGTTTGGTTTAAGACATCACGGTCAAGGTTAAGGACCTCATAGTCCGTGGATTTAGGGATTCCACAGTCCGATGTTAGTTTTAAGACATTACGGTCAAGGTTAAGGACCTCATAGTTCGTCGATTTAGGGACTCCACAGTCCGATGTTAGTTTTAAGACATCACGGTCAAGGTTAAGGACCTCATAGTCCGTGGATTTAGGGACTCCACAGTCCGATGTTAGTTTTAAGACATCACGGTCAAGGTTAAGGACCTCATAGTCCGTGGATTTAAGGACTCCACAGTCCGATGTTTGGTTGTAGGGGCCCGTCACCTCTTTGAAGACGTTGAGGAATTACAACGCCAGGTATCAAAGGAGTGAAGAGATGTACCTTTAAACTAAGGCAGAATCCATAGGGAATCGGGGTGGTTGATTGTTAGTTTTAAGACATTACGGTCGAGGTTAAGGACATCATAGTCCGTGGATTTTAGGGACTCCACAGTCCGGTGTTTGCTCTGGATGCCTCACATGGGTTCACTGCCGTGCTTGGCGAGGACAAGGCTCCGCTCTGGGCGTTTTCTGCAGGGTCAAAGAGTGATGTTATCTGCGTTCCATGTAACCAGGAATTTTGCACTAGATACTTCACACGGGTTCACTGCCATGCTCGGCGAGGACTAGGCTCCTTTCTGGATGCTTCACACGGGTTCACTGCCGTGCTCCGCGAGGACCAGGATCCGCTCTGGACGTTTTCCACGGGGTCAAAGAGTGACGTTATCCGCGTTCCACATAACCAGGAATTTTGCACTAGATGCTTCACACGGGTTCACTGCCGTGATCGGCGAGGACTAGGCTCCGCTCTGGATGTTTTCCACGGGGTCAAAGAGTGACGTTATCCGTGTTCCACGTAACCAGGAATTTTGCACTAGATGCTTCACACGGGTTCACTGCCGTGCTCGGCGAGGACTAGGCTCCGCTTTGGATGTTTTCCACGGGGTCAAAGAGTGACGTTATCCGTGTTCCACGTAACCAGGAATTTTGCACTAGATGCTTCACACGGGTTCACTGCCGTGCTCGGCGAGGACTAGGCTCCGCTCTGGATGCTTCACACGGGGTCAAAGAATGACGTTATCCGCGTTCCACGTAACCAGGAATTTTGTACTAGATGCTTCACACCGGTTCACTGCCGTGCTCGGCGAGGACTAGGCTCCGCTCTGGATGCTTCACACGGGGTCAAAGAGTGACGTTATCCGCGTTCCACGTAACCAGGAATTTTGCACTAGATGCTTCACACGGGTTCACTGCCGTGCTCGGCGAGGACGAGGCTCCGCTCTGGATGCTTTACATGGGGTCAAAGAGTGACGTTATCCGCGTTCCACGTAACCAGGAATTTTGCACTAGATGCTTCACACGGGTTCACTGCCGTGCTCGGTGAGGACTAGGCTCCGCTCTGGATGCTTCACACGGGTTCACTGCCGTGCTCCGTGAGGACCAGGATCCGCTCTGGACGTTTTCCACGGTGTCAAAGAATGACGTTATCCGCGTTCCATGTAATCAGGAATTTTGCTGATTGTATCCGTATTTCACGGGATGGAGGTTTGACTGTTGGCGATATGTATACCACCGAGCCATGGAACTGGGAGTTGTCGCTGTTCCTCTTAGCTTAGAGTTGTGTCCGTTGTTACGAGACGAGTGTTGAAACGATATCCAGGTCTCCTTTGGCCTGTCGAGACTTGGCTTCTTCTTCTGATGAAACCTGGGGGAGAAGTATGATCCCTTTTTGTTTACGCCCTTGGATTGTGCACAGGGTGTGATGGAACATCACTTGTAGGGCATAAATTGAAACTATTTTTTTTATATATTTTATTTTCTTTTTCCGCGATGCTCTATCATTTCAGCTTTTATATCATGGAGGTCGCGATTGCCCTATCATTTCGACTATTTTTCGCGGTTCCCAATCATTTCGGCTATTTGTTTCATTTTCACTCGCTGTTTTTTATTGCGAGTTGCCCCATCATTTCGGCTATTTTTCATGCATACATTTTTACTTGCTGCTTTTTATTGCAAGTTGCCCCATCATTTCGGCTATTTCGTATGCATGTGTGGCTTGCTAGCTTTTTCGCCGCAAGCTTGGATTTTAGACACCGATTTCGGCATCAGCACCGCTGCAACTGGGATGTTGTCAGGAGCGAATCATCATTTGCCTCTGTCGATGTTGAACAAAGGTGGCTTAGTAAACAGGGTTAAGGGTCCTGTCGACCAAGGCTTTTGACTTCATGAGCCGTAAGGGTCTCACAAAGGTATTTCTCCCTACAAGTCGTGAGGATCTTGTAGGTGTATTTTCTCCCTAGGAATCATGAGGATTCCTAAATGTATGTTCCTCTGCAAGTCGTAAGGATCCTACAAGAGTGCTTTCTCCTTATAGGTCGAGAGGACCTACAAGGGTTGCTCATCATATGGACATATCCCTAGTCACGGGTGGGACTTTGTGTAAGCGGTCTATTACCTGTAGACCCACGGCTGTCTTCCTTTCCTGACGCCATGTATACGGTATGGACCATCATGCCCCCAGACTTAGGGCGTCTGGGCTTAGTGCCTTTAGCTGTCGTTGCAGGCTGGGGGATCTTCTCTGGCTTCTTCCTTTTATGAGCAGTGGAAGTTGAGGGGGCCGTTGAAGTGGGCACCCAGACAGCCTTTCGTGGTTTAGCCTGGTGACTGGCTTCCTGTTGGATTTTCAGCTTCTTGTGCTGGCGGGAGAAGTTTGGATCGATCATCGAGTCTCGGGCCTGCCGCCAAACCTTATAGATTTTGGAAGACAGCCGTTGAGGGGATCGGGGCTGTTCTGGCTTTATTTCCGCAATCTTTTTTAGTGGAGGAGGAGACCTCTTTAGCACCGCAGTAGAAGAATTCCTTCGCACCTTATTTAGCATCTCGAAACTGTTCCCAGTTGGAACGGCAGCATTAACTTCCACCGTTGGGACTGGTGGAGTTAGCCCAGATAGGGAGTTGCCCCCAGCCTTCCTTATTCGGCGCCAGTGACGACGTCGAGCGTGTCGAGCGGACCGCGCTGGTTCAGCGGTGAGGATGGCTTCGTCTTGCCCCGTGTGTAGGTGTGGGGTCGCTGCTGGTGTTAGCCTGTCAAAGACCGATGTCCTTTGGGTAGCAGGAGCGGGAGCTGGAGCCGTCAATCTTGTAAAGACCGACTTTTTGGCAGGGGAAGCCGCCTTGACGACTTCAGGAGCAGGACCGGTCATTTTCTTAGAAGTAGCCTTCTCCGGGATTGTAGGCCCCATTGTGGGTCCACAGGAGTTCTGGCCCAATCTAGAGAAGACCGAGACGCTGGTGTTGGGCGACCCGTTGAGAGGGGCCGCGGCAGGGGTAAGACGATCAATGACCGACTTCTTGGGAGCTTACTTTGTCAGCACCGGAGCGGTGAAGCTTGTCGGCGGGAGCATGGCCCCAAAAAACAATCCTGTGGCAGCTCGAGTGACCTGTTCCACGGGCATTGTGAATAGCGAAGCAGCTTGGGGTCCGTAGGCTATACCTCCTGGCGAGGCGTAGCGCTGGTTGCAATTGTAGTCCGAGCAGTTGGAGCATTTCGCACAAGTAGAAGCCATCGATTCTTTGCTTTCTACAATAAGCAAGACGCCAAGTCTTAGTATCTTGAAACCCAAGGGCAACCATTAGCGAACCGCGATTGGTTCGCAAATCACGACACACGAAGTGTGGAGTGGAAAGAGGAAAAGGTCCCACCGGGAATGCCAGAATCTGTTCCCCTCCGAACGGCGGCCGAGACGCGTGGTCGTCTCGCCTGAGGCTCGGGGCAGATGCTAATTGGTGCTATTCGTCCACCTCTCCGAAGATGCCAAGTTGATTTATGGCACCGTATATCGAAGGTTTAAACGGATGCGTCCGATGTAGCAGACTTCGTCAGATTCCCCCTCGATTGAGGGGTTTTTGATTGTGGGGACGCTCTTCCCTGCAGGCGTAAGCCCCTGCAGTTAATTACGCTACCGCACTGCGGTAACCACTTTCTCTTTCTCCAGATGGTCACTTCGTGTCGTGTGTGTTTATTTTGTGTTTAGTTGCCCATGGATTGTATACGGAGACTGAGTTATGTCGTCGCCCGTAGGGCGTGGACTAGTCCAAATCCGTATTATCTTAGATTTGGGTTTGGGGGTTTGGGTTTAAGGATACGTTAGCCTCATTCGAGACTAAGATCGACTTAAACGTTTGTTAAGGATACGTTAGTCTAGCTTTTAGACTAAGATCAACTTAACGGGATCGTTTAGATCCAGCAAGAAAGCAGTAAAATGGGGGCTCTGTTGTTTAGTTTAGTGACGTTACGGTCGGTAGGTAGTTTAAGGACATTGCGGTCCATGGGTAGTTTAAGGACATTGCGGTCCAATGTTAGTTTTAAGACGTTGCGGTCAAGGTTAAGGACCTCATAGTCCGTGGATTTAGGGACTCCACAGTCCGTAGTTAGTTTTAAGACATCCCGGTCAAGATTAAGGACCTCATAGTCCGTTGATTTAGGGACTCCACAGTCCGATGTTAGTTTTAAGACATCTCGGTCAAGGTTAAGGACCTCATAGTCCGTGGATTTAGGGACCCCACAGTCCGATGTTAGTTTTAAGACATCTCGGTCAAGGTTAAGGACCTCATAGTCCATGGGTTTAAGGACCCCATAGTCGGTATCAATGTGTGGTCATCGGGACCCATCACCTCTTTGAAGACGTTGAGGAATTACAACGCCAAGTATCAAAGGAGTGAAGAGATGTACCCTTGAACCGGGGTGGATTAAATAGTCTTTGGCCCAATTTGGGATCAAGACCAATTAATATTGTTATGAGCCCATTAGCCCAGTTAAATCTGAATTGAGGACTTATGGCCATCTTGGGCTAAGTCCAATCATGTTTGGAATATTGACTTCCTGTTGGTCCATTGAAGGAGAGGCTTTACCTCTGGCCATTTAGCCAATTGGGCTAACGTTAATTCAGCAGTGTTGAACACCGGGATCAAGTTAGTGTTTTAACACTAAAAGACAGTTGGTGTGAAACACCAGCAACAGAGGGTTCAAATTAGTGTTAAACACTAGAGCAAATCAGTGTCAAACACCAGCAGCAGAGGCTTCAAATTAGTGTTAAACACTAAGAAATTCAGTGTTAAACACTGCAAATATAGTTCTTTGATTAGTGTTGAACACTAAGGCCAAACAGTGTTTTAACACTGGATTCAGGGGTTCCAATTTAGTGTTAAACACTAAGGCAAGAGGGGTCACGTGGTAGCACGTGAGGGCGCCCTCCCTTCATTTGTTCTGCTGAGAATATCGCATCTTCTGGAGCATCACGTGCCATCACGTGACGGGCATTTAAATGCTTGTATGTTAAAGCCTCTGCCAAGGGTCACGTGGGTGACGTGAGGCACTGCCTCAAAGGGCCTTTTCTGTGGATCTTTTTGGGGGTCACGTGGTGGCACGCGACCCTGCCTCTATGTATGTTTTTTCTTTTTTTTAGAAGATCTGTTAATCCCTTTCAAGAATTAAATTTCTCGTAGGGTTGAACCCTAACAATAATTTTAGAGGAATTAAATTCCTATTTCCTTTTGAAGATTTATATTCTGGGATAGAGTTGAACTCTGAATTTTCTGTAGGAATTAAATTCCTCATATATGTGAAGAACTGAATTCTATCATAGGGTTAAACCCTAATAAAAGCTTTAAGGAATTAAATTCCCACTCTCTTTTAAAGAATTATTCTGAGGAATGAGATTCTGTCATAGGGTGAAACCCTAATTTCTTCTTTCTTAAGGGAATTAAATTCCTGTTATTTTAACAGAACTAAGTTCTTAACTAGGGTTAAACCCTGATTCTGTTCATTCTGAAGGAATTAAATTCCCATAACATAGGGTCAAACCCTAATTTTACTTTAAAGGAATTAAATTCCAATAGTTCTGTGAGAATTAAATTCTCAAGCTTCCATTCCCTCTCTATGCTTTGGATCTGCATGGCAGGATCTCAACCCAATGAGAATTAAATTCTCAACTAAAGGGGAGATGTGCACTTTACAGATCCTCCACCAAAGAGAGAACTATGTTCTTCTGTTTTATATCAGAGTTAAACTCTGTTGAGAATTAAATTCTCTTTTCCTTTCAAAAAGCTTTCCCTTTCTTACCTAGGGTTTTCTTTTGCAGAAGATCCAAATTCCTCCAAAGTATCAAGCCTCTCTTCTTCTTTTTTTTATCTACGTATCGATCCTTCTCCCTATATCTCTGTGTGTCTCTTGGCTCCTATTTATAGGAGAAGCAGCCGAATCAATTAGTTTTGGTGAATCTTTCATCGAGAGATTTGAATTGTATTCACTATTCGTTTGGGCCTTTGGATTATTAGGTGAATTTTATTCACCATTGGATTTTAAATCCAGAGATTCTCCTTTGTTATTTTGGTTAGATTTTAAGGGGAAATCTTTCCAAGTTCAGGCTTTTTCCACAAATAGATGATATTTAATCACCTTTAAATCTTTAATTCAATCGGTTCCTTTGGAAAGATTTGAGAGGTCTTTTCTCAGAATTTAATTCTGTTAACAGATAGGCTTTGAAAGCCGATCACGTGTGGCCACGTGACCCTTGGTCACGTGTGGGCACGTGACCCCCTTGGAACGAGCCCTCTTCTTTCTTTTTGCGCTCTGCCTTCTGGTCGCTGCTTAGCCGTCACGTGCCACCACGTGACCCCTGGTCACGTGTGAGCACGTGACCCTCGTCTGGAGCCTTTTTCTTGATTTAACCAGAGAATGAGTCTGCTGCTTTTAAATGTCACGTGCCGACACGTGACCCTGGTCACGTGGGAGCACGCGACCCTTTCTGAAGCCCTTTTCTTTGATGTAGTCGGGAAACTGAATCTGCCTTGCCGATGCTTTTAGATGTCACGTGCCAACACGTGACTGCTGGTCACGTGTGAGCACGTGACCCTTTTCTGAAGCCTCTTCCGTAGGCTTTCCTGATTTTATATCAGGAAACAGGCTCGATACATCCTGTCTGCCAAGAAGTCGCTGTTGCTGAACCTTGGATTGTATCCTGCAATTTATGCGTCGTTTTTTCAATATCCAGCGCCGCATGTATGGTGGGTCAAAGCTTTTCTGGAGCAATAGAACATCCCAACTCACACCTTTCTTCTATCGGATCGGGAAGTTTCGATTTTCTTGGAGGAGTTCGCGGAGATCTCCGTCTTTCCCGTCAGAGGGGAACATTATGAGGAGATATTACCCCCTGACGAGTACATCTTCGCCACAAAATCGGTAGTGATGAGCATTACCCCGGAGAATGCCGTTCAACATCGATTCCCGAGCCTAATCAATGTGTTGAACATTTACGAGAGTCTATTTCTAGAGTCTGGAGGGCATGAAGTTAGCTTCGCAGACTTTATCGATCGCTTTCTTCGCCCAGAAGTCTTATCAAAACAAACCGCGAAATTCGCTAAGTTTGACGACCCGTTCGGTTTCGGTTTGGATAACCAGCCGACAGCGGAAGCAGACTTAAGAAGCTTCTTCATTCCAGACACCCCGGTCGTCCCTTTTGCAGAGCTCGCTGCTTCAGACGTCGATGAAGAGACGTTCTTCCAGGGGTTTATTGGCTTGTAGTTGAACTGGTTCGTGCTTCCGATGCATCCTCGCTATATGAGGCCGTCAGTCTTTTACCCAACCCACCGCATGGTTGCGGGGACACGCGTGGCCGTTGGGATTGCGGGGATGGCTCATCTATACCATAGCCCGAGCTTAGCAGCGGATATTATTCAACCTGGGGTAAAACCTGTACATCTTCCGTCGCACTACTTTACGTCCTGGGTCGAGATGCATGTGCTTGGTGCTTTCGGAGTCCACAAACGACCCCATTTCTACGACAGTTATAACTTTCCCCGGCTCATGTTTTTAGTTGACGCTTCCGCATTCGATCTGTCGCAGCGATATGCTCGACGTCTGGTCCTTTGCCCGCGTATGGTCGGGGATAGCATGAATTTTGTCGACAGAGTCTTAACTATCGGCAAGGAATCTACCGAGGCAGTGCAACCGCTGCGTGATACTTTCAAAGACAGGGCTCCTGTGTTGAAGGCTCGGGAGATCCTACAATTATATTCGATCAGGCCAGGCTTTCTTGTGTTCAGGCAAGGCGCCTCGGCATTGTTCATGAGGTATAACCCGCACCTTTTTGCTCAACGGTCGGGTTATGATCAGGGTGTCCCGCTCAAGGCTTTCTTAGCCGAGCCGGTTGCTACGGAAGAGGGTATCCGCAGCACGCTGCACCACTTTATGCGGCTAAACACGGGGTCTAGCTTTCTCATCAGCGAGCTAAGCTACGTGTCGAAAGCTTCGAATGCCTACATGGCATCGGCATGCGACAGGTGCTGTTATCAGGGAAGAGAGGCGGCTATTACTTGATCATAAGAATGCTGTCCCAGCTGGTAATCTGGCAGTTCCTTTGAAGCGAAAGACCGCTGTCCGTCCCTCCTTAAGAGAAGTTGCCGTGGTCGTGGTCCCGCGCGCCTTCCCTGAGAGGCCTCCACCCCGTGTTCCTGTAGAAACGGTAGCTGTAGCGTCCCCGGAATCCAGCGTTGGTGCCGAAGTTGGGACCTGTCGCCCGAAAATGCCCGTCAAACGCAAGCTCTTGTCATCGGCCGCCGGCGTCCACTCGCAGAAAAAGAAGAAGTCGCTATTCTCTGCCAATGTAATATTTGGCCAGGAGCCGCATTCTCCCTATAGCATGGGTTTGTGCGAGTACGGGACCAATGAGGGTTTATTCATCGCGCCCGCAGATGATACCGATCTCCAGGCTGCCCTTATGGCTTCCGAGCGATTAGCTCGCGAAGAAGCGGCGTTGATTACTATCACGAAATCAGTTATATTTTCAGTTATGTTCTCCCGCGGTTTTCTCTTTTCTCTTTGTCATG
This sequence comes from Agapanthus africanus, assembly GCA_030015575.1. Classification (NCBI taxonomy): domain Eukaryota; kingdom Viridiplantae; phylum Streptophyta; class Magnoliopsida; order Asparagales; family Amaryllidaceae; genus Agapanthus; species Agapanthus africanus. The sequence continues at coordinate 54,203,757 of CM057348.1, forward strand.
TTTGTATTGACTCCTTCTTTTTCCACTGGTATTTCTGCCCAAGAGGCTCTCGTGGCTTCCCTCCAAACGTTCGAGGAGGAAGAGAGGCTCCGTGCTTCTTTGGGCCTTGGTAAAATTCAGTTCATTATGCCTTTATTCTCTTTTATTCGTCCTCTGACCCTCTCTTTCATCTCGTTGCAGGGACTACCTCAACTCAGGTCATTTCGAATGCAGTGCCGATCCCAAGCGGCGATGCAGCGGAACCTTTGAAACCAGCTACCGTGACCACGGCCCTCCCAGGGTTACCACAGGAGGCTTCACTGAAACAGACGATGATGGATGCCGTATCGTCTCCGGAAGCAGAGCTTGGTTCGGATGACGACGTTCCCCTGTCGGAAGTCTTGAGGAGGTCATTTCTTACGGCCCAGATCGAATGGAAGCGCAGGGAGCGTGCAACGAAGGAGCGCGACGCTGTCATGTTCATAGGTGCAGGCTCAAGTAATACTCCATCTGTTGATATTCCTTTGGCAGATGTTCTAGCTGCCTTGTCTACTGCCCATAGACAGGTTGCACGCGCGGCTCATGAAGCAACTAGAAAGTTACTTCGAGGTAATGTAACACCCAGTCTTTTTATTAGAACCCGACCCTCAAATTATGATATACTCATTTCCTACTGGGCCAAGTCCTGATGATGGGATGGCAGGCGAATCGCTGGCGGCTACGGAGCCCGAAGTGGCTACTCTTTCTCGGGAATCTGGGACTGTCCAGACCGCTGCTCTCTCTCTCTCTCTGTGGCTCCTTGGTATCGGCGGGCATCATAAGTATCATGACGGCCCTCGTTGAGTCAGGGGATGAAGCTACGGGCGTGGAGTCTACTCCTCCGAGAGAGAGCGAAGAAGCCGTTACACCCGGTAATGCCTCCGTCATAGTTTCAGTCCATGATTTATCGGGTAATCGCTGGGTTGCTACTTTCGTGTTTTTTTCCAATCTTGTTCATCCCTTCTAATGATATTTTATTTGTCCTGAGTATAGGTGCGGTTAACCCTGAGGCTGTGCCGTCTGAAGAAGTGTCTCCGGTCGCTGCTCTAACGGTCGTTGTCCCCTTGCTTTCTTCTGTGCCCTCTCAAATATTGGAAGGTATGGGTTTGCGATTTACTTTTTTTACTGTGGGTACCATCCTCCTTTTATTGACAATATATTGTCGCAACTCTGCAGGAGTCCTTTTTGACCATCTATACCAGGTGTTGAACCCGCATTTCTCCTTCCAGTCGGAAGTCGTTCCGCCTCCTGGTATTGGTTAGTATATTTTTCAACCGACGTCTCTTCCTTTCTTTTACGAATAGACGTACTGTTGCTAAGTTTTCTTCATGTTGATCATAGCGACACGGGTCAGAGGAGGAGATGAGAGAATAGCAGTACCTCCGGTACTCCCTATCCTGCTGCCTTTCACAGCCGGTATAAAAGACTTCACTGCTGATGTGTTTTATTTATTCCTCGAGTCGACCTTTTGACCCTAATTCATTTTGCAGCAATTGTGCCAGCTCCAGCTCCTTTCAAGTCTCGCATTCCAATGCCCGCATGGACCTTTGCTAAACGCATGTTTTCCAGGGGTGCCGTAAATAGCCGGCGAACGTTGAGCAAATTCATCGAGGATCTGAATGCCGGGGCCCTCACTTCCGCTGCGGATTTTTCCATGGAAGTCAATCCAATGATGGAGACACTCGTGAATTTCTATGATGAAGCTATCGTTGGCTCTTGGGTTGATTACTGCAGAAAGATCGAGGCTTACCTACACGAGATGGAGCTCCAGCGTCCAGCTCGTAAAGTATTAACTTCGAACTTTCGGCGGGCTGCTTAGATCGAGCATAGTGTTCCTTTCATTCGCTATTTTGAAAAAGAGGCGACCTTGAGACGAAAGGAACATGAGGTGGCTTCCAGCGAATCGGTCCGAATGCACGCCTAGATTGAAGCGAATGCCGCACAGCTAAAAACTGTTTTTGACAATCTCCAGAGATGTATTTCGGATGGGTTGACGCTGAGGTGGACGCTTGACTTCGCCGAGCGGGTCATGCAAGACTGTGAAGTGGACATGCTAGAAGCTGATTGGAAGCTTTCGTCCTGTTTACGGCAACGGGCTCAAGTGGAAGCGGAGTTGGCTGCGGCGGCTGGTCACGAGAAAGGATTGAGAGGAACGCGCGAGCAACTTGCTGATTTGTCGAAGATGCCTCCTCCTCAATAATCGTCTTTGTACCCTTTTTTTTGTTGACTGTAATCTTGCGATTTATGAATAACATGTATTCATTTCGATTCCTTTGTAAAATGTATTTTGTATTCACTTGCATTCATGAATAAAAAACATATTTTATTTCATATTGGCATGTCTCTTTAGCAAATGCGTCTTGTAGATAGTCTTGATCTCCTTGCAGGGCAGCGATGGCTTAGAAGACAGGTTCAAATCTGCCGCCTAAGACTTTTCAACTTTATGAGCCGTGAGGGCCTCATAAAGACTTTTCTCCCTACAAGTCGAGAGGATTTCGTAGGTGTATTTTCTCCTTAGAAGTCGTGAGGACTCCTAAGTGTGTTTTCTCTTGAGAGTCGTAAGGATCTTATAAGAGAATTTTTCCCCTTACAAGTCGAGAGGAATCGTAAGTGGTTGTTTCCCTCCTTGTCGATATTCGACAAGGAGAGTGTGGCCCGTGAATAGTATGCAATAGTCCATTTTAGACCGACTTGCAGGGCCCCAGTGCTTAGGAAACAGGTCCTTTTCCCTATTACCAAAGTCTTTTCCCTACGAGTCGAGACGAATCGAGAAGTTCTCGCAAGGACACTAATTTCCTCACGAGTCGAGACGAATCGAGAAGTTCTCGCAAGGGTGTCCTAACGTCACAATTAACTCTTGCTAATAGAAGTCCGTTAGGGTGTGTGGTACCATGGTTTTTTACCCGTCGCACCGTCGCGTTGGCCGATATATTCCCGACATGCGATCTTAGTGTTCTGGTAGCCCCGCGACTATCGTGTCTCTGATCCCTTCGGGGGCTGGACAAGTCGTCTTCAAGTAATCTTCCAGGTAATATTACCTTCGAAAGAGCAAGCGTTAGGGATATTCCATGTCTCTTTTTACTTGAGATTTGGCTCAGTTTGGGAGCCTCGATGAGTCATGACCACTTCGTGCTGGAGTGGGATGGTCTCCGATAGTCTTTCAGGTCTCATTTGAGTTGCCGTCAAGACCCTGAAGTTAGGGATTTTCCTTTGCTTCGTCGGTTGACATTGTGTCTGCAATATTGCGATGAATGTCAATGTTTTCTTTGGGTTGTCTGTGAACCGTTGAGATTTGGAACTATGGGACTTTGCCATAGCTCCGTTTGTTGATGTCGCGCCTGTATCCTGCTGGAGGGAGGAAGAACGTTGTTGGTTGATCTCTAGGCTGTGGATACTGCCGTCGAGACTTGGAACTAGGGACTTTGCCATGGTTCCGAGGTAGTATCTACGCTATCTGTGAACCGTCGAGATTTGGAACTAGGGGACTTTGTCGTGGCTCCGTTTTGCTGACGTCGTATCTACTTCTAGTTGGAACGAGAAGGAACACCATTATTGATTTTTAGGCTGTAGGTGTAGCCATCGAGATCTGGCTTCCCTTGACGAAGCCTGGTGGGACGATATGGTTCCCTTTATGTTTGTGCCCATGGATTGTATACAGTGGTCAATGTGATCTCACCTGCAGGGCAAAGTTTCATTTTTTTTATTTCTTTCCGCAATGCTCTATCATTTCAGTTTTTTATATCGCGAAAGTTGCGATTGCCCAATCATTTCGGCTATTTTTCGCAATGCCCAATCATTTCGGCTATTTTCTTTTTCTTTACTCGCCGCTTTTCATTGTGAGTTGCCCAATCATTTCGATTATTTTTATATGCATATATTTTACTTGCTGATTTTTGTTGCAAGTTGCCCTATCATTTCGGCTATTTCATATGCATTTTTGGCTCGCTGATTTTTTGCTGCAAGTATGGAACTCAAGATCTGATACCAATATTAGCATCAGCATCTTTGCGATAGGAATATTGCCAGGAGCGAATAATCATTTGCCGTGAAAAGACTTGGAATTTGATACCGATTTAGGCATCAGTATCGCTACCAATGGGACATTGCCAGAAGCGAATCATCATTTGCCTTTTTCGATTCGAACAAAGGTGGCTTAGCAAACATGGTTAGGATCCTGTCGACTAAGGGTTTTGACTTCATGAGCCGTAAGGGTCTCATAAAGTTGTTTCTCCCTACGAGTCCTGAGGATCTCATAGGTGCGTTTTCTCCATAGGAATCGTGAGGATTCTTAAGCGCGTGTTCTCTTAAAAGTTGTAAGGATCTTACAAGAGTGTTTTCTGCTTATAAGACGAGAGGACTTACAAGTGTCGTTCACCACATGAGGGCATTCCTTGTCGTTGGTGGGACTTGGTGAGGAAAACGTTTATTTGCGCCCGTGGATTGTATAAAAGGGCCGATATCGGACCGCCTGTAGGGAAAACTGGGGGATGTGATGGCTTAAGAATAGGTTTAGATCCCTGTAGTTTAAGGCTTTTGAAAACTATGCTCCATGAGAGTCTCATAGGGGGGAATTCTCCTTACGAGTCATGAAGATCTCGTAAGTGTAATTTCTCCTTAAGGATCGTGGGGATCCTAAATGTGTTTCTCCCTTATGAGTCGTAAGGATCTTACGCAGGTGTTTTCTTCTTACAGGGTCGAGAAGACCTTGCAGGTGTTTTTATTTTAACGAGATTGTGCCCTTTCGGGTTTTCACAAGCTCGCCGGTAGCCCTACTATTTTTACTCACGGAGCCCTTTCGGGTTTTCATCTGTATCCATTTCCCTTGTGGAAGTACCGTTTTTTTTTAATTTTTTACGATGAAACTCTCGAGAATAGTTACGCCGCATGCGGCCCATTTGTTTGCCGGTGGGATTTGAGTCGCAGTCCTCACCGCTGGGAATTGTGGACTTACACTCCCATATCGCCGTGTTTGAGGCAACGTTGTTAGTTTAGGGACATCTCGGTCCGTTGTTAGTTTAAGGACATCTCGGTCCATTGTTAGTTTAAGGACATCTCGGTCCATTGTTATTTTAAGGACATCTCGGTCCACAACTAGTTTAAGGATGTTGCGGTCCGTGGCGTTTTTGAGGCGAGATTTCGCTGGATACTACTTATCGAGTTTGGACTCAGGAAGACAGCGAGCGGACACGAGCGTCGTCATCCATCATTAACCTGAGCCGTGACTTGTCAAGCGTATTATTTCTTAAGGAACCGGCCGTTTATTGGTCGGAAAGGTCTTTCGCCATGTATATCGATGAGCAAGTAGGTCCCACCTTGGTAGACCTTGTCTATGATATACGGACCTTCATAGTTTGTCTTGAATTTCCCCCGTTTGACACGGTTGGGGATCATAGGTCTTTTTACGACTAACACAAGTTCGCCTTAGCGGAATATTCTCGTCCTAGTCAGTCTTTCTTATGAGCGCGTCATCCTCGCTTTGTAAGTTTCTAGGTTTTGCTGCGTTATGAGACGAGTTTCATCGAAGGCATCAAGCTCCTCGAGCAGAAGATGGGCATTTTCTTCATCCGTCAGCTCGTATCGAACTGCTACTCGTAAAGAGGGTAGCTCTACCTCTAAGGGAAGTGCTGCTTCCGTGCCAAATACCAACGTGAATAGCGTTGTATTCATGGCTGTCTTGAACGTGGTCCGATAAGCCCAGAGAGCTTCATGCAATCTCTCGTGCCAGTCTTTTTTTATTTCTGGACACCGTTTTCTTTATGATCTTTTTCTAGGTCTTGTTGAAAGCCTCAGCTAGACCGTTAGCTCGGGGATTATAAAATGAAGAATATCTCCAATCTATTTTATGCTGCTGTGCGAAGCGGCTGATCTTATGGTTTCTGTAGGCTGGCCCGTTATCCGAGATGATCTGTCGCGGGGTGCCGAACCGGTAGATGACATACGTCCTGAAGAAATGGAGGATGTTCTCCATCTTCACCACCCTTAACAGTATTGCTTCTGCCTATTTAGAGAAGTAATCGGTTGTTGTTAGTATGAATCGATGTCCCTTGGATGATACTGGCTCGATGGGCCCGATTATATCGGTTCCCAACATTTCGAATGGCCTACCAGCCAATGTTGGGTGTAGCGGATTCGGATGCTGGTGGATGAAGTCCTCGTGAATTTGGAATGAGTGACACTGCTTCGCATATTCAAGACATTCCTGAATCATTGTGGGCCAATAGTAACCCATTCTTTTGATCTTCAGCTTCATCTTTGGCCCAGCTTGATGGGAACCGCAGAGTCTGTCATGATTTTCTTGAACGGCCCTTCTTGCTTCTTTTGGTCCCAGGAATCTCAGCCATAGACAATCGAACGATCTCTTATAAAGAGTACCATTGATGAAGGCGAAAGACAGGACTCGCTTCATGAGCTGATGTCTTGACGACGCGTCTTCGGGCGTTCGATGGGATTTGATGTATTCCATGAAGACTTCTCTCCAATCCTTCGCCTTTTCCTCGTCCTCCAATTGGAAGGCCTCTTGTTCGGTTGCTTCCTCTCCTTTATACATCTTCGGAGTTATTTTCTGCTGGTGCGAGAATCCGGCGACTTTGCACAATGATCCTTACGTCATCGAGATTTTCGTCGGCCAGTTCTTTAGCGATCTTGGTTAACGCATCCGCCTTATTATTTTCCGCACGCGGTATGCTTTCCAGGGTGTTGGAGGGGATTTGCGTCAGTAATTGCTGCGCTCTCTCGCCATATTTTACCAACTCGGGTTTACGCGTCTGATAGTCGCCATTCACTTGGCTGACGACCAGTTGGGAGTCTCCATATATGATGAGGTTTTCGATTCCCATGTCAATGGCAATCTCGAGACCTGTTATCAAAGCTTCATACCCAGCCTCATTGTTTGTTCTCGGCTCTGTTAAAGACAGGGAAAATCGCATTATCCCTCGTTCTGGAGTCACAAAGATAAGGCCCACCCCAGCTTTAATCATGGGGGTGTTTTGCTTTCGCTTCTTCAAGGAGGACGCTCCATCGAAGTAGAGTTCCCATCAGGTATTATTCCCTCCTTTCTCCCTGTCAATTGCGTCAAACGCGTGTTCGTCCGGCAACTCGTAGTTCAAGAGAGAGTCGGCAGGTATCGGATGCTCAGCGAGAAATTCGGCGATTGCCTGGCTTTTTATTGTCTTGAGGGGTCGATATACTATTGAGAACTCCATCAAGAGGAGGGCCCATTTAGCAAGCCTTCCTATTAATATGGCTCTCGACATCAAATATTTGAGAGGATCCACCTTTGATATGAGTTGAACCTCATATGCCAAGGCATAATGTCGGAGCTTCGTTACCGCGAAGATCAATGCTAGGCAATGCTTTTCGATTGGGGAGTAGTTGTTTTCTGCCCCTAGGAAAACTTGACTCAAATAGTAGAGAGCTCTCTCCTTCCTCTGGTCGTTCTCCTGTGCCCATAACGCGCCTAAAGAGCCTTTAAGGGCTATTGTGTACAGGATGAGGGGCTTTCTCTTGACCGGAGCGGTCAGTACCGGCGGATTCTGCAGATATTTCTTGATTTCGTCCAGTGCACTTTGGTATTTGCGATCCCAAACGAACGGGGTCCCTTTCTTCATTAGATGACTGTAGGGGTGGCATTTGCCGGAGAGCTTAGCTATGAACCGCCGGATATACGCGAGCTTTCATTGAAGAGACCACAGTTGTTTGAGAGTTCTTGGCGCGGGTATTTCGATAATCGCCTTGATCTTTGACGGGTCTATTTCGATGCCCCGGCGTCGTACGATGAATCCTAGGAATATTCCCGAGGAAACTCCAAATGCGCATTTCAGAGGGTTCATTTTCCGGTTGTATTTCCGAAGGCGCCGGAACACTATCTTCAGATGCTCTGAGTGCTCTTTGTACGATTTGCTTTTCACCACGAGGTAGTCAATATAACATTCGAAAATCTTGTTTATGAGGTCATCAAAGATCTTTGTCATGGCCTTCTGGTAAGTGGTGCTAGCGTTCTTCATACCGAAGGGCATCACTTTGTTGCAGAATATGCCTAGCGGGGTCCGGAAAGCAGTGTGCTTTTGGTCTTTAGGATGCATCTTGATTTGGTTGTACCCTGAGGATCCGTCCATGAAGGAGAAGACTTCATGGATGGATGTGTTATCAATCATCAGCTTGGTAACAGGCACTGGGAAATCATCTTTTGGACAAGCTTTGTTGAGATCCCGAAAATCTACGCAGATGCGTACTGTCCCATTTTTCTTCATTACCGGAATGATATTGGCGATCCAGTCAGGATATTGAACTTCTTGGATGAAGCCGGAGTCGATTAGCTTCTTGATTTCGGCATTGATACTCATCTCAAGCTCAAGCCGCATTCTTCTTGGTGCCTGTTTGACTGGCTTGACGTCCGGCGATATCGCCAGTTTACGTACAGCTATCTCTGGATCTAATCCCGACATCTCGGAATAGTTCCATGCGAAACAGTCTTTATACTGCATAAGCACGTCCTTTAACGAGGCTACTTGTTTCTCAGACAGCAGCTCACTGACGAACGTTGGCCTTGGGTCGTTTGCCGTCCCCAAGTCGATTTTTCTCAAGTTGTCTGCTGTGGTGTGTATCCCATCTTCCAGTTCTTTTGGCGTCAGTGGAAATTCTGAGAGCACCTCGTTCTCATCTTCATTTGCGAAGCACTGGGGAGGTCGTTCGTATTCTCGTGCTCTCCTTCTTTTGAGAATGTTATCATATGGAAGGTACGAGCTCGTTTCCAACCTCGATGCCGATCTAGACTTTCCCTCATAGTGTAGGTCGCTTTCGGCTCATGCTCTCATGGCGGGACTACCCTCCAACTGTCGGATAGAGCAAACCTGACTTGCTCATACTCATCTTAAACCCAGTCTTTGAAGGTGAAGCAGTCTTCAAGAAGATGTCCTATTATTCGGTGGTAGGAGCAATAATCTGGATGATGGACCTCGTCTATTTGTTCGGGGCGTTGAGACTCCGGGAGCACCATCATTTGATGTTTCATGACAAGGTTGAAGATTTTCCTTGTCTTATCATGAGGAAAAGAGTACTCCCGACCCATCTTTTTCATAAAATAAGTGAAAGTTCCAACGCTTACTACCAGGCATGAGTCAATAGCCAGCAAATCCTTGACTCCTCGAATACAATGGGATTTCACACCTGGAGAATCTTTCACTCTACCTACGGAATCCAGCTGACTTTTTCTCGGTCGCGTGGCTTCTTGGATCCGCTTCGCTATTCCGAACGTCATTCCATTCTTTACCTTATTGTTGCTTCTATGTCGGGCTTTATTTTTGCCACAAGAGTGCACCGTGGGTTGAGGGTGAAGAGGATCGTCATCCTCCGTAACCTGCTGAATGATACGTTGCATCTTGGCCTTCTCGTAACTGGCCGTTTCGCGGTTATGGTCATCCCGAACCTTTTGACCCGCTTCTCTTATTAGCTTGTCAATCTGTTCTTCGAATGACGGGCTTGGTATTCTCCCGTCGGGATCTTGCTCTGGTTTGACATCAACGCCATCTGGAAATGCATTTGTTTCTCCACCGGAATTATTTATGACATGGCAGCTGTGGAATTACTCCTGTTTATTGGACCGAACCTATCCAAGGCCAGTCGTCTCCATTCTCCCGTTGGGCATCTTCTGCTGAGTCCCAGGAACGTCTCAAATCTTGTTATAGAACTGGGCTTGTCGAGCAGTCTGTTTGAAGGGTACGCTTTGGCGTCTCAATAGCCTTTTCAATCCCTCTGCGTAGTATCTGGGCAGACGGATTGGTTGAATCCTGTCGAGCGCAGGTTCGGCACCGTGCCATACTTCTTTCTCTACTTTAGTCTCCGTGGATTGGTAGAAAAGGATCGCCTTCTCACCTCTTTGCTTAGGAGGGACGTAGAAAGTCTGCAGCTCTTGCACGCTGTACGTATCAAGTGCATCAAGTTCTTTGTAATGCCGCTGGGGACCAGGGCAATCTGTAAACTCTGGTCAGATCCAGCAAAGGTCTGCATTGGCGGGCGGACGGAGAACACTGCGTTGGCCTCGTCCACAGAGTCTTTGCTAAAGACCAGCATAGGAGCAGATGGTCCTGTCCTATTGCCTTAGGGTTGTCTCGAGTAGACCATCTCTTCATCCTCTTCGGTATCGCTCCCGAATATCTGGATAGTGGCGATGCCTTTTTGTTTATTCTCCAGTTTGCGACATCTTTCCATGTCTTCGAATTCTGGTAAGAAGTACTTGGCATCTTCATATTTGCAAACTTCATTTATGGAGAATGGGTTTAGCTCCCCTGTGACTGTATACTCGAGGTCGTCCTTGAAGTACTTCATACACTGATGTTGTGTAGAAGGGATGATGTTGTACTCATGTAACCAAGGCCTGTCGAGTAGAGCGTTGTAGCAAGTCTTGGCATCAATGACATGGAACTTGATGTCAGTGACGAGCAGCCCGAAGCGTAATGTCAGTATTACAGACCCGAGCGTTTGTGATGATTGGGAGTCAAAACCAGAGATGGTAATTTTATCCCGAGCAAAGTGCTGAACATTCATGTAAATCTCCTTCAGTACTCTTACATTGAGAAGGTTGACGGAGGACCCGTTGTCGACCAGGATCTTCCCTATCTTGATATCGTGATAATACCCGGTTACGTACATCGGACGGTTGTGTTCGCATGTTCCGAGAAGGAGGTCTTCATCGCTGAAGGTGATATCAGCCGTGTGGACGTCTTCCAGCTCGTCCTTCATCTTTTCTCCCGCCAGGAAGGCTTGAAACTGGTCGGGCTCTTGTAACGCCTTGATTATGGAATCTCGTGCCTCTTTAGACAAGAGAAGGGAATCCAAGATTCTCAATTGTGAGGGTATCTTTCTCAGATGTGCCAAGATATTGTAATCTACCTTGTTCTTATTGAGCGGGTCCTTGGCTGTGAGCTCTTTGATAACTCTATCATCGAGAGCAATCTCCACAGGGAATTTTTCCTTTCCTTTGTCCCATTTTCCCGAACCTTTGTTTGAAGGTCTAAGATTCTTTTTAGGCAACGTACGGTTACGCGGCTGAATATTCTCACAGTTCTTCATCTCCTGTTCTTTTTTAGAGGTGGATTCCTTGAAGAGAGGGCCGAGGGATATTTCTTTGTCAGAATCGCCCCCGAAGGTAAGAGCTTGAGGTTTTGCTTTTGTCGGGATGGCATTAACCTTATGACAGTTACCGGCTGTTCCTTCATGCTCGTCTTTCACGCTTCTCTGTTCCCGACGGGCTTTGCGCTTCATTCGCTTAAATTGTTGTCGATAGGGAACGTATCCCTGCAACCACTTCTTGAAGGCATTACACTTTTCGGTTGGGTGCGTGACCTTCCGATGGTATAAGAAGTAGTTCGGATGTACATCCGGTTCGTCGGGGCACATACTCCCCGAAGTATTTTCTTTGAACGGCGGTAGCTTCATTCCTATTGACAGAGCTTTGGCGAACTGCTTCCTTATTTTGATTATGCTCTTGCTGGGGGCAAGGGTACTTTGATCCGGTTGAGGTACTTTATGGCTTCTCATCACAGGAGCTTTTTCGGCCTGACACCGACGCTTGTCCTTTTCGTAAATGGTCGCTTCACGTTCTCGATCAGCTTTGCTCTTTTGAAGAGCTTCGTTCAGCACTTATCGATGAGGTCATCTGACGGTTCCATGGATTCTGGTTCTGGATCTGCCCCCAGTTTCTTTGCATCAGTAGCTTCTTTGCTATTTATTGACGAGTGGGAGATTATGCGACAACAAACCACATAATCCTCGAGTTCTTCTGAAGAATCGTCTCCTTCATCAATGTCACTGTTTCCATTCTCAAGAATATGCTTGAAGAATTCTTGCAATGTGACTGGGGTCCGCGCTTTTTGGTTGTATTCCTCCAGTACGTCGATTTACTTTTGCAGACCCGTACGATTGCCATCGAGCAGCATGGGCTTCTTGGCCTTCTTCTTTTTCTTTAAAGATTTCGGAGGCTTGGCCTGGAGGTTTTGCCCATCGCTACCAAATTTCAGCGTTGGTCGTGGTTTCAGCATTCCGTCAATAATCTCAGGATCCAGCGGGCTTTTCCATTTGATCGCCAGACGCTTGAAGATCTTTCCGCATTCTTTTAGTTTTAGCCGAAAGGACCACTTCCCATGGACCTTCTTCTACAAACGAGCAGGATGCCCCCGGCGTATCCGCCTTTTTAGGAAAGCGCTGCCGTGGAGGGTTTATCTTTCAGTTTTCGGACAACGTGAACTTGCCCTGTTGGTACTGGTCATCGACCCAGTTTTTAAAGACGTAGCAATCTTCGATTGGGTGGCCCATTATTTGGTGGTATGGGCAGTAATTGGGATTGCTGACGTCGCCCGATTGCAGTGGGTGTCTCGGATCCGGCAGAGTGGAGAGCCTGTTGCGCACCGCTAGTTCGAATAATCTCCTCGTTTTATCGTTGGGGAATGAGTAAAGCCGCCTCAACTTTTCTTCGAGGGATTGTTTACCGCCGAAAACTGGGAAGACAAACGTCTTGCCTGAATTTGGGGGCAGATGCTATTTGGTTTTATCTGTCCACTTCTCCGAAGATGCCAAGTTGATTTATGGCACCATGTATCGGAGGTTTTGACAGATGCGGGCGCTGTAGCAGACTTCGTCAGATTCCCCTCGTTTGCGAGGGTTTTTTTATTATGGGGACGCTCTGCCCTGCAGGCGCAAGCCCCTGCAGTTAATTACGTTACCGCGTAGCGACAACCACTTTCTCCTTCTCCAGATGTTCACTTCGTTCGCGTGTGTTTGTTTTGTTTTAGGTTGCCCGTGGATTGTATATGGAGACTAATTTATGTTGTCACCCGTAGGGCATTGATTAGTCCAAATTCGTATTTTCTTAGATTTGGGTTTGGTTGATTTAAGGATTGTTAAACTCATTTGAGATTAAGATCAACTTAAATGTTTGTTAAGAATACGTTAGTCTAAGTTTTAGACTAAGATCCACTTAATAAGGTTTTAGGATCATTTAGATCCAACGAAAGAGCATTTGGGATCTATCGTTTTAGTTTAGGGACGTTACGGTCCATTGGGTTTAAAGACATCATAGTCCATGGAGTTTAAGGACATCATAGTCCATAAAGTTTAGTTTAGGGACGTTGCAGTCCATCATTAGTTTAAGGACGTTGCGGTCTATTGGGTTTCCATTGGGTTTAAGGACATCATAGTCCATAAAGATTAGTTTAAGGACATTACGGTCCATAAAGTCTAGTCTCATTGGTTTGGGGGTGTGCCAAGAGTTATTGGTTATTAGAACCCTCCACCTCTCTGAAGACGTTGAAGGATTACAACGACATGTATCAGAGGTGTGGAGAGATGTACCATCGAACCAGATTCCAGATTGAGGAGTTATCAGTTCTGAGCATAGAGGCTCAGTTTGCTTAGAGATTTAATCTCAGGAAGGACGTAACCAATTTGGGGTTGAAATTGGTCCCTTATAGTGTTAAACATGAATGTATCTTCAGCGCTCACGTGTTCCCACGTGATACTTTAAGGCAGTGTTAAACACTGAAAGTTGAGGGCGCTCCCGTGTGGCACGTGATGCTCTAAAGCAGTGTTAAACACTTCTTAAAGATTGGTGTTGTTCGCTTGGTTTTATTCCCTTTTCTTTTTATAAGTGTTAAAACACTTTATCATTATGACCATCACGTGTGAGCATGTGAGGCGCCTCAGAATTAGTCATTGCCTCCTTGGGTTTAATCCCATTCTTTTTTTATAAGTGCTAAGCACTATCTGGAGGCGGGTCACGTGTGAACACGTGATCTATTTCAATATTTCTTTTATGTTCATCAAAGGTGGTCACGTATGAACACCTGATCCCTAATATGCATGGAGTTCTAGTTTTCAGAATTTCAGGTCCCTTGTTTTTATAAGAATTTAATTCTTTAGACTTAGTTTTTCTCTTAGGTTTTGGATCTGCATGACAGAATCTCCCTGATGAAAATTAAATTCTTAACTTGTGGGGAGATCTGCTTCTGCAGATCTTTCACCGTAAGGAAGAACTAAGTTCTTATATGAAGGGTTAAACCCTTGTTTTATCAGAAGAATTAAATTCATATATATTTTTTGAGAGAATTAAATTCTCTGAACTTAGATCGTCCCCTAAGTTTTGGATCTACATGGCAGAATCTCCCCGATGAGAATTAAATTCTCAACTTGTGGGGAGATCTGCTTCTGTAGATCTTTTTCCAGAAGAAAGAACTAAGTTCTTTGGAAGAGTTAAACTCTTGTTGAGACGAAGAAGAAGTAAGATGTTCTCTGTGTTTTGTTCCTTCTTACTTAGGGTTTCTTCTTTTCTTTTGAACTTGCAGTTTAGGGGGGTTCTTCTTTTTGTTTTCTTCTTTTTGAACTTGAAGTTTTGGGGGGGTGTTCCTCTGTGCAAGACTTGAATTCTTAGGTCCTTTATATAGGAGAGGCTGATTTGTTGATTTAGTTGGGGAAATTTCTCACTGGGAGATCTCTTAATTGATTTGGGGAATTTATCTACCGTCGGATCTTTGATCCAAGAACTTCTGTTTTACAGAAGACATTTTTCTTGTTTTTAATAAGATTGGAAAATTATTTTCCCATACAGAACTTATTCTGTATATTGGTGATTTTTAATCACCATTGGATCTTTGATCCAACGGTACTCTTATTTACAAAGTATAATCTTTCTTATTTAGAAAGATTTGAGATGTATTTCCTCAGTCAGAATTTAATTCTGTATCTTGGTGATTTTTAATCACCATTGGATTTTTGATCCAACGGTGCTCTGATTTACAGAGCACAATCTTTCTTGTTTAGAAATATTTGAGGAGTGTTTTCTCAATAGGGTTCTAATCCCTTTTATATAGAATTTAATTCTATTGAGTCATAAGATATTAGGAATCCTCACGTGTAGCACGTGACCCAATGGCACTAGGCCGGTTTGCCTATATGCAGCAGCCCCAGAAAAGAGCATCACGTGCTGGCACGTGATGCGCATTATGGCCTGCTGTTTGTTTTATGAAGGCGCCTATATACTTTGTATATAGGTGCTCACGTGCGGCATGTGAGTCCCAACTTCAGTCCCATTTGTTAAGTGTGATGCTTTATAATTTTGGCTCCAAAGCTCACCACGTGTGGGCACGTGATACTTCTTTTGGAGAATTTTCCCATTGCTTTTTATTTATTATTTATTTTTTTATTTTATTGTTATTATTTTATAAGGGAGTAAGTTTTGAGCCGAAATTTTGGCGGGAACAAATGCCCCCACTACTTTGCCCACGTAAGTATGTACGTGGGTGAAGTAGTGCAGAGTTAATCATAGCCATAGAATTGATGGCTTAGGAGACAAGTTTAGGATCCTTGTAGTCTAAGAATTTTCAACTTTATAAGCCGTGAGGGTCTCAAGAAGGTTTTTTCTCCCTACAAGTCGAGAGGATCTTGTAGGTGCAAATTCTCCCTAGAAATCGTGAGGATTTCTAAGTGCTCATTGCCTCCGTGAGTCGTAAGGATCCTACTCGGGTATTTTTCCTTACGAATCATGAGGAACCGTAAGTAGCTTCTTTATTTCATTGGCGAATATGGATTTGGCAAATGTGGCCCGTAGATAGTCCATCTTGACCTCCTTGTAGGGCAGCGATGGCTTAGAAAACAGGTTTGGATCTGCCGCCTAACACTTTTCAACTTTATGAGCCGTGAGGGTCTCATAAAGACTTTTCTCCCTTCGAGTCGAGAGGATCTCGTAGGTGTAATTTCTCCTTAGGGGCCGTGAGGACTCCTAAGTGCGTTTTCTCTTGAGAGTTGTAAGGATCTCACAAGAGAATTTTCTTTATGCGTAGAGACTAATTTCCCCGCCGGTCGAGGCGAATCGAGAGATTATCGCAAATACACTGATTTCCTTGCGGGTCAAAATGAATCGAGGGGTTCTCGCCAAAGACGCTGATTTCCCTGAATCGAGAGGTTTTGCCAAGGACACTGATTTCCTTAGGGTCGAGACGAATCGAGAGATTCCTGCAAAGACACTGATTTTCTTATGGGTCGATGCGAATCGAGAGGTTCTCGCCAAGGACGCTGATTTCCCTGAATCGAGAGGTTTTTTCCAAGGACACTGATTTCCCTGGAGGTCGAGACAAATCGAGAGATTCCTGCAAAGACACTGATTTCCTTACGGGTCGATGCGAATCGAAAGGTTCTTGCCAAGGACGCTGATTTCCTTGAATCGAGAGATTTTTGCCAAGGACATTGATTTCCCTGGAGGTCGAGAAGAATCGAGAGATTCCTGCAAAGACACTGATTTCCTTGCGGGTCGACGCGAATCAAGAGGTTCTCGCCAAGGATGCTGATTTCCCTGAATCGAGAGGTTTTTGCCAAGGACACTGATTTCCCTGGAGGTCGAGACGAATCGAGAGATTCCTGCAAAGTCACTGATTTCCTTGTGGGTCGACGCGAATCGAGAGGTTCTCGCCAAGGACGCTGATTTCCCTGAATCGAGAGGTTTTTGCCAAAGACACCGATTTCCCTAGAGGTCGAGACGAATCGAGAGATTTCTGCAAAGACACTGATTTCCTTGTGGGTCAACGCGAATCGAGAGGTTCTTGCCAAGGACGCCAATTTCCCTGAATCGAGAGGTTTTTGCCAAGGACACTGATTTCCCTGGAGGTCAAGACGAATCGAGAGATTCCTGCAAAGACACTGATTTCCTTTTGGGTTGACGCGAATCGAGAGGTTCTCGCCAAGGACGCTGATTTCCCTAAATCGAGAGGTTTTTTCCAAGGACACTGATTTCCCTAGAGGTCGAGACGAATCGAGAGATTCCTGAAAAGACACTGATTTCCTTGCGGGTCGGCATGAATCGAGAGGTTCTCGCCAAGGACGCTGATTTTCCTGAATCGAGATGTTTTTGCCAAGGACACTGATTTCCCTGGAGGTTGAGACGAATCGAGAGATTCCTGCAAAGACACTGATTTCCTTGCGGGTCGACGCGAATCGAGAGGTTCTCGCCAAGGACGCTGATTTCCCTGAATCGAGAGGTTTCTGCCAAGGACACTGATTTCCCAGGAGGTCGAGACGAATCGAGAGATTCCTGCAAAAACATTGATTTCCTTGCGGGTCGACGCGAATCGAGAGGTTCTTGCCAAGGACGCTGATTTCCCTGAATCGAGAGGTTTCTACCAAGGACATTGATTTCCCGGGAGGTCGAGACGAATCGACAGATTCCTGCAAAGACACTGATTTCCTAGCGGGTCGACGAGAATCGAGAGGTTCGTGGGTTGACTTGATTCCGAGACGGAGCATTGATCCGGCGGGGCGGTCATTGGTTGACTTATTTCCGAGACGGAGCGTTGTTCCGGTGGGGAGGTCAAGGGCTGACTTGTTTCCGAGACGAGGCGTTGCTCCGGCGGGGAGATCATTGGCTGACTCGTTTCCGAGACGGAGCGTTGTTCCGGCGGGGAGGTCATTGGTTGACTAGTTTCTGAGACGGAGCGTTGTTCCGGCGGGGAGGTCATTGGTTGACTAGTTTCTGAGATGGGGCGTTGCTCCGGCGGGGAGGTCACTGGCTGACTTTTTTCCGAGATGAGGCGTTGCTCCGACGGGGAGGTCACTGGCTGACTTGTTTCCGAGACGGGGCGTTTCTCCGGCGGGGAGGTCATTGGTTGACTTGTTTCCGCTTTCTACGATGTCTGGGTTGACTTGCTCTGCTTCCTGCGGTGTCTGGGTTGACTTGCTCCGCTTTCTGCGGTGTATGGGTTGACTTGCTCTTCTTCCTGCGGTGTTAGGTTTGACTTGCTCCGGTTCCTGCAGTATCTGGGTTGACTTGCTCCGCTTCCTGCGGTGTCTGGGTTGACTTGCTCCGCTTCCCTGCTTCGTGCTGTGTCTGGGTTGACTTGCTCCGCTTTCTGCATGTCGGTGTTGACTTCTGGGATGCAGATGTTGCCATCGAGATCTTATTCTCTCTTTGAAGGAATCTGTTGGGAAATGTGGTTCCCTTCTCATTTATGCTCATGGATTGTATATAGGGGTCGGTATGGACTCGCCTGTAGGGCAGAAGTTTCATTTTTTCACCTTTCTTTTTTATTTCTTTCCGCGATGCTCTATCATTTCAGCTTTTTATATTGCGAAAGTCGCGATTGCCCAATCCTTTCGGCTATTTTTCGCGGTGCCCAATCATTTCGACTATTTTTTCTTTTTACTCGCTGCTTTTTATTGCGAGTTGCCCAAACATTTCGGCTAGTTTTATGTGCATATATTTTACTCGCTGATTTTTATTACGAGTTACCCCATCATTTCGACTATTTCATATGCATTTTTAGCGTGCTGATTTTATTGCGAGTTTGGAACTTGAGATATGATACCAATCTTAGCATTAGTATCGCTGCGACTGGAATATTGCCAGGAGCGAATCATCACTTGCCGCGAAAGGACTTGGAATTTGTTACCGATTTAGGCATCAGCATCGCTACAACTGGGATATTACCAGGAGCGAATCATCATTTGCCTTTGTCGATTCGAAAAAAGGTGGCTTAGCAAACAGGGTTAAGATCCTGTCGACCAAGGCTTTTGACTTCATGAACCGTAAGGGTCTCGTAAAGGTGTTTCTCCCCACGAGTCGTAAGGATCTCGTAGGTGCGTCTTCTCCTTAAGAAACATGAGGATTCTTAATTGTGTGTTCTCTTATAAGTCGTAAGGATCTTACAAGAGTGTTTTCTCCTTATAAGTCAAGAGGACTTACAAATGCCGTTCACCACATGAGGACATTTCACACCATTGGTGGAACTTGGTGAGGGAACGCTTATTTATGCCCGTGGATTGTATACAAGGGTCAATATTGACCGGATTGAAGGGCAATATGGGGAATGTGATGGCTTATGAACAGGTTCGGATCCTTGTAGCTTAAGGCTTTTGAATCCTATGAGCCGTGAGGGTCTCATACGGAAATTCTCCTTACAAGTCGTGTGGATCTTGTAAGTGTAATTTCTCCTTAGGAATCGTAGGGATCCCTAAGTGTGTTGCTCCCTTGTGAGTCATAAGGATCTCACGCAGGTATTTTCTCCTTACAAGGTCAAGAGGACCTTGCAAGTGTGCATAAATTTTTTTACGAGTCTGCGCCCTTTCGGGTTTTCACAAACTCGCCGGTAGCCCTGCTGTTCTACTCACGGAGCCCTTTCGGGTTTTCATCCGTGCCCATTTCGCTTATGGACATACCGTTTTTTTAACAAGTCCGCGCCCTTACGGGTTTTCACAAATTCGCTGGTAGTCCTGCTGTTTTTACTCATGGAGCCCTTTATGGTTTTCATTCCTGCCCTTTTCGCTTGTGGACCTACCTTTTTTTACAGTGAAACTCTGGAGAATAGTTTCGCCACATGTGAACCATCTGTTTGCCGGGGGATTTGAGTTGCAGTCCTCACCGCTGGGATTTACGGACTTGCATTCCATTATCGCCGTGTTTGAGGCGACGTTGTTAGTTTAGGGACATCTCGGTCCGTAGCTAGTTTAAAGACATCTCGGTCCGTAGCTTTTTGAGGAGAGATTTTGTTGGATACTACTTATAGAGTCTGGACTCAGGGAGATAGCGTGTCACGCTCCGCTTCCCAGAGTGCGCTAAGATCGGCACGTGACAGAGCCAACCATGCTACCTGTGGCTAGGAAACATCCCTCCATAGTCACATTACGGCTGTCTAGAGATATCAAGAACAGGAAAAATAAAAGAAACTATCTAGTACATGTCCATAAGCCAGAAATAACGAGTCAAGAAATAAAAATGCGGAAGCAATAGATCCAATAAACAATAATAATCTGGAATGTAGGTCCCACATACGGGCTCACATATGGAATGAAAATGCTGAAAGAAAACTAAAATACTAACAGGTCCTCACTGCTCAGCCTGCTGACTGAAATACTCCAGCTCGGCCTACGGCAAAGGTAGAGGATCTGGGCCATACAAAACCTAGACGCCAGTGCGTCATAATATCAACAATAATATAATCAGGGGGTAGCAAGACATGCAGGCACGAGTATGAACAGTAAATAAGGTATAACAGTAACATAAATATGGAACAGTGAAGGGTAAAAGCACATGTGACATGCAGTGAGTAATCTGAACTAAATACTGGGTTAACTACTCTCAATTCTGTGAAATCAATTTAATGAATCGTCGATGTAACTCAATAGTATCCCGTGCGTACTCGGGACCATGGTCCAGACTCTCGGGGCTGAATCCGAGACGTGCCGCTAAGCACAAACAGGAAATATGTACAGACGAATAATGTCAGCATCATCATTCCGGGACCGAGCTAGCCCCCAAAACTGATCAGTATAAGCGTCGAACTGTTGAGTTACAAGTCAGGTTTCATCATTGATTTCCCCTTACCCCCAAGTTATGTATTCAAGTCAGGTATTGATAAATCTAAAGCTAATGCCAACACAGGATCAAGTAGGAACATGTTTGTCTATACAGACAACAGGATATGTCCATCGGGACAATATGTCAGGATTGTCGGCATTAGAAACAGGATCAGGTAACACGTCAAGTAGTGATATATCAGGTCATGTCAAGTAGTGTACATGTATCAAGTCATGTCAAGTAGTGGTGTATCAGGTATCAAGTGGGTGCTCATAATCAAACTGTAGCATGTACGGATGAACAAATCAAAGCATGGATGCATAATTATCGATCAGGGTTATATCATGACAAGTAGGATGCACAATATCAAGCATGAGGTGTCAATATAACAACAATATGTAATAATGTGACATGGTATGCGAATAGACAAAAAATTAATGGTATGGATGCACAAATATCGATTAGGGGTTACATTTACAGTTCCAATAATAATTAGGATGCACTTTATTAACCATGGGTGTTACTACAATAATAATATGAATTAATGTGATTTATATATTCAGTTATATATATTTTAAATGATATGGATGCAAACGGGTATCCGAAAACAGTAAAACTTTAGTATGGATGTACAATGTGATAAACGGGTAACATTTTACTCATATGGATGCATAATACAATACCTAGCATGTGGCAAGATATTTTAGCATGCGAATACTTATGTAAATACTGATATGGATGCTTACGGATGTCATATAACCGTAAAATGATAAACTGGAAAATGCGGGATGCTCAACTAAATAAAATGAGATGGAAATATTCAATTGGATGCAATATATTGTAGTATAGTATGTAACAAGATAAATTTGTATGCACTAAATAGGAAATAGATTGTATGGACGCATAGGGAGAAGAGGTGATGACGGGGAGTAGGAGATGAGGATGGAGGCTCGGGTTGAGTCGAGGGATGAGAGGCACGAGAGTTAGGGTTAGGGTTTTTGAGGGGCTGTGGGTTCTCGTGCTCGGGGTTTTTAAAAGAAAGAAGAAGAAGATTAGATGGGAGGTGACCACATGCGTCGGGCGGTGACTGCACTCGAGAAGCGAACAGTGTTCGCGAGAGGAAAGAGAGAGAGCGCGAGAGGAGAGAGAAAGGAAGAGAGAAAGAGAGAGAGACTCAGCGTGGGGAGAGAGAAAGAGAGAGAGAAAGAGAAAGAAAGAGGAGAGAGGAGAGAGAGAGACTCGGCGAGGGGAGAGAGAGAGAAAGAGAAAGAAAGAGGAGACGGGAGAGAGGAGAGAGACAGTGAGAGAGAGAGAGAGAGAGAGGGGCTCTGAGTGGTGGGGCCAGAGAGGGAAGAAAGAGAAAAGGAGATAGGTTGTTTAAAACATTTAGATTTTAATTAAAAAAAAGATTTGTAAGTTTAATAAATTTTAAACTTTCGATTTAAATTTAATAAAGATATATATTTAATAAAATTGGATTTTCAGGTTAATACAAATTTAGTCCAAAACACGCCCGGGTCGGGTCAAAAATTATGGTTTGAAAATATGATTAATATACGTGTCAACCAAAACCAAAATAGGATATCCGGATAACGAAAATGCATACCCCCAAGAACGGATACACATAGCGTGCACGTAGATATCCAAACGAGTCCGTTTCACTGAACGGGACGAAAACACGATGTACGGACGCTACGACTGGGTCAGGGGTATCAAGCAAGCCATGCAATATATTTTTAAAATATTTTATGTGACTAAAAATGTTATATTGTAAAAATGCAAATGCCAGATAAAATGCCAGTATGCAGTATTCATGAAAGTGCACAAGTCTACGTAACAAGTCAGGATAAATCATAGACATGAATCAAGATAGGTTTCAAGCAAGCTGGTCGGGTCGGATGCAATACAATGTCAAAAACACTATTCGCACCCAAAACACAGTAAATCAGGAAAATAAAGAAATACGTGCACTGGAATTGTTATAAATGAATTAGGGTGTTACATTATACCCAAATACAAAAAGAATTTCTTCCTCGAAATTCCAGGAACAAGAAAAGATAAAAAATCAAGAATCTACAAGAATAGGTGTGGAAACTTCTGTCGAATCTCGTCTTCTCGTTCCCAAGTCGATTCTCCATGCGAGCGATTTCCCCAAGAAACAAGTACGAGAGAGATAACCTTGTTCTTAAGGACATTTTCTCTTCGATCAACAATCGACATCGGTCGTTCCTCAAAAGTTAAATCCTCTCCTACAGTCAGCTCCGAATGATCTAGCCCATGTGTTTCATCTCGAACATACTTACGGAGTTGAGATACATGAAACACGTCATGAACATTCGTCAAAGATTGTGGTAAAGCCAGTCGATAAGCCACTTCTCCGACACACTCCAAAATCTCGAAAGGCCCCACAAATCGAGGACTAAGCTTGCCTCGACTCCCAAAACGAATCACTCCTCTAGTCGGTGATATCTTCAAGAATACCAGATCACCAACAGCGAACTCTAGTGGTCTTCTCGATATATCGGCCCAACTCTTCTGCCGATCTTGTGCTGCCTTCATATGATTCCGGATAGTATTAACTTTCTCCGCGGTTTGTACGATCAAATCCGGTCCAAAAATCTTCGTTCTCCAATATCGTCCCAACAAACGGGTGAGCGACACTTGCGACCATACAATGCTTCGAATGGAGCCATCTGAATAGTCGCCTGAAAGCTGCTATTGTAAGAAAACTCCACCAAGTGTAGATGATCCTCCCACGAACCCTTGAAGCCTAACATGCAAGCTCTCTCCATGTCTTCAAGAGTTCAGCATGCTCTTCAAGACTCCTCGAGTAGACCAGAATATCATCGATGAACACCCCAATAAACTGGTCCAAGAACGGTGAAAATATTCGGTTCATCAAGTCCATAAATATCGCCAGTGCATTCGTGGCTCTGAATGACATCACTAAATACTCGTAATGTCCATATCGAGTTCGGAATGCGGTCTTGCAAATATCCCTTGATTTAACTCGAACTTGATGATATCCGGATTGCAAATCCAGTTTCGAGAATACCCTTGCGCCACTGAGTTGCTCGAACAATTCGCCAATGCGAGAGATTGGGTACTTGTTCTTAATTGTTACTCGGTTTAATTCTCGATAATTGATGCACATCCCCTTGTGCCATCTTTTTTCTTGAGTAGAAGAACTGGAGCTCCCCCAGGTGAATTACTGCTACGAATCCAACCCTTCTCTAGCAATTCGGTAACCCGCTTCTTGACTTCTTCCAACTCCACTGGTGCCATTGGATAGTACGCCTTTGAGATTGGTGCTGCACCAGGAACAAGATCGATCGCGAACTCCACATCTCGTTTTGGCGGTAAACCCGATATGTCTTCGAACACGTCCATGAACTCTCGAACTACTGCTGGCGCTTCCTCCTTATCAACTTCCATCGTCGAAAGAACATTGTTTATCGGCCTAGCCCTAAACTCGACTGGCCCGACCGAACTGCTACCTCCAACAAAACAAACTCCGGAAGTCCGGGAATCTGGAAAATCACTTTCTTTGCCCTACACAACATCTGAGCATGGAAAGTGCCGAGAAAATCCATTCCCAAGACAACATCACAACTACCGGTATCGATCACCAAGAAATCTGCAACAACTACTGAACAATCCTTACACTCACTACTAGCTATGATCTTCCCATTCCCAGTGTGTATGTCCCAACAACTAGACATGGTCGTGCAATAAATTGAATGTGCAGCAATAAACTTGGACGACATAAAACAATGGGATGCACCAGAATCGAATAATGCTAATGCGGGAAAATCATGAACAAGTAGGGTACTTGAAACAACTTCATCTGAATCCTTGGCCTTTTCAGCCGTCAGGGTAAAGGCTCGAGCTTGATTGGGTCCCTGAGTTAACCGTTTCCGCTCCTGAAACTGCCTCTGCGGTGGCTTCTGAACATCGTCCTTCAAACGTAGCTTCGACGGGCAAACACCGACAGTATGATCAGCTGATCCGCAAACTAAACAAAGTCCAAGCATCCTTCGACACTCCCTCTGCACGTGTCCGGGCAGACGACAGTACCCATAAATCGTCCTTCCCTTTTTCTTGGGCACGCCTAGCTTCTTCATCGGTTTAATGCCACGCCGGTTCACCGGAATACTTCTGCGTATAGGCGCTTGATTCGGCGTAAACGCCGGCTTCCGTACCACGACTGCTTGCTGCAGCGTACCCTCTGACTTCAATGATAAACTCTGCTGCTCCCTGGCTGCTTTAAGCACTTGCAAGAAAGTGGTCAAACCCAGAGATATAATGTGCCTCTGGATGTCTACGTCCAAACTGTGCATGAACCTCCTTGCCCAATCAGCTTCGTTGGCAACCAAAGGTCCAGCGAATCTACTGAGCCGTGTCCACTCAGCTGCATGCGCATCCACGGATCCGCCATTCTGCTTCAAACTGATAAACTTTTCTTCCATTTCCTCCCGTGCAGTCTGCGGGAAGAACTTCTCTAAGAAACCCTTCGAGAAAGTAGACCAACTGATCGGCTTGGGCAAACGTGTCTCTTCCACAAGCCACCATTCATGGGCCTAGTCCACCAATTGGATGTGTACTACATCCACTCTCTTGTCCTCTAGAATTTATGCTGCAACGAGAAAATTCTCCATATCGACTAGCCACTGCTCTGCTGGCAACGGCTGCTCCAGACCAGTGAAGAAGGACGAACCAAGTCTCCTGAAATCCGCCACGATACCCACACGCTCTACTGGTTTAGCCACAACATTGTTTACGGACTGCTGGACGGTCCGCAAACCTTCCTGAAAAGCTTCGGTTTGCCGCTGGTTCAGCTCGGTCTGCCGCTTCTGGTTCTCCAGCATCCCACGAATTACTCCAAGCAAAGCGGCGTCATCAACACGCTTCTGGTACGATCTCAGATTTCTGTCTGCCATGATCCTGCAACCAATACACCAAAGAGGATTAGTATGATAAACGAGATTCAAAACTTGCGATGAATAATGACCATAAATCAAGGATATGAATTAAGACTAGAACTCCAAGTTACATAAATAGAGTACCGCATTGTAACCATGCCGCGGTACATAGTTACAATCACATAA